>OY998175.1:210629279-211998958 GCA_963921935.1 Galeruca laticollis | reverse complement strand
GATCAGTGGTGTAGGATAGGAAAAATTGAGCATTTTAAATTACCTATAACTTTTTTGATATGCCTCGATTAGTTGTGCAAAGAATTAGAGGACTTTTGAAACACTTAAATTCACTACCTACACTCATACAATGATGAAATATTTACATTAATATGATTTAGAAAATAAATACTGAACGTCTTATAAATAGGACACTGGAACTTAATGGGTTAGTTTGGAATTAGATCAATATAAAAATTAACATATTAACAAAAAATTTAAATGCAGTAAATATTGTGGGGTGCTTGATATTGAATGTGAGAATCATTCGATTTTATTAGTTGCTATTTACAAAATTAGAGTTATTGTGAAAATATAGTTACTTGCACTCCTCACTTTTTTACTACATTTAAATTTTTTGTTAATATCTTAATTTTTTTAATATCCAAACTTAACATTACTTTTTGCCTGAAAACAATATTCTTTGTAAATTAGCTAATTCCCTTATACATTGCTTAAATTAATACCTTTTACTGGAAGATATCTCATCATCTGTAATGCTATCTGACTGGAAAGATATGGCAATGTTATTACTTTAAAAAAAATCAGAATTTCCTTTCTATTGAAAATCGCCTGCTTTAAAATGAGAGCAACAAATATAAGCTTCTTTAGGTAAATTGTTTTCCAGTATTTTCAATACAGCTGGCCACTTTTTTCTCAGCTCTATATTCGTACCAAATCTATAATTTCACACTTTACGAAGTTAATTTATTTATTAAAACAAATAATGTTGAGTAACGCCACTGATATTCACCTTTGGAATTAAAGGTTAGGATTCAAATAATCCACTTTTTTAAAACATAATACGTTTTACCCATTATATTAGCACTAACATGTAACTTAAACAGTATATAAGCACTCAAAAATATTTCACTTCAACAAATTTATTCAAAACTATGGGCGTGTTCAGCCATGCTAGAGCTAAGCAAGCGACCAATAAGTAGGGGGCGAATGTGACTGCTAAGTGACAGTGGCTAGCTTTAGCAGTCGCCATATTTTCCAGCAAATTTATTTTCCGCTAAGTTGGTCAGCGGTTCGTTATGTCAACAACAACAAACAACAATTGTAATCTTCAAGTTAAAATTTCTGTTAATTAGTTTAATTATGGCGGAAAATATTGAAAATTCTTCAACTGTAGAATTTGATGTTGATGGAAAAATATTGCGTGGAACTATACCTAAGAATATGGTAGAAGTTGTATGAAGGTAAGATATAATAATTAGTCTTGTAGTGGGTATCTTGGAATTATTGCGTCTAAATAATTTAAATTTCTTACAGCTTCCCCTAGTGCTAATATTTCTACATATTCTTCTTGTCTTTCAATTACAGGTGGAATCAATTCCACAATATTATTTTCATCCACAAGATCTTCCAAGATTAAGTAATTTATAAGGTTTTCCATGGAATGCACTTTGTATATAAAAAATAAATTTAAAGGTTATGTGATGTGTTTATCTGTTTATCACGCGCTTTAACAGAGCACCACTGCTAGAGCTTACTTTGTACTAGTGTGGCTGAACACGTCCTATTACTCAATAGTAAACAAAAGCAAACATTTTACGGCAAATAAATACCAATCCAAACCGAAGTTGCCCAGCCTACATTTTTTCATAAATTTTTTGACAAACATCATTTTATTGGCAATGAAAATTTTTATCAACAATCATTGTGAAAAATTTATCCCATTCACCAAATGTAATAAGGACTAAGCCCAGATTCTTATTGATTTTTAATATTATGATGTATAAATCAGTCTTTGTGAAATGTAGCATACACTCAGATGATAAATGTTAACTGTAAAATTTGACAACACTGAGGTGTACTGTAAGTTGGCTTCAACTATATTCACACATGCTAGGTATATCTTTTATTATTCGTCCAAGGAAATATCAACTCACCTCTTGATGTAGTTTGCCTTGCACATTTCACTTTTATATAGTTCAATTTGTTTATAATGTTGTTTGTATCATTGTTATCAGAACTGCCCCTTTCTGTTTTAACTGCAACGATAGATTCTTCAGATATCTGAACTGTTTTAAAGTCTTCATGCATTTCTTCTGTGATAGGATGTTCACTATTTATTTTTTCATTAACATTTTGAATAGGTACTATAGGCACTTTGTCACTCAATTCTTGTTTAACATCAATATTCCAACAAAAATCATCGTGGATGTCAATTTCATTCTTAACAACCGTCTGCTCCATGTTCTTTATGTGTATTATATCAAATTCATATTTGATAAAATCGTATTTTCATAAAAAGCCTAGCAAAACTTTTATAAGAATGTTAAGGAATTGTTAAAAAAGTGAAAAAATATTCTTCTACTATTTCTGCTGTATCATGGCCATAGATTAGGCATAAAATGCGTGGATAAGCAAGTCACTGTTGACAATGGTTGCGTTCAGAAAACACAACTGTTGCACAACCGTTGAGTAAATTTTCTGTGAACGCACATTGATCAGTGCGCGAAGCTCAACATGTTAGTTGAGCGGACGCCATTTTTCTAAGCGGTTTTCAATTGCGCTCAGTGAGCACAACACGTTGCAAATTGTGATGTTTAAATAAATATCTATGACTCTATTAATAGTAAACAAAACAAAGATTATATTTAGTAGGGTTATATATTATTTAATTGACATATTACATGAGTGATTAATATGAAGCGATTTATACATATAATAATGTTACATATACAGCATAACAGATACCAAAAATGTTCACGAATAATAATAATAATAATAATAATAATAATAATAATAATAATAATAATAATAATTAATTCAAGCTCTTCAATCGAACAGATACATTTGAATACCTCTATAGCTCTTGCAGACATCATCCTAAAATGCTCCTTAAAAACTAAATCATTGTATGCTGGAATTATTTCTTCGTAATAATTTCTGTTTTTTCCTCGAATACCGCGTCTTCTCACGTTATAATCATGCAATGGTTCCTGTAAATTTTCTACTACATGGTCTATAATATTTTGGTTAATATCTATTACATCACCATCATCTAATAATGCAAGAATTAAATTGTTTCTAGTCCCAGCCATAATTTTAATTTTTCAAATATTTATTCTAAAGACAATACAATCTATAATGAATATTATCTATGATCTTTCCAAAAAATGATCGTTCAGAAGACATACGTCAACCATTCGTTGCTCAGTGAGCGCTCACTCAACATTTGAGTTATAAGGTATGTTTTCTGAACGCAACCAATATTATTATTCCAACCACAAATCACCTACTCTAGTAGTAGGTAGGTGATTTGTGATTCCAACCGACGATTTTGAGAACGTCACCAAACGATTCCAGAAGCTACTTGGATTGTTTTTGTGCGCAGGTTCAGATTTTACACAGTTTTCAAACGATCTCGAAAAATGTCAAGTTTGAACGGTTTTAAGGCTGTTGTTCAATTGTTGTTTGAAGTAGAATAGCGCAATTCAGCCATTTCAGTTTCCAGGACTACGTAGTGAATTGACCGTTTAAAAACCGTTCGCAAACAGTCACAAAATCAGATAGAACGCCATCACATCACATTGACATATAAAAATAGACTGAGGAAGTGGACATGATATGCGTTGACTCGATAAAAAAAAGTCGTTTTAAAACGGCCCCTCTTAGACTTTTTAGCCACGTTTGTTCCATGCAATGTGATTAGAGAGATATCGGTAAAATGAATATCGCATGTGAACGTAATCAACGTCCTACGGTATTGGTTTTACATCATGCGGTATTTCTATTTTATTTAAGTTATCGGAAGCGAAGTTTTACCCGAGCTATGCGCTATTCTAAAGTGTGAGAATAATACTAATATACGTATAGAATAATTATTCATGTAAATAATTTAAATACCAACATTATTTGGTTTCCTTTGTTTATCTTCAACAATAGGTGCGTTCTTTTTGACTGAGATCTCAGATCACTTTAACTGAAGTGAAATTATGTGAGTGAGCACCAAAAGAACGACATGTCAATTGAAGCGCGCGAAGAAACAAAACATAATAATAATAATGTTATTGTATCCATAATTTGTAACAAAAGAAAAATAGATTATGTGTGTTTATTAGCGATTTCGTCCCGCTTTGGTCTGTCAAATACATACCAATCGATTTCGTTTCGAAAAAAGATGACGTCAAGCTAACTTTGGTACCCTTTTTGCTCTGTCAAATCAGATACCGAGATCTGCAGCACGGTTACTGAAATTGGTAGATTTCTATCCTTGTCTAAAGTAGTTTTTGTCTTGCTTTTTATTTGTAAACAAACAAAGTCGTTGAAACGAATTGAATTTTTGGCCAACATTCTAAAACTCTTTAGGTTTTGTCTGTTTTTTTTCTTTTTTTTTGTCTGGTCATAATGGAGTCTGTTGATTTTATTATAAACGGCAAGAAGCTTTTTTGAGTTTTTGATGTATATATTTAACTCAAAACTCCAAGAAAATATAGTAAAACTCAATAAACAACTTTTCCGATCGCAATACAAAACGTAAATGTAAATTTCATCAATCAGCTATACCAATTGAGAACCAAACGATTTCGCGTCTAATTGGTACTTTACGTCACACCGGTGACGTGAGACCTACCATTTGGTTAACCAAAGTCCCTACCAACCAAAGCGAGACGAAATTGCCTTATATGTCAATGGTTAAAACTATAGATAGCCTTGGTTAAAACTACAAATAACCCAAGCAAATCAAATATTTGTTCATCCCCTCCACTTTATTTCTGACTCAAGTCCAACTGATTCCCCGCTGCAACACATTCAGCATCGGAGAAGAGGGAGGAAAAATCTCAGCTCACTTAGGCCCGGTTGTAGCTGTCACAGGTGAACGTTAGTTCAACTAAACTACCAGTCAACTTTGAACCGAGTTCATTTTGGTTTTCGTTGTAGAGTGCAAGATCAACATTAGTTTCGTTGAACTCCGGTCAGGTCACGTTGGTAGCACTGAACTCCGTTTTTCATCTGAAATATAATGTCCCATGCCAAATTTTACAGTTACAACTTTTATATTTGAACCTTTTTATTTTTTTAAAAGTAGTTATATGGTTTGAACGTTGATGATTCTATTTTTGTACTACTTTTGATATTTCGTTTATTTTGAATTATTTGGGCGGGAACCGGGAACTATCTACATTTGAGTTCTTGATAATTATCATCGGAATGTAGTTGTTCAAATAAATTCGTATGAAACATGCTGTAGATAAATCACTTTTTTCTACTTCCGCTACTAAAACCGCACTTTGAACACGGGTTTGACACAAAACGACTTTTTAAACACTAGTGTTTAAAATGCGAAAAGTCACATCTCGTTTATCTTTTGTTTTTAAACGTCAAATCACAAATCACCCACATCACATCAAGTGTATCTTTTGTATGTCAAATTTCATATTTCGTGATAATTTTGTTATTCTGCGTCATTTGATTTCAAGGTTGCCAGGTCTAGGGAAATTTCCCTAGATCTAGAGATTTTTGGAGTAATCTAGGGATTTAGGGAAAACTTTTGTTAAAACACCCAAATCTAGGGATTTTCAAGAGGCTTTATAGAAGCCAAAAGAAAAGTGGAACTAAAATATGTTTATATTATGCTATTATACAAAATCTTCATCACATCAGAGCGACCAAATATAATACCGCGAACACGGCTAAGTTACTACCGGGCAATCGGCAATCATTCGTAATTGCTTATTGCATTAACTTTTGTGTTCTGTGGGCGGTGGGCCTGCGATTTTCATTCGGGGATTCCAATAGACGTTAAATGCGGACATGCGGTGGCTCGCACTTCAATTTTAAAAAACATTTTGTTTGCGATAGCCGGCAGTTGTTTTTTCTGTTGTGTTTGCGACAAAAGGCAGGTATGTAGTTTTGTTTATTTTTATTTTGTAGTGCATATATTTAACTCGATTAGAACAATAATTTGTATAGTATGTTAATTTTAGTTAGGCAACGTACATTTTTGTTTACATAAGTTGAAGACATTATTGCTTGACTTTATTTTAATAGTAGGTTTCACTTGAATTTCTTATAAAGGTTCTTATATACAGGGTTAGGAAAAATTAACAGAACAGTCGATTATTTCAAAATATACAGGGGTTGTCAAAATATGCCTTATTTAAACGTTGCAGGGATGTTAAAAATGTACATATCTGTGACAAACTGAAATATACAGGGTCGCTCACAAAGTTGTGGAGAATTTTTTTAATGGAACACCATGTATATTTTTACATATTTAGATTCCTTCTAAAATAGTGAGTATAATGTCACTTGTCATTATTAAATTGTTTGCTTAGAAGTTATAAACAATTAAAAATCGTCTTTTTAGCCAAATTGGCAGGTATTTCTGCCAAATCGGTATGACTTAGAGCCAAATAAATTTCATATTCCTATCTTAGTTTTTTGAGACCTATTTAACGGTGGTTTCATAATTGGTACCACAAGGTACCATTAATGGTACCACCTTCAGTACCTTTATAAAACAATTGTTAGATAGGTCTTAAAAACTAAGATAGGAATGTGAAATTTATTTTGTTCTATCTCATACCGATTTGGCACAACAAGTTGTGAAAGTTCCTAAAATGTCTATCGACCGTCCTAGAAATTTTTCCTAAACCTGTATGTAATTTTGCATAGAAAAATATATAGATCAAACACTTCTGAATATTTTTTTTCTTTTTGACCCAGAATAATGAAAAAATTTCTGCTAATTAAGAAAAAAGGGGATCCTCCTCTCTCCTTATCGTCTCCAAAACCAAGTTCCTGTAGTGATCCACAACCAGGTTTCAGTAGTGATTCACTAGCAGGTACCAGTAGTGAACCAAAACCGGGTACAAGTAGTAATCGTGGATTGGTTCAAAAAGAATCGGATTCCCGATCTAGCTCTGAATCTGACTATCCTGTGTCCAGTGAAGCCAACCAGCGGCCTCAAAAATAGAAATCATATTCTCAAAAATACAAAACAGAGTGGGAGAAACAAGAAAGCTTTAAAAAATGGTTACAGCCTAGCTCCTGTGGTAATTATTTTTTTAGATGCAATGTATGCGAAAAAGACTTTTTGGGAGGTTTAAGTGCAGTAAAGAAGCATGGGCTTCCAAAAAAGCATGCAAAAAAATGAACGCATTGGTTAAACAACCAACTTTATCAAAAAATATATTTCGTGTTGCTTCCGATACTATTGTCAACAAAATGAAATTAAAATTGCCGCTTTTATTGCGGAGTATAATATTGCAATTAATGTGTCTGACCATCTTACAGAACTTGTTAAGTCAATTTGTGTGTCTGGCATGGAGCACAGTCAGGTATCGAAAATATCTTACGATCGAACAAAATGTATGGCACTTATAAACAATGTAATTGGAAAAACCAGCTTTGAATTCCTTGTTAATGACTTAAAAGCCGACAAATTGTCTTTAATAGTGGATGAATCAACAGATATTTCTTCTGAAAAGTATTTGGCAATAGTTGTTACGTATAACAAAATTTTCATTATAAAAGACGAATTTTTGGGCCTTGTTCCAGTAAAAGACGCTAGTGCCCAAAATTTGTACAATGTAATGGTAAATTTTTTTTCAGATAATGCCATCCCCTATAAAGAAAATTTGGTGGGTTTTACGGCGGACAGGGCAAATACTATGATGGGAGCACATCATTCACTAAAAACTCTTCTAATGACAAATATACCAGATTTATTTGTTGAAGTGCATATGCCACTCCCTATCTCTTTGTGCCTCAGCTTGCGAAAAATTGCCAGACAGTGCGGAAAAGTTAGTGAGAAAAGTATATAGCTATCCCATATAACACTAAAAGAACATTCATATTCCAAGCATATGCTCCAGAAGTACGTTTTCTAACGTTCTGAGGAGTATATGCTCAACACCTTCGTTTCATGTTCTTTTAATTATGGAACGGCATATTTTTCAAGGTTCATTCTTATCTGGTGGTAAGTATATAAGAATGCACATTACGCAATGTCCTGTGAAAACACTAAAGGAACATTCTATGAAGAATATTATAAGTATGTTCTCTAGTTATTACCTTGTGAAAACGTTTCGAAAACATTCTATACAAATGCTTATAAGAATACTCTTATGAGGACGTTATTCGTAAGTGCGCTAGTTATCATCCACTCCAATTGTTTAAAATAAAATTTGCAGCATGTGTATATATTCATACATATATTCTTCCTTTAAATTTCATAACGGAACTTTTAATCGAGCAAGGTGTACGCATATTCTTCCAACAAATATAAAAAAACTTAGAACCATATCACAAGTAGGTAGTATGGTGAGAAAAAGAAGAAGCGAAGTTTGTAGGTTAAATCAAACGAAAGTTAGGTTAAGTTACTATTCGCCGCGTGCAGCTATTTTAACCCTGCTTTATACAGGCCTGCCACATCTACGGAATTTTCTGTAGATCTACGGAATTCAGAAGATGCCTACGGAATCTCCGAAAAGTCTCGAAAATCTACGGAATTTTCAATAACAATGATAATAATTACTATGTACTGTTATACTGTTTGCTCCGAGTTCTCTGAGTAAATTATTTCTCAAAATATTACCCACTAACAAAATACTTACTACGAAAACGAAGAGTGCGGAGAGTAGATAACCTGACATATACCAATCTGTATTTTGTGGTTGTTTAACTTATAACCATAACCAAAAACAGACCAAAAACTTAAAAATCTTCATTATTTAATTCCCACAAATATAAACCAAAAGAAATCCATTTATTGCAGCTTCGTTTACCGATTTTCCTATAGTAATAAGTGATAATGTGAATTAAATTTCTCGGATAGTTTTGAAAACTTCTGGCCCAAAGTATCAGTTTTTAAAAATGCAAATGATGAACTAACATCTCCTTTATTAGGAAAATTAACAAATCACATTAGAATTCTTTCTCATATTTCTGCAACAGTAGAAAGAATTTTTTCTTCAATGAATATAAACAAAACTAGCACCAGAAACTCATTGATTACCAATACCTACCCAGAGTCGACTACTCCATGCAAAAAAAATTAAAAACAATTACAGTTGCCATAACTTTGAAGCTGAAAAATTGTATATCGTCCAATAAACAAATTCAAAATTCACACAGACACGCTACTTGAGCGTTCAAGGACATTAAGGATCAGATGTTCATAAGTTCAGATAACCCCATACTGTATGTTGAAGCTCTATTCTGGATCTACGGAAATTCTACGGAAATTTCCGAACCATTCTACGGATATTTGATCAGGTGCATGTGGTAGCCCTGGCTTTATATCCGATTTGAACGTGGAAGTGCAGCTTGTGAGGTGAGTTGTTAATGCTCCTGGGCGTCAAATATCCTGTCAAAATAATATAAAGTTAAGTATATGTTGATCCTCTTTATTAGGCTTAAGTATGAAGTATGTAAGGACATTACCAAAGAACGGGCATTATTATAGTTCTAGACATCTTAAACGAATTGCTAGACAAAGGTTATTATCTAAAACAAGAGTCATTTCTCTTTCTCCTAAGAATGGAAATGAAAATTAAGACAATTATAGATCTAATATTACAGTACAATCGTTGAATTCTGAGTTTCTTTGTAATACAGTTTTTCTTGTACATTTAACTACTAACACAAACCTGCATGGAAAACTTGTAAGCTGGGCAATTAGTGAAAACATTACACACACTTCACTAAATAGCTACTTTCTTTATTAAAATCAAATGTTTCAATGGGAGATTTACAAAATTTGCCCAAAGATGCAAGAACTCTGTTAAAAACACCCAAAAAAATCATGTGTTAAACCTCTTGGTTGTGGAAATTATTATTACTTTGGTATATTTAACATAATTGATAATCTTTTAAAAAAAATATTATAGAACTTGATTCAAATACTGTCTTTCATATATCGGTAATTTAATGCTTAATTTGAAATTCAAGTGTATTAAAACATAAATTGTAGCTTTGTTCACTATTAGTAAACCTCAACTCGCCATAGAAAAAGGTAATTGTCTTTTAAACAACACTATGCTATCTGGTAAATCTATTTCTTAACATTTTTTGCTTTACAATGCATGAATAACTGAAAATACCATGATAAAGGTTGTTTTATACTGGTATATGATTTTGAAAGAAAATTATCAATATTCATAATTCTAGATGTGCAAAAAATACTTCAAGAAGAACTATCCCTGATAAATATGAAGCTAGATTTAATCATAGATAGATTGAAAGTTAATGAAAGAGACAATTATTTCCCAACTGAATTAAATAAAAAAGGAATAGAAGAGTTTTTTAGCAAGATTCCAGTACAAGCAAATGAATGTTTAACCAATTTGGAGAATTGGCTAACCGTAAAAGAGAATTACAACATTGCTGTAAGTAAGGGGACATAAAAATGTTTTTGTAATAAAATTGAAACGAAGTTTGGAAAAATTAATTGTACATATATACAACGAAGTGAATTTTATTTCGGGTTTTACAGTTACGCATAGGGGGGTCGATGATGCCACAAGCGACTAGTAAATCACTTTACCGAATGTTGGGTAATGAAGTAGGGATGGAGCAAAAAAGAAGAGGCCATTTAAAAATCTTTCCATGGCCAAAGTTTACTAAACCAGTAATTATTTCAACACCGTTTGCAGATTCCATAAAAATGACATTTCCGGATGCCAAGGAAGACGAATTAATTGGAATTATAAAAATTTGGTTGGTGAAGGCGAAAGAAAGAATGAAGAAAAGACCACAGGTAAAATTTAGTAATCTCTTCATTTGGTAAAGGTATTGAATAATATTTTAATTGTAGAATGAAGATCATAACCATGAAGAGTTGGGCGAGTGAAGGACAAACATATATTGTATTATTTCTGCTTATAGTACAATACAATGTTAAACTCATAGTTTGTTTTATTTTTTATAATTCAACTTCAGCTTGACGAATATATAAATTAGTCCAATAAGTACATTAGTTTTCAGTTTTTGAAAGTAGCGGGGTAAAAATAAATTTTTATTATCTTAGCCAGGGTTTGATAATATGCCGATGATTTAATGTATTACAGAATATAACTGGTTAATGATGGAAATTTGCTATCAACATATTACAGAATATTCTTTGAATATAGGGTGACAAGCGGGATCTTTTACAGTGAATATCACATTCTTATCATACACACATTCTTGGAACGTTCTGGTTCGAATTATTATGTATAGCCAGTTAATGCTGTTAACATACTTCAGAACATTCTTAATACCTGAATATCGGGTGACAAAAAAGATCTTTTACAATGACTGTCACATTCTTATCATATGCTAAGTGGCATATGCGCACGTTCTTGGAATGTTCTTGTTCGAACTATTATGTATTATTACCAGTTAATGCTGAAAATATGATATTTACGTACTGCAGAAAGTACTTAGCACCAGAATATCAGGCGATAAAGCACTGCGTTTTGATGTGACTGTCACATTCTTCTCATGTTCTGAATGGTATTTACGCACGTTCTTAGGATGTTCTTGTTCTAAAAGGAACGTTCTTGACACATGTAAAGAATGTACAATTGTTGTCTGGGATATGCACCACAGTTTTAAAAGACTGTCTGAATATCAAAATTTTCAAACTTTTTGCAACATAAAACCTCACAAACTGTTGCACCCGGCACAGACTAGGTGGCTCTCATTGATTGCCGCTGTTAATAGAATTTATTGAACAATACGATGCTCTTCAGCACTATTTCAGAATTGAAGCCTTCGATAAAGCTTCAGGAGCAGAGGAAATTAATAACATGCTTAGTAATCCATTAAATAAATTATATATTCAATTTCTAGAATTTATTTTGCTCACGTTTACAGGCATGAATTTGGAATTTTAATGTGAATCTCCCAAAGTGCATAATATTTACCACAAAATGTTAAATGCATTTAAATTTCTGTTAAGTTGTTTTATGAAACCAGATTACTTAAAAAACGTAGACATAGCAAATATTCAATATCGTAACCCCCAAAATTTTCTCCCAATCGAAAACATTTACTTGGGCCCCAAATTGTCTGCAGAATTAAACAAATACGGTTTGACTGAAAGTGAAAAAAATGGTTTTAGACTTAAATGTCTTGATTATTACATCGAGGCAATAGCACAAATTTGGAAACGATTTTCTTTTAACTCTCGGGAAGTTAAAATTTTCCAGGCATTAACAGTTATAAATCCCTTAAACATTGAGCATACAGAAAACCTTGGCCATTTGGCATCAATGTTTCCAAATATGGTGACCGAATACTCTAGATAAAGAATTCAGACAGTTAAAATTTTCAAAATTTGACTTTTCTGTTAAAGATATTGAATTTTGGAAGCAAGTTTCCATTACTAAAAAGGGTGATGGTAGTCTTGCATTTCCAGAACTTACAAAATTTATTGAGATTTTGTTGTCATTACCGCATAGTAGTGCAGGTGCAGAAATGTTATTTTTTTATATATATCTCAATAAAACTAAATTGCGCAATAGGCTAGGAGCCATAACAATAAGTGGACTATTACATTGTAAAAGGCATATATCTTCTAATGATAACACTTGTATTAATTTTCCTATAACAGAAGATATGATAAGAAAACATTAAAATACTATGTATTCTTAAATTGTTTGTTGCGTTCACTAAGAAGTACCCAGGTTTTGACTTTTGTAAAAGAATTTGTTTATTTTTAGGAATAGGTACATACCTATGTCATGTACCTTCCTATATTTTTAATGTTTTATAAATAATCGTTTTGCAAAAAGTTCGAGTTTTGTTAATCTTTGAATACTTACACCCAAAACAAAATACCAGTTTTTTTTTCGTTGTCAATAGTCGAAGCCCCCCCCTAATATTTTAAAATGTTTATTATATAAAAAAATCTAGAGAATTTTTTTCCGATCTTGGGATTTTTTCCATATTTCTAAGGATTTTTATTTTTTTGACCTGGCAACCTTGTTTGATTTGTCAGTCAGCTGTCAGCCATCGTCCGTCATGTAATGAATACAATTCAAATATAATTTTTCCCTCCCCGCGGGCGAAGAAAAAGTATAGTAAGCACTTTGTGTTAAAAACGTCGTTAGTCACTCGTTTCACAAGGAACTCGTTCCGCCTCGCTCCACTCGTGACTAAAGAAACCTTTTTGACACTTGGTACTTAATATACTATTGTAGGTGTATGTGGTTGTAAACAAAAAGGTTGTGGTTGTTGTATTTGTATGGAAAGGTGATGGAGAAAGCAAATAAAAAACGATCAACAAATTTCAGTTCGAAAGAAGAGAATATTTAATATCATTAGTGCAGAAATATAAAGATCAAACTGAATGCAAAAGAAGTGATACAAATACAAACAAAATAAAATTATCTGCTTGGAAACGAGTAACTGATGAATTCAACAGTATATCTGGGGAAAATTATAGACATTTACAGATATTGAGGATTAAATATGATAATTTGAAGAAGCGAATCAAACAGAAATATGCCGATGAAAAATCATTTTTGAAGAAGACAGGGGATGGACCACCTAAGGATTTTACTTTTGATGATATCGATAACGGAATAAAGGAAATCATAGGAACGCAAATGACAGGTCTACCATCGGATTTTGATGGTGACTATGCATGTAATGGTGAGTTTAAAGTGATATTTTGTTCACTATTGTTTTAAGGAGAAAACTATAAACTGGTTTCAATTTAGGTGATATGGTAGAAGTCATAGATAATGAGATGGATATATCATCCGATTTAAGTAAGTTAATTTATTTTTATTCAATATTGCCTAATTGTGTGCATCATGCAGGTGAACAAATTAACAATGAAACAGAGAAAGTGGAATTCACCGAAAAAATAGATAATATTCAGCCCCTGCTACCATTTTCACTCAACTGTCAGGTGACATGAATTTCTCGTGATATATCAAATGGAACAACTGGTAAATGAGTATTATATCACCCCATATATTTATAAAAAAAATACTCATGTTTCTTTTCAGTACCGTGGAGCATAATTATACATGTTCTGATATGACAACAGGAGCAAAGACAAACAAGGACTGGTCCAAATACACCCCAGACATGTTGAGGAAGGAAATATCATCACCACTTAGATCCACTCCCAAAAAAGTTTCATGTAGCAATAAAGGTGAAAAATAAGGATTTCTATGCTTCTGCAAATTATTGTTAATGTCCTTTGTTACTTGACAAAGTCTTGTTTGATACTTACATTTTCGTTTCAGAAAACAACTTGAAGAAAAACCGAAACCCCATGAACAGTAAGTTGGTTGAATGGAGTTCTAGTAAAACAGAACTTGCTGAAATTCAGAAAACTGCTTTCTCCGAAGAACATCAGCTGAAACTAAAGCACATGCAAGAGAAACATGACCAAATGATGCGATTACAACAAGCTGAGTCAGTGATGAAAATGAAATTTTTGGAAGAAGAACATGACATGAATATATCTCTTCTAGAAGTTAAAAAGAGATTACTCAATAAATAGGTTTAATTGTGTGTTACATTAAAAAATAAAATTGTTTGATGCTGTCTTGTTTTAATATTTGAGCTTTTGAAATATATTATACAACAGTGCGCAAACGCAAACTATTAATGTTCGACTATCCTTGTTCGCGAGTTTAACCGATTTATCAATGTATCAAATGTCGAAATTATTTTTGGTTTCAATCACGGGATTGATATATTAGGTGCGTTCTTTTTGACTGAGATCTCAGTTAATCTCAGCTCACATCAGTAATGTGAGCGTTCTTTTTGTTTTACTCACTTTAAGTGAGCTGAGATTTTCCCTCCCCCTTCACCGATGCTGAATGTGTTGTAAGGGGGTATCAGTTGGAATTGAATCGGAAATAAAGTGGAGGGGATGAAGAAATATTTGATTTGCTTGGTTTATATGTAGTTTTAACCAAGGTTATCCAAGGTTTTAACCACTGACATATAAATAATAAACACACATAATCTATTTTTCTTTTGTTACTAATCATGGATACATTAATTAACATTATTAGATGCTGATACGAATCTGTCGTATAGTTTAAATCTATCGACAGATCGCGCGCTTCAATTGAGATGTCGTTCTTTTTGGTGCTTACTCACATCACTTTATCTCATATCACCTTAACTGAAGTGATCTGAGATCTCAGTCAAAAAGAACGCACCACTTGTCTACTTATTGGAAACTAAATACTGAATTATTGTATCGATATTCGGTCATAAAGGTAAGCTTCCTTTTGTAATATTTCGTTAATAATAGCTAAACTAGTTACAATCTACGTCTAAGTGAAAATCGCTTACTTACACTTGTCACTGTTGAAAATGGCGGATTTATAAGAAGTTTCTATTCACATTTCAGGTACATGCGAAAATCTGCATTCCAATCTTCTTCTCGACGAGATCACTTAATACTGAGTATATTATGTGCTAGTGAAAATGTCAAATAGTTTTTATATGATAATACTCAGGAGCATATCTGGAATTGTCTACAAAATGGGATGTCCACGAGACTTCTTTATGTAGAATTTTATTTAATATTGGATGTTGATTACCCAGTAACAACTCAGAAAATGTTACTAATAGGTTAGTCAGTGATCAAGAATATTTTTTAATAAATGTTCATACTTTTTGGAAATTTTTCAATTCTTTTGACGCGTGTCTCTATCATTTTCAAAATCAACAACAACCTTCTTTCTTTTTTTAGTTCCTCCTAGATGTTTTATTTTATTCTTTACATGTCATTCATATGATTCCAGCAAATCTTGATGTCACGATTGTCATTGGCCGCTTTTGAT
Source organism: Galeruca laticollis (assembly GCA_963921935.1). Classification (NCBI taxonomy): domain Eukaryota; kingdom Metazoa; phylum Arthropoda; class Insecta; order Coleoptera; family Chrysomelidae; genus Galeruca; species Galeruca laticollis. Next base: position 211,983,152 of record OY998175.1, on the reverse strand, counting down.
TATGTTTAACATGTCGCGCACTTATCACTAATCGCATCTTTCTTAATCACTGTTGTGTACCGACTTACAATAACTTATTTACCTGTACAGATTGTTTCATTTTATATTTCCTTCACTATATTATTCATAACCATACATTAATTATCAAGTAAAATTTGCTGTTTCAGTATTATTGACATTTATGTCAAATTAAAATTAAATTTTTCCGTTTCCTGTCTTTTTAAATTTTTAAATGAATTGATGTCTTTATACGAGGATCGTCTAAAATTATATTTGCGTTATACGAGGGTCTCAATATGTTAGTAATAGTTATTTTTATAATAATAAATTTTTTAAAAATTTATAGGGACGATACTCATTAATTTAAAATATTTTATAGTATACACCTACAGGTTTAAAAGTAAAAAAATCAAATTGAAAGTAAAATTAGAAATTATAAAAAAAACTGAATTATATATTATTTTACTAATAATTTAACATTGTGGTATTATGTAGGTATACTTATGGCTTTGTACCTTAGTTTAATTATATTGTTTCTATGCATTTATTTGTAGATGAAAGAAGTGAGGAAATTATGAGAAGACGTAAACATTACAAAAAAGTAACAATCTGTAGATGCACTATTACACGGAAAAATCTCATACAGATTGTTCAACACATAACACCTGGCTGACAAAAACTCCATTTATTCTTTTATGGTTACCCCATAATATATAATATGATAATTTTTATTTTAATTCAACCCTAGAACATGATAGTAACAAAATGGTACAAAACTGTCAAGCTTTAACAGTAGATACAGATTAACAGACATGTATTCCTCAATGCTAGGTCTATGGTTCCAGTTTTATGAGAATATCATGTATCATTTTTTTGTATTCATTAAAATATTTTGTTTGTTTTATAATCTTTGGTAATTTATTGTACATTTTAATTATAGAATAGAAATAATTTTTTTCTGTTGTTGTCTACCTGTGTACTGAATGTATAAATATCTATGTTGGTTTTTGTTAATTGATTTAGAATTATGTTAAAGCCTCTCTAAAACGTGCCTATTTAACATTTAGGCATCGCCGCGTCATCTACCTTTAAGTTCTTAGGATACCAATAAGTAACTGCTAGATGCGCGCTTGCTTTCAGTCAGTATTGTCCTTCATAGCGGGCAATAAGGGTCTGTGTAGCACCACAACGCTATATTAGTGTTACATTGTTGAGATGACAGGTACCGTCAAACGGGGTCATTTCGACCATGTGGGGAAAAGTCGATCAAGCACGCCACTGTGAAGAAAATAGCGCGTAAAATGAAGCGCTTGCGTTTTTAACCCGCCAACAGCTGTCCACTGGTTCAGTGAGAGAGTAGACGTGATCGAGTGTAGAGTGTGTAGTGATACATAAGGTAATTATGTGCAGGTTAACGTGTTTATAAAGGGTTGAAAATTGGCTAAAATTCAAACATGCGAAAACGATTGATTCCACAGCTAAAAGTATGCCCGGAGGAAAATAATTCGTGAATATACGGGAAAACATAGTTATTCGTGAATGCGAATAAGCAAAAATAACACTGTAATTTAATTTTTTCAACGCTCCACTGGAGATTTTAGAAAAAAAATCATTGTTGTGGGTAATTTCGATCACTTTCAGTTTTAAAAATATGTTTTTACCTTTTAATTTACTAAGTAATATTTTGAGTTATGTTTATTTGTGTGGGGAAATCACGTATGAAGAACAACCTGTACAGTGTTGCCAAGCATATAGCGTTTTCCTGTTCGGTCAGAGAATCATTTTATATGTCCATATTAATTCTGTTTTTCCGTTTCAGATGCCTCGTCACTACCAGAAGAAGTTGGAGCCTCGGAGGAGGAGGAATTATGATGACAGTTTTCTTCAGAGGGCAGTGGCGGCGGTAAAACAAAAAAAATTGACGATGAGGGCTGCCGCTGAGCAATTTGCCGTTCCTTACGCGACTTTGAATGATCATTATCACGGAAGACATCAGCTTAAGTATGGGAGACCGTCCGCTCTAGATGCGCAGGAAGAAAAAATGTTGGCCAAAGGCCTCCAAATTTGCGCTAATTGGGGATTTCCCTTGAAGCCTATCGATATCAAACATATCGTTAAGCATTATTTGACGAAGAAAGAAGTGACAGAACCAAGGTTCAGAGATAACTTACCTGGAACAGACTGGTTTAATGGGGCGAAATCCCAATCTTACCATAAAACTGGCAGAAAATACAAAACGGGTTCGAGCAGCGTTGAGCTACGAGTTAGTGGAAGATTACTTCAAAAATTTAAAAGATGTCATCAAGGATATTCCACCTTCTAATATTGTGAATTATGATGAAACAAATTTTGTAGATGACCCAGGCGCTGTGAAAGTCGTCTTAAAAAAAGGCACCACACATGCACATAGAGCCATAGATAGCACTAAAACTAGCACCACTGTCATATTTGCGATAGCAGCAGACGGCACAATGCTTCCACCATATATTGTTTACAAGGCAAAACATTCATATGTGGGATGGACTGAAGGGGGTATAGAAGGGGCCAAATACAATCGCACTCTCAGCGGTTGGTTTGATTCCACCATATTTGAAGACTGGTTCTATTCTATTGTTTTGCCTCATTTCAAAAAGATAGATGGAGTTAAAGTTCTAGTTGGAGATAATTTGAGTAGCCACGTCACTGTGAGTGTAATACAGGAATGCGAAAATAACAATAACAAGTTTATCCTCCTTCCACCCAACTCAACACACCTGCTACAACCTTTGGATGTAGCTTACTTTCGACCTCTTAAGGCGGCATGGAAAAGGGTTCTAGAAACATGGAAGTTAAGAAATATAGGAGTGTTACCCAAAACTGTTTGTCCAAAGCTTCTAAAGGAGGCTGTGGAGTCTGTTGGTCTCAAATCTCAAGCTAACTCTATTGCAGGGTTCAAAGCATGTGGCGTCGTTCCATTCAATCCAGACGCTGTTCTGAAGAAAATTCCTCGTAAAACAATTGAGAATGCCCATGAAACATCATGGACAGGTGCTATAGTAGATCATCTTGAACAACTTCGGACGGGTCCAGCGAAGACTGTGAAACGAGGAAAAAAACTCAATGTATCTGCAGAAAAGTGCATAGGAACATCGGATCTGTTGATGACTGAATCGACACGCACATCACAAAATATCAAAGCCAGAAGAAAGAGACGGGATGCAAGTGAAAGCGAATCAGAAGAAGAACATGGACAAACTGAAAATATGAATATAAGTGACGCTGAGTCAGAAAAAGAGTCGGATTTAGAGGTTATAGCCTACCTTAAACGAAACATTAGCAGAAATGCAAAATTCTGAAGTTTTTATCGTGAGCGACTTCGTATTGGTGAAATTTAAAACCAACAGACGGGACAGACATTTTATTGCCAGGATTGAAGCTATTTCAGACGCAGAACTAACTGTTAATGCAATGCGCAAGAAAGACTCAAAAAGACATTTTTTTGTGTATCCGCAAATTCCAGACCTCTCAATAATAACGTTAGAGCAGATTGAGAGAAAAGTCAACCTCAAAGGGGAAAAGCGCGGAAGGCACACCTTTCATTTACAAGGAGAAGAACAAGATCTTCTGGAATGAGTTTCTGTCCAGTTATTTTTGTACAGCTGAGATTTTTATATTTTTTGTTGTTTGAATCTATTCAAGTTTTGACTGAACTCGTAATATTATGTTCCTATATGTTTTCTTTTTATTTATATAGTTTTTGTGAAGTTTTTTTACGTTTATCAACCCAGAGCTGTGAAATAAGGCTGAATAAATAAGAATTTTCCTATTTTTTGTTGAATGTATCGATCTCAAATAAAACAAGAAATGAATTCGATGTTTTTTTAATATTTGTTGAGAAGCATGGAGAGTAGAGGGGAGGAGACTAAACGGCTTGCCTTTGAATTGGCCACTTTTCATGTACCAAAGTAGCTGGTACACAAATTCGCCGCCAGGTCCGCAGTGTCGCATTCTGGGCTTGGGAATACAAATGCAATTGTTAATTGTTATACAGTGAGAAATTATTAAAGAATTTTTATATATTGAATTCATTAATCGTCAAATTGTTTTGTGCCTGGTTGTAATACTGGTTACGGTAATTTAAAGACATTGAACAAGAGAAATGGCGTGAAAAACCCTAATTTATTCCGACCTCGCACGGTAAGTCAATCTTGAAATTGTAGTCATTAACTTAACTATTAGTCTTAAAATTGCTGTTCAAGCAACCCTGAATAATATATAACAATCTATGTTTAAGGACGAAATGGTTAGAAATTGGGAAAACGCTATTAGGCGAGCAGACAAGCTGTGTGTGAATTACATTTTTTAGATAGTGATATTGAGCGTTTTTACACAACTACGGTCTTAGATGGATCTATTTTTCAAATGAAAAGAGGTACTCCCAAGATAAAGGAAGATGCAATACCTTCTATTTTTCCATATTTTCCAAAATATCTGAATAATTCAACAAAAAAACGCAAGTTGTCCACACAACGAGATTCTATTTTGCTACCTAAGAATAGAAATACTAAAGCGTTGGTGATAAATACCGAACAGGATGGAACAGTACTTGAGGAGCTTAAAGATTTGTTAAATTATGAAAATTTGCCTTCGACTTCTCAGAAATCGCGAAAATTGACAAAGGACATATTAAGCAAACTCATACCATATCGTAAAACTCTAATAAACATTAAAATAAATTATTACATTCTTGTATTAAAGAAAATATATCTTGTAGTAAATTTTTCGTAGTATCTAATGTAAACTAATATGAAAATTAACTTTCAAATTTTGTTTTTGATCAACAATGGGCTTGTCCTTTGACACATAAGAAAAATGATATGGGACTTTTCTTTAGCGAAGCAAAGGAATTTCGGACAATATATTAACTTCAGCAGCTATTGATTCAGCTTCTTTTATAAGGGAATGAAAACTTTCATCAGTATTCTTTTAGCAGATAGCAAATTACATTTTTCGAGACAGTTACACATTCGGAAATATTAATTTTGGGATTTTGATACATCATACTAACAACGTTAATTTTTGATAGATCGCCCCAAATTATAGATGAGCAAATAACTTTAAATTAAATAAATTTCTCTACTAAAGTTTGTGTTATAATTCTGGTTTTTAAATACCTTTTTAAAATTTTTATTATTTCATTAAGGCTTTTAAACATTTTTATTATTTAAAATTAAAAGTTTAATTGCAATCTAATGATTCATATTTTGATTTACTTAAACTTAACTTTTTAGGATTTCACTTCTTCGCCAATTAAATTAATTGTTATTTCATTTTGGAAGTGCACCTCTAAATAATGAGGTAGTATGCCACTTTTAATATAATTCAAATTGTCTAACATGTATTTCTTTAAAATTCACATACGCATTTCAAGAATTCTTTTTTTTTAATTTATAAAATGTTTAGTGAACGAAAGGCCGCTCCCTATATAATTTCCGCCACTAGGTGCAATTGTAGATATACGCCTACTGCACCACCGCTAGGAACGGCGCTGGGCTGACTAATAAATCAAATATAATAGGGAAAGGCACAGTGTTCTTAAAAACAAATAAGTTGGTAATAATCCTATTTAAAGCTAGGCTTATGATTGTAAATATAAATTATAAAAATCTCAATATTTTCCCAAAAATTTGAGCAATTTCTAAACATTATCATTACAGTTACATGCATTTAAATAGGGTAAATGGAAAACGTAGCCCAGAGCCGAACACTTGCGCCTCTGGTAGGGAATTTCGAACTATCTATTATGGAACATAAATGTGTGCCATTTTAACTTGACAGTGCATATTGTAGTTTAGTCTCCTCCTTTCTAACCTCCATGTTGAGAAGGTGAAGTCAATTTTTCGATGATTTTGAATAGGTGATCGACTTTACCCCAAATGCGGGGAAAAGTCGATAACTCTTTAGGACAAAATAAAAATTAAATGGTAAAACTCAAAAAAATTGTAATGGTTTCATCAAATGGCTCAATGTTCAAGGTATCTTCATTTTCAATTTTATTTGAATAAATTGAATCGTTAAGGTGCTATGCTAAAAATACCTTGATTTTTGATCGAAATTACCCCGTTTGACGGTACTTCTAAAAAAGTGTGTTTCGGAGACTACAATTTTGAGGAAACATTAAATGAGTGGTTTGAAGAAGCTAGAAGTGAGTTAAGTGATTATGAAGACCACAGATACACTGATTTTACCCCAGAGAGTACTCATAACTCTGATTCTGAAATTAGCGAACAGGAGAACGGAAGTGAAAATCAAGAAAGTAAGGAAAGCAGCGAGGAGGAAGAGAGTACAGATTCAACAAGAAATCTAAAGTTATATTACGGTAAAAATCGTTTTCTTTTCACCGAAGATATGGAAAATGAAATAATTCTACGGACAAATGAAAAGATATTGTTATTCCAAGATAACTTCAGCGATCCTGATAGAACAGAACTAAGAGAGCTGGAAAAGGAAGAATTTAGGGCATTTCTCGCTGTTTTGTATTACACTGCACTTCAAGACAAATGATAAAGACCTTCAGAAAATGTTTCCAACGGACGGAACTGGACGTGATATATTTAGATGCATTATGTATTTGAGAAGAGTATACGTGCTGCTTGCACGTCTAAGATTTGTTGACTGAATAGTAACGTCCAAGTATTTTATAGAAACCCAGTTGCTTTGGTTTTAGGTTCGACAATGCACAAATCGGAGACGAACGCAAAAGTAATGGCCGAACTGCGGCTGCATCCTGAATATTTCAACGTTTCGTCGAAAATTGTCAAATGTGTTACTCTATGGGGGAATTAACATGTATCGACGAAATGCGAAATGCTGATAGGATTTCGTGACAGATGTAGGTTCCGTATATAAATTCTTAATAAACCTCGAAATTGCAGAATAAAAGTGATGGCCCTAACAGATGCACGTACCCACTATTTTTATAATGGATACATTTACAATGGTAAGGATAGCGATGGTTTTTCCTTGACAAATGAAGAGAGATGTTTCTTGAAACCAACACAGTCTGTTTTAAGACTCACTCGTCCAATTGTTAATTCAAACCGAAACGTCACAGTAAACAATGGGTTTTCATCAATGGAAGTCATGGATGAACTAAGAAAAAGAGGTCTTACCTATGCTGGCACGCTGAAACGGAACAAAAAGGAGATTCCTAAAGAATTCCTTCCAAATCGGCAAAGAACAAAAGGATCTTCCATTTACGGTTTTACCAACAACTACACTATTGCTGCTTCCTACGTACCAAAGATACGGAAGGCAGTTGTGCTAATAACTTCGATGCACCACACCCAATGTGACGACAGAGAATCTGGTAAGCCCGAAATAATAACATAACCAATCGAAAGGTGGTGTGGATGCCTTAGATCAGAAATGTACCACATATTCCACAAACAGGCGAACTAGGCGATGGCCCATGACCATTTTTTTACAATATTGAATATTGCAGATGTCAATACACATATTTTACATGCATGTTACAGGAAAAACAAAGCCATATACAGAAAAGACTTATAAAATTCTTGCAAGACAAATTGCGGAAGAATTTCTCAACATAAGACTGCAATTCTGGATTACCTAGAGGGAGCTTCGTATAGCTATTGGTAGAATACTCAATAAGCCCCTACCTCTATTATAAAAAGCAAGAATTGAATTTGAGAACCAGAAACGATAGAGATGTGGTATCTGTGATCGGAAGAATGACAAAAAAACGAAAATTTCATGCAGCAAATGTACTCGACCCATGTGCGGCGACTGCAGATCATACGTTTGCAAGAATTTCATTTAAAAAAATGTAATACTTTAATGTTGCAATTTTGTTGAAAATAATGTATTTTTATTATTTTTTTAGACAATTCCTTTGTTAATATTTTATAGAAAACCAAAAAATCGAGCAAATATATATTTTTTTAATTTTTATGGATTATTTTGCCAATTTTGATTTCTATTGTCCAAAAATCTTTCAAAATTCATTATATTTGATTTTTGAAGAAATGAGCATGCTACTACTCTTTTCGATTAAGGAGTATATTAATGTCACATGTAAAAATGCTAATCACTAAATGAACAATAGAGTTAAATAAAAGATCACACTACATAAATAATTGAAATACTACCAAAACTGCCATCTACGGATGTCAGTAAAACTTTGCGCCATGTATACATCTCAAGTGACTCTACAAAGAATAAAGTTTCCATTTAGTAAACAATTAGTGTAATGAAATCTAAATAAAAAATTTTTTAAATCATCTAAAATACCATGTCGTTTATTAAATCTATCCAACTTTTTCTATTTTCAATTATAGTTACAAAGAAACATTCATCCAAATAATTCTCGATTTATTGACTGAAATTTATTCAGATTAAATTTGTATATGCACATAGTTATTTTCCAACTAATTTTAAGCTGATCAAAAAAATCATTTGGCAAGAAAACAATTTATAAGACGGCCCAATTTTTGCACCTTTACACCAACTCTGGGAGTATATTGCATTATATAATTGATTTTAAAATGATTGAACAATCCAGTGTTCACTAATGTAGGATTGTAGGACAGTAAGAAAGATTTTCAAACAGCTACTCATGATTGTTGATAATATATTGATTAAATTATTAGTTTAGAATAGGTTTTAATTCAGCATTTCATGTAGCAAATCAGGCAGTATAAACCCTGCATGAATGGGCAAATGTCTCTTTAAACATCCTTTTCGCGGAAATGATTCCAAATAAATGTCTCATTTGGTTGGATTTTCTCCTGTATGAATACGCAAATGTCTCTTTAAACTTCCTTTTCGCGTAAATGATTTGAAACAAATGTCACATTTGAATGGCGTATCTCCTGTATGAATATGCAAATGTGTCTTTAAATCCTCTTTTCGCAGAAATGATTTCAAACAAATTTCACATTTGAATGGCTTTTCCCCTGTATGAATACGCAAATGTCTCTTTAAACGTTCTTTTCGCTCAAATGTTTTCAAACAAATGTCACATTTAAATGGGTTATTTCCTGTGTGAGTATGCAAATGTGAATTCAAGTGAGTCCTGCTTGAAAATGTTTTCCAACAAATGTCACATTTAAATGGGGTTTCTCCTGTGTGAGAACGCAAATGTGAATTCAAGTTACCACTGGTTGAAAACGATTTCTCACAAATGCCGCATTTAAACGGTTTTTCTCCTGTGTGAGTACGCAAATGTGAATTCAAGTTACTACTGATTGAAAACGATTTCAAACAAAAGTCACATTTGAATGGCTTATCTCCTGTATGAATACGGAAATGTCTCTTCATATCATCTTTTCGCAAAAATAATTTCAAACAAATGTCACATTTGAATGGCTTTTCTCCTGTATGAATACGAAAATGTTTCTTTAAATCTTCTTTTTGCTGAAATGATTTCAAGCAAATGTCACATTTGAAAGGCTTTTCACCTGTATGAATTCGAAAATGTATGTTTAAATATCTTTTTAGCGAAAATGATTTCAAACAAATATCACATTTAAATGGTTTTTCTCCTGTGTGAATACGCAAATGTGAATTCAATTTACTTCTGATTAAAAACGATTTCAAACAAACGTCACATTTGAATGGCTTATCTTCTGTATGAATACGCAAATGTCTCTTTAAATCTTCTTTTCGCGGAAATGATTTCAAACAAATGTCACATTTGAATGGCTTTTCACCTGTATGAATTCGCAAATGTATGTTTAAATATCTTTTTAGCGAAAATGATTTCAAACAAATATCACATTTAAATGGTTTTTCTCCTGTGTGAATACGCAAATGTGAATTCAATTTACTTCTGATTAAAAACGATTTCAAACAAACGTCACATTTGAATGGCTTAACTTCTGTATGAATACGCAAATGTCTCTTTAAATCTTCTTTTCGCGGAAATGATTTCAAACAAATGTCACATCTGAATGGTTTAACCCCTGTATGAATACACAAATGTCTTTTTAAACTTTTTTTTTGTATGAAGGATTTCAAACAAATATCACATTTAAATGGGTTTTCTCCCGTGTGTCTAAGCAAATGAACATGTCTGTTTATATCACTTCTCTTCAATTTCTGATCTTCATGTATACTCAGCTTGAAATTATCTTGCAACTTTGTTTTCAAATCATGTTCAACTATTTCATTTTTAAAATTTTCATCAAAATTTCTGAGAATGGTAAGGTCAGTTACTTGCTTTTTCGCGCAACTTATATTTTTCTTGTGAAAATTAGTTTTATATAGTAGTTTCTTCTGTTTTAAACAATGATTTGTAGAAAAGTGGCACAGAAATTCTACTCGTTTTGTGTACAAGTTTCCACAACATCCACAGATCATAATACCAGCAATAGTATTTTGGTTTAGGTGGTTTCCATTTCTGAGTGGTCCTGCAAAGAAAATTAAAGTTGGTTTTTTAAGATTTCAAATTTGTGTAACTCTAAAAATATATCGTAATTTTATTAACATATACAAGGTGTGCAAATAAGCGAGGTAAGCGGCTGTATCTCAGAAACTAATGATCGTAGAGAATTACGGTAAAAATTTTTATAAGTAAAGGGAAAGCCAGGGAAAATGCTGGTAATTATTTTGAAGTTTCCAAGATGGCCGCCAGTGGGCGTTTCCACCATCTTGAATAGACGACCGGAGTGATGACGTAGCTCGGCCGACCATATTGTTAGGGTTGGTCAGTGTCCACTTTCCAATCTAAACAAAGTTTGTGTGTTGATTGTGTCATTTGCGTATCTTGTGACGTTTTAAAATTATTTTTACAAAGTGGTTTTATTTATTTTTATTATCTAAGTGTATTTTAAAATAAGTGTGCTGTAATATACTGTTGAATATCATTTAAATAAACTTCAATAATATCCATATACAGTATATTTTAAAAAGTGAGGTTATATTTCTTCCAATTTTAGAAATGACAACAAAACGTGTTTCATTTCTTCCATAATGGACTTTTTTAAAGAAGAACCCAAGCTTGTGTCTCGTGGCGAAAATGCTGTGGAGTCTAATAATGTGAAGGACATGCAATTCGATAGTCAATTTCTAATGATTCGTGGAGGAGTTCATACTAGCATGAGAGATAGAGTTTATAAATTTCAGATACATTTAATAATATGAATTTTGGATGTGTTTAAGCTAATCTTTATAATATATTTTTAGTTAAAGCTTTATAAAGAATCCGAAATGGTGGAAGCAAGTTGCACATGCCCAAGAGGACAATTAATGTGCCATCATATGGCAGCATTAGCACTATTTGCTTACCACAACATTTCTATAACAGATGTTAGTTGCCCATGGAGTTCAAAAAAATAGTGGTGATGAAATAAAATCGATTGCTGAATTGTATGAAACAAAAGGCAATCTGTAAGCCAAGAAGATATCCAAGCATAAATTCAAGAATTACTATCAAGTCTGGGTATGTTTAAGAATACTGTGGAATTTACTTGGCTGATGAGAAACGAACCCAAAAAATTTAAATAAATTCCAGACACTTTAGAAATTGTATTATCCAGGGAATAATTGGAAGAAAAAAATAAAAAATATTATTTGGAGAATATTTTAAAATTGAGTGAAGATAAAATAGAAGCCATATGCAAGGAGACTGTAGGACAGTCTTCCAATGAAACATGGCTGATAGCCCGAAAAAATAGGCTAACGTCTAGTAATTTTGGAGTAGTTTTAGCCGCTATAAAAAAACAAATTTCCACCAACCTTATTTAAAAGATTAACAGGCATTTAATTAATTGTTTCTATACAAATATAAGTTCTCATTATTTTTGTCAGTTTTAAGTAATTTTCTATTTTTTAGAAAGCTACACGTTGGATGGAATAAACGCAATACAATGGGGAAAACAACATGAAGCTGATGGGAGATTAGTTTTTGAAAAAAAAAAACAAAAAAGCAAATGTCACACAGGAGACAACCTCATTAAAAACCTAAAGTCAAGGTGGGAAACCAGGCTGAAGAATGCGTGGCTATATAGAATAATAGTCCTTACTGGTTTCGACCTTGGAGCACCGGGGGGAACTCCATTGTATTGAACCCCTTAACTCTGCATACGGGGATCTGCAGCGGTGGACCGTAATGACCCTAGCTTCTCGTGGGACCATTTATGGACAGAGAATGTAAAACTTCCACCGGAAATGTAGTGGAGAAAACCTCCACCTCTTCATCCGGGCACCTCACGGAGGGAAAAAAGGTCAAACGGCACAGAGGTCGTATGCCGTTCGACCCCCCAAAACTGGGAGGACCGGGCGGCATAGACGACCCACTGAGAAAAGGCCTCAGTGGAGCAGGGGTGCGAAAATACCTGCAACTCCTCAATCAGGGAATATCCCCTGAAGAGGCCAGGAAGCAGGCTATTCAGCGCCCAACCCCCCGAAGGAACCTCCAACAGGGAAGAAAAAGCTTAAAAGAGGTCCGGAGAATATTACTCCGCAACGACCTCTAATCAAGAAACCAAAAACAGCTGCAACGCTAACCGGACAAGCCACTGGTTACGCAGCAGCTGTCAAAACAGAAAAGGCTTTTATGGTGGGAATAATGCCAAAGGATTATCCTGGGGTCGTCCTGACAGCAGAGCAGCTCTCCACACTGGAAGACACTCTGGTGGAAGAGCTGTGCCAGAGCAATGAGAAGGGAATCCACTTCTCAGGTATCCATTTCCGTTGTGGAATGATACTGGTGGACTGTGGGTCACAAGAATCGGCAGACTGGCTCATGAGGTCAGCGCCGAATTTGAGCCCTTGGCAAGGACCCGAATTGGTGGCTCGAAGTGGAGACGACATCCCAAAGCAGGTCACTACTACCTGGAACAAAGAGTCGAACAGATCAGTGAGGCAATAATGGAAGCTTTTCATTCCAGTTGCCCACTGTCAAAAACTCGTTCAGAAAAGGACGCTCCTTGGTGGAATGAGAACCTGTCAAACCTCAGAAAAGAGATCCGTCGGCTCTTTAGTAGAGCCAAACGTGACGGTAATTGGCAGAGGTACAGTGAGGAGCTTACTCAGTACAATAAAGAGATTAGGAAGGCCAAAAGGCTTAATTTTCAAGCCTTTTGCGAAAAGATCACTTCCACTCACACAGCAGCCAGACTACAAAAGGTCATAGCAAATGAGCGAACTAACCCCACAAAGTCGCTGAAAAGTCAGACGGATCATACAATGAAGGTGAAGAGGAACGATCGATTCTTCTTCTTAGAACCTGCTTTCCAGGTAGTGAACCAAGCACTGAAATAGCAATGAATTACACCAAAAAATTCTGCAAGGAAGATTGGGACATTGCTAAGAAAATATTTACCAGACAACGGATGGAATGAGCAAGGGTAACCTTCATACCAAAAATAGGGAAAAAATATGGGACTGAACTCCTATCTTTTAGACCCATATATCTAACATCGTTCCTACTCAAAACGATGGAGAAAGTAGTGGATAACTACATAAGAACAGAGAATCTGGAGAATATACCACTTCATAAATGTCAGCATGCCTACAGAGCGGGTAGATCAACTGGGACGGCTCTGTATCAGCTGACCGAAGTCATTCAGAGAACTCTGAACAACAAATAAATCGCAATGTGCGCATTCCTGGATATATCTGGGGCCTTTGACAACACAACTCATGTGTCTGTCAATGAAGCACTAAAAAGGCAAGGAGTAAATGAAACCATTGTAAAATGGATGTATGAGTTGTTGACGACGAGGATAGCTGAGACACAGGTGGGGAATCAAACCACCTCAGGTAAAGCCACTCGGGGGACACCTCAAGTGATATCTCCCCTTCTATGGAGCCTCATAGTAGAAGAGTAGCTCTACAGGCTAACGGAGCTTGGCTTTGAATGTATGGGTTATGCTGATGACATAGTTCTAATAGTCAGAGGCAAGTTCGAGAGCACCTTGTGTGATTTATTACAAAAGGGCATCAGAATCATTGAGCAATGGTGCTTGTCAGTGGGGCTAAAAATGAACCCAAACAAGACCATAGTAGTTCCATTTACCCGGAAAAGAACACTTCCAGCCATGAAACCTATATCTTTAAACGGGGAAATCATAGAATGGAAATCAGAAGTTGAATATCTAGGGATAGTAAGCTTCTGTGGAATAAGCATGTTGAAATAACTGCTAGTAAAGCAATAAGAGCTTTGATGGCATGCAGAAATCTAGCTGGTACGAGGTGGGGCAGTAACCCAAAAATACTGCGATGGAAGACCCTTGACAAAGTTCAAAGGCTTACCTGTGTGTGCATCACTGGAGCTATGAGAATGTGTCCAACTAGGGCACTTGAGATAATTACAGATCTCACACCTCTACATCTGATGATAGAAAGATCTGCCCAAGAGTATCTAAGGAAGGTTCAGGCAATGAGAGTATTAAAAATCAGGGAGCCTGGTCCTCTCTAACAAAATATATCTCATCAGCGAATCTTCCCAGTGACGAAATGATCAAGAAAGTAAGTATCGAAAAGAATTTCACTACGATGCTAAATAAGAGGAGAAACTGGGAAAGGGAATACACCACCCTAACTCTCAAAGAAAACACCATTAGATAGTATACGGATAGTTCAAAAACCACCACTGGAGCAGGCGCTGGAGTACTCGGGCCTGGCACTAGATACTCATTATCATTACGCTCCTTCCGGAGCGTCTATCAGGCAGAAATACTTGTGATTGAAAGATGCGTGGAAATGAACCTAGAAAGAAACTATCAGAAATGTGACATATCGATCCATTCTGATAGTCAAGCAGCTATCAAAGCATTTAGCTCCCATGTCATTGACTCAAAGTTGGCATGGGAGTGCCGAAGAAAACTTGATGAATTAGGCAAGAATAACAGGGTCTCTATAGCCTGGGTTCGCCACTTGGGAATCACAGGAAATGAAGAGGCCAATACACTTGCCAGGAAAGGAGCAGAAACGCTCTTTATTGGCCCGGAGCATTTCTGTGGTGTAGGAAAATGCTCCTATCAGAAAGAGTTTCGGAAGAAGGAGGAAACCGAAAGAGAAGCACTCTGGCAGTGCCTTTCCGGGTTGGTACATTCCAAAAAGTTCCTGCGGAACTTTCACACTGCTAGATCCAAAAAATATTTGGACCTCAGTAAAAATAAGCTACATCTCCTCACGGGCTTTCATACAGGACACTGCCGCTTTAGGAAGCACCTAATGAGAATAGGTCTAGCAGAAACTGACGAGTATAGATTCTGTGGGGAGGAGGATGAAACTCCGGATCACCTAGTTCTGGAATGCTTCGCCACTTGTAAGAGTGAGGATATAACCTCATTGAAGCCTTTCCAAATACCAGAGTTCATTAGAACACTGGAACTGGAAGGCAAGCTGTAGTAGTAGCGAGAACAGTTTTGATAGGGGGGGGGGTCACAATAAACCTTAGGTGCCAACGGTGTAAAACCTCTACAAAACACGATTACAATTTCAATCTGAAAAGTAAATCAAATTGTGAAGTAATCAGCGAAAATTTAATTTTGAATCTAATGGTAATAAAAAGTGGTTGCAGTGAATAAGATCGTCAGTTGCAGAACAAGTAAGTAAAAAAGCCGAAGTAACAAATCTAAAGCAATAGATCTTAATTCATAAACATACAAAACAGCAAACAAGTAGGTGATTGAAACTAAATTAATAATATCAATAAAATGTAAACCAACAACGGGACGCCCGAATTTCTGTCATTAAAATTATTTACTTACAAATTTGTTGCCTTCCAAATATATTTTTATAAAAGCAGTAATTTAAATGACGTTATAATGAATCTAACTGAATTTTTTTCATAGTTAGCAAGAATACATATTGTTGATCACTTTCCTGTATAGTGCAATACATTTAAACTATTTAAATATTATTTCTATATGCATTTTGTTCTGCTAATATCTGATATCTAACAACATACTGTACAG
This sequence comes from Galeruca laticollis, assembly GCA_963921935.1. NCBI lineage: Eukaryota > Metazoa > Arthropoda > Insecta > Coleoptera > Chrysomelidae > Galeruca > Galeruca laticollis. Next base: position 211,967,223 of record OY998175.1, on the reverse strand, counting down.
TGTACAGCTTATTAAAAAATCACAATAACGAAACAATGAAACATAAACACTCTGTATTCAACAAAAATAATAAGGGAAATTAGTTTTTTACAACTATTGAATAAGTATTTCTAATTTACTTCACAGAACACAAAAATAAATTATTAACTTATAATGTTTTGTAAAAATGCAAATAATGAAATAGTCTCAGTAATCGTTTGAAATTTGTAGAGGTAGGACATTATTGGGTCACTCTCTATCAATCAGAAAACAATAACCCTTAAAGTCACTAAGTGATTTAAAATCTCTTAGTGAATGATAATAGTAATTGAGCTACAAACGCAATGAATGAAATGCTTTCCGAATGGAGTGAATTCTCGTTCTCGAAAGAAGAAATAAAAATTGACGAGAATGGACAGTGGAAAAAATAAAAAGAAGAAACGGCGTAGAAAACCATGGGATCCAACCAACCCACAAAAAAGAGTCACACCACCCCTATCACAACAAGAAATACAAAACGTAATAATGGGTTCACATTCTTCTGAAAATTCAACAAATCACTGTCAACCAAAAAACATCAACAATAAAAACTATTCAAAAAACTCCATCAACAACACATACAACTATTCATTACAAATGAAAAACATCACGAATAAAAAATATCAGCATATCTTTTTCATATCAACTGGACAAGAATTATCAAGAATACAATTTGCAAATTTTTGGAATGCAAGAAATACAATGAAACAAATTCTAATCAAAGGCAATCAACATCACATACATCAAGTAAAATAACTTTCTCATGCGTCATATCATCAGTGGAACTAGATATAGAAGCCACACATATAGAAGCCACACATATAAAAGATCACCTTCTAAATAGTGGAATAAATCACGGTTATTGTAAAAGAATCACATCAAGGAAAACCGGAAAACTGACACCACTCATCAGAATAATAATTGGAGACTACTCATCATTTCAAAAAGTACTAAGTGAAGGAGTGTTCTTTAAAAACTATCATTACCCTGTTTACCCTAGCCAACCACGATTAGATATGCACCATTTACTGCATTGAGTCTTGAAGAAGTCTGTATATATGATTTGTCTACCGACTGCTAAGAATTTGAACCAAAAATAGTTTGTGAAATGTGTTATGTAAAGTAACTATCAACAATGCTAGTAAGAAATTTATTTGGCTACACATATTATATGAAAATACTGATGTACCATTTGCGACACCTCAATAACTATCAATGAGTTCAACTCACCTTTCGATTTAGTTCGCCTTCCATGTTTCCCTTTTATATATATAAATTTGTTTCGAATGTTGGGTATATTAACCTTATGAGAGCTGCTCGTCTCCGTTTTAACTGCCACCATACATTCTCCAAATATTTGAGCTGCGTTTAGGTCGCTGCTCGTCTCCGTTTTAACTGCCACTATACATTCTCCAAATATTTGAGCTTCGTTTAGGTCGTCATTTATTTCTTGTTTAATAAGGTCCATACTATTAGTATTTACATTTTGAAAAGAGATCTTAGGCACTTCGTCAATCAATTCTTGTTTAACATTCATATTCCAAACAAAATCATCGTGGGTATCGATTTCATCCTTAACAACTTTTTGCTTTATATCCATTCTGTCTGGATTATATCAAATCAATAATTAAAATAAATGTTATTTGAAGGAAAATCAAGCAAATAAATCATTAAAGTGGAAGTATATTACATAGATAAAGTAATATACGAATAGAAAAATACATATTATATTATTATTTGTCTATGGTAATATATTTAATTTGTCTATGGTAAATTATTATTCTATTTCTATGTCATAGCTCAAATGTCTACTTAAACAAGTCACCTTTGGAAACTTTGTGATTCATAGAAAAAAATAATCCATTATTAGAGATTTCTACAAAAAGTCGTTAAGGAAGAACTGATTGACGAAGTGCCTTTGGCCGCTTTTGTATGTAAATACTAATAGCGTTTTCGATTTACCTGCCGCGACTGAACTGAGTGAGCACTACGTTAGTTAAAAAATTGTGCTCGATTATGGTTTTCAGACTTGCACATCTCCAGTTGTACGTGTTCGATTTTCAAGCGGCACTGTCCGAGTGCGCCCTAAGTTCAATATTATTTACCCTGAATCGAAAGACGGTGCAGTAAGAGAGAGAAATTCGAAAAAGGTTTGTGTTGAAGGGGGATTTTGTTTAAAAGTTGAAAAATGTTCGTTTTGTTTTGTTGCCCTGGTGTAGGGTTGATTTCATCTGCAGGGCTGGGTTGGGTGTGTTTTGGGGGCTGTGGTGCGCCCTCATAGATTGAGTTTGGTGTAATTAGGTGGTTGGCTAAAAATCGGCTTGGTTGAAAAAGAGTCCAGAAAATTTTAAAAAAGTAACTAGAAAAATTTTTTAAAAGGTAATGGGGAAATATTTCTTATAAATCCGGAATAAAATATCAAGATACTCGATTTTACTATTGTGATAAGGAAATATTCACATGAAGAAGTAAGTATACTGTTTTTCGTTGGAAATCATGTTTCTTAAAGTTTTTTCTATCTACTTGAAGAGTACATTTGTATGTTTCATTTGTTATAAAATATATGTATTTTTCATGCTGCTGTTCATGTTCATTTGTGGTGCGCTCTTTTTGACTGAGATCTCAGATCACTACAGTTAAGGTGATCTGAGATAAAGTGATGTGAGTAAGCACTAAGCACCAAAAAGAACATCTCAATTGAAGCGCGTGATCTGTCGATAGATTTAAACTATACGACAGATTCGTATCAGCATCTAATAATGTTAATTAATGTATCCATAATTTGTAACAAAAGAAAAATAGATTATGTGTGTTTATTATTTATATTTGAATGGTTAAAACCTTAGATAACTTAAAACTACATATAAATGAAGCAAATAAAATTTTTTTTCTTCATCCCCTCCACTTTATTTCCGACTCAATTCCAACTCATACCCCCTTACAACACATTCAGCATCGGTGAAGGGGGAGGAAAAATCTCAGCTCACTTAAAGTGAGTAAAACAAAAAGAACGCTCACATTGCTGATGTGAGCTGAGATCATTGAATAAAAAGTAAAGGAAGGAGCAATAAACACAAGTTTGGTTGATCAGGATGGTTGTTGCATATGGCGGACGGCAATATCCGTTTTACCATAGGCGCGCTATATAAAATTATTTTGTAGCAAATAAAAAAATTAGATACTACATATAGGGACATCCAAAAAAAAACTAATTAGAGTAGGCGTTGAAATTTTGATGGTTATGTAGATACTGAGTAAGAATGACATTTTAAACCAGAGAACACGTGTTTTGTTTCACAAAACACATATTTTCTAGTTTAAAATAATATTTTATGGTTAAAGATTAGAGTGGCTACATAACAAACAAAATTCCAAAGCTTACTACAATTATGATTTTTTTGGATGTCTCGATAAAAAAAACAAACAGAATTCACAATTAAAATTTTATTGACCTTTAAATATAATTAATTTTGTTAACGCATTCCTTATATATTATCTACTAATCCTATTTTTACAACTAAAACTTAATCTTATGTTTAAGAAAATTTCTAGAACACTTTTTAATAATAAAATATTATGGTTTTCCAATGGAGTGGTATCATGTGGAATCATATTGGGAAAAATTTTTTTGTCTTTAAAGTCATTTAAAACTTTTATTATTATTTTATTGTTATTAATTTTTAAGTTTTTAAAATTGTTTGTCAGGCGCCTCAAAAATTTTTCAGCAATCACACATATATTAATGATATCCTCACTGGGGTATGTTAGGCAGTGCCTTGACTTTAAATTAATTAAAGAATTTAAGAAGTTTTCTCTATCACCATATAGTTGGGAAACACAATATTCACATTTTAACTTTCTCCCCAATTTAAAACTCACAAAACCTGCTATATATGTGAGTACTTCCAAACTATATGATGATAGAGAATCTACCTGAAAGGCATAATTATGTTCATCTATAAATTTTAATATGTCATCCTCATTATCATCATCATTTCTATGTGCAATAGATTCATTTATTATATTTATTGCAGATTTTTTTTCTCTACCAAGATTTAAAATATTAATTTCTTCTAGGGGAACGCAATTTCCTGCGCCCCCTTCTCTTATTTCAGCATGAATTAAAAATTTTTTAAAAGCAGACATAAACTGCCTGCATGTAGGATTATTATTATAACCACCATGTGCTCTTATGGAACTAAAAAATAATTCTATATGGTCTTGATTTAATTTGTATGTGGGCAAAAATTTAAGTTTTTTATCATTAACGTATTCCTCATAAATACTAATAATTGAACTCATACCCATTAGTATACCAGTAAATCCAGCTTTTCTCTTAGAGTCTAAAACTGGACAACCCCAAAGTTTTAAATTTAAAATATAGTCTTTAAATTCATCCCAAAATTTTTTTATATTATTAATATTGCTGGGACAAACTGCTTGTTTATAACTAAAATTGTTTATTTTATGTGAATTCATTATATCAAAAGCATTATTCATAATTAATATAAAGTTAGCAGTAGGGCCGCTGCCTTGAAAATCTTCTAGTTTTAAAATGTCTTTACAAAAAATTAAAGAATCGGCCACAGATTTGCTCAATAATTGAGTGGCTAACTTAACTTTCATTTTCTGTCTGAAAAAGTCTATATGTTTTCTTCTTAATTTGTTTCCTAAATGAAGTCCTTCTTTTTCTTGCAACTCATTAAGTTTAATAACATAATTGTAATCAATTAAATCCCCATTTTTATCAGTAAACGTTTTAAGATCTCCAAAACAATTTCTAATTAATTTAATCATATGTACTGGATCTGGCATTAAAAAATATTTAGTATTGTCTATAATTATATGTGATTGTATATTATTTTTATTAAAGTTATAATTTAACTCCTTGCACATGCTAAAATTAGTGGCAGTTCCGTCAAAAGTTGTGTTTGTTATTTCAATTCCTACATTTTTTAAAAGATACAGTGCCTGTTTGACTAAAGCTGCCTTTTGTGAGCTATTTAGTGAAGATATAAAAAAATAACCTATTGGTAATTTCCATGGCTCATTGATACACACTATCATAAAAACTAAAACTTCTTTTGCTATTTCTTCACAATCTCCCTGCAACTCGTTTCCATAATCCACATATCCATAATATTTGTCATTAGAATATTCTAAATGCTGACGAATGGCAATTTCATCAAAAACCAATGAACAAAATAATGGTTTTTCAGTATTTTCCATTTTTGATTTCAAGAAATTAATGGCTTCTTGGCTAAACCCCGGCTTTCCATCTATAGAAGAATACCATTTTGACAACGTTTTTGGGTGAGGTAAACAATTTTGAAATGTTCTCCGAACATAACTATATGCTTTCGGAGAAAAAAAATGTAGGGTCACTGCAAATGCTCTCACTTGTTGCTCGTACTTCCGTTTTACCTTCTGTTTGATAGGTTTTCTAAAAAGTCTGTCAATTATTTCTTTGTTTGGGCCAAAATGTTGCAATAATACATTTTCATGGTCAGTTGACAATAAGTTTTTTCTTTGAAGCAAACTTACCATTGACTTAAGAGAAGTTATTTTTTTTTCTGCCCCCAAACAATTTTCTGAAGTTTTCGAATTTTCGTACTTTTTAAAGCATCATTTTTTTGCAAATCCATAATTTTTCTTTTTAATTGTCTTTTACGTGGGGTATCTTCTGTACATGGATTTATAGAAGGATCTCGAGTAGGTGTTTCTGCCCTGGATGATGGTCCTGGTAGAGGCTCACCTTGGTTTTCAGATGACTCAATAGATGTAAGTTGAACTGGATTAAATTTCCTTACCTGTAAAGTTTAAATACATGTAAATCAACATTACTAAATATAGAAGAAAACAATTTTGATATACCTATTTATGAAAATGAACAAATAATATAAGGAAATACTTACATATTTCAAACGATCGACTTTTATTGTGGGTATAGAGCTTGGGACCACAATCTAACTTTTAGCTTTGAGGTTCGATCAAAACATTCATTATTGAAATGTTGAGAACACAATACACTTGTTCTTATAGGTGTCCAATCTGGTTTATTAACAAAATTCGTCCACAATTTGCTTTTCTGGCAATCTTTAGGAAAACTAAAAACATATTTTTATGCATCAAACTTTTATAATCAATATTTACACATTATAAATAAATCCAATTTGAAAAAATGCAAATAAATATTTCTTAAATGTATAGTGTTACAACAGTTAACTTACTATTTTTATTTTTATGTTACGCCTATGTCTTAACCTTGTCATTCATCAAAATATGAAATGTTTATTTTGCATCTTCTATATTATTCAAAATTAATATAAATTAAAGTATAAAATAAAACAACTTACCTATGAAAAGTGATGCCTAAAGATTTATTTTTAGGGGTATTGGAGCAACCGCAGGCTGCACAACTAACCATTTTGTTTGTAGTCTAATTACTAATGTTTCAACACTTAAAACACTATTCTAATTAATCCTAATAAACACTTATTCGAATACAAAACAAAAATACAAGAAAAACTAATGAAAGACACTATAAAATTATTATAAAACTTCCAAAAGCAAAAACGTACTCTCCAACCAATGCAACAACAAAATAAAATGAGTCATACTTGGTTGTTCAAGATGGCTACTTCCGTCTTGCTTTCTCTCTATGAGTGTAGATAGTAGCTATCCTTCCTTTACTTTTTATTCAATGGCTGAGCTTAACTGAGATCTCAGTCAAAAAGAACGCACCTATGGTGTCTTGCTCCTTACTTGCCTGCTGTTTGTTTTCCGCTTTTTAAGCGTAAGTTGGGTTAGAGACACTGCACTCACAGTTGAACGGGTGTTCGATTTAAAACGCACTTTTTAGTGCAATCAAGTGAACTAGCATGCCCTCGCCGAGTTTTGTGACGTCATTTCGAGGCAAACTAAACTTGCAGAGTGCAGGTAAATCGAAAACACTATAATACTGTACATTCTATTCTTATGCCCAGATGCACCATTTGCATCGTAGTCGTTAACTATGGTTTACGGCCTAAACCAAGTTTTAAGTAAATGATTATCTTGCACCGTCACTTAAACCGAGTTTAATTGCCTTTACTAGCTGTTAATTTAAATCTCCCAAATTCTAGGGATTATACAAAGTTTAAGGCTAAGCAACTGAACTGAATAAACATACTGGAAAGAGCACGTAAAGGTCGAAGCCACACTGTAGACAAGCAGAGATGCAGTGAGAGTATTTTCTCTTTCTAATGTGTTTTGCGAAATTTTTCTTCTTAAGTTTTGTGCATTTGGTTTATTGTTAATTACAAATATATATGATGACAATAATTTCTTCCTGACAGTCTAGGTGCTTTAAATAACTTCAATTAATAACTTTATTAAAATTTATTCATTGCACATTTTTGGAAATACAAAATTTTATTTAATAGCTCTAAATCGATTAAAATAATAACTCTAAATGAAAAAAAATAAGTAATAAGGAAAATAATGAATAATAAAACTAAGAGCGCTCACCTGATTTCTCGTTTTTAATTTGTTTTAAATATCAAAGCATATTGAATGATTTAATAAATTTATAGTTACCTTGTCTTACATTTTAGTACATATACCTACCTAATAAAAAGGGATTTTAATATATTTAGCTTCAATAAAATATTTTCTTTTAAATTTATTAGTATATGACGTAACGTGTGTTGTAAAAGAAGCATTTCACGCTCGAACGGAAAATTTACGCACGAAACCGCGTGGCGGCGAGTGCGTAATTCCGTGAGTGCGTAAAATGCGTTACAACACGTGTTACGTACTATACTTTACCTACGACCTACTTGTATTTGTATTAATAATCTTATTAAGGGATTCAAAAACAAACGAAGGAGTAGGAATAGGTGCTACAGGACCTAATCTTAGGTTATCAGTAGCCGTAGGTAACACTCCCACAATATTCCAAGCGGAAATACTAGCGATAGACTTATGTGTTCAAAAAGCGCCTCCACGCAGCCAGAATATTCATTGCCTCCGACAGCCGGGCTGCTTTGAAAGCTCTAAGGTCTATAACTTATGAGTCCAAAACAGTCTGGAGCTGCAAACAACCTCTTAAGCTACTGGCTAGACATAACAAACTATCTTTGTTATGGGTGCCCGGACACTAGGGAATTGCTGTGAATGAGACTGCCGATGGTCTTGCAAAGGAAGGAGCTAGGACTCCTTTCATCGGACCCGAACCGTTTTGTGGCATTACTAAAAGCCACATTGTGGAAGAAGTCCGGAAATGGGAACAGGAACTTAGTGCAGCCTACTGGAAAAATGTTCCAGGCCAAAGACAAGCAAAAAGGTTGTTACAATCTTCTGCTACTTACAGGGGTGGTCGTAGGTAAAGATAATTATCACATTTCTGCTATCACTGCACGAGTGTGGCAAAGATATCCTTCTCTCCCTCAGCAGTTATTCTTGTCTAACTACAAGACTTCATTTTTAGAATATGTTGTAGTATTTAAAGTTTAGGTTATTCATTTCAGTGGGATAAGCTTTGAATTGTAATCGTACATTTTGTGCGTGTCTACGCTTAGGCTGCCTACAAGTGGTATTTTTTGTATAAAAATATGGATTACTTGGAATTGGAAGAAGAAATATTCTTAAAGGATGACTTAGATACTTTGGAAATTATCGATTTTGGGCGTTCTAAGGCGTATTTGTGAAAGGTAAAATTATTTTTATGACTTGAGTTTTTTTATCAAATTCTGATTATTAAAAGGGACAGTTCAATGGCTGCGGGAAATAATAGAAGATCAACTAGAATATCTCCAGTTTATCATATAATCATTATTTTTTGTTCAGTGATAAAGAATAAAAGGGAAAAATAAAAGTACATAATTACTACTTCCTTATTTTAGAATGAAATAGGACTATTGTAGAGAGTAGCATGACGCGACTTCGGAAAAATTTCAATGCAGATTTTCGTTTTGGTGTTCCCTGATGCCAAAATCACCACCCGTTCCAAAGGTTATATATATATATATATATTTATATATATTTATTTATATATATATATATATATATATATATATATATATATATATATATTTTGGAAAAAATTTTCTTGGGATTGTAGGTTCCTAGTTAAATAAATCAAATGGTTTTTTTGGCTTTAATTAACATTTTTGTTTTTGTTTACGTTTCGGACATATCCTGTCCTTCATCAGAACATAATTCTACAAATAGATGACAAAAAATTAACAATTTATACACTACGTATGTCTATCCTAAAAATAACTTACCATAAAACAAGAGCTTGGCGAGCGCATGTTAAAATACACGAAAACAATCATTTTTATTAAAAACATTTAGTATCAATATAAAACCCACATACAACTGCCAGTACACTACATTATATTATGACAATAATTACTTCTTAAAAGGAACAAAAATTTTTATTGTTAGTAAATAGAACTAGTTCTTTTTTTGTATTGTATTCAGTAATTGTGATGGAACAAGGTTTTTAATACACATCAATTTTTGTCTTTGAAAAATTTTTTACTGATGTTATTATGGTATAAGGATTTAGAAATATTACAGGATGTCATTTCATTTATAGACAATGCACCGGAAAAGACATCTATTTGATTAAATTAACATAAATTTTTGATAAATTATTTGTGTCAGATTTAGCATTGATAGAATATGGGTTTTTTTGGATTTCTATCATTTCATAGACTTCTCTTTTTTTTGGTGGCTTTCAATTCTCAATATTTTTGTGCTGTCATAGTCAAATGTATGTTTGTGTTCAGCACTATGATTTGTCAGGGCTGTTCTGTTTTTTTATCATACTTGTGGCCATTTAGGCGGTTTTTAAGGTATTGACTTGTCTGTCCAATATATACACCTTTACAGTCTTTGCAAGGGATCTCATAGATGACATTGCTTTTTTTTCTTTGGGAATTTTTGATTTTAGTTTACTAAAATTTGATTTTAAAAGATTATGTCCCTTGTGAGACACTGTTATGTTGTGATCTTTGAAAACGCTTCCAATTTTTTCTGAAAGTCCCGAAACGTATGGTAAAGAGAGATATTTTTTTGGGGGTAAATTGTGTGAAATATTTTTATGTTGAGTTTGATTGTAAAAGAGGTATATACGGTTTTTAAATAGAGAGAACGCCATAAAAAAAGCTAAAGAAGCTCTCTGTCTAAATGATTACCCAAGTAAACTAATTAATACAATATTTAAAAACCGTATATACCTCTTTTACAATCAAACTCAACATAAAAATATTTCACACAATTTACCCCCAAAAAAATATCTCTCTTTACCATACGTTTCGGGACTTTCAGAAAAAATTGGAAGCATTTTCAAAGATCACAACATAACAGTGTCTCACAAGGGACATAATCTTTTAAAATCAAATTTTAGTAAACTAAAATCAAAAATTCCCAAAGAAAAAAAAAGCAATGTCATCTATGAGATCCCTTGCAAAGACTGTAAAGGTGTATATATTGGACAGACAAGTCAATACCTTAAAAACCGCCTAAATGGCCACAAGTATGATAAAAAAAACAGAACAGCCCTGACAAATCATAGTGCTGAACACAAACATACATTTGACTATGACAGCACAAAAATATTGAGAATTGAAAGCCACCAAAAAAAAAGAGAAGTCTATGAAATGATAGAAATCCAAAAAAACCCATATTCTATCAATGCTAAATCTGACACAAATAATTTATCAAAAATTTATGTTAATTTAATCAAATAGATGTCTTTTCCGATGCGTTGTCTATAAATGAAATGACATCCTGTAATATTTCTAAATCCTTATACCATAATAACATCAGTAAAAAATTTTTCAAAGACAAAAATTGATGTGTATTAAAAACCTCGTTCCATCACAATTACTGAATACAATACAAAAAAAGAACTAGTTCTATTTACTAACAATGAAAATTTTTGTTCCTTTTAAGAAGTAATTATTGTCATAATATAATGTAGTGTACTGGCAGTTGTATGTGGGTTTTATATTGATACTAAATGTTTTTAATAAAAATGATTGTTTTCGTGTATTTTAACATATTTTAACATGCGCTCGCCAAGCTCTTGTTTTATGGTAAGTTATTTTTAGGATAGACATATGTAGTGTATAAATTGTTAATTTTTTGTCATCTATTTGTAGAATTATGTTCTGATGAAGGACAGGATATGTCCGAAACGTAAACAAATACAAAAATGTTAATTAAATCCAAAAAAACCATTTGATTTATTTAACTAGGAACCTACAATCCCAAGAAAAATTTTTCCAAAAAATATATAATGAAATAAGGTTCAAGAAAAAAAAAACTAAAAATATACTAAGCATGGGAGAAGATATGCTATCATATTCTACTATTAATACACAATATGGAGAGGCCACAGTAATGCAACTGAAGTTGTACTCTAAGCTTTGCCTTAAGCAATGTAAACAAAAAAACCGCAGAATATTTTTGCTGAGGTGTAAAAATGATTGTCTTACACCTGTATTTTTAAAATTTAAAACTAAACACCTATCGTTCAATTGTAAAAGCCTCGAACGGGAGTTTTGCGAGCGTGTCAAAAAAGCCTTTGTACAAAAAACATTAAACTTATTGATTACTGATACGACAAAGCATTTAATAATTTTACAGAATGAAATAACAAAAATAACTAAACATTTACAAGCGATTTTACCGCAACAAATTTTAGACCAGTTTATATCAAGAGAAACTTCAAAAATTGAAACAATCTTTCTGAAAATTAGACAGAAAAATATAAAAAAAATTGAACTTTTAAATAAGAAAACCAAAAACACATCAAAAGACACTTCTGACTGGATTGAGAACCTGACTGACACTGTAATTCCTAATTATGTGTCGGAGATTCTTAGTCTGGGGCCAAACTTTGCTCTGCCATATGAAAAAGCAGAAGACTTGCCTATTTCTGATATTATTACTAATATTGAGGTCGCAATAACAAACCTGCCCTCAGATCGTAAAGATAATCTGAGATCTAAATGTTGTAATTTATTGACCAACCACAAAACCAAGTCCAATAAAAATAAAATAAGGGATAAACAACAACAAAAGTTAATCATTAAAGCGAAAAAAACTAGGTCATTCCTAAAAGCAAATGATCATTTAAAAATTCTAAAACCTGATAAGTCTAATAAAACAGTAATTATGTCCAACATGGAATATGACAATAAAATGAACGATATATTACAGAATGGTGATACATATAAAGAACTAAAAAACGATCCTACTAACGTGTACCAAAAAAAACATAACGACTTAATATCTCACTGGGAAAATAACATGTATATATCACAGAATACTGCAAAAAAACTTAAAATTTTAAACTCTCAACCACCAAGAATTTATGGATTACCAAAATTACACAAAAGAGGTATTCCCCTTAGACCCATTGTGTCGTGTATCCAATCACCTTTCGAAAATCTGTCTAAGTTCCTGAAAAATATATCACAAAATGTTGTAGGCCAGAACAAATATTACATCAAAGATTCTTTCGACTTTAAAAATAAAATTAAAAATATAGTATTACCAAATAATCACACACTTATATCATTAGATGTAATATCATTATATACAAATATACCCTTTGACTTAGCCAGAAATGTAATAATAAAAAAATGGGATAAAATTGAATCACATACTGACATACCTCTTAATGAATTTTTGGAAGCGGTGAACCTTACATTAAACTCTACATATTTTGTATATGGAGAGAGGTTTTTCAAACAAACAGATGGTTGTGCAATGGGAGCATCTATCTCAAGCGCAATTGCACAACTGGTTATGGAAGATCTGGAAGAATCCATAATTGGAAACTTGGAGTGCCAAGTTCCTTTTTTCTTTAGGTACGTTGATGATTGTATAGCACTAGTACCAGTAAACAAAGTAGAAAATGTTCTTGACAAATTCAATAGCTTCCACAACAAATTGCAATTTACTGTTGAGAGAGAACAACAAAATAAAATAAATTTTTTAGACTTAACTCTTCACCACATTAACAACACGATTAAAACTGAATGGTACACAAAAGATACTTGGTCGTCTAGATACGTGAATTTTAATTCTCAACACCCGATGTCTCAAAAAAAATCAGTTGTCATAGGACTCGCAGATCAAGCCATAAAACTTTCTGATTACGAATACCGAGAGAACGCCATAAAAAAAGCTAAAGGAGCTCTCTGTCTAAATGATTACCCAAGTAAACTAATTAATACAATATTTAAAAACCGTATATACCTCTTTTACAATCAAACTCAACATAAAAATATTTCACACAATTTACCCCCAACAAAATATCTCTCTTTACCATACGTTTCGGGACTTTCAGAAAAAATTGGAAGCATTTTCAAAGATCACAACATAACAGTGTCTCACAAGGGACATAATCTTTTAAAATCAAATTTTAGTAAACTAAAATCAAAAATTCCCAAAGAAAAAAAAAGCAATGTCATCTATGAGATCCCTTGCAAAGACTGTAAAGGTGTATATATTGGACAGACAAGTCAATACCTTAAAAACCGCCTAAATGGCCACAAGTATGATAAAAAAAACAGAACAGCCCTGACAAATCATAGTGCTGAACACAAACATACATTTGACTATGACAGCACAAAAATATTGAGAATTGAAAGCCACCAAAAAAAAAGAGAAGTCTATGAAATGATAGAAATCCAAAAAAACCCATATTCTATCAATGCTAAATCTGACACAAATAATTTATCAAAAATTTATGTTAATTTAATCAAATAGATGTCTTTTCCGGTGCATTGTCTATAAATGAAATGACATCCTGTAATATTTCTAAATCCTTATACCATAATAACATCAGTAAAAAATTTTTCAAAGACAAAAATTGATGTGTATTAAAAACCTTGTTCCATCACAATTACTGAATACAATACAAAAAAAGAACTAGTTCTATTTACTAACAATAAAAATTTTTGTTCCTTTTAAGAAGTAATTATTGTCATAATATAATGTAGTGTACTGGCAGTTGTATGTGGGTTTTATATTGATACTAAATGTTTTTAATAAAAATGATTGTTTTCGTGTATTTTAACATATTTTAACATGCGCTCGCCAAGCTCTTGTTTTATGGTAAGTTATTTTTAGGATAGACATATGTAGTGTATAAATTGTTAATTTTTTGTCATCTATTTGTAGAATTATGTTCTGATGAAGGACAGGATATGTCCGAAACGTAAACAAAAACAAAAATGTTAATTAAAGCCAAAAAAACCATTTGATTTATTTAACTAGGAACCTACAATCCCAAGAAAAATTTTTCCAAAAAATATATAATGAAATAAGGTTCAAGAAAAAAAAAACTAAAAATATATATATATATATATATATATATATATATATATATATATATATTTATATATATGCTTATGTGCCGATATGGGTGATAATGGTGTTTCTCTAAAATTCTCCTTACAGTTGTATTTGCTACATTTGTCCTCTCCGATATTCCAGCTACAGAGGTAACCTTATGCTCCACAACATCTAGCAATATTTCTTCTTCTTTGTCAGCAATTTTCCATGCAACATGCTGTTTACGAATACGAAAATATGAAATTTATTGAACATCAAAATTTCTCTCTCAAAATCGGCACATAAGCATAAAATGTGATTAGAATAATAATTTCCAAGTAACATTTTTCGAAATTTTAACAAATTGACCCGTTTTTAGGACATTTTTTCCAAAATTACGAACTTGACAATTGACAGATGTTACCTGTCAACTTTGACTTGGCGCATTTTAAGTTATTTCAGAAGCAGAAGTGATTGCTGTCCAAAGTTGTTATTTAACTACAATAATAAAAAAAATCCCATATGGTTCCAACTTTATGGCGGACTTTGTATATATATTAGTCAATTAATAAATATTTTGTTTTTTATGATTAGGGTAATTATATCAAGTAGAGCATGAGTACTCCTTAATTTCTTGAGTTCAGGGCTAAAGATTTTTATGTAATTTATTATTTTGTTTTATATATTTTCATAAAGAATTATTTGTTTTGGTCTTTTATTTAAAATAAAAAAAAATTATACCTTGTCTAAATTTATGTTGAGGCGCCTATGGTATCAAACCTATTCCTGTATTTAGAATTGACACTTGAAATGAACTGAATAACTATTTACTGTTTCTGATATTGGGTATTGAAACGACAATGAAGAACACTGTAATTATATAATATCAAAAATGCAATGGAAATTGGGAAAGAACTACATACATCAATACAAACAAATTCGAAATAGTGGAACAAACAACTAAAATCTAATATATGTCAAAAAAAATAGTTACCTTTGCGCAAATTTATATTGTTTAAAATGGCCAAATCAGAAAATTTTAAATTGGTTAATCAATAAAATTACGCTACACTAACCTTCACTGAACATTGTTTTCTGCTTGGCACCAACAATCTCCTATAACACAACGTTTGTATTATTGTGTCTACTGCCTTTACCTTTACTCTCGGTGGACTCCAACTAGACACAACTCCTCCAGGTAAGTTTTGAATTTCTCTTTCTATATACTTTATACCATTTTATTTATCTTCTTTTCTTCCACAATCTGGGTTATTTCGTTTAAATATCTTTTTAAATAATGCTTTCAGGTATATTTTATTATTCTATAGCCTTTGATTTTTTATCTATTTTAATTAGTTATCTTCTGTTTCTGTACTTATCTTTCAAATCCTCTCAAACTACTTCTTTAACTTCTTTTTATGCATTTCTTTTAATTATATGAGGACTATCTTTATATTTTCTTAAATTTTTCTTTGCATATATCCTCCCTCAACAATATCACACCACAAACTCTATTTTTCCAAATCAACAACCATCCTTTATCCTGTCCGTTGCTATGGACAAAACTCATCATCTCACTAGATTGTTTTTAACAATAATTTACAAATCAGAGGTTTTCATTTAATTTCATATTTTTCTTAACTATTTGATGATATTTAATGCTTCGTTTATTTCCAAAATAATTTAATTTATATATTTAAAACTCTACTTCTCCAAAAATATCCCTATTTATAAAAAAAACCTCTCATTGTGTAATACGTTTCCATTCTAAATTAGACAAATCTACAAACTGATACTTTTCAAAATATATATAATTCTTTTCAATTTCTATTAAAATTTTCACGATTATGATTTCTCATAAACTTGGCCTAAAATTATATATACAAAAGTTCTTCATGTGTTATATTTCATTGTCCCTTCAGATATCAATCAGAATTACATAGTTCTATGACAACGAATTCCTGCCGCGCACATCGAAATCTGTCGCTGATGTTTCATGCTTTGAAAGTATTTTTGACATTCAAATCAGTTGACAGTTATCTGTGTCATACACAAGCGTCTGGAAGAGGGTTCAAATTGTAATCTTGGAGCATCTGTCATCCGTCATCCTACAAACGTTGTTGTCAAATTATCTACAGTTTTGTTTTCTGTTTGTGATTGTAAACATTAGTTAAGTCAAGGTCGATTGTGGTTGTGTTTTAAGTCGAAGTCATTTATGATAATAATTGTAGTTAATTGAAGTAGTGTAAAATTATGGAACACTCAAAATTTAATGAGAAAAACTCATGTTGTATTAAGTGTAAAAAAACATTCAGTAACATAAATAATTTAAGAAAACATGTCAAAGGTATTCATGTTGGCGAAGACACTTATTTGAAGTCTCTTCAGACTACAAAGAGTGAAAATGAGACAGTTCATATATGTTGTGACATTTGTGAAAATACTTTTAGCAATAGATTTAATCTTAAAAGGCATTTTGAAAGATTTCACCTTCATAACTCCATGAAAATAAAAAGGAAAGTTGTGTTGAACAAACCAAAGATGACAAAACAATGTTCTATATGTAATAGGGAATTTGTAAGTTTGTCAAATTTAAAGCGACACATGAAACAGCTGCATAGAGAACAAAAAGTTTCAAAACTGCAGAACATTAAAAATGACCAAGTTTTATGCGATCAGTGCCCTAGAATGTTCAAGCATATAACTAATTTAAATATACATTTGAAAACACATAACACACCAAAGCATTCTACACAACTTTTAAATACTGTCAAGTGTGTATTTTGCAATTATTATTCAAACAAAAAATCGTTATTAATGCATTATATACATACACACAATTTACAAATTGAAGAGGAAAGATATACTTTTAACGACATTGAGAACTTTTTCAGCTGGAAATTAAAGTATGAAAATGTTACTACTTCGAGGTTCATTAAGGAGTGTAACACCATAAGGGATGGATATGTTTTAAAAACTTTTAAATGTCATCGTTCAGGAAACTTTTTATCAAGATCTAAAGGTATTCGTCATTTAAAAATTCAGGGAAGCGTGAAAATAAATGGATTTTGTCCTGCTAGTATAAAATTGAAACAAAATTGTATGGGTCAATATGATGTTCATGTTATGAAAACTCATGTGGGACATCAGCTTGAGGTTAAACATTTGAACCTCACTAAGTTTGAGCGAATGTCTTTAGCAACAAAAATTGCCCTTAAAATTCCCTTTGATGATATACTTGATGAGATACGTAACTCACTTTGTGATTCAAATCTCAAGCGTCTTCACATTCTTACCAAGAAAGATCTTTATAATATTGAAACTAGTTTTAATTTATGTTCTACTTCAGTAAGACATTCTAATGATTTAATAAGTGTAGAGTCCTGGATTAGAGATATGCAACAAAAAAGTGATGCAATTTTATTTTATAAACCACAAGGGTGCATTCTACAAAACTGGAACCAATTAAAAGAAGAAGACTTTGCATTGGTAATAATGACAGATGCTCAGGCTCAAATGCTGCAAAAATATGGCTCAGACTGTATATGTATTGATGGAACTCATGGAATAAGTGGCTACAACTTTCAATTAATTACTTTGCTTGTGGTGGATGATGTACGCCAAGGGTTTCCATGTGGCTTTCTAATTTCCAATAGAACTGACAAATATGTTATAAGTATATTTCTTCAGCATGTAAAAAACAAAATAGGATCAGCACTAAGCCCTAACGTATTCATGTCAGATATGGACAATGCTTTTATCAATGCCTGGTTGGCAGTCATGTCTCCGCCAAAGTTAAGGTACTTAATTTTTTAAATACTACCTACAACATAAGTTTTTTAATTTATTGATACTTTCCAGATTGTTCTGCACATGGCATGTTGATCAAGCTTGGAGGAAAAATATAAAAACTAAAGTTAAAACTAAAGAAAAGCAGGTATAATTTTATTAATTAGATAATTTTGTTATTAAATTTAGCAGATTAATTTAATAAAGTAGATTTTACACCAACATTATTAAGCTGTTGCTGTTAAATAATACCTATATGTCTGTTTTAGCTATCAGTTTACAAGTTGGTCAGGATGCTACTGGAAGAAAGAAACGGAGAAGCATTTTATATTATGCTCAATAAATTTTATGAAAATTGTATATTGGATCAAGACACACTAGATTTTGCAGATTATTTTAAGAGTTATTATATGACCAATACAGAATCTTGGGCTTATTGCAATAGATTAGGTGTAGGATTAAACACAAATATGCATCTAGAAAGAATGCATAGAACTCTTAAGCACACTTACTTAAAAGGTCAAAATGTCAAAAGACTTGATAAAGGAATTATTGCAATAATGAGACTAGTAAGGGACAAGTGCATAGATCGTTTAATTGTGTTAAATAAGGGGAAATTGACTAAGAAAATCCAACTAATCCGTTCTCATCACACCACTAGTTTAAAAATGGATTT
Organism: Galeruca laticollis; assembly: GCA_963921935.1. NCBI lineage: Eukaryota > Metazoa > Arthropoda > Insecta > Coleoptera > Chrysomelidae > Galeruca > Galeruca laticollis. Next base: position 211,948,397 of record OY998175.1, on the reverse strand, counting down.
AAACTTAGTAACCAGCACAGACAATGGGTCGAATGTTATTTCCAAAGATATGGAAGAATTACATACAATTAAAAAAGTCAAAGAGCATTGTGACTGTCAATTATGCTGTGTTCATTGTCAAACTTGTCTACATCAATATATTTGTTCCTGTATTGATTCCTCTATTAGATACAATATGTGTAAGCATATTCATCTTGTTTGCAGACATTCTATGAATCAAAATGACTCTACATACTTAGATTTTTTTAATGATAGTAAGTCACTTTGTTTTATTTTTGTTAATGAGTAACTTTGGATTAGCGAGAATAATTATGAAATTCTTAACCTTTTCCTCTTTGTTTTAAAAATAAAGTAGTAATTGCAATGTTACGTCAGATTCAATAACATAATTTCATCTTTTAGGTACTCCAACATCAAGCAATATGCAGGAATGCCAAGCACATTTAACAGATCTGAATGCTGCTGCAAAAAATAGAACATTGTCGGAACCCCTTGATATAACAAGAAGGAAACTGAAAGATGATGTAAAACAACTTCTTCAGCTTATTGATCTTGAAGGCCCTGAAGAAATTCTAGCAATTAAGAACACCATTGCTTCCATTGGACCCACATTGGAAGCCATAAAAGCTTCAAAGAAATTAGTGACAAAGTGTGTAATTCAACCACAAAATAATACTCCACACAATAAAAAAATTATTCAACAACGAAGGCTCGTTTCAACGAAGAAGAAAAGAAAATAAGTTTCCAAAATTATACTATTGTTCAAATTTAAATTAGGTTATATTTTTATATTACTTTTTAATACAATTAGGTATATTCGTCAAGTTCAAGTTCAGTATATTTCATCAGAACATACGTAACTCTAACAAAAATTTTGATCAGTTTAATGTATACTTAGATAAATTAAAAAATAAATTTAGTATCATAGTACCTACAGAAACATTTCAAATAGCTGACTTGAACTTGTTTAAAATTGATGGTTATAAAATGTATTACAATGACGGACATTTTAAGTGAGTGGTAGTTTTTATTAGGTCCAACTTGCCATTTACTTCCAAAGTAAATAATATTGGAGAATTCAGAGTAATTGAAAGTGAAGATAGAATTAATGACAGAAATATTTTAATTACTTGCATTTATTGTTCACCCTCATCTAACACAAACATCTTCATCAATGATCTTCAACAGTATATATATACTAGTAACTATAACTATCACATACTTGTGGGAAATATAAATATTGATGTGCTGAAAGAAGATGATAATGTCAATGACTACATGAATCTTTTAAGTGAATACAATTATAACGGCACTATAAATGATGTAACACAACCCAATCCAAATGGAGGAGGGACCTGCTTGCATCATATTTTCGTTAAATGCAAAGGGATATGTGAGCACTGCACTAAATATTTGTATTTCGTTTCAATATTACTGATCACTATTCCGTAGCACTCTATATAATTAGAACTCCGGTTCGACAGAAAAATAATACAAGTACTTTCAAGAGAACAGATTTTAACCTGCTCCAAACAGTATTTAAAAAAATTTCCTGGAAAGAGTATTATGAATTGACTGATGTAGAGTTAATGGCTAGCTACATACGAGTAACTGATGTAACTGTGGAAAAGGTTGAACATAGTACAAAGATAATAAAAATTCGTAAATTAAAAGGAAGGAATGGATCACAAATGGATTAATAACTTCTATAAATCATAGAGATTTTTTGTATAGGCAATGCAGGGGATATCCAAATGAAAACGATTTATAAGTTCAGTACCGCAATTACAGAAATTATTTGCATACATTATTGAAAAGATATAAACAAGATTATTATAAAAATAAACTGCAAAAAGCAAATACAAATAAAGAAATGTGGAATACAATAAATTCTTTAACAAACAAAAAAAAGAAAGCTAAACTTCTAAACAAACTCGATATTGCCAACGCATTTAACAAATACTTCACTAATGTTGGTAGAGTTCTATATAGCAAATCAACACCATCTTCTGAAATCGTTGATGAAGGGCCAAGTATTCCTCACTCATTCTCATTATATCCTACGAATGAAAACAAAATTATGGATATAATACAAACATTAAAAGACAAAAAAGCAACAGGGAATGATGGTATATCAGCAGAAATTTTGAAGTATGTTTCTAAAGAAATATCAGTTCCAATTAGTTACCTAATTTATAATATTTTCGAGCAAGGTATTTCTCCAATGATTTTTAAAATTTCTGTCAAAAATCCTGTATATAAGATAGGAGATCATAAGATCTCTTCCAATTACAGACCTATCTCTATAATCACAAATCTGGCCAAAATATTCGAGAAAGTATTAAGTCACCGCATACAGAATTATACTAAAAAATTTAAATGATTTAACGACAATCAATTTGGTTTCAGAGAAGGGGAATGTACAGAAGACGCTATTTATACACTAATGTCAGAAACATATCGCTCCCTAGATGAAAGAAAAAATTATTGTATTGGTGTTTTCTTGGACATGGCCAAAGCGTTTGATACTGTTAATCATCAACAGTTACTGAAAGTCATGAACAATTTGGGTTTTAAAGGTACTCCTCTAACACGTATCCAGTTATATTTGAGTAAGAGACCACAATATGTAAAAATTGGAAACTATATTAATGAATTACAATATGTTGAATGTGGAGTTCCTCAAGATATTTTTCACTATGTACATAAATAGCTTATTCTATCAGATATGTTGGAAAAATAATTAGTTATGCGGATGATACAGTCATTTTTTATAAGTACACTTTGTGGCAAAAATTAAAAGAAACGGCAGAAAGTGACCTCTCTCAGATATTTAATTGGTTAAATTATAAAAGGTTATCAATAAATTGCAATAAAACTGTTTTCTTGCCTTTTGCTCCTAATTATTTGGGACTCCCAGCATTTGACCAATTAAACGTAACTTCCAATGCCCAAACTGTCAGCATATCCTCTACGGATAAAATAAAATATCTTGGGATTATTATTGATCACTACTTAAGATGGTAACACCACAGTAATGAAGTAACAATAATATTAAGGATTCTCATATACAAATTTAAATATTTAAAAAGATACCTTGATCTAAAACAATTGAAAATGCTTTATATTACATTGGTTGAATCAAGAATTTCATACAGTCTTCTTGGATGGGGTGGAATTCTTGACTGTCATTTAAGGAAGTTGGAAATATTACAGAAGTACCTATATTATCAAAATTATTTATAGAAAATCCAAGTTATATTCTATAGTGATCTATTGTTTGACGAATGTAAGATGATGGATCCTAGAAAATTATACTTTTATAAAATATCATATTTTCACAAAAATAGAAATATAATAGAACATAAATATTCAACGCGAGCTAAGAACGATGGCAGAGTACAAATACCCAAGTCTCGCTTAACTATTGGTCAACGTAGCCCAGATTATATTGGTCCTAGAGTACAGACCTCTCTACCTCTTTTAATAAGAAATATAAATTCAAATTTCAACTTATACAAAAATAACTTTAAAAATTTCATTCATTCACTCAGAAGGAACACTGTTTTGTCAATGATAGATATTAAAAACAAATTAATACCTAATTGCTTGGAAATTGGTTTATAATTCGATGTATATATTGTGTTTTTTGCTTTGTTTTAATGTAGTACGACAGGGTATGTAAAGGGACAAAAGTATGATATGCCACGGACAGGCTTGCCGTTGTGGACATTCTTCTGTTTGTTTATTCACCATGTTTGTGTTACTTATTTCTATATCAGAATCTGAAATAATTTTGTAATACTTGTATACTTTAAGTCAATAAACATTATTATTATTAGTTCTGTTTTTTTTGTTGGTATATTTGATTCATTAATTTCATTAATCTTTTTCTCGGTATTAAGAGTAGATTTCTGGTGGAGAGTTAATGAATGCTAAAGTTTTAAAAATATACTATTATACCCAATTTCAATAAGATTTCTTAGGGTCCTGAAATTAAATTTAAAAAAATACTTCTATACTGCCCTCACTAAAGTATTGAATATTAGTGTAAACCAAAAATTATTTAAATAATTACCGAAGAATTTAGTTTGAAAAAAAGTGTCGATTTTCATAAGAAAAATTTGGCAGCCGTAATCATCGTTATCGTAACATTTTAAAATTATTTAATATTTGAAACTTCATAATCGATATAGAGTGGTAACGGCACAGCCCATGGCCTATTTTTCTTCAATCAGATGGCGTTAAATTAATTCATTTTACCACATTTCGATTTTTCATATTCAAATTATAAAATAAAAGTTACATTATTTTTTAAAATTACCGCCGGTCATGACGAAAATTTGGCAACAACGTTTGTTGGATGGCGGATGACAGATGCTCCAAAGATCACAATTGAACCTTCTCCTAGACGCTTGTGTGTCGTGTCATACTTCATACTAATTCTTATTAAACATGATGTAGTATAACAATCTAAATACATTTATTTATTCTTTTAGGGTTTTAGATACTTTTAATGACATATATGACACATTTACAAGTTATTATATTGTTTAAAGATGGTTTTTATGCTCTGATATACAAGTTATGAGTGAATTATTTTAGGAAGCACTGACGGTTGGAGTAGGGCTCTTGGGTCTAGCATACTTCCATACCTGATAAAATTGTGCAATAATGATACTGTTGATGAAACTGTAAGTAGTGAACACAGTGATAATATATTTATTTATGAACAAAAAAGGCAAAATATTGATTCTGGATGGCATGAACTAATTTATATTAACCAAAATAAACTTCGGTTTAAGTTAGATACAGGAGCAGAATCAAGTATTTTGACAAACTCCAATTGGACCATTCTAAAATCATTCCATCTAACAGCGTTATTATTTCATATGGAAATTTCAAAACAAGGCCTGAAGGGCATGTTAATTTAAAATGTGTTTATAAGAATCAAACTTGTAATATTAATTTTTTAGTCGTAAACCTAGATACCGAGCCGTTATTAGGTCTTAATGAGTGTTTAAAATTTGGCATGATTTCTAGAATAAACACAGTTCAATATAGTCACTTACTAGAAAATGAGGGTTTACTGCCTAAAAGTAAAAATGATTTGAGGAGTAATTTTTCTGAAATATTTGAGGGTTTAGGTTGTATGCCAGGGTATGTAGATATAAAACTAAAACCAGGGGCAGTTCCTGTAATACAAACACAAACCCAGACAGCACAAGTACGTACATAATACGTATTTAATACGTACTCATGAGACGTAAGGTACGTATTATGTACGTACTTTTTTGTACATAGTACGTACATGGTACGTATTAAATACGTACATTTTCCAATAAAATGTACGTACCAAATACGTACTGCTTTTACGTACTTGGTACGTACCATTTTGTACGTACTTGATACGTACCATTTTGTACGTACTTGGTACGTATCATTTTGTACATACCTGGTACGTACATGGTACGTACCGTTTGTACGTACTTGGTACGTATAGTTTGAACGTACTTGGTATGTATCGATAGTACGTACTTTGTAAACAGACTACAGAGCTGAAAGCTCACAATTTAGTTCCAAGAAGCTTTATTATTAAAATTTTGAAGGTAATTTGAATTTACTTGTCACAATGTTAATAACATTGCTAGAATAAAGTTCCTTATCACTTAATTGTGAGTTCAACTGTATGGTCTTATAAATTAAAGTACACGTCAGAAAGCCCACACTAGATCATATTAAAATATACTTTAAAAACAACTTGAAAGCAAATTTAATTAAAGTTACTTTTGACTATTAACTAGTTAGGAAAATATAATAAATAGTAGGTATTTATTATTTATTTATAACGAGACTCCTCCTATTCACAATACCTACCTCCTGTGCTCCTTTAGATGTCAGATTGCCCTGTAGAACAACCTGTGCTCGCCAGTCGACTAGCTTCGAGTCGAAGAAGGGGTGGATTTTTCAATATTTATTTAGAATTCAAAATAAGGCACCAGAGAAATTTAGGTAAGCACCCAAGACTCCTTTAAACTCACACCCAACTCCTCGGAGGGTTAATACACTTTTTCCACACTTAAAAAGGTTTTTTAGGTAAGTTTTAAAATGAAAAACTGCAAATATCCCATGTCTGTGGTTTATTGTTGGACCTTGAGTCCCTTTTCCAATAACTTCAAATTACAGATTTATAAGTTTCATAAAAAAAACAACTAAATTTGATGGCTGGACCTAGCTGAAGGCTCACATTCTTTAGTACTCAAAACTGCCTCTCGGCTTTGTTCCACGTGGCTCATTTCGGGCTCTGCAGTATCTAAAATATTAACACAGTGATCAAGTACCTCAATTTTTGGTCTATAATTTTTTACACAAAAGTACTATTTTTCAATGGTGGACATGAAATAATAATTGAAAAACTCACAAAACAAAGAAATATTTTTGGGGAAGGTCAAAATCATTATTTTTATATCAATTACCTATTATGATTGTGCGAGCAGCTTTTAGTGGTGATGACAGTCTAGACCCCTTCTTTTGCCTTACAAGTTCTTTACCCTCACTGTCGGACTTTGAAGAAGCATGGAACCTCGTTTTAAATTCCCTTATTTTTGGATGTGATTCGTCCACATATGTGGTATTGAGGTCTCCACCTCCGCCTTTCTGCACTTTAGACGAGCAGTTTCATATGAATCTAGAAATGAATATTAATATTTAGTTTGCAATTTATACAGAATTTGTAGATATTACCGTAAGTCCCATCCCTAAACAACTTCACCTCAAGTGAAGATCAACACGAATTTAATTGATGTGACCTTATAGCAGCGATAAGTTTCTCTGGTGGCCACAAACAATTGTTTACATTAATCCATCTTGTGGATGGGCACCACTGCTACCGACGTGTCATTGATAAACTGCATTTTTATCCAAGCCTTTTTAGAAAACTCACGAATATTATTATTTTCCATTTTTTCTGAAAAGTTGAATCCAAAAAAAAATATAAACACTTAAAAACTTGTTTCAAAAAGTCTATCACTAAAAAATGGGTAAATATATTGAACATCTCTCAAAGCAAGTTGTTCGATATATTCAGCACACAGCCAACTCTTAATATATTGTTAGATTATGTATAATAAATACCGACAAGTTGTCTCAAAAACTATGTAACAACGGAAGAGTAACAAATTTGTTAGTGAATGTTAACATGACAACATTTAAATGAAACATTTTGTAATTTCCATGCTTTTCATTGACTAGTCATTTTCCAACTAAACATATATTTAATATTGATGACTTGCATGGCCTAAGGTAAAAAATTTCTTTTTCTGTATATTCTATCCTAAAATTAGGATTTGTCCGTTATCTTCGAATTACTGATTGCTATTATTTCTCGACCGGATAAACAACAACGATCAGGTTCTTTAGGCAATAAATCAAAGTTTTTGCAATTCACTTGTTTAAATTGATCTGTTATTGGATAATTTTTTAGCACAGGTCCATTGTAGTGAGGTTTGTGGAGTATCGGAAAATTTTGAGAATATTCAATATGTTCACTTTGTTTTGCATTATCTAGTTCTGTTTTTCTATTAATCATTGTTGTAGAGGGTTGTCTTGTTTTCTAAGCAACTTCTTTATTGTTTGCATATACTTTTCGAAATCAAAAGCACTATAACTATTAAGATGTCCAAATATTCAAACATCTTCAGCTAAATGTAGTAGATTATGTATATTATCTGAGACATAATTTTCACCATGAATTAAAATAAACATTTCTACAAAATATGTTGAAAGTTTGTTAGCATAATAAGTGTATTTTAAAAACTGTGGGTATGATAATATTGTTATTGCATAGTATAAAACAATGACATGTTCAAAATTTTCCTTTGATAATAATTAACTAAAACAACTGGTCCTGTATAGTGCAGAAATTGCCTGAATTATGCTGCTTTCCACCTTTTTTACTTTCACTGACACTACGGGGTTTTCGATTGAATTCTGTTGGAATGTTACAAGACTGTTCAATTAAACATTTTGATAATGTTTCTATTTTACTATATGGAATTTTTGCTGAAGGCTTTCCAGTTAACCACAAACATACTAGTAACATTTTTACAACCCCTAAACAACCAAGATGCATGTAATCAAGAGGGAAAGATTTGACCATATCTAGACTTGAAGTAAGTACCTGGATGGTGATGTTTTGGAGTGTTTGCTCTGAAATCAATATCAGTATGTAAATGAAGGTTTGACATATCAGGAAAATAAACTCAATTATCATAAGATCCCGCTGCATGACACTTAGAGCGTGACATATAACCTAAATAACCTTTAGCATATGTAATATAAGCTTTTGCTGGAGTATCACACACAAATATTTCTATTTTAACAGCATAAAATTGGAGCCATTGCACTGAATTCGATTATTTATAATATTAGTGGCATCTTCAATAAAATCTGACAAAAACAATTTAGGTTCATTGGGTTTTGCACAGCCATAATATACACCCACAATCTCAACAAATCCCCGGTTTTGATTTATACTTCATTAAACTGGATAGAATTGACTTGTAGAGCTTTTTGTTAGTGGAAGTCCATCAATGTTAATTAAAATTTCAATAACACTATCGTCACTTAATTTAGGATGTTGTGAAAGTACCTTTTGCAAACATTTATCTAATCCAAAATGAATATAGTGTTGCTTTTTTGTAATGTTTACTAACTTTATAAGATATCTTTTACTAGTAGATTAATGTAATAATAAATAATAGGTGGGTATACTTGTCTTTATAAACTGCAAATAGACAGATTGTAACAAAAAACTGCTTACAAAAGGTCCCAACACTACAAACTATAATAAAACAACTATGGAAAGTACCTAATATTACTTTATACTAGTCTAACTGTTACTTTAAAAAATATAAATTAAATAAACACTAGACTGAATAAAATTGAAAGATGATGTTATAGAAATTAGTTAATAGCTTACCAATTAATCATGGGTATACACAAAAGTAACAAGCACAATCGGTATGTGTGGAATATTGAGATAAATACCACCAAATATTTCTCTATTGCACTCTCTAAACTAAATAAAAACACCAATGCTACAGATACTCCTAGAATTTATATATAATTTCTATTCAGATACCATAGACATCTGGTTAGCATAACATCAAAACACATGTTTAAAAATTATAAAGAGATGGTTGATTTGTTTGTTTCTTTACAAACAACTGACACAAGGACACAACTACAAAAGACATTTCTGACAATTCACGAAGTTGAGTAACACTTATAGGCGCGAATTTTAAATTTTATTTATCCGGCGGCTGTATATTCTTGAATCTCGATCGATTATGTCCGATGCGAGATGACAAAAATATTTCATAAGAAATCTAAACATTGTCAAAAAATTAAAATTAGTAACAGGAAAACAATCTTCTCACAGAATACGTCTTAGAATAGAATATTGAAAATTTACAATTCCCGCCTAACATGTCAATCTTCCTTCTGCAAGTGTGGTAAATGAACGCAATAGGGCCGAAGACCCTTACACCTTACCAGAAATCGATTTACTTACCACTTTCAAAATATTTGTGTACATCCAGAGGAAGACAGAATTATTCAACTTTCGGTTATTTGACAAGGACAGGATGAGAAACAAAATTGTTATCTTCGTTTTCATTTTATCGAATGAAACTTTGTGAAAAACTCCATATGCACAGTATCAATCAATTATTGTGTAATACAATAAATTTAAGTCAAATTATTATTATTATTGTTTAGAATGTGTTAAAAATATTACAAGTGCACACATCCAGTCACAGTCTAAACTTACTAATAATTTATTTTCCCAACAAAATGAACTTATACTGAGAAAAAATTTGGAATGTTTTTGTAAAGATGTAGGCACAAATCACCCACCTGATGTAGGTCGAATTTTGTGCTAATTTTGCAACAAAATGTATACCTGTTTAAAAATATTATTGATGAACAAACCATCGCTAACAACAAATAGATAAGTTATTTTTGAAATGAATATACCTCTATTTACTATATATTATAAAAATGTGTACCTACACAATTTTTTCGTATAACAAATTACGTACAGCTGATACGTATTAAGTACGTACATGATACGTATCAGAAAATACGTACATACGATACGTATTAAGTACGTACATACGATACGTATTAAGTACGTACATTATACGTATCAGAAAATACGTACAGCCGATACGTATTGAGTACGTACATGGTACGTGCCTAAAAGTACGTACCGTTTAGGAATCATAATGTACGTATTAAATACGTACATTTTAGGTACTGTACGTACAGGACGTATATAAGACCTAATATGTACGTATTTAATACGTACAGTGCTGTTTGGGAAGAAGAGTTCCATTAGCTCTACATGAGAGGCTAAAAAATTCGCTTGTTGATTTAGAAAATAAAAATATAATCACAAAAGTAGACTACCCTACAGAGTGGGTAAATTCTTTAATGATAGTTGAGAAACCTGATGGAACTCTCCGCTTGTGTCTCGATCCAAAGCCCCTTAATAAATATATTTGTAGAGAGCATTTTATGATACCAAAATGTGACGATATCTTGAGCCAACTTGAGGGTAAAACTATATTTTCTGTAATTGATATGAAGGACGGATTCTGGCAAATTCAGTTAAACGAACAAAGTTCAGACCTATGTACTTTTAACACACCTTTTGGTAGGTATAAATTTAATAGAGTACCATTTGGTTTGTGCAATATACCGGAAATTTTTCAGAGGAAAAATATGGAAATATTTGGTGATATTCCTAATGTTCACATCTATTTTGATGATTTAATTATAAGTGGATCTAATGAAAAATCACATGATAATGCTCTTAAAATAGTAATAGAACGTGCTTTAAAATATAATATAAAATTCATTTTTCAAAATTACAATACAAATTAAATGAAGTTATTTTCTTGGGTCAAAATATATCTCAGTCTGGAATCCAACCTTCTAATAAAAATATTGAGGCAGTTTTAGCTATTGAAACACCCTTAAACAAAAAAGACCTACTTAGAGTTTTGGGAATGTTTAAATTTTTTTCAAAATTCATACCAAACCTTTCCCAGTTAACATACAATATGAGAAATTTAACAAAAAATAGCACAAAATTTGACTGGACAGAGGTACATCAACAGGAATTAGAGACAATGAAAACATTAATAACAAATAAACCAATTTTACGGATTTTTGATGAGAGTAAGCCAATTGTTATTCAAACTGATGCTTCAAGCAAAGGCATGGGTAGCGTAATGATGCAAGATTCTCATCCAATTTCCTTTGCATCAAGGTCACTGAATAAAGCCAAAATTAAATATGCGCAAATTGAAAAGGAATTATTAAGCATTGTGTTTGCATGTGAAAAATTCCATTTTTGGATTTATGGTCGTGAAGTACTGGTACAAACTGATCATAAGCCTGTTGTTCCTATTTTTTCAAAAAATCTAGATAATGTGAGTGCTCGCTTACAACGCATGCTTTTAAGACTCTTAAAATATAAAATCAAAATTGAATATGTTCCTGGTTCAAAAATGTATGTAGCGGATACTCTTAGCAGATCGTTTATAAAAAATGAAAGTCCAATTGATGAAGAGCTAGAATATACCATACATTCTCTGTCCTTATATGTTCCTATGTCAAAGGATAAAAAAAGTATTTTTCAAAAATCTATTAATAATGATTTAAACTTATCTCAGGTTAAAAATTTTTGTTCAACAGCATGGCCAAAAAATGACCGAAAATTAAATAATGTGTTAAAATACTATTTTAAATTAAAAGATCAGATTTTTCTATCTGATAACTTATTATTTTATAACACTAAATTAATTGTACCACCTGAACTTAGACAGGACATGCTTAAGCTAATACATTCTGCCCATTTTGGTATACAAAAATGTAAACTACGAGCTAGAGAAATAATGTTCTGGCCTCATATGTCTCGAGATATCGAAAGGGTGGTAAATGATTGTGAAATATGTCAGCTAAACAAGCCTGCAAATAGGAAAGAGACTCTAGTAACCCATGTACAGCCAGTTAGACCATGGCAATATTTGTATTCTGATTTCTTTGAACATAATCGTAATGACTATATGTTGATAGTAGATTCCTATTCACAATGGCTTGAGGTATTCCCAGTAAATGGAAAAACAGCAAAGGTTGCAGTTGAATGTTATAGGGAAATTTTTTCAAGATTTGGTGTCCCTGACATTTTGTTTGCTGATAATAATCCTTATAATAGTATTTATTTAAAAAAATTTGCAAAATCTTGGAACTTTGATTTAGAATTTTGTAGTCCCTATCATCATCAATCCAATGGCTTGGCAGAGAAGTATGTAAACATTGCTAAAAATATGTTAAAAAAGATGAACAGTATTGATGAATTGCCAAATTTTTTAATGGAATATAGAAATACTCCCCTGCCAAACATTGGTTATGCTCCCGCACAATTATTATTAAATCGGCTTGTAAAAACAAAGATTCCTACCTCTGAAATAAATTTATTGCCAAAAATCATAAATAAAGATATTGTTGTTGCAAAGCTAAAAGAGAATTCAATGAAGGTAAAACAGAACTATGACAAAAGTGCAAAAGACCTACCGGGTTTACATAAAGGTTATAAGAGTTCTTTTTCAAAAAAATGATCGTTGGAATAAGGGAACAGTAGTGGATAAGTATAATGATCGCTCTTACTTAATTAAAGATTGTAATGGCAATGAATTTAGGAGAAACAGGAAATTAATAAATAAGACAAATATTCCTATAGATAGTACAGATCTGAATTTGCTTTATGATGACCTTTATATTACTGATCAGAACTCAAATGTTAATACAGATAACTTGTTAAAGAGTAATGAATTTAATGATATGTTATCAGGGTCTGACGCAAACGAGGATTCAAATGAAGAAGACACGACTAACACAAGTGCGGGTTTTGAAAACCTAGCATACAGACCAAATATTCAAAGTTCATTTAATGAAAACAAATACAAATACAGACTTTGGTAACATATCACGTAGTAATGTTAGCAACTTTATTGTAGATTTAAATACTCCAGAATCGGACTATGATCCTGATTTGCATACCTTTGTAGATTTTAATTATAAATTAACAACTCGCTCTCGTCAAGATATTAAACCACCAAACTATTTAAATGACTTTTTAACATTTAAATAAAAAAAAATATGAAAGCGTGTTGTGTAAGTTAAGTTGGCAACATTGTAATTAGTCTTTAGTTTGTCATCCTGGTTACTCAATGATATGACGTTGGACGTAGCGAGATGTAAAAAATGGCGCTTGTAGCTAGATCTTGTATGACATCAATAAAAACTATATAAAAAGTAAATAACAAAAATTATTATTAACCAAATACGAACCAAAACAAAACGCACCTTAGGAAATACATTCAGCAAGTTTCAGACTTAAATTATGGTTTGGAATATACCCAGATGAAAAAATTGGCCTGTGAATATGCATTAAAAATACTGAACTGCAAAATTCTCGAATCCTGGCATCTGAAAAAGAAAGCAGGTAAGTTTTACAATTATATAAAAAATTGAAGCTCCGCCTTGTTGAAGTATATACCCACAAAATCTGTTTATTAATGTATATCCCCTAAAATAACATCTAGTCTTTATACAAACCTGGAGATTAGTATTAATAAGGCGATACTTTTGGGGCTCACAGCTCTCTTGTTTGAGTTTTTTTACCTGTTCCAAAACACGATTCTTGAAAAAAGTTGTTAATTTTTTAGGAATCGAATGGAGAAAGGCCTTCATGGAAAAACATCAGAAATTTTTGTCCTTAAGACAACCAGAAAGCACGAGCTTCTTGAGAAACTGGATTTAACAAAGCCCCAGTGGATGATTGTTTTACAAATTATAGATTAGTTCAAGAAAGACATCATTTTAATGCAGCTGAAATCTACAACCTTGACGAAACAGGCATAACAACTGTCATGAAGCCCATAAAAGTAGTATCAACAAAAGACAAAAAACAAGTGGGTCAAGTTTCATCTAGAGAAAGAGGTGAATTAGTTACCTTTGTAGGAATAATTTCCACTACAGACAATACTGTTCCCCCAGTATTTGTGTATCCATGAGTGATGAATGCTTTAAAATATATGATCAATCCCCCTGCTTCAAATTTGGCTTTAGGGAATAAGTCTGGATTGATCACAGGAGATCTGTTTCCGAAAGTACTGCAACATATTATGCAGTACACCAAGTGCTCAAAAGAAAAAAACATACTCTTGATAATCAACAGCAAGTCACAAACCAGTGTCAAGCCTATAGAATTTTTCCATGAACATGGTATCATTTTATTATCATTCCCTCCCCATACAACCCATGGGTTGCAGCCGTTAGATGTGGGTGTCTACAGTCCGTTTAAACATGTAGCTGTAGCATTTAATAACTGGATGTTAAATAAACCAGAAAAGCCTATTACAATTGCAAATATAGCATATCTAACCTCTTTTACTCAATTAAACATAATAAGTTCGTTCAAAAATACAGGAATTTGGCCGATAAATAGCTTGGTTTTTTCTGAATCTAATTTTATCCCAAGCACAGTTACTGATAATGATATAACTCTTAACGCTGCATTGGAAGTAAAAAAATACCATCCAACCTCAATACTAAAAATTATACCAATAACAAAAATATATATGACAATCCACAAACATCCACCTCGAAAAGTTTACAAGAAGACATGACTCAAATAAATCCATCAGTATCAAATTTTGGAAAACAAACTTTGAAGATAATATCAAACAACTCTAATGATGTAACAAGTGACACCAGTCTTCTTTAAACAATAAGACCTTATCCAAAAGCGCAATGGGAAGTAAAGATTAAAAAGAGGAAGCAAGAAGGTAAATCAAAAATATACAATGATACACCAGAATTAATTGCTAAAAGACCAATTGAAAATGAATGAGAAAATAAAAAGAGGGCCAAGGCTAACAAGACAGTGAAGAGAAATGTGTTTTCAAAAGAAAAGAAGTTGGCTGAGGAATCATCTAGAAAGTCAGACATTTCAATAGAAGTAGGAGATTCTTCAAAGTGTGATGACAAGTCGTTTATGTATTTAAAAGATGTGGATCCCAATGAACATATTTTTGTCAATGATTTTCTACTGGTCAAGTTTGAAAATCGAAGAATGACATTTGTTTATATATAGGACAAGTCCTTGAAATTGATGATGACTCCTATCAGGTAAAGTTTTAAAGGTGAAAGAGAAATTCAACTAGCTAGCTAGTTAATGATATTGAGGCTAGGCTTGCGCAACCATAAAAAGCTAGAATTGCCCGAATCCAATCACTGTTTTGATTCAATTATAATTTCCAAGGAATGGATGTTCGTTAAAGCTTATATTTCTTATTCTCCACTTTTATTTCAATTTCCCAGAAAAATCTTTTTTTTTGATAAATTTAGGCTATACAACTTTTGTAAATATAATATGCTAATAAACATATATTTTATACTAATTTATACATAGGCCGAATCTGCCTCCAGTGGTGGAGGCCGAATACTAAAAATACTTTTATGTCACTATTTTGGCTTTCAATAGTCTTAATAAATATCTAAATATTATGTAGCAATATAAGCTGACAATATTTAACAAAAAATAT
The DNA here is from genome assembly GCA_963921935.1 of Galeruca laticollis. Lineage (NCBI taxonomy): Eukaryota > Metazoa > Arthropoda > Insecta > Coleoptera > Chrysomelidae > Galeruca > Galeruca laticollis. Next base: position 211,932,717 of record OY998175.1, on the reverse strand, counting down.
GGGTATATGAGTTCATTTCTATAAGTTGGGCTTATCACCCACCCTCTCCCCCATTAAGCGAAAGCATCGATAGTATCGGAATTAAAAATATTTAAGAAATTTTCGATTATTTTCGAAAAAATATCGATATTTCGTACCCTTCCCTTCCATATTTTGAGGTTTTGTTCTGTTTCCGTTGAATTGTAAAGATCAGCAGATATAGTTTTCCTGGTTTTCTATATCATTGCACAGTTATACTGATTTTAATTGGAAAAATGATATCCAGGATATCACCATAGGGCTAATAATATCTAAGCTTCAATATTTGTAATATCACATCCTCTTCTTTTTTCTATTAACATATATTAAGTCAATCACAAGGTAGGTCACTTCTTGGTCTAGCTAAAAATAACTACTAAACATCAGGTAGGCATCAAATGAAATGTAACTTCTGTCATTCTGACGATGATATTGATTTATCGAAACAATTGTCAATTTTTTTGAATTTTCAACAATTTTCATTATATTGTGGAATTAACTAGAAACCGTGAGTTTCATTTAAAACACTAATATGAGTAGATTCCACCAAGTAAGGGTCGAGACAGTTAATTTTATTATTTTCTTCCTAAAAAACGACAAAAGTACGTATTAAAAGTAAGGTTATGTGTACCAAACCACAGATAATACCAAACATGCAATAATCAATAATCTTACGATTGCGCACATTTATTTTCAGATTAAATAAAATATCGAAGTTGGCCAACTTTTATTTTATTTTATCTCTTATTTGTTATTTCCTGTATAAACGCTATATAGATTTTCCATAGGGTCAACTTTATATTTTATTTTATGTTATTCTATTTTCTGTATAAACCCATCTTAATATCAATCAAAAAGCGATTAAGGTAGAATTCCAACGTCGATGAATTCCAACGTCAACTGTTAATTGTAGCGACGGATACTTGTGGGCGCACGAAATTAACAATTAAAAAATGGGTATAAACGATGAAATTTTTTTAAATCTCTATTAAGAATATTATTAACTATTGTATTAAGAATTAAAAAAATATTATTTATATTTTGTTTTATTTTTTGTTAATATATTTTTCATGGGTCAAAAGTACCAAATTTCAGATTTTTCGAACCTATATCTCTAAAAATATTAATTTTATCGTGAAAATGCATAGGACCTTTTTTATTTGTATTTCAATAAAGAATATGAAAAAAAATTGTCCGGTTGAAAAATAACAATTCCTTCCAATTGTTTAAACAATATGGCACGGGGTAGCCCCATGGCAACATGCACTTATATCATCAGTAGGGTAATTTAAAGAGGATCGTATAAAATAATTGAGGTGGAATAGTTTTCGGTACTCATGCGCCGATTCCTCCTGGACTATAATGGTTTTACACCCTCAATCGCCATTTTGCATTTGTCTTGGACTTCGGGTTTTTCTAAAATACTAAATTTGCTCAGACATCATGATGCTGGGGAGATACGGGAATTTCTCGTTTTATGTATTTGTATAATTATAGAATTATCCATTGTATCAGCTATCCATGGCAATGGAATGCTATTGGAATAGTAAAAAAAGGTTTTTATTTCCATTAAAAATTAATTTTTTGAATCAAAAAACCTAAACAGATTCTTTTGCAGTGTTTGTTGTCACACAACTGAAAAATACGGGGATAAGACCATTTATTAGTTTTTTTGGGTAATAAAAAACCTTAAACTTAAAAAAAATTATTATTTCAAGGATGGCGTCGAGAACCTTACAACTAAATATTTTTTCAGGATCGAGATTCATGATGTTCGCTTCCATATCAAAAAGGACGCAAATAATTATGTCGAATTGTGAACAAAAACCAATGTAGAAAATAACAAGAGTGATATACACTGGCGAGCAAAAAATTGAGGTCAACTTCAGAAATTGTGAATAATTTTAGCGTCTATAGGTGCGTTCTTTTTGACTGAGATCTCAGTTAATCTCAGCTAACATCAGTAATGTGAGCGTTCTTTTTGTTTTACTCACTTTAAGTGAGCTGAGATTTTTCCTCCCCCTTCACCGTTGCTGAATGTGTTGTAAGGGGGTATCAGTTGGAATTGAGTCGGAAATAAAGTGGAGGGGATGAAGAAATATTTGATATGCTTGGTTTATATGTAGTTTTAACCATTGACATATAAATAATAAATACACATAATCTATTTTTCTTTTGTTACAAATTATGGATACATTATTTAACATTATTAGATGCTGATACGAATCTGTCGTATAGTTTAAATCTATCGACAGATCGCGCGCTTCAATTGAGATGTCGTTCTTTTTGGTGCTTGCTCACATCACTTTATCACAGATCACCTTAACTGAAGTGATCTGAGATCTCAGTCAAAAAGAACGCACCAAATATTGATAAGGACATAATAGTATTAATTCAAGCAATTTTTTTCCGAGACTTGACAGCTGTCATTCGATTTATTAGAGTACGATTTTTATGAAAAATGTGCCTTTGCGCTAATTGAACATTCACATTTCCCTTGCCTGTTTTCCAGTTTACTGTTGATTCTTTGTGTAAAACCTAACGATTGCAGTGTAGTGATTTAACAGGCCCATAATGCCTTTAGATCCGATTGTTGTGGCAAGAATTGTAGCGCTGTTACAAGATGGTCGGGGCAACGTGAAACTGCAAGAATTGTTGGTGCTAGTCTTTGTGGTGTGCAAAGGGTGTACCAGCGCTATCTGGAAACTGGCCTGATCACTAGAAGACCAGAGTCTGGGCGAAAAAGAGTTACCACTCAACGAGATGACCGTTTTTTGGTGTCGACAAGTTTGCGGAATAGGACAGCTACTGCGGTTTCATTACGAAATCAGTTGGAAGAAGTGAGAAATATCAACGTTAGTGAATGGACCGTTAGAAGAAGACTTCATGCTGCTGGACTGTCATGCAGAAGAATGGCTACAGGTCCCCCGTTGCAACGCCAGCATCGGACTGCAAGATTGACATTTGCCAGAGATCACGTTCGTTGGAATGATGATGACTGGAGCTGGGTATTGTTCTCAGATGAGTCGTGTTTTTGCCTCACTGGGTCAGATGGACGTCGACGAGTGTGGAGAAGACCTGGGGAAAGATATGCTGAACTTTGCATTGACGAGCGTCTTCCATTTGGCGGTGGGTCAGTTATGGTTTGGGCGGGAATCACTGCACAAGCTCGTACAGAGTTGGGCATCATAGAAAATGGCTCCCTAACCTCTCACAGGTACATTACGGAGGTGCTAGAAGACCATGTTATGCCTTTCATGGTGACTATGGGGAACGTGGCATTTTTATGCAAGATAATGCGAGACCACATACAGCCAGAATTGTCAGGGAGTATCTGGATGAGGTAGAAATTAGGCGGTTTGACTGGCCAGCCCGCAGCCCAGACATGAATCCCATAGAACATGTCTGGGGCGAGTTAGGACGACTGATCCGCAGACACACACTAGCACCAAGAACTGCCCAGGAGCTGAGAAGATTGCTGTTGCAGGAATGGGATAACATATATCGACCAGAATGTGATCCGCAACTTAATTCAAAGTATGCCGCGCCGACTTCAAGCAGTCATCATTGCAAGAGGAGGGAATACACGTTATTAGTATCAAGTTTTTTCATTTTGTTTGTTCCATATTTTCCAACCAAATGTTGAATTTCGCCCAAAATGTTAATTTGCTTTTTCAGAATAAATCATGAAATCCAAGAATAAAATGCATTTTTCTTTAGTATAGAGTATCACATTCAGCTTACAAAAGCACATGCAATGATGTATAGTTTGCGAATACAATCTGAAAACGTAAAATTTCAAAGAACATGAAAATTTTAAGGTGTCCTCAATTTTTTGCTCGCCAGTGTAGTTATCGCCGATAATCAGAACAAACCGCAGCTACAAAATATCTTTGTTAAAAATAATGGCTTTTTAAATGAATCAACAAATAACAAATTGCTGATATTAGATATTCCAGAAGCTACTGATGGCTTTAAAGAAACTGAAGTTCCTAATCCGACGAACTCAAACGCCGTACCGCTTAGTGTTGAAAGAGAAGATTTTAGTGCCATCCTTAGGGAACGAGATGACCATAGTCCATGAATAGAAAACAACATCCTTGATCAGAAGATAGAGACTTATCTAACAGAAACCGTTACCAGAAATCCCGATTTTGATATTATTGAAATGGAACATTATACTACGACAAATAAATTGTTTGAAACTCCTGCAGTAGAACTTGTAATAGAAGAGAAAAATGCAAATAATGCTGGAAAAGATCCCGACTGTGAACCTGAGATTGAAATGGAATCTGAAGAGGCGAATAAAAACACTGAAATAAAAAGAAAGATAAGACAAATGGTGCGTACTGAAGATTGGGAGAATAATCGGGCAAAAATTGAAAGAGAAATGGGAGAAGATTATAATGGCAGAAAATGGAAATATAATGTTCAAAAAGAAAAATGATGGAACCATGTAATTGCAAAGATTCTTTGAAGGGTAAATCATTGCACTGTAGGACGTTTTCTGATGAAGAATGGAATACTATATTCAATCACTTTTGGTCTGAGAAAAGTTTACACCTCTTTTTTAATTGATTCTATATCCACAAAAAGAAGTAGAAATAGAGTTTCAGAGGGTGTTTCTAGGAGAAGCGAGTCTTTAATATATCACCTTAAATTAAATTATGAGCGGAAAATGGTATGTAAACAAATGTTCTTGAATACTCATGGCGTGAAAGAAAATATGATTCTCGATTGGTTGAAAAAGCAGAATGAAGTCAAAAATAAAAAAGAGCAAAGACACGACAATAATGCAGAACATTCATCAGAAACCCACGATCCTGTAGACAGTGGTTCCCAACCTTTTCTGGACCACCGCCCCCTATAGAAGAGAACAAAAATTTAACCGCCCCCCCCCCCCAGTCGCTGGTTAGTCCAAAGTAGTTAATTTTATTTGAATATCATCTGTACCGTCCCAATTGATCTGTATTTAGCTTTAATTTCAGTTAATGTCTAAATTTTATTTTAGAGGAATGATGAAGTAGAAATTTATTAAACGACTACACGACTACCAAATGTACAATAAAATTGTTTATTAAACTTTTAAATATAAACACAGAATCAATAAGAAATACAATCACAATAGAAATAAGAAATGCAATACAATAAGAAATACAAAATTAATAATAAAGAAAAAATCAATGAGACGGTTGAGGCTGGTGGAGTGTTACCAGTTTGTGAATATCGGGTTCCAATTTCGTTAACATCAATCGCAGATCGCCACGTTCAGTGATATGTAGTCTGTTCCTCTTCTTTGACAGCAAATCAGTTACTGCACTGAATGCACGCTCAGCCATATAGGACGAAAGAAATGCAATTAACAACTTCTGTACTATTGTCCACAATCCAGGATAGAGAACTGGTATTGGTTTTTGAAGCCAGAACTCTTGATATCCACGTTTGAATTTTACTTTGTTCTTCGTTAGTTGTGAGTTCTAATAGCTCCTCTTCCAAATTTGATGAGCCTTCAGTATCTGTGTTTGCGAAATGATCTATAACCCAACTTGGTAGTTCCATGTTTAAAATATCTTGGAAACGCTCTGTAAAATCAACATGAAGAACTTCCAAGTGGTAGCAGTAAGTAAATCTTCCGGTTTTGCAGACACTGTTGATAATGTGGGAAAATGGTTGTACACTCACCTCTACCAAGATTTCTTTTGAATATAAGAAGTTTTCCTGCAAAAGCAGCTATGACGTTTTTAGTTTTAATTAAATTTAAATCATCACCTTGCAATTGTAGATTAACTTGATTAAATACTTTAAACATGTCCGTCAAATAAGCGATGTCGTTTTTTGACGTAATCAGGTTTTCGCGCAATTGTTCGTTTTCTTCAAGAAATTCCAACACTGAGTCAAATAGATTGAAAAAACGATTCAGACAAACACCTTTAGAGAGCCAACGTACTCCTGTGTGCAGCAGCAAGCGATTGTAGTCTTCATCATTTTCATTGCAAAGCTTATGAAACAAACGGTCATTCAATGAATTGCTTCTAATGATATTGATTGCTTTAATAACGTTATTGAGGGACGCATGCAGACGTTCATTTAATTTTTTTGCAACCAAATGCTGACGGTGAATAATACAATGTACAGCGAGTAAATTTGGCAGTGCTTTTGTCAAATGTGCTATAAAACCCTTGACGCCCGGTCATTGCTGGAGCACCATCAGTAGCAGCAGACAAAATACTGCTAATAGGAATTTCTTTCTCTTGAAAAAATTCTTGCATAATATTAAATATAGAATGTCCCTTAATATCAGATTCCAAATTCTTAGCAAATAATAACTCTTGATGAATTTTTTCTTCTTTTATAAATCGTACCTATGATAAGAGTAAAGCTTCGTTACTTGGTAGAGTTGCTTCATCTAGTTGAATGAAAAATTTGCAAGTCTTTAGGTAATCGCATAATATTTCAACGTCATTTGCCATTTCATCTATTCTTCTTTGCACTGAATTATTACTGAGGCATTTTTTTAATGATATCAAATGGTGTCTTATGATGGAGAACAGTTTTTAATATCTCTTCGACTGCCGGCAAAATTAATTCCTCGCCAATGGTGTGTGGTTTTCCTGACTTTGCGATTAACAATGAAACGTTATATGAGGCTCGTAGTCCATCATCGTCTCGTTTAGAAGACGATGCAAAAAGGTTTGAATATTGTTTTTCGAGTTCTTGAAAATAGAATATATCTTTGTTCTTCTTATCAGGATGCATTTTATGTAAATGCTCTTGTAGCCTAGAAGGCTTCATATCTTCATTTGAAAAAACTTTTCGGCAAATTAAACACATAGGTAATGATTTGTTTGTAGAAGATTCCGTAAATCCATATTTTGAATATTCAATACTGTATTGCCGGCATTTCTCTTTTAATGTAGAAGTAGATTCAGCCATTTTCATACAAAAATTAAATTCTCAATAGATTTATAGATAATATCGTTTATAAAATGACACACCACTCACGATTATTTACTACGGCAGAGCTTATGATTCACAACTATATATCGCGGCTAAGCACATACAACTAACTAACAAAAAAATAGTAGAGCTGTTGCTTTTATACGTTTCATTTCGTGCATGATTCAACTTGTCTGTGTGCGAACATGTCGTAACATGTTATTTTGTATGAACACAAGTCATATACTTCTATTCTGAACTAAAAGAAATTATTATAATTTATTAGTATTATTATTAATGCTAATTTAAAACTGCTTATTAACCCTTATTAAATCATTTTTATTTCACCATTCCTCTTGACTGCTTATTATTTGCTTCTGAATCCGCTACCGCCCCCTAAAAGGCTGCAGCGTCCACAGGGGGGCGATATCGCCCCCGTTGGGAACCAATGGTGGGCGCTATACAGACTTGAAGAAAAAGCTAAAATTTTTTTTTAATGAACTTCCTAATATTGAGTCTCCTTACTGTCGAGCTTCATCGACAAAACATTACCTGGAACCCAATTGGCAATCTAAGTCTACACTTTATAAGTTTTATAAAAATTGGTGTCAACAGAAAAAAGATTCTTATCTATCCATTGCGTCGTTTCACCATGTCTTTGATAAAATGAACTAATCAATTTTCCGGACAAAAATAGATCAGTGTGACGCATGTGTGGCACACAAAACTGGAAATCTAGCTCATGAACAATTCGCCTTACATCGAGAAAAAAGACTAGAAGCAAGAAGTCCAAAGACAAAGAATCAGCAAATACGGTTTTTTGTATGTACCTACAAGCAGTATTGTTATCACCAAAATCAAACGTTTCTTCACTTTACTTGAAGACGAAGCTAATTGTACACAATTTCACTTTCTTCAACTTAAAAACAAAATATGGGTACTGCTATATTTGGCATGAGTCAGCTGGGGGCGTAACGGCAAACGATTATGCTTCCATCATTTGCCAGTTTATAAAGGATCATGTTAAAAATGATCTACAGCCGGGGCAAAATCTGATCTTGTATAAAGACAGTTGTACCTCACGGAACAGAAATTCTATCTTGGCCAACAGTTTAATTAATCTCTCTATGACATTCAATATAACTATTGAACAAAAATTTCCTGAGAAAGGCCATACGCAAATGGAAGCAGATTCCGTGCATTGTTATTGAGTGAAAAATTCGTCATACTCACATAAATGTACCAGCTGACTATGTTGGAATATGTATGCGAGCTCGTGAAAAACCAAGACCTTACCAGGTATATTATCTGGACAATGGCTTCTTTAAAAATTTCAAAAAACTACAGTTTCTCATATCTTTGCGACCTGGAAAGAAAGTGGGTGACCCTTTGTTAACAAGGACATACGCGCTTTAAAATATATCCCAGATGGCTGTTTATTTTACAAACTAAGACACCCGGAAGATTACTTAGAGTTCGAATATCGTGTACCTGGAAATAAACGGAATAATCTCGCCTGTGAACTAGAAAGTCTTTCATCATTATATGAGACTTCTATAGCGATAGAAAAAGAAGAAATACATGCACCTACAGTTTTTAAGAGTCTTCAAAGTGGTTACCATAGTTTTTATGACAATTTGCCGTATAAATAAATTTTAAACTTGCGTAATTTATTCACGTTTAGATGAATATTTGCCTTTAATCGATAAACTCAGATCTTTTATTTTTAGAATATTTTTTTGTTAAAGCTTCAATAAAAAACAATTTAAAAAAAATGTGGCCTTAATTCAAAATTCAGGATGGAAAATCCCGTATCTCCAAAAATCCTTTCAAAAAATATTGGAAAAACAGGTAAGTCCATTCAGATTATCTGCGGAATTACTTTTAGCTTAGGGTGTCATAATTACTTTGAAAACAAATATTTTAAGTGTTTGCATATTTCGTTTTCACTTAAATAATTCTGCGCTATTTTATAATCTCTTTTTTGTGCCTCCTGAAAAGTTTTAATTTTGTGACTTACGGGTTTTTCTGATTAAGGCGACGATATAGAGTAAGGCTAAGAAATGATTGCTTACCCTCCAAACATTTGTTTCTCACTTTTTTGAGTTGCGGGAAATTTAAAATAGGGTCGTCACGTGACCATATTTGTCGCTGGAAATTAGCGCCGAGCGGCTGCAGCAGCCATGTTGTCGCTGCTTTTCGTCGCGACGACTTGTCGCTACCTTTTTGAGTCGTGGGAAGTTTAAAATATAGTTACGTGACCATATTTGTCGCTAGAGACGACTGTCGAGCGGTTGCAAGAGGACACACCTTAAAAGTTTCACTTCAACAAGAAACAGTAAAAGTATACTATAATTTAAATAATTTTTTTTGGATATAAAAGAGGTATCTCAACAAACAAAGCTAAACGAATCAATTTGTGTTTGTCTATGATATAAAAATGTTCACAATAGTGACTAGCTTAACCAGGCATCTTAGGTCATGATAGAGAAATAAGAGAATATATTTTCACTTTTTTCACAATTTATTATATTCTTTTGCCAGACATTTTCTGAAAATACGATTATTTCAAATAATAATTTGTTATAATCCCCACATGAAGAAAATGGAGCAAATGGTTGACATCCACGATGATTTTGTTTGGAATATGGATGTTAAACAAGAATTGAGTGACGAGGTGACTATAGTAACTATTCAAAATGTAAATGAAAAAATAGATAATGGACATCATGTCAAACAAGAAACGTATTTTTAAATACATTTAAATGTTGTACTAATTTTTCTTTTCATTTTTTTTTTCTTCTATTGTCGGACTTAAACGTATAATAAAATGTATCAAAAGCATTGTAACAGAAAATTTTATAAAATTAATTGAAATATGTTTATTCCTTCTATAAAATATGTGGGGGTGGTCCAATATTTTTGCCGGTGTGTATATTTTATTGAGTCAGCTTTCCCATTCATCCCTACCATTTATTTTACAAGATAGGGGAAAAAGTACTGGTGCAAACTTACGTAAAATGATCCGAAGATTACGAATATTTAAATTTTGCGTCACTATCACTGTGCATTTACTTTGGAAAAATGATGGCCGGTAGAGTAATAATAATTTCCAGCAGTTTATCATATGCACAATTTTTCCCCAACTTGTAAGATCAATAGTTTCTGAGATACAGCTGGTTACCTTTCTTAATTAGGCACCTGATACATAATTTTAAATGAATGGTTTTCATCAATGTGATGAGATATGTGCTTATTCAAAACGTCATTTAAGAGAGATCTAAAAAAAATCACATTTAAATGGTTTTTCGTCTGTGAGGAGGTGAAATATTTCGAGCCAATAGTACATTTAAAAATGTTTAAAACGAACGTGTTTAACCAAACTATCTTTAAATGTGAACTTTCAAAAAAACATCACATTTGAATGGTTTTTAGCTAGTGTGAATACGCATATGGTTAACCACACGTTTTTTAAATGTAAACGATTTTTAACAAATGTCACATTTTAATGGCTATTCTCCTTTATGCCTATGCAATGTTTATTTAAATTACCTTTCTGTGAAAAGGTTTTCAAACAAATGTCATATTTGGATGGTTTTACTCCTGTGTGACTTTGCAATGTTTATTTAAATTACATTTCTGTGAAAAAGTTTTCAAACAAATATCACATTTGAATGGCTTCTGACTATGCAAATGTGTATTTAAATTACATTTATGTGAAATTTTTTTCAAACAAATGTCACATTTTGTGGTTCTCTCCTGTCTGCCTGTTAGAGATGGGCACGTGAGTGACTTTTCATGCCCGTTCACGATCTATTCGGTCGGGGTCACGCACGCCACTCACGTAAATTTCTAGCATGAGTCACGTGATTCATGAGGGATGCGGAAATTACGAGATCAAACATGAATATATATGATAAATAATGTCAATATGTACTGTGTATGTAGTTCAGCTATGGAATGAAAAAACAATAAATAAAAAAATAATTAATTTGTGTAATAATGTAAGGAAAATGAAAAATTCTGGGACAGCAACGCGATAGCTGAGATGGCGAAGCCAAGATTGACGCTGTGCTGCCGATGGGACGGTTCATTAAGTTCAGTTGCACTCTGTTGGATGTTATGAACTAATCATGTTCACGTACAGTCACGTGAGTGGTACGGGAATTGATCCGCTCACTACGTGTCACACGTGACCCATCGTGACACGACGCGAATCGCGTTAAATGCCCATCTCTAATCCCTTTTCAAATGTTTACTTAAATTACCTTTCTCTGAATTTTTTTCGAATTTATTTGGTTTTTCTCCTGCGTGACTAAGGAAATGTCTATTTAAACTACTTTTCCGTGAAAAAGTTGTCAAATAAATATTACATTTTAATAGCTCATCTCCTGTGTGGCTAGACAAATGTGATTTCAATTCCATTTTCTGTGAAAATGTTCAAACAGATTTCACATTTGATGGTTTTTCTCTTTTGTGATTAAGCAAATGTGTATTCATACTACTTTTCTGTGAAAAGGTTTTCAAACAAATGTCACATTTTATGGTTTTTCTTCTGTGTGACTAAGCAAATGTCTATTTAAACTACTTTTCCGTGAACAAGTTTTCAAATAAATATTACATTGGTGAATTTTCTCCTGTGTAACTAGGCAAATGTGATTTCAACTCGATTTTATGTGATAAATGTTTATTTAAATTAACTTTTTCTGAATTTTCGAACAAATGTCACATTTGAATGGTGTTATGCCGGTGTGAATACGCGTGTGTTGGACTAAAGAAGTAGACATTGCGAACGATTACAAACAAATATCACATTTGAACGGTTTCTCGCTAGTGTGCATACATTGGTGAGTAACTAAATCACTTTTATAATTGAACAATGTTGTACAAATATCACATTTAAACAGACTATTCTAAGAATCAATATCCACACGAAACTTGATATGATTGGATGAATCTTGCAATCCATCCATGCACAACTTATTTTTAATTGCAGCCCTCTTCTGAAGTGTGTTTGTTTCAACTGATTCGTTTTCCAATGTATTTCCCATATTGTGTTTCGATTTGTACTTAATTTCCGGAAGTGTAATATGACGTGCTTTCTTGACAAGATGTCGTGTAACGTGTTGGCGGAATTAAAATTTCCTATTGCATAAGTTTCCATATAACTTGCAAATTAAAATACCTCCAGACAATGCACAGTGCTTTTTATTCCGATGAGATAAAGTTCCTGTAAATAATAACGATAATTAATTTTCATTGGTGAATGATTGAAATTGTAAATGATAAAAACAATTAGGTGACTGCCAAATTCAATTAGTCTTTAAATTCATCAGTTACTGCTTTGAAACCAAATGGTACTGTAATTTGGCTTTTACGATTTCACATAAAATATATGAAAATATAGTTTCTCTGCGTTGCAATGCCTACATGACGGCTGTAAACCTACTAAACAACCTTGAGTGAGGAGGCCTGAATACAACCGCCATATTGGAGAATATGGGATTACGATTCCTTACTTTAATAAATTGAAATAGTTCTACTCGTTTCAGTGGATAGATTTATTTATAACTCTGCGTGTAGTAACTTCAAACATATGTAGGTAGCTAGTATGTCATAATGACATATTGTTTTAAATGGATTATTATGAAAGTTTCTGCACAAAAACCAAAATATACTTTAATTTTTACTGCTTAATTTTTTCATAAAAATGTCTAGATTTCTCTAAAATCCAAACCGCAAATATAATTTTACTTCAAAGGTAAGTGCTGCCATCTATTTCAGATTATCACATCTGGAAACGGTGTAAATATTTCGTGCTAAACAACCCTGACCTTGATATGACGAGATGGTAGAATGTGGCAGTTTGAATTGAAACATAAAGTATATCTAAGAACATTTCATATCCGGAAACTAGACTGCCTGCTCAATTTTTTTTACTACATACTCACTTTTAAAAGTATAATTTTATTTATTTTATTGTGACTAAGAAAAATCAACCTGTTTCTTAAGGAGTAAATTGAATGGATTTAAAAATATTTTAAATAGAGAGTTAAATTTCGCCTTGGTTCTTTTTTATAGTTATTAAAATATTTCAGAAGTAAACAAGTGTAGGATCGTTTTCCCTTTAGAACAAAGGCGTAGCTTATTGAGCTTTTATAATGAATTCTAAGAATAAAAGTAGACTATATAAAAACTTGATTTTTTTCATCTTATGTACATTCAGGTGAACCCATTAAGTTAAATTTTTTCATAAACAAAAATAGAACGGTTAAAATTCTAGACGTCAACACATATAACGTATTAAGTTTTGGAAAATGTGCAAGTTATGGAAAAGTTGAATTTAGAAGTATCTGCCATTAATATAAAACATTAAAAATATTCTTAAGGAAATAATTTTTCCAAGAATGTAGAATAAAGTAGAAAATAGGAAAACTAAACGCGAGTTAATTTAATTTTTATATGAAATTTTTAAAATGTAGGAGTATATGGAACTTAAGTCATCAATGTCACTTCTTTTATTCATACAGTTATCATGTATATTAATTTCAATCATTTCTAGAAATGCTCTTTCATGTAGGTTCTTTTCCCATCTATAGACACTATTGTTATTATATTCTTTACTATTACATGTTCTGTTAATACACAGGATTTAAAAAAAAATTGCAATCACATTTATTTTTATTTTCATTTTAGATATATAGACTACAACTTCTGGCAGCTTATATTACCAAAACTGAAGAAATTCTATTGAAAGAAGAAAGAAAGAAAGAAATTTATTCATCATTGAAAATGCTACAACTGCATTACATACATTTATAAAATTTTATCAGACTAGTCAAGGATACTAACCTATGTACAGACACAAACAGTTGAAAATATATGTAAAATTTGATTATTGTTATTATTTTTTTTATATTTATTTAATTATTTAATTTTTCTTTGGTATATACACTCAACAAATAGTAACAACAAAGATACCACTAAGGATATGTACAAAATACAATTAAACCGATAAAGTATTCCAGGAGACACAATGCTTACACTGAAAAAGACTTATTTCAAATATATACATAAGGAATATAAACTTTTTCTTGGAACCACCATTTATTTATGTAGATAAATCAGAAAGTCATTATGATAATAGAAATTCCTCAACAGAGTAAAAAGCATTTTGGATGATATGATTGTATAAAGCTGACTTGAAGCTTACTAAGCTACATGTGTGTCCAAATAATTTGAGTGCATGGTTGTAGCAGATGATACCTTGATAACTAGCAGAGTCTTGTCCCAGAGCCAGACGAGAGTAGGGTAGTCGTAGTTCATTACCACTTCTAGTATTATAGATGTGAATCAAATTATTTTTGGTATAGTGTGTTTCATTTTTATTTACATTAATGGTTATTATGTAAATGTATAAGCTGGGTAAAGTCAATATGGTTAACTCAGTGAATGTGCTCTTACAAGATTCTTTATAATGTAGTCCTGCTAGACATCTTATCACTTTTTTTTTGTTGCTTAAAAACTTTTATTGTATGGACTGAGTTCCCCCAGAAAGGTAGTCCATAAGACAGGATGGATTGTACAAGTCCATAGTAGATCAGCTTAAGCACATGTAGTGAGACTGTTCCACGTATTTGCTTTATTACAAAACACATACAGCTCATTTTTGTAACGAGGTTTTCTATGTGTGCCTCCCATATTAATTTTTGATCTATAGTCAGGCCTAGATACTTGAACATATTCACTTGCTCTATGGATTTGTTTTTAACCCTTATTAGGGGGCAATAGTCATAAGAAATGTTTTTTTGTTGGAAGACCATGAAGACTGTTTCACTTATGTTAATTGCTAAACCACTATTTTCACACCATCTGGCGAATTCCTCTGCAGCTGAGTTTGCTGTTTTTATAGAGAGCGGAAGCTTATTCTGTGCCACTATTTTACTAGTATCATCTGCATAGATGATCGTTGTCTGCTGGACCACACATGAGAGTTCTATGTCACTCATAACTATTATGAAGAAAAGCGGAGCCAAAGTTGAACCCTGAGGAACCCCCATTTAAACAGAAGCAGGTCGCGATTTCACAAAGTCAATAACGACTATCTGAGATCTGTTTTTTAGGTATGATGCCACCCAATCATTTGCAACTCCTCCAATTCCAATTCGGTACAGTTTTTCCAGCAGTAAATTATGGTTCACTGTATCGAACGCTCTGCTTAGGTCAAAAAACAGAACAACTGGAAATGGTTTGTTGTTAAAGTGCAAATATCTTCGCAGAGTTCATTTATTGCAGTTGAAGTTTATCTTTTTTGTCTGAAGCCGTGTTGGCAGCTAGGAATAAGTTTGTGATATTCAACAAAATTAACCAGTCTCAGATAATAGCTAAAATCGATAATTTTTGCAAGAGATTGTAAGCATACATTACGGTAGTTGGCCACTTCGTTTTTAGATCCCTTTTTTTTATATATAGGTACCGATTTTGATATTTTTAGTGCTTCCGGGTATGTTCCATCAACAAATGACTTATCTATTATGTGAGATAGTGGATAGCATATCACATCACGGACAGTTCTTAGAGCTTTACCGTGGATTTCATCTGTACCAGGTGATGTGGTTTTTGTTGTTTTGGTAATGATATCCTGAACTTCTATATAAGCTGTTGGGTACAAGAATAGTGTGGTATTCGATAAGGGAGATAACTTCAGATTATCTGTTATTGGATCTGTTTTTTCGATTCCCATGAAAAAATCATTGAAGTGGTTGCCAATGTCATATTTATCTGTGGTATTATTATTATTGATAGTGAGCTCAATTTTGTTATTAGTTTTTGCATTATTCCTTGTTTCATTAATAATTTTCCAACTCTCCTTGCTTATATTATTTGCATTCAATATTCTTTCGTTGTTGTATTCTGCTTTAGTTTTTTTCACCAGTTCTTCATAAATATATTTGAATTGTTTATATATGTTTTTTATTATCTCGTTTGCTGAATATTTTGCTATTTTATACATATCACATACCATTTGATGCAATTCCTTGATTTCTTTATTAATCCACGGTTTCTTCCTATTACTTCTACTTGTCATTATTTTTTTAAGTGGAAAACCAATGTTGTAATGGTACAGTAGGGTTGTATTGAAAATATTATATCCTTCATTCACATCATCAGCTGTATATACATCCTCCCATTTTTCATTCATCAATAGTTCTCTGAAAGTTATCAAGTTAGCATCTGAGTAGTTACGTTTATAAATAGTTTCTTCACTACAAATATGTGCTGTTGGTAATACAAATGTACAAGTTTGAAATTTATGATCTGAAAGATGTGTATCTTCAACATAACAATCAGTTGGCTGGAGATTTGTGTACACCGCATATATACTTCTATTAATATGTGTAGGCTCAGTTATAATATTTTTCATGTCAAATTCAAAGAATATATTTTTAATTTTTCTCGCTTCTAAGTTGTTTGTTAAAGAGTATATATTAATATCACCACATAGAATGTAGTAGTGTATTGTCGTGAAGATTTTGCACATCAGATCATAAATTTCATAAAAAAATATATCAATATCACTATTTGGTGTTCTGTACACTGTGATAATATACAATTTACTCTTTTTATTCTAAAACAGCTACTGTTGCTTCAAAACTTTTCTCTATACTTTTGTTGAAAGTGAAAGGTTTGAGAGGAAGATTTTCTTTTGATAGGATACATACCCCACCATGTTCGTACAGTTTTCTACAGTAACTATTCATCAATTTGTATTTAGATAAGTTTAGTTTTTCTATTTTCGCAGATGTAAGCCAGTGTTGCGAGGAGCACAGAACGTCTGGTGATTGTTGGTCTAGTAGAACTTCCAGTAGATTTATTTTTCTTGGAGACATGCCTTGAATGTTGAGATGCATTATAACCAGTAGTTCTGTATCTACTATTTGTCTATTTTGATGTACTGTAGGTACTACGTGATTTAGATGGGCTGTAGGGAGTAGGTTTCCTGAAAATCCTGAGATCGCTGATCATATCTCTGGAATTTCCTGAAGTCAAACCTCTTGAATGCGACATACTTTGGCCAAGTGGAAGGTTTATAGATTTCATCCTTCAGCTCAAAGTCCACCCCACACATGAAACATTTGTTTTTATTTTCACTTGTAGGCAGTTCATTTACTATGATGTTGGAATTTTTGAAAGCTTCTTGATCCTTCAGGTATTTAGCTATCTTGTCAGCTGTAATATGATGGTTTACCCTATATAGATACAGAACACTGAAGTCATTATCATCATCATTTTTTATTCCTTTGTGGTCTCCTCTTTCTAGAATCGACTTTTGTAAAACCAACTCTCTTGATTGAGGTTTATAATATGGTTTTTTGTGTTTCTTCAAGTTTAGACATTTTTGAGTAACTTGACAACATGGAGAATTCCTTTTTTATATTAACTGTTTTTGCACTGTTTACAGCTGAATTAATTTGGACTGATTCCATGGCTTTGTGACTTGTTTTTCACTCACAATACTGATAATGGGTTTTTTGTTAGTTTCTGTTTTTGTTTGGAGTAGATTAACTTTTTCTTCTAGACATTTATTGTTTTGCTTTAGCAATAATGAGTTTTCTAATAATAGATCATATTTTTCTTCTTTTTCATTCAAAATTTGTTTCAATAGTTTGATTTCCATTGTCAAGTCATAAGATTGATTATTTACCTTTGGCGCATTTTGGTTGCCTATTTCTATAAGGCTAGTTGGTTCACAACACTCGATTCTGGTATCACATACTTTCGCACATTTAAGTTTATTTTCCACTGCACAAAACATGTGGAAGACATTTCCACAGTTGACACACACTAGAATGTTGGTTGTCTTTGTCCTGCAGCATTTAAATTGTTTTTTAACAAAGTTATTGTCATTTATAACAGAGAGCACATTTTTACACGTCTGCTCATTATCCGCCATCTTGTTACACTTTCGTATACTTGTTCGTGCTTATTACCAGAATTTGTAGATCCGCAATATGTAAAGGGATTGCCAATTAGAGATATAAAAATGAATTAAAATAAGTTTTTATTTCCTTTTGATATTTTTTCTAACCCACTTATAGTTCCTAAAATCCTATAATAGACTCGAAATTTACTTCTAAAATAGTATAAAAGAAACTGAAACACTCAAAACCACTTGAATTACTAGAAAACTAACTAAATACACTAATCATTTATGGCAAAATTGTACGTAATCAATCATTCATTTACAATCATTAATTTTCTCACACATTCTTTACATGCAAATACAGGTCCGTGAAGTTAGCCCCCAAAGTTTTCACGATTTAACTAAATTTAGAATCTTTGGTTAGTGCCTCGTTATTGCTTCTATAAATTTCGTTAGTGCTTCCGTGGTTTGGTAGATATTTAATATTCTTTTATTTCAAGGTCAGCCCCCAAAGTGTTGATCAATTCCAAATTAGTGTCATTCGTTAATGCTCTTTAGTGCTTCAATTATTTTCGTTAGTGCTTTATTGGTTTTCGAGATATTTGACTTTATATTTTCAAGGTCAGCCCCCAAAGTGTTTACGATTAATTCCAAATTAGTGTCATTCGTTAGTGCACTTTAGTGCTTCAATAATTTTCGCTAGTACTCTATTGGTTTTAGAGATATTCCATGTTCTTTTTCTGAGGTCAGCCCTCAAAGTATTTATGATTAGATTAAATTTAGTATTATTCGTTAGTGCTTCGTTAGTGCATCAATTATTTTCGCTAGTACTTTATTGGTTTTCGAGATATTTGACTTTATATTTTCAAGGTCAGCTCCCAAAGTATTTACGATTAATTCCAAATTAGTGGCATTCGTTAGTGCACTTTAGTGCTTCAATAATTTTCGCTAGTACTTTATTGGTTTTCCAGATATTTCATGTTCTTTTTTGATGTCAGCCCACCAAAGTATTCAGGATTCGATTAAATTAAGTGTCATTCGTTAGAGCTTCGTTAGTGCTCTTTAGCGCTTCAATAATTTTCGTTAGTGTTTTATTGGTTTTCGAGATATTTGACTTTATATTTTCAAGGTCAGCCCCCAAAGTGTTTACGATTAATTCCAAATTAGTGTCATTCGTTAGTGCTTCGTTAGTGCACTTTAGTGCTTCAATAATTTTCGCTAGTACTTTATTGGTTTTCCAGATATTTCACGTTCTTTTTTTGATGTCAGCCCACCAAAGTATTCAGGATTCGATTAAATTAAGTGTCATTCGTTAGAGCTTCGTTAGTACTCTTTAGCGCTTCAATAATTTTCGCTAGTACTTTATTGGTTTTCCTGATATTTCATGTTCTTTTTTTGAGGTTAGCCCCCAAAGTATTCACGATTCGATTAAATTTAGTGTCATTCGTTAGTGCTTCAATAATTTTCTCTGGTACTTTATTGGTTTTCCAGATATTTCACGTTCTTTTTTTGAGGTCAGCCCACCAAAGTATTCAGGATTCGATTAAATTAAGTGTCATTCGTTAGAGCTTCGTTAGTGCTTCAGTAATTTTCGTTAGTACTATCTGGATTTTCAAGACATTTGATATTAATTTATTCACTCCCGCGGAGTTAGCCCCCAAAATGTTCATGATTTAGTTACAGTTAGTGTGATTCGTTAGTGCTTCTTAGTGCTTCCACAACTTTCGTTACTGCTTTCTTTGTTTTCTAGTTATTTGCTATTTTTTATTTTAATATAAGATTCTAAAATTGTTTACGGTTGATTCCAAATTACTGAAATGCATTCGTTAGTGCTATTTAGTACTTCATTAATTATATTCCTAAATGCTTTGTTTTTTTTTAGTAAATCACTGAGTTTTCCAGGAGCGAATATGTGCCATTAATTTAATTTGTACAAGGTGTCCAGTTTATGTGTGTTTTCATGTACCAGCTTCCTTATTATAAAAGATAAAAAGATGGGGTTCGCGGCTTACTGCTTTATTTTTTATGAAACTTATATTGCCGTTAACTAAATTTTCAATAGCCCTTTCAGTTTATGACTTACGGGGCAATTTTGAAAATTTGTCATTTGTGACGCCATCCTATATTTCCGAATAATTCTACCAAAACAAAGCATCAATATCGTATACAAGGTATTTTTTTACATCGGTAGAAATGTAGCAGTCTTTAAATAAATATTACTCGTTGTTCAAATGGACCTCCCTGTATATTAGTATGTTAGTTGACAGATAACTTAACCTCTTTAAATATGCAATTTTACAGGGTTGATGATGCATTCGTTACATGAGAACGTCTAAATATAATTAAGTGTAATACATGGTTGAATTCAGAGCTTGAAGAGATTTCAAATAAAAAATTAAAAATTCAGATCCGTATATAAACAATTAAAATTGAGAATAGTTCCACAAAAATGAAACGTTGTAACGAAATTCAAAAAACTCTACAATATGAAGCGAATAAAGTTGCCTCAAAAAGGTTCTGATTGTTTTTCTGTATACTAACAATACCTAAGTATATATTGTTACTAACCATTTCGTTATTGGTGGTTTATTGATGGCTATAAAAAACTATATTTTCCTTTTTCTGGGTGATGTTGCCTACATATTATGTGCAACCGACAGCAAAATGTGTTGAATTTAAAGCATTTATATATTTCGGTACCATGAGAAGCTACAGATAGTAATTACATTTTTTATTACGAGCAATAACTTGCACATTTTTGCCATCATAATAATTTAATTCTGTCCAGCTGTCAATACCCCTTATAAGTATTGTTAAATTTAATAAATTTAGGTAGGTAAATATCATAAATACTTTTTTAAATGTGTCGATAAAATAACTGTATTTAAAGATATTTTGTCTGTGTCGCAGTTTGTTAAATTCTGCCAGGAAACGAAGTTTATGAACAAATTGTGTATAAATGCCATAGAAGTTATAGAAATTGATAATTCATTTAATTTTCGGATTTGTTGGTCCGGCTAAAAGAACTTACTTTATTATTGGAGTACTTAGTGTTAAATTAATGTGTTCAATATTTTTGAAACTTGGATTACTTAAAACCATTATAAGGTAAGCAATATTTTGAACTAATCGTGCATACGAAAATATTTAAAACTTACTAAGCCTCTTTCTACTTAAATTTCAGGGAACCCAAAATGGGAGAAATTGTTAATAATTTTGATATAAGTGTACTTCTAACTAAATGGGGCGAAACATTGTTATTTTATATTGTTTTTGTATATCTAAGTACGTATAAAATTCAAAATATGATAATAATTACCTTCACTATTAAATAACGAAATGTAGCTATCTAATCATTTCATTCTTTTTAAATTAATAGTGCAAAGATAAGGGCAATAATGTCATTATGTTATATTGCTTACTTTGTTTAAATAATAGATGCATTTTTACTGTGGCCCAAATATATTAATATTTGTCTTTCTATTTCGCCCCATTAATTAGTTTTAAAACATTTGACTTCCATAAGGTGCACAATCCTTTGACTTAAATTGACAAGCGACCAACTGTAAGACTCTCATTTATTGACTTGTGATTAAACCATATCATGTGTTAAAATTAAATTTAATTATTATAGAAATTGATTAATTCAGAGAAGTGTTAAAAATTTTAAATTAAATGTGCAAAGTTATATGTACCGGGGGACTTCGTATAAACTATCATCTCGCGTAACATTTTGATCTTTTAACGCACGGGAAATATAAAACAAGCGACATACTGTGGAACATGTTTTCTTGTCAAATCTGTATTGTCATTTCCGGTAGTTTTGCATATAAGGGAGGGAGACTAAAACTATTTTTTTAAATGGAATGCCCTGTATTTTACTGGCTAAAATGGAAGTTCTTCTTTTTCTTACTTTCTCGTATGATAAACATTCAAAAGTTACGGGGGTTGCTAGTTTATACGATATCACCTGGTATACACAGAGGATCATGAGCGTGGCCAGGAATTAAGGCAGGAAACGGGAGGAGGAAGGCAGAATCACGCGCGGACTCAAGATTTCGTGAAGTCGTCTTGTGAAAAAAGATTTTTAGTAGCTGCACTGAATTTTTTTTTTTCTTTTATGTAAAGAAATATATAAAAAAACATGATTTCCTATTAAATAATTATTAGATTTTGTATGTCGTAGGTCAATAAAGTTTTAATTGGATATTTTGTTTTAGATGCCCCGCCAAGCCAAATATTACTAACTTGTGCATTGTTAAACTATGAGCATGAAATTGTTAAAAATATAAATAAAAGCAGTGCGCCCGTTTGGCTGGAATTAAGCTCCAAATTGGACAACAAAATATCAAAAATGCAGTTTATACTCATGTGAGAAAATGCCAAGTGTGCAAAGTAGCTCTAAATCTAGATAATAATAGCCAAAATGAACAGAATATTCAAAGTGAGGTATCAGAATCTACAGACGAAGAATCATTTGAGTTAAAAGATGGTTCATTTACTTTGAACTGCTACGAGTGGTCTTCTTTTATCGGTATTACTAATCTACAGTTATTTTCAAATTGGACTACGGATTTTTTTAAATATCTAGATACGTTTGTTAACGAAGACTGTATCTAGGCCACTAAAAGATGCAAAATAAGACAAAATGGAAAATACTTTTTTTTTGGACAATTTTATTGCAGTGATTGTAAATGTATGTTAAATGTATTTTGTTATAACCGTTATAACCAAATTGCGATTTAACGTTTTTTTATAGCCGTGAGAATTTTGACAAAAAATATCGTCATACAAAAAAATGTACTCTAAAAGGAAAAAGAAGAGAGGAAATTGCGTCAAAACTAGCAATAGGAGAACTAGCAGTGAACGCACGGAGAGAAATGGCCTTAAAAAGGAGTCCAAGGAATCCAAGTATATTCCAACATTAGATGTCTTGAGAAAGGCTAAACAGGACCATAAAGAAAAAAAATCAAAGGTGAAGTACGAAACCAATCCTATAACTACTTTATTAAATCTTAAATATTCTTCACCGTACAATACCTATTTACACAATGTAGGCTTGGATCCTTTTTTTATATTTTATTGGACACCTCAACAATGTAAAATGTTCGAGTCATATTGTAAAAACGAACAGTGACCTACACTGCAGTTTGATGCAACTGGATCAGTAGTAAAAAAATTGACTAGACCTAATGACAATACATCATCTAGTATATTTTTATACCAAGGAGTAATATCATTTAGAAACAAATGTAATACAAACCTTTCCCAGTTACCTGTTGTTCAAATGCTTTCTGAAAGCCATATTATTGAGGCTATCGCATTTTGGCTTAAAATTTGGAAAAGAACGTGTAAACCAAAGTTGAAAATTATAGTAGTTGACCATTCCTTTGCCATATTAGGAGCAATTGCAATCTCCTTTACAGAATATTCTAGTTTAAGTGAATATGTAGGCGCATGCTTTCGTTTGGTGAACAGTGAATCTACCAAAAAACCGTCAATATATATATATATATATATATATATATATATATATATATATATATATATACGAGTAGATTATGCACATGTTGTGAAATTAGTTCGGAAATGGGATTACTTTAGACAACAAACGAAATTAATGAAAGAATTTTATATGCGTTCTATGGTAAATTTAATAAAAGCAAACGATTTTGTTGAATTCAAGAATATTTTAAGCGATATGTTAATTGTGTCAAATAGTTTGTACGACACAATAGATGGTATACCAAATGAATGTAGCCGCGCAAAAATTTTTTTAAAATCGGTAATAGCTGGGTTTGAAGATATTGAAATTGAAGGCGAAAAATAAATTGAAGCTAGCTCATTCGACGTAGGTACCTTTGAGGTCCCTACAATTGTCTCCAATTGGATAGATTCCATCTATGCAGAATCAATTGAAAATACTTGTCCATTCGATGCATTAGCACAAATTATAACTTCAGCATACTGCGACAGCTCTCAGTTTCAATCATCTACAGAATTTCTAAATCACAGTTTGGTATTATTTGTTAAAGAACTAGCTAAGATAGAGAAATAAAATTTATGTAAAAAGATTTGAAATATTAAAAAACTTTTTTGATGTTTATGTATTAGTAGATCGAACTTTAGAAATAAATTGCGCTGCTAATGTATGTTCATTTCTCGAAAAAATAATTGGTAAATGCGATACACTAGCTAGTGCAATTGAAATTAAAGTTTGCTCATATTGTAATATTCGTCAGAAACATAACCAGTTTTATTTACCGGTAAACGTTGACATAATTTCTAACTCAATATCATCACTTGAAGAATCCATTGAAAGTTCCGTTTTAAAAAATATTAAATGTAGAAAGTGTAGCAATGAGTATAATATAGACCGTATTATAAATAATCAAATATTTATAGAGCTTCCGGATATAAGTCTAAATGTAGGGGATATTCCTTTGATAATTAATATCAACAAAAAACAGTTTACATTTAGAGGAGCGGTTATATTTTATAAACCAGCATCTACTGACCTTATTGGCCATTATGTAGCTGTGTGTAGAAGAAATGTTGGATGTATTGAACTTTATGACGATCTGTCTGAAAAAGTAAAAAAATGTGAACAAAGAAAGATCCTTTCCATTTCAACTCATATTTTATACTGTGTAGGTAAACTGAAGTTATCAAGCAATCATTTTCTGCAAAATTACAAACTGACAGTTTTATGTCACTTATATACCTAGAGAGACCAATACCATTATATAAATAACAGATATCTCCATTATTATTGGTTTTAGAGAAATGGGTAAATAAAGTTATAGCATTTTCACAGAACCTTCCGAAAATTAAATGAACAAAAACAACTGAATATCGGAAAGGACAGTTTTTTGACAAATGACACTTTTTTCAAATGGAACACCCCCTATTTTTTTAAATGTATTCGTTCTATTCGTGCTACTGGAAATAACTGGAACTGAAATAATCTCCAAATATATATTTTTTTAAATAAATATTAAATATTTTGTCTGCGACTATAAATGAAACATTGGGTCTTATCAATGTAATTGGTTGTTGTTTGGTTATTTGTTGATAAGTTTGAAAGGAAAATGGAGTTTTCGTGTTCAAGTTATACCAAACTTGAGTGATACCGATCGCCAAAAAGTCAAAATTTCTTAATCAAAAGAACAATCCAATATTCTCATTTTCTTCCATTGTTATAAATCGTTTTACCAAAATGCCTCCTATATTGAAATATTTTAGTACCGCCACTATAGAACTTACCAAATAATAAAAGTAGACTTACAGTCACTCCCTTGACCGTATGATTTATGAGTCGGTTCTTTTCTGTTCTTCTTGACATGCCAAAAATAATGGCTAATTGTTAACAGTGAAATTTATCTACTTATGAATTGAAATATTGATACATGCATTATATTAAGTTATATGTTTGTCTTTTTGCATCATAACGATGTAAATAGTTTAAATTAATGAAAAAAGTAGAAGATTAAATTCTATCAGTTTGCTAAAAAAATATTTAAAAAATATGTAAAATCCCTAGAAACTAAAGATATTAATAAAATCATTAATTGCTAAGATGAAAAGGTGTATATGTGTATAAGGAAAGTTGAATTAACATTATGTTAAGGAAAACAAAACTGGCAAATTAAGTGGCGCCATATAGGATCTTTGTGCCTATGTTCAACCTCATAGGTCTTAATGGGTTACAGTGATCCAAAATAAGCCACAATAGGTAATTAGCCTCCCCTGTTTATTTACATTTTTGTGAAGAAATACGTTCTACATTTTCTATCTGTGTTAATTTATTGTAATGTATTTTTTCTCGCTGTTTATACATTGGTTTTATTAGTTACGTAATTCTAATATATTATCTTTTTGGTGATTGATAATTGTAATTATTTGTAAATAAACATATATAATAATAATAATAATCCCTATGGAAATTAGATCCATGAAAATAAATAGTTGAAACTTAATTGTATATCCAGGATATCTCCATAGGGCTAATAATATCTAAGCTTCAATAGTTGTAATATCATACCTTCTTCTTTTTTCTATTAACATATATTAAGTCAATCACTAGGTAGGTCACTTCTTGGTTTAGCCAAAATAATTATTAAACATCAGATAGGCATCGAATAAAATGTAACTTCTGTCATTCTGACGGTGATATTTTATATCGAAACAATTGTCAATTTTCTTAAAGTTTTTAAAAGTTCTCAATATATTGTGGAATTATATAGAAACTGTAAGTTTCATTTAAAACAGTAAGAAACAAATATTTTTAAACCAACAAAGAATTTAGAAATATAATTATTGAAGTACTAAATAGCACTAACCACTGCATAACCCAATTTGGAATCACCCGTAAACAATTATAGAAGCTTATATTATTAGAAATAATAGCAAATAACTAGAAAACCAATAAAGCACTAACGAAATTTATGGAAGCACTAACGAATCCCTAACGAATGATACTAACTTTAACTAAATCGTGAACATTTTGGGGGCCAACTCCACGGAAGTGCCAATAAATTAATATCAAATATATCGAAAAAGAAGATAGCACTAATGAAAATTATCAAAGCACTAGAAAGCACTAACGAATGTCACTAAATTTAATCGAATCGTGAATACTTTGGGGACTGACCTCAAAAAAATAACATGAAATTTCTCGACAACCAGTAAAGTATTGGCGAAAATTACTGAAGCATTAAAGTGCACTAACGAATGACACTAATTTGGAATTAATCGTAAACACTTTGGGGGCTGAACTTGAAAATATAAAGTCAAATATCTCGAAAACCAATAAAACACTAACGAAAATAATTGAAGCACTAAAGTGCACTAACGAAGCACCAATGAAAGACACCAAATTGGAATTAATCGTAAACACTTTGGGGGCTGACCTTGAAAATATAAGGTCAAATATCTCGATAACCAATAAAGTACTAGCGAAAATTATTGAAGCACTAAAGTGCACTAACGAATGACACTAATTTGGAATTAATCGTAAACACTTTGAGGGCTGACCTTGAAAATATAAAGTCAAATATCTCGAAAACCAATAAAGCACTAACGAAAATAATTGAAGTACTAAAGTGCACTAACGAATGACACTAATTTGGAATTGATCCTAAACACTTTGGGGGAAATAAATGAATATTCAATATCTATCAAACCACGGAAGCACTAACGAAATTTATAGAAGCACTAAGAGGCACTAACCAAAGACTCTAAATTTAGTTAAATCGTGAAAACTTTGGGGGCTAACTTCACGGACCCTGCAAATACTAACAAATGCTATACAAAATCCATGCACTCAGTGTAACGCTGTTAATATTTAAAAATGTAATGCTACTTGTATATCACGTTATCAAATCACTCCACCACACATCCATAAATCTAAATCCACATAAACTAAGAGTAAATAAAATGCGTTAACACTCGGCCAAATTATTTATTTATTGTTGAATATTTTGGCTATACAGCATTTAAATATACAATTTATATTTTGGATTTAACAAAAAAAAATGTTAAAGGAATAAAAAAATTTGCTTGATTTCAAATAACCAAATCTGTAATTAGAATTACGAAACTGTCAAACCTTTAATTCGAATTGGAAATTTCAAGATTTTTTTTCAATCACAACATTAAAAAAATCCCAATGGTACAGGACCAATTGGACAGGCTTATTTCAGTAACATTTTTGCATATAACCCAAAATAAAAAATTAGATACAAAAGTAATAGAATGTTTTGAGATGTACAAAATACCAAAGTAACATTTTGGCATCAAATCAAAAACAAAACAAAATTCTGGTAAATTTGTGAATTTTCTTAAATAAATGTTTTAATGTACGATTTAGAGAAAAATGTTAAATACAAAAGTTGATGATTTGTTCTCAGACGAAGATTTCAATGTGCAACAAAATATCGAACAATTATCGGAAATTTTAGAAAACAATGAAGATAACATCAGTACGTACCAGAAAGGACGTCCAAGGAGAGGAAGGAAAAGGAAATATAAAGAACAGGACCGAAACAGTAGAAAGAAGAATAGAAACGGTAACCTGCGATATTTTTCAGCGAAAGGAAACTACATCAGTAATAAATCCAAACAAAAGACAGTTTATCAGACTATACTTTATTAATAAAAATGTAGTCTGTAGAGATTTTTTCATAAAAACCCTGCGGATTTCCACTAAACGTATCAATACTGCACTGCTGAAAGTTAGAACATTATCAACACGTGATCGTCGAGGTATAGCTGGCGGCCACAACAAAATGTCAGTGGAGCATAAAACTGCAGTTATAAGTCATTTAAATAAGTTCCCGAGATATATATCTCATTACTGCCGGGCAAGAAAAGGCAAACAAGAATATTTAGCAGAAGGAACGACACTCACACTGATGTATAATCGTTATAAAAATGAAAATATGGATACGGTGAGCTTTGCATCGTATACAAAAATATTTTTAACCAAATTTAATTTGAAATTGATGAAAACAAAAAGAGACACTTGTAACAAATGTGACTGACACCTATAAAGCCAAAGTAAAAAAGTGTACCTGAAGGAGAAGAGAAAAGAAGAGTTACTTTGGAGCACAACATGCATCTCGAAGAAGCAGAGAAAGCTAGAGATATAATGAACAACGATATTAAGAGGGCAACTGAAAATGAAGATACGGGAACAATAACTTTTGACATGGAAAAGAAGCAAAATCCACTTTTAACATGTGGCTGGAAGGACAGGCAGGTCGAGGGTCCCAAGAAGTTGGTTCTGGCTTGCAGCTTTATATTGCAAATAATCATGTTTTGAAAAATGTTAAAAATCTTATTTTATGAAGTGACTCTTGTGGGGGTCAAAACAGTAATATAAAATTGGTTCTTATGTTAAAATGTATGCTTGAAGAGTCCACACATTTGGAAACGATCAGACTACGCTTTTTAGTTTCAGGGCACAGTTTCTTGCCGAATTATAGTGATTTCGGCGATGTCGAATGTGCCCTCAAGAGGTATTCCAAATTGTTTTCCCCGGAACATTACATCGAAGTAATGAAAACCTGCCGGAAAAAACGTCCCATTACAGTAGTTTCTATGAAAGGTGAAGACTTTGTTGGTACCGAAAAGATTCAAAAAATCAACTGGTTGAAATTGAGAGAGATTAAGATTTTGAAAGAAAACCCCTACAGTATTATTGTATATGAATTCAGTAGTACATTCTGTAGAAACTTATTCATGCAACTCTCAATTCCAACGGTTCCTTCACTGTACGTACTTTTGGTTATTATTAATAACAAAAGAAAAAGAGAATATCCTAAGTAAAAGATGTGATCTACACAAATATAGTATTAGGAATAGCAAGAACATTTATCAGCTAGACTCACGACTGAGTATTGGTCAGAGCTCCCACATATACCAAGGAATTAAATGTTACAACAGACTTATAAGCATATCCCCCCTTGGTTTCAATAAGTATAAATGTATTAAATCCGAATTTGACTCAATATCTGACAAATCAAGCATTCTATTCCATCCAGAAATTATTAGATGCTAATCCTTAGAGAAATGTAAACCTATTATATATAATCTTATGTTTCAACCTGTATACCTCTGTTTTCAAATTTTATAAGTCCAATAAGTTTTCCATGTAGATAAATTCTATTCTATAATTATTATGTTTTTAGGTACCGACAAAATGAACTTCGATGCGATAGATAAGTTGTCGTCGACTCTAGTTTCTAATTCTAACGAGATTTATACCTAATTCATTTCTAGATAAGGTAATTGCAGTAGAAAGAAGGGTTTATCTACTTTGGCATTTCATTTTTTTGCGGCCATGGAGAGCGTAGATCAAAGAAAGTACAGTTAATACCTTAATCAAAAATTGGATTACTCTGAATAGTTACACTTGCGTTGAACCCGTTATTGATTTTAATTGAACGATTTAGAGATAAGCCTGACTACTAGATGCCATGGATTTTCAGTAGCCAACCCCGTGAGAAATGTTTTCGGCAATCAAAATTTATGACATCGACATGTTAACTTACTTAGAAGAAGACACAGAATTCAAGCAATAAATAGTATAGTCACTGACTCTGGTGTCTATATTCTTGTCACGATTATTGTATATATTACATTTAACAATCTCGGCCACGGGTTAATAAGGCGGGCTTGACGTGTATAAATTATATAAAAAATACAGGAAATCAGTCACCAAACATTTACGATGGGGATCTGTGAACTGCTAACCTTCAAAAGTCTCCACGTCACCATTTCCTTCTAATAGAATAGAAAATCGATGCTTTTGTGCAGTTTAAATAAAATTATACAACTTGCCAAATCCGCCTTATTAACCCGTGGCCAATTTTATCTGATTATGGAGTATAAGTGTGAACAGCTCATTTTGGGCTAATTAATTTTGAGTGCATTTGGAATCACTCGGTTTGTTTTTGTCATTATATTATGTATAATTATTATTTTAATCAAGTCTCATACCTGAGTCTTTTGTTTTCATCAAATTTAATATGAGGTACATAAGAAAAAAATTGTTTTAGGAGATTCCTTCATAATTCCGAGAGAAAGAAATAAGAGGCTAGGTACAAACTTCAAATCTTGTGCAAACATCCCCACTCAAGAGGATATACAAGATATTTTATTATCAGCAAAAAAAGATGCAGAAGCCTTGGGAATACATTTATCAAAAGAAGAATGCGAAGCTGCTTTAAATAAGGAATCAATTCCTGTAATAAATTGGCTTCCAGAAGAAGAAAAATGACTGGAATCTGGAAACAATAATACTACTCAAAATGAACAGGTAGTAGACGTTAATGAAAAAGACCACGAGGACATTGAAAGTGAACAAATACACTTTGAAAACCTAGATGAATTGAATTTAAAAGATTGTACAGGCAAAAAACACTCACGGATCGGTCTGTTCTTCAACTTCAATTAAAAAATAAAGAGATCACGGTAAAAAATCAACCTTATGTTGGCTATATTTCAACAAGAGATCTCGGTTGTCCACAGATAGGCTAAAAAGGTATAAGGGAATGAGCAATTCAAGAAAATTAAAGAAAAACAAAGGTAGCTGCCTTAAAGACCTAGACAATGTTACATTAAAACAAAAGTTGAAAAACTTCGGAAAAAATCGATCAATAAACCGAAGTAGAAAAACATCTGATTCTGAATCAGACCAATATAGTGCCTTCAGTGAACTAGAATATGACAGTTCTTTAGAGGATGAGGAGTCTACTACAAATATTGACGATGATCTCATTTCAGACAATAATGATATAGATCTTCAGAAGGAAGGTTATTATGTGGTATGTTACAAAAGTTGGTATATTGGAAGAATAACAGAGGTAGTAAATGAAATCACATATTAAGTTAAATTTTTAAAATTAGAATTGGACAAATATGTTTGGCCCAGAAAGGAAGACAAACATTTGTCAACAACAAATTTATTTTTTATGGTCTAATTTTTTTGGTGGGCAATGGACCTTTTTCAATAACAAGAGCTGATAAAGTAAATATAGAAAAATCCTTCAAAAATGTCAAAAATAATTTAAAAGACTTTCTCTAAAATTATGGTCTGTGTTTGAGGTGATATTATCAAGCCTTTATATATTTTAGTACACGTATGTTGTATAAATTAAAAGCTTCATTTTGATGCAAAAATATGTAGTTTTTATTTTGCAATCATGTACTATAACCGAGGTTGGGCAAAATCTGATTTTTGTTGAAAAAATCAAAAACCATTGATTTTTTCAAAAAAAATCACGATTTATTTGATTTTTTAAATTTGAATATAAAATTTGAACATTTTGATTCTTTGAAATTACTGTTAATCATTTTAATGTATAAGTCTAAAAATTATAATGCAATTTCCGGCTCAAGAAAATTCTTGTTGCGATTTGTTTTCCTTCTGTCCTATACACTCACTATACAATGCCGAGTACTGCCGAGTGAGGCACGAACGCGTTTGTTGTGCTTTTTGCAAGAATATTCCTGTTGTGGCTTGTTTTCCTTCTCAACCTATAAATTGACGTTGACAATTTCACGCATTTCGCTAGTTAGATTAGTTAAGTGAAGTGAAAACATATAAATAAAGTAAAATGAGTGGAAGAAAAGAGGACTCAATATGGCAGTTCTATATTAAGACAACACATCCAAATAAATTGGGGTGTAGGGCTATTTGTAGAAAGTGCAAGAAATATATTCAAGGGTTAGTCCAAAGACTTAAAGCACACCACGATGTTTGTAATTATCAAGAGAGGAATACAGGTAATTAAATTATTAATGTAATTTTATTTATATTTAATAAAGACTTTTATTATTAACCCGGGAATGATCGCGTGGTTAGATTTTGCCTAACATTTTTTGTTTTTTGTTAATTCTCCAATATATACCTGTTATATTATAAGTAGATACATTTTTGATAAATAACAGAATACAACAGGGTAACAAATGTTTCTATGCATTAAAAGACACATTTAAATCAAAGATATTGTCTACAAACACAAAAATTAAAATATACAAGACAGTAATTAGAACAGTCGTACTTTGCGCCGCAGAAACCTGGAATTTAACAAAAAAAAGGAAAACACATTAGAAATCTGGGAAAGGAAAATACCACGGATAATATACGGCCCAATTAAAGAAAATGGAGTATGGAAAATATTAAGAAACTACGAAGTTAATCAAAAATTCAATAGCCCAATAATAACAAATGAAATAAGAAGTAAACGATTAAGGTGGGCAGGACATGTACAGCGTCTAAGTAATGAAAGGTGTGTCGAGAAAATACAGGAAACCAAAAGACAAGGACGAAGAGCAAGGGGACGACCGAAAACTAGATGGTTGGATGGTGTAGAAGAAGATCTTAAAGAAATTAGAATAAATGACTGGAAGAACAAAGCAAAAGACCGGAAAGAATGGAAAAGAATAGTAGAAGAAGCAAAGGACAGACTTCAGAGCAGAAACTAAATCGCCGAATTCCCTACTGATTTAAAGCAGTAGAGTTGGCCAAGCGGCTGGCCACCGCTGCCGTAAAAATGAGGCTAGGAATCCCAACAGGGAGACTATGGACCTTAAAGTCTGAAAGTCAATCAGAAGAAGATACGTTTCTGAGATAATTTAAAAAAATGTTTGATAGATATTATTTTTAACAAAGATAATATAATTTTTAAGTATTCATTTATAGATATTTTAGGATATAGATTTTAGGCATATATGATTGCTTTAAATGTTAGGTGAAATCCAACACGTGGCCTTTAATGTAACTTTTTTAACGCGACCTTTCCCAGGTTAATTAAAGATTATCTTTACTCTTCTATGCTTACTTAATTTTTAATTTTTTTCAACTTATAAAAATAAATTTGCTTTTACATGTCTATTGAACATTTTCACTTTATTTTAAAATCAATAATTAAATACTATATCAATATATCATCAATTAATCAATTTCAATTATGTTTTTTCCAAAGAGTCGAATGTCGCTTGACAGTTATGCTAGCACATCATCTGCCTCAAGTTGTAGTTCACTCATGACGGATAGTTCATATGTTAGAAAAACTCCACCGAAAGTACCAACAAGTCCAACAACTTTTGAACCAGTTCAAAAAAAGAAAGCAATCGAAACTCAGCCTACCATGAGTGGTTTTGTAATGCGGACTTCAACTGTCGAAAAACATAAAATTGACAAACAAATAGCAAAAGCTATTTTTGCTACTAATTCGAGCTTCAGATGTATTGAGAATTTAGAGGTGAAAAAAGCCACTCAGTTATTAAGGCCGCCCTCGAGAAAAACGGTAGTAACAAGTCTTTTGGACGAAATCTATGAAGAGGCAAAAGAAAAATGTTTCTCCTCCCTGTCAGGACAGTCAATTGATGGGTGGTCAAACGTGCACAATGAACCAGTGATATGTGGAACGATAACCACTGAAGATGGACAAGCCCTCCTATACGAAACTATAGACACATCAGGAAATCCACATACTTCAGAATATTTAACTCAAATAGTTTGTCACCTGATTTATTCATGTGAATTAAAATACAAGTGTACCGTAAAATCTTTTGTGACAGACAAGTTATAACTTATGGCTGCTCTGCACATATTTTTAATTTACTGTGCAAGGACTTTCAAGTTAATGACGTTAAAGAACATGCGGTCCAAATTGTTAAGTATGTGCGATGGAATAGCCTTGGCGACTGCTTAGAGATGTATGTCACTCAGTGGGACATCATATTAAAAATCTGCGAAGAAAATAAAAAGGAGATTGATTCCACTATTTACCAAAAAGTTTCAAATATTGCGATTAAACATGCAGCGCAAGATTATTTAAAAATTGATTTTAAATCATTTTAATTTTAAAAATCAAGCGATTTAAATCGTGATTTTAATCACAGCCCAACCCTGACTATAACGCGAATTTTGCGAAATCACGCGAAATCTTGAGAAATCTCGGGAAATCATGCGAAATGACAATCGAAGATGAGGAAAAGTTAAAAATATTCGAAAGGAAAATTATTAGGATAATTTATGGACCAAAGAAATTAAATGAGGGGCAGTATGAAATACTGACAAACTTGGAAATAGATAAAATACTACAACCTGAAAACATAGGAAGAATGATAAAAGCATCCAGAATAAGATGGCTTGGACATGTCCAGAGGATGGAGAGGGATAGTTATGCGAAGAGAAGAACAGAGTGAACACCAGTTACAATCAGGTCAAAAGGTAGACCATAAGCTAGAAGGATGGATCAAATAGAGAGCGACTTAGAAAAAATGGGAATTAAAGACTGGAAAAAGAAGACCAAAGACAGGAAGGAATGGAGGAAGATTGTTGAAATGGCAAAGGAACATGAAAAACTTTAAATATAAGTAGGGAATCATATTGGACTGACTCTCCACAAAAGCAAAAGAGCCTAAGAGCCAAATATTGGCGATTACTATTCCGGAAGGAATGTATAACATTGCATATATAATCCCAACAAAAACCTTATAAACTATTTTATTAAAAGGAAATAAATGTGTATAGGAAAAACCAACATTCCACAATAATATTATTAGACTTAATATACCAGTACTACTGTGAATGTCCACGTCAACTCTGCATATTCTGTTAGTATGGTGATGTTAAAATTGTAACAAGTGCAACTGAATCGTTGAAATCGATGCATCAATAATTTTTATCACAGAGGGTATATATTTCTTATCAAGAGTGACTGCTCGTCACTCGCGCCATGTCACGTCTCGACTCCGCCCTCTTTTAAATATTTTTGCGCTAGACGACAGACATTCTTATACCGAAAATTTCGTCTTTTCCCTCTCCCCGCAATTCTATTTTTTTTAATTAATTAAAAAGTATATTATCTACAGGCAAAGTATGCATATATTTGCCATATAATTCATATATGATCTTCCATTTGCAGCATCAATGATAATTTCCCATGTATTCATTGAAAAGATATTCAGTCCTAAAAATAAAAGTTGTAACTTCTGTAAAAATATTTCTAAAGTTTAAGACTTTTCATGTGTGGTTTCGATATTTCGCTAAAAAATCAATGTCGCTACCAGTGATTCATTTATTGCAGGTGTGGTGGTCGATGATTAAATTTCATTCACCCTGATATCCTGAATCTCGTTATTCTTGACGTCGTTCCCAACGTCATGCATACGCAAGGCTGTGAATGCCCTATTTGCGAATAGTTCCTAAAAATGATATTCTCGAGCACCGTTCCTAAAATCATCGAATTGTTTCGTCCCTCACATCAGCGTCAGTTGACGTTATAATACAAATGTTATTTGTCATTTTGTTATGTCAAAAATAAATATAAACAAGCTTTTCAAATATGTTTATCAATTTCTTCTATAAAAATGAATTCTACAAACCCAAATTGAAGAGGCATACACAAATAATAATAATAATTTACTCATTTGGAACATTCTAATGAAGTGTATTTAGTGCAAAAAAACAAGTCTATTCTGTAACTTGTCGTTACGGTAACGATAATTTTTCAGAGTTGATTCTGTAATATCGTTGCGTTAAAATCTAAACACAAAACATAACGATAATATTTTTACAATTTTATAAGGGTTGGCATATTTTTGACATATGCTAGGTAGCAAAAGATTACCGATTTATTTGTTTATAGATGTTTGGTTAAATAAGCTTTTTATTCACTTACTCACGTAATTTTTATTATGGATAAAGACAAAGTTAAAACACCAAGACAATATAGGCACAATGTATAATGTATTTGGATGAATTGAATACAAAAATGAACCGTTTAGGAATAACAAATTTGATGCTATAAGCCCTGTTATTATTAAAAACATAGGGAAGATTCCCACAGGCAAAAGACCACTCGGACGTCCCAGAATGCGATGGAGAGATAACATCCAAGCAGATCTCCGGAAAATGAACATTCCATTTGACCCTAGGTTGATGGAAGACCGAACAAATTGGAAAAAAGTTGTACAGTCAGCCAAGACCCACCCAGGGTTGTAGCGCTACGTGATGATGATGAAACAGCTTTCAGACAAATTAAATAGTTTAGGTGGTTCTATTAAGGATTCAGCAGAATAGAAAAGGGTATGTACAATACTTGATTTTCTTTTTTTATTAGTATTATCCATAAAAGCAGTAATTACATATGTTTTTTGTTATAATTTTTACCAATTTCAGACATTCACCGACAGGAAGTGTCAAGTTAAAGCAAAGACAAGAAAGAATAGAATTATCACAAAAGAAACAGGAAACATAGGGTATCCTATTAAACCTTTATGAGATACTGAAGAACCATTACTAGATGTTACAGGTTGGGTGGTAGTCAACGGCATATTCTATATTCATGAAATAGGATTAGGTATGAATAACGTGATTTTTTAAATTTGGTTATATCCACTAAAATTTTAAAATTGCATACATACCAAATACTGAAGAAATTAGAGAAGAGTCAGAGAAAGAGTTCCCAAATCAAAGTAGGATTCCTAAGAATCAACTAGTTGAACACACTCAGTTGAAGAGTCACTTAAAAGACCATCGAAGAAAGAAAAACGTCAAGTACTGGGGTGCAAGACTCTAAAATAAAGTAATTGTAATGATGAAAGTGAAAAAATAATAATCCTGAAATAAATTGCAGAAAATGTCAAAGATATGAGGGTAATAAAGGAAAAAATGCTAAACCTGCGTTAATTCAATCTTCGAGTCAAGTATCCTGATTACGATTTTGTGTTGGACTTGGATTATATTATTAAATTGCCCACAGTGTGCCCCCTGTCCGTAAGTGGGTGTCAAGTTTTTTGTTATTGATTTTAGTTATTAACTTATTCTTTTTTACTACATGTTCTAAATCCTACGAGTAAAACGCAATAACCTAATATCAATATTTATTAGTAGTAAACAAGATTTGTCAAAAAATATCAATATAACTCAAGAGGAAAGTACTTTTATTTTTGAAAATATCAAAAAATTACACTTTAAAAAGTTGTTTGCAATTGAATTTAATACTCACTTGCAGAGTTACAGCTACCTGACTCTAGTATTATTTTACTTCCTGTTTCAAACTGTTTTATTAATAATTTTACGAAAAAAGTTACTAGCTATAAAATTTTATATTCGGTAATTGCATTTTATGTGTTAGACTATGCAGAGTTTTCACAAAGAATAATTTTTTTTCTAAAATCAATAGTTTTTAATATGGTGTTAATTTAACGGGATACACTGAATAATCAGTTTATTAAAAAAAATCTATATTTTCAGATATTTGTTGGATTGTGATGTTATGTTTAGTACAATACTTTAGGTAGGAATTTTGCTTGGACCAGGTTCCTGAGTCACCTATACTTTAATCAGTGTTATTGGAAAAAAAATCGTATACAGTGCAAATTCTTTAAAACCCGACAGACCAATTTTTTTATTCGAAGTGATAGAGTAGTACTTCCTAAGTAGTTAAATTATTTTCTACTACTTTGCCTTAGGGAGTACTACTCTATCACTTTGAATAAAAAGTTGTCCTATGTAAGGTTTTAAAAAACTTGCATTGTCGTCATGTTTAGTAAAATAACATAAAAAAAATAATTCAATAAAACAATTTCAATTTTCTTCCTATAAAAGAGTTAATTTGAATTTATCGTACATTATCGTATTAAAATGGACATTGTAAATTTTCTGGAATTGTTATTAGACGGTTTTATTTAGCTCACCCCGTTTGTTTTATTATTTATTCTTGGGTCAAATTTAGTAATTCAAATTTCACCCTCTTCCTGTCAACCGATTAATCTGAAATTTTGTATACACTTTGGATTTTGGTGACAATACAATTATGTTTATTCATTATCATTATAAATTCAAGATGGCCGCCGCTACAAAATGGCGGATAATTTATGTTTTATTAATCCCATCAATATGGGTATCAAATGAAAG
The DNA here is from genome assembly GCA_963921935.1 of Galeruca laticollis. Lineage (NCBI taxonomy): Eukaryota > Metazoa > Arthropoda > Insecta > Coleoptera > Chrysomelidae > Galeruca > Galeruca laticollis. The sequence goes on along the minus strand of OY998175.1, from coordinate 211,894,399 downwards.
GGCTCAACAAGCAGAATACAATATACTATAAAAAATCGAAATCCAAGATGGCGGCCGCTACAAAATGGCGGATAACGTAGGTTTTATCAATCCCATCAACATGGGTATCAAATGAAAGGGCTCAACAAGCAGAATACAATATACTATAAAAAAATTAAATCCAAGATGGCGGCCGCTACAAAATGGCGGATAACGTAGGTTTTATCAATCCCATCAATATGGGTATCAAATGAAAGTGCTCAACCAGTAGAATACAATATACTATATAAAATTAAAATCCAAGATAACGGCCTCTACAAAATGGCGGATAACGTAGGTTTTATCAATCCCATCAACATGGGTATCAAATGAAAGGTCTCAACAAGTAGAATACAATTTACTATGCAAAATTGAAATCTAAGATGGCCACAGCTACCAAAGAGTCGGACTGCAATAAACTAACGGGCCAGAAACCTTGCAATAATGAAGCACTAAATGAATTAAACAGAATGCGAAATAAAAATAGGTAAAAAAACTTTTTAAGTTAAACGGGTTTATGTTAAACATACATTGCAATGTTTAAGATAAATGTACTAAAAACCAAAAAATAATAAAATAGATACAGTCGTGGGAATTATAAACATATGCATAGACTAGACTAAAATAAAACCGTGGGGCACGTCAATTGTCTACAAATTATCGACTTAATGTGCGATAGAAGAACAGTATACGCTTATAAGTAACATTACAAAACAAAAATTTTAATCAACGATTGTAGACAATTGACGTGCCCCACGGTTTTATTTTAGTCTAGTCTATGCATATGTTTATAATTCCCACGACTGTATCTATTTTATTATTTTTTGGTTTTTAGTACATTTATCTTAAACATTGCAATGTATGTTTAACATAAAACCGTTTAACTTAAAAGGTTTTTTTACCTATTTTTATTTTAATAATTGATATTTTTCATTTTGATTCTTATAAATGGTACCATGTAAGAGTTATAACACAAGAAACTTAAGAAAATTGTTCTTCAATTATTGTATTAAAATATACAATAAGTCTTGCTCAATTAAAGAGATTATTTGTAATTTGATTGCAATCTGTATTATTAACCCTATTTAATAAATGAGCATCGTCCAATCGGCCAATATCATCTTCATCGAAAAAATTGTTGTCATGTTCCTATAAAATTAGATATTCATCAATTTGTATATTCCGAAAGAAGGAGATTGGAACTTAAGGGAACTGTGGATGGAAATAACAGTCAACTCATGATATGGGAAAATGCCGAAGAAGATGAAGAAGGTATAATCCTTTTTATAATAATGTTGTGGAGCATAAAACAAGCATATATAATTCTTGACACAAATGCAGGATCGTATTGCACACCTTTGAGCATTCCATTGGTTCTTTCAATGCAATTCCGAACGTCTATGAACGACATTGTTACTGATTAGAGAATGGGCCTCTAAAATTTGGTTCATAACCGATACAAAATTTAGCAGGTAAGGTTAGAGTAGTTACATTTGTTTTAGAATGAAGGATGTAACAATTACTAGTATTACAATCTGATAAATTATATTAACAACTTATTGAAACAAAGCATCTCTTCGTTGAATGATTGGTCCTGATGGTATTCCAAATTTAGTCTCGAAACAGGGTAGTATATCCTTAATGCTGCCTTTGTGTCAGCTATTTCATTTATCTTTATCTTCAGGTATGTTTCCTGATAGTTGGAAGGAAAGTTTTGTTTCTCCGATATTTAAATCAGGTTCAAGAAGTGATATTAAAAATTATCGCAGTGTATCTATACAGTCTTCAATCCAAAATGTTTTTGATAGTTTGATGTATAACTGTTTGAATTGGCAGTGTTAAGAGATTATAATTAATGAGTAGCACAACTTTAGGGGGGGGGATCAATTTACGGTAACCAATATGCTTACATACAATGGTACGCTGTCTGCTGCCTTAGAGAGAGGGGATCAGGTTGATGCCATATATACTGATTTTTCCTAAGCTTTCGACAGAGTTAATCACTTGTTGATTGAGGAATTAAAAAATTTAGGTTTTTCAGACAAATTAGTGAACTGGGTGTTTAGTTTTCTTAGTGGGAGAAGTTTGAAGGTAAAAATTGGGAACTTTTTGTCAAGAGTGATTGGTGTAAGCGCTGGTGTCCCTCGGGGGGGCACTGTTCTCCGTTGTTGTTTAGCCTGTTTGTTAATGATCTCAAAGATGATATAAAGGAGTGTGAGTTTTTAATATTCGCTGATGATCTCAAATTATTCTTAGTGGTTTGGAATGACATCGATATTGGTTTAATTCAAAGGAAGCTAGATAATCTGTCTGAATGGTGTCGGGTAAACTTGTTGGATTTGAATGTTGAAAAATGCTTTAAGATCTCTTTTAGGAAAAAGGAAACTATGATCCCATTCTCGTATTCAATAGATGGTCAATTGCTGATAAGCAAAGAATTGGCTAAGGATTTGGGAAAACTTTTTGACTCTCACTTAAGTTTTGGTGAGCATATCAATCAATTGGTGGTTGGGTCTCAAAGGATGTTGGGATTTACTTTGAGGAATTGTAATGATCTATCTCTGGAAGCTGTGAGGTCTGTTTATGTGGGGTTGGTCAGATCTCAACTGGAATATGGAACAGTTATTTGGACGCCTCAATACTTATATTGTTCATAAGTTATTACTCGAACGATTACAAAACAAATTCTTGAGATATTGTAATTATAGATTTAATTTGAATCTCATTGATCATGACTATTCTCATATTTTACATGAACTAAAATTGCTTACTCTGGATAAAAGAAAGCTTATGTTTGACATTTCTCTGATTTATTAAATGGTATTGCATCATGTCCATCCTTGCTGCCTGAAATATAAATATATCTTGAAGTTCCACAAAGAGCGCTGCGGCATTGTAAATTATTTTCCATTAGTTTTCACAGAACTAATTATGGTAGACATTCATTCATAGACAGATCTCTAGAATTTTTAAATAGAGAGGATAGATTGGATGTTTTTAATGGCTCATTCAAAGTCTTTAAGAGTACTTTACTAAGGTTCCTTTGAAGTGATTGTATATATATGCTTGTTATGATATTATCATGTTGTGTTACTGTTAGTTAGTTAAATGTAAACATAACCATATTGTATGCTGTTGTATTTTGTAGTGGGCGTTTTCCGTTTAAATAAATAAATAAATAAATATAACGATGAAATAAAACAATATAATTTGTTTAAAAATTCATTATATTTGAACTAATCTTCAATTTCAACTACTTGAAGAGTTTCACTCACACAGTAGCTTTCTTGTAACGAATTCGTATGTTTACATTATCTTTAGTTAGTTTAATACATTTCCTTCTATAATTTGGTTCAAAAGCTCAATTATAAATAGATTTTCTTTACGTTCCGTGTTGTTATTGACAGCATAGAAAAAGTTTATAATATATATATATATATATATATATATATATATATATATATATATATATATATTGTATTAATATATGGTTTTTCTTTTTTATTATTTGCCCCACTTTGGGGCCAATTATATCAAATTTTTTTTATTATAGCCCTGCGTTGGGCCGACAATTGAATTAATAATCATATTTATTTATTTTTATTTATTGTTTATTTATAATTACTTTACTATTTATACCTTATTATTTGTTTATCGAACTTACCTTATTTATTTTACCTTCGGCTGCTGATCAATTTTGATATTTGGGCATAAAAAATATATTCCTAATTTTAGTTGGATTGATGGGCGATTGAAATAAATTGAAAAATGACCATATGCTTTTATATATTTAATTAATGAATAAATTGTTTCAAAGAAAATATGGATAAGAATGTTCCGATTGAAACTTATAATTAATTATTTATTTAGTATCACATTTTTCTTTAATTATAGAAATAAAATTATGCGATGCCTATGGTGTGCTCCTATCGCATACTGAAATTAATAGTCAACCTTCAAAAATATACAACGCTTGCGCAGAGCAGTCTTTTGTTACACATCCCACAGTATTAAATAACGCTAAACGTTGAGAAAAGTGAAATATATATGATTGATTTGTGTGGCTGTGTGTTATTTTAACTTGTATAAAACAAGAAAAGATTCTATGGTGATAAACAACGAAACAGATTAATTACATATATGAAATTACCAACTATAAACTATAAAAGTATTTTTAGAAATCTCTTATAAACTACACGTATAGATTGAAAAACAGGTGAGTAATCATTGTTATACTCTATAAAATTGAACGATATATTAATTATTTTTCAAAATTGTTCTTTGTATTGTTTATTTATGGCCTTTAATATTTATTTTATTAGTTAATTGAATGATCATTTATATTTGTTCGTCTTTGGAACCCAAAGAAATAAATTCACTAACCTGTTATTTGAGAAAACGATTGTCTCAAAATGTCCGCACCTATTAGCGTCCTTTCTCACTGCTGTAGATCACCAAATTTCTCATATTACTTAGAGAAGACTCATTTTGAATCGGGAATTTGTTTTCATTTGTTGGTAGGATCTCTGGTTGTAAAACTACTTTGTAGAATGGCCGAAATACTTAATTTTAATAATTTTTCGCAAAAAATTTGAAGAGCCCCGACATGGAGTTGCTTATGCTTCTACCTTCCTCGCCACACTCAATTGTTTTTTTATCAACAAACTTGCTTCAAGCGGATGTTCATAAACTACTAGATATACAATTTTTTATAACGATTGATTGTCATTCTTATTTGTCCAAAATCCCTCTATTATTCACATAAATGTCCTATTGTCTTATATTATTTATACTTTATATTGTTTATAATTTCATAATACGTCACAATCAGTTCTATAAATTGTCTTGTTAATTATTTTAATTTTCAAAAGTCCTGTGATTGGTGGAAACTTAAATTATAATTATATAATTTTGGTAACATGAACAATTATATATCATATATGTAATTATTCCATTTTTATTCTACTATTTGTTCATTCAATTATCATACATAGTTTCTTAATGATTTTCAAATTTTATTTATTCATCCCTCATGTATTCAATCAGATTTGTTGGTACGCATGTCAACATAATATGACATTTCTGGTTTTTGTACTTCCCTATATGAAAATAGATCTTTAAAACTTATATGTATTATATAAATAATATTTAATCTTCCATTTCAAAATTCACAATTGTTTTCTTTTTATGTGATTTAGATACTGTAGCTATATCGTTGATTTCTCAAGTTATTAGTTTGTCCTTCATATTCCTTCATTAAATTTTGGTTATGTCTAAGGTTTTGCATTAAGTTAATTTATTTCATTGTCATTTATATTTGATTATTTGTTTTATTATCATTATAATATGACTTTATGTTTTTATCTAAATTTAGTTTTATAAACTTTATTAAAATAATCTCAACTTTTGGAATTCTAAAAAATAGCTGAAAATTAAACTACAATTGACAGATATGGTCATTATTACTATTATATATAAAAAATTTGATCTTAGTTTCTTTATTTCTACATTACACTGAGTCACAATGTACGCCTCCATTCATACTACAACAATATATATATATATATATATATATATATATATATATATATAGTAACCTCTTTATTTTTGCGTGCTTTCCCATGATAACACTTGTTGTTTGCTCTTTGTTTTTGTTAAATTCACGCATGATCCATTTTTGATTTTGTTTCTATACCTTGGGTTGGTTTTTTCCAGACAGGAGGGCTTTTTGCGCCTCCGTGTGGATATTGGTTGTTTTTCCAAAATCGGAATCTTCCAATTGATGGCACAAATGTGCGTTTGGTTGTCCTGTTATTTTCGTTCTTTGTGTTCTTCCATGTTTCATTCAACATCGTTGCTCCCAAGTTTCACATCCATACTTGGTTATACCGTACTGATGAAGGCTAATGAGCTAGAAACATGCATGTTTACGGTTACCACTCCTCTTCAGTAACCTCTTTATTTTTGCGTGCTTTCCCATGATAACACTTGTTGTTTGCTCTTTGTTTTTGTTAAATTCACGCATGATCCATTTTTGATTTTGTTTCTATACCTTGGGTTGGTTTTTTCCAGACAGGAGGGCTTTATGCGCCTCCGTGTTGATATTGGTTGTTTTTCCAAAATCGGAATCTTCCAATTGATGGCACAAATGTGCGTTTGGTTGTCCTGTTATTTTCGTTCTTTGTGTTCTTCCATGTTTCATTCAACATCGTTGCTCCCAAGTTTCACATCCATACTTGGTTATACCGTACTGATGAAGGCTAATGAGCTAGAAACATGCATGTTTACGGTTACCACTCCTCTTCAGCAACCTCTTTATTTTTGCGTGCTTTCCCATGATAACACTTGTTGTTTGCTCTTTGTTTTTGTTAAATTCACGCATGATCCATTTTTGATTTTGTTTCTATACCTTGGGTTGGTTTTTTCCAGACAGGAGGGCTTTATGCGCCTCCGTGTTGATATTGGTTATTTTTCCAAAATCGGAATCTTCCAATTGATGGCACAAATGTGCGTTTGGTTGTCCTGTTATTTTCGTTCTTTGTGTTCTTCCATGTTTCATTCAACATCGTTGCTCCCAAGTTTCACATCCATATTTGGTTATACCGTACTGATGAAGGCTAATGAGCTAGAAACATGCATGTTTACGGTTACCACTCCTCTTCAGTAACCTCTTTATTTTTGCGTGCTTTCCCATGATAACACTTGTTGTTTGCTCTTTGTTTTTGTTAAATTCACGCATGATCCATTTTTGATTTTGTTTCTATACCTTGGGTTGGTTTTTTCCAGACAGGAGGGCTTTATGCGCCTCCGTGTTGATATTGGTTATTTTTCCAAAATCGGAATCTTCCAATTGATGGCACAAATGTGCGTTTGGTTGTCCTGTTATTTTCGTTCTTTGTGTTCTTCCATGTTTCATTCAACATCGTTGCTCCCAAGTTTCACATCCATATTTGGTTATACCGTACTGATGAAGGCTAATGAGCTAGAAACATGCATGTTTACGGTTACCACTCCTCTTCAGTAACCTCTTTATTTTTGCGTGCTTTCCCATGATAACACTTGTTGTTTGCTCTTTGTTTTTGTTAAATTCACGCATGATCCATTTTTGATTTTGTATATATATATATATATATATATATATATATATATATATACATCTTTACACCTTTGTGCGTCCGTACATTGTCCTTTTACATTTAATCGTGCGTCCGATGGTAGTTGTGCGTCCGAAATACGGACGCACAATTATTTTTCAATTTAAACTACTTTTTAGATAGTTTTATATCATAACAATCATTCTCACAAATTTTATGGTGGACGTCAAAATACGCTAAAATGAGTGAATTATATATTATGTGAGTTCCATAAATTTCCGTACTGGCTCTACTTGTATATACACGATGTGTATATACTGAAATATTTTTCAGCCAAACCAAGCGACTTATGCGTCCGTTGGTGGCAACACCGCAATGTTGAGACGAGTGATTGTTTCTGAATATTTCTACGTTCGTCGTTTCTTAAGAATCTTTTATAAACTTACATAGTTTACTAGAACTCTGCGCCCATATCAGCTATTGTTAAAATTATGCCATCTTGTTGGTTGACGCAGTTTCATTTAGCTTATGTCGCTGGGAAGATAATACACTGCAACTTTTTGGGATCCATAAGAGATGAGACGTGAACGTAAGACAACTAATAACAATGAATTAGTAACTTATGACAAATATATAAAAATTTTACAGGTAACTTTACAGAAACATTGCTTAAAAAATTTATTCTGATTGTCGATTTTATCACTAAGCGCTTACCCAATAATATACAGGAGGTGTCGTAAAATTTTAAAGTCGATACACATGATTAAAAATTACGTCATAAAGTTGAAGATGTCTATCATGGTTGTATGGCTCGTCTCATTTTTCATCGATCCGCAAAGTCTCAACTAATAACATTTCATTATTTTGGAGATACAGGATGCATGAGCTTCGTGGCCAGTGATTTAATGCCAGCAATCAAGTTTTATATAATTTTCAAGTTGGTTATTTTTGTATTATTTAAATTTTTTTGATTGTATGGGTTGTATCTTTAAACATTTGACAGTAATTAAAAACGATTTAAGATGTAAGAGCATAAAAAAAGTATGTTATAGCGAAGATATAAACTGATTATCTTCCCTGGACCACCCAGTCTTAGACATGTTTTGTTGACGCCGCAACTTATATTATTAACAAACATACGTTTTCCTACCGCTTCACGCATATGCTACAAACAACATTTTTTCTTCGAGCGGACGTATACAAATTAACAAGTTTATCAGTTACCTTTTGGTTATTGATGTAATCAGTTATTAGTTTTTAATGCAATATTGAACAAAATTTCAATAAAACCTGATTAATAATAATAAAATGCAATAAATAATACCTTGCGTGCCGAAAAGTAGTATTTAGCGTGCGGTAAGGTAGAATCGTGCGCCAATAGGGACAATGTTTTTTGTAACGAATAGTATTAAATAAAATATAAATTTCAATTAATTTATTTTTCTATTGACAGTTGGTAACATGATATATGTACAAATTTAAATTATTTGACAATTTCCACAACTTTCAAAAATTGAATTCAAAAAAGTGGAGCAAACAATTTGTAGCTGGCACTGGCTGGATTCTTTGTATATAAATGACATAACCCTATTAATGCTCTACAACTTTGTCAACATTTATGTGTAACATAACCTATAAGTACAGAAAACGAATCCCACTATCAAAAATTTGTTTGAAGCATTAACCTCAGCACTACGATATTCTTGTGCAGAGTGCAAAAAATGTATCAAACTATAGTACTGAGACAAATACTTTTGATGCACGCCATGAATATTGCAATACCTTTGAAGCAGTGAAAGCGGAAGGAAGTTAACTCCATAGTTAATTTCGGGAGAATCTGAAGCGAACTTGAAAACCTTCAATCAACTATTAAATTCTAACTGGCGTTTCGATATTAGTATTCAAGCGGCACAAGACTAATCGTTAAAAAATGGAACAAACAAGATCACCATAGTCCCAATGGCCAGTGACTTGAAGATATTCAAAGAATATTTGAGGCGAATAACAGCAGATTCAAAAAGAAGACTACAAGATAATACTAATGATATAGCAGCATACATAAATTTGGTAGAAGCCATTTACTGTGAAATAATATTGTTAAACAGAAGACGTCCTGGTGAATTGCAGAGGTTGATATTACGTGACTACATGCTCTCTGCAAATTTCTCTAATCATGAAGAGTTTTCTCACGCAATATCACCGTCTAAGAAAATTGTAATACAATCTCTGAAGAGACTTGTAATAAAAGGTAACAGGGGTCGTGGAGTTCCACTTTTATTTAATAGAGATGTCCAAGAAGATATTGAAGTAATTACTAAAGCTACACCATACTTGTTTGAGAAAACTAACGTAAACTTCTTTGGGCACCTACGAACTGGAAGTCATTTGTGTGGGTATAAGGTTCTAGCAAAACACGGTAAAGCTTGAAGAGTTTTCTGACGCAATATCACCGTCTGAGAAAATTGTAATGCAATCTCTGAAGAGACTGGTAATAAGAGGTAAGAGGGGTCATGGAGTTCCACTCTTATTTAATAAAGATGTCCAAGAAGATATTGGAGTAATTACTAAAGCCACACCACACTTGTTTGAGAAAACTAACGTAAACTTCTTTGGGCACCCACGAACTGAAAGTCATTTGTGTGGGTATAAGGTTCTAGCAAAACACGCTAAAGCTTCGGGCGCAAAAAATCCGGGTGCAGTAACTTCAACTCGATTGAGGAAACATTCCAATTTTCAACTTGAAGGAATCGGAACTAGAGCAATTGTCAACTTTTATCTGCCACACACCTCACACGTCCATAAAAATTCACACAGATCACCAGATGAAGTGTACCAAACAACAAAAATTGCTAAAATATTATTACTCACGGAAAGATAAATCTCTAGAAGAGATCGAAATTAATAAGGAAGATGATCTTATGGAAGGACACCTGTTAAACGATGTAGATGAAGAGGACGTACTGAACGATATAGACGTACTGAAGGATATAAATCCACATGAAAATATACAACTTAATGGACCTTCCATATCTACATTAGATTCATCTACTACCAGCGAACTCCCGAAAAAAAAATTGTATTCGTATCCCTTGGACTAGTTAGCAAAAAAATATATGCAGGCAATACTCCAAACAACACAAATACAAAACGACATCCGAAGAGGCATCAATGTGAACAACTTATTGCCAATCATTCTCAACTTTGCCATAATAAAAACTGGCTTAAAATAAAAGTATTGATACAAAATATCTATGATAAAAAGTGCGAATGAAAAATTGATTTACTATGATTATTTTTTGACGTTTCTTAAAACCAATGAAATGCTTCTTTATTTGACACAAGGGTAAGTTTCAACCAATCATCTCATTATTATAGTGGGAATAAAGCTCTTGTGATTATTCTCGGGAATAATCACTGTTGCTTTTATTTGTCTAGCAAGTGTCAGATAGTTGTCAACGATATTTTCGTATATTGTAATAATTAATTAAATTAAATCTTTCAATAATTTTATGATAGTTTTATTGATCTTTTTTATTGTAAAAATTTTGTGAATCAAAAAATAATCTAGTCAAATATAACTCGAGAGTTCCATAAATTAGAAAATAATTTGACAGATTTTGTTCAAACTTGTTGCCATTTGGCAATAGCCACTCGAGCCCTGCGGGCTCTCGTGACTATTGCCTGGCAACAAGTTTTCAAAAAATCTGTCAAATTATTTTCATTTTATTCTCACTCTCTTGTTATATTACTACTGAGAATGTTACTTCAAGCTGCTAGAATAAATTATTTTATTTATATTTAGATTTACGTTGCTTGAATTATATTATTTATTTTTAAAATTCCTATTTTTGAACTTACTACAGTACTGTTACTATTTTGAATACTCTTTTGAGTTTATTATGAGTCTGTCTTTTTTTCAAACATCAACAATATTTTTACAGTGGTTCATAAATTACATTTTAATAAATCGCCCTTCTAAATACATTTTGGGTTTTATTTTCATTACCTTTTTAATGTATCCAGCAGTATTATGTGACTTGGGCATGTTTATTTCATTGACTATATAGTATTTAATACTAAACAATCATTTAAGTTTACAACCTATCACTTGTTTTTGTTCTGCTACTCTAGGCATAACTTGAACCATGCAACCTTTTTGGATTACAATTAGCATTAATAAGCAATTTGGACCCATATGTTTATTTATATCAATAGATCGTTTGCTTTCCAGCATTTCGAGCAATTGCATATTGCTCACCAATTGTTTATCGAACTGTTTTTCACTGATGGTGAAATCCTCTTGTAAAACATCCACTACCATTTTCAAATAGAGGTTTCTTTCTGTCCATAGAAGGTGAAACTACTATAAAATGTCTTCAATAACAGATTATTTAAACTTTCAACTTGAAATGACAAGCTATTTTCATTAATTCATTTATTACCATTAAATAGTTTTATATTGGACATCATTATTTTTAGGAGGTTCAAAATGAGCCAGCTGTTTAAATTTTTCTAAAGTAGACTTATTGTCGTAGTAAAAATCATTATTTTTTGTAACTAGGAAACCCAAAATCTCTGTTTCTCCCTATATTCTCAATAACAGTGCCTTTGGGAAAACGATCCAGTTTTCACAAAATAGGCCAATATGGTTCACCTTAGCGTCTCATAGTTTCGTAGCAATAGTGAGTTTTATGCCTTTATCAAGATATATTATTTCCCTAATTTTTAAATCACATATTGATCCCAATTTCCCACATTTATACTTGGAAAGTTCACCCAGGAAATATTCGATACTGGCTAATTTAATGTTTTCATTTTATTTTTAAACTAAAAGGATTATAGTTCTTGTTGGATTCTACAATTAAAGAAAATTTTTATGAGAGCTGTATGTGGAAAGAAGTCAAAATGGTTGCTGGGTTATGATAATAACAAAGCTACAGATTTTTTTTTGTAACGGCTATATATCTGATCGTATTATACCTATATTATTATTTTTATAAAAAATTTATTATCAATGAATAGCCTATTATTGATCCAATTACCCAATAATTTGTTAATGTATACTCATTAATCAACTACATCAAGTATCAAAACATTATAAGTTGGACCACTACATACTTTTATACGCTATGTATCCTATATGGACATAATATATATAATATTTTTAAAATTATATGATTTGAACGGACGCACAATCGTGTTTCAATGAGATAAATCGTCTATACTTCTGTGAAAAACTTGGCAACCTTGCATGGAAGTATGATTAAATGCAAATCAGACAAAAACGTATATGTTGGAAGTTCAAATACTTACGGCTGTGAGGAGCTAGAAGTACTTTAGAATGTCAAAAATGCATAAATTTTTTTATATATATAGACTAATTTAAAACGACAATGCAGCTCTAGATGCACAGAAGAGTAAATATACACAACCAAAATATTTAAGAATTTAGTCTTTCGAGGGGACGCACAAATACATTTCCTTGTACGGACGCACAATAGATACCGAGATGTATATATATATATATATATATATATATATATATATATATATATATATATATATATATATATATATATATATATATATATATATATATATAGGTATATATAATATTTTGTAGATAGTCTAGTCTTAGAAAAAAATATGTTCGATTAAGGAATATATTCTTGTCACATGTAAAGAAAACGAATCAGTAAATGAACAATAGAACGAATTAGAATATTTAACTACAAAAATAATTGAAATACTACCAAAACTGCCATCTATGGATGTCAGTAAAACTTTGCGCCATGTACACGTCTCAAGTTTAGAAAGAATAAAATTTCCATTTAATTAACAATAAAAGTACCTAAACAAGTTTAGATCACAAAAATTTTTGAAATCACGTAAAATACCATGTCGTATATTAAATTTATCCACCTTTTTCTATTTTCAATTGATACTTACAAAGAAACATTCTTCCAAATAATTCTCAATTTATTGACTGAAATTTATTCAGATAAAATTTTTATATATACATAGTTATTTTCCAACTAATTTTAAGCTGATCTAAAAAATCATTTGGCAAGAAAAAAAATTGCAGCCTTATACCAAAAATTGGGCCAAGTCTTATAAATTTTTTTTCTTGCCAAATGGAGTAGCCATATATAAAAACGACAATTTTTCTGGAAGAGTGAATCAAAAAGTTTTTTAAGGAAAACATTTTAGAATGTTGTGGTATACAACTACCTCAATATAAAACTATTTGTTTAGTTATCTACAGACCCTCTGGAGAAAATTTTAATGATTTTATGTTAGTTTTCAACGAAATTTTAATCCATGTATGCGCAGAAAACAACAGGAATATAATTGTTGGAGGAGATTTCAATGTAAATTTTATGAAACCTACTACTCAACTTTCTATGTTGGAAGACTTATTGTATAGTTTTAATTTTGAAATATGCATGAGAACTCCAACTAGAGTTACAAAAGACTCTGCAACTTGCATTGATAATGTATTTATTAGAACAGCAAATCAGTATAGTGTAAAAGTAGTTGACCTTTGTTTATCTGATCACTATGCTCAATGTATTGATTTCCACACTGGTAATTCAGCTCAAAAAAGCTGTAAACCACCTGTTAAATTTTTCAGACGGTCATATTCTGAAGGCAACATGGAACAGTTTCATGATTTACTGGGTGCTGAAGATTGGATTACTGTTGTTGGTCAGATCTGTCCCAATTTAGCTTATGATCTGTAATGATATAAATTCATTACTATAAAACTCGATTCAAGAAACCAGTTAACGCCGCGATGACGAGGTACCCCACCAGAACAGCAAAGCCCCCCCGCCAAGATGCGCACGAAAAATCGACAGTAGAAGGGAAGGAGACTTCCACCACCACCACCACCACCACCACTACGATGGATATAAAAATGCAAACCGACAGACGATGAGACGACTTGGTTTACGGACTCCTGCTCCTCCAAGTTCATCCGCCTCCAGTGCGAAGCGTAGGTCGAGGGTATTGACTTTAACCTTAAACGCTTTACACTATCCACCGCCGAGTGTTGTACTAAGTCGGAGTATTGATCCGATTTTATACATCATTCATTAGAACGGCCGTTGGTTTCTGGTATTGACGGAAACGAGAACGATTGTTAAAAAAGTTAGAAGAATTTCGGTGTGGTATTGACGCTCCGTAATAACTACAGTCCCTACAAACCGAGATATTCGTTAAGCCGGGTACTGACTAGCTACAAACGATACTCTCAAATCTTGAGATTAAAACCGAAAGAGCATTGATCCGCCGGTTGCTCGTACCCCTGGCTGTCTGAACGTTTCATAGGACGCAGAGAATCCCGTACACCGTCGAGTGTATCACCGGAATCAAAATACACACCGCTACCGTTACACCTACCTACCATTCGGACCATCAGTACCTATCGATCGACGAAGGGATACGGACCATCGAAGCGTGACCTTCAAAATATTTACGCACCAGAGTAATATATATATATATATATATATATATATATATATATATATATATATATATATATATATATATATATATATAGAATATTGAATTTTAGTTTATTTTTGTCTTTGTAAATAATATTTTTTAGAAATAAATCAGTTAATTTAATTGAACTCTGTCTCTTTTGTGCTTACCTGGGCAATACACATTACAGATCAATTTGCAGAGATTGTTTTATCTTGTTTTGAAACTGCCTTTCCAAAAAAGCTAGTTACACGAGGACCGAAAAATAAATACAAGAAGTCTAATGGCTTTACGTTGAATGCTGATTTGTTGGAATTAAGAAATAATGTGGCATTATATACTACTCTTGCTAAGCACGATAGACGATATATTGAAATTAGTAAAGAGTTAAATAATACATATAGGCTTAGGTTGGAACAGGCCTCTAAACAGTTCTGTGATAATCGAATTTTAAACTCGGAAAATAAGACTAAAGAAACCTGGGAAATAATTAGGGAATTGCAAAAAACTAACAAATCAAGTAGCCAACTCAAATTATATGATCAGGGTAACCAAATAAGTGATTCTGTTTTAGCAAATAAATTTATTATAAATTTTACTAAGCCCCCTATTGATAATTTAGTTTGCTATGCAGAATTTGTCAATGAAAATATCTCTTCTAATATTAAAACCTTCTATGTGGCTCCTGTTTCAGAGGAGGAGGTTTTATAATTAAAACTATCTTTAAAAAATACTATTGCAGTTGGTACTAAAACCTTCTATATGGCTCCTGTTTCAGAGGAGGAGGTTTTAGAATTAAAACTATCTTTAAAAAATACTATTGCAGTTGGTATTGATAGTTTAAATAATAAATTAATTAAAAAGTGTGCCGTTCTATTGACAAAACCATTGAGTTTCTTATTGAATTTGTCAACTGAGATGGGAATCTTCCCTGAATCTTTAAAACTGGCTAGAGTAGTTCCCATTTACAAAAAAGGAGATCCTAATGATATTAATAACTATAGACCAATTAGTATCTTGTCTACTATCTCTAAAGTATATGAATTGAATATTAAAAACCAGTTATGCATTTTTTTTGCTAAATTTAAGCTATTATCGCCCTCACAGCATGGTTATACTTCAAAAGAAGGTACAGAGACTGCATTGATAGAGTTCCATAATAAAATTGTTAGATGTCTTGATATTAAAAAGCATGTAATGGGTTAATTTATTGATTTTTCAAGCACTTTTGACTGTGTGGACCACAAACTTTTACTGCTTAAACTGTCTAAATAGGGGGTAAGCCACTCAATTTGTTGGAGTCATACTTATAGAATAGAAAACAAATTGTTCAAGTGAATAATACTCTTGGTTTGGAACTAGAGGTCTCACAAGGTGTTCCCCAGGGATCGATTTTGGGTCCATTTTTATTTTTGGTTTTTGTTAATGACTTACTACATTAAATGCTGTCCCTGGAATATATCCAACTTGTTATGCTGACGACATTAATATTATACTTATTGAAGACAATGAGGATGCTCTAAAAATATCAACAGAGAGAACATATGATCAAGTTGTGATATGGTCAGATTAAACAAAACTAAAACAAATACGGTGTTGTTTAATAATCATGGAAAATTTAGACAGAACCAATTGTTTAAAAACACTGGATTTCCTATTACATCTAAGGAAAATATTAAATTATTGAGTGTCACTATCGACTATGGCATAACCTGGCATTCACATATTGACAACTTGTGTAACAAATTAAGGAAAAGCTGCTATAGCCTTAGATTTCTTGCCAGTCATTGTAGTAAAAATACACTCTTGACAGTGTATCATGCTAATTTTCACTCCCATCTAAAATATGGCATACAAATTTGGGGGACCTGTTCTACCAGGCAAAGGGTATTTGTTCTTAAAAAGTATGCTCTAAGAATTATGGCAAAACTCAGAATAAGAGATTCTTGTAGGGAGTTTTTTAAAAAATACAAAATATTGACCCTGGCTGGTGTATATATATTGGAAGCATGTACTTTCATTCATAGGAATAGATCTATTTATGTGGCCGAGCGTGCTTCTCATCACTATAAAACAAGAAATAAAAGTCAATTATTGGTGCCTAGACACCATACTGCACTTTTTGAAAAAAATCTAGAGTATCTGGTATGTAAATTTTAAAATATCCTCCCAGAGGATATAACAAATTTAAAAATAAACTACACCATAGAGGAGTTTTTTAATTGGTAAACTGTCTTTCTGTTGTTACCTGCTATGAATCTGCCAAAAATTGTTTTGTTTTTGTGGAACTGTTTTCATTATTTTTAAGGGTTGTCTGTGGTCTATGATGTAAACAATTATATATGTGTATGTGTATATATGTGAATATATATGTATGTGTGATTTGTGTTCTTTAGTTAAGTCATTTTATTATACTTTGTGACATGTTTCACTATAACTTGTATAATTTTTTTGAACAATATTTTTTATGTGAAATAAATTTCTTTCTTATACAAACGTATACAAAGTGGTCAATTGTGTTCTGAACTATATCATTTTAAATTTAATTGAATGATCTTTCTATATATGGAGGTGAATCTACAGTGTTTTTGTATTTAAAAAAGATATTTGGTCTTTTATTGCATTTATGAAAGATTAAAATTATCGTCAAATGAACAAAAAACTCGTCTAATTTATAAGCAATTAACTATTTGGAATCTGCTTTTGTCATATGCAGTAAATTTATAAACAGTAAACTCCAGTGGCGGATCAATCAACAATGTCAACAGCTTAGCCGAATGAATTAGTACGGGTGTTCGTTGCAAAAATATTGGGATTATTCGCCAGTTTAAAAATTATTCATTCAATGGCAAGTAAATGGGAAAAAACTGTAAGGGTGTTAAGAGAAGAAATTATTAAAAACAGAATGGAAATCAAATCCGCCATAGAGGCATCTGAGACCAAGTTACTATTGAAAATAGAAGAAAACCACCGAGTGAATAATTTCGGAGATTGAGAATACAATCCTCAACAACAAAATAGAGGCTTTAGAAATTACTACTACAAAAAACAACATTATTATATTTGGGTTAAAAGACTCTGAAGAAGCGTCCCCGTCCACTGTTTGCAAGGATATCAAGAAACTTTTAGATGTTGATGTCTATATATCAGACTTAAATAATTTATACAAACTGAGAACCCAAGGAAGAAACCCAATAAAGGTGGAATTCGTTTCGTATTTAAAGAAACTGGAGGTCTTGAAGCAGTGCTAAAAATTGAACGGGGACGGGTATAGGAATTTCTAACGATCTCACAGGAAAATAGCTACTTTGAAGAACGAAAGGTCAGCAGTGCTCCACCGACTCCAAAGACAGGTAACTTTGATGAATTATCGCAGCTTGGTGCTCTGTTTGAAACAGGAAATCTAGCAGAAGAAGGAAAAGAAGATAAAAATACTCCTTCAAATACTAGCAGGAACAAGAACCCACCAAAGACAACTGTGGCCCCCAACAGATACGCTTAGAAGTTTAAGATCTGGTTCTACATCAAGTACTCGCTCCTGAAATATCAATTGAAATTGAATGATTAGTGAATTTAACACCAGACAAAAACATACAGAAAATGTGAGTGCGAAATAACAATTTCCTCCCTTGAATTTCCCTCTCTGTTATGTGACTCAATTTCCTGCACTTTTAACTTTATATCTATACGACTCTGTTCTCTACCAGATCCACAACAGACATTATATAAAATAATAATAATAGTGATATAGGATAATTTCTGTGAACCAAATAAATTCTAATTTAAGTGTCATTTCTATTGAGTAATATTATTGTTTACCTCTATCATAAGCTGTCATAAGTGGGTGAGTTACTTTGCTTCTTCTGCCCAATGAACCATCAGGTCAAAATTCAAATTCGTACTTAGTTGCATGAATAGCCCACTTTTGAAACATGAACAACTATATAAAAAACTTTCAGACACAGGAAATTAAAACGGAGACTCTATCACCTATTTCAGAATGTGATAAAATTATTGGAATAAATCAAAGAACTACAAATTTCAAACTCCTGCATAATAATATTCGCAGTATAAACAAAAATTTAAATGCTATTTAGATTCAAGTCTAAACCTGACTGTATTGTGCTATCGGAAACATGGGCGATTTCAGATGAGGATTTATTCTGTATTCCTGATTATGAAATGATGTATAACAAGGGAACCTACAACCAGATTGATGGAGTGGTTTGTTATGTGAGGGAAGATATCCAAAGCTCATTCAAGATCGTTGAATTGGGTCAAATTAAAATACTGGTGTTACACGTCACTTTCTATAACAAAAAAATGATTATTATAGCATTATATAGATCCCCAAACTCCAATACATTAGAATTTCTTTGCAAACTTCGCTTATTTCTACTAAATGAGAAAATCAAAAATACATCACATGTACTTTTTGTTGGAGATATCAATATTGATATCTTGAAAGTTAATGCAGAATCAACTGAATACCTAACTATTATGCACGAATTTGGTTTATTACCGGCTATTAATGATTACACAAGGTGTCTCAACTAAAGCAAATCTTGCGTCAACCACATCATCATACAAACAGATAATGATGTGGAACTGATGCTACCCACAATAGTAAAAACAAATCTTACGGACCATTATATAACATTTCTGCAAATCGTATTCAATGAAGGCACTGCCTCGAGAGAAGACTTTGATAAGATTAGGAAAAAATAGATTATAACAAACTAATAAAAACATTGAAAAATATTTCATAGTTGCTTGTTTATAATATGGAAGAAGCTGAATCTGTAGCTAATAAATTTATTAATTTAGTTGACCAACAAATGGGGAACTGCTCTAGAACTATAAGAAATAGATTCAAAAAAAGGAAAGAATGGATGACTGCAGAGCTCAGTCTAATCATTGAAGACCATGATAAACTATATCAACAGCTGCTTAAATATCCAACCAATCAAGAAATAGAATCATTATACAAATCTTCCAGAAATAGAGTATCTTCCATGACAAAGAAACCAAAAATTAAGGATTATAAAAATAAAGTAAATCAGGCGGGTAGTGATTCAAAAAAGTTGTGGGACACTATAAATGAAATTTGTTCTAAATCGATGAGGCCTAAAAATGAAATAAATAGAATAAAAATGGAAGGAAAAGTTATCGACAATCTTGAAGAAATTGCAAATCTTATGAATAAACACTACATCACAGTGGGAAAGAAGCTTGCAGAAGAAATCAACACCGATCCTGAATATATTGCCCCAAAACGCAACCCGCTTTTAAATTCTCTTTTTTTATGAGCAGTTGACCAAAATGAAATAAAAACAATAATTTCAGAAATGAAACCTATAAAGGCACCAGGAATTGATCCCTTGACGTCTGAAACCATTAAACAAGTGGCTAAAATAATTGCAGCATCACTAGCTGATGTAATCAATAAATGTATACAACAAGGAGTTTTTCCAGCAGCATTCAAGGAAACAATTGTATTTCCCATATACAAAAGTGGCGACAGAGAAGAAATTATCAACCACAGACCAATTTCAGTTATAACAAACTTTTCAAAGATGTTCGAAAAAATATTAAAAAAACAGTTGGTTTCGTTTCTCGATAAATTCGAAATAATTTCAGAAGAACAACATGGTGTCAGAAACGGTGTTTCCACCCAAGACGCCATATTAAAATTAACTTCAGAAATGTATTCAGCTCGAGACAAAAGCCCTCTGTGTCTTTCTTGACTTGTCGATACATTTAGCCACAACCTACTTATTGAATCGCTTGAAAATTCTGGTATCAGAGTAAAAGCTTCAGACTTGTTCAGAAGCAATCTCTAGAATAGACCACAAAAAATTAAACTAAAAAATATCGAATTCGAAACAGTAGAGTATGGAGTACCGCAAGGAACCGTATTGGGACCAATCCTGTTCAATGTTTATTTGAAGGATTTATTTCAAGTCAACACCGAAGGTAAAATAATCACGTATGCAGACGATACAGCAATTTTCTACTCAGCTCGAAAATGGAACACTTTGAAAGAACAAGTTGAAGAGGATATGAAGATGATCAAATCATGGTTTCAAGGTTGATTGCTGACTATAAACCCCAGTAAAACGTTGTTTCTTCTACTTTCCATTAATAAGTCTACTTTACCGTCTTTCAGTACACTACACATTTTCGATGATTTCTCAATAGAGTCCACTCTTGAATTCAAGTACCTTGGTGTGATAATTGACAGTCATCTCAGGTGGAATGAACATGTAGTACATGTTATTACTACATTTTTTAATTTATAAACTGAAAAACCTCAGATATATTTTAAATAAAACTCAACTGAAAACAGTATATCACGCATCGCATATAACTTATGGCATAGTTGCTTGGGGAGCAGTCGGAAAAACCATACTCAATAATTTAATGATAGTACAGAAAAAGCTCATCAAAATCCTATATTGCAAATCAAGCAAATACTCTTCAGATCTTCTTTACGCTGAAACTGGAATCTTAGATCCAAGACAGTTATTTTTCCTGAACCTGAATGTCGAACTGCATAAAACTAAACCCACTCTGATAATAAATGAACAGAAATATAATACAAGACAGAAACATAACACTTACTTACCTCCACCAGCTTCAAAATCTATTGGGCAGAAGAATTTTAAATTTTTAGGCCCGAAACTTTACGGCCGCCTTCCTCAACATATCTCAGAATTGCATAATATCAAACAATTCAAAAATAAATTGAGAGATTATATCAAATCAACTTCCCGGGATGACATACATATACAAATCGAATGCCCCTTCATGATATAGTACCTACTTCAATTGATGTGTGATATGCTTATTCTTTCGTTCATTTGGAGGTGTATTTGTTTGTATATAAGTGAAAATCATATTTAAAGACACTTGTGATATTCCCATATACTTTTACCTTCACTTTTTATAACTACTATTACCTTTTAATAACGGTTATGAACCTTAAATCCTATATTTACAATTTAGATTAATTCCGTACACCATCTATATTTATTAACCTGCATCTTTTCAACCTATTCAAGAATTTGATTTCTTGCAGGTTTTTCCATTTTATTGTACTTGTTTTAAATTAGATTATGTAATATATCTTGTAACGGATTTATTTGTTTGATAAATCTATTATTATTGTAAATCACATACAAGTTGTATATAACTTTGTTATAGAACAACTTCCGTGATTATCAATGTTTCTTTATTGTTTATATTTTATATTATTACATTACTTTTGTAAACTAATTTATTAAATAAACATTATTATTATTATTATACAAACTGTTGTTAAATGTGTAAGTTATAGATCAATTTATTTTAATTTGTGATGTAGCACTCGCTGGGATATAGTCCACAAGTATGTGATAATTTTACATTGTATACACTAATATATTAAAAATAAATTCTCTTTTAGTGATTTATATTCTGATGAAGGTCAAAAATGACGGAAACATCAAATATAATATATAATTTAAAAAACACCTGCAGTTTCAATTAATCCAGAACCAAAATGCCCAAGAAATATAAATAAAAAATATATAAAAGCTATAAGGTCCAAGTAAAAATATCAAACTTCCATATACTGGATGTTTCCTAAGTAATCTAAAATATTGTAGTGGGCGCTTCGTCACTCCATTTTAAAACGAAAATTTCTTATAAACATGTGTGATACAGGGTGTTGAATTGTTTTATTATTTCAACGTTGATGTTTTATAACTCGCTTTGTAATGCCGGTGGAAAAGTGCCGTATTTTTTTTATGTTTGTACTTACTCCCCTCTTTTGATTTTTACTGATTTCATTCTTTCCAATTCATAAACGTAGCCACTACGAATTTCTTGGGGTAATTTTTGTTAACAATTTTTAGCCAAATTGGGCAGCTACCTTTATGAATTGAAAAGAAAGAAATTAGTAATAATCGAAAGAGGGGAGTAAGTAGAAACATAAAACAAATACAGTACTTTGCCACCAGCATTACAAAACGAGTTAGAAAACATGAAATTTGAAATAACAAAACAATTCAACACCCTGTATCTCATTAACGATAAGACTTATAACACAAGTTTATAAGAACTTTTCGTCTTAAAATCGAGTGACGAAGCGCCCACTACAATATTTTAGATTACTTAGGAAACACCCTGTATATAAGAATATAATAAGTATTGAGACATGTGGAGGGATTTCGGATATTGAGGATGAAAAAAAATACAGGCAATATAGATGAAATATCAAAATGTATTAGATAAAACATACACTAATACAATTGACTCTCGCTTTAAAATGTATAAAACAAAAATGGCAATATTATTATAATTTAGATGCACTGTGTATAACAATTTTCAACAGTGTTTTAAGTTGTAGGAACATGTATGTGATCTTGAAAAGGAAGTTTTCCAATCGTACAATTATTTGACATTGAGAAGCTGAATATTGAATTTATTTCAAATATTAAGGAATCAAGTTATTTTTATACATTATTAATTTGATTAATAAAACTGTAATTACAAATAATTAGGTACTTATGCAGAGATAATAATTTTCAATCGGTTTTTAGGTTATCTGAATTTGGATTATTTCACAAAGAAATTATCATCTCTAGCTCCTCTTCAGAAAACAAACAAGCACAATATAGTTGGCGTAATATGCAAATACTACAATATATGTAAAATCTAAAAAGCCACCAATGATAGTAACTCACCTGTCCCTTTCTGTTTTAACTGCAACCATACATTCTTCAGATATGTGAACTGTATTAAAAATGTCCATGCATGATTTATTTTTTCAAATACATTTTCAATAATTACTATAGGCACTTCGTCCCTCAATTCTTGTTTAACATCAATATTCCAACCAAAATCATCGTGGATGTCAACCGCCTGCTCTATTTTCTTTATGTGGAGATTTTATCAAATTATTATTTGAAAAAATAGTATTTTCAGAAAAAGCATGGCTGTTATAACCAATTGTTAAAAAGTAAAAAACATATTCTTCTTCTATTTCTGTATCATGACATTAGATGCATAGTTAAACCACAGAATAGAAGTGGCCTGGTGTATTATGTGGTTAAATAAGTCGTTAGGTTCGTTCCTACCAGTTATCTCAATACTAACTATACGATAGTATACAGTTCAATGGTTTCAACCTACGATAAAAGACCGTTCTGGAAGCGCTTTTGAATGAGCTAGTTTCATGAATTTCAATGAAAATGTCACAACATATATTGGGTCTGAACTCTGAACTAAGTATTTGCAACTAATAACGCCACTATACGATTTCAAATAAAAAGAAAAAAATTGAAATTTGAATTATTGTGGTAGACTGTGGTAGGCTAGAGCCAATGGCAAAGAAATTGTGCGCTATGGTCACGAGGGAAAACTTTAAAAGTGAACTAGTTATCTTTTTTATTTAACACCCGTTAAAGAGAAACGCAAAGTACTAACAAACACTGACCTATAAACAACAAATGGAATGACAATACATTAGAATGCGCGAAGAATTTTTACGGCCACTATGCGACTGTTGAAAATTGGATACGGCTCATGCGCATTATGTATTCTACGTCACAGTGGATGTTCGAAATCAATTATTTGGTGTGCAGTTGATACGTATGTTAATTCTTATTGCAGATTTTACCAGAATGGCACCAGTGCTGCCATATGTATCATAATTATCGAATTGTAACATAATTTTATCCCAAACTAAAGTTGAAATTTCCCTTGTACCATAATCGATAATTGTAACATAATTTTACTGAGGCATAAACTAATATTAATTTTTTAAATAAAACGCTAATATTTTTTAAGTAAAATAACATGGGACATACATTTTTATGGGTATTCACGATCCTTGATTTGATACTGTTCTGCAATTCCTCAAACACAAACGTTTCTAAAATTCCCCGAACTCGAACTGCTACTCTGTCGCATCGCGTCGGCGTAAACGCATAAACAAATCTGTACTTGCTTCTGGGAAATGGGACTTACTTGAGACTTCACTGAATTCAGGGAGAAATTAGATTAGAATAATAAGGAAAGGACCGTTACGTTGTTGGTATTTGCATCAAGGTTTGATTTCGGAGATAGCATTTCGTCCAAAATAGCAAAAATTATGATAAGCAAAGAACTCAGTCCCTTCTAGAGGTAATAAAGTTGCTACCTAGAATTGTATGCCCCGACGATACTGACAAAAAAAAATTGATGATCAGTGGAGGCTGTATTGTCAACGAATAAACGAGTTTCCAGATGAAATCAAAAATGAAAACAGTATCGACAGTTATTGGTATCAAATATCAATAAATAAGGACCTTTCAGGATGCATGTCATTTAAGGATTTGGGCGAATTTGTCTTGGACATACTCCTTTTACCTCACTCCAACGCTGACTGTGAGCGAGTATTTTCTAAAATAAATTTAATAAAAACTAATATTCGAAATATTATTTGTACAAAAACAGTAAATGCATTGCTTTTATCATCACAACGATGTAACGGCGAATGCTAGAACTTTGAAGTTATTCATCAGATGATAAAGGCAATGTCTTTAAATAATATTTATTAAAAGAACGATGAAGACGATGTCCAAGTTTGTTTTGAATAAGTTTTTTTTTATTTTCATGATTTTTTTTCCAGAAGTTACGTTGAGCTAATGTTTAGTAAAGTAGGATAATATGTATGTTTTTGTTTCAATTATATATTTTATTACATAATTTATGTTTTTAAGTTTTTATATTTTACCAAAAACGTTTTATTATCAATAAAATAAATTTTAAAAAATCCGTGCATAATATTTCCTTATTAGAGCCCTTAGTGACCCCTGCTTTTAGGTTTTAAATTATTCTGTGTGTAACATAATTTTCTGAAAAATCCGATAATTTTGGCAACACTGCTCGATAATTTCTTACGTCACGTCTGGCAGCACTGGCTGGCACAGCCATTTTCCTATTTAGTCGTTCTCGTACGTTTGAATCGTTAGATTATAACTAACGTTATTAAACTTTGTGTTTGTTTTTCGTTTTGCCATTATCGTTTTACTACTGTGTGTGAACTGTGTTTCATTACCAACAGTCATCAGCGTTACTGAACTTTTTGAGACTTTTTTCATCAGCTTTTTCCATAATGGGGAAGAACTGCATGGTGATGTTTTGTAAGAACCAAGGAGACATTGATGGAGTGGATTATTTTTGGTACGATATATTTTTAATTATTCAAACGAAGGATCATTGTTTGAATGAATTATTTTTACATCATACAAAATTATTCCAACCCATTTATGATTACAGCTTAACTACTAAGCGCTATAGGCCATTGATGAGAACCATTGGAAGAGATCCTACTCTAGAAAAAATCCATCCTAGTAATAGGATATGCAGTGAGCATTTTTCAGAAGACATCTTCCATTATGTCAAAGGAAAACTATGTTTGAAATCAAGTGCCATACCTACCAAGAAGCTTGGTCCTAGGAAACCACTCATGATTTTGAACACACATGAACCTAGGTTGGTGCCTACTCAATATTTTGTTGTTTGAGGGTCATTGATAATGTAATGTTTCAGATCCCTATTGTCCGAATAAGTAATTGGAAACAATTAGTAGTAAAAATTGAGAAATAACATAAATTTCAATTTTATTAAATTTCATTTCACAGTATTTTCATTGTAATCAAAACTCTTCCACCCTTTTCTTTTCATTTCAATACTTCATTTCACAGTATTAATCTAATCTTCTTTTTAGGTTAATTTTCATTGAATTTTTCTATTTTTTCTTTCATTATTTTTCATTAAGATTGATTATCTGCCTCCATATGTCTATGTAAACTCCCATTTTTGTCCCAATTTCCACCATATAATTTCTCAAGTTCATTTTTTAGACAATAGAATTCTAAAACAACTATTTTCAGAAGTATGTCATTAAAAACAACGTATTCACTCACAATGTTATAAAAATCATCTGATTTTAGTTCATCTAGAGAATCTATGCCAAGTACATCTCAAGATATTACAGTAACTGGGGAGAATTTCTCGTTTGATAAGGAGAATACTTTGGTGGATGTACCCATTTCCTGTGATGTTGATTCGCCTAGAAAAATGTAACATATTCATACGTTATAGTAGACTGGAGATAACTTTTCAGTATGCTCTCTGTATCATTTCTGCAGTGCAATCATCAAATATTGTTTCTGCATTTCAGTGATTCTTCAAGCATTTCAATTGACCTATCATCTACATCACAGAATATATATATATATATATATATATATATATATATGCAGATGAAGATTTGCTTTACTACAAGGAGGAGATTATTGATATTCCTCAAAATTATAAAAACTACCATGGAAATTTATTTTCGAATTAGGTTTTTCTACATAGCTAAAAAACAAACCGAAAGTATCAGAAGCACCTTGATTCGGAAAAAACTGAGAAAAATAACATTGTTTTCTAATCAATAATTCTGATTATCTATTTTTTTTCTATTTTTGTAAAATAAATTTATCAGAATTAATTGTTGCCGAATAAATATTTCGTTTTGAAAAAGGTGTGTATTATTCAACATATGTATACAGAAAAAATGGGTAAAAAAGTAACATTTATCACTTTTGAACTCTTCTGTCTGACCAAATGTTCATTTATGAAATAGAAATGAAAATTTCTGTATAAGTAGTGTTAAATATACCCACTCAATTATGATGTATAAAAGGTCTGATTATGTAGGTATATCAAGTATATAACAATTACAATTTTTCCACAAAAAGTGTTGATAAAATATAAATCACAATCTGTCTAAATTCATTCTGTAAGTAATTATTTTATGTTATTTTTATATAAACAAGTTTATAATTTTAATTCAGTCCTTACAAATAAGACTTTCTCAGTTTATTTAAATAAAACATAAGTATGTACTGTACCAGTTCAATAGTATTATTTATTTGCAAGGCCGGTCCTGTATTGTTGATTGACTGCGCATGCTCCGGATCCAATTTTTCCAAGAGATCACAAGATCACATGGTATGCGTGAATTCAATTTAGCGTAATACTGACAAATTGCATTATCCTTCCATTTGTTTATAGGTCAGTGCTATCAAAACGTACTCTTTCAAATAATGCTCTCCTAATCGGGTGTCTTTTATTACTTAAGGTAACTCTTGCGCAGTCAAAGAAATTTGGAAATATATATTTTAAACTGCAGTGATGATGCTTTCAAAATATAATGTTAAATGTATGTATAATGAAAATTAAATGTTCTCCATGTAGGTTGAGTTGTTTGGAAAACATGTGATGTAACACACATACAAAACTGCGTTACCCCAGAATTCCGAACTCGATTTAGTACCGGATCGCTTATTCCTCTTCTGTTTAGGGGAGTTTGAGTGACTGAGACACCATGTCCACATCCACTTGAGGAAGATTTGTCGAATTAGCTTCGGTGAAACCTGGATCCATTTTAAAAAATGTCTTTTAAAAGGCAATCAAACAGAAGCACACTTTCTACTAAGAAGTAATATAACTCAAACAACTAAAAGTCGGCGAGGACTTTTTGAGGTTAGTTGTGGATAACCCAGTCAGAACAAAAGTTGAATTGAAAACAAACATATTAAACTATCATTAATTTCAGTGAAAATAACTGATATAACATAACGGTTGATGCGACTACAATCACTTCAACTCTCTTTTATAGACAACTTATTTACGTCAACGTAACTCCAATACGGATACGTGTAAAAACTTATGGCAAGCTAAAAGTGTCTGTTATAAACAACCGAATTAGGAGTTTTCCTAGTCTAAGTAAACAATCAATTTAAGTGCTCAGCTGATCACACTTGCTGATCACGTGTTGATAATTCGCGCAGTTTCAGTCTGATTCAGATATCGCGGCACCATAGGTAACAATTGATGATGGAAGTAGAACAGTGCGCAAGTCAGTTAATTCAGTTTCAGCTCAGAACCATGTACCAATATGATCGTTTAAAAAGCGTTCGCACTTCGCAAACAGTAACAAAATCAAATAGAACGCCATCAAAAGTGTCCGATGAACCATAGAGATGTGCTGAACCGTCAGTTAGGAGTAGAAATACCTTTTTACTACTGCGCAAGAGCGTGAACGCTTCTGAACAGCTTTCGATGAATTTGGAACAAACCTATATGTGTCCAACGGTGATTTGCTTAACTAGACATTTGGACAACGACATAGAAATAGAAGAAGAGTTTACTTCCACGTTCATTATTTATTTACTTGTTTTTTTTATTCAAATAACATTTATTTGAATTATTAATTTGTTATAATCCAGACAGAATGGATGTAAAACAAGAAGTAGTTAAGGATGAAATCGATATCCACAATAATTTTGTTTGTAATATGGATGTTAAACAAGAATTGAGTGACGAAGTGCCTAGGGCCGCTTTTCAAAATGAAAATACTAATAGTATGCACCTTATTAAACAAGAAATAAATGACGACCTAAACACATTTCAAATATTTGGAGAATGTATGGTTCCAGCTAAAAGGAAGAGGGACAGTCATAAGGTTAATATACCCAACATTCGAAACAAATTTAAATATTTAAAGGGGAAATCTGGAAGGCGAACTAAATCAAAAGGCGAGTTACACTCATTGATGTGCTATTTAGGTGTCGCATATTATGTCAGTATTTTCATATTAAATGCTGTTATTGTTAGTTACTCAGACATGACAACAATGAAAACTTGGTATTTAGCATATTAAATACCAAGTTTTCATTGAAAATTGTCATGTCTCAGTAAATAACAATAACAGCATTTTGTATGTGCATGTATAATCTCTATATGTACAGCCAAATGAATTTCTTACTAGCATTGTTGATAGTTACTTTACATAACACATTTTACAAATTATTTTTGGTTCAAATTTTTAGTCGTCTGTAGATAAATCTGTAAGTCTCATCCTATTAACTTATTACCCTGCGAGCTTTGAAAAGATATTGTCAACTTAATTTCGCATATACAGACTTCTTCAAAATTTAATGCAGTGAACTGTGCGAATTGAATCCATCGATTTTTTGAGTAAATGAAGTTCTATTCAAGTTACTCGATAGCTAGTGACGAGTCGGATCTCCAGCATTTCCACAAATCATTATAGGTTAATAATTCATTTTTGTGTTCTGTGAGGTTAATTATAACTGCTTAATCTGTGGTTGTATGTAATATTTCCATTTCTTATTATTTTTGGTGGATAGACAGTGTTTATGCGTCATTGTTTTGTTATTTTATTGATAATTTAATGAGCTGTACTGGATAATGTTACCCGACTTTCAAATTATTAACTTGAAATACAGTTTTTAAAAATGACTACTTTTTAATTTACAAACAAGTAATTTTATATAGAATATTTATGCTTCTTGGTCTTACTCCGTGGAACAGCAACTTATCAGTTTCCATGGAATCGTTGATATAATTCCTCCCCTCGTAAATTCAACTTCCGCAGCTAGCGAGGAAGTTGAACCGTTGAGTGGTCCAACTGGATGATTTCTTTGCAGCTTTGCAGTACTTCAATGCCCAGTTCTTATATATACCGAATAAAAAATTTACAATAAATAAATTAATAAGGTCCATAAGCTGGGGGCTTTTGAGATTTGTCCGAATGTTAATTGAGGTTGATTTTCTACAAATTTACTTTTTAGCGGTTGAAGATCATCTAGTTCTGTTTCCTCCAAATGAAAGTCCATGTTTAAAGTGGCTGGGCGAAAGGTACTGTTGTCTAGATTTAATAGTAATATCGGCTGGCTAAAGCTACTATAGCTACTATAATTTATTACTGTATGATGTGCTACTACTTGGCATCTCAAAGGAATTTCTAAGAGATAAGTACCAGTGTAAAATACTTGGTTTCCTCCTGATTTGGACATTAGACATTTGCTATATCCTGGAATGGAATGATGTACAACCAGTGGAAATTGTTTATTTATTTCAAAAATGGCTTCGACAATTGAAATTTGGTTTTCTTGCAGATGGAAGTGCGTTTCATTTCATATAAGTTTATTTCACAAGGCCTTTCTTCTTGAATTTCCTGCAGGTCTATTCTCGGGCAGACATACTGCTGAGGGAGAATCTCTTTGCATGTTTTGCTTGAATAAGCGAAGTTGACACCATTCCCAATTAAAAATTTATTATGAGGTATTATCACCTTAAACTGACTCCCTTCCAGTATTGGAGCCGAAAATAAATGATAGTAATAAAACTTTGGGATATGTTATAGGAATATTTAAAATATATGTAATTTTATTAACATATGGGTAGCAATCAATTTTAATTAATTTTTTATAGAGTAAAATTTTATTGAATTCAATTTCTAAGGGCAATTCGTTTTTAGTAAATATTTTTTCCAAATTCTTTAATTGTTTAAATACATCAGAAGTTTTAATTATGCTTGGATGCATCACTTGAAATTTAGCAAATGTAATTGAATTTTCAATATCTATGATTAAGCTAATAGCCATCTTAATATGTACATAATATTCATAATCTGCTTGTCACATAAATTATGGATAAATTTAATTTTTGTTTCCAAAATTTGCTCGTTATTGGTTATTTGTTCAATGGTTCTATTTAATTTATCAATGAGTGAGACTGATAATGAATTTTGATTTCTTATACTACTAGCTAAATTTTGTTTTGTTATTTTGATGAAAGTTTCAAATCTTTCTCCATCGTTAGAATCTAAATTTCCAGTGATAGTTTTAAAGATTGATCCTATGCCATTTATAAGGCTTCTTTTTGTTCTTGAAGGATGGGGTAATATTTCTGCTAGCTTATCGTTAATCTTGGTTTCTGTGAAGTCAAGCAATATACAATAATTTGAGAGATCATTAGCGTATTGGATGCTTTGATCAGCAAAGACCCTAATTTTTGCGGCTTGAATTTGTAATTTATTTATTTCTAAAATAATTGGGTTCAAATCATAATAGTGTATCTACATTTCAATTTTTACGGTTCCTAACTTGAAGGGTAGTAACCCGGGATTGTTAACTAGATTTCTAATTGTTATTTTATTCTGGAGTTCCATAGTTCCAGAAAATCTGAAATAAAACAAAATTCTACATTCTAAATTATTGTCTTAATATTACGTGTGAAAGTTGTGTAAACGTATCGTACATAAGTTTCTATTTTTCAGGTTTTTTCCGGGGACGTTTCAAATTGTCCATATATACCTTATCTTGATTTTCAGTTGAAGCTGTTTTATGTGCAAGGTTGACAGTTTTTAATTTGATTGGTAAATTGTATTTATTAGCGTGTTTTTGTCGTATGTATTTTCTTACATATACTTTTTGATTAGGTTTAAATATTTCCGGTTTGTCTCGATTTGTATTTAGTTTAGAAGTAATTTTTTTTTCCAATTAATTAAGTCGTAATTAATTTTTGAGTACAATAATTTTGTTTTTTCTTTGTGATTGTTGATGTAATCAATTAACAGTATTTTATTTATGTCAATATCATAAACATCATTATTATTAATATGTCCGTTCACTATATCTATCGGTTTCATTTTTCTACTGGAATGAATCGAATTATTGTAGGTAAGTATAGAATATAACATTTTCATCTTAACTGGGGTTTTTGAGAAACCTTGAGTATTTAGGAGTTGTATATGTTCTATTAAAATTGAATGGAGTCTTTCTATTTGCCCGTTGGATTGAGGATGATTTGAAGAGGTGAAATGAACTTGAACTTTATGAAGGCTCAATAGATCTGTTAACACGAAATTTTTGAATTATGTGACATTGTCAACGATGATTTGTTTTGGAATGCCGCAATGAGAGAAGAATTTGATAACATTATCTACCACTTCTGTACCAGAGGCAGAATATATGTGATATGCTTGAGCATATTTAGAAAAACTATCAGTAATAGTTGAAAATTTTGTTTGTTCCATCGTGAAAGAATCTAAATGGATAATTTCGAGAGGATTCAAGGCAGTTGGGGTAATATTTAATTGCATATGCACCGGATTTCGTTCATATTTGCTTTGATGGCAAATTCGACATTTGCTTATAAATGTTCTTTTAGGTTAGGCCAATAATATTTTTATTTTAATCTTAAATAAGTTTCATCTATTCATCGGTGATTTGTTTTTCCTTCGTGATAGTTTTGCTTTCATCTGGATCTGTTACATCTATTCATTTTGTGGTACAACGTGTCAATTGGATTGAATTTGATCTGTGATATTTTTGTAATATTGTCGAAAATGGTTCGTACAATTTGGGGCCTTCGAAATAAACGTGATATTGAATATTTGGTGAAATAAATTCTTTAATAAAATTGATAACGTCTTGTTCCAGGTTATTTTTGATATTTGCACAGTTATTTGCTTCTTTTTCTCAAACAATATTCTAACTTTAGGTTTTGCTGGAGAATATAAAACGGAACTAATTATAATTTGATTTTGTCCGACGTTAACTGCACATTTTGCGATAGGGATACCAATTACCGGATTTTCTTCAGCATTAGAATGAATTGTAAGAGACTCGTTTTCGTTTACGTTGATTCTTTCGTCGTTGGGTTCATTTTGACGGTCAGGTTTTATCTGATGTAATGCAGAGTCAAAATTGTTATCACTTGAGTTCGTTGTCGACAAATTTTCATTGCCTAGATCATTGCCAGGGTTTACTATCAAGGATATAGTGTCTAGGTCAGGGTTATCGTCTTTAGTTACTTCTGTTGTCGGAATTTTTAGTTGATTTTCCTCTGTAAATGGCGAAG
Source organism: Galeruca laticollis (assembly GCA_963921935.1). NCBI lineage: Eukaryota > Metazoa > Arthropoda > Insecta > Coleoptera > Chrysomelidae > Galeruca > Galeruca laticollis. The sequence continues at coordinate 211,861,043 of OY998175.1, read as the reverse complement.
GTGTATTAATACTTCGTTGTGATTGTGACGGAATTTGTTAATTGCTAAAATTTATATCATGGCTCAAAATATCGTCAACATTTTTCCAAAAAATTTGATCATTAAGAATTTCGTTTGTTTCTTTAGTATTTATTTCTATTCTAGATAATGCATCCGCATTAGTATTAAGGCTTCCACGTTTATATACAATTTTATAATCAAATTCATCTATTTCAATTCGCCATCTAATGAGTTTAGAATTTGAGACTTTTAGAGAAAAAAGCCATTGGAGTGGTCACAAACAATGGTAAATTTTTTGCTATATAAATAAGATCGGAAATATTCGGTGACCCATACAATGGCCAAAAGTTCTTTTTCTGTGGTATTATAATTGCGTTCGGAGTCGTTAAGGGTTCGAGATCCGTAAGCGATTGGAAGATCTTTTCCGATAGGAAAGCACTGCACCGAGTACTACATTACTGGCGTCTGTGGTCAAATTGAAAGGTTTCGTGAAGTCGGGATACTGGACAATTGGGTCATTAGTCAGAACGTTTTTGCATATTTCGAAACATGGTAAAAATTCGTCATTGTGTTCGATTGTCGCGCGCTTTTTTAGGCATTTTGTCAGTGGTTTCGTCAAGTGGGCAAAGTTTTGTATAAAACGTCTATAATATCCCATTAGTCCCAAAAATCCTTTGATTTGTTTAGTAGTTTTGGGTATAGGGTAATCTTTGATGGCTTTAATTTTATCTGCGTTGCATTTCACTCCAGAAGGGGTGACTACGTGTCCGAGATAAGCTACTTCTCTTCTCAGGAATTCCGATTTATCTAATTGAATCTTGAAATTAAATTCCCTAAGTCTCTCTATATGCTCCTGTAATGAAGTGGAAAACACGATTATATCGTCAAGGTATACAAGGCATTTTTCATTTTTTACGCCTCGTAGTATATTGTCCATTCCCGCTGAGAGGTAGCGGGGCATTTTTCAAACCGAATGGCATCCGGAGAAACTCCCAGTGTCCGGATTCGGTGCTGAAAGCTGTTTTCTCTATATCTTTTTCAGCCATTTCTAGCTAATGAAAACCTGAGGCTGGATCCAAAGTTGTAAAATATTGGCATCTACCTAACTTGTCTAATAAGTCAATTATATTTGGAAGTGGATACTTGTTATCAATAGTTTTTTCGTTAAGACGTCTATGGTCTATTACTACACGAAATTTGGCTTTCCCAAAAGTATCTTGTTTCTTGGGTTCTTTCCAAATTGGAACATTCCAGACACTTGAGCTTGGTCGGATAATTTTATGTTCAAGAAATTTCTGAATTTGTTTGTCTATTTCTTTTTTGTACACAAAAGGATATCGATAGGTTTTAGCGTAAACAGGATCCTCGTCGGTGGTTCGTATTTAATTTTGTTCTTAAAAGTAAGTGGTGTGTTTTCGTTATAAACTATGTTAGAATATTCGGCACAAACTTTAAGTATTTTGTATTTTTCTTCATCGTTTAAGTGATCTGTTCTAATATTATTTAAATCTAAAGTTTGCGTAGAAGTCTCTTCTAGGTTATTCAATTCGAAATTTTTAAAAGCATTGTTATCAAATTTTTGTACAGGAAGTGGTTCTGAAAAACTCAATTTTACTGGATTTGTTGTGATATTTAAAATGGTAGTAATTGCTTCTCCATTTCTTGCAATTGTTAGCGATTCTGGTATTTCACAACCGTGAAATTTTTGATGTGGAATGATGATTTCACCATTTTTTTTACTTGTTTTTATTTTTATTACCTTTTCAGTTCTAGGTTCGATAGTAGTAGAGTTTATGTCTTTTTGAGTTTTATGAAAATTTAATTTAATTTTACTACGTGGAGTCATTAACCATCCACTAGAAAAGTTTATGTTGGCTTTCAATAATTTCAAGTTACCTAGGCCAAAAAGTCCTTGGAATACACTAAGGAATTTGAATACATAGAACTTGAGATTTAAAATATCAGACAAATTGAACATTTTTGAAGAAGGGATTAGAGTGCTATATTTATGCTATAACATTCTTGAAAAACTGATTTCACTGTAAATGGGTCATGAGTTAGGTTATCTGAAAAATATTCAAATGCAATTTCGAGATCCATGAAGGATTTTGATGATCCAGAATCTATTAAAAGTTTGATATTATACTCGGGGAATATTATATAAGGCAGTTCACTATTATTACTTAAATTTAATGGAATTGATTCGGGGGTTATGTTTCCTCTAAATTCTGAGGCGTTTCGTGAAAATTTATAGAATCTTGATTTGAGGAATCGTAATAATCATTATTGTTGTGTTCTTCAAATTGATATTGCTTGTTTTTAGAATATGAATTATTAGGATAATAATATTCTTCAGTTTCCTAGTCCTGAATATCAGCACTAAATAATTCCTCGGCTATAAAATTGTTTTGTGGTCGAGAATTTCGGAAATGATTTTGATTTGAAGGACCTGGGTATCAGTTTCTAAAAGGTGAACTCATTGGGTGATTGTTTACTGTATTTCTTGTGGAAATACTCATGGGTGTTGGTTTTGGTAAATTTAAATTTTTTTGAATGCATTATGGGCCTGTTGAGGTTTGAAGACTTGAGAATTCGTAGGAAAATGTTGGGGTGTCTTGGAAATATGGGGCGAATAGGTATAGGTTGAGATGGAAATGATCTCTGTGCTCTAAAGAAATTATTAGGTGTATGAGTATTAAATTGAACTGGATTACTGTTCAAATTTTGTCGTTGTACAAAAGGTTTTCCAGAGTATTGCGGTTGCTTTATATTTGTTTTATTAGTGAAATTTTGGAAATAATGTACATTGTCCACTTAAAACATATTGTAAAGCTTCGGCCACATTATTTGGTTTCATGCATCTAATAGTACCTAACGGTTCTTAAGTTGTAATGCGTATTGCCCAGGTAAGCCCAAAGGAGACAGAGTTTAATTCAATTAACTGATTTATTGCTATGAAAAATATTATTTACAATGATAAAAATTAACTAAAATACAATATTATATATATATATATATATATATATATATATATATATATATATATATTACTCTGGTGCGTAAATATTTTTGGAAATCACGCTTCGATGGTCCGTACTCTTCCGTTGATCGATACGTACTGGTGGTCTGAAAGAAGGTAGGTGTAACTGTAACGATATGTACTTCAACTCCGGTGGCGGCGTACGGGATTCTCCGTGTCCTATGAAATGTTCAGACAGCCAAGGGTATGAGCAACCGGTAGATCAATACTCTTTTGGTTTTAATCTCAAGGTGTCAGAGTATCGTTTATAGCTAGTCAATACCCAGCTTAACGAATATCTTGGTTTGTAGGGACTGTAGTTATTATGGCGCGTCAATACCACACCAGAATTATACTAACAGTTGGAGCGATCGTTTACAGCCAGTCAATACCCGGCTCAACGGCGCAACCCTACGAAGATACTGTAGAGTTTTCGGTGTGTCAATACCACACCGAAATTCTTCTAACAGTTTGAACAATCGTTCTCCTTTCCGTCAATACCAGAAACCAACGGTCGTTCTAGTAAATGATGTATAAAATCGGATCAGTATTCCGACTTAGTACAACACTCGGCGGTAGATAGTGTAAAGCGTTTAAGGTCAAAGTCAGTACCTTCGGCCTACGCTTCGCACTGGAGGCGGCTGAACTTGGAGGAGCAGGAGTTCGTAATCCAAGTCGTCGTCTTGTCTGTCGGCTTGCATTTTTATATACATCTTAGCGGTAGTGGTGAAAGTCTCCTTCCCTTCTACTGTCGATTCTTCGTGCGCATCTTGGCGTGGGGGACTTTGCTGTTCTGGTGGGGTACCGCGTCATCACGGTGTTAACTGGTTTATTGAATCGATATTTCTACTAATGAATTTATATCATTACAAAGTCATGATAAAAATGTCGTTAAAGCTATATTATTATATAAATTTCCTTTTAAAATTGTTGAGTCGTTTTCGATTACGTCTACATAACTACACAAAAGATTAAGAATGTTTAAAACTCTATCAAAGAATTTCTGTGTTTTTTCATTTGATTGTTGTCTCATCATTACTAAATCCCTATTTAGACAAGTTTCGTCTCTCTGATCTGCGAAATTTCTCGTTAAAACATCTCTTAACTCGTTCTAAGTGGATACATTTTGTATATTTACGACTAATTTAGCATTACCAGTTAATTTAGATATTAGAAAATTCAATAAATACACATTTTGGAAACAATTTGGCGTGTCTATTCTGTAAAATGAATCAATTAATGATTTACAGACACTTAGATATTTGTTCAAATCATTTGGATTGCCATCGGAATCTGGCACACATTTTAGATATTCTGGTCTAAATTCGGCCATGATTAAAATATTATTATTATTAATTGAACTTTGATTTAAAATTAGTGAGTCAGTTGAAGGTTCTAATTTTAAACTTTGAAGAATGTTTGATACATCGTCAACTTCAGACATAAAATTTATTGTACTTACAATAATAATAGAAGAAATATTTCAAGCATTCCTATAGAGATATACTCCGCTTCGGCAATGTTTGTCTGCCTCAGATGAATATCTCTGCAAAATTGGACTATTGTCGTTCCAATTCCCGTTGATGGACTTCTTCGTGCTCGGGATCGTTTCAGTATGTGATACACTGGGTTTCCTGACGTTCTAGGGGCCACTCTAAACTTCCACTTGCACAAAACAACTAAGACCGTAGATTCCGATACTCTGTCAATCGTTGAAACGAAAATTAACGTATATGTATCAATTTTGAATATCCTACTGACTGCGACACTTTCAAATTATTAACTTGAAATACAGTTTTTAACAATGGTTATTTTACAAAAATGATTCTTTTACAAATACGATAAAACAACGTGAAATATTGTAACTGACTTACTTTTAATTTACAAACAAGTAATTTTATATAGAATATTTATGCTGATTACGGGATCTTCGTCTTACACCGTGGAACAGCAACTCATCGGTTTTCATGGGAATCGTTGATATAATTCCTGTTGTTAGAGATCTGATATTAGCAGAACAAAATGTACAAAGAAATAATATTTTCAGGCTTCATGAAAAAATCAGCTAATTTTTCATTGATTTTTTAGAATGTAAATAATTATTAGATTTATCAGCTCTAGCCATCATAAGCACTACATCTTTACAGGCATGAAAATCGGACATATTAGCATTAAAAACGGACATCAGCTTCTGCCTTGTAATCTTAGATTTTGTATTTCAATTGTGTTTAATGTACTTTCAAAATACTTTTTCACGCTAACACCTATTATCACCAATATAAAACATGTATATGTTCATAGAATTTTTAGATTTTTTATATTTACACAAATTAGATTTAATTTTTTTTGCAGGACTACAAAACAATGGAAAACGCCTATATCCAAATACTATTGCTGGGATTATAATCTGTGGGTTTTGTGGAAATTTATACACAAAACAAATAGAATTCCTTTTCCACTTTTCTACAAATCACTGTATGAAACAGAAGAAATTACTATATAAAACGAAATTACACCAGAAAAATATAAGTTGCAGAAAAAGTCAAATAACTGACAACACCATTCTCAGAAATCTTGATGTAAAAAATGAAATTGAAATAGTTGAACATGATTTGAAAGCAGAGTTACAAGATATCGGATTCATTGATAATATCAAGTTGAATTTAGATGATGGTCAGAAATTGAAGAGAAGTGACTTAAACAGAAATTTGCTTGGATACGCACGAGAAAAGCCATACAAGTGTGATATTTGCTCAAAAACTTTTTCACTCAAATGTAATTTGAATAGACATTTGCGTAGTCACACAGGAGAAAAGCCATTCAAATGTGATATTTGTTTTAAAACTTTTTCACAAAAAATTCATTTGAAATCACATTTGCATAGTCACACAGGAGAAAAACCATTTAAATGTGGTATTTGTTTAAAAACTTTTTCATTTAGAAACAATTTGAATACACATATGAGTAGTCACACAGGAAAAAAGCCATTCAAATGTGATATTTGTTTGAAATCATTTCCGCGAAAAGAACATTTAAAGACACATTTGGTTAGTCACACAGGAAAAAAGTCATTCAAATGTGATATTTGTTTGAAATCCTTTGCATATAAAATTACATTGAATAGACATTTGCTTAGTCACACAGGAGAAAAGTCATTCAAATGTGATATTTGTTTGAAAACTTTTACACGTAAATTTAGTTTGAACACACATTTTATTACTCACACAGGAGAAAAACCATACAAATGTGATATTTGTTTTAAGGCTTTTACACGTAAAGTTACTTTGAACAGACATTTGCTTAGTCACACAGAAGAAAAGCCATCCAAATGTGATATTATTTTGGAAACTTTTACATCTAAAATTAGTTTGAATACACATTTGCTTTGTCACACAGAAGAAAAACTATTCAAATGTAATATTTGTTTGAAAACGTTTTCACAAAAATGTAATTTAAGAACACATATGAGTATTCACACTGGAGAAAGGACATTCAAATGTGAGATTTGTTTAAAAACTTTTTCACAAAACATTCATTTGAAATCACATTTGCGTAGTCACACAGGAGAAAAGCCATTTAAATGTGACATATGTTCGAAAACTTTTTCTCAGAAAAGTAATTTAAATTCACATTTGCGTAGTCACACTGGATAAAAACTATTCAAATGTGACATTTGCTTGGAATCATTTTCATGGAAAACTAGTTTAATTACACATTTGTGTAGCCACACAGAAGAAAACTAGTTGAATTGCAAATTTACGTATTCACACAGGCGAAAAAAATTTGTTAGAAAACCTTTTCACAGAAAAATACAAATTTGTGAAGTCATACAGGAGAACAGCCAAGTGACATTTGCTCTAGACTGCTTACATGGAAAAGTAATTTAATTACATCTACATCTTCACAAAGTATATAAGCCATTGTGACACTTGTATAGATTTGTTTTCATAGAAAATATGTTTAATAAGACAGTTGCCAGTCACTTAGGATAAAAGCGATTCAAACGGCTTGAATAATCGTTAAGAGGGGCCTAACGTTTTAGGAACCTGAAAACAGTTGGCACCCGTGATGTGCAACAAAATTTAGGTCATTTTGTACACAACAAATCTAAAGAACGCGGGGAAATTAAGTGTTGAAATTTTAACACAATATAACTGGACCTTTGTCTTGATGATCAGGTATTTTGGTTGAGTTTTATATTATTATAAAAAAGATATAAGCCATTAAGTGATGGTGTGATTTTGTCAATTTGTGGTCACCAAAACCTGATCCCCAAAAGGAAACCTAGAGAATTCGATTCTGAAAATATGAAATTTCAAATAATTGTATTTGTTGAGATTTGTTGTGCGCAAATTTTTGCAAACGAACATCTTTTTACTTTAGTTCAACCGCTCCACCGTCTTGATGCATGGCGCTGTATAGAACAATGACAGAAGACGACGGTTAATTCATAGACAAATAATATTATAACTTTCTCTATGGGTCAAATGCTGCTGTCATATGTTTTGTGTTCATAAAAATATCCCAAATTTATAGTTTAGTGTGTATTGTATTTATAAGTGATTATAATTAAGTAATTTTCATGCTAAATAAGTAAATTTGTGCTTCGTAAATGCTATTTATATTTACTCCACAAGATTGTGTTTAGTGCTTCATGCTCCCTTGCAACAAAATGCACTTTTTGCACCTATTACAGAAATAACTACTTTTTAATGTTATTCGTATTTATTGTTGGTAAATACATCAAAGTGATTAAATATGTTATGTGAGAATGATTTTGAGTTTTTGTTCTTTGGAATAAATATATCATGTTTATACCTGATAATAGTAATTATGATTCCGCTTTAGTTGAATTTTATTTTTGTGTTTTTCTAGACAAATTGTGTTCTTCATGAGGTCAATTATTTCGCTTATTGAATTTGTTTGTAAATTCAGTTTTGATGCAGAGTGGAGGCATTTTATTTCAAGTAGTACATCATCATCACCTACAAGCCCTAAAATATTTTATCAATAAATGTATGTCATTTAATATGCAAAAAGAATTTATAACACATGGTAATTATTTGTTATGTTAAATATATTTACCATCAGGAGAAGCACCTAGAAAACTGTGTTGAACATCTACCCACAATCCTGAATCAACCACTACAAAATTTTGTACTTGTTCAAAAATGCTCTTAGCCACTTTTTCCTTCCTTCCATACTCCATTACCTCCGTCATACAATAAGACTTTTTAAGAACAGTTTTAACAAGAGAATGACAAGGTGTATTTGTTTTTCTCTTAACAATCTGTCCAAAGATTTGATAAGAAATTAGGATGGTTATCCACTTTTTAGCTTGCCTTAGCCTATGCACCATAGGTAATAGTAATTGTTGAATAAAATTAATGAATGAAGTAGGTAACATTATATTTTAAAAATCTTTGAACCATAAATATTTTAAAACTTTGCCTAGCCAATAGTCGAAATTTCCTTGCAAACTGTTTGATTATATAAGCATTTCAAAAAATCAAAGAAAATAAGAAACCAAATTATTATTAAATGATGACTTAGTAATAGTCTTAGTTGTTGATATTAAAAAAAATTGTAAAACAAAGGACGACTAAAAAGTTAATTTTGTCTACTTGTTGCACTTCGGGGGCTGTATCGAGTTATACAGATAGGTTTTATTTTCTAAAAACCATTTTTTTGTGTTCTTGCTGAAAAACGTAAAAATAACTCAAAAAAATCCAAAATTCCAACTTTTTTTGGGTAAACCTATACTTTTCTCGCATATTAGATGAGTTGGATGGAAAAGTAATAATACTAATAATGTATTATACAAAAACAAAAAAAAATATTTACCATTCAGGTGATCACACTTATATGTATCTGCCATGGAAAAAAGAAAATGAACCAACTATTTTTTTGTATAATGAAGGAAAAATGTTTCAGTTCCAATCTCCACAACACATATGATAAATCTTTGCAAACAAGGTAGAAGCAAACTTGTACATGTTGACTGTATGTTTGATTTTGTACTGTATATATCGATCTCCCCACAATATATACATTATTATTTGTCATTACAGATCTTTCGCTTTAAATTTTTTATTAGTTATAGTTGCTTTGTAAGTTTTTTATGCGTTTGCTATTTTAAATTGAAATTCCTCACTGTACCTTACTTTCCTCTTTCTATTAAATGTAAAGCATTGTATTACAAGTAAATATTTCTTTGTATAATAAATTTGGAAACTCTTTGCTTATATTATTTGTTTCTAGATAAAATTGAATATATTTACACATGTATGTAGTTGAAAAAAGAGCCTACATGTCAAATAAAATTTGAAAACAACCAACAGAAACTATGAAACTGATACAAATATGATTAGATTGAGGCAAAGTTGTGACACGACGTTCTGTGTTTTCAGACTCAATGGCCCGTTTTAAATCATGTAAATTTGCAACTTTTCCGCAGTTTAATTTTCTTAGCATGAAACAAACAAAAAATTTATAATCATGAAAACATTTTATTATGTTAATATAAATGGTACAAGTTTTGAAAGGTAGAATGTTTTTAAAGTATGTATATTTTTCTTCCATTCTTAATTTCTAGCAATTCCCACAATGCTGTCACTTGGTATCCATATTATTAAATAGCACATGTCCTTTCATGCAATATGTAATGCACCTTGTATCAGGTGATAATAGTTATATTTCTCAATTATCACTATTATATATTCATCAAACTGAATTATGCAATTCTTGTCTTTTGAGTGCGGTTTTAATTTTTCTTCATTCAGATACTTCAATTAAGCATTTTTCGCTTTTCGCTAACAAACCCATATTATCATTAAAACAGGGTTTCAGGAGAATGTTGAAAGATGGTTTGATGATACTAGAACAAACCATCAGTATTATTTGTCTCATATTTTCACATTAATCAAATAATCCAGTAAACATAACCTCAAATATAGCTTTTAAAATCAAAAAATACGGATTGCAGGATAATTTACATTATCATAACTATAATTTTTGATATCGGGTCTATACGATTACGTACTTTTTAACAATTTATTCCTTTCAAAAACATTTATGAAACTCTTAAATAATCAAAAATCTACACTCAAATGGAAATTATGTCAACAAATTTTGTTTGGATCCGTGTATATAATATTCTCTTATCTATGCACAGGTGTGCTGTGGTTTGGATGCAACGCAAAAAACAGAGATAAGGTTTCTGTGTTCACAAGAAGTTGAAATATTTGAAATCAAAACATTCGAACAGAGACGCGTTTCTTTGAACCGTCAAGAGTGGAAAGACAGAAAGAGAAAATATGTTGAATAAATAAAAGCGGATTCAGTACTACTATCGACATCTATCGTAAATATTTTGAACCAAATAATTACTAAATTAAGGCGGGTTTATACAACATTTACATAGTCATAATCACAGTCAGAATCATAAACATAATCACAATTATAAAAGACGTCTATACAACTTTAATAGTCACAGTCATAAGCATAAGATTCGTATAAATGAAGTTAGCCTACAGCCATATATAAGTGAAACAAACGTCAAACCAGTGGTTAAACGTCATTTCATAAAGGTTATCTATGGTCATTTCTGTTTTTGATAGCTTTTGTGTATTTTCCTCGGTAGTGTCAACGAACAATAAAAATCGCGTATGACCAAAAATCAATTCAATTTAATCTTTCAAAACCAGATCTTTACAAAAATCAACAGAGTGTGATACAAATATAATACACGTGTATGGTATAAACAATGAATCACAACAAAACCTGAAAAAACGGCCAACAAAATGGATTCTGTAATGGAAACGCCCCCTTTGTCAATGTCGCCTGCATAGAAAAAGTATATACAGCGAGTTTCCTTTATATATACTTTTTCTATGGTCGTCTGTCGGTTTCGACGCACGCGCACTTCAATTCTCGTCATAATCATAATAGTTAAAAGTTGGGAACTTCAAGGTCAGTAAAATTATGCTTATGATTGTGATTATGACAAGTGTATAAACGCACCTATAAGAAATAGTTTAACTCTTATGATTGTGACTGTGATTATGATTATGACTATGTAAATGTTGCCCGCCTTTAGTAACTAGTATTGTGTAGGTTTTTAGGTTTATATACCTGTGAGGAGGCCCCTCTTAATAATAAATGTACTAACATTGAATAATATTATTTAAATAATTTTCATTGTAACATACAGTCTATAAACTTGGTACAAGATAAATCCTCAGTGATGTTCTTATGTACAATTATTAGGTTGATTTTATGATATTTTTATTAGAATAAAAGACACCATTTTTGCTGAAGATATAGTTTTATTCTACCTTCATTACTTAGAACTGGTCTCGTCATGAAGCAGCATATTGTCACCTATTTTATAATTCATTTCCGTGGCTGATTTGTCATCAACTAATTTTTTTGCATCATCTAATGTGATTTGTAACCTAGATTTCAATTCTCATGGATAATCGTCGAAATTATACAAAGGCTCGATTTTTTCCTTAAAATTAGATGGTAATATACAGGGTTTCCTGAAAACTTATTCTTAAGGAGTATAACCTGTTGACGAATGAAAATATATATTACACGAAAAATGCCAAAAGGGTATCCATTCTTTATGCTTGGAAATTTGAATTCTTAGTTAAGTATTCAATTCTTTATGACTCTTTTCCAGAAAACCTATTATTTCAGGATGATAAGCTGTAGAATTTGGGCCTTAAATTTTTAGTAATTTACAAGTTTTATTGAATACATTTGCCATGAATTTGGTGCCCTGATCTGTAACAACTCTTTTTGGTACTCCATAGCGTAAAATGAAATTTTCTACAAACGCTTTAGCCACCGTGTGGTCTTCCTTATTTTTAACAAGATAACTGTTAAGACGTTCTCAGACCTTTTCGGCAACCTTCCAAAAAACGCTTACATGCCTTCGATGAGAACTATAGTCGAACAGAGAGTGTGCCGGATGCAGAAGTAAAATAAGTTACATACTAGTTTTAAGCTGCCAATTGTTCTGTTTACAGTTTGTTAACTAAAGTGAAACATGTGTACAGACTTTAATAGAATATATGCCACTCCAGAGTCCTGTCAAATTAAAACCAATATGGCGGCTGGAGGACAAATAGCGGTACAAAGTTAAATTGTTTCTGTAAACAAAAGTGATCATTGGAACTGTTTAGTGGTTGTGTGGCTCTTGCTTATAAAATGCCTTCGTTTTGTTGTATAGTTCAGTGTGGAAGCAGAACTAACCGAGATAATGTAAACTTTTATCGAATTCTACAAGTAGTGTTATAGTTTAAACATAGAACTAATCTTAAGGAATTATCTGCCTTCCGATGCCAAGAATGGCTGAAAGCAATTAAACGTGAAGACTTCTCGGATGCATAAATCAAGAATGCAAGAGTGTGCTCCAAGCATTTTATCTCAGGTGAATTAATTCATTAGCGTAAGGGTATTATAACTGATGTGTTTATTTTTAGGTAGTCCTGTGGAGTTGCATGATAAATTGAATTCAGACTCAATCCTTTCTATGAATATGGTGTGGGCTATAGAGACACTGGAATAAATACTACAACTTCCAAAATAAAAAGATTTGAGAGTTCTATTAAATGGTCAAAGGTAGTTAAAATACTTTGCGATGTTGAATTGCGTCTGTAAAGATAGTTGAACAATAGTAATTTATCTTTTTCCTATGCCTCCTACACAATGGCAGAACTATTGGTCTGTAATGTGTGCGAAGCACACTGGTCAGGGAGTACAGTCGCAAATGCGAAACAAATACTCTCATAGAAAAAAATTACAATACTTCGGAAACGAGCAAGAAAAAACATTTTACTAGTTAATTTGTAAATATTTGATAGGTTTTTCCATTTTTGTTGTTGAAGTATTTCCAATATTTTGTTATTTTCATTTTACCATATTCATTTAGAAAATATATTTTTGGTTGTGTTTCAGTTTTGTTAACTGTACACGTATAAATTATTATTCGTATCACACATTCTTTTTGATTTGTGCTTGCAGATATTTTTCTATGTTCTGAAAAATAAACGCTTATCATTATAACAATTGCTTTTTTGTGCACCCAAAATTAATAAATTAATATGGTTATCAATATACCGTCTCATAATGGGGACCCTGCAAAACTTTCACACACGGCCCACTTGGCTACGTTGTTCCACCACTGCTCCTACAGACTGCCTTTCATTTCTTAGGGCCAATTTCATAATCAAATTTGAAATTATCTTTCACTAAACTGATGTAGCAATGTGTAGGGTGACCCATTGTCATAATATTACCCTCTTGATTATATTTGTAATAAATGCAAATATCAAAAAATAAATTTAGTGTAGAAAGTTTTAGACCACACGGTAAAACATATTTTATTTTAAATCATAATAAAAAACTGGAAATCGACCCACATCTTGTTTAAAAAATTTAGACGAAGTCAAAACAGACAAAAGAAAAATAAAACATCTTACTGGGTCACAGTAAACCAATTTGTTTTGAATACGATTTTCAACAAACAAAAATTAGCACACGTTCGAACAACAAAAAAAAGAAATTGTTTTGCTATTCGACAAAAAAACCCCAAGTAGGGAAAACACAAAAACGGTGGAGGAGAGAAAACAAGGGGAGTGCCGGTCGAACTCGCGAAGAGAAAGGGGTCCCTTCCTTCGTGACGGTAGCGGTAGTAGTTTTTTTAGTGTTAGCGTTATCAGAGGCAAAAGTTCTCGCCGTTGTGTCAGGGTGAAATAAGGATACTGAGATATCCTTGTCAGTGAACACTGTCCCCCGTTTCGAGACACAAAACGGTAGAATTACCCTCTACGCAAAAATTGTAATCTACCTAGCCCGATATCGGCGAAGTGGCACTACTCGTGGCGGTAAGAAGCTAGCGAATTCCAGCAGCACCCCAGCCATACAAAAGAAGTTTCCAAAAACGTAAGTTTTTGAACAGAATTTAGATTGGGAGTTTTTTTTTATTGGAGAGATTTGTCAGTTATTATTTGCATCGAAATTCTGAAACTTGGGAGTATAAATTTGTTTGCCAATACATGAAATAGCGAATGCGAATATTTGTATCTGAATTTTCTATTTTTCTAAAGGGCTTGGACACATCTGGGCAGACTCAGTTAAATAATTTTTTTTGTGTTATATATATATATATATATAGTTTATTTACCGTGTGGGCTGATACTAATTAAATTTGCCAAAGAGTCTCCAACTTGTCAAATTAAATTTTTTTTTCCTTTTCATCTGGGGTGTTATCATTTTGTTTAGGCCGCATATTTCTATTCCACCTCGTAGGTAGGTAGGAGACAGTAAGTTTCAAGAGAGTTAAAAATTATGTACACGGCAACACAAAAACCGGAGTGTGTTTTATAGATAAATTCTTTTTGTAGACTGCAGCGAACTTGTGCTGATAAGTAGTCAATTTGGTAAATTTACATAATCCTTTTTGTTCCGATTTGATTTTAAAGTTTTAATTATTAATGGAATACGTAAACGTATGTAGGTGATTTCATTACTGAGGGGGATTGCGAAAGTCGTGACGCTGGCCGATAAATATTTTATTAGTCACTGACACATCAAATTTTGTTTTGTCGAGAATAACTGTCGTCTGCGGTTGTAACACTAGGTCATGGACAGCCCAAGCTCGTGAATTAGAAATAAATCGTTTGATGAGAAGGTAAACACACAATAATATTATATTTATCGTCTGGGCACACGTTTCCAAAGGAAAAAGGGTATAGGTAGAATTTTAAATTGTATCTAAGACCTTTAATTATTTGAGGGTATCTCGGGATTTTTCTTTTTATATTAGGATTTATGTATGTATGTGTATTTTCACAGGTGTTTTGTTGAATATATTTTTTTATATACAACGTTGTAGTTCCACCTTATTTAATTTCATCACCCGTATCCCGTAAGTCAGTCCTTCCCCCTCTGGAGAGTGTGGTACCCTCGGAAAAGAGACGAAATACCGAGACCAACCCTGTCCTGGCAAAGGGAGACCAACCCGTTTTAAGACCAGGCGAACCTAGCTCAGGAAACGGGCCGGAGTAGCCTTTGTCCGCTCAGCTGCGCATTTTGGGTTATAGATTTTGGTGACAGCCGACATTATATAGGGGAGTAGAAAGCAGATATTACACTCAAAGAGGTTAGAGATATTACACTGGTGACAGCGTTATTACATTTACGTGTTAAAATAAATAAGGGTCTAGATTGTATCAAAGACGACTTTATTACATATTCATGACATTGTCAGTTATGTTACAAAGTTGTCAATAATTTTATGTCAGTTATTTTCTGTAGAATAAAGCCTTATTCTAAAGGTAATCCATTGTATTCACTACAATTTATTCTACAGAAAATATTAAATGGATAAGCTTCTTCGCCCCGATCGTTTAGATATAGATGCTACACTTAGAACCGCAGGTCAACTTTGAAATCATTGGTATAGATCGTTCGTGAATTTTCTGGAAGCGGAAGATGCGAAGGGCAACACGAAGAAGCTGAATATACTAATAAACTACGTTAGTCCAGTCGTTTTTGAGTCCATTAGTGAAAGTACAACATATGAAGATACCATAAAAACCCTCGAAAGCCTCTACGTAAAACCCAAAAATGAAATATTTTCTCGATATTCTCTCTCATCAAGAAGACTGCTAGCGGGTGAATCAATTGACCAATATTTACAAACTTTGAAGCAGTTGAGCGTCTCACATATTTAAACATACGTTCATGTGGGGTCGAGTATGTAGGAATACAGTGGGTTATCTTTAGAATAAGGCTATTTCTAACGCTCTTGCAGTATCAAACGCTTGAATTAAGCTCAAAGAAGAGTGCTCTAGAAGCCGCTGTCGAATTTGTGGTGAACTTAAACCATTGATAAATGAGTCTCGGATACAGTTATCTCTATTCTGTTCGGCCGTGACAGATTTAAATTTGTAGTCTTTGCTCATCTGCTTCAAAGTTTGTAAATATTGGTCAATTGACTCACCCGCTAGCTGTCTTCTTGATGAGAGAGAATATCGAGACAATATTTAATTTTTTGTTTCACGTAGAGGCTCTCAAGGGTTTCATGGCATCTTCATACGTTGTACTTTCACTAATGGACTCAGAAACGACTGGACTCAAGTAGTTTATTAGTAGATTCAGCTTCTTCGTGTTGTCCTTCGCATCTGCCGCTTCCTGAAAATTCACGAACGATCTGTAGCAATTATTCCAAAGTTGACCTGCGTTTCCAAGTGTAACATCTATATCTAAACGATCGGGGCGAAGTAGCTTATCCATTTAATATTTTTCTGTACAATAAATTGTAGTGAATGTAATGTATTACCTTTAGAATACGGCTTTATTCTACAGAAAATAACTGACATAAAATTATTGACAACTTTGTAACATAACTGACAAGTTCACCACAAATTAGACAGCGGTTTCTAGAGCACTCTTCTTTGAGCTTAATTCTTCTTCTTGATACTGTAAGAGCGTTAGAAATTGCCAAGCAACATGCTGAATCATATTCATCAACTTTTGATTCAAGTGTTGCCGTTTTACAAAACGTAGAACCGTCACATGATTCTGAAAATTTATCAACCAGGCAGTTAGCGGCTTCTGCATCTTTTCAGAAATGTTTCTTTTGTGGCAGAGGCGAACACTGTCCTGCTAAAAATGTAATTTACAATTCCTGCAATGAAAGAGGTCATTTTTTAGTTGTGTGTAGATCAAGTAACACCTGAAGAACTCAGAAAACATCTGCTGCTATTTTGTCTACAATTTCTGCTGTTTCTCCTAGTTGTTTATTCAAATCTGTTATTTAAATTAAAATAAACAACATAATCACACATGCACTAATTGATACAGGGAGTTCTGATAGTTATATTTCAAGTTGAATTGTTGCCAGTAGAAATATTTGTGTCATTCCATCAAGAATTAATGTTAAAATGGCTTCAACATCTCTCACGTCGCAAGCTCTTGGATATTGTATTCTACGCCTATAAATTTTGGATAACATTTATTCAAATGTATAGCTATTAGTCCTTGATGAACTCTGCACGGAAGTGATCATTGGTCATGATATTCTGAAGCAACATTCCCGACTCGAAATTCTTTTTGGAGGTGACAAATCTACCCTATCAATATGCAATTTAGCAGTAGCAAATGTTGAACCATTCAGTCTATTTTCAAATTTGACGTTTAATTGCAAACCAATCGCAATAAAATCCCGTGGATTTACAACTTCAGACCTCAACTTTATTGAGCAAGAAATCAAACATCTTCTAAAAGAAAAGATCATAGAACCCAGTATCTCCCCTTGGCGAGCTCAACCTCTGGTACCTCAAGTGAAAACCACAAGAAACGTATGTGATGTATTGACTATTCTCAAACCATAAATAAATATACATTATTGGATGCATACCCATTGCCACGGGTAGAAGACATTGTAAACCAAATTTCGAAATATACCGTTTTTAGTACAATTGACCTCCGTAGTGCCTATTACCAAATTCCAATTAAAGATGAAGAAAAGATCTATACAGCATTTGAAGCTTGTGGAAATTTGTACCAATTCACTCGAATTCCGTTTGGTGTTACCATTGGAGTCGCTTGTTTCCAACGAACCGTCGACAGTATCATCAAGAAAGAAAATCTTAAAAGCGTCTATGCTTATCTGGATGACGTCACTGTTTGCGGTAACCCACAAGAAGAACATGATCAAAATTTACAAAAATTTTTTGATGTCATTAAGAAGTACCGTTTAACAATCAATGAAACAAAATCAAGATTTTCCCTCAAATCGATTTGCATTCTTGGTTATTTAATATGCGACAAAACTATGAAGCCGGACCCAGAACGACTTAAGCCTCTCTTGAATTTACCAGTACCTGATACTACAACTTCTCTTCGAAGAATTCTAGGAATGTTTGCATACTACTCTAAATGAGTTCCTACATTTTCTGAAAAAAATCAGCCGCTAGCATACAGCACAAATTTTCCATTGTCTGATAAAGCAATTTTGGCATTTAGACAGCTCAAACAAGATATAGTCAACTCTTCGATTTCTTCAATTGATGACGACGCTATGTTAACTGTTGAAACCGATGCCTCAGAATTTGCGATAGCTGCTCAATTATCCCAATCAGGATGACCAGTCTCATTTTCCTCAAGAACCTTGTCCTCTCAGCAACAAAAGCATTCGTCAGTTGAAAAAGAAGCGTACGCAATAGTAGAAGCACTGAAAAAGTTGCGACATTTTTTAATTGGTAGACATTTTCAGCTCATTACGGATCAGAAGTCAGTGGCATTTATGTTTAATAACAAGTCCTCTTCCAAAATCAAAAATTCAACGTTGGCGTTGCTGCAAGTATGATATCGTTTACAGGCCAGGAAGTCAAAACAAGGTAGCTGATGCATTTTCCCATATTACTTCTGCAATCATGTCATCGACTGATGAAAAGAAATTATTTGATTTACATTCTTCTTTGTGTCAACCTGGTATTACCCGGTTTTTCCATTGGATACGCTGCAAAAATCTCCCTTATTCTGTGGAAGACGTCCGTCAAATTACCTCCTCATGTCCAGTTTGTGCTGAAATTAAACCAAAATTTCATAAAAATGAAGGAACGTTAATCAAAGCCACCTCACCATTTGAACGTCTTAATTTGGATTTTAAAGGTCCTTTGCATTCATCTTCAAAAAAGAAGTACTTACTAACCGTTGTTGATGAATTTTCCAGATTCCCATTCGCATTTCCATGTTCCGACATATCATCCTCTATAGTTACCCAATGTTTGCGTCAAATATTTTCTACATTTGGCATTCCGACATATGTTCATTCTGACCAAGGTACTTCTTTTATGTCCCGTGAACTTAAGTCATTTTTAGAGTCTCATGGTATTGCTTCAAGTCACACGACTCCATATAATCCTCAGGGTAATGGTCAGTGCGAACGATTTAATGGAATCAAGACCAAAGCATTCACGAAAGTCGAGACCAAAGCATTCAAGAAAATCAAGACCATCTGATTCAAGAACAGAACAATCAAGACGCAGTACTGAATACCGATAGGCCAGTTAGGACACGAAGTCGTCTTCAACATTTAGAAGACTCTTGATTATATCCATGACATTGTGAGTTATGTTACAAAGTTGTCAAAATTTTATGTCAGTTATTTTCTGTAGAATAATGCCTTATTCTAAAGGTAATCCATTGTACCCACTACACACATATTTCATGAACACATATTCCTATGCCATTTTAACCAACAGGAGCTTTAAATTTGGTTATAAAATTGTATTATACTTTTTTTAATATTTGCATTTAGTTGTAAGGGGCTGCATTCTGCAACTTTTTGAAGGTCCTTTAAAATTAATTAAAACCTGATCCTTTGATTGGCTGTTATAGTATGAAAGGAAATCTACTAATTTTATTGTTTCAAGTTGATTAGTATGCATTGTAGCTTTTACAAATTGATATAGCTACCTTGTTCTGTCTTTCTACTCTGTTTACAACAAACATAAACATTCATTAGGATATTTGCAGGTTTCCCTTTAATGAAAATGGATTAATCCTATTAATTTTGGATATTTTAGATTTGTATGAGACAGCTTCATTTGGATGTTCATCCAGTAATATATTATAATATTGTGTTTCCGGCCATGTATTATTAGAGAAACAAATGGAGTCACTAAAATGTTCTTTGCCACTGAAAATCACCATGAATAAGAAATTTTGCTTTCACTGCACGGGATTTTATATGTTTACTTTGTAATTGCTTGTCCTCCAGTCGCTATTTTTGTGTTGCGCAGGTGATGGTCTTGGTTTGGCCTATTGCTGTTTGAGTGGAAGCTCGGTGGAAACATACGTGAGTCGTTCAAATTTTAATTACTATTTTCTTTATATCCCTATTTATAGAGCGGAGTGCTTTGTATTTGAGTTAACTGTTCGATTGAGATTGATTAATTGATAATAATTAATAATGCCGGTTGATCTGATATATCTAACACAATTAAAAGCCAAACGTGATCAGATAAAAGCTCAGATTCCACGATTTGAACATTTCTTAATGGATTAAATTTAGATAAATTCGAAAGTAATATAGTTAAAGAAATGAATATTAGATTACAAAAAATACAGGGTTGTTATGATAAATTTCATAATCTCAAGACAACGATTTAATTCTATTATTCCCAGAGGAAGATAAGTAGGCATATTGTTTAGAATTTTAGACGAACTTTTTCAACTAAAAACTGCTAAGGCTGAAAATCATTCTATAATGATGTGTCTGTCATAAACAAAAATAATTATGAGGAAAACACTTCGATAACTAGTTCCAGATCAAGGTCAAATACTCATCTAAAGCTCCCTAGGATGAAACTACCAACTTTCACAGAAAAATATACAAAGTGGCTGGAGTTTAGAGATTTATTTCTTGCCCTTGTCGATACTAATGAATCTTTGCCACCTACTCAAAAATGTTATGATTTAAATACTTAATTGAGCGATGAACCTTTGAAAATAATTGCGGAACTTGATACAACTGCAATGAATTATTCATAAGCCTCTGGTCACTGTTAATAGAAAGTTCAGTTTCAGAACACTAATTATTACTAAAATTTTTAGGGGAAAATATCAACTCTTGGGATAGGTTGATAATTTACGTCTTTATCAATAAAATCACGCGGAGGGCTTGGGGAACTTATAAAATCGAAGATATTTTACCGACTATGAAAGACTTAAAATACAGATGCCAAATACTGAAAAAGTTATTGATAGATAATTGTGACAGTGACAAAACAGAAAACAACAGAAAACTCTATGCTCAAATTTGGACCGGGAGTTCGACATAAGGGGATATTTCTATTAAATATCTTTTTCACTTGTCTCCCATTTTGGGTTGACTTTTCGTCTTTCTAATCTTAAATATTAGGTAAATGCAAGAACTTGGCTAGACCGACAGAGCTCACTGTTCTGCACGAAAATGGTCGCCTACATCCGATCACGGATATGGCACTGTAAGAAGAAGAACAAATACATTCTGTTTTTATTTTGAATTTTACAATAATTATATGTTTACAATGTGCTGAATAGACATTGTGCGTTATTGCTTAATGTGCATCAGTATCGATTGACGTAACTCTTCAGCCCTAAGAGAGAACTATGGGGATGGACCGGGAGTTCGACATAAGGGGATATTTCTATTAAATATCTTCTTCACTTGTCTCCCATTTTGGGTTGACTTTTCGTCTTTCTAATCTTAAATATTAGGTAAATGCAAGAAGTTGGCTAGACCGACAGAGCTCACTGTTCTGCACGAAAATTCTCCCAGCCAAACAAATACGTTATATTGAAAAGTCCCACCTATTTAACTCTTACACCGACCTTTAAATTGTCGTATCAAGTAACAAAGTCCAGAGAGTGTCAACAACATGCTTTAAGCAGGTGTAAGAATATACCTGTGCGATCTTTATCTTTCTTCAGCAGAATGGGATGCAACTTTGCCAATTTTACGTTCTCTTTTAGTCTAAGGAAACTTTACACAACCTGACAACACCGCATAGGTGTCTGGGGATTCTCCCGATCTATACGAAGTCTCAATCCCCTAGGGCTTCAAATAAAGAAGATATCCATGTAATTCCAGATTTCATCGTAATCCATAGTCGTCGGAGGAATAGCTACTTCTTGAAGGGCCCCTGTATAGAAAAATCGTTTTCGATACTCTTTATTTCCCGATGTTTCTAAAAATACCAGAAGTTCGAAACGGATATATCAACAGCCAACCGCTTGTCGGAGAACCAGCATCTAACAAGACACTTTTATACACATTTTAAAAAAATGTCTCCTAGACACTTTTTCAATAAAAATCCCAAAAATTCAAATAAATTACAAACTCTTGTCAATTCCTCTCGTTAGATACCGGAGACATCCCAAATTCACGAAAAATAATATCTACCTCTCTACTTCAAAGTTTCCGACACCTAGCCAACCCAATATCATATCTATCCGCAGCACAGCGTATTTCGTCGTCTCATAAGAGGCGGAAAAACCTTCCAATTCTAGTCTTTTTTTGTCACCCCATCCTATACACTTTTAAAGCTTTGCTTCTTCCAAACATCAACCCTCGTTGCTGGCCGAGATAACTTTTCCTCCGGACCATTTTCTAGCTTTTAAACATTTCTTTCTAGACACTTCTTTTTCTCTATGTCTTAGACACTTTTTACCACTTTACTGTATTTCAGCCGATTCTCCAAAAACACCATACTCAATTTATAAACGCTGCACTACGACCCCCAAACACCCCCAATTCAGCCCTGCAGAGGAAACTATCCTATATCAGGGCAACCAAGACATTTCCAATCTTTTAAATTAAAATCCCTCTTTCTTACACAAAATCTTTTCGAACTTTCCTCCACCTCTCTGTCGGAGGATCAGTATTACAGTATTCAGCAGTGGATATATAAGCGATGCGAATCTGTGTGAACCATCCGCACAGTTTCTGTTATACAGGGTGTCCCGGGACTAATGGGAAAAAAGTTAGGAGCGTATAATCTGAACTAAAATAATGTTAGTACTTCATATAAACTTTTTCTATGCAGGCCCTCGCTCTCGAGTTATAGGCCTTCAAAGTTTTAATTTTCAATTTGGTTTTTATTTTTATTTTTTGTACTAGTTATTTGATCTTTATAAAATTTACGGCAAAGCTATAATGTACGTGTATGTTTATTTTGGAAAGGCAAACAGATTTACAGTAGTGCCTTGAAGGCAGGGACGGACTACTTGCAATGGTTAGTGATCCAAAAATTTTGCAGCGATTGCACACCCTATATGAAATTATCGAAATTGACTTCCCCACACATTAAGCTAACGAAAAGGTACTCTTGTTGGAATTCGATAAAATAAGCCGTTTGGCTAATATTTACAGTTTTATTAGTGCACTATGTACCAATTTACGCATCCACCATTTTTATAAGTACACAACGAGGTACAACTAACGATGTCTAAGATTTACCTACAGTACTACAAAAACATAATTTACCGAAAGCAGAGCATTAACGACTTATTAATTCGAAAGTTGGTAAAAACTTTTTAAAAGTGTTTTTACCGTTTATCAAGTAACCATAGCATAGGATTAGTTGTCAAACGTACCGGTGTGAAGATAGCAGCCAATTTTAGCTGCAAAAATGTTGGGAACTGCTCAATTCGCGGTTTCAGTGGCGTGCAGAATATGTATTGAATCGAATTCATATTTCGGAGAGCCACCTTTATATTCAATGAATAGGGGTGTATTGGTGTAGAGGACACGCTGTTTGGAGGGAGATTGCTTACGATGGCGAACAAGGGTTGCAACGTCACCCTGAAAACTGAAATAAATTGTAACTTCCAAAGGAAACGAGAAGCCAAGGTTAATATTTGGAGGGTAGAAGCATTATAATGTTGAAAACATACTGTTTAAAGAAAATTTACTTACGATGGGAAACAAGGGTTGAAACGTCACCCCCAAAACTAAAATAAATTGTAAATTCCAAAGGAAGCGAGAAGCCAAGATAATAGTTGGAGGGTAGCAGTATTATAATTTTGAAAACACACTGTCTAAAGGAAATTTGCTTACGATGGGGGAATAGTTCGTAGTCAGTACTTGTCAATAATTCATAAGTCCTTAATTTAACAGTTACAATGGCAGAATTCACTTTTAATGAGTACGCAGATATGCATTTAACGTATGGGCTGGCTTCTCGAAACTGTTTAGAGGCCAGAAGGCTTTATTCAGAACATTTTGCAAACAGAGCATTGCCATACAGACGAATGTTTGAGCGTATTGATCTCAGGTTACGAGAAACTGGTATGAATAAGTAAATGTTATTTTCCATGTAAACAAAATTTTAAATTTTAGGAAGTTTTTTGCCAAAAAAGTGGAGAAGGTCCAGTACGAAGCGTACGTACTGTGGCACTTGAACAAGACTTG
Source organism: Galeruca laticollis (assembly GCA_963921935.1). NCBI lineage: Eukaryota > Metazoa > Arthropoda > Insecta > Coleoptera > Chrysomelidae > Galeruca > Galeruca laticollis. Next base: position 211,837,047 of record OY998175.1, on the reverse strand, counting down.
TTAAATGCAGTTACTAATGAACCATCAACGAGTTTACGAAAAATATCAAAAGAACATAACGTCTCGAAATCAGTTGTTCATCGCGTCCTAAATGAACAGCTGTTATATGCTTTTCACATGAAAAAAGTACACAGTATGACAGTGGCTGATCATCCTGCACGACTTGAGTATAGCCAGTCGTTTCTGCGACAACAACAAGCAGACAATACATTTATTAGTAACGTTCTCTTTACGGACGGCTCCGGTTTCACCAGAGATGGAGTCATTAATAATTCTCATAATATGCATTTATGGGATGATGTGAATCCACATGGCATTATCCAAACTAGGAACCAACATAGATTCGTGGTTAATGTTTGAGCAGCAATAGTTGGCAATCGTTTGATAGGGCCATACTTTATTGACGGTACTTTGCCCGGTCAGAGATATTTGTTGTTTTTGCATAATGAGGTATGGAACCTGTTTGATGATGTGCCACTACAAACTCTTAGGAATTTATGGTTCATGCATGATGGGGCGACTCTTCATTTTAGTTTAGATATACGACAGCATTTACACATAAAGTTTCCTAATAGATGGATTGGTCATGGAGGTCCTTTTCAATGGCCACCGCGATCAGGAGACAAAATCCTATGGATTTCTTTCTCTGGGGTTATCTCAAAAGTAAGGTATACGCAACACCTGTGCAAACAAGGCAATATTTAATAGACAGAATTGTGTTACACTGCAATGTTATTAGAAATAATATGGAATTGCTCTTTCAAGTGCAAATATACAACCTTCGTAGACTTAGAATTAGCGTGGAAGTAAGAAGAGCTCATATTGAACATTTATTAGAATAACGTTAGTTTTTGTTGTTGTTTAGGAATTAGTTTTAGTCTAATGTTTTATAACTTGTATTTTTTGAGGGTTTCTTAATGGTTTAATAATGTTGTGTTCGTAATTTTGATTAAAAGCAACTAATTACGTTGTTTGCGTACCTATTTAATTCCCATTAAATAAGTTTTTAATGTTTTTATTATCTGCTATCATCAAATAATTTTTTTTGTAGTACTGTAGGTAAATCTTGGACATCGTATTAATAAGTAAGTTAGATAAATTGGTACGTAGTGCATTAATAAAACTGTAAATATTAGCCAAACGGCTTATTTTATCGAATTCCAACAAGAGTACCTTTTCGTTAGCTTAATGTGTGGGAAAGTCAATTTCGATAATTTCATATAGGGTGTGCCAAATAAAAACCAAATTCAAAATTAAAACTTTGGAGGCATATAACTCGGAAACGAGGGCCTGCATAGAAAAAGTTATATGAAGTACTAACATTATTTTGGCTCATATTATACTCTCCTGACTTTTTTCCCATTAGTCCCGGGACACCCTGTATATGGGGTGAGGTGACACTGAAAGCCCACTTGCGAGAAAAGCCTGCGAGATATATTTTGGGTTCAAAGTTGGCAATCAAGACAAAACTTGGGCTCCCAAAAAATGCTACCGCACTTGCTCAAGAATCTTAGCAGGATGGCTACGGGGTACTCACACATCTATGAAGTTGGGAGTGACAATGATTTGGCGGGAGCATAAGAATCATGTGATGATTGCTTCTTTTGCTTAACAAAAATTCTGGGATTTTCTAGTAAGGAAAGCGTAAAACGGAATATAATATGCATGTATTTATATATGTTTATTTACAAATAATTACAATTACACATTATAAAAAAGATATCATATTAGAATTACATAACTAACAAAACCAATGTATAAACAGCGAAAAAAAATTCATTACAATAAATTAACACAGATAAAAAATGTAGAACGTATTTCTTTACAAAAATGTAAATAAACAGGGGAGGCCAATTACCTATTGTGGCTTATTTTCGATCATTGTAACCTATTAAGACCTATGAGGTTGAACATTCACACAATGATCTTATATGGCGCCACTTATTTGCCAGTTTTGTTTCCCTTAACATAATGTTAATTTAACTTTCCTCATACACATATATATCTTTTCATTTTTGTAATCAATGATTTTATTCATATCTTTAGCTTCTAGGGATTTTAAATGTTTTTTAAATATTTTTTTTAGCAAACTGATAATAATCTTCTTATATAAGTCTTATAGATTTCGGGAAGAGAGTTAAACAAACGTGGTGCTATACATTCGAAGTACCTAGTTCCTATTGTTTCTTCGCTATGTGGGTTGGGACAAAATCTTTTGTTTTATTTCTAGTATGATAGTGCTTATCAGGAGATTGTAAGTAGGAGCAATTTTTAAATAAGTAAACAATTAAACTAAAAATATATAGATGCCTTATGGACATTATATTAGTTTCGTTAAAAAGTTGGTTTGTACTTTGGGTTAAATCTTTAAAATGCATTATTTTTAGAATTTTTCATTGTAGAATTTCAACCTGCTCTAGATGACTAGGCATAGTTCCTCCCCAACCTAATATCCCATATCTATGACGTGATTCTACAAGAGCATGATATATGATTCTAAGGTGCTGAAGTCCAGTGTACTCTCCTTATATATTTGAATTTGTACAATAAGTATCTCAGTGTCTTAGCTACTTCACGTAAGTGAGATGTCCATCGTAAATGTGTGTCTATTGTTAGTCCAAGATACTTTATTTCGTATTTCAGAGAAATATCAATAGGTATGTTGGTAAAAGTAATAATGAGACAAGCTGGTCGGCGAGTAATCTGCTGCACGTGGTAGAGTGGATGCATATTCGAGGAGGTCGATTGATAATGGGCTAGTTTCATGGGTATGAATTAACAAGTGAAATCATATCACAAGTATTAAAAATATCATATATTTTTCTATGATAACGATATTTACCTCAAAAAGTTATAAATATCTACGAAAATTAGATTTAAATTTTTTATTAGATTTAAATAAACCGCTGTAAGTCGACCAATGACAGAAGCCCTTGCTGTCAGATTGAAAGTACGTTCTGTTGACAAATCATACTTGACTATCCATGTTGATTATCACAAAAGGAAAGTCGACTAGAAGAATTTGACAATTGACAATCAATATCCACAACCAACCTCAAACAGATATCATCTTCGCCGACTTTTTAGTTGTTTGTTATATTATTTTATAGTAGAGAATGTGCTTCTATTTGTTTGCCTTTTAAAAGACAACGTTAAAATGGATCCAGCTTTCACCGAAGCTAATTCGACAAATCTTCCTCAAGTGGATGTGGACATTGTGTCTCAGTCACTCGAACTCCCCTAGACAGAAGAAGAGTAAGCGATCCGGTACTAAATCGTATTTGGAACTCTGAGGTATGGAGGGTAGAAGTACGGAGGACCAACTCAGTGTATGAAAAAGTGTCCGCTGACAGGGAGCAAATTAAGGTGGCGCCATACTAGCAAGTGGAAAGATTTTAAAAACAGAGCCATAAATTATTAGAGTAGGATAATAAAATTAGCACTTTTTAAGTTTGTTAATTGAGTCGGCCCTGATCGAAAACTACACAACGTGTTTTTAAAATCAGCTCCGAGAAATTCGTACATCACAGTGAAATATCATAAATAATTTAAAAAAAACAGTATACAAGTGATCATAACTACATAGTGAATGACACGGACTAACAAAGTAAGCCTAAATTTGCTTTTTTATTAAGAAATTGTGTTATATTTCAACATAAACACATTCATTCAATAACAATTAACACCGGTATCGTACCATGTACCAGCCTTATCAGTTGGGTCCGATGCGGGACAGAGTCGTATTCAGGCAAAACGAATCTTAGCGGAACATGGAAACCGACAATATTATAACCAGCGACAACATCAATAATCAGTCACCTTTATCTCAACATGTACCTTCAGCTCAACACTCAATTCCAACTCAACATTCAACGATACCAAAACAACAAGTCTTACCTCAACCTCCACCTTCATCTCAACCTTCGTACTCCAAAGTAGCTAGCCAACCTCAACAACCTAAACTAACTACGCGTTAGAGAACTAAAAACGATGGCTTGAAGTTTAGATGGGAAAGTGGGTATGGTTACTTTCCCATCTAAACTTCAAGCCATCGTTTTTAGTTCTCTAAACAATATTAAATTAGAAGAATATCTCCTGGCTATTGGCTCCACGATAAGTCCGAAAAACATATTATTCACATCTAGAATCTCAAACAATCGGATATGTATTTACCTCTCAAGTAAGGAAATCGTAGATGATTTTATCATTAAACATGATGGGCGCATAAAGATCAATAACGAAGTGATACAAGCACGCAGACTTATCACACCAAACGAAAGGCTACTTTTATCCAATGTATGTCCCACCATTCCACACGACGTACTACAGAGGGAACTTCAACAACTCGGCTTCAAGCTGTCTTCTGCAATTTCCTTTTTAAGAATAGGCACCACCAACCCCGACTATAAACACATATTCAGTTTCAGAAGGCAAGTATACATTGTACCTCCCACGATTCCAATACCAGACTCAGTTTTGATAAATTATTATGACACCACATACCGTATTTTTCTTGCTGTAGATAATTTGTGTTATCATTGCAAGCAACATGGTCACTTATCTAGCACTTGTACTTCAAAGTTGCCTCCCCAACCAACAGACGACACTTCTTCACCAAACTCAACAACTACAACCAGTCAATCTACTCTAAACTCAGTAAACGAGCAAAGCGCTGAGCCACTAACAGATATATCTTCAATTTCAACCACCATGCCCATCGAAGCAAATATAACAACAGCTACCACATCTTCGAATATCACTCACCTTGCTGAAGCCCATAGCATCAAAAGATCCCTAGGAATAATATCAAATTCTCCACAAACATCGACGGCTACTGACATCGAAAACCCAAAAAATAAAGCAGCTTCGAAAAGAAATATTACCGAAATCATAACACCTCCTTCCGATACTACAACATCTTATACAAGCTTCAGTAAACCAGATGCAAAACTCAAAAAAGCGAAATCCACTTCTAAATCAACTATCATACTGGAAAATCAAATGGCACCTATCAAAGAATTATTCGACAATGAAACTCAAATAATATCTTTCGAACAAACAATCGACTTTTTTGAGAACGTACAAGGATCAGTGGACCCTCTTAGTACAGCAAAAGATTACACCTCTGATATACTAGAACTATTACAACTCTTAACCAAAGTACATTCATATTCCTCTGACCGCCAATTAAAGACCAAATGCACTAAAACAAAAAAGAGAATTATGAAACAACTGAAGCTTTTAAAATCAGGTGAAGATGCCGAATCTGACGTTTCCCTTGCCACATCTCAGGAATCCCTAACAGAACTTACATAATATTATCTTCAATTTATTGCAATGGAACATAAATGGGTTTTACACCCATTATGAAATGCTCAAAATACTTATACACGAAACTTCACCATCAATTATTTATCTTCAAGAAACTAATTTCAAAGGACAACACAATCACAACTTTAACAATTATTCCTGTTTTTACAAAAACAGAAACAACGCGGGAAAAGCAAGTGGAGGCGTAGCCATCTATGTAAATACTTCATACGAAGCACACAATATAACACTTAATACAAATTTAGAAGCAATAGCAATTTCTATCAAAAGTCCCCAAACAATTATTATCTGCAACATATATATCCCTCCTGATCAAGTAATTACCTCAAAAGACATCACTAACATTTTGTCACAAGTTCCATCACCTCTAATTTCACTGGGTGATTTTAATAGCCACAATCCTATTTGGGGATCAACAGGTTTTAACGCAGAAGGCAGAACAATCGGAAACATCCTAGATGCACATAATCTAAATATTTTAAATGACGGTAGGCCTACAAGAGTTAATGTTCACACAAGCACGAAATCAGCAATCGATTTATCAATATGCCATCCAACTATCTCACCTCTAATTTCCTGGGACACTATACCATATTTATATGGAAGCGACCATTATCCAATCAAAATTACGATCTCCGATCAAAACTCCGTCACTACATACCCTACTGTTTCAAAATGGAAAATAAAACATGCTGATTGGCCAAATTTCAGTAATTACATTGAAGAAAACGTCGCTCTACTTCCCGTTAATCTAGAAAACGATAACATCGACAACATTTTGAACTCATTCACAAAAATTATCACCGATGCAGCAGAAAAATTTATAGGAAAAACAAAAGCACTAAAAAAACATACACCATTGCCGTGGTGGAATACTGAATGCGATAAAGCTATTAAATAATACAAAGCGTCATTTAATAAATTAAAACGAAATAAATCACTGGGGAACCTAGTAGACTATAAGAGAAGAAGAGCCCAAGCAAGATACATCACAAATAATGCTAGAAAAAACTCCTGGAAAGTGTTCACATCCAACATAAACAGCTCTACACCTTTAAGTACCGTGTGGCAAAGACTAAGAAAAATATTAGGAAAAAACAAATTTACAAAAATTCCTTTTATAGCTCACAACAATAGCACAGTCTCAAATAACGAAGACATGACCGAATTATTTGCAACACATTTTGAGCACAACTCGAGCAACTCAAACTACTCACAAGAATTTCTGGAATTTAAAACTACTAAAGAAGCCTTAGATTACGATGACCATGACAACAACATACTTAATATCCCGTTAACTATAGACGAACTTAATTTTTCCTTAGACACAACCAAAAATTCTGCCCCAGGACCTGATAATATTCCATTAATCTTTCTCCAAAAACTCCCTCATATTGCCAAATCATACCTTGTCCAAATATTCAACCTAATCTGGACAAAAAATATTTTCCCATCCACGTGGTCACAGGCAATCGTCATACCCATACGAAAGGCAAACTGCCCAAGAACTAAGTTAACCTCATACCGACCAACGCATTAAGCAAAGTAATGGAAAAAATCATAAACAAAAGACTATTGTGTACATTAGAAGACAGAAACCTTTTAATACAAGAACAAAGCGGTTTCCGTCAAAACAGGTCAACATTAGACAATCTCATTGATTTGGAATCCGAAATCCACGAATCTTTCGCAAATAAACAAGATTGCCTTACAGTGTTCATCGATATCACAAAAGCCTTCGATACAGCGTGGCGTCATGGCATTATCAAAACTCTTCATTCATGGGGCATCAAAGGAAACATCCTAAAATTCATACAAAATTTTCTTAATAATCGTTTCTTTCGTGTCCGTACCAATAACACAACTTCAACTCTAAAACAATAAACTAACGGGACTCCCCAAGGATCAGTCATTAGTTCAACACTTTTCCTGATCGCGGTCAACGACATATTAAACCATCATTCCAAACTAGTCAAAGGCAGGTTATACGCTGACGATTTGGTAATATTCTCCAAGGTTAAGAACATCGACTCAATTCTGAAACACATCCAAGAAACATTAAACCAACTTCAAAACTGGTCTAAACTCACGGGACTGCAATTTTCAACAGAGAAGACCAAATGCATATTATTTTATAGAAAACACAATCCTGTGTCTCCTGAACTCAAACTTAACAACATTTCCCTAAACTATGTCGATAACATTAGATTTCTTGGAATGATTGTTGACAAAAAACTAAGCTGAAAGAAACACATACTACATATTAAAAAATCATGCCAAAACGGTATAAACACTCTCGAGCAAATCCTGGGGATCTGACTATACCTGTCTAATGCACATATATAAAACACTCATTCGCTCAAAGATAGACTACGGCTCTATAGTATACGCGACAGCTAAAAAAACTACTCTAAACCAACTCGAAACCATTCAAAACACAGCACTAAGAATAGCAACAGGAGCATTCTGTTCAAGTCCAATAAAAAGCCTACAGTGCGAAACCGGGGAACCTTCTCTACAACTCCGGAGAAAATACCTTGCCGCTTCATACGCACTATCCATCAGCACAAACCAGCAGAATCCAGTCTACATTAACATACTGACCAAGCATGTATGTCCCACCATTCCACACGACGTACTACAGAGGGAACTTCAACAACTCGGCTTCAAGCTGTCTTCTGCAATTTCCTTTTTAAGAATAGGCACCACCAACCCCGACTATAAACACATATTCAGTTTCAGAAGGCAAGTATACATTGTACCTCCCACGATTCCAATACCAGACTCAGTTTTGATAAATTATTATGACACCACATACCGTATTTTTCTTGCTGTAGATAATTTGTGTTATCATTGCAAGCAACATGGTCACTTATCTAGCACTTGTACTTCAAAGTTGCCTCCCCAACCAACAGACGACACTTCTTCACCAAACTCAACAACTACAACCAGTCAATCTACTCTAAACTCAGTAAACGAGCAAAGCGCTGAGCCACTAACAGATATATCTTCAATTTCAACCACCATGCCCATCGAAGCAAATATAACAACAGCTACCACATCTTCGAATATCACTCACCTTGCTGAAGCCCATAGCATCAAAAGATCCCTAGGAATAATATCAAATTCTCCACAAACATCGACGGCTACTGACATCGAAAACCCAAAAAATAAAGCAGCTTCGAAAAGAAATATTACCGAAATCATAACACATCCAAGAAACATTAAACCAACTTCAAAACTGGTCTAAACTCACGGGACTGCAATTTTCAACAGAGAAGACCAAATGCATATTATTTTATAGAAAACACAATCCTGTGTCTCCTGAACTCAAACTTAACAACATTTCCCTAAACTATGTCGATAACATTAGATTTCTTGGAATGATTGTTGACAAAAAACTAAGCTGAAAGAAACACATACTACATATTAAAAAATCATGCCAAAACGGTATAAACACTCTCGAGCAAATCCTGGGGATCTGACTATACCTGTCTAATGCACATATATAAAACACTCATTCGCTCAAAGATAGACTACGGCTCTATAGTATACGCGACAGCTAAAAAAACTACTCTAAACCAACTCGAAACCATTCAAAACACAGCACTAAGAATAGCAACAGGAGCATTCTGTTCAAGTCCAATAAAAAGCCTACAGTGCGAAACCGGGGAACCTTCTCTACAACTCCGGAGAAAATACCTTGCCGCTTCATACGCACTATCCATCAGCACAAACCAGCAGAATCCAGTCTACATTAACATACTGACCAAGCACTACAAAACTTTACATTCGGCAAATATCAAAACAGACCCACCATTCTATGCAAGAGCTAGTAAAATTCTCACAGAACTCCAAATCAAACGTCCCCGCTTCCTTTCCAACAAAATTAAAACTCCCCCTCCATGGTCGATCAATATCCCTCCCAGCGACACTTCACTGTGCAAATTTAACAAACTAGAAACCCCCCATACCCTAATTAGGAAAACATTTGCCTCGCATATACAGACGCATCCAAAACCTCTGATGGCGTAGGCGCGGCAGTGATCATGCAAAACAGTACACTACAATTCAAGTTACCCGAAATAAGCAGCGTCTGCACTGGAGAACTATACGCCATTCTTCAAGCACTTACTCACATAAAAACAAAAAATACTTCAAGATCCCTCATAATAACAGACTCTCTTAACTCAATCCATGTTATCGATCAACTTTATCCCACACATCCAATAGCCCTCCAAATTAAAGTCGAATTATTGCTGTTGCAACATTCGAATAGCTTTGTGGAATTACTTTGGGTTCCTTCTCATACTGGCCTTCAAGGAAACGAAGAAGCCGACCGCAAATCACGACAAGCAGCAATTAGTGAAACCGTGAGTGAAGTGCAAACGGTAGTGTATAACGACATAAAACCGCTACTTAAATCAAAAGTGCTAAAATTGTGGCAAATCGAGTGGCAAACGTCCCAATCGAAACTACGCGACGTGAAACCGGAAGTGAAACCTCGAGCGCAGCCAATAAACAAAAGATCGATTCAAGTTAAACTGACTAGGTTACGAATAGGCCACACCAAACTTACTCATAGTTACTTAATTACTAAAAGTGAACCCCCAAAATGTGAATTATGCAAGATCCAGCTTACTGTCAAACATTTAATAACCGATTGCCCAAAATTCCAACAATCAAGACAAGATAACAACCTCAGCAACAATTTAGACCAAGTTCTTGGCGAAAACTGTAATACACAGAACCTTTTTAAATACCTAAGTGACATAACATATTAACTAAACTATAAACAACCTATATTTGTGTCGCTAATTACCCCAGTGCGACTTACTTGTAAATAAAAAAAAAGTTTGTTAATTAATTTTTATGATAATGATTCACAATTATAATAAAAAATGAATAATTGTTTTATATTTCTTAACTTCAGTATTGTAAAATAATAAATTTAATGTCCTTTCCACTCGCTACGCTAGCGTTATTGTGGTCTGTTATTGAACTGTAATTTGCTGCTTACAGCTGGACACTTTTTCAACTTGTGCCCTATACAAGACGGTCCTCCTTACTTCTACTCTCCATACTCTGAGGTAACGCAATTTGTGTATGTGTGTTACATGACACGTTTTCCAAACAACTTAACCTACATGGAGAACATTTAATTTTCATTATACATACATTCTACGTTATATTTTCTATTTTGAAAGCATGATCACTGCAGTTTAAAATATATATTTTCAAATTTCTTTGACTACGAGAGAGTTACCTTTTTTAATGAGAGGCACCCGATTAGGAGAGCATTATTTGAAAGAAAACGTTTTGACAGTACTTTGCGTTTCTCTTTAACAGGTGTTAAAGAAAAAAGATAACTAGTCTACTAATAAAGGTTTCCCTCGTGACAACAGCGCAAAATACCTTTGTTTGCCATTGGCTCTAGCCTACCACAGTCTACCACAAGAATTCAAATTTCAATATTTTTTTTTCATTTTTATTTGAATTCGTTGGGTGGCATATATATATATATATATATATATATATATATATATATATATATATATATATATATGTTATATTCACAAATTCACGTTAAACTTTTTAAAACAATTTTTATTGAGTTACACAGTTTTATGTTATATAAAAAAGAATTAATAGGTTGAAATTATAATTGTAACTAACTATTTTACATAAAGTCAAATAATTTATAGAATTTGTTAAATCAACGTCAGCGTTTATTTTCATGGAGAATTCGATGTAGCGTCGCTCCCATGAAAGTGCAGAAATCATTATTTTTCTGTAACATAATATTTGTGTTACTTAATGTGTTTATTTTATAAAAACGCAACGTAGCATCGTTCTCATGAAAATACGGAAATCGTAATCTGATGTTTGACATTGCGTAACATTACTTAAGCATAAGCGTTTTTTCCTATATAACATATATATTGTAATATTTATAATATTACATAAAAGGTAAGTAAAACTTAATTTGTATTATTTAGAATTTGTTGAATTGTCTTAAATAAATGTATTTGCCCCGGCTCTAGACAGTATGACTCTTCTACAGGGAGTCGGTTCTTGAATGAATTGTATTATTAATCTATATCTCCTTTTTTTAATAACCTTTTTTTTTTAATAAATTTATGTTGTTTTAAATTTTAATACTGAAGTATTGACAAATTCTTTCGTTTTACAAATAATGTATTTATTCTATCTCTTAACAATATTAGAACTAGATATACATTTTTTTTAAACACCCTTTTTCTTTAAATAAACTACAAACCCAAATTATGTTACCTATTTGAGAAACAACATGTATATAATTATTTCTTTTGTAACCAAAATTATAATATATAAAATTTCTAAATTTATTCAAATTTTATAACCAAATTTCTTACCTTCAACTTATACAGGAACTGTTTCTCTTATATATCCCAAACAAAGGTCTTTGTTTTCTTTTGGATTATCCTTCATACGTTAATATTACCTTACAAGAAAAATTATATTAAATTACAATCTACAAAAAAAAACCTTCAATGTCAAACAATAAAAAAATCTTCTGCAACATACACTGCTCCTAAATCTGATAAAAAATTAACCAAACCTTTCTTTAAATTGTTCTCTTCTTTCTTCCAAAACTCCTACACGTGTTCTATATTTATATAAACTCCTACAACGTACACTATATTTTTTAAATTACCAAATTTACAACGTTATTGTTCAAAAACTCTGGGCTCAATTGTCAATAAAATATATGTCTCTGCAACTTCTTCCCACGCTTTTATCTTTTGCTTCCAAGTGACTGAATCAATTTTCTTACATTCTAGAATGTCTTTTCTTTAAAATTATCTCCACCAGAGTCTGACAATCTGACTCGGAATAAGTTATTCTTTTGCTCTCATTTCCTAATATTTCTATTATTAATTTTTGAATAGAATACATACATACCCTAGTACACTATAAAATCTGTATTTTCATGTCATTAATTGGTCAATATTTCAATATTCTCCACTATGATTTCCGATAATCCTTTTTGATAAGAAAATTTTTCAACCACTGTCCAAATTCTGTCACGTACCTCCTTCATTTTCAACAAACTCCCTTAACTTAACTACCTAATATATAAAGGATTGTTTGCATACATTTTTCTATTTTAATAAACGTCATGTACTGTCAAACTTTAAGAACTTCATAAATATTTTATTGAAGCAATACTTTACATAATGTGTTGGGTAACTCAAATAATGCTAACAAGAATCAGGAATATCATTTTGTTGACAATAAAAAAATATGGAAAGTACATTGTGAAAAATCTTTCAGAAGTAATTTGGGCACGTAATAAAATTATAAATTGTTAGTCAAGAAATGACAGAGCAAATGCGACATATACAAGAAGTATGAATGAACTTGGTGATGAAAATGTAGAAAATATGTGAAATAAATCTCAAACCAGGATTTTATTCAACGGAAATTTGATTAACATTGTGTTCTCTTCTTACGACTTTCATCAGTAGCTTACGTGAGTTTCACAGATTCATGTAGAAACTAAACTATCCCATTTCTCATTACAATTAGAAATATAGATTGTTTCGTAACTACCACTGCTTATATACACAATCCTTCAGTAATATAACGAGGATTTTGTTCACTGTTTTTATTATCTGTATCTATAACTGATTTAAACATGTCTTTTCCTTATACAATTCTACAAATATTCGTTAAAATGATGGCTAATAATGCATAAGATTGAAAAAATCAATATGACTTATTTCAGTTATACTATTAATCCTTATTAAATTGAATACAACCAAATGAAAGTGCTTCAATATATATATATATATATATATATATATATATATATATATATATATATATATATATATATTTAACGTAAGTTCTTTCTCGACCGTCTATCGTTATTTAATTAGTTTTTGGGGTATCGGGATCCGGTCTATGCATACAATAAATACAACTCTTTTCCTTTTAAATCTCTATATTTCGCAATTATTTTATTGCTTCATCAGGAGTTAACTAAAATAATATATGGTCACATACAACTATAATGAAATGTCATGATAAAACTCACTTACAGATCAGAGTATAAACGCTATCAGCACACAATTAAAACTAAAGGCAATCACCATCATATTACATCAGGTACTCCACCAGCAAGTGAGGCATGTACTACTTTAAAACCTGACATTCTTAATAAAAACAAAATACCAGATCACAATAAATTAAAACGATAATTATTTCTTTTGTTCTTTTTTATAATTTTTCCTTTTTATAATAAAAATTTCTTTATAATTTATACAATAGTCCAGTGAAAGTAAACGATAAAAGAAGCAAAACAGCCAGAATGTTAAATTTTAAGGGGGTTCGAGTAAATGGTACTTAATTGGTTCACATCTATTTTGTAGTTGACCACATGTGGTTGCTTTTTAATTTCACACATTTCAAGGAACAGCCTCCTTCTATAATTATTCTCATGTCGGATTATGTCAACGTTATCATAATTCAGTGTATGCCCGGTGGTTTGGTGGTGATTTACCGTAGCACACACATTTTTTCTCAATCGGCAGTCGCTTCTGTGTTGTGTCAACCGTTGTCTGAGCTTTTGAGACGTTTGACCTATATATATATATATATATATATATATATATATATATATATATATTATAATTGATATCCTAAATTTTATTATATATATGTAATTTAATTTTATATGAATGATGTATGAAACTTTATATCGGCTAGCTCATAATTTATCTTTTATATTGATGTAATTTTAATTTTTATTTATAAGTCGGAAGCATGAATGACTCCTCTCTTTGGATTCTTGGCGCACACGGTATAAATATAATTGGATTTATATCTGTTTATTTAAGTATTTGAAAAATGATAGTTCAGAATATAATTTCTTATAGAAAGATGGAAATATGTTGATTCAAATAATTGTATGGAAAACATGAAAGGAATAAAAAACACCAACACTTTATTGAAAAATTAATTTAATAAATTGTAATTATGAGAAACTTTGTATTCTTTTAAAAATATAAAATTATTGAATATCCCTACATACTATGCAATGCTGAATACACATTTATTATTCTCTCTTCTGCACTTGCGCATAAGTAACGCATGCGCTGATATACCTTATTAGGAACAGAAAATGCAATTCATTGTCGATGTAGTATAAACGGTAAACACCCTTCAGCGTGTATACAGTTGTGATAAAGTTTTAATGCGTTATATAAATTTAAACGAAACAATTACATATATAAGAACTCTTTTAAATAATTTGTGTGAAGTGTAAAGCAAATAGTAATTAGTCAGAACAGTTAAGCATGCATGAAAGATAAGAAAAATTGAAATTTATGTGAAAGTTTATGAAACATGTGAACATTGAAAATCGATTATTATTTAACAAGTAAGTACAAATATTCTTATGAACTATATTGCATGCATTTCCATGGAGGTAAAGTACTATGCATAGTAATAAATTGTTTTTAGGCCTTTTCTTTTAAAATTTCATTATCAAAACGTTTTTGAATATACAATAGTTCACTGTTCGTTTAAATGGAATTCCCAAAAGTTTTAATTAAAATTCACAGACCTTATTACATAGTCCCAGGATGCGTCTACGACTTTCTTGCAGATCTCTAACTAAGAGATACACCTTCAGAACGGCTTGTTCTTCTCTACACGAGTTCACCAAACTTATTTAAGTGTTTCTATCACCATTTTGAGGAATTTTTTAACTTTTTCGGGAAATATTAACAAATTTAATCTGAGGGAATTTATCACACACCTCGCTTCCTCATCACCCCAAAAAAACCATCAATTGTTTTTTAAATCAACAAACTTTTCTGCTTCCTAAATCCAAAGCTTGCTTTTCCTTGTTTTATTGTTACAAATTGTCACTTTCTATGTCTTTTATTGGAAAAACTGTAATTGTTTGATTTTAAAGTCCTGGAGGATTAACACATTTATACACTACTGTTCACTAAGTATTCAGGATTTTATATAAAGTCTTTTTTACAGAATACATTAGCTATTTTAGTCATTATCCCGTTTTTACGGTTCATTTATTTATATTTATTTTTACAAAATCTATAACCTAAATTATTAATTCATATAGATGTAATTGTTTAATTTTTAATTCTTAAATTTTTAATGTATTGGTCTTACATAAACTATTCCTTATTATTGATTTTATTGTTATTGTCCAATATAAAATAAATAACCCTTAAATTTAAGTTGGTAATGAAATTACTAGATTTCATTACTTCCTGTTTATAATCCATTGTTTTAAACTATGTTTGGGCTGTGTTCCATATATCATTTCTCATGAAGCTTTCAACCCTTTCTTTAAAATTGTTAATTCTCATTATAAACACCTGCAAATGTTGCTAAATAATGATTGAAATAGATATTAATTGATATTATTTCAGGTTTGACGTTTAAATGGAATTTTATTTCTGCTGAAATTCATATGGCTGTGTTCAGATCAATATGGAACTGATTGACATTAGTGTAAATCTGGAACTTGTTGTGCAGGTAACTTTTAATACTTATTTAAATAATGTTGTGTTTAGAATTTCTATTCATAGTTCTTTTATTAATCAATCATATTGATATCTGAATATTATATTCATGCATATTTCCCTCTTTCTATTGATTTCATATCTGAATTGACAGTAACTTTTATAAAAAGGTTGTGTCTACTGATACAGCTTCCTGAATAATAGATACCCTTTTTTTATGTTTATGTTTCTAGAACTAGTAGACTAGTTCAATATATATATATATATATATATATATATATATATATATATATATATATATTAAGCCAGTCCTCTAGTATAGATAAATATTCATATATTAGATTGAATTAAAAAGGAATTTTTTTTGTATATACGTATGGTGTATCATTAGACACTACCTAATTAAGAACAAAATTTAACATAAAACGAATGAATGACTTAAGCAAATGTATTATAAAATATTGAGTACATCAATTTAAGAAATGGATTAAGGATAAGGAATAGAATGGTAATGATAATATAGAAATTAATTCTTAAGAAAATGTTACCTTCACAAATAAATCCTAAGGTCAAGTCAATGTCAACAATTTTCATTAAAATCAATCTGAACGCTGCTATGTCCACACTTGAATCGGGAAAAGGATGTTAATTTGTTCAAAACCTAAAATAATAAGAATTAATAATCAAATTACTAATTTATTAACGATATGCAAATACAATAAAAAGTTGCAATTTGAAAAAAGTAATTTATAAAAATAAAACTGTGTGAAATATGACATTCGGAATAAGAGCCATATTGTATGTCATAGAAATCTAGTAATCAAATCGAAATCAATGAAGGAAGTGATTGAATCTAGTTATAATATTGCCAACCTAAATTCAATGAGTTGGAAGTTAATATAAAACAGAGAATGTAAATTTGAAAATAAGTTAGAATTTATATAAAGCGAAATTAGTGCTAATTAAAGAATTAAAAAATAAACAGTTCCATATATATAAATCATAAATTTAGATTGTAGAAATTGTATATTAATTGTAAACAAATTTACTAAAAAAAAAAGGAATTACAAGGATTGAAACCATTGTAATACATGTAAAAGACTATTTATATATTCTATAAGATATTGTTAAACCATTTATACAAGTGATTTCACTCTCCAAGACTATTTTAATTGAAGAATTCAGTATTTCCATAAAAAAAACATTATCATTGACAATTGTTGAATAAAATAACAAATTAGGAGGCTGTGTTTTAGAGATTGTAAAAATGTTGTTGATTTTTAAAAGAAAAGGGAGTCGAGTTTTTGTTGGGGAATGAGGAACTGGGATGTAATTCTCTGAGAAGATTTTTGTAAAAACTTTAAAGTAAAAGTAATAATTTTAAATCTAAATCAATATAAAATTCATAATATTAATGTCGATTAACCCCTGTGAAAAAGTGAAACGTGCCGAACGAGTATTTCTTGGGTAAGGAATACCTAAGAAAAGAGACGGGATGTTGCAGGTCCACCACGCCGAGAATGGAATATAAGGTCTGTGTTATTTGAGTTTTTTTAATTTGGAATTCCAAACAAACAAAGAAAAAGTGAACTTTTGAAATTAATTTGAACATTTAAATTTGAATAATCTAAAATTGGCCAAAGAAACTTTAAAATAATTAATACCAAATTTTATCCATGGATAATTAAAGAACTCTAATTTTCTGCAACAATAATTTTAGATATTAAATATGTACTTACTTGTAAAAAGTTTTTCGTTTGTAAAATAATCAAAGTTCACACCACTCATAAATGCTTTTCCAATCTTAATTTCCGCTTTGCATGCTGACCTATTCTTATAACTATCAAACACACACTTAATTCACAACTTGAATTATATATGTAACTGTTTAATATAAGTTTTCAACCATATTATTCTAAATGCACTAAATTGATGCAAATTGAACTGTTAAACGTTTGCATCCTCCACGTTAACTGTGTACTATAATTTTGTGACGACGAGAAACGTTGAACCGGAAGAGTTGCTCCGTTGCGCCGAAGCAGCTACTATAAGCGTTCAGTGCGCATGACCATCAAAGAATACAGGGTAGGTTCAGGAATATTTGTGTGTGTAAAATTTTGAAGATTTCATCAACAATTTATTAAAATATTTTTATTTAAGTGTTGGTATTTTTCTTATTCCAGTCAATGTCCATAACACTTTTCACGAACATTGTTTAAATCATTCATTCGATTATCATATGGTGAGATGATTGAAATAAAGATATATAATTTATTCAGGAATAGACCTATCACGAAATCATAATAAGTAAATGTTCATATGTGTAAAAAAATTTTCTAATAAATGTCCAGGACTCAAAGAGAGAAGTCTCATGCTTCCGACTGCAATATAAAATTTAAACAATACATACAATTAAAAAAATTTCATATAATCATATAGGGCTAGCCGAAGGTAAAAACGGGTAAATAAAGGTAAATCATATAAATATATAATAAAACATAACAATATCCACTATAAATATGTATATATATATATATATAATATTCCGACTAACTAGGTATTAATCCACGAATATTGGGGTAACGGCAAGTTAATTAAAGAAAACTCTTGTTACTGTTTTTTCTTCCAAGCTTTCGGAAACGTTTATTTCCATTATCAAGGATAAGTAAATTGAGATTGTTATAAATTGGTAAATATAATTATATTTGAACTTATTAAAAACATTTTTAATCATAAGTAATTTTGACATTTTGACAGATTCATGAATATAAACATTTTCTTTATATGCTAATTTTTTTTGAAAACAAAAGAAGAAAATAGGTTATATTTGTAATATAGGTTAATAGATATTGGCATATTCTTCTTTTATTATATAAAATATAATTATATTTACCAATTTATAACAATCTCAATTTAATTATCCTTGATAATGGAAATAAACGTTTCCGAAAGCTTGGGAGAAAAATAGTAACAAGAGTTTTCTCTAATTAACTTGCCGTTACCCCAATATTCGTGGTTATATATATATATATATATATATATATATATATATATATATATATATATATATATATATTAAATCAGAAAATCAAAACAGATGCTTCTGTGGTAATTATCGACCATACTATTAATCTAAGCAAAAGGTGAGGATTATCAGGTATGCGTATGAGTTTTTTTTTAAATATGTCCTTTATTAACAGTTTTTATTCCCCTGACTACATAAATGAAAAATACCTATTATCTAGGATGGTCATGCCGATGTTCTGGCCATTTTTTATCCAGTAGTGTGTGTCCTGCAGTTTCTTTGTGTGGTTCCTTACACTTGTAATATCCACTAGTTTTCAATATCTATAATAACTCTGTACCTTGAAACGTTTTTGACTCCTAGCATATTTCGACTAAGTTTTCCCTGAAAAGTAGCTAAAAAACAGGGTTTCAAAAATGATATGGGGGTTATAGTTTTGGAGATGGCAACCTGACAGACTTTGATTTGTTAATTATATATTTATTGTTGAATTCTTATATTGATGTGTGATATTTTAGGTTAGGAGTTACGCAACCTTGTTATGTAATTAACGATCCATGCAGAAGCCTACACCCACTATCGCGGATGTCTCCTGCGCGATTTGCGTCTATGAGATTCTTACGAAGATCCTTTGGCAGACAGTAATTATAAAAATTTGATGAGATTTTCGTGATGAAGTCTTTAATAGTTGGTATATCAGCTTTTTCATGTAACCAAGTATTTTTGGGTAACATGGGATAACAGTTATGTTTAATCGCCATACGCAGACACTTGTTTTGAACCACCTGTAGGGAGTGAAAATTATGCTTGGTTCCATTGTAGTAGACAGGAGCTGCATATGTGAGAATCGGTCTAATTATGTATGTGTAAGTAAGTATTTTGTTTCTGCTTGTTAAGTTACTATGTCGACAAATGAGTGGATACAGTTTGCACATTACAGTCTTAGCTTTGCGTATCTGTTGCACAATATGAGCGTTAGCGTTTGTGTTTGCTTGAATAGTATACCCTAAATATTTTAGGGTATTACTAGGCTTGATAGTGTGTCCATTTACGCAAAGCTGAGACTGCAATGATGTGTTTTTTTTAGCTATCCTCCTGAGTAATAAATACTCTGTTTTGGATTCGTTGATAGCTAATTTGCATTTGTGTAGGTATGGTATGATGTTGTTGTTAATATGTGTCTGTACTGCTACAAGAGCTTGATCAGGATTCTGTGCAGATGCCACAAAACAAGTGTCATCGGCATACATTGCGGTTAACAAATGAGGGGATGTTGGGAGATCATGAATAAATAAGGAGTATAGCAAAGGTGACAACACCGACCCTTGCGGTACTCTAGCTTGTATCTTGTAGGTTCCAGCCCTATAATTATTGATTTTAGAATAAAAGGTTCTGTAGGATAAATATGAATATAGTATTTTAATTAAATAGTCTGGTATTGCTAATTTGATTAATTTATGTGTTAATCCCTCTAGCCACACAGAGTCAAACGCCTTCTGTATGTCTAGGGTTACCATTATAGATTTATTTTTGTTTTGAAACCCCTCCCTAACATAATTGATTACCCTAATGATTTGCGAAACGGTACTATGACCGCTTCGAAAACCATATTGTTCGTTTGGAATTATGTTATGTTTCTCAACAAATTGATTAAGTCTATATAAGATTATTTTATCTATCACCTTTGCTATGTTGTTTAATAAGGATATTAGTCTATAGCTATCCACATAACAAGGTTGTTTATTTGCTTTGATAATTGGTATGACATTGGCTATTTTGAGCATATCAGGATATTGACCAGTTTTGATAATAAAATTAACAATATATGTTAGTTGTACAATTGCTTTTTTAGGTAAGTTTTTTAGTAATATGTTATGTATTGTGTCTGAACCGGGTGCCGTTTTATTTTTAAGAGATTGTATTGTATTATAGATTTCGGTGCGTATGAGTCTAGTTGTTGGCTTGACATAGTGTACATCAAATTTTATTGACTCTTAAAATCTTGTCTCTTAATGAAGCTATTAAACAATGGCGAAATATTGAGAATGGGAATATAGAGTTTTAATTCTTATACTGACCGCATACCTGATAATCATCACCTTTTACTTATATATATATATATATATATATATATATATATATATATATATATATATATATATTGAACTAGTCATCTAGTTTTGTAAATATATTGAAACAAATAAACATAATAAAAAGGTCTTATTATAACGGAAGGAGTGTCAGTAGACACAACCATTAGAATAAACTCAAAACAAGTCAAATATTAAAATATAAAAAGATTGAAATATGAATAAATCGGGTGAAATATTGATGTGAATGTTTTAAAAAGGGATGAAGAATAAAAATTCCAATACTATATTAGTTAAATAGATAGTAAATATTACCTGTACCAGTAATTCTGATTGGTTGTCAAAGTCACGGAATTCCGTATTACACTGAACACAGCCATAGCAATTTCTGCAGGATTAAACGTCATATAATAGCTTGAAACCTAAATTAAGAGAAAAGAATAATTAGTTTAACTATAACTTAACATTGTTTACATAATTTTTTTTTAGTAGTAGCAAAGGTTTAGAATACCATATTTCATTCATTCATTTCAAAGGGTTGAAACTAGATGGAAAAGATAGTTGGAACACAGCCCAAACGTATAAAAAGGAAATGAATATTTACAAGAAGTAATGCCTGCTAGGGAATTTTCATTACCAACTTAAAATTATTGCTTATTGATTATATATGAAATTTAATTACAAAAACAAAAATAATCAGGAGTTTATGTATAATAAATGATAGAACAGGATTCAAACTAAATTAGAATCAATTACATATAGGTTAATTAATTATATAGGTTGTAATATTTGTAAAAATAAACATTTCTCATATTAGCTAAATAACATGAATATAAGAAAATTGACTATTGTACGAGGAAAAGAGGACTTAATTAAAATTCCTTAATACAATAGAACTCTAAGTGTATCAGTGTTATTACCCTCCAGGACAATAAATTTATGTTTTTTAAAAATAGTAACTAAAAGACTGGAGAATAACAATTTTAGTGATAAAAAAAAACAAATAAGTGAGCTATGGACTAGGGAAGCCAAGAGACTTGTTGATTTTGAAAACAAAAGAAGGTTGATTAATGGTGGTGATAGAGGATGCGTCGTTAAAAGATTGCTCTCTGTATAAATTTGTTTAAAAGGTGTTTAAAAGTTAAAATTATAAAAATAAGTTAAATAAAACTAATCATAGGAGTATCCTATAAAGTGTAAGGAGTGAATAGTGTAGTAGGAGCGTGTCTCTTATGAGATATCTTCAAAATTTGAAGATGCGAGTGCAGCCAGCAGTGATAGCAGAAATAAGGCCTGTGTAATTTGTTTAAACTTAATTGGAATTCCAATTAACATTTTAAAGTGTACACTCAAATTTTTAGTTGAACATTCGAATCACATAACACATAAAAAGGCCAAAAACATTAAAATATGATGCATCATATATTTATCTATAGAGAATTAGATCTTTAATATCTAGAAAATTAATGTACTCACCTTGTGTAAATTTATCCACTTGAAATATCACGTGTATCATGTATGTTACATTAAATCTTATAACTTCCTTCCAGCTATTGCATGTATAACTTTAAACTATCTCTTTCTTGACCTTTAAACACACACATATACAGAGTGTCCCGGGACTAATGGGAAAAAAGTCAGGAGCGTATAATCTGAGTCAAAATAATGTTAGTACTTCATATAAACTTTTTCTATTCAGGTCCTCGTTTTCGAGTTATAGGCCTCCAAAGTTTTAATTTTGAATTTGGTTTTTATTTTTATTTTTTGTACTAGTTATTTGATCTTTATAAAATTCACGGCAAAGCTATAATGTACGTGTATGTTTATTTTGGTAAGGTAAACAGATTTACAGTAGTGTCTTGAAGCCAGGGACGGACTACTCGCAATAGTTAGTGATCCAAAAAATTTGCAGGGATGGCACACCCTGTATGAAATTATCGAAATTCACTTCCCCACACATTAAGCTAACGAAAAGGTACTCTTGCTAGAGTTCGATAAAATAAGCCGTTCGGCTAATATTGACATTTTTATTGCACTACGTACATTCACCATTTTTATAAGTACACAACGAGGTAAAACTAACTTATTAATACGATGTCCAAGATTTACCTTCAGTACTACAAAAAAATAATTTAACGATAGCAGAAGATAAAAAACATTAACGACTTATTAATTGGAAAGTTGGTAAAAACTTTTTAAAAGTGTTTTTACCGTTTATCAAGTAACCATAGGATTAGTTGTCAAACATTGTGTAGAATAGTTCGTAGTCAGTACTTGTCAATAATTCATAAGTGCTTAATTTAACAGTTACAATCGCAGAATTCACTTTTATTGAGTACGCAGATATGAATTTAATGTATGGACTGGTTTCTCGAAACTGTTTAAAGGCCAGAAGGCTTTATGCAGAACATTTTGCAAACAGAGCATTTCCAGACAGACGAATGTTTGAGCGTATTGATCTCAGGTTACGAGAAACAGGTATGAATAAGTGAATATAATTTTCCATGTATACAAAACAAAGTTATAACTTTTAGGACGTTTTTTGCCAAAAAAAAGGTGGAGAAGGTCCAGTACGAAGCGTACGTACTGTGGCAGTTGAACAAGACTTGTTAAATGCAGTTGATAATGAACCATCAACGAGTTTACGAAAATTATCAAGAGAACATAACGTCTAGAAATCAGTTGTGCATCGCGTTCTAAAAGAAAAGCTGTTATATCCTTTTCACATGAAAAAAGTACACAGTATGACAGTGGCTGATTATCCTTCACGACTTGAGTATAGCCAGTGGTTTCTGCGACAACAACAAGCAGACAATACATTTATTAGTAACGTTCTCTTTACGAACGAATCCGGTTTCACCAGAGATGTAGTCATAAATTCTCATAATATGCATTTATGGGATGATGCGAATCCACATGGCATTAGTCAAACTAGGAGCCAGCATAGATTCATGGTTAATGTTTGGGCAGGAATAGTTGGAAATCATTTGATAGGGCCATAGTTTATTGACGATACTTTGACCGGTCAGAGATATTTGGAGTTTTTGCAAAATGAGTTATGGAACCTGTTTGATGATGTGCTACTAGAAACTCGTAGGAATTTATGGTTCATGCATGATGGGGCCCCTCCTCATTTCAGTTTAGATGTACGATAGCATTTACACACAAGGTTTCCTAATAGATGGATTGGTCGTGGAGGCCCTTTTCAATGACCACCGCGATCAGGAGATGTTAATCCTATGGATTTCTTCCTCTAGGGTTATCTCAAAAGTAAGGTATATGCAACACCTGTGCAAACAAGGCAAGATTTAATAGACAGAAATCTGTTACACTGCAATGTTATTAGAAGTGCAAAGAAACAACCGTCGTAGACTTAGAATGTGCGTGGAAGTGGGAGGAGCTCATATTGAACATTTATTAGAAGAACGTTAGTTTTTGTTGTTTTGGAATTAGTTTCAGTCGATTGTTTTATAACTTGTGTTTTATGAGGTTTTCTTAATGGTTTAATAATGTTGTGTTCGTAATTTTGATTAAAAGCAACTAATTACGTTGTCTGCGTACCTTTTTAATTCCCATTAAATAAGTACTTAATGTTTTTATCATCTGCTATCATCAAATTATTTTTTTGTAGTACATCGCGTATTAATAAGTTAGTTAGGTAAATTTGTACGTAGTGCATTAATAAAACTGTAAATATTAGCCAAACGGCTCATTTAATCGAATTCCAGCAAGAGTACCTTTTCGTCAGCTTAATGTGTGGGGAAGTCAATTTCGATAATTTCATACAGGGTGTGCCATCCCTGCAAATTTTTTGGATCACTAACCATTGCGAGTAGTCCGTCCCTGGCTTCAAGGCACTACTGTAAATCTGTTTACCTTTCCAAAATAAACATACACGTACATTATAGCTTTGCCGTAAATTTTACAAAGATCAAATAACTAGTAAAAAAAATAAAAATAAAAACCAAATTCAAAATTAAAACTTTGGAGGCCTATAACTCGAAAACGAGGGCCTACATAGAAAAAGTTTATATGAAGTACTAACATTATTTTGGCTCAAATTATACGCTCCTGACTTTTTCCCATTAGTCCCGGGACACCCTGTATAGTTTAGAAATTATCACTTATATGTAATTGATTGTAGAAACTTGAAATTTTAACAAAATCTTTTATCACAAGCACGCTAGCGTCGTGTTGACTGTGAAACGTTGTTTATGGAAGGGAAACCTCCTTCTTTCATGTATATTGTAGTAGCGCATGCGTTTGGAGATTTAGCGCCGACGCAGTAGTGGGAACATTTTGTTATAGAGAATTCATGTATGATATAGGGTGGCACAATTCCATAAAAATAAATGTATAAACCAAATTAATAGTTTCAAAAATATTTTATTATGTTCCAATCAAGTTAAAAATTTTCAAATTATTTTATTAAATAGCTTTACATATATGTGTTGGTTTTTCTTTATTCTCACATCCATGATTAAATTCTCAATATCTTTGTTGTCATATTTCAATCATTTTATTTAACAGATATTGTTTCTTTCAGAGGTTGTAAGTTCAAGGTAAGATTAAGAATATATTTCCTCAATCTTTGATTATTATCTCCAGAACTCAAAGGGAGGATTCTCAATTGAATCCGACTATATTAAATAATACTGTAATAAATATAATAATAAATTGTCGGCCCAACGTTGGGGCAAATATAAATAATTAAATTGCTTCAATTAATAACAAACAAAGAAAATATGGACAAGAAAATGGTATTGAGAGACGGGAAACAGGTTGGAAACGATAGCGGATCAGAAGAGGAGAGAGAAGAAAGGAGCCATGGAATGGGAGATTTCCAGGTCCAATATTTGATACAGGGACAGCAATCAGAAGGAGATGCTCCTGAAGAAAGTACGACAGGAGACGAAGAAGATGTGGAACAAGAAGATAGAAGACAAGAGAGCAAGAAAACACAGGCAGGAACAAGTACAAGTAGGGATGATTCAATGATGGTCAGTCATGATGCAACAATTATTTGCTGATATGAATGAAAATATAAACAGCATGAAGAAAGATATTAACAATATGGATGGAAACATGAACAATATGAAGAAAGAGTTGAAAGGAGATATCAACACAGTAAGTGGAAACATGAAAAATATGAGGGGAGACATGAATAGTATGAAGGAAGAAATTAGGGGAGACATCCAGAACATCCATACAAACATGCACCGATTGGAAAAGAAAATAGATGAAGTCAAATTGGAAAATTGTAAGGAGATTAAGGAACTCAAGGAGAACCAGGAAGAATTTAAGAAGAACATTAACGAGGTAAAAGAAGAAATGGAGAATAAAAATAAGAATTTGAGGATAGAAATACAAGAAAATGGTGTGAAAATTAGAGAGAACATAGAAAAGATGATAGTAGAAGAAGGACTAGAATTCAGAAGAGATATAGAAGAGAATTTACCGGAAAATATTAAAGTAGAGGTATCAAAACAAGCTAATAAGTTAACAAAGAACATAGATAAAGTAAAAATAGAAAGTTTCAAGGAAATTAAGAATATTGAGAAGAATAATCAGGAATTAACAAATATCACAGAGGGGACAGAAGAAATTAAGAAGGAAACTGAAGAAGTAGATTGCATAAAATTACAAGGACAAGCAAGTGAAGAGGTCAGTAAACATTCTCAAGAAAAAATGAATAAAGAAATTATAAATTTGAATGACAGAATTAAAAAATCAACAGACAAATGCGTTAGAAGAAGTGGAATCATGGGAAGACAATTTAATAAGGAAATCGAAGAGATGCACCGAAGATTAAGAAACACAGTAGACGAAATAGAAGATAACATAAGAAGTCATGAAATAGGTATAGGATGCTCCAGAAAATTTTATAATGTAGTAACAAGAATAAAATGTGACAACAAAATGAATATAATTCACACAAATGTTTTGATGAAATTAATAAGGGTTGAAATGAATAATATGGAAGAATTTGAGACGCAGATTTTATGGGATTTATTGGAAGGAATGAATGAAATACGGGACTACAAAACTAGAAAAGATATAATGGAGAACGGAAAGAAGTTACAGAAAAACATTGAGACTCAAACAACGAGAGATGAACATAAGAAAAAAGTAAGAAAAAGAATAGCCAAGTAAATAGTATCTCATGAGAATTAGAATGAACTTTGGAAACGAAAAAGCAATGGAATGGACAGGAAAAGGATACAAAAATAGACTTACATTGAAAATTTATTATAAACAGATAACACAAGTATAATGAAATTAATATAATATGTAGATCTAATATTTTTTTTGAAATTTTCATATGCAGTAGACTTGTAGACGTTTTTCATTATTCATAGTGAGCAGTAATCTGAAACAGAAAAGAATATGTAAATAAATAATTATAGATAATAGGTAGATATAAGGCTTTCATTTTTTTCATATATAGGATACATATAGATGGTTTCCATTATCATAGTTAAGAATCTAAAAAGAAAAAAATATTAATAAAAAAACTAATAGATGATTTTAAGTAAAAGTAGGATAATTTCACATTCAAATCAGAAGGAAAGTTAGAGTAGCTATATAAATTAAAACCAAACAAATAGAGACACAATCTGTTAGAAATAAATATACTCGTATAATACCAAAGACAGACAGAAATAAAAGCGACAATATAATGTTACGAAATTTTGTGAGAATTTATTAGGTAGAGGGGATAAGAAACAGAATTTACACTTATTAATAAGAACAGGTAGGATTTAGGAAGGGCAAGCTCGTTATCAATTGAATAACACAGTAAAAGAGGTGGAAAGGAAAGAAAGTTTTAAATCAAGATATTGAATTTGAGATATTCATGTCAAATAAATTTTTATAGGAATTATGGAGATAAGTAACAATGAAATATGGAAGCAAAGATTTATATAAATATGATATGATTAATTATTATGAGATAGGGAGAAATGAAATATATATAAAGTATAATGTAATTAATATATTGAGGAAATGAAGTTGATGAGTTATAATTAAGAATTATGCAAATAAATATAAATAGGGAGAGTAAGCAGAGAAAAAGGTTAGACTATAGGAGCAATTATATTGACATGAATAAGGGTTGAAAATAAGGTATGAAAATATATGAAATATTAGATATAATATAGTTTTTCTTGAATTTGAAGATAAGATAAGAATAAGAGGGCATTAAAAGAATTGTTCAATGAAGGAAAAGGGTGTAAATAAAATAATAAAGATTCTACGGTGTGAGTAAATGAATAATAATTGGAATAGGAATTGAAGCAAAACAATAATATAGAATGGTATACTAAGAGTAAACAAAGATATATAAGATATTTGAAACCAGAATGATTTGTCTCATATTTGTAAAAATATTTAGAATAGGATAGGATAGAATTAGATAATGGAAACTAAGTCTAAGATAGAAATAGTAAAAACTTAAATATAGGATTCTTCAAATTTAATTTCTGTAAAAAAAAAGTAATCAATTAAGTAGAATATAATTATTAGCCTGAATGTTGAAATTGAAATTTTAAAAAGGCAACTTAAAAGCTTCCTTTGTTGAAAATTTAAATTTGAGGGGAGTTGAACTAGTCATCTAGTTTTGTAAATATATTGAAACAAATAAACATAATAAAAAGGTCTTATTATAACGGAAGGAGTGTCAGTAGACACAACCATTAGAATAAACTCAATAACAAGTCAAATATTAAAATATAAAAAGATTGAAATATGAATAAATCGGGTGAAATATTGATGTGAATGTTTTAAAAAGGGATGAAGAATAAAAATTCCAACACTATATTAGTTAAATAGATAGTAAATATTACCTGTACCAGTAATTCTGATTGGTTGTCAAAGTCACGGAATTCCGTATTACACTGAACACAGCCATAGCCATTTCTGCAGGATTAAACGTCATATAATAGCTTGAAACCTAAATTAAGAGAAAAGAATAATTAGTTTAACTATAACTTAACATTGTTTACATAATTTTTTTTTAGTAGTAGCAAAGGTTTAGAATACCATATTTCATTCATTCATTTCAAAGGGTTGAAACTAGATGGAAAAGATAGTTGGAACACAGCCCAAACGTATAAAAAGGAAATGAATATTTACAAGAAGTAATGCCTGCTAGGGAATTTTCATTACCAACTTAAAATTATTGCTTATTGATTATATATGAAATTTAATTACAAAAACAAAAATAATCAGGAGTTTATGTATAATAAATGATAGAACAGGATTCAAACTAAATTAGAATCAATTACATATAGGTTAATTAATTATATAGGTTGTAATATTTGTAAAAATAAACATTTCTCATATTAGCTAAATAACATGAATATAAGAAAATTGACTATTGTACGAGGAAAAGAGGACTTAATTAAAATTCCTTAATACAATAGAACTCTAAGTGTATCAGTGTTATTACCCTCCAGGACAATAAATTTATGTTTTTTAAAAATAGTAACTAAAAGACTGGAGAATAACAATTTTAGTGATAAAAAAAAACAAATAAGTGAGCTATGGACTAGGGAAGCCAAGAGACTTGTTGATTTTGAAAACAAAAGAAGGTTGATTAATGGTGGTGATAGAGGATGCGTCGTTAAAAGATTGCTCTCTGTATAAATTTGTTTAAAAGGTGTTTAAAAGTTAAAATTATAAAAATAAGTTAAATAAAACTAATCATAGGAGTATCCTATAAAGTGTAAGGAGTGAATAGTGTAGTAGGAGCGTGTCTCTTATGAGATATCTTCAAAATTTGAAGATGCGAGTGCAGCCAGCAGTGATAGCAGAAATAAGGTCTGTGTAATTTGTTTAAACTTATTTGGAATTCCAATTAACATTTTAAAGTGTACACTCAAATTTTTAGTTGAACATTCGAATCACATAACACATAAAAAGGCCAAAAACATTAAAATATGATGCATCATATATTTATCTATAGAGAATTAGATCTTTAATATCTAGAAAATTAATGTACTCACCTTGTGTAAATTTATCCACTTGAAATATCACGTGTATCATGTATGTTACATTAAATCTTATAACTTCCTTCCAGCTATTGCATGTATAACTTTAAACTATCTCTTTCTTGACCTTTAAACACACACATATATAGTTTAGAAATTATCACTTATATGTAATTGATTGTAGAAACTTGAAATTTTAACAAAATCTTTTATCACAAGCACGCTAGCGTCGTGTTGACTGTGAAACGTTGTTTATGGAAGGGAAACCTCCTTCTTTCATGTATATTGTAGTAGCGCATGCGTTTGGAGATTTAGCGCCGACGCAGTAGTGGGAACATTTTGTTATAGATAATACATGTATGATATAGGGTGGCACAATTCCATAAAAATAAATGTATAAACCAAATTAATAGTTTCAAAAATATTTTATTATGTTCCAATCAAGTTAAAAATTTTCAAATTATTTTATTAAATAGCTTTACATATATGTGTTGGTTTTTCTTTATTCTCACATCCATGATTAAATTCTCAATATCTTTGTTGTCATATTTCAATCGTTTTATTCAACAGATATTGTTTCTTTCAGAGGTTGTAAGTTCAAGGTAAGATTAAGAATATATTTCCTCAATCTTTGATTATTATCTCCAGAACTCAAAGGGAGGATTCTCATGCTTCCGACTAATTAAATAAACATGTTAAATAAATAATTAATTAAAAAAATCTGAGCTAGTCAATTCAAGGGAATAATTATTAAATGGCGCCCATAAATAAATAAATATCCAAAACTAAACTAAATTAATAAAAAAATATATAAAATAATAATAATATATATATATATATATATATATATATATATATATATATATAGTATATCTTGACTATGTTTTTAATTATAATATATTATATTCTATATTGTTTTATCGTTGAATTTATTTGTAGCTGTAACTACACTAATATGAAAACACCTTTAGCTAAATATAACCTATAAAATTCTTAATGACAACAGTTGTCAAATTAATATGCCCGGCTAAATAAATATTAAATTTTATATCCTGAAAGATAAATTAATACACAATATCAATCAATATCACTCTTTTCTCAGGGAGGGATCAAAGCTTTCAGAGAATAATTCAAAATTTATAAATTTCCAAATAATTTTCCAAATCACGTATTATTCTATTCAAATCGAAAGTAACTGTTTGTCCAATACACTATAAGACAATTAAATTATCTTATGACACATATGAAATTACTGTCAGAAATTAAACCAAATGTCACTTCTTGTACTAAATTTTCTATAGGATGAAATTATCAAATGTAATGAGAATGATTATGAAAAGAGAGCCAAAAGGTGATTAGAATTCAAATTTATATATTATATTATCAAATAAACACTTACAAAAATTAAAACTTTTCAAAAAATATCACAAACGAATACGCAAAAATAGAATTTTCTATCAAAACCTTAATATTATAAACAATCTAAAATTAGAAATTCTTATCTAAATACTTTAACTAAAAGTCCAAAATGACTTATATGTCAATGTAACATTCCCCAATTTCCTTGTAAATTGTCTTTTTCAAAATTTGTCTTAAGTTTACGTAGAATGATATATCAATAATGTTACTATAATTTGATCAAATATTTAATTCATCGGATGCATCTACTTTCGAAATATTTTTTACTAAAGGCCTATTAATTCTCGAGAAATAATATATAATATGGACTGGACTCACCAAACTGGATACAGATAGACTTGTTTGTATTCTAAGAAACGTTTTAGAATATCTGGAACAATTTTCTAAATGACTTATTTAGAAACTGGAACAACACTCGCACTTTACCGCTGTAATTCTCTGCGAATAATATACGCACTGGCTTTCAAAGGCAAATTGTGTTAATTTGATAATAATGCTACAAATTATTCTGATATTCTCAAATAAATTTGAGACTACTCTTATTCCGATGTTGTCTCTCGAGATATTAAAATTCCACTCTATTTAAAAAATTCTCAGACAACTCTTATTTCGATGTTGTCTCTCGCGATGTTATGAATCAACTAACTAAACTGTTTCCATAAATAACTCTCAACTCTCTTCTCCTTTGGTTATCAAGAATTCTTTTTTTTTAAATACAAATTTACGTTTTTATATACCAAGAGAGATTTTCATAATTTTTTTTATAAGTGCCATTTTGCTAATAGAGACATCTGTATTCTGGTTTTTCAAATCATTTAAAATCTATCTGTTATCAAGTCTATTCTGCAGTAATGTCATATGAAATAGTCATGTCAAATTTTATTGGTATATTGAACCTTTCAAATTATTGATAATACAGTGTGTATCACTAGTATTACATCTAAATATGCATATTTTCTTTATTTCAATGTTTTCTTCAGAATTTAGATAGAGGATATGTATTAATATATACATATATATATATATATATATATATATATATATATATATATATTATAACACAATAACACATAGTGTATAACATGTAAAACAGAAGAAATATCAAAGTAAGTTTCATAGCAAACTGATCTGTTAAGGGTCATTAAAAGTGGCACGATAAGACATGCTCCCTGAGTGTAGGCAAACATAAATGAAAAGACCAATTGTCACAATAAAAAAAAAACTGTACATGATACTATTTAATAATAATTCAATAGATTATGTTATATGTAATTTCAAAACAATTCGTAGAAATTAAAATGAAATTTGAAAGAAACGCGTTAAATTTTCATATGGTTAGTAATTAGGTTATTTTATGCAAGGGATTTCAGGAATTTTAATAAATAGTAAATAAGTTATGTTAATATTTATATGTATAAAAATCTTTATCTCTATATGCTAATTTCTAATACAAAAATGTCAGTTTCATGTTTCATATACGGCTTAAAAATTCATGATAATATAAACAGTGAATCGTCGTTAATGACACTATATCTATACATTTAATACGATATAGGGAAGTTTCGATAGCAACCCGCAACGGGATAGATGATGAAAATGAGAAAAGTCAGTGGGTTTTTTGAAATGTCAAAGTGAAAAGTGGTATTATAATTGATCTCGTCAAGAAGAACGTAAGAATACAGTATATATCATCTGACAGAAACAGTAATAGTTTATGTAATTGGGTAATACCTTCACCAGAAAATACAATAAATACATTAAGAATATCAAAATTGAGCTTCTCAAGAAATTTCACGTGTTTGTTAATTAGAAACTTCGACAATATTCAATTGAACGTGTGCAGTAACGACATACTACCCAAACCTGTTATACTATCGTCAAGAAACAAACTCTCCAACAGCAGAATTCGTTTTGTACAGACCATTCTGATTTAACAAGATAGATGTTTCTACCCGTATAAAGACAGATGTGACGAAATCATTAAGTGTCCAAAAGGCGAAGGCAAAATAAATTGTTCAGAACTTTGTCCTCATCTTATCAAATGTCCAATTGAAGATTAGTTTGAAGTGGATACAAACCTAGTAAATAAAAGGTACCATTTTAAAATATTACATTAGAGATCTCTAAATTAAAAAGGCCTTTATTTAAAAAAACATTTTAATTGTTCAATAGTAATAGTAGTTTTATTATTTTTGTTGTATATCTGTACACATTTTCTGATTGTAAATTTCTATGTTTAAAAAATTACTGAAATCATAATTTTGTTCATTTTAATTTCACAAACCAATAATTAGAGTTAATTTGAATGGCGCACTTGAACACTATCCTTTGATAGAGTTGATATACATGTTTAATGATTTTTTCAGTGTCAAATAATAAATAATAAATAATAAATAATTATTATAACCGTTACAATATATATATATATATATATATATATATATATATATATATATATATATATATATATATATGTATATATATATACACATATGTCCAAAAGTTTGGAATACGTACAAATAATATATCTACGCGTATGGTGGTTTAAAAACTGTTGTTGATATTTATTCTAGAGCGTATTTAAATGAAAATTATGAAAAATTTGATTCGTTTTTGTAGCATTTTGGTCACATTAAACTGATTTTGGTACCTACACATTATTTCAGTTCTTGTTTAAATTTCATTCAAGCCGTTTAAAAATGCCTAGAAACATGATATATCATTTCGACAGATCTAGAGTAATTGCATTGTTACAACAGGGCTTTATTCAAAGTGATATCGCCAATATCATTGGCGTCACTCAGAGTGCTGTATCGAAAATTCAAAAAAAAATCCAAGACACAAATGACGTGAAGGATCGCCCCAGAAGTGGCAGAAATCGATGTACAACAGCAGTACAAGACCGGCAGATAACATTGATAGCTCGAAGACATCGTCTGGAATCTACAAGTGGTATATCCAGAGAAATTGTTAGGCTTGAAGGATTGAATATTTCACGGCAAACAATAACACGCAGACTAAATGCAGTAAATTTGTATCGCAGAAGACCCTTACGTGTTCCCAAACTAACCTATCAACACAAAATTGTAAGGTTGAAATGGGCTCGAGAAATGGTACATCATGGTCCTAACTGGAATAACGTGATGTTCTCTGATGAAACAAAAATTGGCTTGATTTCTGATTCGTGAAGAACACTAATTTGGAAGACCTCAGGACGACAAGCCCGACTAGAAACAGCCCAACCGCGTGTCCCATTTGAAGGTGGGAGTATTATGGTTTGAGGTGCTATTATGAGTGGAACACGGACGCCTCTACTGGTTCTGGAGAGAAGAGTCACTGGTGTTGTATACATCAAGGAGGTTTCAAATCCTGTCGTGCGTCTATTCCGAGGGGCAGTAGGTGATAGATTTGTGTTTATGCATGACAACGCACCTCCGCATCGAATAGCAGCAGTACAAACTTTTCTGGAAGAAGAAGGAATATCCACGATATGATGGCCCTCAAATTCCCCTGACATGAACGTCATTGAACATGCCTGGGACATTCTCAAAACACGCATTAAGAAGCGAAACAATCCCCTATTATACTGCGAGAACTAAAAGATGCTGCTCGTGAAGAATGGAAGAGAACTCCACAAGCCCAGCTCGACCATTAAATCGACAGAATGCCAAATCGCCTACAGTCATGCATACAGGCCAATGGAGGAATTACTGATTATTAATTTTATAAAGAAATATTTTTTTCTATACTAATTTAATTTTAAATGTAAGTGGTACATTGTAAATTTTTCACTCCAAAAGAATAAATTATTTTTTTGCATATTGTTTATCTGACTTTGAGATTTATTTAGTATTGGTCGGAGTTGTAGCAAAATGATGTTTAATTAATCAGAATTTTTTTATATAAAAATCAAAAAAAGAAGAAATATTCCAATATTCCAAACTTTTGGACATATGTGTATATATATATATATAGATTCTGGTCTAACCTATTTTTGTAGCGACTTTGGTTTCGAACCGTCAAAAAATACATATATATATATATATATATATATATATATATATATATATATATAAATAACCTTTAGAACGGGGGGTGATTTTGGCATCAGGGAACACCAAAACGAAAAACTGCATTGAAATAGTTTCGAAGTCGCGTCATGCTACTCTCTACAATAGCCCTATTTCATTCTGAAATAAGCCTTAAAGAAGGTCGTCGTGGTATTATTCCACGATATGCCGATGGCTATGCAATCCACGTTCTGTTGAGACAGAAGTGCAGGGAGTGAGTGTGGTGACGCGAGAAGTCCGTTTCGGACGTGAAGTCCGTTGCCGTGAGCAACAGCAGAAGTTCCTGTCTAAGTGGAAAGTGGTATAGCCAGCGAAGCAAGGGGAAATTTTTGAAAGAGTGTCGGTGATAGAAAGTATTTGTATATTTTGGGAGTGCAAGAGGTGTTTGAGAAGATGTCGCTTTCTGGTTAGACCTTGGCAATTCACGGTCCCGATAAGGAAGTCCATGACTTAATTTTGGCGTTTTGTCGTGAAGGCAAAGTGGACGCGGTTGCCCGCGCCACTTGTGACGGTACAGTTGTATCCGTAGAAAGAGGGGACGAGATGTGTTAGGGTGTCGGCCACGGGCTGTCGAGACGGCGTTCATGATGGTCGTTGCTAACCTCTCAATTAAGATTTTAGAGTCGGTGGTGAGGTCGTAGGGGGTCTGTGGCTTCTCAAAAGTGATGGGCGCGATCTCTTGAGCGTATTTCGGTGTTCCCAACCGCTTTGGGCACCGAGGATGATAAGCGGGGTGCGAGCCGCCGCAATTTTTGCAAAAGGGGTCGTTTGCCTTAGGGCAATTGGTGGATTTGTGGTCGGAGGCTCCGTAGGAAGGACCGCAGGATTCGGCAAGGTGGCCTGTGCTGGAGCACCTGTTGCAGTATTTTGATACTGCGGGTAGTGGATTTGTGCGGTTGGAAGCCTCACATTGATGAGAGAGGCCGTGAAATATGATGCCCTGCGTTAGAGCGTAGTTGTTTGAAGGTTCGAACTCAGTGAGAATCCGGAAAATTGAAGTGATCTTGCCATGACGGCGAGAGATGATGCGCTAGGACCTGGTGGCGGGGAATTTGATGTCGATGAGGATTTCCTCAAATTCTTTGTCAGAGAGTGCGGTGTCAACATATCTGTAGACCAGATAAAAGGTGGGTTTGCGCGACCTGAAGCGCTGTCGGTCTTGGCGAATAGGGCTGAGAGGAATGATGGTGACTTTGTCGTCACCGAGAGTGTTGCGAAGCTTTTTTGCCAGAGCTTCGCAGGGAATGTTGGATGGAATTTTAAGAAGAGCGGTCCTGTTAGCATTTGCTTTCAGGTATCCGATATCACCCCTCAACAGCTCGTTTGTTTTGAGGAGATTGTAGAGTTCCGCTGGGAGACGTATTTGGGTGGTTGAGGGTTTGAAGCGTAGAGTTTGATTGCGGTTGTCGGGGTTGTCTGGGTTGTTGGGGCTGAGTTGGCTGTTGTTGTCGTGGCTGTTGTTGGGTGGCTGATGGTGGTGGGTAGAGATTCTACGATCTTGATTAGGCAGGGTACCTAAGCGAGTGCAGTTATCCTGTTGATTAGTGTGGCTGGTGGAAACCAGAGAATGGTGGAATCGTTTAGAGTGGTGAGATTTAGCAGAGAAGGTAGGAGATGAGCTGTGAGATGGCTGAGATGATTTTTGTTGTTGTTCAAGTTTGGTAATAAGTTGGAAGGCTTTCTGGAGTTGAAAAGATAGGTCGGTTACTTGTTTGAAAAGTTCCTCTTTGGTTACTTCGATGGTGGTTGGTTTGGTCGGGGTTTTGACCAATTCGGTGAATTCTTCTTTGGAAGAAATTGATGGTTCCTGGTTCGGATGGAGGAGCGGTTCGACGACATGGTTGGGCGAAAGAAGCGAAACGAGTTAGTTGTTTCGTTCTGTTGCACGGGGTTGTTAGTTAGAGGTGGGTGGCGGACAAAAGCCGGCAGCGGACTCACTGCCGGATGGAGTTTCCTCCCCGGTTAAAGAATTCCTGACCCTTTTTGTCTGCCGGTTAGTATTTATATTCACCTGAAATCCTTTCATCTTCTCTAGGCTGGATGGCGATTGAGTTACTAATGAGCTTCTTCGCAGTCGCTTTTAATTGGTAAAAGCCAAATAAAAATTGTTCTAAACAGAGCAGATTTTCATAAATAAGAATACTTTGGGAAGAGCAGCTTTTCACAAATAAAACTGTCCTATAGAGGACAAGTTGAGCTGAAAATCTGAAAGTATTTGGCGAGTCTGGTGGCAAGCGTTTGGATCAGTGACCAAGTTTTCAACTGGAGCTACTTCTTGCAGATGTCCTTCCTCGGGCGATGTGTTCACTACACTGGATCGTCCGACAAGTGGTTGGCTGCTTATATACCCGTTTAGAATATCTGGTATTTTCTACTAACATCCGGAATCAAGAGTATCGAAAACAATTTTTTCCACAACTGCTATGAAAAGTAGCGTATTTCTCATAGCTTACTTAATTTCAAGACCATATATTGCTCACACTGTGAGAAATATTATTTCTCACGGCACTTTGCCGCCAGTACATACATGTAGATAACTGAATTTTTAATGTATTTAGTTAGTGTTATTGTTGTGATTTTCTTTTAACGTTTTATTAAAGATTTACTTATCTACATTTAGAACACTTAATGAGAATCATGTTATGACCTTTAGGGTTTTTGGTTTCCGGGGATTCAATTGGGAGACGAGAGAATATTGTGACGGACAACTTCAAAAATCGACTTAAGCTGTAAATTGAGGTATTTTTAGAATAAAACTGTTATATTCACCTCTGGGAATATTATTCAATTATTTACCTAGACAAACGAAAACAAACCTACATTTTTGGGGGCTCAACCGGGATGCAGATAAAATTATAGTCGAAGCGTAAACGAGTTGACATTTTCCTGACGTTTGGGATAACGGAAATATTATTGAGAATAAATATTTTAATGAAGTTATTCACGAAGGTGAACCTAATTTTGAAGAAGACGACTTCAAATACAACCAGATTCAGGAGTAAAACTTGTAGACGACACATTTGTTTCAACTGAAGAAGACGGACGTAAGATACTTCGAGCAAAGCAGCAAAAGACGTGAAAAGACGGGACTAAGATGACTTCGAATACAAGGAGACAAAGAAGTAACACTTGTGGAAGGGAGTAAGAAGACTTCAAAGAAATTCAGACGTAATTGTATATTATTATTGTGGAATAAACAAGGTACGATACATTTTTCCAATAGACGAGCTAAATAGATACGTAATCAATTATTTTGAGTTATTAATTCATTTTGGTTCAGTATTTTGTAAACGTCACGATATTCAGGTTCATTTTGATAATTCCCGAATAAGAAATAAGTTGCAACTTGACTTGTTATAAATTCATTTGAATTTTGAAGCATAAGGTGAATTCTGTTTGTAGTATTATTTGATTAGTTATTTTAACATATTTATTGATATCACATTTATTTTAATTGCGTACAATGACTGATTTGGGAGATATTCCAAGAATCAGAAAAAATATTTCCAGTAGTTCACTCAAGGCAGTACAGGCTTTACATGTAGTCGCCTTTGTAATCGAGGGGGAGGTAGGAAAACGAGGAAAGAGGTACGTGCATTTTCTGGTTTCCATTTAGACAGAAAGTCTTCGGAATATGCACAAAAAATAAATGAGGTAAAACAAAAAGTACAGTTGCCTGATCTTATTGCTATTTGTAATATACTTGATCTTGATTATTCTGATAGTGATGAAGAAGTAGTTGCACGCATTTGTTCCTTCATGAATGACCTACAGTCAAATGATGAAAATGAAGTAACAGATGATGAAGTGGAAGAAAAATCGGAAAGTGAGATGAGTTCCGATGAAGATGAGAATGAAAATAATGGAGTTAATAAGAATAGCGAATCTATTGAAAATATGAAGCTAAAGGGTTCGTTTTCGTTGACATTCAAAGACGTTGAGGATGGTATTAGAACTTTTGATGGAAGAGACAATTATCCAGTTCGAAAATGGATTGAGGATTTCGAAGAAATTTCTAAGCTGACAGGATGGAAGGAATTGCAGAAGTTGATATTTGCGAAAAAATCATTGAGAGGACTTGCTAGGCTATTTGTTCAGTCAGAAAGAGGAATTACAAAATAGATGCTTTAAAAAAAAGTTAATTGCGGAGTTTGAAGTGAAAGTTAGTAGTGCTCAAATACATAAATTACTGATGACAAGGAAAAAGCGGAGGGAAGAGTCAGTACAAGAGTATGTACTAATAATGCGAGAGATCGGAAGTAGAGCAAATATAGAGTCTGAAGTTTTGATTCAATATAAAATTGATGGTATACAGGATGATATGTTAAACAAACTTATTTTGTATGGTGCAAAAACGTTTGGTGAATTCAAAGAAAAGGTTAAGCTATATGAACAAATTAAAACTTCGAAAACTACACAGTTCCAAGAGAGAAACCGAGAGGGAAAACACATAAAGGAATGGAAAACTGAAACCAAGAGAGACAAAGACGAGATAAGGAATAAGAAAAGTAACCTGCGATGTTGTTTTAACTGTGGAGGTAAAGGTCATTTGTCGAAGGAATGTCCCGATAAAGCGAAAGGACCAAAGTGTTTTGTTTGTTCTGGTTATGGGCATGTATCAAATAAATGTCCAGAGAAGAATACTGGAAGTGGAAGTTCAAATATGACGATAGTTGAGATGGTTCCAAAAAATAGCGTTAAATTGAATATTGACAATATTCACTTAATAGCACTTCTGGATACAGGAAGTGATATCACTGCGATAAGACAAGACGTATACGAAGCATACTTCAAAGATATAGAAAGGAATGAAGAATTTATTACTCTTAGAGGTATTGGGTCAAACAAAGTAATAACAATGGGATCTTTCAATAGAAATGTCTTCATTAATGGAGAGGAGTTATTTCTGAAAATCCATGTTATTCCTTCTGAAGCGTCAAACTTCAAGGCGGTTGTGGGAAATCATGTTTTAGCTCAAGTAGATGTTATCTTTAGAGATGATGAAATTGTTGTTTTTAAGAAGGAAAAGCAGAATTTTTTGTGGAAGATAACAATAGACGAAGAAGCTGATAGAGAAACTGATTTGATGTTACACATATAAAAAATGAAAAAAATCGGGAAGAATCAAAGAAACTTATGAAATAATATTATCCAGAGAAGATTATGGAAGCTAATGTTAAAATGCATATTCTATTGAAGAATGAAGAGCCAATATACCAAAGTCCAAGAAGGTTAGCTGTACCAGAAAAAGAAGAGGTTGAGGCTCAAATAGAAGAATGGCTAGAAGAAGAAATTACAAGATGTAGTTTATCTGACTTTGCTAGTCCAATAGTTCTTGTTAAAAGAAATATGGCAGTACTAGAATATGTTGTGATTACAGGAAACTTAACAAAAACATAGTAAAGGATAGATTTCCTCTTCCTTTAATCGAAGATGTGTTGGATAGATTGCAGGCTGCTAAATACTTTAGTACCATCGATCTGAGGAATGGTTTTTTTCACGTTGGAATAGAAGAAGAAAGTATAAAATATACCGCATTTGTTACACACCACGGTCAATTTGAATTCCTAAAATTTTCTTTTGGATTATGCAATAGTCCATCAGTTTTTCAGGGATTCGTGA
This sequence comes from Galeruca laticollis, assembly GCA_963921935.1. NCBI lineage: Eukaryota > Metazoa > Arthropoda > Insecta > Coleoptera > Chrysomelidae > Galeruca > Galeruca laticollis. Next base: position 211,795,956 of record OY998175.1, on the reverse strand, counting down.
GTACTGTTTTTAGAAAATTGTTGCTGAAAAATATTATGCTTTATTATATGGACGATATAATAATAATAATTACTACAGAAGAAGAAGGACTTGAAAGGTAAAGAGAAGTTATTCAGGTTGCGAAAGACTATGGTCTAGACATAAAAAAAAGAAATGTCAATTACTAAAAACGCAGATAGCATTTTTAGGATTTATCATTGAGGGTGGGAAAGTCCAACCCTCAAATGAGAAGACTTTGGCCATCAGGAATTTTCCACAAACAATGACTCTTGAACAAATTCAATCTTTTTTAGGTTTAACAGGATATTTTCGCAAGTTCATCTCTTCATATTCCATTATCGCGAAACCTTTGAGTGATCTTTCGAGGAAGGAGCAAAAGTTTGTTTTTGGTGACGAACAGAAAGAGGCGTATGAGAGACTCAAAAAATGTATATCTTGTAAACCAGTAATAAACATTTATAAGCAGGGCGGTGAAACGGAATTGCATACAGACGCGAGCAAATATGGTTATGGAGCCTGTCTGATGCAGAAGTCGAGCGAAGATAATAAATTCCATCTAGTTTACTACATGAGCAAGAAAACTACTTAAGCTGAGGAAAAATACAGTAGCTATGAGCTCGAAGTGTTGCCATCATTCAAGCAGTGAAGAAATTTCGAATATATTTACTAGTAATACAATTTAAAATCATTACTGATTGTTCAGCTTTCCAGAAGACTATGACTAAGAAGGATTTGGCCACCAGAGTTGCTAGATGGGCTTTATTATTGGAGGAGTATTCATACGAAATTGAAGATCGTAAAGGGAGCAGGATGTCTCACGTAGATGCTTTAACTCGTCATCCAGTTGTTATGGAAATTACGAAGACGTTTATTGAAGAAGATGGTGTTGTAGAACGACTTACACGAGCACAAGAAATGGACGAACACATATTAGCGATAAAGAAGATATTGAGTACAGAAGATTAAGTAAATTTTTTAGTTAAGAATCATATACTTTATAAATTTGAGAATGGAAAGGAGTTGGTAGTAGCTCCAAAAGCAATGCAGATGGATATAATAAAAAGAGCACTCGACATTGGTCATTTTGCACTCCCGAAGACAGAAGAAGTGGTAAGAAGAGAATTTTATATTCTAAAGTTGAAAGAAAAAATTAAAAATGTTTGGGAAATTGCATACATTGTATATTAGGTAACAGAAAGGAAGGAAAGAAGGAAGGGATGTTAGTTCCCATACCTAAACAGGAAGGACCACTGCACACATATTACATCGAGAATTTAGGACCAATGCCTTCGAATAATAAAAATTATCGTTATATATTGGCGATTGTTGATGATTTCTCCAAATTCACCTGGCTATATGTATGTAAATCTACAACAACTAAAGAGGTTATTAATTGGTTGGAAAAACAAAAACAAGTTTTTGGTAACCCAGATAACAGGTCGAGGAACTGCCTTCACTTCCGAAGATTTCAAAAACTATTGTACTGATGAAGGTATACAGTGCTTAATAATAACCACTGGAGTTTCAAGAGGAAATGGTCAGATTGAGAGAGTGAATCGTATTATCATTCCAGTTCTTACGAAACATACCTTGATCGATCCTAGAAAATGGTTTAAATATGTTGAGCGCGTACAAAGAGCATTGAATTCTACTATTCAGAGGAGCATAGGGACTACACCTTTTGAAATTCTGACAGGAGTAAGATGAGGAATAAAGAAGAAATAGTTATCAAGGAATTATTGGAAGAATCTACAATACAAAAATTTGATGAAAAGAGAAAAGAACTCAGTGCAGAAAGCAAAAAACAGATTTTAAAAGTACAGGAAGAAAATAGAAGAACTTATAATTTAAGAAGAGAAAAACCAAGGTTATATAGAAAAGGAGATTTGGTAGCCATTAAAAGAACCCAATTTGGAGTAGGAATTTAAGTTCATAAAAAACTCCTAGGACCTTATGAAGTCACAAAGGTAAAACCCAATGACAGATATAACGTAATGAAAGTGGGCCATCATCAGGGACCAGTACGTACTTATACATGTGCAGAGTTCATGAAACCTTGGGTTGATAACCAAGATCTAGATCAAATTCCCAAAAATAATTTCATCAGTTCTCGATTTATAGACATTCCAATTGGTCAATATTATTACTGCTTGTATCGTCATTTTGATTTCTTTCAACTGTTTGATGCTTGCTTAAGGCTGAATCTTTAACTGGATTCAGTTTTGATTTTAATATTGATTCAACCATTATTGTACCTTTTGCGCTTGTTTTTAACTGAATTTTGATTGTTTTATTTGTTAAAAAACTGTTATGATGGATCAGTATATTAAGGAATTTGAAACGGACTCTATCAAAACATATTTTATTAATACGGTCATTGAATGCTCTCACATTTTAAATGTAAATAAGGAAAATACTAGATTTCAAATATTAGGGTTACATATACGCAGTCTATCTAAAAACCTAGATGAGTTTAAGATACTCCTACAGAGTATGGATTGTGATATAGACTGTTTAGTTTTAAGTGAAACTAGAGAAATTCAGCATGCAAGTTTATTTGATATTGAAAACTACAATCTAATTTATAATCAAAGCAAATTCAATCAGTGCGATGAGGTTGTAGTCTACATAAAATCAGATTACAACTTTTCATATGATATCGTAGATCTTTTTAATAATATTAAGTTATTACAAATAAAAATTAATTTCCAGTCAAATACAAATATTATCATCATGAGTATGTACAGATCTCCAGCATCTGATGCACGTGATTTTACCGAACATTTGGAAAATTATTTGACACAGTTTAGACACAACAGTAAGGACATGTACATTTTGATTGGAGACTTGAATATTGATATTTTAAAATCAAATGATAATATAACTGATAGCTATCTAAACGTTCTGGGCGAATCTGGATTTGTATCAACTGTTAACAATCCCACAAGAGTGCAAGGTGAAAGCAAAACTTTTTTGGATCATATATTTCTACGAGCAGAACAGAGTATGATGAAAATATTATTCCAATAGTTCTAAAAACAAATATTACAGATACAACCATTTTACAAATTATTTTGGAAAACAGTATAAAAAGAAACGAAAATGAAAGAAGAGTAGTTTTTATTGATGAACAAAAAATTAAAAATGAATTTCGTACATTAAACTGGCACCATGTGTACTCGGCCCAAGATCCAAATATTGCAACATCAAAATTTTCACAAATTGTCTTAGAAGCTATAAAAAAATGTACTTCTATTCATAAAAGAAAAAGAAAAAACACAAAAATAGCGCCTTGGTTGACAAATGGTCTCTTAAACTCCATTAACCAAAAAAATAAGTTATTTCAAAATACACTAAAATATCCAAATGATAAACTACTGCAAACGGAATATAGAAATTATCGAAATAAATTAATTACAATAATTAAAAAAACTAAATACAATTATTTCTCAAAGAAAATAAACGAAAATAAAGTTGATTCGCAGAGTTTATGGAACATTGTTAAGGAAATTAATCACACCAAGAAGGGAAGAACATCTATAGATAGAATCAAAGACGAGCAAAATAAAATTTTAACAAGCAAAATTGATATTGCTAACGAATTTAATATAAAATTCAAAGAAACAGGTAAAAAATTAGCAGAAAAAATAAAAAAATATAAACACTATAAACCAGTCCATAATCTCATTTCAAATACCTTTGTCTTTGCACCTGTACTTGAGCCCGAAATTGAAACTATAATACGAGAGTTGAAGAATAGAAAAGCCACAGGAATAGACAATGTTAAAACAGAAACACTTAAATTAATATCAGAGTTTATTTCTAAACCTTTAAAATTTATATTTAACAAATGTATAGAAGAAGGAATATACCCGGATAGTTTTAAAAAGTCAATAGTCATTCCCTTATACAAGAAAGGGGATGCCTTGGATATAAATAACTACAGGCCCATCTCTTTAATAACTCATGTTTAAAAAATATTTGAGAAAATTATCAAAAACCGTTTAATGTCTTGAAAAATATAAAATCATTTCCAATAATCAGTACGGTTTTAGAGAGAAAGTGTCAACGCAAGACGCCATCCTAGCATTAACATCAAAAATTACTGTGTCTCTCAACGATAGTAAGCCATGCTTATGCGTATTTGTAGACCTTTCTAAGGCTTTTGATACTGTTAGCCATCCTCTACTTTTGAAATCACTAGAAGACATAGAAATACGCCACAACTCCTTAAAATTCTTTGAAAGCTATCTATCAAAGAGGCAGCAAGTGATAGCGAAATTGTCGAATTTGGTGTCCCTCAAGGAACTGTACTTGGCCCTGTACTATTCAATATATACGTAAATGGCTTGTTTTCGTTGCGATGCTCAGGACATATTTTGGGATTTGCTGATGATACCGCAATATTTTATGATTCTGATACATGGGATAATTTGAAAGCAAAGGTTGAAACTGACTTTTGTCAAATAAAAAAATGGTTAGAATATAAGTTATTAACAATAAATATTTTAAAAACAAATTACACCTTTTTCATGTAGCTCCTGCAACTCCCCAACTTTCAACGAACTCTGGATAAGTACTAATGAACCATTTATAATTTCACCTGTAAAGAGTATAAAGTATCAGGGGGTGAGTATAGACCAGCATATGAAATGGAAATCTCATATTGCGTTTCTGGTTATAAAACTTAGGAGTATGCTATATAAATTCAAAATACTCAAAGAGTTACTACCTGTGCATATTCTGAGAACATTGTATCATGCTTTGGTTGAAAGTCATCTTCGATACGGAATTCTAAGTTTGGGCAGGGCATTTAAAAAACAGTTATTTCCACTGGAAGTTTTACAACGGCGATTTTTAAAACTTATCTACTCTAAAAAAGCTCTTTATCTCACAGATGATCTCTATTCTGAGACACAAGTGATGGATTTAAGACAACTTTATTTTTACAATTCGAACATTAGGTATCGCATAAATAAACAGCAGCACAACTTCCGTCCCACAACTATAACACCCGTTATCAACATCTTTTTACAATCCCTTTAATGTTAAACACTCTAACACAACATACTTTCCTATTTTTAGCACCCAGACTGTACAATAGTCTTCCACAGCAATTAAAAAATATCACAAATCCCAATAAATACAAAAAACTGCTTTGAGATTCATAGGCAAATCATAATAGATCTGTTCGAAAAATGACTCCTTATTTTCAGGTTTGGGAATTCAATGTGTTTATACTGATCCATTCATGTTATATTTTTGTATTTTTATTGTTATGTTGTTATATTTTATGTTTTATAATAGTTTAAGTTTAATGTATGTCACCACGAGTGTGGAAGTTTGTGGCACGAGCCAAGGGCGAGTGTCACAAACACACGAGTAAGTACTTTTCCCACATGTTTCACACTACACTTTTTCTACAACTGCACAAATTTAAAGAATACAAGTAAATAGTTTTGTAGAAAAAGTTTAAGCATCGAGGATCAACCACCGAAAACGGCTAGGCATCGAGTATACCCTGCTGAAATCGGCTGGGCATCGAGTATCCCCTACTGGATTCTCCATATAAATGTATGTAGGTTTGTTTTCGTTTGTCTTGGTAAATGATTGAATAATATTCCCAGAGGTGAATATAACAGTTTTATTCTAAAAATACCTCAATTTACAGCTTAAGTCGATTTTTGAAGTTGTCCGTCAAAATATTCTCTCGTCTCCCCATTGAATCCCCGGAAACCAAAAACCCTAAAAGTCATAACATGATTCTCATTAAGTGTTCTAAATGTAAATAAGTAAAACTTTAATAAAACGTTAAAAGAAAATCACAACAATAACACTAACTAAATACATTAAAAATTCAGTTTTCTACATTCGGTCATCCTATTGTGAATCCGACTCGGATTCACTTTGGTTATAATAATATAATATAAGCTTTATTCACTTAAGTGTGTTACATATTTATGTCATTAAGAAGGTGGCGAGTAAAGCGGTACCCAATAAGTGTTATACACACTTGTTTCGGGACACGAAAATAAAAAGATATATAAAAAACATTAAAGTTGAACTTTCTTCACTTGTTGCACAATATACTATTTGTATACAGGGGTCCTTCAATAAGTAGCTGTCCCTTCAACGCTTATGAGGTACGTTGAAATCTGGAATTACATGGGGTTTAATGGGTATCTCCTTCATTTGAAGTCAAAAGAAGTTCAAACTTCGAAGATGGGGAACATCCCCAGACACCCCCATGCGGTATTGCCAGATTGTGCACAATTTCCCTAGATTAAGAGAAAACGTAGACTTGGCAATGTCGCACCCCATTATGCTATAGAAAGATAAAAATCACACAGGTACATTCTTACACCTGCTTAAAGCATGTTGTAGGCACTCTCTATACTCTGTTACGTGATACGACAATTTAAAAGTCGGCGTAAGAGTTAAATACAGTAGAAACGGTGAAACTTTTTATTATTATTGTTTTGATTAAGATGCATATGATTGATGTTGCATCAGTCACGTGATGGAAAATACTCAGCGTTTCTACTGTAGCTAGGGTTTATCGAAATATTTGTTTGGCGGAGAGGATTTTCATGCAGAACAGTGTAATTTTACAATTTTAAGCGTTATATAAATATCATCTACCTTTTATCTGCCTTATCAACGACAATAGAATAAGATTAGAATTTTTATAGTATAATATTTGCATAGATCAATCGCGGAAATATTTCTTTTTTATACCTACCGTCAAATATGGATGCAATTTAGTGTTACCGAGATATTATAGGTAAGTTTGACAATTGTTTACAAGAATCTATCGAATTTTCTTTCGAATATACACTGTGGAATTTAATAATTTTGAAAAACGCAGAAACTCGTCATGATCTCACATTGTTTACGCAAATAATTTCACTTCATTATTTTCACGAATAAAAATTGAACAATTTGTTTATAAATAAAATAGATAACAATTTCACTAATATAATTTGACTGTTGAATTGCGTATCAAATTAAAATTTCATTTGAGACTAATAGCCTAGTCGAGAAGTGAGTTTACTGCGAAAATTTTTTAGAAATATGCCAAAAAGATGACGAGGAATCAAATTTCGAGAAAGAAAAATTTGTATTTTTTTAGAGGTGAAAATAACTTAAAAACTATAAATGATAACGGTAATTTGAAAAAAGATTCTTAAAGAGGAGGAAATTTCCTAAAAAAAGTTTCGACTTCCGGAACTCAAGGTTAATAACAAGTAATTTATATTTAAATACTAAAATAGGGTTTCGCACGGCCGGTACTGAATGGGCGTGTCGAAGCCAGAGAGTACAACTCAAAAATGATTTTTTTTAACATAAAATATTAATTTAATAATTTGAAAAAATTATTGTACAATCTAGATCTAGACTTGAAGGAATCAAGTGGCGCTGGAAAAGAGTTTTTTATAAATCACGTATTCAAAATTTACTTTTTATAATTTGCGTTTAAAAGACGCTTCATTATAACATTGTTTACAGTGTCACAATGAAATTTCTTTGAACACTTTTTTAGGAATTTTTAGTGTCATACAGTTGGTTATTGTATGTATTTTTATTTGACATTTGACTTTAACCTTGTAACAAGTTATAAAATGGTCTAGCGTTGTTCTAGCTAGCAAATTATTGTATTAAATGCTCTTAAAGGTAAATTTGAATAAATTATATATCAATAATAATAATAAAAATAAATAAAGTACGCTAACGTTTATTCATCAATAATTTGTCAATTGTTTAATTTTATATTGTATAAGATCAATGTAAATGTATACATAACGTTCGAGTTTTGGGATAAATTACCAGATATCTATGTGAAGATATATTGAAGAAATAATTATTTTCATGATGTAATATAAATAGATCGCAAGATACCAAGAAGCTCTTTTTTAAACAAATAATCATCCTCTATTTGCTTAAACGAAAGTTTGTTTACAATTTACACAATATATATATATATATATATATATATATATATATATATATATATATATATATATATACAAATCAGTTTATAACGTTCTCCGCCGTCTTCTGATTTCCAGTCTCCATTGTTCTCGATCGGTCCAGAGATTCTCATCTACTCTTCTTTCTCTGATGTCTCTATCTATTCCTTCTCTCCAACTCAGTCTGGGTCTTCCTCTCTTTCTTCTTCCCTGTGGTCTTCAATTTAGTATTTTCTTTGGGATTCTGTCTTCCGCTATTCTTTGAACGTGTCCATACCATCTAAGTTGGTTAATTTGTATGTCTTTCATCATTTTGTGTTTAACATCCATAATTTCTCGAATTCTCTCATTTCTCATTCTTTCCAGTTTTGATTTTCCGGCGGCGCATCTCCAATAATCCATCTCGGTGGCTTCAAGAGACTTACGAGTTTTTTCCTTTAGAGGCCACACTTCACTACCATAGCTGATGACACTTTTCACTATACTGTTGTAAATTCTATGCTTATTTTGTTTTAATACTGCCTTATCCCACAAAATACTGTTGAGTTGTCTGATTGGTTGTTTTTGTGTTTGATTTCTTCATCCAAACTACCGTCATTAGTGATGTGTATTCCAAGGTATTTGTATTTTTTACAGAGTTTTATCTGATGTTGTTGTACCAAGATAAGGTCCTGTTGTTCTCCACCAATGCACATATATTCCGTTTTCTGAAGATTTATCTCCAGCCCCCACTTATCGTATTCTTCAATTAATTTACGGGTCATGTATCCTAAGTCGTCGTAGTCGTGAGCTAGGACTATTTGATCATCAGCGAAGCAGAGAATATATAGTATGTGATCGTTCAGTGGTATTCCCATCTGTTCGCACTTTCTTTTCCGTGTTTTTAGAGTTTGTTCTAAATAGATTTTAAACAAAGTAGGTGACAAGCAACAACCCTGCTTAAGACCCTTGTTAATGTTGAACCCCTTTGATAATGTCTGCACTTTCTTTATTTGGCTTGTGTTCTCTTTATAGAGTTCTCGAACAGCTTTTATCAATGTTATGCTGATGTTGGTTTTCTCAAGAGCCTCCCAGAGTTTTAGCTGGGGTACACTATCGTACGCTTTCTCGAGGTCTACGTAAAGGAGGTGTATTTCTTGATTCCGTGCCGTATTTTTCTCCATTATCTGTGTTATTGTAAATAAGTAATCCACAGTGGATCTATCAGCTCTAAATCCTGCTTGTTCTTCGGCCTCACTATCACAATATTCATCCTCAATTCTCTTTTTCACTAGCTTCCCATAGACTCTCGAAATAGTACCAACCACAGCGATTCCTCTATAATTATCACACACGTCTCTACTCCCCTTCTTATGTATCGTTGTTATGTACGACGTTTTCCATACTTCTGGCAAAATTTCTCCATTAATGCATTTCTGGAACAGGCAGGCTAACTGTCGATATAGCTTTTCTGTACCGTGTTTAAGTAACTCCGGGGGGATATTACCGGGGCCAGGAGATTTTCTGTTTTTCAGTGCTTGACCAATCAGTTTTACTTCTTTGGTGTTGATTCTAAGTGGGGATGCTGGTTCGTATTTGAGTGTCGGATTGTGGCTGTTGTAGTTGCTGATATTGTGTCCTTTGCTCAGTCAGCAGTTTCGAGAGTATTTATCCCATTCTTCTAACGTTATTGGTGAGATAATATCTTTTGTCTTTTCTTGACGAAGAGATCTTAACATTTTCCAGTTTTCGGTACTTCTACTACCGCCCAGGTATGTATTGAGTCTTGTGCAGTTTCTTTCCCAGCTTTCGATCTTCTTTTTTGTTATAGCTGTGCGTACCTTCCTTTGGGCTGTTTTGTATTATTTTTTATCTTGATCCGACTTTGTGTTGAGGAATCTGTTGTATTTATCTCTCTTTATTTTTATCATTTCTTCTATTTCTTCATCCCACCAATATGGTGTTCTTCGATTGGGCTTTGCGTATTCTCCCAGGGCTTCCAGTGCGGCATTTTTCAAGCATCTTTTAAGATACTCGCATTGATCTTCTGTGTTTTCAAAGCTTTCTCGTATGAGTTTTTCATCAAGTCGTTTTTTGTAAAATTCCTTTACGCTATCTTGGTTAAGGCTCTAGGTTGTACCTGATTTCTGTGTTTTTTTGTTCTTGTTCGCTTGTGTCTTTTCCTTTTTCCTTTGTTACACGGCAGGGTAGTATTTTGGATTTGACAAGATGGTGGTCACTACCACACGCCGCGCCTCTATAGGCTCTAACGTCCTGTATTTTCAGTGTTGTAGTTTGCCGGACTAAAACATAATCTATGATAGTTTTTAGGTTTCTAGAGTGTTGCACCCAGGTATACTTATGTATTTCTCAATGTTGAAAAAAGCCGTTCATAATTCGCAGGTTGTTTTGGTCGCACATATTGATGAGTCTATTTCCATTGTCATTTACAGTGTCTTCTCCGAATTATCCCACTATTTTATCTTGCTGTTTCTTTCCCGTTCTAGAGTTTAGGTCTCCTACCAGTATTATTTCTCGGGATATTCCAATTTTGGAGATTTCGTAAGACAGTTGATCGAAGAATTCATCTTTATCATTGACTAAGGCATCATCATTAATAGCGTACGCTCCTATGATTGTAACTTTATTTCCGTGTATACTTAGGTTCATTTTTATGATTTGTTGACTGGTTGCTTCTCAGGATGTGATGCACCTTCTCAGATTTTTACGAATAAGTATAGACACTCCTTGTTGGGCTCTTTTGTCTTTTGATACCCCTGAGCAAAAGTGGTCATATTATCCTAGATTTTCTGAGCATACTCCTTTTTTATTTGTTTCGGTCAGCACCACTATATCCATCTTTGCGTTCTTCACTTCGGATATTACATCGTCTAATTTTTGGGAGAGGCCTTGAACGTTTCAAGTACCAATATTCATTGTCCGTTTTCTAAGCTTGGGTCGTCTTCTTTCGTTCCGCAGGTTCCGAGGCCAATTTTTACTGGAATTTTTCAACTTTTTAGTTTTTTGACGAGTATCGAGGGGTTGGTCCGATGCCTCAACCACCATCCTGGAGGGCCAGAGCTTTGATTTCGGAGTGTCTCTCTCCTAGACAGATTGTCTTCTCTACGACTCAAGAGATCGATCTTCCCTTTTTTGATTTTATACTATTCCTAAAATCGAGGATTGCCCCTGCCAGCGGTTCTACCATTTTGAGGATTTTTCATCTACGCTTTTCCCGTCGTTGGGGTCTTCATCCGTAACCCTGGACAAGGGGCCCTTACAGGGTACAATCAGCCGGGGCCAGCTGAACCCAGGTTTTTTTGCGAGGTGTTACTCCTCGATCCCCCCACACTTCCTCATCTCTTACGTGGTGAGGCCCCAGGCTTGGGACTGGTATAGAGGCTTTATTCGATCATAATTCATAATATGTCAAAAGTGCCGAGTAAAACCATATGTGATGGACCAATCAGGAATCTACAGAATTGCCAACTTAAAATCAAATCACACCTCCTATACCCTGTTTTTAAACTAGAAGGACCATTTTAAGAAACCTGAATAACACCCGAAAAAATAACTAAAAAAGTTAATAGATTGGGAGGGATGCCATAAATACTAGTCATACTAAAATTATACAGTCCGAAAATACTGAACGACAAACTAAATAATAATTGAGCTAGTAGCCATATGAAAGAAAGAAAGAAATTTATTCATCATTGAAAATTCTACAACTGAATTACATACATTTATAAAATTTTATCAGACTAGTCAAGGATACTGACCTATGTTTTTTTTATATTTATTTAATTTTTCTATGGTATATACACTCAACAAATAGTAAACACAGAACATATACGTGATCACTTACAAAGATGCCACTAAGGATATGTACAAAATACAATTAAACAGATAAAACAGATAAAGTATTCCAGGAGACACAATGCTTACATTGGAAAAGACTTATTTCAAATATATACATAAGGAATATAAACTTTTTTTTTGGAACCACCATTTATTTATGTATATAAATCAGAAAGTCATTATGATAATAGTAATTTCTCAACAGAGTAAAAAGCATTTTGGATGAGATGATTGTATAAAGCTGACTTGAAGCTTACTAAGCTACATGTGTGTCCATATAATTTGAGTGCATGGTTGTAGCAGATGATGATACCTTGATAACTAGCAGAATCTTATCCCAGACCCAGACGAGAGTAGGGTAGTCGTAGTTCATTACCTCTTCTAGTATTATAGTTGTGAATTAAATTATTTTTGGTGTAATGTGTTTCATTTTTTTTACATTCATGGTTATTATGTAAATTCATAAGCTGGGTAAACTCAATATGGTTAACTCAGTGAATGTGCTCTTACAAGATTCTTTATAGTGTAGTCCTGCTAGACATCTTATCATTTTTTTTGTTGCTTAAAAACTTTTATTGTATGGACGGAGTTCCCCCAGAAAGGTAGTCCATAAGATAGGATGGATTGTACAAGTCCATTGTAGATCAGCTTAAGCACATGTAGTGAGACTGTTCCACGTATTTGCTTTATTACAAAACACACACAGCTCATTTTTGTAACGAGGTTTTCTATGTGTACCTCCCATATTAATTTTTGATCTATAGTCAGGCCTAGATACTTGAACATATTCACTTGCTCTATGGATTTGTTTTTAACCCTTATTAGGGGGCAATAGTCATAAGAAATGTTTTTTTGTTGGAAGACCATGAAGACTGTTTTACTGATGTTAATTGCTAAACCACTATTTTCACACCATCTGGCGAATTTCTCTGCAACTGAGTTTGCTGTTTTTATAGAGAGCGGCAGCTTATTCTGTTCCACTATTTTACTAGTATCATCTGCATATATGATCGTTTTCTGCTGGACCACACTTGAGAGTTCTATGTCATGTTATGAAGGAAAGTGGAGCCAAAGTTGAACCCTGAGGAACCCCCATTGAAACAGAAGCAGGTCGCGATTTCACAAAGTCAATAACGACTATCTGAGATCTGTTTTTTAGGTATGATGCTACCCAATCATTTGCAACTCCTCTAATTCCAATTCGGTACAGTTTTTCCAGCAGTAAATTATGGTTCACTGTATCGAACGCTCTGCTTAGGTCAAAAAACAGAACAACTGGAAATTGTTTGTTGTTAAGGTGGAAATATATGTCTTCGCAGAGTTCATTGTCAGCTAGGAATAAGTTTGTGATATTCAACAAAATTAACCAGTCTCAGATAATAGCTAAAATCGATAATTTTCGCAACCTGAGATTGTAAGCATACATTACGGTAGTTGGCCACTTCGTTTTTAGATCCCTTTTTTTATATATAGGTACCGATTTTGATATTTTTAGTGCTTCCGGGTATGTTCCACCAACAAACGGCTTGTCTATTATGTGAGATAGTGGATAGAATATCACATCACGGACAGTTCTTAGAGCCTTACCGTGGATTTCATCTATACCAGATGATGTGGTTTTTGTTGTTTTGGTAATGATATCCTGAACTTCTATATAAGTTGTTGGGTACAAGAATAGTGTGGTATTTGATAAGGGGGATAACTTCAGATTATCTGTTATTGAATTTGTTTTTTCGATTCCCATGAAAAAATCATTGAAGTGGTTGCCAATATTATATTTATCTGTGGTATGATTATTATTGATAGTGAGCTCAATTTTGTTATTAGTTTTTGCAGTATTATTCCTTGTTTCATTAATAATTTTCCAACTCTCCTTGCTTATATTATTTGCATTCAATATTCTTTCGTTGTTGTATTCTGCTTTAGTTTTTTTCACCAGTTCTTCATAAATATATTTGTGTGGTATTTGATAAGGGGGATAACTTCAGAGTATTTGTTATTGTATCTGTTTTTTCGATTCCCATGAAAAATAAATTGAAGTGGTTGCCAATATCATATTTATCTGTGGTATGATTATTATTGATAGTGAGCTCAATTTTGTTATTAGTTTTTGCATTATTCCTTGTTTCATTAATAATTTTCCAACTGTCCTTGTTTATACTATTTGCATTCAATATTCTTTCGTTGTTGTATTCTGCTTTAGTTTTTTTCACCAGTTCTTCATAAATATATTTGAGTTGTTAATATCTGTTTTTTATTATCTCGTTTGCTGAATATTTTGCTATTTTATACATATCACATACCATTTGATTCAATTCCTTGATTTCTTCATTAATCCACGGTTTCTCCCTATTACTTCTACTTGTTTTTATTTTTATTTTTTTCAGTGGAAAAGCAATGTTGTAATGGTACAGTGGGGTTGTATTGAAAATATTATATCCTTCATTCACATCATCAGCTGTATATACATCCTCCCATTTTTCATTCATCAACAGTTCTCTGAAAGTTATCAAGTTACACTACAATTATGTGCTGAAGGTAATGCAAATGTACAAGTTTGAAATTTATGATCTGAAAGATGTGTATCTTCAACATAACAATCAGTTGGCTGGAGATTTGTGTACACCGCATCTATACTTCTATTAATACGTGTAGGCTCAGTTATAATATTTTTCATGTCAAATTCAAAGAATATATTTTCAATTTTTCTCGCTTCTAAGTTGTTTGTTGAAGAGTCTATATTAATATCACCACATAGAATGTAGTATTGTGTTGTCGTAAAGATTTTGCACATCGGGTCATAAATTTCATGAAAAAATATATCGATATCACTATTTGGTGTTCTGTATGTATGTATGTATGTTTTATAATTAAAAAGTAAATATTTTGAAGAATATAATGAAATATCAAATGAACAACTATAAGTTACTTTAATTGGTTACTAGCAGAGGGCTAATAAAGAAATGAGGTTTTGGTTTCGAAAAAAGTTGTTGATTACAGAAAAAAGAAAGTGTGAACGAGTAGTATTAAAAAATTCAAAAAATAAGTACATTGTTCTTTAGATAAAATTAATAAGAATTAGTGTTTTTAAATGAAGCTCACGGTCTCTAGTTAATTCCACAATATAATAAAAGTTATTGAAAATTCTAAAAAATTGACAATTGTTTCGATAAATCAATATCATCGTCAGAATGACAGAAGTTACATTTCATTTTATGCCTACCTGATGTTTAGTAGTTATTTTTGGCTAGACCAAGAATAACCTAACTTGTGATTGGCTTAATATATGTTTATAGAAAAAAGAAGAAGATGTGATATTACAAATATTGAAGCTTAGATATTATTAGCCCTATGGTGATATCCTGGATATCATTTTTCCAATTAAGATCAGTATAACTGTGCAATGATATAAAAAACCAGGAAAACTATATCTGCTGATCTTTACAATTATCACTTAAGAAGACAGTTTATTAGTGGATAACTCCCTAGATTTAACTGTTCATTGACAACTTCATATTGGGGGTTTCTTAAATGTCTTCTAATTTCCAGTTCTTCAAGGAAATCCAGCTCTTGTTTCTTTTCACAAATATGCAGCACTTCTAGTTCTGTGTTAGGTGTCAATGAATGATTGGTGTCAAGTAGATGTTTTGCTTAGTGGGATTAATCTGGTTGTTTTAATATGTATGCTCGTAAGTGCTCACTGTATCGTATTTCAAAATTCCTAAGGGTTTGACCCAAATAGACAGCATTACATTCTGGACATTTGAGTTTATATATACCTGACTTCTTTAATAGTGGTATTTTTGTTTTTAAATTTAACAATTTTGTACTAACGTTACTTTCTGTTTTAAAAGAAACTGTTGTATTCGTTGCTGAAGATATTATTTTTGAAATATTATTAGAAATATTTCCTGCATATGTGATGGTTTTATAAGTTTTGATTTCATCAGACCCTTAGGAATTTTGAAATACGATACAGTGAGCACTTACGAGCATACAGATTAAAACAACCAGATAAATCCCACTACGCAAAACATCTACTTGACACCAATCATTCATTGACACCTAACACAGAACTAGAAGTGCTGCATATTTGTGAAAAGAAACAAGAGCTGGATTTCCTTGGAGAACTGGAAATTAGAAGACATTTAAGAAACCCACAATATGAAGTTGTCAATGAACAGTTAAATCTAGGGAGTTCTCCACTAATAAATTGTCTTCTTAAGTGATAATTGTAAAGATCAGCAGATATAGTTTTCCTGGTTTTCTATATCATTGCACAGTTATACTGATCTTAATTGGAAAAATGATATCCAGGATATCACCATAGGGCTAATAATATCTAAGCTTCAATATTTGTAATATCACATCTTCTTCTTTTATCTATAAACATATATTAAGCCAATCACAAGTTAGTTTACTTCTTGGTCTAGCCAAAAATAACTACTAAACATCAGGTAGGCATAAAATGAAATGTAACTTCTGTCATTCTGACGATGATATTGATTTATCGAAACAATTGTCAATTTTTTAGAATTTTCAATAACTTTTATTATATTGTGGAATTAACTAGAGACCGTGAGTTTCATTTTAAAACACTAATATGAGCATATTCCACGAAGTAAGGGTCGAGACAGTCAATTTCATTAATAAGAATTGTTTAAAATTAAGTAAAATAAGATGTGGCCAGAGAAACTAACCTCTAAAAAGGCATTCTCGAAGAAAGGGAATATCCTGTAGTGAGAATTTCACTACCCCGAAGAGTCAACATATACCATATCGTGTAAATAATAATTTTCACGATCTTTGAAGAGAATATATGCCTGGAAAGCCTTCGAAATTAAATTGATTCGAATGGATTCTTGAATCAATCCCGACTTTTTTCGAAGTAGCCTACAAGGAAGAGAGAGTAAAATAAATTAACAAATCTATTGATAATCAGCGGATGATAAGAAGGTATTTAAAAACTGTTTCATTTCAAATAAAACTTACCGTGTGTGTATTAAACATTAGATATTGAAAGTCTGATGACAGCGTGTGTTTCTGACAGTCATCCATTTTCTAACGAGAATCTTGGTGAATATCGAGTTATTTTCATATTGTATATTGTCTCAAACGTATAACAAGTTGCATACTTGTATCTATTTAACATAATTTCATTTTTGTGAATGAGGGTCGTATGAAAGGTCATTATAGATAAGTTCATTTTTTTCAATTTATGATAAAAAAGAATAATGTATTTTCTTGTATCAAATAACAAATAAAATTGACTGTCTCGACCCTTACTTCGTGGAATATGCTCATATTAGTGTTTTTAAATGAAACTCAAGGTCTCTAGTTAATTCCACAATATAATACAAGTTATTGAAAATTCTGAAAAATTGACAATTGTTTCGATATGATATTGATTTATCGAAACAATTGTCAATTTTTTAGAATTTTCAATAACTTGTATTATATTGTGGAATTAACTAGAGACCTTGAGTTTCATTTAAAAACACTAAATAACAAATATTTCCCTTCGGAAAAAATAAATTATACTGTCTGTTGCGTTGGGGCCAAATATTACATTTATAACTGTAAGTGCTCAAACTGACTCACCTGATGCCTCTTGTAGCCGAAACACGGAGTGCACTCACAAAAGTAGTTACAATAATTATTTGCGTTCAGCGTAGCGGTAGTGTTAGTTTTACCTATATCGTTAGACTAGTTTAAATACTCCGTTTGGACAAAGACGATACATTTAAAACAGAGCCGGCTTGAGCAACTTTGCATACTTTAAGTAAAAAGTATTGAGAAGGCCATTTTAGCCGCAACATTTCCTGCCCGGGAAAAAGGTTTAATAATTAAACAGAAAAAAAGCAAAAAAAATTAAAATTACCTAACTTTACCCCCATAACCAATAAGTGATTTGTTTAGCGACTAATCGTATTCTAAACACTGATCAAAAAAAAACAAAATTAAAATAAATTTTAAAGAAAGAACAAAAACAAAACAAAAGTATTTGGCAACTACGGAACTATTCAAGAGGGAGAGGGCATAACTTGACCAATGGCCTTTTTATTTCTCCCTTAGAAGTTCTTACTGTGGCAACTCCTACCGTTTTGTCTTCTCCGGGATACAGTTTGGTACCGCGTCCTAGTATCCACTCCGAAGGAGGTAAATTGTCTGCTTTAACAAGTACGAGCGTGCCAACGGTAGGCGGAATACTAGCCTTTAACCATTTAGAACGTTGCTGTAAAGTATGTAAATATTCATTATGCCAACGTCGCCAGAAGTCTTGGTGCAGCTTTTGTAATAACTGCCACCGTGAAAGCCTATTGAGCGGTACGTTGTTATAGTCAGGAACAGGAATAGCTGACACTGGTTCCAATGTAAGAAAATGCGCAGGTGTCAAAGCCTGTATATCATCTATATCGGTGGTCATTGGTATTAATGGGCGCGATTTAAGAATCGATTCTATTAATGTCAAAACCGTATAGAATTATTCATATGTTAATATTTGATCGCCTAGCACACGTGAAAGATGAGATTTTACACTTTTTACACCCGCCTCTACCAAACCGTTAAAGTGGGGTGCGCCTGCGAGCGAGGGATGCCATTGAATTGTTTCATGAGCGGCTGCCTGTTGCATAAGTTTTAAGAGTTCATGACGAGCCCCCATGATGTTGGTGCCACAATCGCTATGCAAATGTGATGCCCTCCCCCGACGAGAGATTAAACGTTGTAAAGCGGCCAAAAAAGTTTCTGTAGACAAATCACTTGCCAGTTCCAAATGAACTGCTTTTGTAGCGAAACATACAAAAATGCATAAATAAGCTTTACGCGTGCGAACACCTCGATACCGAGTCATTACGGTATTAAAAGGTCCACCAAAATCTACTGCAGAGCGTGAAAACGGTTTAATTTGGGAGATTCTTGAAACCGGCAAATTTCCCGTGGGTGGTTGATAGCTTCGAGGATTAACTTTCCAACACCTGATGCATTTGGATAAAACAGAGTTATTTGTTCTCTTAGCAGATAAAATCCAAAATTGTTGAGATAACAAATAATAGGTTGAGCAAAAACCTGTATGATAAAAACTTTCATGAAAATGACGAATAAGTAATGTGGATAACTGACAATTGCGGGGTAATAAAATGGGATGTTTAGCGGAATATGAAAGTGGAGCATTTTTTAAACGTCCTCCTACTCTAAGGATGTTATCCTCATCCACAAAAACTTGTAGCTTGCGAAGCGGTTTAGAAATTTTTTTATTATTTAATTCGTCATTAAAATAAACGTGTTGAGTATATTTAACAAGTAGTAATAAGGCGGCATTTTTTTCAGAAGAAGAAAGAGCGCCTAAACGTTTTTCTTGCATGTTCTGCAGGTTAAATACGAAACGAAGTATATAGGAAACAACATTTCTTAGGGTCGAAAAGGAAGAAAAGCGGTTTAAAAGATCGGGTAGAAAATTTTGATCTTGTTAACGCAAATAATAAAAGTTTATTTTCTTCATCGCAAATAATAATTTTACTAGTTTTAGAAGATATGTGAAATTTGGGCCAATGGTGGGAAGAGTGCAATAAAAAAGATGGTCCTGTAAACCATATAGCATGTGCTGATAGCTCATAGGGTAAGGCTCCTCTGGAGACTACATCCGCGGGATTATTGATAGACTCAACATAATTCCAACATGATGAAGATACATTTTCTTGAATAAAGGAAACTCTGTTGGAAATGAAGGGTTTATATTTGCGGGGCGATCCATTGATGCAATATAAAATAATTTGAGAATCCGACCAGGCACAAATTTTATCGAACTCAATATATCCAGCGAAACATTTCTGAACATAAATTAATAATTTTGTGAGTAAAACAGCTGCAGAAAGCTCTAGTCTTGGAATGGTAAGCTTCTTGGTCGGAGCTATTTTTGATTTTGCACAAACAAAACTGGTATGGATAGTATTGGCTTGGTTACACATCCTTAAATAAATGACACATTCACTTGCGTCACTAAAGCCATGCAACTGATAATTGCAAAAAACATCTGAACTGACTTTATGTCCAAAAAATCGTGGTATTTGAATATTTGCCAAAGAGGACAGATCTGAGCAATATTTTTTCCATGCAGAAATCACATCTTCACAGGGGGCATCATCCCAGCCGATACGGGACAGCCATAGCGTTTGAATAATGTATTTACAATAGAAGGTTATGGGAGAAATGAATCCCAAAGGGTCATAAACTTTTGCTAATTCCGATAATAAAGAGCGTTTTGTACAATTAAACTCAGGTTGTGTATTGATCTTAAAAGAAAAACAATCACTTTGGGGATGCCACTCTAAACCCAACACTTTCAGCGAATTGGACGAAAAAGCATGCGGATGTTGAGACAAGTGAGATTGTGGTAAATCAGAAAGCAATGCCAGATTATTACTAGACCATTTCCTTAATTCGAAGCCTCCCAACTTCATGAGTGAAACAAGCTCCGAAACCAACTTAAATGCAAGATCCATAGTAGGGCAAGACGTGACAATATCATCTATATAACAAAAATTGCGAATAACGTGTGCGGCCAAAGGAAATTTTTCACCTTCATCTTGAATCAACTGTTGGACACACCGAAGAGCCAAAAACGGCGAACTGTTAAGCCCATACGTTAGTCGAGTTAAGCGATAATCTTGGACCTCTTCGTCAGGCGAAAACCTTCAAAGAATTCTTTGATAATTACAATGAGCGGGATTCACAAAAATCATGCGATACATTTGTTTAATGTCTGCTTAAACAGTATAGTGATATAAACGAAATAATAATAAAATCGACACAATATCCTGCTGGAGTTTTGGACCAACAAATAAATTGTCGTTTAGCGATGTTTGATTGAGTAAGTGCGCAGTTGCATTAAAAACAACCCTAAGCTTGGTTGTGAGACTGTACGGTTTTACAACTGCATGTTGGGGATTATAATAAGAATGGGTAGGAACTGTCTCATCTTTGATCAATTCCATATGGCCTAAATCGAGGTATTCCTTTAAAAAATCAGAATATTGCAAATATAAATGAGCGCACTTAAGCAACCGGCGTTCAAGAGAATAAAAGCGGGATAAAGCTAAAGTGCGCATGCCAGGAAACGTTGGCAAAAAATCTTGTTTAAAAGGAAGTGCAACCATATAATTTCCCTCCTTTACACGACTATGAGTTTCAACAAATATTTTTTCACAAATATCAACTTTATTTGTAGTATCGATTACTTCTGGAACACTTTCGACTTCCCAAAATCTCTTTAAAGTACTATTTAAAGCACTGTTTTCGACAAAGTTGCAATAAGTAGTGGTAGGTGAAGTATTTTGAGAAGTTTTACCTAGAATTACATAACCAAATATTGTATTGAGAGCATCTGGAGTGGATTCATTTCCAGAAATTCGACCATTACAAATAATTTTTGAGAATACATCTGCCCCGAGTAGGACATCAATCTTCCCAGGCCTAAAAAAATTCGGATCCGCTAGGGTTAAGTTCGAGATATGATTCCAACCTTTTATGGCAATCATACAGTCGGGAAGTTCATCACAGATTTTTTAACTATTGTGGCCTCAAGGTTTAGTACCGGCGAGGGCAACCTTACTGGTTTGCATGCAAAGACTATTTTAGCAGTATCAAGAGTTGAGGACATAGAGCCTAAGCCCTTCATATCGAGAAGATAAGCAGATTTGGGAAGACCCAGAAATTTAGCGGCTTTTTCGGTTATGAAGGAGCTCATGCTACCCGAATCAAGAAGGCACCGATAAGTATGATAATTTCCTAAATGATCCAAGACATCTAGGTAGGCAGTTGCTAACAGAGTGCGAGAAGTTTCAGTGACAATTCCCTGACCAACAAAAGCAGTTTCGATATTTGGATTTGGCGGAATCATATTAGGATTAGTATTCGAATTAGCGGAAATGCGATTTTCAACATTGGTTGAATTAGTACTAATGCGCTTTGGCGTGCGATCAAAATGTAATAAACTGTGATGCGAACTAGAATTGCAATGTCGACATCTGTGTGTCGAACGACAGTTTCTAAGATCATGCATCGAACTTAGACAATTAAAACTCAAGCGATTTGCTTTACAGAAACTATGTCTTTCTGACTGCAACTTCTTATTAAAATTTTCACATTTATATAAAGAATGCGGTTGATTACACAACAAACAATTTCTTGCAGGCGATTTCGCGTTTTCATTGGCATTGTTACTCAAAAATACACGAGTAGCGCGGGATTGAGGTTTGTATTTAATTGCGGTTGAAGAAGAACCCGAGTGTTCACTTAAGAGGACATTATCATATGCTAGATATTGTTCCGTTATAAAAGTGGTTAAAGTTTTGTAACTTGGTACCGTAGCTGATGAGTTAGTCAACTCAAAGCGTAACTTCGTATCGTCATCTAACATTCTAATAATCATCATCGCGAGAACAAAGTCCCATTGCGCCACAGGAAAATCCATGACTTCAAGAGCTGCGAGATTTTCCTCAAAAGTATCTACTAATTTTTCCAGCGCGTTTGGATTATTTGCCTCAATTTTTGTAGTGGCTTCGATTTCATTCCAATGTGCTTGAGCACATTTTCTAGCGTTAAAATATCGTTTAATTAGTGTATCATACGCAATTTTATAATTATCTGCTGTATTCGACAAGTGTTTTATTAAAGCCAGCGGCTTAGATTCTAACGAACTAATCAAATTTTTCTACCTCGGACAAACTAGTTTTATTATGCAGTAAATTATTAAAATGATCAATAAACGAACGAAATTCTTTATAGTCTCCTTTGAACTTTTTCAACTCAATTTTAGGCAGACGAATATGCGAAATATCATTTTGTAACATTGTTGCGTTTAATTGATTAGTGGTGACATGTACGGCATCATTGTTAAATAGATCTGAATAACTAGCTTTAATTTTATAATATTCTGTAAGAAATGCTTCCTTCACAGCATCTTCACCTTCAGGTACCGCATCGGGGGTGGCAAACAATATATTTAATAAAGCGGTATGATGTTTTAAGAAAATATCTTTTAATTCATCAATATCTGCACATCTAATTTTGTCCTCATTACTCATCTTAAATAGTTTTAAATGTGCTTTGAGATATGCGAAACAAATTTAGAATAACCGATATTTAACTTCTAATTTGCCGAAAATACGACGTGAATAAACTCTATAGGTATACGCGTTTCAAAAATACGATCGAAATGTCGAATTAGTGAACAAAGCGAAGTAAACAATAAATATTTGAAGTAGATACGAGGCGATCAGTTTCTGGTTCCTGCGAGGCGGAAAATGTAATTTCTGCGGAGTTGCGCGCGCTTTACGAACTAACGGAGAATACAAAACAAGCGAGAGAGGGGTTAGAAAGAGACACACACGAGAATCGCGATAGCACTACTTTTAGAATTTACAAACTAGGCAATAATATTGGTTTTTCAATGGTTTTTTCTATGCCCTCTTCCAAATTTTTTAAGTAAAAAGCCAAAACTATTTATTTTATGCTCAAGAATCTATTCATAAGAACAATAAATTATATTTATATAAAAACATCAGTTGTTCACTTTAAGTTACAAAAGACCCAAAAAAATGTTTTTAAATAAAATACCCTTAAAGACACACCCTTATACCCGTTTTTTTAACTCGAAGGACCAAAAAATGTTGCGTTGGGGCCAAAGATGACATTTTTAACTATAAGTGCTCAAACTGACTCACCTGATGCCTCTTGTAGCCGAAACACGGAGTGCACTCACAAAAGTAGTCACAATAATTATTTGCGTTCAGCGTAGCGGTAGTGTTAGTTTTACCTATATCGTTAGACTAGTTTAAATACTCCGTTTGGACAAAGACGATATGGCGATACATTTAAAACAGAGCCGGCTTGAGCAACTTTGCATACTTTCAGTAAAAAGTATTGAGAAGGCCATTTTAGCCGCAACACTGTCTGTAGACTGCATTGCTAAGAGTTTAATTTTTTTATCAGTTGGTAGTGGTGTTTGAAGTTACGAGCCACGAGCGTTTTCCGAATACGATTCACAGGACCGTTTTGTAAAAACTTATTCAACACAAATATTTCAGTTCACAATTTTTTATCATTATTCAATATCAAGATTTAGCGCTTATTATAAAAAAATCATATGAATATTTAACCTTATGAACCCAAGATCCTGAGAAGCTGAGTGCTCATTAAAAAAATAATAATAAAAAGAGATATAAAGGTAAGTGCACTGTGTGGCATTATTGAACTTAAATAATTTATTAAATATACCGGGCAACTTTTAAAAAAACTTTCATTAAATCAAAGATATAAAAAGATATAATAAAATTAAATTGAAAGGGAACATATAAATAAAATATATATATATATATATATATATATATATATATATATATATATATATATAGAATATTTCATAAATTTCGGGTATAGCGGTCTGTAGGCAATTAAAACTGCAATTTTTCTAATATTCTCAATATTTCGCCATTGTTTAACAGCTTCTTCAGGAAAAATTCTACAATAATTAGTAATGTACATTTTAAAACCCATTAAAATTAACAATAAATAAAAACTTACAGAGAGCAACAGTTGTTTTGCCGATACGGGCACTAGCATCACATTACACACATTAAAAATAGATTATTATAAAATGTTTCTATTCTGCTGTTTTTTATATATTATAGTAAAAAGTGATAAGAATTTAAAAGTTCTTAACATACAGAGTGACATGTTAAAAATAATTAAAAAGATTACAATATATATTGCTCAAATTGTTAGTATCAAGTTTGTAGTTTAGGTTGTTTTCATGTTTCTTGATATAATACATTTCAAGGAATAACCTAGATCTGTAGTTGTTTTTTTTTGTTTTTTTTTCTTCTTTTTTTTCTTACAACAACAACTACAGATGTAGGTTATTCCTTGAAATGTATTATATCAAGAAACATGAAAACAACCTAAACTACAAACTTGATACTAACAATTTGAGCAATATTTATTGTAATCTTTTTAATTATTTTTAACATGTGACTCTGTATATTAACAACTTTTAAATTCTTATCACTTTTTACTATAATATATAAAAAACAGCAGAATAGAAACATTTTATAATAATCTATTTTTAATGTGTGTAATGTGATGCTAGTGCCCGTATCGGCAAAACAACTGTTGCTCTCTGTAAGTTTTTATTTATTGTTAATTTTAATGGGTTTTAAAATGTACATTACTAATTATTGTAGAATTTCTCTTGAAGAAGCTGTTAAACAATGGCGAAATATTGAGAATATTAGAAAAATTGCAGTTTTAATTGCCTACAGAGCGCTATACCCGAAATTTATGAAATATTCTATAATTAAGTAACGGTCGATAACTTAATAAATTTATATATATATATATATATATATATATATATATATAGACACAAATGTGCATTTGGTTTCCCTGCTGAAATCCGTTGTTTTGTGTTTTCCCATGATTTGATCAACAACTTTGCTCCCAAGTTTTACACCCTTATTTTGTTATACCTTCTCTTCCATGTATATATATATATATATATATACAATTTTTTTTAAATTCAATTTATATAAATACGATGTATTACTATGATGTTGAAAAGTTTTAGGGCGTCAACTTACCATTCAAAAGGTAAGTAAAATTTAATAATATGATTCAGAATTTGTTGTAGTTGTCTCAAATAAGTGTAAATGTATTTGCTCCGGCTCTACACAGTCTGACTCTTCTACAGGGAGTCGACTCTTGAAAGAATTGTAATTTTAATCTAAATCTCCTTTTTTTAATATTTTTTTTTAAATAAATTTATGTTATTTTAAATTTTAATACATATATTGAACTATTGACAAATTCTTTCCTTTTAACGAATGATGTATTTATTCTATCTGTAAATGACAATATTAAAATTATATATAATTTTTATATACGTTTTTTAAAACTATAAATTCAAATTCTGTTGTCTATTTGAGAAACACCCTGTCTATAATTATTTCTTGTATAACCAAAATTATTATATATAATTTTTAAAAAAAATTATTTAAATTTTATAACAAAATTTCTTACCTTTCAAATAATACAGGAGGTTTACTCAACCTCTAAATAGGTTTGTACATATCACATGAAAAATATAACTGGATAAATCCACAAGTTGCTGTCATTAACATTCGACAAGCAGCCAGCACAGTTGGATTTCCATTTTTGTACGTTAGATCTATCTATCGACAAATAATTCGTTGCATACTATATTCATTACTGACATTCATAATAAAACATACCACAAAACTTGACTATATAACGAAGATAGAAAAATATGGAAAGGATATTGTAAAAAATCTTTCAGAAGTAGTTTGGACACGTAATAAAAATTATAAATTGGTAGACAAGAAATGACAGAGCAAATGCGACATATACAAGAAGTTCGAATGAACTTGGTGATGAAAATGTAGAAAATATTGGACAAAACATCTCAATCTTGGATTTTATTCAATGGAAATTAATAGATAAAATACTAATAACACAACTGCATTGAATATACCATTTTCTTTTCAGATGATAATAATTTTTAGCTAACACAATTCTTATTTCTGATTCCCGAAGACTTTTGTCAGACGTTAACGCGAGTTTCACAGCTTCGTGTAGGACCTACACTAACAAATTTCTCGCTACAATCAGAAATATTGTGTTTCACAAATACAACTTTCTATAGACTCATATAAATCTTCAGTACGTGAGACATATATTTATCGTAAAGATAAAAAATTTCAATCAGGCAAGCACTAACATAGCAAATTCAACATCTACAAAAAAAATATGAATAAATCTAACGATGAAAATGTGTGAAGTAAATCTTAATTCGGAATTTTATTAACACAGAGATTAGTGGGTATTGCCCGCAAAAAGAAAAAGGGGGGCTACTAAAAAGAGTGGTAACCGCAGACATGCATGTTTCTGGCTCATTAGCCGTTCTCAGTACGGTACAACCAAGTAAGGGTATGAAACTGGGATCAAAGGTGTTGAATGAAACATGAGAAAATATATATACACATATTTTTTTTCCTTCATTCTTTGGTGGAATTAGGTCAATAAAAACTTTTAGTGAAACTTTACAGTCATATAATTTTTTAAATAGTGTACCTTCGTGTTAACGTTTCGGTCATTATTTGTCAAAACTAAAATTACAGTCCTTATGAAAATATTTATCATTTAGAGATATACAAATTCTTACCTTAAAGTGTAGTTATTCTAACTTCAAAATAGAAACAACACAAATAAACATAATATTAAAATGTATTAGAATCAACACATACACTCACGTCATTATTAAAAATTATTTGTGATTAAATTGTGGCGATTTCATGATTTCAATGCGTACTAAAATTGTTCGACATGTATGCGATAATTATGCACTTGAATATTTATCTCTACTATAAAAGTGGAATACAAAAGCTATTAAGTTTGTTGATGACTTTTTCTCATTAATAGCCCAGTTGCTTTATGAATTGCTACCATTTCAGAAAACTCTCTCTTCCTTAGATTATTTTCGGATTTTAAAATTTTTGTGTCGCTATAACTAAATTGATGTTTTTTTGTTATTATATGATTAATTAAAGCTGTGGCAACGCTTCTTCGGAACAGCTTCCGAGTAGACATTAAAAAGTATAGGTGACACACATTCCTGTCTAACGCCGCGTTTAATAGTAACTTTATCTGAAACCTCTTGTTCCCGCTGCTACTGATATTTTAGACTTATTCTGAAAGTTGGAGTAAGGTGATTTGACCGTGAATAAGAAATTTCCACTTGTTTTGAGTGTCGTATAAACATGTATATGGCTTCGTCATATAATTTTTCATATTTCTGATCTAAATTGCATGTTATAAATTTTGTTGCAGATCCTAATTAGTCAAATAATGATTTCTTTGATCGTGTCTTCCCAAATAAATTCAACTGATTCAATTAAGAGTTGTCTCTCTCAATAAATTTCATCAGGTGACAGAAACTTTGGATATGATTATTAAAATTATTAATCTCAGGTGATTTCGATAAAGAATTGTAGAAATGATAATAATGGTCTGATTTTTTATTTTCATTTGCTATTTATAAAACGAATAAAATCTCAAGATACAAGGTGAATAACCTTCGAGTGATGACGTCAGCAACAGTTTTTTCATATGAAATAGTACGGAAGCATTGTACAAATAGTGTCTGATATGTACGACTTTTGATTTTACTAAAGTCGATTGTACATCACATAAGAACATCTATCCCCTAATCTCGAAAGATATTCCATTTAGGAAAAAAAAGTTGAATAGAAATTGTTATTGTTTATAATCGAACTTTTATATTATATACTTTTCACGTATACAGGGTGCTCAGTTTTCCATGGTCATGAATCAACTCTTAAAAATTAAATGGGATATCCTGTATATTATTTTGGAAATGGATTCTTCATAAAAAAATAAGAGTGACTTTTAATGAGATATTATATATGTATATCGTGGTTTGGGATTTATTAGCCGTTTTATATATATTTTTTTGCTAAAAACGTATTTATTTAAGGTAGTTGGAAAAATATAAGTACGAGTATATCATATACGCTGAATCTACCATTTAATATTAAAAACAATAGCACAACATATAAATCTAGTTGTTATATTACAGGGTGATGTCATAAATTGATCCGATCGGGATATATAAATATAAATAAAAATCGATAATTTTAAATGGGTTACCCTGTATATCATTGCCGATTTCGATTGTTCACAAAAAATAAGGTAACTCTGTATAAAATAGCCTATACCCAATTAGACAGGTTTATTTAAAGTAACAGTACCTGGATGACCGAGCTTTGCTCGTTAACCGATTCATTTCATCCTCTACTTCTCGCGTCATTATATATCCCTGTGCATAACGATTTTGCGCTCGAACGATAAACTCCAATAACTTCATCATTGAGGTAGTAATTCTTGAATTGAGTGGAGGGTTAACTCTTTCATTCACGGCTTCATCAGGGTCTAAAAAGTATAGTTGTCCATACTGTGGCCGTTCAAAGACACCAACATCATTTTGGGTCGGATGTGCTGTCATATTCATTTTATGATATACTTGTCCGCAAACAATAAAACTATAAATTCCATGGCTATTTATTGTTCTATCATCTTCTACATTGACATATTCTTCCGAATATGGGTGACGGTTTAAAAAGAGACGTACTAATTCATTTGAAAATTTTGGTTGCTCCATTACAATTCGTCCATGCAAACAACAGTCACCAATAGAATTTCTATTTATACGATTAGAAACGCGTTCCTCAGCGAAATGCAATGCACCACAATGGATACACAAAATTTCAAATGGTCCTAAGGCGTGATATTGCACAGCTGCAATAACGGCACATTTATAAGTCGGCAAACAATTATTAAGTTCTAAAGCCCTACGTCGTCTTCCGTCTCGACGTCTTTGTTCTTCTAATCGGTGCTTTCGTTGTTCCTTATTTTCATTAGTTACACGTTGTGCCGCACGCTGCCGCAAATCTTGCAGACGTTGATCTCGTTGTTCGTTATTTTCATTAGCTACACGTTGGGCCGCACGCTCTCGTGAAACATATAAATCATAAGACCTTTCTGCTCGTGTAATTTCAGTCAAATTTTGCAAGCATCTCACTTTAGCAGCATGTGTGGGACGAGCAGAAACCTGATTATGCTCTGTATTTAATGAGTCTTCACTGTGAGAAGTTTGAGAATCCTGATCAGTTTGATGACGATGCTCTTCTAGGTGTTCTTGAGACGAGTTGCGGCTTCGTGAAGTTAGATTGTTTATAAGCGTTTTTTTCCAATATCGTTTAGGCATTTTTAAGTGGACACGTGCATTAAGAAGACACAAATAACATAAATAAACAATTGATTTTAGTCTAACCTCAAAAAACACTCATTGACTTCGTGTTACTTAACAACGCCATCTGCTGTCGTGTCGTTAAAGCAATTAGTTGCTCACAAAAAATAGTATTATTATTCGCCAATAGATGTCAGGAAGAGTCATATTTTTCAGTTGAGACTACTCAAACGCCTCCTTTTCGTTATTTTTCTTCCAAGTTTATGTTTAAGTTGATTATCGATAAAGTACGAATAAAATGACATTTTCTAAAAATGATTCAGATCGATTTATCGCCCCCGAAACCCCCTATATACTAAATTTTATGAAAATCGTTGGAGCCGATTCCGAGAATTCAATTATATATATATATATATATATATATATATATATATATATATATATATATACAAGAATTGCTCATTTAAAGATATGAGATTTTTGCATAAAATCAAAAACAAAAAAATACAAATTATTTTTGGTAACTTTGTGAATTTTCTTATAAATGTTTTCATATACGTTTTAGAAAAAAGTGTACAAGGGTTGTTAAGGTCTATAAAAAATGTAAGAAGAAACTTTTTTGCATCAGCCATTTTGTTTCTACTGAGCCGATTTAACTCGTTAACGAATTCGTCCAAGATTTTGGCCCAACCCATTTTTGTAGCGAGTTTGGTTTCGATCCGTCAAAAAATGCGCTCTCTATCGTGCTTACAAATTCCGTTAAAACACATACATATGTATATAGTTGTCGTGTCATTTGGCATTCCCACATGTTATTATCGCATCTGAAGTGGCATCCGATAATAGCCTCCACCAAAATATTTTGTGAGGATGGTCCTTTGGGCCTCTAGTGTCCGAAAAAACATTTTTTAGCCGGATACCATTTGGCCCCCTTTTTGTAAAAATATATTCATTTTAGTTGAGGGCTCTGACCGCCAGGCGCCTTAGTCGTCGATTTCGTCTATATTTTTCGTTAAGGCCCGCGCGTTAACTGGCATCCGGCAAATCTGACAACGCTGCGAGGGGTTGAAGCATACAAAATACTGAGAAATTCTAGTCAACCTCTTTTTATTCCTGCGTTACAATTGTTTTATTTCCGAGGGGAAAATAATAATAGATTCGAACTTCGTTTCGAAGCCGGTGCGCTGACATTTGACGTGTACTTTAAACCCTTTCTGGTTAATCAACAATAAAGTATACTTTAATTTTATCAAGTTTGAAAATTTTTTATAGATAACAGAGAAATTAAAAAGACTTAAATATTTTTAACACATTCTTTCGTTGATATTAAACTAAATATCATCGATAATGATTGAAAATTTTACTTTCTTATATTTCACATTGGAAATTTCTGATCATAAGGCAGATCAGAATTAGCTAATCGACCTCCTACTCTAAAAATACCAGAATTGTCAATAAAGGGAGCTAAATGCAAAATATGTTTATTGGAAATAATTTTATTAGTCTTTAATTCTGAAATTTCTTTAAAAAAGTATCGCATTTATCGCATTGGCAAAAAAAATATTATAAAAACTACAGTTAAAGGATCTAAATTATTCTGAGAATTTATTTTGAAATTATTCAAAAGAATCTTAAACAAAAGGCAACAACTCTTTTAGAATTTAACAATCGAGGATTATTTTGAAAAAAGCGCATTCCAAAAATCTAACAAAGTATCCAGTTTAGTTTTAAGTAACGAAACGTTAATAATTCTTTCTTCAGGAATGTTATATTTCATTTCATTTGATGAAAATTCATTTAAATCTACATGTGGATTTTCTAAAAATTGTGGCCCATGCCACCACAACGACCTTTTGATTATGTTCTTTGCCTCTAGTAATTAAATCTGCATTATTAATTTTTGAATCTATGTGTCGCCACTGGCAGTTTGAAGTTAAATTTTGAATATCAGAAACACTATTTGACACAAAAATTGTCCATCTGGAAGGATGTGATTTCAGCCAACACAAGACTATTTGAGAATCTGTCCACACATTCGTAGTAAAAGTAGGAATTTTATTTTCCAAAATTGAAATTATTTTTGTGATCAAATTTGCTAAAAAGACTGCAGCACATAACTCAAGACGTGCTAGTGTAATGGTTTTTAAAGGAGTTACTCTACTTTTTGAAGCTATAAAATTACAAGAAATAAAACCATTGTCAGAATGCACGAATATAAACAACAACACCATATGCCTTTAAGCTACTATCGGAAAACCCATGAAATTCAATTTTCAAAATGTTATTTTTGAAAAAAATGTGTCTAGGAATTAATAACTGGGAAAGTTCATGAATATGTGAAATGAAATTTGTCCACTGACATAGAAGTTCAGAGTTTAATTCATCATTCCAACCTAATTATGACAACTAAATATTTTGCATTCGAATTTTTGCTCCTACAAGGACAATTTATTCGAAGAACTTTCCATTTTCAACTCAACACTTTCTTGAGAATTATTTTTTATAACATTTTTTAGAAATTGTGGATCATTACAAGCCCACTTATGCAATTAAAAATTTGCTATCTTTATTAGCTGATTATAAGTTTTTGTCAAATTATCAATAGAATCATTACCTGATAAAATATCATCTACATAACAATGAGAAAGAATGGCATTAGCAGCTAAGGGAAATTTTTCTTTATTTCTATAAGCTGAATATGGAGCACTATTTGTGCCATATGTAACAATTGGTAGTTCTAAGCATTTTAGGGGATCTGTAGGATTTTCTCGCCATAATATATTTTGTAGGAATGTCTGATTTGGATTTAATCTAACCATTCGATACATTTTTTGTATATCACAAGTAAGCACAAAATTAAATATACGAAAACGATAGAAAATATCAAATAGTTCTGGTTGAACTGTGAAACCTTTTAACATGATATTATTTAACGAAACATTGGACGAACTTTTCATGCTAGCATCAAACACTACTTTCAACTTAGTCGAACTACTGTCTTCTCGAATTACACAATGGTGATGAAGGAAATACTTATTTTCTTGGAACGCATTAATCAATTTTAAAGGAACATAATATCTAGCATGATTTAATAAAACGTATTCATCTATAAAGGATTTATAATCTTTGAATAAACTAGGATTTTTCTCAAAACGCCTTTCTAAATTGTGAAATCTATTTTTTGCCATGGAATAGAAATTACCTAACTTTATATGTTCATTTGAACTTTTTAAAGGCAAATCGATCTGAAAGAAACCATTTTCTATAATTTATATACTATTTGTGAAGATATTCTCAGCTAACTCTTTATCAGGACTAAGAATTTTATTTTTTGGGGAAATTTCTTCTATTTTCCAGAATGTTTGCAATAACTTATCAGTACCAGAACCCTGAAGAAAGAAACAACTATTATTTGAATCTTGGAATACGACCACCTACTATATAACCTAACTTGGTAACAACTAGTGTCAAGAATTTTTTTTGAATTTTTGCTATACCACCATTTATCAGATCATAATAAATATCAGCTCCTGAAAGTATGTCAATTTGAGAAGGAATGTGGAAATTATGATCTGCTAATTTCACATTTGAAAGAATTATAATTTTTTCCCTACGCAATGAAAATTGTGGCATTTTTTTTGTAATTTTCTTAATAACCAAACAATTTATGTTAAAACTAACATTTTTTGCTATATTGGAATGAACATTAATATTTACCATTTTATTAGAATTTGTAACTGTTATCAACACCATGTATTTGAATAACTTTTGATTCTGGAGATATGTTAAGGTTTTTGGAATTATTGAAACTGTACTACAAGGATCTAGAACAGCCTTTACTTGAATAGGCTTGTTTTTTGAATTATATAATTTAACAAGTGCAGTTGCTAGGAGTGCTTCTTCACTAGAGGATAAAGTGGACAAAGTAATACCATTGTCTTTACTTGAAGAATTATTTTCTAATTGTTCATTTCAAGGATTTTCTTCAGGGTTTCTACTAGAATTGGGGATGTGTGAATTATCATTACTATTTTGTAGTGGTCTATGAACATTTAAACTATTCTGTGAATTTCTAGGATAATTTATACTATTTTGTGAATTTCTAGGAGAATTTACCAAACTATTTGACTGATGATTATTACCATAGGAAGAACCATATCGATTAAAATTGTTAAATTAATTCTAAAGTTAGCACAATAATAAGCACCACGTTTGCATATTTGAGTAAAAAGCAATTTGTTCGAGCCCTTTCAGCTTAAACCCTTTCAAAAATGATGGCAGGAAAAAATGTTAAACGAATTTGATCTTATAGCCATTAAAACCCTACAAAATGGTTTTTAAAAAAGATCGATAGCATAAAAAGTAAGCGAGTTATGGATAAAAACCCAATAACATTTTTAAACTCGTACATGACATTTCAATTAATAAAAAGATATTTGGGTAAAAAAAATTAATTATAACCAGTATCCTATGAAGGGTTAATGTTGATAGTACAAAGTAGGGAACAATTACCATTTTATAAAAAACCAAACCGTTGAAATTGTAGTCAGCAAGTATTCAGCACTTAATTTTTTAGAAAGAAAGTAGTAAACAAAATATTATACAACACCACACTTGACAAAATCAAAATAACTTTAAATGTAAAAATTAATAGGATCACTTTTTTTATGCACTTGTTGCACGGTCTAGTGAACTAACCAGTTTAAAAACGCCTCTGGCCATGCATCGCTTTTATAGCGCTCCAGACATTATTCATGTCTGAACAGGAAAAATCAAGAAACTACCGCCTGACGTGTTCTCGCAATATAGGAATGATATGCTAATAAAATTTTGTGTGTATTTATACCTAGGGGAAAGCGGGGGAATGGCGGCCGCCTAAGCATTTTTTTGTTTCTGCCGTTATACCTGCTCATATTTTTAAAATATTACAGTAAATAAAACTTCAAACCTTACTACTTCAAAGTGTATTTACTGAAAATTTTCAAACAAAATTTTTTAAAAATACGAAAGTTTTTTCAGAATGTTGCGGGCGGCTGTAATTACCCACGGTTAAGAGGTAATAGTGGTCAATGCCAGTATTACCCCCCTTACTGACAAAAATCGGAGATATATATTTTTCCCTCAAAACTGGTACTAACCCGTGCTCGCTATAGATGTGCGGGTTGTCTTACGTGGTACAACCCGTGCTCGCCAGTCGACTAGCTTCGAGTCGAAGAAGGGGTGGATTCTTCAAAAAAATTATTATTCAGTTTTCAAAAAGGGCGCCAGAGAAGTTTTGGCAAGCACCCAAGACTTCTTAAATTAGCCCACAACTCCTCAGTGGGTTAACAACACTAACTACATACTCCAAATGTTGTACTGATAGGTAAGTTATCATAAGAAAATAAAAGTCAGTGATTTTTCGTCAACTATTTTTCGTATGGTTCCTTTATCAACTTTAAGTCTAATTTGTTCCTCCTTTTTCCGCTGCTTTTCTTCTAAGATTGACTTCGTTGACGTCATTATTTCTGAATGTTGCTTCCTACTGCTATAATGGTTGGATCTTTTATTTACAACTGAATGGTCATTCGAGCATCCTGGTATTGGAATTATGTCAACAAACGATAAGTCATGCTGTTTATCAGGTGTCTGGATTCTCCGTAACTTCCTTATTATTCTTTTCCTCATCTAGTTTGATTACCTCCTTCTCCTAATTTTGTTTTTTTCCATACAGCTCTTGTATAAATAATTCACCTGGAGCAAAGTCTTCATCGGTAAAATTTTCTGGTTTGCATGGAAATATTCCTGAATTCTCAAATCCTTTAATGGCTTTAATTGGTGTGGCTACGCGACCATATGCATTTTGAAATATTTCAGCTATTTCAGATCATGTGATACGTTCATGAGGATGACTTCTTAGATAATTTGCACATTCAATGTTATATGCTGATTTCAAGGATGAGTAAAATGCCACATCTAGCGGTTGGAGTCGATGTGACGTGTGCGGTGGTATTGGTAACACTACAATTCCTCTTTCTTTACAGAAATTGTACCCCTCCAATGTACAGTGGCTACTGTGGTTGTCGACAATTAGCAAAACTGGATCTTCCTCTGATGGTTTTACTACATGGTAAAAATGGTGGAGCCATTCTAGGAATATGATTTCATTTATACAACCATTGTCAGAGCAGCAGTAAATTGCACTTGGTGGCCCATTTTTCTTCAATTCAGATTTCATCCTTTTGCGCGCAAAAATAAATAAGGGTGGAATATATGTTCCTGAAGCATTTATGCAGCACATAATTGTCGTTGTTTGGCTTCTTTCTGCGCTTGTTATGAAGCCGATTCTCTTTTGTCCTTTGTCGGCAAGTATTCTTCCAGGGTTGTGGACAGTTGTAATGCCCGTCTCGTCTGCCTTATATATTTTGGATGCTGAAAATTCATACTTATCCAGAAGAGACTTTAAATTAGAAAAAAATAAGTCTACTTCAGTTTTGTTAAACGCAGATATGCGGTTAATGCTTGTCGCTTCCTGTTTTCTTAATTGAATAGTTGGATTCCGTTTTGAAAAGCCGGTCAGCCAATCTCTTCCTGCAGTTTATTTTTCTTTGGAAAATGGATGAGGTAATTGTTTTTCTTCGGCGTATTTTTAGCCACATTTTTTAATCTCTGTGGGAGTTATCCCATAAAAATGTTTTGCCAAATTTATTACTTGCTCAGCTAAAACTTTTTCTTCTTGTTTTTAAAATACCGAATTTCGACCTAAAGAAGCCTCTGATGTGTCATTTTGCTATATTCGTTTTTAAAGTGTAGATCTAGGAATAGCAAAACTTCTTACGACTTCACGGACGCTTCTGCCATTATTTATTGCTGTAGTAAGTTGTTGAGCAGTCCATTCTGATTTGTCGCTTTTTCTCTTGTAAACTCGAGGCTTCTGAAATATAAGAATTTATGAAGAAACACCCTGTATTGTTTATAAAAAAAATGGGCTAATAGTGGCCGGCCAACATTACCCCTACACACGAGGCCATTATAACCCCAAAATACCCCACAGTAATTTTTCTCTTAAATTAAAACCAAAATTTGTTATGCCGGCTTAAACTACAATAAAATTGCAACATTTCGGTACCAATTATGTAGTTAAATAAGTTGAATTGAGTGCTTTTACATACCTTCAAAAATCGGACAATGGAGCATGAATATCAACTAAAACTGACATTGCCAAAAATTTCTACTTTACCGGCTGAACTTCTTGGTTGCTAAAGTACAGTTTGAATGGCACAGATATAGATGGCGTAATAGGTATTAAAAGTGAAATAATAATAGGCCAGTAACTGTTATATTTGATGGCTATTATTACCCCACTGGCCACCATTCCCCCCCTTTCCCCTAATCAAAACTTTTATTTTAAAATTAATTTTTGTTTTTTGTTTTTTTTGCAAATTTGTTTCCAATTTTTTTTGGACCCTGGGATTTGGCGCCCCTAAAGGATGGCAGGGGGCCTGAGTTTGAAGGGGGTGGACTATGCGTTTCAGAGGTGGATGGTTGCTGATCTTCAATAACCATTGGCTCTGCAACAAGCTGTTCTTTTTCCGTGGGTGGATTCGGTGAAGAACAGCTCGGTCTTAGGAATTTTTTCCCCTGCGCCTTCGTGCCCATTCGGCGTTTCTTATATTAGGCTACAGATAATTTTTTCTGCTTCCCTCAGTGCCCTCGATCATGTCTGAAGACAACAAACTATGGCTTTTTAAAACTCAAGATTTAAAATATCCGGGGGCCCTAGCGAATATGTATGCCTGGAGA
The DNA here is from genome assembly GCA_963921935.1 of Galeruca laticollis. Classification (NCBI taxonomy): domain Eukaryota; kingdom Metazoa; phylum Arthropoda; class Insecta; order Coleoptera; family Chrysomelidae; genus Galeruca; species Galeruca laticollis. The sequence goes on along the minus strand of OY998175.1, from coordinate 211,758,525 downwards.
AAACGGATATTTCAATCAGGAATTTTCCTTGCAAAATTGAAGAAAAATATACTAAAGAACGGAACTAATATTAACAAAGCCCCCTATTAAAAAGGGAACGGCGGGCTTATTCTGTAACTTGCAACTGCCGATAATTGCGCAATTGTCGCTGTCAAACGCAGGTTTCGTATTCTCGAAGAAGCAACTGCGATCGCGATCGCAATTTATCTGTTAACTGCCTCTAGTGAGCAATTGGTTAACTAAAAAAGTGCATTTTTCAGTTGTTCATGTGAAAAATACGTATTCTGTAAGCAATTTTTTAGCAATTACAACGCGATTGCAACTGTTGAATAGCAATCACAATTATAGTAGTTGTAGTTGAGTTGTTTCATAATTAATTCAAGTTTTCCTAATAGAAATAGAAAGTAACTAATAAATTATAACATTTTGTCAATAACAAACATATTTTATTTGTCCAAATAGTAATTTAGTGGACTTACTAACTGCCCTCAGAAAAGTGGACACAACTACCTAATATTTAATAACAATTACTTACCACCGTGATAAAAGAGGGCCGAGAATATTCTTATGAGACATATGAGATACAATTGTTTCGTACATAATAATTTATTTAAAATTTGTGTTCAATTGCAGTAATGATGATTTTTCGACGCTTCCTTGGTTTTTATGCATATTAAATATCTTTTAAATTTGTTTTTGTTCATCAGCTGATTTATAGTTACGTTCATTGCTACCCGATTGCAAGTGGCGCTAGTTTCAAGACGTAAAAGTGCATCTTGACAGCAACCAGCAATTGCGACGCGACTACCTTAAAGAATACCAAATTATGCGACTGATTGTGCGACCGTTGTGCAATGGTTGCTAGTTGCAAAATAATTGTTGTTTTTTAGAATAAGCCCGCGTGACGAATGTCAACCAAACACACAAAAAGGAGACTCGGAAAAAGTATTGCCACTGGGAACTCAAGATTTAAAATATCCGGGAGCACTAGGGTATATGTATGCCTGACGCAAACGGATATTTCAATCAGGAATTTTCCTTGCAAAATTGAAGAAAAATATACTAAAGAACGGAGCTAATATTAAGAAACCTACGAAAAGGAGATCGGAAAAAGTATTGCAACTGGGAACTCAAGATTTAAAATATCCGGGAGCCCTAGCGTATATGTATGCCTGGCGCAAACGGATATTTCAATCAATAATTTTCCTTGCAAAATTGAAGAAAAATATACTAATGAACGGAGCTAATATTAAGAAACCTACGAAAAGGAGATCGGAAAAAGTATTGCAACTGGGAACTCAAGATTTAAAATATCCGGGAGCCCTATCGTATATGTATGCCTGGCGCAAACGGATATTTCAATCAGGAATTTTCCTTGCAAAATTGAAGAAAACTATACTAAAGAACGGAACTATTATTAACAAAACCCATATAAAAAAAGGAACTGGACGAATGTCAACCAAACACTCTAAAAGGAAACTCGGCGAAAGTATTGCAACTGGGAACTCAAGATTTGAAATATCCGGGAGCCCTAGCGTATATGTATGCCTGGCGCAAACGCATATTTCAATCAAGAATTTTCCTTGCAAAATTGAAGAAAATTATACTAAAGAACGGAACTATTATTAACAAAACCCATATAAAAAAAAGGAACGGGACGAATGTCAATCAAACACTCTAAAAGGAAACTCGGAGAAAGTATTACAACTGGGAACTCAAGATTTAAAATATCCGGGAGCCCTAGCGTATATGTATGCCTGGCGCAAACGGATATTTCAATCAGGAATTTTCCTTGCAAAATTGAAGAAAAATATACTAAATAACGGAACTATTATCAACAAAGCCCACTATAAAAAATGGAACGGGACGAATGTCAACCAAACACACAAAAAGGAAACTCGCAAAAAGTATTGCAACTAGGAACTCAAGATTTAAAATATCCGGGAGCCCTAGCGTATATGTATGCTTGGCGCAAACGGATATTTCAATCAGGAATTTTCCTTGCAAAATTGAAGAAAAATATAGTAAAGAACGGAGCTAATATTAAGAAACCTACGAAAAGGAGATCGGAAAAAGTATTGCAACTGGGAACTCATGATTTAAAATATCCGGGAACCCTAGCGTATATGTATGCCTGCGCAAACGGATATTTCAATCAGGAATTTTCCTTGCAAAATTGAAGAAATTTATACTAAAGAACGGAACTATTATTAACAAAACCCATATAAAAAAAGGAACGGGACGAATGTCAACCAAACACTCTAAAAGGAAACTCGGAGAAAGTATTGCAACTGGGAACTCAAGATTTAAAATATCCGGGAGCCCTAGCGTATATGTATGCCTGGCGCAAACGGATATTTCAATCAGGAATTTTCCTTGCAAAATTGAAGAAAAATATACTAAAGGACGGAACTATTATTAACAAAGCCCATTATCAAAAAGGGAACGGGACGAATGTCAACCAAACACACAAAAAGGAAACTCGGAAAAAGTATTGCAACTGGGAACTCAAGATTTAAAATATCCGGAAGCCCTAGCGTATATGTATGCCTGGCGCAAACGGATATTTCAATCAGGAATTTTCCTTGCAAAATTGAAGAAAAATATACTAAAGAACGGAACTATTATTAACAAAACTCATATAAAAAAAGGAGCGGGACGAATGTCAACCAAACACTCTAAAAGGGAACTCGGAGAAAGTATTGCAACTGGGAACTCAAGATTTAAAATATCCGGGAGCAATAGCGTATATGTATGCCTGGCGCAAACGGATATTTCAATCAGGAATTTTGTTTGCAAAATTGAAGAAAAATATACTAAAGAACGGAACTATTATTAACAAAGCCCACTATTAAAAAGGAACGGGACGAATGTCAACCAAACACACAAAAAGGAAACTCGGAAAAAGTATTGCAACTGGGAACTCATGATTTAAAATATCCGGTTGCCCTAGCGTATATGTATGCCTGGCGCAAACGGATATTTCAATCAGGAATTTTCCTTGCAAAATTGGAGAAAATATAGTAAAGAACATAACTAATATTAACAAAACCCATATAAAAAAAAGGAACGGGACGAATGTCAACCAAACACTCTAAAAGGAAACTCGGAAAAAGTATTGCAACTGGGAACTCAAGATTTAAAATATCCGGGAACCCTAGCGTATATGTATGCCTGGCGCAAACGGATATTTCAATCAGGAATTTTCCTTGCAAAATTGAAGAAAAATATAGTAAAGAACGGAGCTAATATTAAGAAACCTACGAAAAGGAGATCGGAAAATGTATTGCAACTGGGAACTCATGATTTAAAATATCCGGGAGCCCTAGCGTATATGTATGCCTGGCGCAAACGGATATTTCAATCAGGAATTTTCCTTGCAAAATTGAAGAAAATTATACTAAAGAACGGAACTATTATTAACAAAACCCATATAAAAAAAAGGAACTGGACGAATGTCAACCAAACACTCTAAAAGGAAACTCGGAGAAAGTATTGCAACTGGGAACTCAAGATTTAAAATAGCCGGGAGCCCTAGCGTATATGTATGCCTGGCGCAAACGGATATTTCAATCAATAATTTTCCTTGCAAAATTGAAGAAAAATATACTAATGAACGGAGCTAATATTAAGAAACCTACGAAAAGGAGATCGGAAAAAGTATTGCAACTGGGAACTCAAGATTTAAAATATCCGGGAGCCCTATCGTATATGTATGCCTGGCGCAAACGGATATTTCAATCAGGAATTTTCCTTGCAAAATTGAAGAAAAATATACTAAAGAACGGAGCTAATATTAAGAAACCTACGAAAAGGAGATCGGAAAAAGTATTGCAACTGGGAACTCAAGATTTAAAATATCCGGGAGCCCTAGCGTATATGTATGCCTGGCGCAAACGGATATTTCAATCAATAATTTTCCTTGCAAAATTGAAGAAAAATATACTAATGAACGGAGCTAATATTAAGAAACCTACGAAAAGGAGATCGGAAAAAGTATTGCAACTGGGAACTCAAGATTTAAAATATCCGGGAGCCCTATCGTATATGTATGCCTGGCGCAAACGGATATTTCAATCAGGAATTTTCCTTGCAAAATTGAAGAAAACTATACTAAAGAACGGAACTATTATTAACAAAACCCATATAAAAAAAGGAACGGGACGAATGTCAACCAAACACTCTAAAAGGAAACTCGGAGAAAGTATTGCAACTGGGAACTCAAGATTTAAAATATCCGGGAGCCCTAGCGTATATGTATGCCTGGCGCAAACGGATATTTCAATCAGGAATTTTCCTTGCAAAATTGAAGAAAAATATACTAAAGGACGGAACTATTATTAACAAAGCCCATTATCAAAAAGGGAACGGGACGAATGTCAACCAAACACACAAAAAGGAAACTCGGAAAAAGTATTGCAACTGGGAACTCAAGATTTAAAATATCCGGAAGCCCTAGCGTATATGTATGCCTGGCGCAAACGGATATTTCAATCAGGAATTTTCCTTGCAAAATTGAAGAAAAATATACTAAAGAACGGAACTATTATTAACAAAACTCATATAAAAAAAGGAGCGGGACGAATGTCAACCAAACACTCTAAAAGGGAACTCGGAGAAAGTATTGCAACTGGGAACTCAAGATTTAAAATATCCGGGAGCAATAGCGTATATGTATGCCTGGCGCAAACGGATATTTCAATCAGGAATTTTGTTTGCAAAATTGAAGAAAAATATACTAAAGAACGGAACTATTATTAACAAAGCCCACTATTAAAAAGGAACGGGACGAATGTCAACCAAACACACAAAAAGGAAACTCGGAAAAAGTATTGCAACTGGGAACTCATGATTTAAAATATCCGGTTGCCCTAGCGTATATGTATGCCTGGCGCAAACGGATATTTCAATCAGGAATTTTCCTTGCAAAATTGGAGAAAATATAGTAAAGAACATAACTAATATTAACAAAACCCATATAAAAAAAAGGAACGGGACGAATGTCAACCAAACACTCTAAAAGGAAACTCGGAAAAAGTATTGCAACTGGGAACTCAAGATTTAAAATATCCGGGAACCCTAGCGTATATGTATGCCTGGCGCAAACGGATATTTCAATCAGGAATTTTCCTTGCAAAATTGAAGAAAAATATAGTAAAGAACGGAGCTAATATTAAGAAACCTACGAAAAGGAGATCGGAAAATGTATTGCAACTGGGAACTCATGATTTAAAATATCCGGGAGCCCTAGCGTATATGTATGCCTGGCGCAAACGGATATTTCAATCAGGAATTTTCCTTGCAAAATTGAAGAAAATTATACTAAAGAACGGAACTATTATTAACAAAACCCATATAAAAAAAAGGAACTGGACGAATGTCAACCAAACACTCTAAAAGGAAACTCGGAGAAAGTATTGCAACTGGGAACTCAAGATTTAAAATAGCCGGGAGCCCTAGCGTATATGTATGCCTGGCGCAAACGGATATTTCAATCAGGAATTTGCCTTGCAAAATTGAAGAAAAATATACTAAAGAACGGAGCTAATATTAAGAAACCTACGAAAAGGAGTTCGGAAAAAGTATTGCAACTGGGAACTCAAGATTTAAAATATCCGGGAGCCCTAGCGTATATGTATGTCTGGCGCAAACGGATATTTCAATCAGGAATTTTCCTTGCAAAATTGAAGAAAATGTACCAAAGAACGGAACTAATATTAACCAAAACCGTATTAAGAAGAATGGGGAGAATATCAGCCAAACTCACTAAAAGGAAACTCGGAAAAAGTATTGAATCAGATACGTTATATAAATGATTTACCACACTCTAATGTACAAGATATTTCAACCTATTTTAAAATGAAAGTCAACTACATACATATTTAAATTGCTTATTGAAAAGACCACATATTTTCGGATTAATTATTTCTAAAGTTCTTACCTTTACAGCAATAAATTATCAAGAAAATTTCTTACCACGCGAAAAAAACTCAATAAATAAATCGGCAAAAAAAATCTAAACAATTTACGGCGGACGATGCACAGTTTGCACTTCTGTTTCGGTCGGCAGGCACTTCGGTACTCTCTCTTCGATTTTAAAATCTAATTCCCTTCCTACCCTACGGTTCCCCTTCTCTCTCGATTACTTTGACATGCGTGCTTCTACCCATATCTAACTCGTTGCAGTGGGGAGACCAGTACATTCAAATGTTGGGTTTTAAAATCGAAATAAATACTTTAAGCAGAAAAAAAATGATTTCTCCATCGCAACCGGGAAGGAAATAAAAATATCGGAATTTTGAATAACTATTAACCTGTTACAACAATTGGTTCTACCCCGAAACCAGGGGATAAAATAAAATAAAATGTTCACGGAGATTTACAATACTTTACACTAATCATAAGTCAATATACTAATGATTATATATACACGTCGACATAAACTTTAAAATGAAAATATACTCGCCGCATAAACTATCAAATGATTTATAAATAAAGAAACGAATATGTGACGGGTGATACATAATATGAATTAAATATATACTATGAAATAATTTAAATTAAATATATACTCGGTGACATAAACTATCAAATGAAAATACAGTTGGCGGCATAAACTAAAAAAATGTTTCGTATATAAAGGAACGAATATGTAACAGGTGATACTTGATAAAATGATTATATACTCGGCGACATAAACTATGAAATAATTTAAATTAAATATATACTCGGTGACATATACTGTGAAATAATTTAAATAAAATATATACTCGGTGACATAAACTATCAAATGAAAATATGCCCGGTGACACAAAATAACCTCTTGGTAACGAATACCTCGCTACAATATACATTATTATCTGCCATTACAGATCTTTCGCTTTACATTTTTTATAAGTTGCTTTGTATGATTTTTTAAACGTTTGCTATTTGAAAGTCAAATTCCTCACTTTCCTCTTCCTATTAACTGTAAACCACTGTATTACAAGTAAATATTTCTCTGTGCAATATTATATTATTTGTTTTTAGATAAAATTGAATATGTTTACACATGTAGTTAAAAATAAAATTTGAAAGCAACCAACAGAAACTCTGAACCAAATATGATTTGATTGACGCAATGTTGTGACATGATGTTCTGAGTTTTCAGACTAAATGGCATATATTCAATTGTGTAAATTTGCAACGTTTCGTCAATTTAATTTTCTCAGCACAAAGCAAACCAAAATTTATAATTATGAAAACATTTTATTATGTTAACATAAATGGTACAAAATTGTAGAGGTAGAATGTTATTAAAACATGTAAACTTTTCTTCCATTCTTGATGTCGAGCAATTCGCACAATAATGTCACTTGGTATCCATAATATTAAATAGCACATGTCCTCTCATGCAATATGTAATGCACCTTGTATAAAAATGAATTATGCAATTCCTGTCTTTTGAGAGTGGTTTTATTTTTTCGTCATTCCGATACTTGAAAGGACACTTCAATTCAATTAAGCATTATTCACTAACTCATATTATCATTAAAAAAGGTTTCAAGAGAATGTTGAAACATGTTTTGATGACACTAGAACAAACAATCACTATTATTTATCTTATATTTTCACATTAATCAAATAATCTTGTAAATATAACCTCAAACATAGCTTTTAAAATCAAAAATACGAATTGCAGGATAACTTATATTATCAAAACTATTATTTTTTATATTGAGTAAACATGATTACTTACTTTTCAACAATTTATTCCTTACAAAAACACGTATGAAACGCTTAAATAATGAAAAATCTACACTCAAATGGAAATTCCTATGGCAAATAGTTTTGTTTGGATACAGCTTCAAATTGTGACGTCACACTAATCTGGCGTATACCACTTTACCTTATTCTGTAAGCTACTTCGGAATTGGTCGTGTGTCACGAACGCTTCGTTCGGTAGAAAGTAATAGAAAGACCATTTTAGGTCTTGCTATGATGTTTTCAGTATTCCTGTTTTTAACACACAATCATTAGATTTATCTTTGTTGGCTTTTCTTCAAAGGAAAGGTGCGTATCGGTTACATTATGTTTATGGTGTTTTGTGGTTTATATATACAAGTTTACATTATTGCAATTTAATACGTAAACAAGTGCAAATGGTACATAAATAATACGTATTTATGGCCATTTACAGTGTTACCTGTAAATGTGAAATATTTCTGTGTTGAACGTTGTGTTAAATTAATTACTAAACTTCTTAATTTTTGTCATTAATTCAATTCTTAAAATATATATATTTAACGTTTGTGATTTTAAGGATTAATAAATTCTTCTCTCTAAACCTAATTGGTTTTGTCGTTCTTCATCTTCTACTTGTAGCAAATGAATTGGGTCCACACTTTATAATGTACTCGCAATAAAGATTAAAAAAAACGAAAACTAAGAACAGATAATATGCTATGCTATAGTTTACAATATTTTCACAACACACTATAATAACAGTTATAATAATTAAAATAATAATTGACTCCAACAATGAACTATGAAATAATTCTCGTAACTATTATCCTTGTTTAGCGTATATACAGGGTGTCCCATGACGATTAAGACAAGTAATATATCAGAATTGACAGTAGTAGATAATTATAATTTTGGGGGTGTAAATTAGAGCAAATGTTGCATATTTTCTTGTTATTGTGTTACCCAATGAGGTATTTGTTTTTGGTCACGTGACGTCACATTCAAAATTATTAATGGGACAACCTGTATATTTGTGCCTTTCTGTGTTCCTCCCGCTAAAACAATTCCAACTAACTAGCTCACTTAGAGTCTAAAGTTATTAATTCAAGAGCTACAGGTACTTAAAGGATTGTAAGTTAAAAAATTCATAATTGAATCCCCTGTAATTTTCGACAATCTTACATTCGTGCGTAATGATTAAGACAAACCAATATTATATTTTTTATTAATACTTGGAAGTTAATAATGAAACGACCTGTATATCATGCAGTAAAATTACATAGAATTGTTTTTTTTTCCGCATAAACTTGTTTATATATTAAATATCGATTAAAAAGTAGCATAGCAAATCTTATAAAAAAGAGTCAAGTTTGCCATGATAATGACAAAAGTGCCAATAACGGTCAGAATAGTTATTTTTAAGTTGTGAAACGGTAAGTCAACATGCCTTTTCTTTATACGGCTAGAAAATATGTTGATATGCTTCTTATTTATGGTGAATGTGAAAGAAATTGTAGAAGAGCTAGAGATTTATACAGAGCTCGTTATCCCAATCGCCGAATATCTGGTAAAGATACATTTAGGTATGTGGAACAAGAATTACGCAATGGTTCTTTTCCCAGTGGGAAAGCCAAAGTAGAAACATCTAGGACAAAGTCTGTACAAACTGAAGAGAATGTAATTAATACTTTAGCATATTTACAAGCATATCCTCATACATCCATTCGACATTTGGAATCTGAACTTGGTATCAGCAAATAAACTAACCATAGGATATTAAAAAATCATAAGTATCACCCCTTTAGGATACATTTGTTGCAAGGTCTGAATCCTCAAGATTTTGATCTACGATGTACATTTGTTGCAGAAATGCATGTACGGTTAGACGATGAGTTATCTTTTTTGGATATAATTCTGTGGTGCGACGAATCGAGATTTCATAATAACGGAATCGTCAATCGACATAATTGCCATTACTGGTCTGCAGAAAATCCAAAATGGGTGATGGAAACCCGATTTCAGAGAATTTGTGGGGTAAACGTTTGGTGTGGCCTATTCAATGGGCGTTTGATTGGCCCGTACTTTTATGATGGTATACTAACGGGAGGGACATACCTAATTTTTTTACAAAATATACTTCCAGACATACTTGAAGACATTTCCTTGAATGAAGGAAATACAATGTGGTGGCAGCAAAATGGTGCACCTACACATTATGATCGTAGATTGAGAAATTATCTGGACATGATATTTCCAGAACGCTGGATTGGACGAAAAGGTACTATTTACTGGCCTCCAAGATCGCCAGACCTAACACCGTTAGATTTCTTCCTTTGGGGATATCTTAAAGGTATCATTTATGCAACTCCGTCTTCAGATTTAGACGATTTGAAAAGAAAAATATGCGATGCTTGTAGAACTGTGACACCGGAAATGATTAGGACAGCATGTAGCCGAAATCTATTATCTTTTTTTTTGGCAATGGACACGCTTGTCCTTCAGCCACACACAAATTGAAGAAATTCATTTTAAGTACCTATTAAGTTAAGTTTTTGTTATATGGTTAAACAACAGATCATAAACAGAATCATCTCCAGTCGCGAGCAACACTTTAATACACGTAGGAAATTGAACGCCTACTTTTATAAGACCATCCACCAACTCATTACTAGAAAAACCCGCGCAGCCGAAAAATACGTGATCTAGATCTGCGACCTCGTTATCATGTGGACACAGTGGAGAATCTATTATTCCTATTTTATATAAATGAGAAGGAAAACACCCATTATTCATTTTCAATCGAGTTAAGATTGTGCAGTATTTTTTATTGACTTTATCATTGAATATATGTGAAGTTTTCTTTGGCAGCTCTTTGTAGATAGAAAAATATGAGCTGGTTGAGTTTTTTGCTATTTCTGTGTAATAGTTATTCCAATCTCTGTAAATATTAACGTTGAATAGACTGTAAAGATCTCTATAACACGGAATTTTTAGAAAATTGTTACATACCCTCGCTTCTTTTGAGGCTTCATCAACTATCTCATTACCATAAATACCAATGTGTGCTTTTGCCCATATAAATATAATTTCAACTTTTTTGAGTTCTAACTGATATATTAAATTTTTAATCGTGCATATAATAAAATTATCATAATATTTAGTTGTTATGTTTTTTAAGCTCTCTAACACCGACTTTGAATCCGATACTAATATTGCACTTTGAACATTGTTTTTCGCACACCACTCCACTGTAAAAATGCTACAAATCTTTGGTAATTGAAATTTAAAAATATCTTTACTGTTTTCTACGTAGAATGCACTACCAACTCCTTTCAGATTTTTGCTTCCATCTGTATAAATTATTATGTATATATTATAATTGCTGATTATAGAATGTAATGAAGTTTTATTATAGGAGGGTAATTCATTATAGTTCGGAAATATGACAGTGGGCTTTGGAAAAATAGATTCATAGTTATGCATGAATACAGGCAATTTATCCATTGTTACAATGAAATAACAAATTTCATTGGTTTTGAGAAAGGCCGATGTCAATAAAGGAGAGTTTTTAATTCTCCAGTAGCGGTTGGTTAAAATTTCCGTGTTTAAGTTACTAATTTTGATCATTAAGGACGAATTATATGTGCTCAACTTGGTAATATATTTGTAGGCTAGTAATTGTCGCCTAAAATCGAAAGGTGGTTCATTCGCTTCCACCAGAATTGCATTAGTAGGAGACGATTTCATGGCTCCGATAAAAAGTCTTATTGCTTTGAATTGTATGCGATAGACTTTTTTTAGGTTTGTGTTTGACGACGATCCGTAAAATATACAGCCGTAGTCAATTATAGCTCTGATGAATGATCTATAAAATAGTAATGCTGTTTGAGGGACAGCGCCCCAAGATTTTTTAGTAACACAACGAAGAATGTTTAACCCTTTTTCACAACGATTTTTTAAATATTCGATATGTCTCGTCCAAAGCAATTTTGGATCTAAAACTATACCTAAATATTTATATTCAGTGAGTATAGGTATCTTTAATAAATCCATTAACTGTATATGTGTGCTTGTATGTTGACGGTGTCTTGTAATGCACATAACAGCAGATTTTTCAGGCGACATTGTGAAACCCATTTCAAATAACCAATCTTTTAATATTTTCATAACACTGCTAAAGCCATTCAAGCATTGCTCATATTTTCCACGACTGGTATATATACAGATATAGTCAGCATATTGTACCAACTTGATGTTATTAATATTATTTAATTTATTATGCAATGCTGACGTATAGATATTTAAAAGTATGGGACTGAGTATCGAACCTTGTGGAAGACCATTATGTATTAATTTGGGCCCATACAATTCGTTGAAATGGTTTCTGACATATATTTCTCTACCATTAAAAATCTCATAAATATTATAGGCCGTTCTTTTATGAATACCTAAATTTGTTATTTTATTAAAAATAATTCCTAAGTCCACTGAGTCATAGGCCCCTTTTAAATCTAAAAATAAGCAAAGGAGATAGTCGTTTTTAGAATTGGACAGTTGAATGAGTTCCGTCAAAGAATCGCGTGTACCTAAACCTCTCCTGTAACCAAACTGTGTTTTAGGAAGTAATGACTTAGCTTCAAGGTAATATTCTAATTTCGACTTGATCATTATCTCGAATGTCTTCAATACACACGACATAAGAGAAATTGGTCTGTAGGAAGAAGGTAGTTCTGGATTTTTGCCTGTTTTATGAAATAATACAATCACGCATTTCTTTTATTATTTCAGCTTTTAACCACCAATCGGTAAAAATATTTAAAAGTAGTAATTTTGCATTTTCAGGTAGATTATATAACATTTTATAAGTGAAACCATCTAAAGCAGGAGAAGTGTTTTTTGTCTTTTTGAGAGACAAATCTAGTTCCAACAAACTGAAGGGTTTATTTAAATTGTTAGGTTCTATGGATAAATATTCGTATGTGTTTAAGGGTGGTTTGCGGCCAACACTAGGGGGAGCATAATTATTTAAAACTTTTGTTAATACTTCATCATCTATTTGCTTTTATTGAGAAACATGTTTGTTACTGATTGATTTAACAATGTTCCAAATCTGTGTTATGTATGTACTTTTATTTAATTTATTAAGATATGCTACCCAACTATCTCGTTGTTTCTTTTTACAAAGACGTTTACAGGCAGATTCAATGTTTCTGTAAGATAAATAATTTGCCCAATTGGAACAAGATTTGTAAACTTTAAGAGCTTCTTTACGTTTATTTACTATATTTGTACAATCTTTATCCCACCAGTAAGGTCTATTTCTAGAGGTAATGAAAGGTTTATTTATAATCATAGTTTGATTAGCAGTATTATTTAAAGTATCCCAAAATGTTTTAAGCACATTTCACCAATATTAATGTTATGTAATGCAACATCTATTGTTTGACCGAATAGAGCCCAATCTACACTCGAATCACACCATTTCGTAACAGGAAATATTTTCTTACTTTTATTTTTAATAATAGAATTTATTGTAATAGGAAAATGATCGGATCCACATGAATCAGGTAGTACTTTCCAAAACATTTTATCAATTAAATTACGTGACATTATAGTAAGATCTACAGATGAGGGACTTTGGTCAGGTCTAGTGACTCTCGTCGGGCTGCCGTCATTTATGACAGTTAAATCGTAGTTATCTAAGGATTCCATTATTCGATTACCTTGCGCGGTGTTGTGTGCGCAGCCCCATGAGCGACTATGACAATTAAAATCGCCGGACAATATTGTATTGTGTGTGAATTGTTTAAAAATATTATCCCAGTCCTGGACATTAGCTATAATATTAGGGGGTTTGTACACTGAAACTACTTTTAGTTCACCGCGATTAATTTGGATCACGCACACTTCAATACCTTGATTATATGTTTTTTAAATTTCTATTTTTTTAAATTCAATGCTATCTGCGATGAGTATTGCTACTCCGCCATAGCCATCTCTTCTACATTTTTCAACAACATTAAAACCTTTAAAATTAACCATATCATTTTCCTTCAACCAAATTTCTGATAAAACTATTACATTGATATTAAGGTCTTTAATTAAGTTTTGTAGTTCCGTCTTTCTAGCATTCAGCGATTTAACATTCCATTGTAGAATATTGATTTAGTAGTGTACCTAAGCCGCTTCTGAGCCACTACTTCGAAAAAGGTCCGCTAGGCGACGGTGGCGCTGGTGTCGTTGGCGCTGTCGGCGGTGTCGTCCATTTTTTATCCAGTCGGCAATTTTTTAGTCAGCCATTTTTTTATCCAATAGATTTCGCTAGATGGCGCGCTTCAATTTTGCAGATTTCTTTTTTAGATGTGTGTCGTCCATTTTTTATCCTGTAAATTTGTGCATGACGTAAAAATTTTTGCCCCGAGTGAGATTCAAGCCCACGACCTCATCGTTCCCAGCCTACACCGTTACATGTCTGCCATGAGTGTTCCAATATATTTTAGTTTTGAAAGTGATCAGTATAAGTATTTTGAAATCTCACAAGGCGTAATTTCACAATGCGATGTAATTTTCTTCAATGCGCCGATTTTAATGCATGAATATGTTCCACATTTTAAAAAAAATGTATTAAAATCGAAAAAAAATTTTACCCCGAGTGAATTTCGAACCCACGACCTCATCGTTCCCAGCCTAGCCCGCTACATGTTTGCCATGGTGGATTCATACAAATTATGTTTTGAAATGAATTATATCCGTACTATTTTGAAATGACGCACTAAAACCTGTACACCGAGGTGTCTCATATATTATCGGATTTCACGATTGCTTCAATGTAAATTTCTTCAATACTCCCTTGTACTAATATCGTTTTAGTTGTTAGAACATGTCAAATGCAGTTGAATCAGAATCCTTCGTAATCGTTGATTGTATTTATCAACAAAATACGCACGCGTACGCGATCTTAACGTATGAACTTTTTCATTATCATGTATAATACTAGCATCCATATTTGTTTTAATAATTAAAATTCTATTGAAAATTGTTGAACGTAAATTTAAATCGTTATGTAATATATCGACTGATGTGTAAGGCAGTTTTAATAAAAAATCCATTCAATGCTATTTATTTTATTTAAACATTACAAAGGTAGACAAAAAAACCATCATTGTCGAAGGAGACGCTGTACATTTGAGTGCAGTGGCAGGAATCCCAGTTGACCATGATGCAACAATTCTTTGGGTCCACGATGAATCCTTGGGATGCTCGCGCTACTGGCAACAGCAGAACATTCTAGTTTAAATTCAAATAGTCCGCTGTATGATACATAAATTAGGTTCATTACAGTATACGAATATTTTTTTTTTCAATACAGGGTGTTAAAAGATTTGCATCCCTATTATTATTCTGCGGGGAATATCTACGTAAAATATACGAGGCATGTTATGATTAAAATTGATATATACATGGGGTGTTTGTAATTATTAAGACTGTAGAAATATGTAGATATAAAAGTTAATGACACACACAGTTTAGTAGTATTTTGAGCGGAATGTCTACGTAAATTATAACAAATATATGTCTGAATATGATACTGAGAAACCATCAACGTACATACAGATACAGCATTTTTTATACAGGGTGTGGTCATAAAACATACCATTTTTCTTTATATACAGGGTGTAGTCAAAAAGATGTGATGTTCATATATACAGAGTGTAGTCATAAAAAGATGCGATTTTATACAGGGTGTAGTCATAAAGATACCGTATTTTTTATATATACAGGTCGTAGTCATAAAAATACCGAATTTTTTCATAAAAGATGCCACAGGGTATATAAAGATAAGGACGTTACAATGAATCTCTGCTATTATTGCTCAAATTTTCATCGAACAAACCGCATTAGTAGATTATTTCCGACCACGACAACGACAGCAAATCCACTTTATTCGACAACAGAGGACACCCAAAGCTTTTGCATGCTTTGAGATTTGTTGCTCGTACGACTACACTATAGTAAAATATGATGTGACTCATTATATTATTAGACGGATAACACACATCAGAAGTCTATCAGACAGATAGCAGAGGGGTAACAGAAGGGATAACAAACACACCCCAGACTCACATCAGAAGTCTGTTTGACAGTGCTAGTACTAACAAATTTACTGCGACACTCGGTTTATATGAATTATTTTCCAAGAAAACAACAAAATTAAGCAATGATTTCACAACTTTGTCATACACTGAATGTCATTTTTATTATAGTTGCGGTGAAACAAGAGCCAACTTTACAACTCAAGCAGAGGGACAGTAGACACACATCACAGGGTTAGCACACATACACCACAGAGGCACCAGACATGCACCACCGTTATACGTTTGACATTTTTGGTATCAAACAGTACTCTTTGAAACAAAATATCAGGAATCTTGTATTTCCGAATTTCATTATGAATCACCCCAAATATTTAGAGGGGCGTATGATACTGATGGCGATATTGGTAACCAACAAAAGAGCAACATATTTACAGATACTGGCATTAACGGATATCCATCATGATAGAAGAGGACATCTAAGACATCAGGCTTGCACCCAACTAAATTAATATAATTAAGCTGCTCTTCAAAAAAGAATGCTACGCTAATAGAAAAATCTTGAAGCAATGATTTCACAACTTTGTCATACACTGAATGTCATTTTTATCATAGATGCGGTGAAAGAAGAGCCAACTTTACAACTCAAGCAGAGGGACAGCAGACACACATCATAGGGTTAGCACACATACACCACAGAGGCACCAGACATGCACCACCGTTATACGTTTGACATTTTTGGTATCAAACAGTACTCTTTGAAACAAAATATCAGGAATTAGCACACATACACCACAGAGGCACCAGACATGCACCACCGTTATACGTTTGACATTTTTTGGTATCAAACAGTACTCTTTGAAACAAAATATCAGGAATCTTGTATTTCCGAATTTCATTATGAATCACCCCAAATATTTAGAGGGACGTATGATACTGATGGCGATATTGATAATTTTCATATACATTATAGCTATTTATAATTTAATCACGTTATTTGTATATTCATTTAATATAGTTATATGCTTTTATGAATTTATAAATTCTTAAAATTAAACTGTTATATGCTTTACCCAAATCCCAGTAAGACTACGCTCTTCAGGCACGGATTATTATACCGAAATGTGATAACACTTTCGACAACATGATTACAAAACTAACAAATGTAGTAATTGAACTCACAAAATGTTATTCAAATATTGTGATTTGTCTGTATAGGAGAGAGAAATTACGGTCGACGGGCAGGTAAGATTTTATCTGAAAAATAACAATGACATTCTCGGAGGGTCAAAAAGATTTCACCCGCTGTGCGTTACATAAAATGTAGGGAATGTATATGCAAACATAGAATTTGTATCTTCCCATGATGGTCGTTATGGTGCTAAAAATCTCATTTCTAGTCCGCGTTATCGCAATAGAACAATTTTCACTGATGATCCGACTCTAAGGAAAATTAAAAAATCTCTATTTTCAATAAACCAATGTATATGGATATGCCAATTCTCGATATTTCCAAAACTGGAATGTACGACTTTCACTATAATTTTATGCTTCCAACAATGGGATTAGTCAATTGTATGCTATTATACACAGACACTAACAGTTTTGCTCACCAACTTACTTGTAACGATGGATATAAACATTTAGTTGACGCAAAAATTGACAAATTTGATACATAAGACTACTACACTAATAATCCATACAATATACCTAGATTTAATAAAAAGTATTATGCGTAATGAAAGATGAGTCTAATGAACAAATCATCACACATTTCGTTGGTCCAAAATGTATGGCTACAAAGTTCAGTGTGGGAGTGAAGTCGTTAAAGAGTATTAAAAAATGTGTAGTAAAAATAACTTTTGATGATTATGTCGATTGTATGAAAAATTGGAAACAGATGACAATTACTCAAAATACGATACGTTCCTTTGTCCATAATGTGTATAGTGTTGAACAAACCAAAATCGCGTTGAGTCCTCACAATGATAAAAGGAAATTACTTCATAATTCTTTATGGGAACGATGAGGTCGTGGGTTCGAAACTCACTCGGGGTGAAATTTTTTTCTCAAGCAGGATGAAGTTAATCTAAGACATATATTTGAGGAACATGTGTCACCAGATATGACATTTGAAGAATTGAAAAAGATTTGCTCAGAATGTTGGTCGACTACTAACAACTATGGAACATTGGTGATTGTAAAAGGTCAGAAGGAGGACAAGAGGAGATAAAAACACAATAATTTCAATTAATCAATTTATTACATCGTCTAAATCATTTACAACTTTAGGTTTACAGAAATATATAAATTCTCTAAGTGCCGCAGACAATATGCTATCACTACAATCACATATGCTATACAATAACTCAAATTTACTTAAATGTACATTATTTTGAGCAAAATTCCTAATAAGTTCAATCATATTTCTATAGTATTCACCAAAATTTAGAGATTCCAAATGGGCGAGACGTGGGGAAATGAGGTGATGATGGAGTTGTAGAATTTGATGAACATCTTGTTGAGCTAAAGGGAAGCTGATGCCGTGTTTGATTACTTCCAACCATTTTACACAATCGAATATTACTTGATGAATGGTACAGTAGTCGCCACATTGTATCGTCTCTGACTCATAATCATCGTAAAACGCTGGAAGTGGCTCATCTATGAACGAATTATTATTCAAAATATCGATAAACGTGGCCCATTCGAAAGTGCTGAAGGAGATTTTCGTAGGTTTATTCGTTTCTGATAGATTGATTGCGCTACCAAACGTTCTTGCTGGACTCAAACCACAACCAATTTGAAAATTCGTATGTGTAGGATACTCGATATACAACAGGTACTGGTCTTCCTTTTTAGCGGCTATTTCATACATTTCCAAAATATGATCTAATTCGGCACTATAATTATAACTTTCTGTACTACTACTAAAACCACTATCTTGAGAGCTCATATTGACGACTAACAATCTAACCTACAGCTTTCTCCAATTTATACCATGACCTACCCCATACCACCACACATACCTTCATACAAAAATGTATTCATACGCGGCGCAGCGAAAAGTAGTTACCCAACTACAACATCTGTATTTTCGATCCAACTGTTGTGTTTTGTGTCTAAACCCAACCATTTAACAAACATTTTGTTGCCTTTTTTCTAAGCACCTTTTCCACCAAGTAAATATCTGGATTTGACGTTTTCTGTAACTCTTCCTCGTAAAACCCTCCACTGATTGGTATACCCTGCATATCTTCTAGCAAATATGCGGTGGGATTTGTTATTTTAACTTTAACGATTTTGAATAGTTCAGCCGTCCAATTGGGTGTATATCCTTTCTCAAAGACATGTTTCGACATGCTTATACGTACAATATCACCAACTTTAAATTTACGACGTCCGACAATCTTTAGATGTGTATATGTTTTGTTTAAAATATCTTTTTCGTTGGATTTATTGACATTGGAAGGTTTATAGTTGGTAGTTGAATGCTTTGTATTATTGTATTCCATCGTAATTTTGGGTAAAATGTTTATCCATTCATGTGTGCCATTTAAACTGAAATGTTTGTAAAGCTTTAATTTCAATGTTCTAATAACTCTTTCTACCATAGAAGCTTTTTTTCGTGCTAAATACACTATAATGATTAATCCCTACTGATTTTCAATTTAATTTCGTTATTTGTATATTTATTTAATATAGTTATATGCTTTTCGTATTTGTGTATTCTTTAAATTCAACCGTTATATGCTTTTCTTCGTCTTCTCTATTCTATTTTTCCGTATTTTATTTGTGAATTAAATGAATAAAACAATATGTATGTTGTAATAAGTTTGTTTAATAAAAAATCATCCTTACAACCCGCATGACTATAGGGAGAAGAGAGAGAAAAATGAATCGCAAACATTTCAATCAAATCAATTTATTACATTGTTTTCATCCAAACCGTTTACAACTTTTGACTTATAATAATTCTCTAAGTACAACACTTTTACTTACAATAACTCTAATTTACTCAAATTTCAATTATTTTGAACAAAATTCATGGTTATATCTACAATTTTTTAAAATATTCACAAAAACTTAGATATTCTAAATATGTGAGTCGGTGTGAAATGAGACAATGATTGACTTGTAGAATTTGATGAATATCTTCTCCACATAAAAGGAAGCTGATGTCATGTTTTATCACTTCCAACTATTTAACGTAATCAAATATTACTTGTAGAATGGTGTAGTAATCCCCACATGGCATCGTCTCGGGATCATATTCTTCGTAACATGCTGGAAGTGATGCGCTTATAAATGAATTTTCAATCAAAATATCGGTTAGCGTAGCCCATTCGTATGTGCTGAAGAAGATTTTCGCTGGTTTATCAATGTTTGATTTACAGAGAAAATTTTTTAGGTAAGTACATCTGTATTATAAAACTACCTAAATATATTGTTGAGCAAATCCTTATACCAAAGAGACTCCAACAAATTTTTTTTGTTTCTACGTATTGATTCACTTTATTATTACGAAACTTTAGTTATACAATAGTCATTGGTCCAAGTGTTAGAGATCTTCTTCTTTATGTTTTTTCTATTCAATAATGTTTGCTAGAATGAGCTCTTCAATTATTTTATGAAATTCATCATCATTCCGGTGTAGTTGTTTTAATCTGTCTACCAATAAGTTCGGATCTGACCAATTAGAAAGAATATCATAGCTTTTTGGTGTGTGAAACCCTCTTGTAATTGGTTCATTGAGTTGTTTTCTGGTATTATTCAACTTATTGTTAAAGCAAAATTTATGAGAGTAATCGAACTGTTTTGTAATATTACCCGAATTTCCGGAGTATTTACGCTTTTTAAAGAGCGGTTTAATTATTTCACTGAATTTAGTGGGACAAGCCTGATGTCTTAGATGTCCTCTTCTATCACGATGGACATCCGTTAATTCCAGTATCTGTTTGTATAATTGTAAATCAATTGGGGTGAAATATTTTGGATTCTTATAGAATACTAACTGTTTCAAACCGGGCGTACTTTTAAATACTCTGCCACCTACAATTAGTTGTTCATCATTAAATTGTAGTTGTTTGTTTCCAAACATCCATTGTTCACCCTTTAATTGCGGTCCGTAAGCATGGTCGAGAATCCATTGTTCAATTCCTAATTCTGGAGTGTAAGCACAGTCAGATTCTTTTGATACATTCTGATTATTGTCATTAAGTACTTGTTTGAGCGAAGAGTCTTCCCGATCTACCTCATCTTCGCTGATATGTCTCTGGGACGCCTGTGATGCGTCTCTGATGTGTCTCTGGTGTTAGGTTACTCCACCGTCTAATAATATATTGAATCGCGTACCCACACATTTTAATTTACTATAATGTTGTCATACAAACAACAAGTCTCAAAGCATGCAAAAGCTTTACGTAAAAAATATAAGTCGCTTGAAAGAACTAATAAGAAATGTTATGGAGAATATGTCAAGTCTGCAACATATCCTCTCAAACAAATAGCAGAATCACTGGGCAGTCCAAATCAAGGTGGAGATTCACCGAAAGATGCACCAATCCAGCCCGTAATAAGCGAAGATGAGGTAGATCGGGAAGACTCTTCGCTCAAACAAGTACTTAATGACAATAATCAGAATGTATCAAAAGAATCTGACTGTGCTTACACTCCAGAATTAGGAATTGAACAATGGATTCTCGACCATGCTTACGGACCGCAATTAAAGGGTGAACAATGGATGTTTGGAAAGAAACAACTACAATTTAATGATGAACAACTAATTGTAGGTGGCAGAGTATTTAAAAGTACGCCCGGTTTGAAACAGTTAGTATTCTATAAGAATCCAAAATATTTCACCCCAATTGATTTACAATTATACAAACAGATACTGGAATTAACGGATATCCATCGTGATAGAAGAGGGCATCTAAGACATCAGGCTTGTCCCACTAAATTCAGTGAAATAATTAAACCGCTCTTTAAAAAGCGTAAATACTCCGGAAATTCGGGTAATATTACAAAACAGTTCGATTACTCTCATAAATTTTGCTTTAACAATAAGTTGAATAATACCATAAAACAACTCAATGAACCAATTACAAGAGGGTACACACCAAAAAGCTATGATATTCTTTCTAATTGGTCAGATCCGAACTTATTGGTAGACAGATTAAAACAACTACACCGGAATGATGATGAATTTCATAAAATAATTGAAGAGCTCATTCTAGCAAACATTATTTAATAGAAAAAACATAAAGAAGAAGATCTCTAACACTTGGACCAATGACTATTGTATAACTAAAGTTTCGTAATAATAAAGTGAATCAATACGTAGAAACAAAAAAATTTAGTTGGAGTCTCTTTGGTATAAGGATTTGCTCAACAATATATTTAGGTAGTTTTATAATACAGATGTACTTACCTAAAAAATTTTCTCTGTAAATCAAACATTGATAAACCAGCGAAAATCTTCTTCAGCACATACGAATGGGCTACGCTAACCGATATTTTGATTGAAAATTCATTTATAAGCGCATCACTTCCAGCATGTTACGAAGAATATGATCCCGAGACGATGCCATGTGGGGATTACTACACCATTCTACAAGTAATATTTGATTACGTTAAATAGTTGGAAGTGATAAAACATGACATCAGCTTCCTTTTATGTGGAGAAGATATTCATCAAATTCTACAAGTCAATCATTGTCTCATTTCACACCGACTCACATATTTAGAATCTCCAAGTTTTTGTGAATATTTTAAAAAATTGTAGATATAACCATGAATTTTGTTCAAAATAATTGAAATTTGAGTAAATTGGAGTTATTGTAAGTAGTAGTGTTGTACTTAGAGAATTATTATAAGTCAAAAGTTGTGAACGGTTTGGATGAAAACAATGTAATAAATTGATTTGATTGAAATGTTTGCGTTTCATTTTTCTCTCTCTCTTCTCCCTATAGTCATGCGGGTTGTGAGGATGATTTTTTATTAAACAAACTTATTACAACATACATATTGTTTTATTCATTTAATTTACAAATAAAATAAGGAAAAATAGAATAGAGAAGACGAAGAAAAGCATATAACGGTTGAATTTAAAGAATGCACAAATACGAAAAACATATAACTATATTAAATAAATATACAAATAACGAAATTAAATTGAAGATCAGTAGGGATTAATCATTATAGTGTATTTAGCACGAAAAAAAGCTTCTATGGTAGAAAGAGTTATTAGAACATTGAAATTAAAGCTTTACAAACATTTCAGTTTAAATGGCACACATGAATGGATAAACATTTTACCCAAAATTACGATGGAATACAATAATACAAAGCATTCATCTACCAACTATAAACCTTCCAATGTCAATAAATCCAACGAAAAAGATATTTTAAACAAAACATATACACATCTAAAGATTGTCGGACGTCGTAAATTTGAAGTTGGTGATATTGTACGTATAAGCATGTCGAAACATGTCTTTGAGAAAGGATATACACCCAATTGGACGGCTGAACTATTCAAAATCGTTAAAGTTAAAATAACAAATCCCACCGCATTTTTGCTAGAAGATATGCAGGGTATACCAATCAGTGGAGGGTTTTACGAGGAAGAGTTACAGAAAACGTCAAATCCAGATATTTACTTGGTGGAAAAGGTGCTTAGAAGAAAAGGCAACAAAATGTTTGTTAAATGGTTGGGTTTAGACACAAAACACAACAGTTGGATCGAAAATACAGATGTTGTAGTTGGGTAACTACTTTTCGCTGCGCCGCGTATGAATACATTTTTGTATGAAGGTATGTGTGGTGGTATGGGGTAGGTCATGGTATAAATTGGAGAAAGCTGTAGGTTAGATTGTTAGTCGTCAATATGAGCTCTCAAGATAGTGGTTTTAGTAGTAGTACAGAAAGTTATAATTATAGTGCCGAATTAGATCATATTTTGGAAATGTATGAAATAGCCGATAAAAAGGAAGACCAGTACCTGTTGTATATCGAGTATCCTACACATACGAATTTTCAAATTGGTTGTGGTTTGAGTCCAGCAAGAACGTTTGGTAGCGCAATCACTCTATCAGAAACGAATAAACCTACGAAAATCTCCTTCAGCACTTTCGAATGGGCCACGTTTATCGATATTTTGAATAATCATTCGTTCATAGATGAGCCACTTCCAGCGTTTTACGATGATTATGAGTCAGAGACGATACAATGTGGCGACTACTGTACCATTCATCAAGTAATATTCGATTGTGTAAAATGGTTGGAAGTAATCAAACACGGCATCAGCTTCCCTTTAACTCAACAAGATGTTCATCAAATTGTACAACTCCATCATCACCTCATTTCCCCACGTCTCGCCCATTTGGAATCTCTAAATTTTGGTGAATACTATAGAAATATGATTGAACTTATTAGGAATTTTGCTCAAAATAATGTACATTTAAGTAAATTTGAGTTATTGTATAGCATATGTGATTGTAGTGATAGCATATTGTCTGCGGCACTTAGAGAATTTATATATTTCTGTAAACCTAAAGTTGTAAATTATTTAGATGATGTAATAAATTGATTAATTGAAATTATTGTGTTTTTATCTCCTCTTGTCCTCCTTCTGACCTTTTACAATCACCAATGTTCCATAGTTGTTAGTAGTCGACCAACATTCTGAGCAAATCTTTTTAAATTCTTCAAATGTCATGTCTGGTGACACATGTTCCTCAAATATATGTTTTGGATTAACTTCATCCTGCTTGAGAAAAAAAATTTACCCCGAGTGAGTTTCGAACCCACGACCTCATCGTTCCCATAAAGAATTATGAAGTAATTTCCTTTTATCATTGTGAGGACTCAACGCGATTTTGGTTTGTTCAACACTATACACATTATGGACAAAGGAACGTATCGTATTTTGAGTAATTGTCATCTGTTTCCAATTTTTCATACAATCGACATAATCATCAAAAGTTATTTTTACTACACATTTTTTAATACTCTTTAACGACTTTACTCCCACACTGAACTTTGTAGCCATACATTTTGGACCAACAAAATGTGTGATGATTTGTTCATTAGACTCATCTTTCATTACGCATAATACTTTTTATTAAATCTAGGTATATTGTATGGATTATTAGTGTAGTAGTCTTATGTATCAAATTTGTAAATTTTTGCGTCAATTAAATGTTTATATGCATCGTTACAAGTAAGTTGGTGAGCAAAACTGTTAGTGTCTGTGTACAATAGCATACAATTGACTAATTCCATTGTTGGAAGCATAAAATTATAGTGAAAGTCGTACATTCCAGTTTTGGAAATATCGAGAATTGGCATATCCATATACATTGGTTTATTGAAAATGGAGATTTTTTAATTTTCCTTAGAGTTGGATCATCAGTGAAAATTGTTCTATTGCGATAACGCGGACTAGAAATGAGATTTTTAGCACCATAACGACCATCATGAGAAGATACAAATTCTATGTTTGCATATACATTCCCTACATTTTATGTAACGCACAGCGGGTGAAATCTTTTTGACCCTCCGAGAATGTCATTGTTATTTTTCAGATAAAATCTTACCTGCCCGTCGACCGTAATTTCTCTCTCCTATACAGACAAATCACAATATTTGAATAACATTTTGTGAGTTCCATTACTACAATTGTTAGTTTTATAATCATGTTGTCGAAAGTGTTATCACATTTCGGTATAATAATCCGTGCCTGAAGAGCGTAGTCTTACTGGGATTTGGGTAAAGCATATAACAGTTTAATTTTAAGAATTTATAAATACATAAAAGCATATAACTATATTAAATGAATATACAAATAACGTGATTAAATTATAAATAGCTATAATGTATATGAAAATTATCAATATCGCCATCAGTATCATACGTCCCTCTAAATATTTGTGGTGATTCATAATGAAATTCGGAAATACAAGATTCCTGATATTTTGTTTCAAAGAGTACTGTTTGATACCAAAAAATGTCAAACGTATAACGGTGGTGCATGTCTGGTGCCTCTGTGGTGTATGTGTGCTAATTCCTGATATTTTGTTTCAAAGAGTACTGTTTGATACCAAAAATGTCAAACGTATAACGGTGGTGCATGTCTGATGCCTCTGTGGTGTATGTATGCTAACCCTATGATGTGTGTCTGCTGTCCCTCTGCTTGAGTTGTAAAGTTGGCACTTCTTTCACCGCATCTATGATAAAAATGACATTCAGTGTATGACAAAGTTGTGAAATCATTGCTTCAAGATTTTTCTATTAGCGTAGCATTCTTTTTTGAAGAGCAGCTTAATTATATTAATTTAGTTGGGTGCAAGCCTGATGTCTTAGATGTCCTCTTCTATCATGATGGATATCCGTTAATGCCAGTATCTGTAAATATGTTGCTCTTTTGTTGGTTACCAATATCGCCATCAGTATCATAGGCCCCTCTAAATATTTGGGGTGATTCATAATGAAATTAGGAAATACAAGATTCCTGATATTTTGTTTCAAAGAGTACTGTTTGATACCAAAAATGTCAAACGTATAACGGTGGTGCATGTCTGGTGCCTCTGTGGTGTATGTGTGCTAACCCTGTGATGTGTCTCTGCTGTCCCTCTGCTTCAGTTGTGAAGTTGGCTCTTGTTTCACCGCAACTATAATAAAAATGACATTCAGTGTATGACAAAGTTGTGAAATCATTGCTTCATTTTGTTGTTTTCTTGGAAAATAATTCATATAAACCGAGTGTCGCAGTAAATTTGTTAGTACTAGCACTGTCAAACAGACTTCTGATGTGAGTCTGGGGTGTGTTTGTTATCCCTTCTGTTACCCCTCCGCTATCTGTCTGATGGACTCCTGATGTGTGTTATCCGCCTAATAATATAATGAGTCACATCATATTTTACTATAGTGTAGTCGTACGAGCAACAAATCTCAAAGCATGCAAAAGCTTTGGGTGTCCTCTGTTGTCGAATAAAGTGGATTTGCTGTCATTGTCGTTGTCGTTCTAGTAACATCCTGTATGTGGAAATAATCTACCAATGCGGTTTGTTCGATGAAAATTTGAGCAATAATAGCAGAGATTCATTGTAACGTCCTTATCTTTATATACCCTGTGGCATCTTTTATGAAAAAATTCGGTATTTTTATGACTACGACCTGTATATATAAAAAATACGGTATCTTTATGACTACACCCTGTATAAAATCGCATCTTTTTATGACTACACTCTGTATATATGAACATCACATCTTTTTGACTACACCCTGTATATAAAGAAAAATGGTATGTTTTATGACCACACCCTGTATAAAAAATGCTGTATCTGTATGTACGTTGATGGTTTCTCAGTATCATATTCAGACATATATTTGTTATAATTTACGTAGACATCCCGCTCAAAATACTACTAAACTGTGTGTGTCATTAACTTTTATATCTACATATTTCTACAGTCTTAATAATTACAAACACCCCATGTATATATCAATTTTAATCATAACATGCCTCGTATATTTTACGTAGATATTCCCCGCAGAATAATAATAGGGATGCAAATCTTTTAACACCCTGTATTGAAAAAAAAAATATTCGTATACTGTAATGAACCTAATTTATGTATCATACAGCGGACTATTTGAATTTAAACTAGAATGTTCTGCTGTTGCCAGTAGCGCGAGCATCCCAAGGATTCATCGTGGACCCAAAGAATTGTTGCATCATGGTCAACTGGGATTCCTGCCACTGCACTCAAATGTACAGCGTCTCCTTCGACAATGATGGTTTTTTTTTCTACCTTTGTAATGTTTAAATAAAATAAATAGCATTGAATGGATTTTTTATTAAAACTGCCTTACACATCAGTCGATATATTACATAACGATTTAAATTTACGTTCAACAATTTTCAATAGAATTTTAATTATTAAAACAAATATGGATGCTAATATTATACATGATAATGAAAAAGTTCATACGTTAAGATCGCGTACGCGTGCGTATTTTGTTGATAAATACAATCAACGATTACGAAGGATTCTGATTCAACTGCATTTGACATGTTCTAACAACTAAAACGATATTAGTACAAGGGAGTATTGAAGAAATTTACATTGAAGCAATCGTGAAATCCGATAATATATGAGACACCTCGGTGTACAGCTTTTAGTGCGTCATTTCAAAATAGTACGGATACAATTCATTTCAAAACATAATTTGTATGAATCCACCATGGCAAACATGTAGTGGTCTAGGCTGGGAACGATGAGGTCGTGGGTTCGAAATTCACTCGGGGTAAAATTTTTTTTCGATTTTAATACATTTTTTTTAAAATGTGGAACATATTCATGCATTAAAATCGGCGCATTGAAGAAAATTACATCGCATCGTGAAATTACGCCTTGTGAGATTTCAAAATACTTATACTGATCACTTTCAAAACTAAAATATATTGGAACCCTCATGGCAGACATGTAACGGTGTAGGCTGGGAACGATGAGGTCGTGGGCTCGAATCTCACTCGGGGCAAAAATTTTTACGTCATGCACAAATTTACAGGATAAAAAATGGACGACACTAATCTAAAAAAGAAATCTGCAAAATTGAAGCGCGCCATCTAGCGAAATCTACTGGATAAAAAAATGGCTGACTAAAAAATGGCCGACTGGATAAAAAATGGACGACACTGCCGACAGCGCCAACGACACCAGCGCCACCGTCGCCTAGCGGACCTTTTTCGAAGTAGTGGCTCAGAAGCGGCTTAGTTAAATTTAGAATATCCATATTTTTATCACTGTTATCCAGAATTTTTAAAATTTGGGATACCGAATCTTTAACATTAGTTTCATTAAAACTTTCGTTATTCTAGATCACATTTTGGACTAATTTTACCATTTCGATTTAAATCTTATCTTTATATGACATATACTCATCCCAATAAGGATTGGGGAGGACTGAGAAGATTTTTGATGACGGAGTATCTATGGGTGTTTGTTCTGGTGAAATAATTTTGCGTCTTTTAAATTGACTAACATAAGCTTTTTTTGGTTGACTATGTACTTGTGAATTGATGGTAGATTGGAAGATAGGTTTTCTAGGAATGGGTTTTTGTAATTGAAAATTGATTTTCGGTTCTGGTAAGGGGGGAAAATTATTTAAATTGTTGAACAATGCAAATCTATTATGGGTGCTAATTTTGGCATAAGAGGGATTATCCACAATGAATTGTGCCTCTTTAAAGGTGATATTCTCAATTGCCATAACTTTCTTTATACTAGCTTGTTTTTTAAATGAAGGGCAGTTTCTAGATACTGAACCGTGCTCATTACTATTGCAATGTACACATAAATTAACGTTTTTTGTACAGGGATTTTCATTGCAGTTTTCCGTTGCACAAATTTTGCATCTCGCTTTACCTTTACATTGTTCACTAGTATGTCCGAATCGGAGACACTTTTTATACTGGATAACAGGATAAAAATAAGGCTCTACTGGAAAATGTACCATGTTAATTTTGACACTTTCTGGAATTCTGTTTCCCAAAAATGTCACAATAACCAATTGTCCATCGGCATAGGTGCTTGACCCTGTATCTTTATCAATAATTTTACGTTTCAAGCGTCTGACCTTAGCTACTTGAATATTAGATTCTAGTCCTTTTTATATGTAATCTTCTGAGAAGATTGTGTCTACCATTTTTATGATACCCTTTTTATGGGTGTAGTATTAAGGTATGTAACTGACTAAATTATTTTCTGATAGGGCCTTGTGATTTACAAGATAATTTGCTGTTTCATAATTTTTACATATTACTTTCACGCGATTAACACCTACTGATTTGATGTCTGTAATATTTTCACGAATTTCATGTTCTTCGAGTAGATAGTGTCCAATTCTTATTGGAAATAATCTGCCAACATTTTGATCTGTATGTTCTATCATTACAAAATATGGTCCATTATCAGTGGATTGATACTTATTGTTAAGATCATAATTAGGTTTAATAATATTATTAGTATTTTTATCTGTACCTATGTATTTAACATATACAATTTAAATTAACTAGAATTTACTTATCTGCTTATCAGCAAACTGACCACTTTTTCCAACACTCGCACTCGACAACCGATCGCTACATGTGTAGAAAACAAACTGTAAATCTATTATCAAGATTTGAGAAATGCATTTGACAAGGTGGGCATCAATTTGAACATCTCCTTTAGGATTTTAAGTTTTTTTTTTGTGACAGTTATTTTGAATTATTATTAAAAATTATAATATTGATTTGTCTTAATCATTACGTACGAATGTAAGATTTCCGAAAATTACAGGGAATTCAATTATGAATTTTTTAACTTACAATCCTTTAAGTACCTGTAGCTCTTGAATTAATCACTTTAGACCCCAAGTGAGCTAGTTAGTTGGAATTGTTTTATCGGGAGGAACACAGAAAAGCACAAATATACAGGTTGTCCCATTAGTAATTTTGAATGCGACGTCACGTGACCAAAAACAAATACCTCATTGGGTAACACAATAACAAGAAATAATGCAACATTTGCTCTAATTTACACCCCCAAAATTATAATTATCTACTACTGCCCAATTCTGATAAATTACTTGTCTTAATCGTCGTGGGACAACAAGGCTATTATCCTCTTGAAAAATAAACAATCAAATGTTGCTATTGTTGCCGACTTAATCAAAAGATATCCCAAATTCTCCTAAAGACAGATCAATGTCTTTACATCCAATAATTATCAGTCTCTATAGCCGAGCATTGCCGAATAAATATAGAAAGAATGGTACAGAATAGGTTCACGAAATAGAAAGAAATTTCCTCTCTATACTCATAGAAAGAAATTTCTTTCTCCGAGACGATACAGAATACGCGCCCTGGAATCTATTTATATGGGTATAGTATAATCAAAGTTTACCAAATTCGAATATAATACATATGGTACCTATAATTGGTATACAAGTATAAAACTATGTGTGATTTTTTTGTTATAGAAGTGAGAATTTTTGTAACAGTAACCAAATATTTGGCGCCTTCGCGCGGGGCATTCACTGAATACTCGCCAGGAACGGTCCTGCCTAAATCACGTTGGGCAACATTGTAATTACCATATAGAGCAAGTCATGTAATTTCTCCAGGTCTGGCAAAAAATACGTTTGTCTTAAAAATCAAAGGAACCATACATTTTCTCCAAATCTGGGGAAAACAACGTTTGGCAACTTTACCACAATAAATCTAAGAAACCAGCTTATTTTGCTGTGCGACTATTAATATCAAAGTAAGAGAAATAATAAATCCGGATAGAACAATCTAACAATCTATTCTAATAATAGAACTAGATATAATCCAAATTAATTTGATAAGGAAACCTTTTTAAAAATAAATAACTAGTAGACTAGTAGTATAGTAAATGTAAGCTAGTGGAATAAGAATTACTATTCTAATTGAGATTGAACTTTTTCTCATATTTTTCCATAATTTTAATTAACAATAGACAGAACAGAGGAGCAATAATCTAGTTACGAAAAACAATGATAACGACGTAAAGTATCAACCATATATACAATAGATTTTATTTAAATAATAATTTTAAATTTAAAAAAAACGCTTATAGTCAGAAAATTAAAGTTTTAAGAGGGATAGCATTAAATCGTGCATATTTATCTCTCCTTTGTTTTCATCAATCATTTTGTATTATTAAAATAATTATTTTTTTAAGGTTAAGAAAGGTTAATCATCCGAGAATCCACAAATTGGACGACTGTACGTGAAATGCAAGAAGAAACCATTTACGGTAAGCGTTGTTTGTTTATTTTTCGACAGGCAAACAAATTTTTATATCGTGTATTATTACAAACATTCCGTTCGATATTTAAATAAATTAAAATTATCATCGAGGTCATTTTAAGTGCCCCAGATGAATTGTTTGTTAGTATAAGCTTTTACCATTTTGATAACCCGATGTAACAGTAGATATAGATGTTTCGGAAAAGATGTAGTTTTTATAGTGTACAAATAAAAATACATGGAATAAAATTTGTTTAATTCAGAGGATAATAAGAAAGAAACGACGCATATTCAGTATTCAATATAATATGAAAGAATCGTTTTTTCGTAAGTTTTAAGTAAAAATAAAGTTATCTAATTAAAAATGTAATCTGAAATCATACCAGTGACGACAAACTCTATATCATATATACATTACTACGATAAGTGAGAAAATTCTTGACAATAAAGACTAAAAAAATTGTTATTGTGCTGTGTTATTGAAAGTCATGAACTCAGGTGAGCGATTTAACATTTTGTCATTGTGAATATTAATGAATTTTCATGATAATTTGGTTTCATATACGAGGGTGAGTCAGTGGAAACTTTCCATGGCTAAACTTTATTATGTCTCTGACCGAGCTCTGAAATTAATTCCGTATTCTCTTCATCATATCATCTTCTGTTGTTGGAAGTTTGCTTCACTACGTAATTTAGCATGATTTTACATGGGAATAAAGACCACACAAAAAATGTTAAACATAATTTAACACCATTTTATTAAGTGATAGGTATAAGATACATATACGCATAAAGAATAGCAAGATGCACTAATCAAGAAGATATTAGGTTTGTTCTCACAGGAATCACAAACCATCAGGATTCTGCGCAATACGTTTCTCTGTGTTGATACAGAAGTTTCTGATTGTTTGAAAACAGCTGGACGATGTTCACACAGGTTTCATTAATGGTTGTCCAACTGTCCAACGTCCAGCTGTTTTCAAACAATTAGAAACTTATTTATGAACGCGTAGAAATGGATTGCGCAGAATCCTGACTGTTTCTGATGGTTTGAAACTCGTGTGAGAACAAACCTATCGTAGGTCAATACAAATAATTGCCCTGTTGCGCTTAAGACATTGTTGTTAACATTAATCTGCAAATTCATAAGTCTTTTGATTATTCTTCGTTTTGATGAACCTTTCGAACGCCGACCATCTGCAGAACGTTTTGTTCCTTGCAGGGCCGCGCCAAGCTATTCGGCCGCCCGTGTGCAAACCGTAATTTGCCGCCCCTTTTTAATATTTTAAGTGAAATTTAACATTTAAAAAATCGTCACTCCTTACCCCTTTCGCTAAAAATTGATACATAGGTAAGGTAATAAATAAAATTAAAATTAAATAAATGCTAATAATTATATTTAATTTCGATATTAGACATATATAATATACTTACATGACATTTTAAACATGTGTAATATATGTAACTTTTAAAGTAAACATACAACATAAAGCAGAAAGCAGTGAACAATCAGACTAAAAAATCGAGAGATCTATCATCAAATTCGTCACTTTGATAATTAACTTGTACGGACGAGACCATCTGACAGTGAGATCATTTTTGTAAAGTTAATTGCTATTTAGCGGGGAATATTTGACTGTATTTCTACTTTGGTGAGAGATGAAAATTAAAAAAGTAAAAATAAAAATCACAGAAAGTACCAAAACAAATAAAAAATGTTATTCTACTTCCGCTACTAAAACCGCACTTTGAACACGGGTTTGACATGCACAAAACGACTCTTTAAACACTAGTGTTTAAAATGCGAAAAGTCACACATCTCGTTTATCTTTTGTTTTTTAAACGTCAAATCAAGTGTATCTTTTGTATGTTAAATTTCTTATTCTGTGATAATTTTGTTATTCTGCGTCATTTGATTTGTCAGTCAGCTGTCAGCCATCGTCCGACATGTAATGAATATAATACAAATAGAATATAATTTTTTCCTTCCCACGGGCGAAGAAAAAGTATAGTAAGCATCTCGTGTTAAAAACGTCGTCAGTGATTCGTGACTAAAGTAACCTTTTTGACACTTGGTACTTAATATACTATTTCGGAGCAAAACCTTTAACGTGCTTCTCCAAGATCAAAATTTTGTATACTCCCTATACACTGTTTTCAACAAACTCCTCCCAGTTACTCGAACCAATCATAATTTTTTATTTATTAAAAGTAATCTTTTGATATAAAAATTTAAAATACAAAGTCTTTTTGTTTATATTATTCATACTATATTGTCATATTAATTATGAATGTTATTTTAATTATAGACTTGGGATTATTCTGATTGTGGAATTTTGAAATTTATATGTTATATCTCCAACGTAACAGTTCCTAACCATCTTACATTCTATATTATAGAATTATCAATTTAGATGTCATTAATGTATATTTTTATAATTCGCGTGTAAAAGAGACTTCATTATAACATTGTTTACAATGTCACAATGAAGCTCTTTGATCACTGTTATAGTAATTTTTAGTGCACGGTTGGTTATTGTATTTAGTTATATTTTTATTTGAAATTTGACTTTAACCTTGACACAAATTATAAATAAAATGGTCTAGCGTTGTTCTAGCTAGCAAATTGTTATATTAAAGGTAAATTAGAATGATTTATATATTAAAAATATTAATGAATAAAGGACGCTAACGTTTATTTATCAATGATTTGTCAATTGTTTATTTTTATAATGTATAGGATCAAATATATAGGTATATACAAAACGTTCGATTTTTGGGATAAATTACCAGATATCTATGTGAAGATGTATTACAGAAATAATTCTGTTCATGATATAATATAAATAGATCGCAAGAGCATATACGAAGAAGCCCTTTTTTAAACAAATAATCATCCTCTTTTTGCTTAAATGAAAGTTTGTTTACAATTTACACAATTATTCGGTTATAATATGTCAAAAGTCAGAAGTGCTGAATAAAACCATCTGTGATTTGACCAATTAGGAATCTACAGAATTGCCAACTTAAATTCAAACCACTCCTCCTAGTTTAAAAACAGGGATTATATGAAATTCTATTTTATTTAAATAATTAAATAAATGCGAAATATAAAAAATTTTGTGTAAAACTTGTGTCACAATGACTTTCTGTAATACTCGTGATTTGCACAACGAACCGCGGAGTACTACAGAAAGTCATTGTGACACAAGTTTTACAAATAACTATTTTGGTTATGGAACTGTCAGATTATAAAGCGTTATGATTATTTATTGAAGTATTCTGGTTGTATGTCTCGGTATATTTATTTATTCACTGCACAATTTTACCTAATATCGTCTATATTCCAGTTTAAATACATAATTATAATAAATCATCATTCTATGTGAATATAACAGGTTAGTATATATGTTATAATATAAATATTTTTCATCTTAACCCACAATTAGATTTAAGGTCAATAACTAGTACTCGGACGCACACTAGTACGTTTACATTAACTTGTATACACTCTGGAGGCTGTATCGTGCTAACAAACTGAAATTTTTCCAAAATTGACAAAAAATTTGGTACTTCAAGTACCATAGCAGTGGTTGTACTGGCTTTAGTGAGCTGAATATCAATAGGGTTCATCTTTGAGACGCTTTGAATAATATCCAATCATAAAATTGGTCACTTGTATATACTCCGGAGGCTGTATCGTGTTAACAAACTTAAATTTCTCCAAAAATGACAAAAATGTCGTACTTAAAGTAGTATAGCATCTGTTGTACTGGCTCTGGTGAGCTGAAAATCAATAAGGTTTATCTGTGAGATGTCTTGAATAATATTCGATTATAAAATTGTTGACTTGTTGCACTCCGGAGGCTGTATCGTGCTAACAAGACATGTAACGAAAAGTGGCCGACGACAACGACGCCATGCACAAAGGATTTTTTTCTAAAAACCGTTTTTTGGTGTTGGTCTTGATGAAAAACGTAAAAAAAATTCCCGGAAAAGTAATATTAATCATGTCAGCATTATTATTGCGTAGGCGTATGACGTGTTATTTATTATTTTATTTTAGCAGGCTGTGTGTTTACCTGTTAAATAGTATTATTTGTCATTATTTGATGCCAATCGCATCGTACAGTGATAGAAATGGCTCGTTTGGAATTAAACAATGAAGATTATTTGAATTTACTTTTTTATAATTCCCTTATAAAAGAGACTTCATCATAACATTGTTTACGGTGTCACAATGAACACGTTTTTAATAATTTTTAGTCTCATACAGTTGGTTATTGTATGTAGCATATATTTTTATTTGACATTTGACTTTAACCTTGGAACAAATTATAAATTAAATCTTAGATCATATATACTACCGTGAAACAGCCGTAAACTCTGTATCCAACATATTCACGACGTACTTCTACGACCCATCCTTGTTTGACACTCAGAAGTTTCTAACGTTGCTTCTTTGTTTTGGAGCCTTTGACTATCTTGACGTACATAGTCTGCGCTAAATTTAAATAATCATGTCTCAAATCTAGATTTTGAAATGACTTCCAAGAAGATGGAGGTTCCCATTCGGTTGTATTTTTGTGATGCTTCTTTCCTTAGAACTTTGTTATTACTTTTCCGCCCAACCTATTTAATATGCGAGAAATGTATTGGTTTACCCCAAAAAAAGTTGGAAATTTGAAATTTTTTATAATTATTTTTACGTTTTCCATCAACAACAACCCAAAAAAACGGTTTTTAGAAAAAAAATCCTGTGTGTATGTCGTCGTCGTTGTCGTCGGCCACTTTTTCTTACATGTCTTGTTAGCACGATACCCCATTGATTTTCAGCGCACCAGAGCCAGCACAACGGGTGCTATGGTACTAGAAGTACATTTTAGTCATTTTTTGAGAAATTTCAATTTGTTAGCACGATACAGCCTCCGGAGTTCATCATGTCACCAATTTTATGATTGAATATTATTCAGGACACTTCACAGATGAACCCTATTGATTTTCAGCTCACCAGAGCCAGTACGACAGGTGCTATAGTACTTTAAGTACGATATTTTTGTCATTTTTGGAGAAATTTAAGTTTGTTAGCACGATACAGCCTCCGGAGAGTATAAGATTGATCAATTTTATGATTGAATATTGTTCAAGGTGTCTCACAGATGTACCCTATTAATTTTCAGTTGACTAGAGCGAGTACAGCGGGTCCTATAAATCCAGATATACTGAATTTTTGGTTATTTTTGGAGAAATTTCGGTTTGTTAGCACGATACATCCCCCGAAGTGTATACAAGTAACAATTTTATGATAGAATATTATTCAGGGCCACAGATGCGGAAAAGTTGGTTTTAATCTTTAAAACCGTTTATTTATAAACCGTTTTGGAAAATTCTTTCTTTCATTTGAAAGGAAATATTTCAAAACATTGGTTGAGTAGTTTTGGTTTTTAAATCAAAATAAATACAATAAGCAATATCATCTAACTAAATAAAATTGCGTATTTTTGCTTTCACGTCTCATTTGAGTAATTTTGGTTTATTACTTTAGTACATTAAACTATTATAAAACAGAACTATGGATCTAAACTTACAAACGATTTAAAAGGTTTTGAATTCGTTTAATTTTTTTAAAGCTTTTACGTATATTTATTATAGGTATCTATTTTTACTTAAATTGTGAAAATTATTGAAAAAAAAACTAGAAATTGTTTATAAGATACATCATTTTATGTTTGAAACATTTCACATTTAATTCGTTCCTAAATGAAACATCAAACTTATTTCTAACTCTACAATCCCACTATGTTTTAATTTAAATTCACAATTTATTCTTATCTTAAAATAAAAAACAATCTTTGATAACTTTAAAATATCGCAAACACTTGATAAACCCCAAAAACTATTTTCCGTATTATTATGATGCCGATGCGAGAAAAGAACGCTATCAACATTGCCAAATATCTAAGCTATTTCTTATTTCTACTTATCCCGTACTACAAAAATAAATAATCAAGCAACAATTTTGTACAATAAATAGTTGGTTAAAATGTCTATACACTAAAATAACATTATTGAATTTAAACATAACTGTCGCGAAACGGGAGATTTCTTGTCACCGTTCACTGTTGTACTGAATTGTATTTCCTTCGATTTCGGTATTAGGTGCTGGTCATTTTTGTAAAAATGTATATCTCCTCGTGAATAAAACACTTGTCAGTTGATATTGCATGAAAGTTGATTTATTCTAATTTAATGTAAATACTATTATGGATTCATAATAATGGCTTTATATATGTTACGGTTAATACAAGAAAATAGTTAGTTCGCGAATTAACCGGCTAAAACGCGAATTATCCAATACAGCCGGTTATTACGGAAGAAATAACAATCATTGAAAAATATTCGGTTAAAACGCGATTTAGACAATATGATCGGTTATATCCGATAACACTTGGCTCTTTCGCGAATTAGCCGGGTAATAAGCCCAGTAAGCAATTATTAATGTCGCATTCATTCATTCATAGACGTGCGTATAGGTACTGAGCTGTGATTTTTATTACATAAGTAATACAGAATAATAAAATATGTTCCCTAAAATTATAATAATAAAAAAGTAATAGTTATATTCTCTGTGAAAAAAACAAAAGACTAATAGGATCAAAACTTATAGGTACCTACTTTTACTACATATTACTTATTGGAACAGGATAGGCTTGAATGGCACTTAGAATTACATAACAGATTTTTCGACTTACATCTACATTTTTTGGTGAAACATTTGCTTTTACAGTTACATTTTTGAAATCCCTGTCCTCCGGAAATTGACTGGTTTTTGGCAATTTCTCTTAATGATTTTTTTTTCACTTGGCACACACTCTAATGGAATTAACTTTCGTTTGCAAAGAGCAAATTCATTTCTAGAGTATTTTTCACGAATAGTACCGTTTTCGTTACCTAATTCATAATATCCTTTGTCATTATCAGCGTGTACAATCGTCAGCAATGCATTATTGAAGTCACAACGTCCTCTATCTAAATCTGGAATAGGGACTATGACAGTATCCCCTACGCAACAAGATGGAAATTTTTCTTTCGATATACGCTTCATTTTTTCAGATTGTTTCTCCAAACATTTTTTAGGTTGTGCTCTATTTTCCAAAATACTGAACTGCTTCAGGCAAATATCACACTTTTCACCTCCAGTTTGACAAAGACACTCATTTAACACATCAGTTATGTCGTTTCGTTCTTCTCTCACTTTATTATTATCTTCAATACAGTTAATATTTTGCATGTTATTTTCGTGGACTTCGATTACTTGAAGGACTCTATTTTGGTGATTTTCAACTGTTTCTGCCGAATTTGGTACATCAATTATTTCAATCTGTATATTCTCATTTGGTATATCATAATATTCTGACTCTTCCTTTTCTCTTCTACAATTTCATAATTTTTATCTTTTATTTGACCGCTAACTTGTATATCTGTATTTTTGTTAAATATTTGATTAATTGTCTTATCAATGCCTATTTCTTCCATATGAGATATGTTTTCATTTAGATCTACGTCATTTTCATCCGGAGTATTTTCCGTGCTGGTATTTTTCACTATATCTAAGAGCTCTTCTTCAGTATTAATTCCTTCAATAAGCTCTTTGGGTAGTTTGGAATCTAATAAGCCAATCTTTAATTCCATACCAAACATTGCTCTGTACGATGAACGCTTTATCCCGTCATGGTATGCACGATTTTTTCATCACTTGAACAATTTTAAGACCATCCGACCAGTTATTTGTGTTATTATCTTTCAGCCATGTCGCTAGAATTTTTTCTACGTCTTGGTTGCATCTTTCTACACTTCTCTGCGATTGGCTATGGTGAGGTTTTCCGGTAACTAGTTTAAGTCCAGGCCACATACTTTTTAATTGCTCCAGTATACGGTTACAAAATTCACGTCCATTGTCAGAATGAAGAATCATTGGTGCACCGAATATACAAAATATATTAAGTATTGTTGTGGCCACTTCATCAGCTGTTTTGGATTTTAGGGGTCTCAATTGTACGAACTTTGTTAAATGATCCTGATAGACTAGTATGAATTTATACTGCCCATCAGGATTCGATTGCATGTCAATGAGATCTACTTGACATCGGTTGTTCATTTCGAAATGAATAATGGGTTTCACGACTAATCCCTTTTTCATAGATTTTTGTTTCATTAAGCATGATGTGCATAAACTAAGGTAAATAGATATACTCTCCTGGGTAATATTTCTATATTTTTTCTTCAGCTCCTGAACCATTCTATTGCGACCACCATGTCCAATAGCCAAATGAGTTGCGTGGATAATATCAAAAAAATCCTCATTGGCTACATAATATTGAAAGTCTTGTTCATTTGGTTTTATAGGGGTAATTAATTTTTCAACGCCGCCTATGGAACACACATCATAACGTTTTATGCGGCGATATTGTTAAGAAGTTTTGGAGGCGGTATTTTTTGCCTATTTGACACATTCAATTGTATTCTTATATTCGTCACTATTTAAATATCCGGTATTTGCACTTTTGGTAACTGCAACTTTGAAAAACTCTTCATTGAAAGGCGTTTTAAAATTGTTTACACTTTCAGTATTACCAGCCATGTTGACAAACGACAAAAAACTGAGACAATAAGCGTTCTATGCGGTTGCTTTTGGGTAATTCGCGTTTTAACCTGTTTGCGCTGGATAATATGCGAAACAAGAGCGGAGCTATGACATATTCGGGTTTTATCCTTGACATTCGATTAATTCGCGTTTTAGCCGGTTAATTCGCGAATTAACTATTTTCTCGTATTAACCGTAACATATACAAACTAATCAACTATTGTAATCGACACCACTGACAGCTGTACCATTAAATAGAATTGCCGAGTTCGCTCGTCGGTGATTTACAGAATCATCACGGAGCAGCTCCACAAAAAGAAACGTGAACAGAGAAGCTTAGGCATTCTTACTGTTAAGTTCGTTAGTCGGTATCATTATATTGTTCATTTTCGTAAATATATGTTTCAAACTAAATATCGTATATTTTCATCATACTTGGATTATGATTTGTTCCTAATAAATCAGCGGTGGGATATAAAACACAAATCCGAATAAGAGTAGTGATTTTAAAACGTTTTTAGGCTAGTTAAAAGTTTCTTGTGCAGTTAAAATTGGGTGTGGCGTTGTTTATAGTTATAGTGCTTAGTTATCGTCTCGAATCGATAAAGCAAATATTGTGTCAACCACTAAATAGGAACAAAAACTGTATGTATCTGTTTACAATTATTATTATATAAACAACTTTGTGGCGGTTATTGACAATTTTCATTTTATCGATTATTTTATATTTACTATAAAGGTTTGGTAAATTAAAAACTGTTATTAAAATCAGTTCCAGTAAACAGTATTCGATTAGTATTTTAATTTTTGACATTTTTTATATTATTTTTTTTCTAAATCTTAAAAATGGATTCAGATTCTAGTAAAAGCTCAAGCGATTATAATTATAAACGTAGTAACAAAAATAAAAGATCTAAAAGAAACAAATCTCATTCAAAAGGGTCAGATAGAAGTATACAACCGAGTTCATTAAATGAACGTGTATCTTCTACACCTCCTCTACCAGTTCATGAGGAAATACAGGAGCAAAGTGCGCCTCCGGAACATTTAGATACCGTATCGAGGTTAGAGAGACTAGTTGAACGTTTAATTGAAAACCAGGTTCCGCGACAGCAATCTCAAGTTCCGAAAATGTTTGTAAAATCTGAATGCATCCCTGAATTTGAGCCCGGTAATCCAAATCTCAGTATTTCAAAGTGGATAGAAAAAATCGAGCAGCTGGGAAATATAAACAATTGGGATGAAAATGGTATTATTTTTCATATGCAAAATAGGTTAACCGGTCTTTCTCGCCAGTGGTATAATAACCTTAAAAACTATAATATGAACTGGGAAGAGTGGAAAGTCCTTCTTACCAGAAGTTTTCCGGATCATCATGATTTTGCTTCAACTCTGCGTAAATTATTAACTAGAACCAAGCAGTCAAACGAAAATTGGGAAAAATATTATTTCGATAAAATGGACTTGTTGAGTGCTTGTGATATTACAGGTAAAAGAGCAGTATCGTGCCTTATTGATGGGATAAGGGATACATCTACTCAAGCAGGTGCTAGAGCAGGCAGGTACAACGCTCCTGATGAATTGTACGGCGAGTATTTGTCTTCGTTGAGAAACGAACAAAGTGTTTGGTCAAATACCGATTTACGTAATACCTTTCATGTTTCTAAGCGAAAGAGGTTTACCTCACCAGTACCCGGTACGTCCAGGTTCTCGTTTCCCAGTGGCGGGACATAGAGTATTGTCAAGACAAAAATCGTCTTTATAGAAAAACTGAAAGTGGACTTAAATGGGTAGTTCCAAAAGCCGTTCGAAGGCAAATTCTTATGCATTTTCACGATGCTGGTGGCCATATGGCTGTAGACAAAACGTTGTCTACAGTTTCTCAATCATACTGGTTTCCAGGCATGCGCAGATATGTAAAGAAATACATATCTTGCTGCCTAGATTGTCTGTACAATAAACAATCAGGTGGACGTCAACCTGGTTTCCTTCATCCTATAGAAAAAGTTTCTGAGCCCTTCGATACGCTCCATATCGACCATTTAGGTCCCTTCGTTAAATCAAAGAGGAAAAATATGTACCTAATTGTAATTTTCGAGGCTTTTACGAAATTCCTCTTTATGAAAGCGGTGCAATCAACAAAAGTTGGTCCAGTGATCAGTTTTTTAGATGAAGTTATTGTAAACTTTGGAGTAGCTAGAAGGATCATAAGTGATCGTGGCTCTTGTTACACGGCCAAAAAGTTTGAAGAGTATTGTCATAATCTAAACATAAAACATGTGTTGAATGCAACTGCTACTCCCAGAGCCAATGGTCAAGTCGAAAGGTACGATAGAACCATTTTGTCCTCACTGTCAGCTTCAACGGACGAAGAGGACAGATGGGATGAAAGTATACAAAAAGTAAAATGGGGGATGAATACGAGTGTAAATTCGACTACACATAAGTCTCCGTACGAATTACTTTTTGGGTATGCACCACGAGGTGTAGCTAATGCTGTCTTAGCTAATGAAGTAGTAAAACAAATGTACGATAGCGACTTACAGAAAACTCGACAATCTGTAAAAAAAAGTTATTGATAGAAATCAGAGCAAAAGTAAAGCTCGATTCGACGCACGGCGTTTTCAGGGACATATGTTTAGTCTTGGCGATCAAGTTTTAGTAAGAAGTATACAAGCTTCAAATGATGGTGAAAGTAAAAAGCTGTTGCCAAAATATACTGGTCCGTATGTTATTACAAAGGTTTTAGATCATGATAGATTTATGATTGAAGATAACATAGGATCAACAAGATCGCAAAAGAAATATCAGGGAATCGTATCCCTTGATAAATTAAAGCCTTATAGTGTGAACGTAAGCTCAGAATCCGAAGAAGGATCTGCACAAGGTGCAATAGAATGAAGAAAAGTGATGATACAAATCTTGTTATTTTTTTGTTGTTGCAAATTATTCTTTAAAGTAAATATTAGTTTCAATGTCATGTTGTTGGTTCGTGTTGCAGTATAACTTTGGTTAATTCGCGATAGACCCGAGATATACTGTAAGGCAAAAAAAATATATATATTTATAAGTCAGATAGGTTGTAGTATATTTGATTATGTATTGTCATTTTACGCTTCAAGCTAATTTCAAGTAAGGCTAGTAAAAATAAAACGAAATGTATCTATAGATAAATAAAACAAAAATGTGATCAAGGGATCATATAGAGGTGAACGAAGTGTTTACAAAAAGCTGTGCTTTGCAAAATTCATTAACGAAATGGGTTGCGTTAAAGCATTGTTTTACTGATTTCAATAAATGACTAAGTAACGAATGATTCTCGTGTGAAAGTTGTAACCCTTACTAACTAATCGAAAAACTGAAAGGATGATGAATGAGTCCTAGTTGAAATTTTGATTAAGTATTAAAATAGATTATATTTCAACAGGTTTGATATGTGACTTCTAGACACGAGAGCGTGGCCGACTGTAATCGACACCACTGACAGCTGTACCATTAAATAGAATTGCCGAGTTCGCTCGTCGGTGATTTACAGAATCATCACGGAGCAGCTCCACAAAAAGAAACGTGAACAGAGAAGCTTAGGCATTCTTACTGTTAAGTTCGTTAGTCGGTATCATTATATTTTTCATTTTCGTAAATATATGTTTCAAACTAAATATCGTATATTTTCATCATACTTGGATTATGATTTGTTTCTAATACTAATGGCTTTTTGCCTACTTTACACTATTATAATACTGTTAAGACTCATGCACAATGCACATGTCTTTTAGAGATTGTCCCATTTTATATATGGTTTTATAATGCCAGCATTCTTGCCAGTCACCGACGTAATGGGTTTGTTATATTCCTTGCGAGTGTCGTCAGAGGGTCGGGGGTTGTGCCAGATGAGCGAGTTGACCTCTCAACGGTCTTTTTTGGAAGAGAGATTAAGGGAGTCATGAGCGTGCTAGATTTTTTCTGAACATCAATTTGGATTGAACAAACATAAGCGCCGTGTTAGATTGGGACTGCATCAGTTATGAAAATAATGTGAATTATTTTCAGAACAATAACTATTTTTTATAACGAACAAAAAAAGCTTTTTTTGTAAGTATTAAAAAAGTGGAGAATAACAATAAATGTGTATGAATCTGGTAACAAAGAACAAGGGCACAAGTTCTTAAATTGAACGTGGTCATACGTTCAGATTTTTAAAGCGCATGTGCTTAATTGTCAGACCGAAATAAAAACAAAGCTATGGGGAATTTCATAAATCAGAAGAAGATAGTGTAATTGTTGGAAACAGGCACGTGTATGTAGTTCTTATGGCATTGATGCATCCACGGTAGTATATATGATCTAAGAATGAAATGGTCTAGCGTTGTTCTAGCTAGCAAATTATTATATTAAATGGTCTTAAAGGTAAATTTGAATAAATTATATATTAAAAATATTAATTAATAAAGTACGCTAATGTTTATTCATCAATGATTTGTCAATTATTTATTTTTATATTGTATAGGATCAATATATAGGTATTCATAACTTTCGATTTATTTTTGGAATAAATTACCAGATATCTATGTGAAGATGCATTACAGAAATAATTCTGTTCATGATATAATATAAATAGATCGCAAGCATATGCGAAGAAGCTCTGTTTTAAACAAATAATCATCCTCTGTTTGAT
This sequence comes from Galeruca laticollis, assembly GCA_963921935.1. Taxonomy (NCBI): domain Eukaryota; kingdom Metazoa; phylum Arthropoda; class Insecta; order Coleoptera; family Chrysomelidae; genus Galeruca; species Galeruca laticollis. The sequence continues at coordinate 211,713,565 of OY998175.1, read as the reverse complement.
TAAATGATAGTTTGTTTACAATTTACACAATTATTCGATAATAATATGTCAGAAGTCAAAAGTGCTGAATAATACCATCTGCGATCTGACCAATCAGGAATCTACAGAATTGCCAACTTAAATTCAAACCACTCCTCCTAATTTAAAAACAGGGATTATGTAATTCTATTTCATTTAAAAAATTAAATAAATGCGAATTATAAAAAATATTGTCTAAAACTTGTGTCACAATGACTTTCTGTAGTACTCGTACTACAAAACGAGTCATTGTGATACTTGTTTTACAAATAACTATTAATACATGGTGAATGTGACAGATTTGTTATTGGGACATGTGCTTTACTCGCTACAAGATATCCATATCCACCACGATCCACTCGTGACACAGTGAAGAGAATATTGAACAATTTGACATAATTTGGTTTTCAAGCAAAAGTTAAAAGAGTGAAGCCGGTATCTATATTATTGTAGATAACACTAGTTTATATCTATGGGCCTGAAAAGTATAGATTAGATATCGGATGCTATTAAGTTAACATAACTTTTTCCCGTTTTATTTCAGGATTTCCAACTTTACAAAATTCCAGTCTCTACCAAAGAGCTTCCTCTGGCAACCCGTGGAAATTGCCTCTGAAAGTAGTAAAACTCTTCTCCCTCTGTATCCTAATACCGTGTCTCCTGATCAGCATCCCGCTCTATATGCGTTTCTGCGTTTACAGCCATCAATTGTATCCTTTGGCCATGTCGGATATGAGATTAATTGATAACAAAGTTTCTACAACTTGGTGTCAAGTAAGTATTGACCCTCCGGGGGTTTTGCTATTTAATAATAATGAGATTTTTGTAGCGTCAAAAAGTCAGCGTCAACGCGACTTTCAACGCATTTTTGCTGTCGAACACGCCGGTCATGTCCGACCAGAAAAAACCGATGTCGATGGTTAGAGAATTGGAACTAGAAGACGACACAAAGGAATATTGGGGATTCTATTTACTCAAAGGAACCTCCGTGACCGTCTCCACATGTGTAAGGTTATTATTATTTTGATTTAAACATATACTTTGCATTGAAAATACAATGCGCAGCTGTAGGATGAATTGAAGTTTAGTAAAATGTAGTTCGATTATACAAAGGGATGTCGAAGTCTTTTTACAACAAGAAAATTGTATGAGTTTTTTATAATTCCCGACATTTTTAGTTAATTATATAAAATCGACGTCTAATTAAGAGAGGTAACCCACTGTATCTCAGAAACTATTGATCGTACAACTTGTTGGAACTTTTTGTGACGCGAAGTTATTCGTTTTTAGCTATTTAAAATAAACATGGCAACTGTGAATATTAAAGTGAATGCGCGATACGTATACGTCAAATTGAATGCTATTGGAGACAGCCAACAACGTAATATTCCGATCTCAGCCAGCCAGTGACAGACATGCCATTTTTGTAAATGTCAAATTGCAGCTGCATTAAAAATTTTTAAACTAACACCAACGGAAACAGCTGATATATTATATATTAGAAAATTTTAGATAGAATAATATACCAAATAACAATAAATGATTTATAAAATATTAGATAAATTTGGCACACACTGTAGAAATTTGAAAAGTAGCTAAGTAATTAATCAGAAGATTTTGAAATTTACATGAAAACAAAAGGGTACAGTCATAAAGAAACATACCTTCACAAGTCATTGACCAAAGTCTAGAAGATTATTTTATTGATTGTAAATTATTTTATACATTACGTAGGATTGTAATTATAAGAAGGTAGAGTAATTTACCCAAACATACAGAGTATGTTATAAAATTTATATTTGTCAAGTGCGGGTGACAATTGGAGGTTATAGATAAAAGTTAGTGATGAGTAAGGAGAAAGGATACTTGTTCTATGTCTAATGACTACTCTCTCATTGTTTGCGGTAACCAAAAGATACAAATCCAGGTGACTAAAAATAAATAAGATAGTGTCATTAAGAAAATTTTGAAAGAGCTGTCAAGAAGTCAAAAAGTTTTCTAAAAAAAAGAGATAATTAATAAAATAGAAGTCTTTTGAACAGATACTATCGATAAAAGAAAAGCAAGCTGAAGTGGACACGTTTTGTATTTAATGGTGAAAGGAAATAATTTCCAAAATTTTGAAGAGAAGTTAAGAAAGGGTAAATCGTACATACCGTATACACTGGATTAGTGAGGAGTTTAATAATTTCTTCAAGACGATTTCCTTTATAAAGAGTGTTTGACAGTGGACTGAAAGGTAACAAATCTTTATAAATATTTTGTAGGAGAGAATCATCATCTTGATTGGAAATTTTAAAATTATTGAATAGACAGTGATAAATATCCTTAACGATTTGCTTGCTGTTGGGTCTGTATGCTTTGCATTCAAGTTTACAGAAATTAGAAACAGTACAAAGACTTTATTTGACATAACTCCGTTTTTTTATTGTAAGATTTATCATTGTAGATTTATAGGTTAAGTTTCTTCTCTTTTATTTTCGTAGAGAGAATGCATTCAATCTACTACGTCTAGCATTGAACTATCTTGAAATTTCTCATCGATATTTATATTGACCTAACTTGGTAATCCATTCTTTAAAAAGTTCAAACTTAATAAATAATAAACATACTTTGGAATTAATTAGTTTGTTTTCCTGGAGTAGTTTTGTTGGGCATTGATATATTGAAAGTCTGACACAGATGGAGGCCATAAGTCTGGAAAGTTGAAATATTGAACCCGTACGCCCAGAGAGCGGAAGCAAAGAGTTCTCAAATAAAATATATAAAACTAAAATTTGAATCTAGTAGAAATTATTATATAGCTGGAGCCCAGAAATTCAAATTTGATAAAATAAACTGTTTATAAAAGCTCAAGTATGACAATTTATAATTTGACAGTGACATTGATCAAAATTTCATTTCAATTTTTCAAATTTACATTACAGAGAAATAAATATCGTCACAATATATATATATATATATATATATATATATATATATATATATATATATATATATATATTGTAATAGTTAATTTGCATTATTCAGAATTTGTTGAATTGTCTCAAATAAATGTAACTGTATTTGCTCCGGCTCTAGACAGTATGACTCTTCTACAGGTAGTCAGTTCTTGAAAGAATTAAAGAATTATAATATTAATCTTTTTTTTAAAACTTCAAGATTTTATATTTGAAAAGAAAAGACAATAGACAATTTTTCATTAATAAGAATATAATGTATATATGAATATATAAATAAATTTTGCAGAAAAAACCTAATAAGACATTGGTTCACAATGAAAATATACAATTTAAAAACTAATAAAAAAATTATTAAACTTAAAGGTGGGACTTTGTGTCATCTTGTTCATAGAAGAGAACACATGCTTCTCCACTGACTAAAGATTTCCACGATATTAATAGCACCCTTGAATCGTTATATTCGTGCCACTGTCCCGTGTAGGGATGTCGGCAATATGCTGTGTAGTGACCATTATAAGTAGTTCCACAGTGATTTGATATAGCGCAGAGGTTGTACATAAAATGTGCCACATTATCAGCCACGTAATGGATCATATCAAGCCCTTCTATTGGAGAAACTATTGCAGCATCAAGTTTTCCACAAAACCTTTCTGTTTGCGAAAAGCGCTTCAGGTGAATAACAAACATTTCTGGAAATTTATGAATTGAGAATGATTTAGTGCATCGTCTTCGTTCCTTACATTTCGAACATATTGGTTTCTCATCACCGTCGAGTGTTTCTTCTCTTGTAAATGAATCTAAACATTGTGAAAGTCGTAATTGACCTCTTCTTTGGGATATCGAAAGGGATAAATCCCGAAAGGGATCGTAGTTAACTGAACAGTGACCATAGTGTGTACACTTGATTGTTGATTTTAATTGACTGACAAAGTTATCCACAATATTGGAGTTGTCCATTCTCGGATATCTCAACCAAGATTCTTGTGCTTTCTCAATGTCACTAAGTTTGTCAAAAATTTCTGTTATTATGGGCTTTGGTTTTTCATATACCTTGTTGACATCTTCGTGAAGTCCTGCTAATAGGTAAAGAATAAACTCCTGTGCATCATGTTGAGTGTATCCCATGAACCTTGAAGTAAATCGCTGAATCTGACTTTTCAATGATACTGTATTAAGCACTCTGTCTGAACCGTCTTCAGACCAAAGCTCTTGAATAACTTCAGCAAATGCTTTAATTAGTGCTCCTTTCATACTAGATATGTTTATGTTAATATCTCTTATGTATGCGTCTTTCTTTAGATATTCTAATAGCCACCTTGTGTTTGATAGGCATTGAATAATACTATTCATGAAACATGTGTTACCAATATTTTTGAGGCCTCTGAGACCCAAAGATTCTTGGGGAATACCCTTCATGGATCTGATTGTAGAGATATTGTTAGAAGCTCTTTCGCCACTACTATCATTGTACGAATAATCTCGGATTCTATTACTGTCTTTCTCACTTGATCAGCGTGATAAGGAATTTGCATTGATGTTGTTTGCTATTGAATTGGATGTAGATATTGCGGTTTTGGAAAGTTTGGTTGATGTCGATAGATCATTGGTCTGGTTCACATTGTTAATATATTCCTTGTTATCTACATCATTTTTAGACGCGTCCTTTTGTTTGTGTTGAGTTTCATCCCCTTTCTGAAAATCTTTAATCGAAAATGAAATGTATGAAGAGAAGTTGTTAACTCTAGGATTATTTTTAGAAAGGGAATTGATGTTTATTTATTCCTCATGAAGGGCCAGCACTGTAACTTATTAAATCTTGTGGATGTGAAGGTCTTAAAGAGTCTAAACCACCAGCAGAACTTGTTTTAAAAGTGTTTATTGCGTTACTCACAAATTCTTCTGTTATAAGAACAGGAATAGGTTCCAAACTCGGAGTAGGAAACGTACTATTAAGTTTCTCTAAAGGATGTTTCGATTGTAAATCTATTAAAGTGGCTGCACTGACATCAGCAAAACTGTCATCTGAAGCTAAGATTTTGATTGCGGATGTCAAGTCGCCGTCAGAAACTTTATTAATGACATTTTTAATTTTACTATTTTTTGATAAATTTATGTTTTTCCCAATTGAGAAATTTGTGTCTATTAATCTATATATCCATTTTTAATAATTATTTTTAAATAAATGTATGTTATTTTAAATTTTAATACATACCTCCAAAGTTTTAATTTTGAATTTGGTTTTTATTTTTATTCTTTGTACTAGTTATTTGATCTTTATAAAATTTACGGCAAAGCTATAATGTACGTGTATGTTTATTTTGGAAAAGTAAGCAGATTTATAGTAGTGCCTTGAAGCCAGGGACGGACTACTCGCAATGGTTAGTGGTCCAAAAATTTTGCAGGGATGGCACACCCTGTATGAAATTATCGAAATTCACTTTCCCACACATTAAGCTAACGAAAAGGTACTCTTGCTGGAATTCGATAAAATAAGCCGTTTGGCTAATATTTACTGTTTTATTAATGCACTACCTACAAATTTACTTAACTAACTTATTAATACGATGTCGAATATTTACCTACAGTACTACAAAAAAATAATTTGATGATAGCAGGTTATAAAAACATTAGGAACTTATTTAATGGGAATTTAATAGGTACGCAAACAACGTAATTAGTTGCTTTTAATCAAAATTACGAACTCAGCATCATTAAATCATTAAGAAAAACTAAAAAACACAAGTTATAAAACATTGGACTAAAACTAATTCCTAAACAACAACAAAAACTAACGTTATTCTAATAAATGTTCAATATGAGCTCCTCCTACTTCCACGCACATTCTAAGTCTACGAAGGTTGTTTCTTTGCACTTGAAAGAGCAATCCCACATTATTTCTAATAACATTGCAGTGTAACACAATTCTGTCTATTAAATCTTGCCTTGTTTGCACAGGTGTTGCGTATACCTTACTTTTGAGATAACACTAGAGAAAGAAATCCATAGGATTAACGTCTGATCGCGGTGGCCATTGAAAAGGGCCTCCACGACCAATCCATCTATTAGGAAACCTTGTGTGTAAATGCTGTCGTACATCTACACTGAAATGAGGAGGGGCCCCAACATGCATGAACCATAAATTCCTAAGAGTTTGCAGTAGCACATCATCAAACAGGTTCCATAACTCATTTTGGAAAAACTCCAAATATCTCTGGCCGGTCAAAGTACCGTCAATAAAGTATGGCCCTATCAAATGATCGCCAACTATTCCTGCCCAAACTTTAACCATGAATCTATGCTGGCTCCTAGTTTGAATTTATGACTCCATCTCTGGTGAAACCGGATTCGTTCGTAAAGTGAACGTTACTAATAAATGTATTGTCTGCTTGTTGTTGTCGCAGAAACCACTGGCCATACTCAAGTCGTGAAGGATAATCAGCCACTGTCATACTGTGTACTTTTTTCATGTGAAAAGGATATAACAGCTGTTCTTTTAGGATGCGATGAACAACTGATTTCGAGACGTTATGTTCTCTTGATAATTTTCGTAAACTCGTTGATGGTTCATTATCAACAGCATTTAACAAAAGTTTTTACCAACTTTCCAATTAATAAGTCGTTAATGTTTTTTATTTTCTGCTATCGTTAAATTATTTTTTTGTAGTACTGTAAGTACATCTTGGACATCGTATTAATAAGTTAGTTTTACCTCGTGTACTTATAAAAATGGTGAATGCGTAAATTGGTACGTAGTGCATTAATAAAACTGTAAATATTAGCCAAACGGATTATTTTATCGAATTCCAACAGGAGTACCTTTTCGTTAGCTTAATGTGTGGGGAAGTGAATTTCGATAATTTCATACAGGGTGTGCCATCCCTGCAAAATTTTTGGATCACTAACCATTGCGAGTAGTCCGTCCCTGGCTTCAAGGCACTACTGTAAATCTGTTTACCTTACCAAAATAAACATACACGTATATTATAGCTTTGCCGTAAATTTTATAAAGATCAAATAACTAGTACAAAAATTAAAACCAAATTCAAAATTAAAATTTTGGAGGCCTATAACTCGAAAACGAGGGCCTGAATAGAAAACGTTTATATGAAGTACTAACATTATTTTGGCTCAGATTATACGCTCCTGACTTTTTTCGCATTAGTCCCGGGACACCCTGTATATTGAACTGTTTACAAATTCTTTCCTTTTTACAAATGAGGTATTTATTCAATATTAGAACTAGATAAAATTTTTTAACACCTTTTTTTTAAAAAAAATGTAAATTCAAATTATGTTTCCTATTTGAGAAACACCCTGTATATAATTATTTCTTTTGTTACCAAAATTATTATATAAAAATTTTTTTAAATTTATTCAAATTTTATTACAAAATTTCTTAACTTCAACTTATACAGGAACTGTTTCTCTTATATTCCCCAAACAAAAGTCTTTGTTTTCTTTTGGGTTATCCTTTCCTATGTTAAGATTACCTTATAAAAAAAATATATTAAATTACAATCTACAAAAAAACCTTCAATGTCAAACGATAAAACAACTTCTGCAACGTACACTGCTACTAAATCTAATAAAAAATTAACCAAACCTTTTCTAAAATATTCTCTCCTCTCTACCAAATCTCCTACACGTGTTCTATATTTATATAAACCCCTACAACGTACACTATTTTTTTTAAATTACCAAATTTACAACGTAATTGGTCAAAAGCTCTGGGCTCAGTTGTCAATGAATTATATGTCTGCAAATTCTTTCCACGCTTTTATCTTTTGCTTCCAAGTGACTGCATCAGTTTTCTTACACTGTACAATGTCTTTATACTTTAAAATTATATCCACCAGAGTATGACAATCTGACTCTGAATAAGTAATTCTTTTGCTCTCATTTCTTAATATTTCTATTTTTAATTTTTGAATGGAACACATACATACAGTACTTACACTAGAAAATATGTAATCCCATATCATTAATTGGTCAATATTTCAATATTCTCCACTATCTTTTTAATCTATAATCTTTTTTCAAAAAATTTCTTTTCAGTCCAAAAATTTTCTCTCTACCAATTGTCAACAACAAACTCCCATCCTAACTTAACTACTTAATTTTTGAAAGATTGTTTGCATAAATTTCTATTTTAATAAATGTCATGTACTGTCAAACTTTAAAACATCATAAATATTTTATTACAGCAGTACTTTACATAATGTGTTGGGTAACTGAATAATGCTAACAAGAATCAAAAATATAATTTGTCTGATTTTCTCAAATTCTGCTTCAACATCATACGTGGCGTGCCATTCTCGATAGACTCTTCGTTTTTGTCGTTGATAAGGGTTTTATAAAGGAATCCTGCAATAACTGCACATGCTACTGCAGAAATTATACTTTTTAGAGCTCGCGCTCGCTGCAACCCATGCAGCTGCGGTTTTATTATTCCTGCAGCTTTCGGCATTATAATTTACTGACCATAAAAAAATATGGAAAGGATGTTGTTAAAAATCTTTCAGGAGTAGTTTGGGCACGTAATAAAAATTATAAATTGGTAGACAAGAAATGTCAGAGCAAATGCGACATATACAAGAAGTATTAATGAACTTGGTGATGAAAATGTTGGACAAAACATCTCAATATTGGATTTTATTCAATGAAAATTAATAGATAAAATACTAATAACACAACTGCATTGAATATACCATTTTCTTTTCAAATGATAATAATTTTTAGATAACACAATTCTTATTTCTGATTCCCGAAGACTTTTGTCAGACGTTAACGCGAGATTCACAGCTTCGTGTAGGACCTACACTAACAAATTTCTTGCTTCAATCAGAAATATTGTGTTTCCCAAATACAACTTTCTATAGAATCATAAATCTTCAGTACGTGAGACACATATTTATCGTAAAGATAAAAATTTCCAATCAGGCAAGCACTAACATAGCAAATGCAACATCTACGAAAATATGAATAAATCTAACGATGAAAATGTGTGAAATAAATCTCAACCCGGGATATTATGTGAGTTTCACAGATTCATGTAGAAACTAAACTATCCCAGTTCTCATTACAATTAGAAATATTAATTGTTTCGTAACTGCCACTGCTTATACACTCAATCCTTCAGTAATAGAACGAGGATTTTGTTCACAGTTTTCACTATCTGTATCTCTAATTGATTTTTAAACATGTTTTTCCCTTATACAATTCTACAAATATTCGTTAAAATGATGGCTAATAAAGCACAAGATGGGAAAATCAATTTGACTTATTTCACGAATACTATTAATCATTATTACATTGCATATAACTAAATAAGACTGCTTCAATATATATTGTAACGAAGTAGCTACATAGTAACAGGCCAGGGTATTGATCCTGAGACTGTGGAGTTTGAAGATCCCTCCATGAAGACCATGATCCTGATCCGAGATGAAATCTCGCAGATGTCCAACCTGTCCACAGAAATCTCCCAAAAGATGTCCAGCCAGAGCGACGAACTATCTCAAAAGATGTCCAGCCTCTCCGATGAACTCTTCCAGAAGGTGTCCAGTTTGTCCATGGAGATATCCAGCCTGTCCGCCGAGATGTTCAGCCAGCGTGACAAGATCTCTCGGAAGGTGTCTCAACAAGAAGGGAGAATAGGCGGCATCGAAGAGGAGATGCAAAAGCTGCAAGATATTGCCTCCGATCCACCAGGACCCGTATGCAGAGAGGAAGAGCCCAATCCAGTAGAGGTAGAGAGGCTAGAGAGTAGCTTGTGGACCCTCGAAATCAAGTTCCAGGCGATGGAAGAACGATTCTCCGACCAGCCGTCAAGGGGGGAACTGCGTCTTGAGTCCAACACAGCAGGAGAGACCAAGTCAATATTGAAGCCACCAACCTTCGACGGCACAACTTCCTGGCCCAACTATCTCAAGCAATTCAACGCAGCGGCCAGCGCCAATGGATGGTCCTCCATAGAAAAGGCGGTAGCTCTGACAGTTGCCCTACGAGGTGATGCTCTTGATGTCCTGCAAACCCTCCATGCCGATGAGTCTGAAGACTTCTACCAACTGGTGAAGCGCCTGGAGATGAGGTATGGCCAAGCGTACCTAGAGCAAGTCTACCAGTACCGGATCAAAGAGAGAAGGTAGAAAGCTGGTGAATCTATGCAGGAGTTTGAAGCGGAGGTTGCAAGAATGGTCCTCTTTGCACATTCTTCGGCCAATGAAGGCATTTTGGAATGCCTAGCAAATTGAAGAGGACGTCATCTTGGGGATGGGCATCATGGATTACTTTGGCTTCTAACTAGATCTCAAACATCGAGTCATCCACGTCGGTACCGAGGAATTAATTCTACATCAGCGAGAAACAGCCATCGCGGAGGTGATGCTATCTAAGGATGTCGAACTACCAGCAAGGTGTGAGTCCACAGTCGTAGCTCGTCAGAATAGGGCCATGGAAGACGCAACTGCAGCCATAGTAGAGCCCAGAAACCACAACCAGGAACTGGGACGGGGCATTCTTGAAGGTAAGGCACTGATCCAATCCGCTTTAAGGGTGCCAGTTCGTCTGATCAACTTAAACTACCATCCAGTGACCCTCAAGAAAGGCACTCAAGTAGGAGCCCTCGAGTCAATAACCGAAGTTATCCGGGACCCCTAAGGAAGAACAGCACTCAGACCAGCTCAGTCAGATCCTAGCCACCGTCCATCCATCCCTGTCCCGGCAACAAAAGAAGAAGGTGAGAGATCTAGTTGACCGTTACCATTCCATTCTCGGTTCATCCGATGGCAAACTAGGAAGAACCAGTGTGGTAAAATATAAGATCGACACTGGTGATGCTCGTCCTATCTGTCAAGCTGCACGGCGACTTCCCCAGTCGAAGAAGGCAGAAGCAGAAAGTATTCTTCAAGGGATGATAAAAGACGGAGTAGTAGAACCTTTAAACTATCAATATGACAGCGACATAACCTATAATAGAGAACCTGACATAAAGAGGAGGACTGACAAAAAAAGGGAGAGGACTGGCAAGAAAAAGGGAGAGGACAGCTGGGGAATTATAATAAGTTGGAAAAAGGTGACGTTTGGAAAGATATCAAAAAAATATTTCTCAATGTAAATATCCTTTTTAGTTGTTTAATTCGTTGAATTGTTTGTAGTTTAGTAGAAATAAATTGTTGTAACCCTCACTCGCACTACAATATATATATATATATATATATATATATATATATATATATATATATATATATATATATATATATATATATATGTATCATATATTTGATTTATACAAAATTAGATAATGATCTCCAAAAGAAATGGGAGGAATTCAAACCTACTGATGAATTGCCTACCCTTCAAGAATTTCTTGATTTTTTAAATGGCAAAGCGGACGCCATTGAAAATTGGCAAAGAAATCATGAAATTTCCATGAATACTAGGTCCGAGACAAATAAAAACAAATCTTATTCAAATCCTCATAATATATGTCATTCAAGAATGAACCTTGTAGGGGTTCAATAAAATGCAGTTTTTGTAAACGATTTTCTAAAATTAGGTCAACAGCTATCTGAAATGAAAAAATTAAACCTATGTATCAATTGTTTAAGAATTGGCCACAACAAGATTCAGTGTACTTTGAGGCATTGTAACAAATAAAAACATAATACTCTCTTTACATATTAACAATTCAATTATACCAAATGTTAAAAGGCAAACATCAACAATTTATCAAACGATCACTATCCTATTAGTGAAGCCTAGAATCGCAATCGCAGTCAAGTCCTATTATCAATTGTCTGTTTTTTAGTTAATGATAATCACGATGTCTTTCACAAATGTAGAGCTATTTTAGACAGTGGAGCCCAAAGCAACTAAATCACTCAAGAATTTTGTAACAAGTTAAACATTCCATTAATCTCGAATAATCTCGAATTAACCAAGTAGAATCGAAACTCAATAAACAATGTTCAACTACTGTTTATTCTAATTTTAATGATTTTATCAATCCGATATAACTTTTCATGCTGTACCTATTATATCTACGGATATTCTAGTTCATAAATTGAATATTTCCAAATTTATATCTAAAGCTGTAAATATATCCGATTCGGAATTCTCATAGCCAGATAATATTGATATTGATGCCTTGATAGGAGTTAGTCACTTTTTGGACTTCCTTTCTGTAGGAACATTATCCTGGCAAAAATCTTCCTATTATTAAAAATACCAAATTGGTATGGAAAATGTCGAGAAATGCACCTATTTGCCAGACAAAGTCTTCTAGCACAGAACGTTAAGAGAGAGAGAGTGAGAAATATTCACAAAAAGAGATGGGTATATCATATCTCCACATTATTATTATCAATTGCGCCCGCTAGCGGTGGATTAGTAAACTTGATAATAGTTTCCAACAGTTTCCTTTATGCGACTTTGTTGCACAAATTTTTGTTCTCTAAGCTATACGATCAAAAATTTCTGAGGCACAACAGGTTACCTCTCTAAATCAGACACCCGTTACAACTCCAAATATATTTTTTTCACTACGAATTTCCCGTAGGTGGCCGGGCGCTTCTCTGATAATGATTCGAGGACATAAACACCTTCACGAATGCGCTTACATCGGCGACAACTCCTCCGAAGAGCTAGAAGAGCAAATGGAGGCGATCCGGGAACACGCCATCGTCGAATCGGACGAAATGAAAGCCGATCAACCGGCGAACGTACCGGAAGCGATGAAAAGACACAGACAGGAAGTAGAATTTCACACTACCTATCATCAAAACAGAAGTCTAGCTTTGGATAAGAGCGTCGAGAACATTGAAATAACCGATATGAAAGATATGAGGAAAATCCTTTTAGGTAGGAACATGATTTATATACGTTGAGACAAAAAAGTAACCGGAGTTTATAATTTAAATTGCCCGCACAAAATATTTATTATTTATGTATAGTGAGTATTTTTATGTTGGTGGCACTGTACTTAAGGTACAGTACTACCGGTTTTAGAATTTGTATTCAGCATTTAATGAAACTTGGCGTATTGGTATAGTTGTTCCAATATCAGTGTGGCCACTGAGGCCAAATTCCGCCTTTTATAAGTACGAACATTATGAAATTTTTTTTCGTCCAAAGTAATATAGGAAATTAAATTATTATAAATGAAATTCTAAAAAAATTGACAATTAATTGTTACATTTGATGTGATGTCTAATACCTAATGTTTAATAATTATTTTTGGCTAGACCAGCTGCGTTGAAAAATAATCACCTGAGCACCCAAGATATATATATATATATACATATATATATATATATATATATACATATATATATATATATATATATATATATATATATATATAAATACGGTTATATGTTTGTCAGAGTGTCACAGTTTGAGTGACAGTTTTTTGGTTGAGATATAACCTAGTTGATGTGTTCAACTTTATGACTTAAGAGACAGTCTTCATTATTAGTAGCATGACTTGTCACTTAATCATGATCCTATGAACAAAGGAAGTCCTATATATCATATATTCTCCCTTGTCAACGAGCGAAAGTTGTAAGGTATATTACTCTCACTAATTACCCCACTCAAATCTCACGATAACAAGAGTGAATGTAGTATATACACAACAACTCCGTTATAACTCATTAGTTATATAGATGTTTATATTTATAAGTTAGAAATATCTAGAATTTGATTGTTCTTATGTTGTTGGTTAAATGAAAGAAGATATGTATAAGTGTGATTAACATGGTTGCTTTCTCTCTTTTTATTCAGTGACTTTTCATCTAAGGCAGTCTCAAACATTTCTCATTTTGAATTCCACGTAATATGTTATCCATAATTCGCTGAAAAGTTGCGGGAGCATTTTTTAACCCAAATGGCAAATGGCATACACAAATCTTCGTAATGCCCATTTTCCTTATTGAAAGCTGTTTTTTCTATGTCTCTTTCATCCATCTCGATCTGGTGAAAGCCACTAGCCAGGTCGAATGTGGTAAAGTATGGACATCTTCCGAGTTTATCGAGTAGGTCGGTTATGTTAGGAAGTGGGTACCTATCTCCAATCGTCTTTTCGTTCAGCTTCCAATAATCTACCACAACTCTCCATTTTTGTTTTCCGGAAGCGTCGGATTTTTTTGGAACAATAACGCCACGGAGAGCTACTAGGTCTTATGATATTTTGATCTAACATTTCCTTAATTTGCTTTTCTACTTCTTGTTTGTGAATAAATGGATAACGATAGGATTTTGTGTAGACTGGTAATTCATCTACTGTTTTTATTTGATGTTTAATGCGGTTAGTAAAAGTTAACCGATCCTCTTCGTTATAAAATATGTCCGAAAATGATTTACACAACTTAAGTACTTCATTACATTCCTCATTATTTAAGTGATTTACTCTAATTTTTGTTGTATCTAAATTTTTGTTAGGAAACTCGTCAAAATTATTTAGTTTGATTTCTTGTACATGTTTACGGTCAAACTTTTCTACAGTTAAAGTTCAGAAAAATCTAATGTTACATTATTTTGTGTATTATTCAAAATAGTTGTCAAGGCTTGGCCGTTCTTTGCAATTGTAAGACATTCCGGTATTTCACAGTTATGAAATTTGTGATGCGGAATAATTGTTTCGCCATTGTTTATGGACGTTTTTACTTTAATAACTTGTTCTGATCTGGCATTCACATTTATTAGGATTAAATTCGTTTGTGTTTTTTGGAATAGTAGTTTAATTTTTGTGTGTGGTGTAATTAAATATCCCTTATCAAAATCAATAGTAGCTTGTAATGATTTCAAACTATCGAGTCCAATCAATCCTTTGAAGACATTATGGAACTTAAATAGATATAATTTCAATGTTTTATTTTTTTGCAATTTAAATAACTGGAATACATGCACTAAATTTATGTGCTGATTTTTGAAACACTGTGGATACAACAAATGGGTCATGCCTGATCAAATTAGGGAAAAACTTATTAGCTATATCTGGGTCGATAAACGATTTTGTCGAACCAGAGTCAAGTAAAACTTTTATATTATATTCAGGTAAAATAACATATGGTAATTCACTTGCATACGTAGTATTAAATGGAATGCTATTTGATACTAAATCGGGTTCCTGTTGCAAAACGTTTTCTCAAAATTTTGATTCGTACCGGCAACGTTCTCACTATCGAGTGCTTGTTCTTGCAAGTCATCAGTTTCTACAATATCGTACTGTTCCTCGAAATTATCATAATTTTCATTGAATTCTGTGTTATACAATTCTTCTGAAACATAAGTTCGTCTGGGTTGCATTGATTGATCAAATGATCGTGAATTTGAATAATTTTGATTATTTTGGAAGTTCGTTGGTGGAGGTCTCGGAGTGTTTCTTGTGTTCACACTCATTGGTGTGGGCCTAAATGTATTTCTAGTGCTTACGCTCATTGGCGTAGGCCTATCGAAACTATTATTAGTATAATTTGGTTTGAAAACATTTCTATTTTGTTGTACCAAATACCAAATACTTGAGCATTTGTGAAAAATTTTTGTGGGCGATTATTCGGTTTTGGTTGTATATTAATAGGTTGAGAAGGAAACGACACTTGTGAATTTTAATTCCTATATTGATTAAATGAATTACTAAAATTATCGTTTGAATAGTTATTTGAAAATCTTTGTTGTGGCTGTTGCCTAGTGAAAAAATTATTTTGTCGGGCTATTTGTCTATTTTGGTTTGAATTTTGAAAATAATGTGTGTTATCTTCTTGGGTAACGAGTTGTTAGGCCTCACTCAGTGTTTGTGATCTCATACAACGTATCGTAGTACCAAGAGGATCTTTGAGACCTGACAAGAATGTTTTTAATGTTAATTCATTGTACAAATTGCGTTTCAGAACTTTTGATTCTTGGCTTGTTTCATGCATATCTACATAGCTACAAATTAGATTCAAAATTTTAAGGCATCGATCGTAGAACTGTTGCGGTCTTTCGTTTTGATTTTGTCTTAACATTACTAAATCTCTGTTGAGACAAGCTTCGTCTCTTTGGCCAGAAAAGTTTCTCTGTAGCGTTTTTTTTAGTTCTTTCCAGTTAGTTGCTAATTGAATATTTACAACTAGTCTAGCGTTGCCCGTGAGTTTAGAAATAAGCGAATTTAATAAGTAAATATCATGAAAATTAGCTGGATTTGCAAAATCGCAAAAATTTTGAATAATTTGGTCACAAATCGAAATATACCGATTTAATTCATTTGGATTCCCATTGAATTCGGGAATACAATTTAAATATTCTGATTTAAACTGAGCCATTATATATTGATTTTTTGAGTAATCAGGTTTTCTACGATTAATTTGAGAGTCAGTTAGAGAGTCACCCAAATTTAAATTTTCAAGTATATCAGATAAATTCTCGATAGACATTCAAATGTACTTACAGAAATAATAGAGTTACTTCAAGCATATCCTTCCTAACAGCTATAAGGGAGAGCCCTGGATTTGCGATTTATGTCTCCTCCAGAAGTATCGATCCTTGCAGAAATGGACAATGTAAGTTCCAATTCTCGATGTTTCGGTGACGAAGGGCTTCAGACGGGTCACTGGTAGACGGTCCTCTTCAACACTTCACACCGAATCAACTATGTTCGGTATCCAGTTAATCGTTAAAACGAAATCACCACGTTCGATACGCGATAACCCGGATATCCTACTGACTGCGCCAATTTTAATTCGGATATCGATAAGTAACTTTTTAAAAAACTTTATTTTTACAGTTTAAATAATATTATAACAATTATGAAAAATAAATGTTTGTAGTTTGAAATCTAGTCTATAACTAACTAAAAGATGAGCGCATCGTCCACAAGACACCTTCGCAATCTTGCTGAATTCCCACAAAAGTCGTATTCGGGGAAACTAAACTCCGGACTGTGGGATACGCAGCGTCAGCGTCTTCTTATGGGAACCAAGCGAGGTGACGACATAATTCATGTTAGAACAATACATTTTACCATTAATATAAATATACAATGAACGTTGGCAACACTATTTCTGTTATCTAGTTAGTATGTAGAAACAATTTATAACATATTGACGTTATGGACACGCCCCTCGAGGGCTGTGCCTACCAGACAAATACGTTTAGACATGCAGTGATTGCACCTTTTCCACTTTATGATATCCTGTTAGCGCAAAATAATAATACACTGAATTTATATGTATTTGTATATTTTTAACACATTGACGATAAAGCATATGTGCCCACAGAATATTCGTAATACTGTATAAACAAATTATTTGGTTTGAAACAATAACAAGTTAGATGTCTTTGTTATGGTTATATAATATACGTACATTATTATTATCATTTTTAAAATCTGCGCCCCACTGTCTCTGCGCCCAATTGTCTCTGTCCTTTTTGGCAGCGCTCTATCGCCCGCGCCCAAATGTCCTAAACTGGTACTATCCTTGATGATTCGGTAATCGCCATATGGCTGGCACACTATACCATTGTCGTTTGTTATTTCATGTAGCGATTCATTACGTTTTATACTTTGGGATGTTTTCACATGTTTTTATGAAGTCTTCATAAAATTCGAATGTAATAGTCTAATATTATTTCACTACGAAAAATCGTTTACATTTGGCATCTACTCGATAATTTTTCTATTTTTTATTGTTATTTTACGTTATTCCAGCCTTGCAAGAAAGGACAAAAGTATATAAGAGTAAAACGTCCTCAAGCCACGTCCACAGGAACTCCACCGTCGCCCAAGGCGAAACGTTCAATTTCAAATTCGATAAACCGAAAAACGAAACGTCTTCCGAGGAAGCTCTGAACGACATTTTGTCTAAACTGACGAAAATGGGCGAGAAAGGTCAAAACGTTTTAGATCGAGTGAATTCGAAATACAACAATCGAAATAAAACAAACGTATTCGAAATAAAAGCTAGACATTATTCGAAGCCGGTAGTGAATTTCAGCGACGATATCGATAAGTCGAGAAGAAGAAGAAGAAGAAGTACATTAATAATTTCGGAAGCTCTCGCTAATAATGAAGACGACAGAGATAACGATTTCGGCATGGAAGAGGTAAATGACTTATAACATCGTCGATTCGATTTTGTTTTAATTAATTATTTCACAGGAATTTCGTCCTGACGGAATTGCTGATCACAGAGGAACGTTCAACGAAACTTCTCTCAACGATATGAGTAACAGCGAATTCTGGTCTTCGTTTTCGAGCTCCGAGGAAGCTTTACTGAATTGCGCAGGTCTGATACTGAGTTTACCTCTATTACCGCATATAAAATGTGTACGTGAAACTGTAGACGAAGAGAGTTCCAGAGACAATACTATTACCTACAAGTGAGTAGACAGACATCATCATTATTCAACTTAACTTTTGCATCAAATATACATATAGATTTCTGAAAGGATCTGAGAGATTATTTTCTTCGACTCGTGTTTCTATATTTTTCTCTTTTTTGTAGTTTGGTTTATCGTTCTGTATAGCAAGTCATCAAATTTTCCTAGATCCAACTACGTCATGCAACACCGCTATCTCCATAGGTAACCAAATAGCAAAACTTCCTTGAATGTGGGGAAAGCTACGTTTGGCAACATCGTAATCTGTATCTGTTTAGTAAGTTATGCAATTTCCTCGGAACGTGGTTAAAATTATATTTGGCAATACCGCAATATATGTATGTACTCGTATGTATGTTTATAGTTAGTCGTAGAATTTCTCTAATTCTAGGGAAAAGCTACATTTGGCAATACCGCATGTTACTGAATAGCGAGTCATTAATTTTCCCCAGATTTTCAAAAAACTTCATTTGTCCATACCGTAATAGATATCTGTATAGAGAGTCATAAAATATCACGTTATATACAGTGTGACCCACTTAAAATCGCAACACCCAGTTATACCTTTTAAACGACATTTGATGAACTTCGAATTATGGTGGTTTAAAAAGGTCGGCAAAGGGACTATTTTTACTTATTAACATTTGATGCATGTCAGTAGCGTACATTTTTAGGAGACTTCAAAACGTCGATTTTTGAAAAAAATTATTAGAGATTTTTTTATTGGACTTTTGGTTACCACATTGTAAAGAGAATCCCTTAAAACACCTAAATGTCCATTTTAAGTCATGTATGTTAGTGGAAAACGAGTAGAGCTACTAGTCATACTGGCGCAGACAGAATTTACGTTTGAAATAAGATCCTACTACATATCTTAACAATTTTAGGCACTTTCATTTCAATCGCGCTCTCGTTCACTTGGATTCTTCAGAGTCAGATTATTTTAATAGTACGGTGATTTTCGTTTTGTTTTAGTCAATTTTTTCTTAGTTTCTAGTTAGGTATTTAATAGATTTAGTAATTGTTACTATTGTCAGTTTCATTTAGTGGATTTTTGTAGACAATAATTTGTGAAAATATTTTGTGTAGGCAGTGGATTAGTTAACTTGACAGTAAGGTATGTATGAATTAGTTTCTGATAAAATAAAGTTTGAATTATAGTCGAGTGGCGCTACTTTACGCAGAAAATCGAATTTTTAACCAATATTTCAGTTGTTACTTTATCGAATGGTTTAAAAATTGAGTATATGAATTTGTAAATTTGAATAAAAAAGAAATGAGAGAGTATTTTTTTTAATTTCCATATTCACTTTCAAATTTTAAAATGTTTGTTCATTAATTCTTGAAATCTTTTATTTCAGACAAAATCTGGAAACATGAGTGGCTCCAATAAAATAATTCATAGTTAAGCTCGACAAATCATAAACAGTGTATATCAATTTATGAAAATAGAAAAAGAACAGGATGCCCTAAAAATTCCTCTGAGCAGTTTGCAGGAGAGAGTAGCCAAAGCGTGTAATGTTTCTGTCGCCTCGGTGAAACGTATTGTTAGTGAAGGTAATAGAAAATCCCCCGGTGAACGCTTTAAATCGCACCGAAAAACCCTCAACAAACCTTCAACTTCTAAAGGATCCGTTGATGAATTTGAGGAACCAATAATTCGAAAAATTATTTAATCATACACAGCGATACATAACAGAAGGCCTACGATGAAAACAATCTTCGAATCGGTAAAAAATGAAACTGGGATAAATTTTACTGGCAAAATAGATTCGTTTAGACGATTGGTTGGAAGGATGGGATTCAGATGGAAAAAAACTAAAGATAACAGAAAAGTTTTAATGGAGAAATTCGACATAAAAGCAAAAAGAATTGAATATTTAAGGAAGTTGAGAAAATACAAAAAAGAGGGACGGCCAGTTATATATACTGATGAAACCTACATTCACAGTTCACATATGGTAACAAAAGCATGGGACGATGGAAAAAATAAATGCTTAAAAGTACCTGTGTCTAAAGGTCAAAGGCTTATTATCTTACATGCTGGAGGTGAAGCAGGATTCATACCTAAGGCGCTCACAATTTTTAAACCGGGAATGAAAACCGGAGACTATCACGACGACATGAACAATACAAATTTTGTCAAGTGGTTGAAAGAAAAATTCATTCCCAATGCTCCAAAAAAATGCGTATTGGTATTAGATAATGCCTCTTATCACAATGCATTGTTAGAACCCATTCCAAATTTTTCATGGAAAAAAGATGCAATGCAGAAGTGGCTTACTGAAAGAAATATTTTTCATGAGTTAAAAGCAACTAAAGCTGAACTATATTCAATTATAAAAATGCACAAGGTAGGTTTTAAAACATACATAATAGATACAATTTTAGCAGAACATGACATTTCAACGTTACGTTTACCACCCTATCATCCGGAGCTAAACCCAATAGAAAAAATATGGGCGTTGGTAAATAACGAAGTAGCTGCTTGCAACGTAACTTTTAAATTAGATGATGTGTGGAAATTAACAGAAAAAACATTTTGCGAGGTGACTGTAGAACATTGGAAGAATATTTGCGCAAATGTGACAAAAGTTGAAAACGATTATATTGAAAGAGAACATATTATGGACAACGTGGCGGATTTAATAATAAACTTAGGAGAGGATAGTAGTGACAGCGAAAGTGAATTTTCAGATAATGAAGCCGACGACGATGATGACTTAGGTTGCAAGCCCATCGTGTAGCCTGTTATTTTTTTACTACAATTTCAACTGCAATCATATAACTTTTCAGTATTAAATAACAATTGTTTGATTTAATTAATTATTATTAACATTTGTTATTCTCTATAAAAATAATGTGCACAACACATCTGTAAAGTCCTTTTTGGGAATCATATGATTGTCGTGTTCGGGTTCGGTTCATGGGAAAATATTCATATTGGTCTAAAAATTTAATTTTAACTTAAATTTTGATTTCCAATTCTAATTATCAACTGATGATTAACTTTTTATTTTTTTACTAATATTTATGTTAGATATAGTGAAATATTAGCTTATTACGGCTGTAATAAGCTTTTAATGCTTTTTGGGTAATAAATAAATCAATGTTTTAAATTCTATTTTTAAATACAATTATAACGTAATTTTTAACCTACTTCTCCTCGGCTATAAGATGCAAACCCATTTTATAGTACCATCAGACAGACTTTTTCAGGTCTCACTTCAATAATTTTGTGCATCGTTGACGTTTACTTCTGCGCAACGATTTCCACTACTTCTAACTTCATCAGTGTCTAAGATGTACGTCGTCGTAAATTATTTTTTTGATTTTTGAACGTCCCTGTATACATGCTAATTGACGTTTTATGAACTCCAAATTTTGGTTAGTAAAAGAATTAGTTGAGTGGTTGCCCTTATAAATGTTGGGTTTTTGTCAGTAGTAAACGTCTTAGGGGGCTTACAAATCCGTGTTTTTAAAATAATAATTGTAATATTTCCATAGATGTTTGTCAAAATACGTTTATTTTCGATTAAAAAATTAATAATAATATATATGAAATGCCAAAGACGCCAATGTAAAAATTACCAAATATTAAACAAAAACTAACTTAAATAGCGATGGCTTCTACCAAACTTCCATTAATTTGAATACATTTGTCATATCGTTTCCTTATTCTCTTGACTGCATTGCTTATTTGTTGAGGTGTGATTTCTACACAAGCTTGACGTATTTTTGCACAAAGATCTGCCCGATTAGTTGGACGGCCAATGAATTAGTGGACTACTTTAACAATCCCTGAGTTATGGATTGAGCAACCGTCTAACTGAAAATATATGTCGCAAGTAAAAGTGCACCCATTATTTGTCAGATAGTTCATTTGTTAAATACTATAAAACAATTTATGCATTTAGGTGTCCCTCGAAAAAGAAGGGTCTAATTATTGGGTTCTTAAATATACCGCACCTCACGTCGACCTTCTCAGAATATTATCGTTTTCAGTTTATCATCCAATGTGTGTTTTCAGTAGCCCAATATCATACGTTTTGGGATGAAACGACTCCATTTGTTGAAAACGCTTCATCGCTGAAGTGAGTTTTTTTCTCAAAATAATGTCTATTATTAAGATACTCTCCTTCAGCCTATAAATAAAATTCCATACGTTTGTCTTCATCGCCAGGTTCTAAAGTATGGAGAAATTTGGGTTTGAACGCGTACATTTTTTGCTTTTTGAAACATCTTCGAATAATCTCACTTAGCTGATTTAAATCTCAACTAGCCTGTCTTAAACTAGTATGCGGATGTAAAAATAGTCCCTTTGCCAATGATTTATCAAATGTCAACTGAAAGCTATGGCTGGATGTTGCGCTCTTAAAAGAGAACGAGAGCATCAATTTTAAATTCCCGCGAAGCGGGAACTGTTTATAGCTATCTCGGACTAGGTTAGAGATATCGAATTCTTATGTCGAATTGGCAAACCTATGACATTTTCGGCCGAAGAAAAGAATATGACCCCTCCCTACCTCCCCCCCCCCCCCTCTGAGCCTATGAAAACGTTTCCTTTATTATGAGAGCTAGCGAAAAAATAAAAATTGCATCTGAAAGAGAAAAATCCGACTAGTATATGGGGCTCATAAACCGATTTTTTGATTTGAAGATTTATACAGGGAAAAATTAAAAAGTATTTTGCAAATTTTTTTTTCGAATTTCCATAAACGAATACCCCAGCGTAAGAGATCACGTCAAACCCTCTAGAAATCGTCAAAAACCGACTTTTTTCGACTTTCGTACTCAGGGCTGGAGACTTTTTTTGCTATAAACGATAGCGAAAAAAACTGCCACGTACGTTTTGAAGAGAATCACTCGACACGCACATAGAACATCTGAAAGGGGGGGTTAAGGGGGGAAAATATACAGGAAAAAAATAACAAGTAAATTTAAACAATTTTTTGTAATTTCGGGTTATAAATATGATGGGGCAACTTGTCAGGTCAAGCCCTTTACGATAATATATGAGGGCACCCCCCTGCCCCCCTTTTTTTGGGGGTCCAGCATTCGCTTAATATTGATGCTGGAATCGTGATTTTCGGGGGATCTTCCAGATTTGAAGTTCCTATAGGCGTCATGGGCTTGAAATATTTTTAGGACCCCTCAAATGAGCCCCCCAAGAGTTGACTGAAATTGAATGTGGAAATTTGAGATGATGTTTTTAGGCATATGCGTATTCGGTATATAACTACGGTGGATGAAAAAAAATTTTAACCTCAAAATTTAGCGCGTCTTGTGGCGCCCCCTTTTCGATAAAATTACTAAAGTATATATATCGATCGATAGAGAAAAAAATTAGAATTTTTTTTTAGTATATACAGGGTGTTGAAAATTTTTTTTCGTAATTATTGAACATTGAATTTTCGGAATTTTTAGGCGAAATATACTCCTTTTATACGGGCTAAAAAATTTCTATGTACGTGTCTAAGCGCCCTCTACATTTTTAATCTCTAGCATTTTTTCGATATCTTGTAAAAAAATTTTTATCTGTTCGTTACTTTCAATGTAGTTCTAGGGAAAAGCTTAATTTCATAACACCGCAAGTTTCATATGTTACTGAATAGCGAATCATCAGTTTTCCCACACATTCTAAAAACTTCATTTACCAACACCTTAATCGGTATCTGTATAGCTAGTCACAAAACTTCCGCGGATCTAGGAAAAAACTAAGTCTGACAGCACCACAATCTTCTTATGTATGTCTATAGGTAGTCGTATAACTTCCCTAAAATGCTACCAATACATGAAGTTACTCTGGATGGTTTGCCGTCAGATGAAGAAGAAGAACCCGAAACCAATGATGATTCTTCGACTGAACATGAAGATTTTTTCCCTTCTAAAGTCCTTAATTGTCATGCCCTTCGCTGGGGGCGTCTAGTAAAGAAGACGTCGAGGCTTGATCTGTGAACTGTCAATGTAACTGCCCAGGTTCTAAATTCAATGTTTTTCCACTCTATTGATTCCATAATTTTCTATAAAATTAGATGGGAGGATGTTGGAAACTGAGAGTTATGTTAGCGCATAGTGGACGAAATAGGAACTATTGAAGTAGAATGATATTGACAACTCAGGAATCATTTTTTTAGACTCTGTTCTTGTTCCGTCATAGTTATATTTTATATTGTCAGTTAGTAGCATTTTTGAGTAAATTTTGCGTTTTAAAGTTTTGAATCGTTGTTTCATCGTATCATTTAACTCTCCTTGCCCACTGTGTTAAAAATTATGTTTGGCAACACCGCAATTTCCCTATGGTACTGAATAGCGATTCATCAATTTTCCCCAGATTTTCAAAAAACTTCATTTGTCAACATGGTAATCGGTATCGGTATAGCAAGTCATAACATTTCTCCAGATCTAGTGAAAAACTACGTCTGGCAACACCGCAATCTCCGTATGCATGTCTTCAGTTCGTCATAAAAATTCCCTAATCCTAGTGAAAAGTTACGTGCGGCAACACCCATTTGCGCATGTTACTGAATAGGGAGTCATCAGGTTTCCACAAAATTTTCGAAAAACTTCATTTGCCAACACAGGAATCGGTATCTGAATAGCGAGTCAAAATTTATTCGGATCTAGGGAAAAACTACGTCTATCATCACCGAAATCTCCGAACGTATGTCTATAGTTAGTCATAAAACTTCCTTAACTCTAGGAAAAAGCTACGTTTGGCAACACCGCAATTTCTGTATGTAACTGAATAGCGACACATTAATTTTCCCCAGATTTTCAAGAAACTTCATTTGCAAACCCGTAATCGGTATATGTCTAGCGTGTCATAAAATTTCCTTGGATCTAGGGAAAAACTTCTTTTGGCAGCACCCGAATCTTCGTATGTATTATCACAGCATGTTTTGATATTTCCTTAGGACTGAGGAAGAACTATGTTTGCCAACATCGCAATCTCCACATTTTTTTATAGTAAGTCACCAAATTTCCCCAAGGAAGACTGCATCTGGCAACACTGCTATTTTAATATCTTTCCATATACGAAGCCAATAAATTTTTTCAGACATGGAAAAAACTGGCTAATGCTCTATATAGTTATGTTAAGCTAACCATCAAATTTTCCTAGATATTGGTAAAAAATACTATACTACTAGTTACAAAACTTACATGTTTCTATAAATAAAATGTTATCAAATCTCGCGATATTCTCGGAAAAACTCTGCGATCTCCTAATGTTTTTGTAATAGAAGTTATCAAGTTGAGGACAAACTACTTCTGCAATATTAGGCTTTGTTAATTAATCATATTGTATAATGATTGAGCACATTCATACTGTCTTTTTTCTGTTTATGTGAAATAATTTGTTTTTTCTATTTTTAGAGTGCCGATCAACGGTTACTACTTTTTCGTTTTCAACAGCGAAAACGAAGTACAAACAAATTACGTAAGAGTTAAATTCGACATAGAAAAAACCGTTTACAACGTATCGAATTCAGTTTCGGAATGTATTAACGTTACAGACAGCTGTTCGTTGGATTTGACATTTTTTTCACATCAAAAAATGGTACTCGAATTACCTATGAGGAATAACGAAACATTGTGGAACGAAGAGTTCGTAGTAGTTTCCGAATGCGAGCCTCGTGGCGCCATCTATGCCATTTTTGTCGTACTCGTACCTATTATAGTTATATTTTTCGCGTTTTCGTAAAAATTTTCGCAAGCCCGGGTATGTTTTTAGAATAAATTATTATGTTCATTTTTACCATTCGATTAACTTAAGCTTTATTCTATATGGACAAGAATAGCTTTAGTACTCAATATCTCATCCAAAAAGTTTCCTTGTCGATCTGTTTTATTGGTTATTCTAATATTATTTGAAGCTTGGCAAATATCATCTGCGTTCTGAGATGTGCAAATAAACAACGAAAATCAGTAGATCACAATATACATTGCTGAAATAGTCTACCTGCATTACCAATGAGCCGCCTTTCTGCGTATACTACCTAGCAAAAAAGATTGTAGATAATATAAAACATTGAAGCGCCACATCGTGGCGTATTCGAAGATTTCTAAGCAGTAATTTCAGTTTAATGAGCAATTAAAGTACCGAATTTATCTAATAATTAATAAAATAATAAAACCATAAAACATAAACACTCTCTATCCAACAAAAATTTTGGCAGAATATGACAGTAACAAGGTTTTTTAAAATGTCAGCTGTCAGAAGATATCAACATAAATCCTTATGTATACAACTCAATTAATGTTGTTTATCGCTGTTTCTTTTTAATATTATGAGGTCATAATAACTGTATTAAATTTCATTTGAAACGAGTCCATTAGTAAGATGAAGTAGGTGTGACAATCAAAAATAACCTAAAAAATCCAAGGACAAGCAACCTTTTATGACATAACATAGACATAGAAATGAACTGAGCGATATTCTCACAAAAGTGACCACTCTCTAGAGAGAGACAAAGCGACAACGCTGTCTAATACCTGCCAATACAACGGTTTGTATATCTCGTACTTTTTGGTCTGCTTTCACTGCACAACTGATTACGAATCGCTCAGTCCTTTTATATACAGGGTGGCCGGACGAAAACGAAACACAGCCATTATCAGGAACTGCGTCAACGTTTTAAAAAACGCAAAGACCAGTCGATTTTTGATCAAAGGGGTGGACAATTTTTTCTGGTATTCTTGGCTTCGTTACTTTCACCCCCTAGCGAGGGTAAGCATCACCTCAAAATATTTAAATGGCAGTAGGGGTCGAGTAAGGTATCATGTTAAAGCCCTTTCAATTATCTTTACAATAGTCTTCAAATTTTAAAATTCGGCCTAATACGTCTTTATAAATTACATTTTAAAATTTAAATTATATTTAGTTGTTTACTAACTTCTTAGTTGAATTAAATGTTTAAATTAATGACCACCCGCATCCATACAATAATAAAGATTTTGTTCGAAACTGGATGTTGTGGATGGATGGATGTTGTGAACGGATAACGGCCATACGTAGTCGATGATTCCATAAATTAATGTAAATGTGGACCTACCCCAATCGGGAACAGCGGGTGGCAATATATCATTTCATCAAATAAAACTGGGTTTTACTTACACAACGAGATAACACTTAAATTATAATAAAATGCTTCACCTGTATATTACTACGAACGGTCAAGTTCAATCGTACAAACCATATACATATATTAATACCGTACCTTTATTTGAAATTAAAAAAAAATCGTTTATTTATTTATGTGCAATACAGTATATGTCAAATCTTGTCATTTATTAGCTACATTCCCAGTTCCTTGAAATTTTTTCACTAACTCTAGAATATACTTCCTACTGATCTGTTTATCTTGACATTTTTCATTCAATCACTGAGCTGTTATTGTTCATTAAATAAAGCGAAATGATATCTACCCTCTCCGCAATGATATTTTCAAAAACACAATTAAACAAAACTTCGCCTTGATATAGGAATCCACTAATTTCACGGTCTGTGTGTGTATCGTATCCATATTTTACAAGTGTGCTAAAAAATTACAAAAACAACGCTAAGCAAGAAAATCAACATTTAAACCATTGGCGTACTCAACGACTCACGTGTCATTTTCACTATTTTCACAAAAATTAAAAAAATTCCAATTTTAAAAGTTCTTATTAAAAACTAATCAAGTACATAACTTGAATTTTGAAATTTAATTTATTAAAAAGTATGAGGTCCAATTTTAAAATTGAAAGGCTTTGAAAGTATTCCTTACTCGACCCCTAATGCCATTTAAATATTTTGAGGTGATGCTTACCCTCACTAGGGGGTGAAAATAGCGAAGTCAAAAATACCGGAAAAAAGTGTCCCCTTTGATCAAAAACCGACGGGTCACTGAGTTTTTCAAAGCGTTAAATAAAGGACACAGATCAAATTTTTCCTCCACTGAAGAGGTTTCAGACGATGCTGATTCCAAATTCGTTTATACTTTAGCTCTAGCACTTACAGTTCGTTCGCTTATGCTTAAAACGAACGGACAGACGGACGAACGCCAGAAGTCTAAAAATGTATGGGATATATTCATTTATTTAATACTCCTATATTGATAGTAGGGGTCTGAAAAGGACGACTACGTCTGTTTCCGTCATTTAAACCTGAAATGCTATGCGCATTCCCGAAAAGGAACTATACTTGCCCGCTTTCCTACAACGCTTGCGCACAACGGATTGAGTATGAATAAGTAAGATAGAAAAATGCTGTTGCAGTTTTTCTTGGTGGGTAATATGAGGTGCACTGGTAATATAAGAGTATTAAATACAGGATGATTCATAAGTAATAGGCCAAATTGTAACTACAGAAGGCAAAAATAATAATATTAACAACGGTGGGCCTAAGTATACTCCTTAGTGAGATACCGGATGCTAAATTGGAGAAAATTAAATAGATTTTTGTTAATAGAACAGCTGTTTTTTGAGATTATTTGAAAATTGGGCATGAACTAGTTTCAGTAGTATTATACTTACCTGTTATTATCACTTTTTGCCAAAAACATCCACTTAGGCATCAAGCTACACCCTCAGAACGCAAATGGAATTGGCCAAACTTTTACAATATTTTGTTTAATTATTAATTTTGTATCTAGTCTGTAAGTACAAATTTTTGTGATAATAATATTAGTAACATATTATTGCCAAATTTAATTATGATAAACATATAATGTGATTTTAGTAATCTAAGTACACTAAAACTCATATAAAGTACAACATATAAGAAAAAGAGATCAGATTATTTCATAAAAAGTATCTAATATTACCCACAATGGAAATGTGAAAATGTAGTTCAATGTAAGTACACCATTGTTAATGTAATTTTTTTCTAAATTTGATATTTTTATATATCCTTCAAAGTATCAAATTTACAATATTGTAAGTGTAACATATTGTACTTAATTTTAAATTTGATATTCGCTTCACTTCCTCAATATAAAAATATAAATTTGTTACATGTTATAAAGATCACAACCTCCATAACGTTTACTTTGATGCTATGACGGTGGGTTTATACATCGAATAAAATAACATAAAACGAATTATTATTTTCATGATGCTTGTATTTTAATTTTTTTATTATTATTTTAATATTTGTATTTTAATGGTTCGGCTAGCTCATTTAAAAAAATTGGGCGCATGAAAACTCTAAACTCTCTTCACGTTCTGGCATCTATTAATAATTTTAAAACAATGAATTATCTGTGTTTTTTTAAATATTTAATGTAAACAAATTTAATTATATTAGTTTGATACGCACATGGTATGGATCCTTTTCCTGTATTTAACTGTGATACTTTAATACTGTCAAGAATAGTCTAGAACCCTTGTTGTCACAAATACCAATAATCAGCTGTAGTTAATAAAAATAAAGAAAAACTTACTTACAACAATTTTTTTTATTTACAAGCAAGTCGCATCTACCTCTGGGGTAATTAGCGACACAAATATGGGTTGTTTATAGTTTAGTTAATACGTTAATGTCTCTTAGATATTTGAAAAGGTTCTGTGTATTACAGTTTTCGCCAAGAACTTGTTCTAAATTGTTGCTGAGGTTGTTATCTGTCTTGATTGTTGAAATTTTGGGCAATCGGTTATTAAATGTTTGACAGTAAGCGGGATCTTGCATAATTCACATTTTGGGGATTCACTTTTAGTAATTAAGTAACTATGAGTAAGTTTGGTGCGGCCTATTCCTAACCTAGTCAGTTTAACTTGAAGCGATCTTTTGTTTATTGACTGCGCCCGAGGTTTCACTTCTGGTTTCACGTCGCGTAGTTTCGATTGGGACGTTTGCCTCTCGGTTTGCCACTATTTTAGCACTTTTGATTTAAGTAGCGGTTTTATGTCGTTATACACTACCGTTTGCACTTCGCTCACGGTTTCACTAATTGCTGCTTGTCGTGATTTGTGGTCGGCTTCTTCGTTTCCTTGAAGGCCAACATGAGAAGGAAGCCAAAGTATTTCCACAAAGCTATTGGAATGTTGCAACTGCGATAATTCGACTTTAATTTGGAGTGCTATTGGATGTGTGGGATAAAGTTGATTGATAATATGGAGAGTATAAGAGAGTCTTTTATTATGAGGAATCTTGAAGTATTTTTTGTTTTTATGTGAGTAAGTGCCTGAAGAATGGCGTATAGTTCTTCAGTGCAGACGCTGCTTATTTCGGGTAACTTGAATTGTAGTGTACTGTTTTGCATGATCACTGCCGCGCCTACGCCATCAGAGGTTTTGGATGCGTCTGTATATGCGAGGTGAAATTGTGGATATTTGTCAAGTATGGAGGTAAATGTTTTCCTAATTAGGGTATGGGGGTTTCTAATTTGTAGACTGGATTCTGCTGGTTTGTGCTGAGGGATAGTGCGTATGAAGCGGCAAGGTATTTTCTCCGGAGTTGTAGAGAAGGTTCCCCGGTTTCGCACTGTAGGCTTTTCATTGTACTTGAACAGAATGCTCCTGTTGCTATTCTTAGTGCTGTGTTTTGAATGATTTCGAGTTGGTTTAGAGTAGTTTTTTAGCTGTCGCGTATACTATAGAGCCGTAGTCTATCTTTGAGCGAATGAGTGTTTTATATATGTAATAATTCGCATTTATTACATATATAAAACAGCAGAATCCACCCTAAAGCACACATGGGCATGGTTCACAGAAATAGGTTCAGTAATAAGTGGAATAATTGGAATATACTTCACATTCCACACCATCAAATATATAGCAGGAACCATACTAAATGGAATTCGTATCCACCCTACAATATGTTGCAGTATAGCACTAATAGCGCAGCAAGAGACGAGCCACCCAAGATCACAGCATTGGACAAACAGAAGTCGCCACATGAACGATCTACTGAGCAACAGTGTCGCGAGTGTAAATAGTCGCAGCCTAGGTCAGGAATAGAATGGTAATAGCGTAGAAATTGCCAGAACAGTGCCGATCATAAATAAGGAACAAATGTAATAAAAATATTTCAAATGTATAAAAAATGTAACACTAATTTTAAGACTATAGGTCACTATTGTAAGCTGACGGCCATACATAAATTAAGGGTTGAATATAGATGTACAGGGACTTTAAAGAAAAGGTATTGGACAGGGAAGGTCGCAATACTTTTACAAAGGGGGAAGTGATGTAATAAATGCGAATACCAAAGAGAAAAATTTAAAGTAGTAAATTTCAGAACACACGGTAAAACATATTTTATTTCAAATATAATTAAAAGTAGAATGCGACATACTTTTTGTTTAGCAAAATAACACAAAACCATAACAGTCTTGAAACAAATAAAACATTTTAATAGTTCAAAACTAAATAATTTTGTATACAAGAGTTAATAACGGAAATTGATGCCGCTTCAAAACAAAAAAAATGGATTATTGCAATTCAACAGAAAACCCCTAGCCTAATTTAGAAGTATAGTAAAAACGAAGTTCAGAGAGACAGAGAGAGTGTCGGGCGAAAGACGCGAAGGGGTAAAGTCCTCCCCTGTCACGGTAACGGGTATCATTTTTTTTTGTGTTAGCGGCTTCATAGGAAATAGTTTGTCTCCGTTGTGTCAGGGCGTAAAAGGGATACTTAGATATCCTTGACGGTGAACACTGTCCCCCTGCGGTGGCACAAACCGGAAAAAAACTCGCCCTCTGGCCGAAATTCAGCATAGCTCGACTCCGGTCACTGGCGTCGCACGCGGTTTCTAGAGAGGTAATGAAAACAGGCAGTAAACGAAGACCGGAAAAATGGGAGTTCTCCATACAGTAAGTTTTTAAAACACGTCGAGATTTTTTTTTACTTTGAGGGAAAATTTATTTGTTACTTTTTTTGTATACGCTGGTTCTAAACTTGGTATTCATAACATAAGTAGATGCATAGGGAGAAACTATAACAGTGTATTGTTTTATTCCAATTTTTCTTCACGGAAATTGGACAAATTGGCAGGTTTCAGTTGAATACTGCAGGTCCAGGTTCACAATTGAGCACCGCTCGTTATATAGAATATGAGTTTATCGTGTGTGATGACAGAGTAAGGTTTTCTCCAAATTTGTATGAACATTGCGATTTCTTTAGGGGCATATAAACCGGCAGGAGTTAGGTATTAATTATTTGATTGTATTATTTTTTATGTCACATAATTCATTCTCACATCGAAGATAGAAAATAAGCAAGGATTGAAAACCAAATAACTTTTGTACTTAGTATCAAGAGCCCGGAGCGTATGATTTTGTCTCCTTAAAGTCACGTTTTCAGTGAAGTTTCGCTCCGATAAATAATTTTTTTCATTTTTTCAGACGGGGTTAGGTAATCTCGTCATAGTACGTAAATTAAATAAACATTATAGGTTATTCAAAGGCCTGAAAATTGCAACTCGGAATTTTTGTAATACGCACTGACCGGGTTGTCGATAAACATTTATAACTCAGGATTTTAAACGCCTTCACTTTCACTTTCTGTTGATACAAAGTGCAATGACTCGAAACCACAATCGTTTTGTATAGTATTGGTTTTACAAGGACAAATTAATCATTTTCTTGTAGCAAGGCAGGCTAATTTACGAGATAAGGGTTAAATCATACGCCCCTCGCACTCGTTGAATATATTTAATGACAAGTGGGTATTATTTTTTTTATTGTGTGGAGTTTAATATTTGTTCTGATATTGGAATTTTTTTTATACAGAGAAAGTTTTATTATATTTTTTATACAACTTTGTGGTTTTCCGATACTTTATTTATAATCCTACCCCGAAGTTTCCCCTAGAGTGTGAATCACTATTGGATACGAGGCCGAACTGAGAGAACAATCCTGTCCTGGCGAAGGAAATCAACCGTTTTAAGTCCAGGCGTTCCCAGTCTACATCGGACTGGATTTGCCTTTTCACGCTCGGCTGCATAGTTAAAAAGAATTGGTGACAGAAGGTATTAGAGTGGTGACAGCGGACCCGGTACCGAAGGGCCAAACCTAATACATTTGGGGGGCCAAAGTATTACACTAGTGTCATTTATTAATCCCAGTGTTTATAAGGAAAATTTGCCCTCAAGTTTGGAGAGTTTATTACACTGGTGACAGAAGGTATTAGAGTGGTGACAGCGGACCTGGTACCGAAGGGTTAAATCTAATACATTTGGGGGGCCAAAGTTTTACACTAGGGTCATTTATTTATCCCACTGTTTATGAGGAAAATTTGCCCTCAAGTTTGGAGAGTTTATTACATATATGTGCATTAGACAGGTATAGTCAAATCCCCAGGAATTGCTTGAGAGTGTTTTCATAAGGTTTATACCGTTTTGGCATGATTTTTTAATATGTAGTATGTGCTTCTTCCAGCTGAGTTTTTTGTCAACAATCATTCCAAGAAATCTGATGTTATCGACATAGTTTAGGGAAATGTTATTAAGTTTAAGTTCAGGAGACACAGGATTGTATTTTCTAGAAAATAATATGCATTTGGTCTTCTCTGTTGAAAATTGCAGTCCCGTGAGTTTAGACCAGTTTTGAAGTTGGTTTAATGTTTCTTGGATGTGTTTCTGAATTGAGTCGATGTTCTTACCCTTGGAGAATATTACCAAATCGTCAGCCTTTGACTAGTTTGGAATTATGGTTTAATTAATTTGTCGTTGACCGCAATCAGGAAAAGTGTTGAACTAATGACTGATCCTTGGGGAGTCCCGTTACTTTGTTGTTTTAGAGTTGAAGTTGTGTTATTGGTACGGACACGAAAGAAACGATTATTAAGAAAATTTTGTATAAATCTTAGGACGTTTCATTTGATGCCCAATGAATGAAAAGTTTTGATAATGCCATGACGCCACGCTGTATCGAAGGCTTTTGTGATATCGATGAAGACTGCAAGGCAATCTTGTTTATTTGCGAAAGATTCGTGGATTTCGGATTCCAAATCAATGAGATTGTCTAATGTTGACCTCTTTTGACGGAAACCGCTTTGTTCTTGTATTAAAAAGTTTCTGTCTTCTAATGTCCACAATAGTCTTTTATTTATGATTTTTTCCATTATTTTGCTTAGTACGTTGGTAAGAAATATTGGTCGGTATGAAGTTGACTTAGTTCTTGGGCAGTTTGCCTTTTGTATGGGTATGACGATTGCCTGTGACCACGTGGATGGGAAAATATTTTTTGTCCAGATTAGGTTGAATATTTGGAGAAGGTATAACTTGGCAATATGAGGGAGTTTTTGGAGAAAGATTAATGGAATGTTATCAGGTCCTGGGGCAGAATTTTTGGTTGTGTCTAAGGAGAAATTAAGTTCGTCTATAGTTAACGGAATATTAAGTATGTTGTTGTCCTGGTCAACGTAATCTAAGAATTCGGCTTCTTTAGTAGTTTTAAATTCCAGAAATTCTTGTGAGTAAATTGAGTTGCTCGAGTTGTTCTCAAAATGTGTTGCAAATAATTCGGTCATGTCTTCGTTATTTGAGACTGTGCTATTGTTGTGAGCTATAAACGGAATTTTTGTAAATTTGTTTTCTCCTAATATTTTTCTTAGATTTTGCCACACGGAACTTAAAGGTGTAGAGCTGTTTATGTTGGATGTGAACTCTTTCCAGGAGTTTTTTCTAGCATTCTTTGTGATGTATCTTGCTTGGGCTCTTCTTCTCGTTTTAGTTTATTAAATGACGCTTTGTATTGTTTAATAGCTTTATCGCATTCAGTGTTCCACCACGGCAATGGTGTATGTTTTTTAGTACTTTTGTTTTCCCTATACATTTTTCTGCTGCATCGGTGATAATTTTTGTGAATGAGTTCAAATTGTTGTCGATGTTATCGTTTTCTGGATTAACGGGTAGTAGAGCGACGTTTTCTTCAATGCAATTACTGAAATTTGGCCAGTCAGCATATTTTATTTTCCATTTTGTAGTGGCGGAGTTTTGATTGGAGGTCGTAATTTTGATTGGATAATGGCCGCTTCCATATAAATATGGTATAGTATCCCAGGAAATTAGAGGTGAGACAGTTGGATGGCATATTAATAAATCGATTGCTGATTTAGTGCTTGTGTGAGCATTAACTCTTGTAGGCCTACCGTCATTTGAAATATTTAGATTATGTGCATCTAGGATGTTTCCGATTGTTCTGCCTTTTGCGTTAAAACCTGTTGATCCCCAAATAGGATTGTGGCTATTAAAATCACCCAGTAAAATTAGAGGTGATGGAACTTGTGACAAAATGTTAGTGATGTCTTGTGAGGTAATTACTTGATCAGGAGGGATATACAGTGCTATTCAAAAGTCCCCTCCCCCCCTCGTATCTTTTGAACGGCTACACTTACATTAATAAAATTTGGAGGGTGAAAATAAAGTGTTGTAAACTTCTCTACGAATGGTGACAGGTGACGTAATAGTAATAGATTACGTCACAGTGCCACTCTGGCCAATAATTTTAAATAGGACCTTATGGCAAGTGATATCTCGTTTGAAAGGCATTGACATTGGCTACATAGCTATATTAATTTTGTTTGGGTTTAAATTAATTTTGACGGATAAATTAAATAAATACCAAAATTATTGAAACTATTTTTTTAAATTTAATTAATCAAATATCAACAATGGATTCTTATAGCAAGTGTTCTAAATGTGCTCCGTCTACTTCCTGACAGTAATACATCCTATTAGTAAACTCTTGTCGTACTCGTTCGAATGTGTCAGCTGAAATAGCATTGCATTCTTCAGTAATTATTTCTTTCAAAACGCCAATGCTATCTGGTGCCGTAGTATAAACCTTGGATTTCAAGTACCCCCATAGAAAAAAATTTAATGGTATCAGATCTGGTGACCGAGGTGGCCATTCTATAGGACCTCGCCGGCCGATCCATCTACCTCGATATTCTTCATCCAGGTAACTTCTTACTGCACCATAATAATGTGCAGGAGCATAATCTTGTTGAAATGTTATTTCCAGATGGCCGAACTCATCTTGATTATCTTCCAGAATGTCAAGAATTAACGGCTCAATTGCATTTTGTAACATCTCCAGATACACTTCACCGCTTAAATTTGAATTTAGGAAAACATGACCAACTATGTGGTTTTCCAAAATACCTGCCCAAACATTGACTTTTTCTGGAAATTGGGTATGTTGTTCACGAAAGGTGTGAGGATTTGTGTCACTCCAATACCTTACATTTTGTGTATTCACATTTCCATTGAGGCAAAAAGTACTTTCGTCACTAAAACAAATTGTTTTTGTGTAATGTGGGTTTTGACTAATTTTATTTGTCATACATTCACAGAATTCAAGTCTTCTGTCGGGGTCGTCATCCGAAAGGTGGTGCACCATTTTTAACTTGTATGGATGAAATTTATTTTTAGCTAACTCTCTCTCTACTGTACTTTTACTTAGGTACTTCACAGATAGACGCACCTTTAGTTGAAGAGGAAGTAGGGTTTACTACCATTTCAGCAACTATATCAATTTTTTTATCATCACTAAATGTTGGTCGACCAGATCGTTTGGCATCTTGAACACTACCTGTTGCTTCAAACTTGTGAAGAGGCTCTCTCAAATATGTTCTCGAGATATGGCGATCTGGGTATCTCTCATTAAATAAACGTTCCGCTTCATAGAGACTCTTTCTAGATTCACCAATTATTAAGATAGATGCTACTTTGTCGGCTTGAGTACGTACCATTTTGCCTATGTAAACTCTTAAACGTCTCGTTAAACAATAATAAAATTAAATATTTAAGCTATTTAGAAAAACTTTGCAAAGCAACAAATACTATTAAATTAAAAACGTCAATTTTTTTGACAACTAACCAGAGGCGGACTGAAAAATCTTCAATATTTAAATGTGAAATAATAATTTTGGTATTTATTTAATTTATCCGTCAAAATTAATTTAACCCAAACAAAATTAATATGGCTATGTAGCCTATGTCAATGCCTTTCAAACGAGATATCACTTGCCATAAGGTCCTATTTAAAATTATTGGCCAGAGTGGCACTGTGACGTCATCTATTACTATTACGTCACCTGTTACCATTCGTAGAGAAGTTTACAACACTTTATTTTCAGCCTCCAAATTTTATTAATGTAAGTGTAGCCGTTCAAAAGATACGAGGGGGGGAGGGGACTTTTGAATAGCACTGTATATGTTGCAGATATTAATTGTTTGAGCAATTTTGATGAAAATTGCTATTGCTTCTAAATTTGTATTAAGTGTTATATTGTGTGCTTCGTATGAAGTATTTACATAGATGGCTACGCCTCCGCTTGCTTTTTCCGCGTTGTTTCTGTTTCTGTAAAAACAGGAATAATTGTTGAAGTTGTGATTGTGTCGTCCTTTGAAGTTAGTTAGTTAGTATTGAAGGTGTTATGATTTCGGTAATATTTCTTTTCGAAGTTGCTTTATTTTTTGGGTTATCGATGTCAGTAGCCATCGCGAAGTTTGTGGAGAATTTGATATTTTTCCTAGGGATATTTTGAAGCTATGTGTTTCAGCAAGGTGAGTGATATTCAAAGCTGTGGTAGCTGTTGTTATATTTGCTTCGATGGGCATGGTGATTGAAATTGAAGATATAATTGTTAGTGGCTCAGAGCTTTGCTCGTTTGCTGAGTTTAGACTAGGTTGACTGGTTGTAGTTGTTGAGTTTGGTGAAGAAGTGTCGTCTGTTGGTTGGGGAGGCAACTTTGAAGTGCAAGTGCTAGATAAGTGACCATGTTGCTTGCAATGTTAACACAAATTATCTACAGCAAGCAAAATACGGTATGTGGTGTCATCATAATTTATCAAAACTGAGTCTGGTATTGGAATTGTGGGAGGTACAATGTATACTTGCCTCCTGAAACTGAATATGTGTTTATAGTCGGCGTTGGTTAGGTTAGCTTAAAAAGGAAATTGCAGAAGACAGCTTGAAACCGAGTTGTTGAAGTTCCCTCTGTAGTACGTCGTGTGGAATGGTGGGACATACATTGGATAAGAGTAGTATTTCGTTTGGTGTGATAAGTCTGCGTTCTTGTATCACTTCGTTATTAATCTTTATGCGCCCATCATGTTTAATGATAAAGTCATCTACGATGTCCTTACTTGAGAGGTAAATACATATCCGATTGTTTGAGATTCTAGATGTGAATAATATGTTTTTCGGACTTATCGTGGAGCCAATAGCCAGGAGATATTCTTCTAATTTTATATTGTTTAGAGAACTAAAAACGATGGCTTGTAGTTTAGATGGGAAAGTGGGTATGGTAGGTTGTTGAGGTTGGCTAGCTACTTTGGAGTACCAAGATTGAGATGAAGGTGGAGGTTGAGGTAAGACTTGTTGTTTTGGTATCGTTGAATGTTGAGTTGTAATTGAGTGTTGAGCTGAAGGTACATGTTGAGATAAAGGTGACTGATTATTGATGTTGTCGCTGGTTATAATATTGTCGGTTTCCATGTTCCGCTAAGATTCGTTTTGCCTGAATACGGCTCTGTGCCGCATCGGACCCAACTGATAAGACTGGTAAATGGTACGATACCGGTTTTAATTGTTATTGAATGAATGTGTTTACGTTGAAATATAACACAATTTCTTAATAAAAAAACAAATTTAGGCTTACTTTGTTGTTATGTAGTTATGATCACTTACATACTGTTTTCTTAAAAAAAATTTATGATATTTCACTGTGATGTGCGAATTTCTCGGAGCTGATTCCAAAAACACGTTGTGTAGTTTTCGATCAGAGCCGACTCCCCACTTACAACAATTTAATAACTAATGATATTTGAATGAAGACAGAGAATTACATATACACTTTTACAAAAATAGGCTTTTAACGAGGATTATCTTTGAAGAAATGAAATGTTTAAATTTATACTTCTACAGTTACAATTATTATTATTCTGGCCAGGTAAATTTTAGTTTTAATATTTGTCATTTTTTACGAATTTGATTCAATAAAAATGTTAATAGAGTGGTAAATTTCGACTCCGATAAACCTAACAATGTTAGTGGTACAACCAAACATAGATGATAAAAGTGTATAATACAGTTTAGTTATCATCATAGTGAAAACACAGTGAGTACTTTCTGATTGTTTTTATCTGTAAACACCTAGAAATCGCAAACTGAAGTATTTGAACATTCCTAACATTCTATCGACCACATTAAATACTACCAGTTTTTGTCCTCAATAACTATTGAGTGACAGGACCGCACTCAGCGATGATCAAAATTTCTACATCTGACCAAAATAAATAAATCTTCACAAGCTAATACTATGTCATATTCTACCGCTTTGTCACAACAACATTATCCATCACGGAATCAAGCAAACACGAAATTACAAGACTATCTGAATGAAATTGGTCCTCTAGTTGAACCAAAGGATATTACACATATTTCCAGGATTTCAAATAATAGGCTATGTATATTCCTATCAAGCAAAGAAGTAGTAGATAACTTTATTAACAACTACGGCCACATAAATGTCAACAACGAAACAATTCAAGTAAGACGACTTATTACACTCTCGGAATGACTAGTTTTATCTAATGTAAGTCCTGTTATACCTAATGATTTGCTTACGGCTAAACTAGAAGAAGAAGAACTGGGACTAAAACTACTTTCGACCATGAACCCTCTCAGATTAAGCTCAGATCACCCCCAATACAGCCATATTTTAAGTTTTAGACGGCAAATATACATTGCGCCTCTAGATAATATAATTATTCCAGAATATTTCGATCTAGAATACGATACTCTCAATTTCCGTATTTTTTTATCTCGAGACAATCAAAACTGTTTCAAATGTAGAAATCCAGGTCATCTATCTTCACAGTGCCCAAATATTTCAATACCTACATCAGCACCTTCCACTTCATCGAGACAAACAATTCCTACAGAGACTACTCCTACAACTCATACCAATCTGGACACTCCTTCCCAAACATATATCCCAACAACAACAATCAACACACTTAACTCAAACCAAAATATAAATGCATCCACATCAGAAGAGCCTGCTGCTAATTTAACAAACACTGTGCTCTACACTTCATCTCCCATCACAAACATAAGTCAAGAAAAAACTATCAATGAACAAACATCACAAAGCTCAAATGAAGAAATCGATACAATGGAAACCAATCAATTAGCAGATCAAACTACAACTAATAAAATAAGTTTTTCAGAAGTTACCGTATCCACCCCAGAACACTCTCAGCAATCCACTCCAACTGAACAGCTCACTTTTACTCTCCCAGAAAATCCAAAAAAGCCAACTAAAAAGGCAAAGAAGAAAAAATCTCAACAAAATAACTTATCCAAACTAGAAGAAATGAAACAAATTAGAGATTTTATAGATAAACATAGCCCTCCATTCGTATTAAATGCCGACCAATTCACTTCATTACTGGAAGACTCACTTGGAGCTCAAGATGTTATCAATATAGCCAAAGATTACACCAACAATATAAATAGCCTAATCGAAATGCTGCTACAAGTTTACCCACAAATAGAAGATAGATGCCTAAAAACAAAATGTACAAAACTACGGAAAAAACTATAAAGACAGACAGATACCGACCCTAGCAGTGACGCATCTGCCGACAGCTGTTTCTAAATAAATATTCGATTTCCAGACCATTCTACAATGGAATTTGAATGGATATCACATCCATTCAAATATGTTACAACTATTAAATGCAGAATATTCGCCAGATGTAATATGTTTGCAAGAAACACATCTTCATGTAAACAAAACACCAAGATATTATACCGGATTCTTCAAAAATAGAATTTCTGAAGTAGCCAGTGGTGGAGTTGCCATCTACACTAAATCACTATTAGCAGCAATCTCAATACAAATAAACACCCCATTTGAAGCCGTAGCCGTACAACTATTAACTCCTAACAAGATAACTATATGCAATATTTTTTACATACCCTCCAGTCAGGCCTAGACCAACACGAATTGGAACTTCTAACATACCAACTACCTAATCCATTTATTATCGTCGGCGACTTTAATGGTCACCATTTTTCTTGGGGATCAGAGAGCATCGACACACGAGGCAGAAAAATAAAAGACTGTATAGACACAATGAATATTTCTCTATTGAATGATGGAAGCATGACTAGATTCAATGCAGCCACCAAAAACTTCTCTGCTATAGATTTATCACTGTGCACTTCGAACATCACAACTGACTTCAATTGGAGAGTGGTCGATGATCTATACAACAGTGACCATTTTCCAATTATTATAGAAAACTTAGCGAACAAATCAAATAATGATAACAACACAAATCCTTTGAAAAGAAGGAAACTAAACAAAGCAAATTGGAAAAATTTTGCTGATCACATTGGGAAAAACATTACTAACCTAAAAATAATCAACAACGTCAATGAAACCCTCAATAATTTCAATTCTCTAATACTATCTGCTGCCTTTGATGAAATAGGGAAAACTGGTTATCTCAAAAAACACAACCATGTGCCTTGGTGGAATAATGCTTGTGATGCTGCAATAAAAGCCAGTAAACATTCATGGAACAAATTCAAAAGACACAAAACAAAGAGAACCTATTAGAATACAAAAAACAAAGAGCACGTGCGAGGCGCACAACACGAAATAGCCAAAAAGAATCATGGCACAACTACCTGAAAAATATAAATAGTTCCACGCCATTATCGTCAGTATGGAAAAAGGGGAAAAAATATCGGGAAAAATATAATTAATGAAATCCCTGCTTTGAAAACCAAAAACAACACATTAATCTCGAACTCTAGCGAAATTGCTGAAATTTTTGCAGAACAATATTGTAATGTTTTTCTAATTTATTTAAACAATAAACGGGTGGGATAAATTTTAAACATACGGTATGGCTCGTTACTAATTTATTCAAACACTAACTCACTAACACTTAATTTATATATACTTAACTAATCACTTAAATCTAATTTATATGCACACAAACTTGATTATATTAGCACTTTACTGTTCGGTGTATTTCTGTTTATTTCTCGAGATCACTTTATCAACTAACTTATCCGCTGATCGGTCCTTTATATATATATATATATATATATATATATATATATATATATATATATATATATATTAATGCCTTTTTTTATTAGAGAATTCTACTCAAAACAATTGGATTTCTGGCATTTTCTAGATAAGACTGGTCACAAAAACCAGTTCTAGATAAGATAGTCACAATCGTAAACAATCCCTGCGCGCCCACCATAATTTTAACTTACATACCTGGCTTAGACAGAGTCGGATTTAGGGACTATACCAGTGTGCTGTTTCGTAACATTACCCCCTCCTTAAATGGAAGTTCCTCCTGGAACTTTTGTGTAGCCGAGACTGGATGTTTAAATCGGCAACTGGCCCCATTTCTACACTTTCCGATCTTATGGAAATAGCAGGGCACCGTCTTCATCGATTACTGATAACGGGGGTTGTAGCTGCAAATTAATATCTGGACACCGGCATCTCTAAAGATAACTTCTACCATGTTCCTGATAACTCGCCAATCCAAATGGTTACTCGCTATCTTAGACATAGCCAGCTTCTTCACGTTGGATTCCAACACATGACCTCGGAGGTTTCGAAGTGCTTCCCACACATCGTGGTAGGTAGATCGATCTTGGAATTCATTTTTAGTTACCACGTAGAAGACGTACCGCGAATTATGTTTCAGTTTCAGTATCTTGCCAGGGGCTGGAATCTGGTCTTCAAGTTTTTCTAATTGCCCGAACTTCTTTCGAAAGACGGTTGCCAACCCTCGTGCGTTCTTGATACGGGCGGGGATGTTGTATGCCCGTGAATAATCTTCCGGGAGAGTGGACAGATCTAGTTGTTGTTCAGAAGTGACTCCATATCTAGCTTTCCCGGTACCTCCATACGTGCCCATAAATTCCTCGAAGGTAGGGTCAGACACATCTCGAATAAGGTTTACTCCTTCCTC
Organism: Galeruca laticollis; assembly: GCA_963921935.1. Lineage (NCBI taxonomy): Eukaryota > Metazoa > Arthropoda > Insecta > Coleoptera > Chrysomelidae > Galeruca > Galeruca laticollis. Next base: position 211,670,266 of record OY998175.1, on the reverse strand, counting down.
CAGGTCATGGTCTCCTTCGAATGGCGCTAGTCGGTTTTGGTGAACTACTTTTGGTTTTCCGTTGGGATCTTGCTTATGCGATATATAACATCATTGATCCTTTTCTTGATTAAGTATGGACCTTCCCAGGATTTTTGTAATTTTGGAGAAAATCCTTTTCTCCTCGTCGGGTTGTGTAACCATACTTTGTCCCCTTCTTTAAAACCGCCTACTGTGGCCTGCGTGTCGTACCGACTTTTCATTCTGTCACTGGCAACTTGAAGATTGGTTCGAACTAATTCATGAATATCGTCCAGCCTTCTTCTCAATTGGATCACGTAGTCTTCTCCTGCTAGATCTTCTCCAGTCCAACAGCCAAATTCCAGGTCACAAGGAAGCCTCATTTCACGTCCAAACAGGATTTTCGCAGGTGTTTCACCCGTGGACTCATTGACGGCAGATCGATAAGCCAATGCTAATAGGAAAAGATACTGGTCCCAATCTCTCTGATGGCCGGATACTACTTTGGACAGGTATTTTCCAATAGTCCAGTTCATTCTCTCGACCATTCCATCTGACTGTGGATGTAAAGCTGTTGTCCTGGTCTTCTTCATTCCCAGCTTCTCGCAAATCTCCTGGAATAGATGGCTTTCAAAATTTCTTCCCTGGTCACTGTGGACTTCCAAGGGCACTCCATATAGGCTGATAAACTCTTTCTCCAATACATCCGCGACAGTTGTGGCCTCTTGGTTCGGAACAGCGTAAATTTCCACCCACTTTGTGAAATAATCCATTACAACCAGTATGTATTTGCTACCATTTTCTGTCATCGGAAATGGTCCAGCGATATCTAAAGCAATCCTTTTGAAAGGGCTTCCAACATTGTACTGTTTCATGAATGCCTTTCTCTTGCGATGAGGTCCATTACTCGTAGCACAAGTCGTACATTTCTTACACCAGTCCTTCACATCGTCGGAGCTGTGTTATCCAATAAAACCTTTCACGGACTCGCTGAAGAGTTTTCTTCACTCCCAGATGACCTCCCGATGGACTGTCGTGTAACCTCTTTAATACCTCAGCTACTCTTGTTCTCGGGATAACTAGCTGTCTCCTCATCTCAGAACCATCATCGTTTTCAAGGACTCTTTTCAACAGCCCTTCTTCCAGGACAAGGGAGTCCCACTGAGCCCAATACGCCTTGAGTTTCGATGAAAATCTTGACACTTCTTGCCGGTTTTCTTTCTTCCATTGCCGGATCATCTTCAGGTGAGGATCATTCTCCTGATCTTCTCTGATTCTGGTGGGTGACCATTCCTCGTTGACTGCAGTAGTTCTTGAAACTGCAGCTTCCCTAGATTCCACCTTGTTGCAGTGGGAGCAGTCTGTTGGGCACGGCTGTCTGGACAGGGAGTCGGCATTTCGGTGACTCACACCGGCTCGATGTTCGATGTTGAAATCATATTCTTGAAGTCGTTCAATCCATCTAGCGATCTGGCTCTCGGGATTCTTGAACTGCATCAACCACTTGAGTGCTGCATGATCAGTCCGGATTAAAAACTTCCTACCATAGAGATACTGGTAAAAGTGTTCCACGGACTTCACTACTGCCAAAAGTTCTCTTTTTGTGACGCAGTAGTTTCGTTATGGTTTGGAGAGGACTTTACTGAAATATCCCAGCACTCTTTTTTGCCCTCCTTGGATCTGTGAGAGCACTCCACCAATTCCTACGTTGCTTGCGTCAGTGTCAAGAATAAAGTCTCCCTCTGGTAATGGATATCCTAATATCGGCGCCGAGGTTAAATGCCTCTTCAAAGTTTCAAAAGCCGTTTGACAGTCTTCGTCCCATTGGAAAGCTCTTGCTTCTTCTGTAAGTCGCGTTAGAGGCTTGGCAATATCTCCAAACTTCCTGATAAATCTTCTATAATACAAAGTCCAAGGAAACTCCTAATTTGATGTTTTTCGGTTGGTTGCGGCCATTGCTGAATGGAAGCAACTTTCTCTGGATCCACCGCCACTCCTTCGTTGCTCACTATATGACCTAGATAGTTGACTTGGTTTTGGAACAGCTGACATTTCTTCGGGTTTAACATGAGCTGGGCAGCTTGGAGTCGTTTGAATACGTCTTCCAAATTTTTCAGATGTTCGTCAAATGTCTTCCCCAGTACTACGATGTAGTCCAAATAGACCAGGCATGTCTTCCAAGACAACCCTCTCAAGACATTTTCATAAGTCTTTCAAATGTCGCAGGCGCATTATAGAGTCCGAATGACATGACGTTGAATTGCCATAATCCAGATCCGGTGGTAAAAGCAGTCTTCTCTTTATCTTCTGTGTCCATTTCCACTTTCCAATAACCAGACTTCAGGTCCAAGGTGGAAAACAGTTTGCTGCCGGCCAAAGTGTCTAGCGTATCGTCAATTCGAGGCAGGGGATAGCTATCTTTCTTCGTCACGTTGTTAAGCTGGCAATAATCCACGCAGAATCTCGTAGTTCCATCCTTTTTCTTGACGAGCACTACTGGAGACACCCATGGACTAGTAGATGGTTCTATTACTTTTTCTTCTGCCATCTCTTGAATTATTCTTTCAGCTTCCTCTCTCTTCGCTTGTGGAAGTCTTCGAGCTGATTGTCTAATTGGCTTAGCATTATCAGTATCGATTTTGTGTTTGACGGCTGATGTTCTGCCAGTCTTCCCTCCTTTTGGTACGAATAAGTCTTGATACTGCAAGAGAAATTCTCTCATTCTCTTTTTTTCAGCTCGATCCAAAAATTGACCAGCTACTGATAACATTTGTTCGAATCTGGCATTAGAATTGTCAGTGGTCGTTGTTTGACGAACTATAGACGGCACTGGTACGCAGGATCCAATTTTGGTTTCCTTCTTGATTGTAATTGGGTAATCGTTCACGTTTATCAAACGTACTGGGATCTCTTTCCCCGACGTGACCAATCCTTTTCCAATTAGTACTCCTTTGCCAACTTCTTCGTCGTGGTTCCTTGGCTCCATCATAACCGGTGTACCTTCCTCCATGATTCCCTGTAGCCGTGCTACTATCATGGTTTCGCTTCGTGCAGGTAGAACGGTATCTTCCTTTACAGCTGCCAACACCGCGTTGCCTTCATATGGATGCAGGAACACCTCCTCGGAACCCACTTTAATGGTTCTGTTTCTAAAGTCTAATTGGAAACCATGTACATTCATTACGTCCATTCCCAGAATCACGTCTTCTTCAATGTCAGCTACGATTACCGTATGCGTGAACTTTTCTGCGCCAATTCCCAATTGGATTTGTGTCTCACCGTGAACATTGGCACTCTCACCTGTGGCGGACCGCAGTCGCAGTCTTGTTGGTAAAAGCTTCTTTTTGGAGTTTATTATTTCTGGTCGTATAATGGTCCTAGTTGCTCCATTGTCAACCAGCAGAGCACATTTCTTGCCATTTACTTCGCCATCCACTGTCGTTAAGACATCTGAGAGAAGCTATCAGTATGAGAGGGTCTTTGGAACGATCATGGGTCAGTGCTGCCCCCTCGTAGCCGACCCGTTCTAGTTTTCCTGTGACTGGGGTTCTTGGTTTGCAGGAGTCTTGGGGCGCTTACATGAACTACGTTCATGCCCTAGCTCGCCACAATTCCAGCATCTGATCTTTCTCGGTTTCTTGTCCATCATATTTTTCATTAAACTGACAAACTGGTCAAATCTGTCCTCGTCACCTTCTTCTTGGATAGTCCTGATTTTGTTATATCCTGAAGTCTTCGTTGCTGCTTCATATTCAAGGGCAGCTGTCAATGCGTCGACTAATGTTTTCGGATGGGCTAAACGAAGCGTCCTCTGCATATCGAGGTCACGTAAGCCATCAATAAAGGCCTGGATCCCCAGACATTCCATCATGTTCTCTGGTGCTGACGGATAAGCAAATCGAACTAGTCGGGCAATGTCCACTTCATATTCTTGAAGGGATTCATCCCGTTTCTGCCTTCGGTTCTTCAGCTGAGATTGGTACAAATGTTCTAGATGCTCATGACCATATCGCATATCCAACCTCTTCTTCAGCTGTTCGAAGTCATCCGTTTCTTCCAAAGGTATCGTCTGGAGTACATCTAAGGCATCTCCTCGAAGAGCGATGGTTAAGTTCACTGCCTTCTCTCTATCGGACCAATTATTCACTCTAGCGGCTGCTTCAAATTGTTTCACATAATTGGTCCACGACATTTTTCCATCGAACGTTGGGGCCTTGACTCGGGTAAAACTGCTAATGTCTTCAAACTTAGATACTGTTTCTGGCTTGGAAGGTTTCGTTTGCTCGGTCTTCTTTTCTTCCTCTGGCGTGCCTCGCGTTCTTGAATCGGCAATCTTTTCCTCTAACTCCTTGATTTTCTCGTCCATCGTTGACATTGTATTCTCGATTTCAGATTTTAGGGACGAAATTTCATTTTCAACGTCAGCGGCTATGTCGTTTTTCATTAATAAGATATCGGCAGATATATCGTTCTTCAAAGTAGAAATCCTCTCGTCCATATTAACAGAAATGTCGATCTTCATAGCAGAAATATCGTTCTTTATAGCCGAAATATCGCTTTTCACATTCGTAGAAATCTTCTCTTCCATGCCAGAAATATCGTTCTTCATAGCAGAAATCTTCTCGTCCATGTTCTCTTCCATGGCAGAAATCTTTTCGTCCATGTTAGCAGAAATATTAGCAGAAATGTCGTTCTTCATAGCAGAAATCTTCTCGTCCATGTCCTCTTCCATGGCAGAAATCTTCTCGTCCACGTTAGCAGAAATTGACGAGATTAAGGTGGAAGCCTCGTCATTAAATAAAACTGTTTCTGGATCAAAGCCGTCATTTTCCAGTGCCACTTTAAGTCTTTCTACTAATTCACTTTTCTTACCAGACGTTTCCAACTCACGATCTTCCAATTCTGCTCTTAATTCCGCCACTTTCAGATCCCTTAATTTCTTGGCCATTTTTTCGTAGATGTTTATTTATATTACCCCACACCTGACACCAATGTAATGTTTTTCTAATTTATTTAAACACTAACTCACTAACACTTAATTTATATATACTTAACTGATCACTTAACTATTAATTTATATTAATCGTATATTCACTCAAACTAATTTATATAAACACTTTATATTCACTTATTTACTTGTTTATCTCACGATGTCAAATTATCAACTCACTCGTCCGCTGATCGGTTCTTTTTATATACTAGTGCATTTTTTACTAGAGAATTCTGGGCTGCGGCTTACACAAAATAAATGCCTTTCTCGATAATCAGGGGATAATTTATTGGATTTTCCAACGTATACCATGAGATGAAGTAAAACTACTCAATTTTCAGGTTAATTTTAGAATGGGTATATTTTTCTACTTCACTATAGCAGATAGCAGAAGTCAACTTTTTTGTGATAATTCTGAAAAAAACAAAATGTAATCAGATTACTAGGTGGGTTGTTAGAAGTTGATCTAGAATATTGAATTTCACAAAAATTTGTATAAATTGAAACTCTCTCTGGCACATACAGGGTGTATAAATGATTACTGGAAGGACGATAGCAGCAACCTTATTTGATCCAAGGAAAATAATGTCTTAAATAAAAGTTGTAGAGAGCAATAAAAGCTATGTATACACTAGAGTTTTTTCCCAACACCATAGCGGTTTGGTGATGGGAAAAAACTCTAGTCTGTTCATTACTACACCACTGGTTCCAAACAGTGTAGTGCATAAATGAAAGCTCTGTTTCAAAATACAGGTTGTCTGATAAATGGAAAACTTAAACATGTGCAAATGGTTCTACTGGTGGGATGTCTGTATGCAAGGTGTCACAGACCAACATACAATTAATCCTATAGAGTGAACTGGAGCTCAAAATAGAACGATTGAAATCAACTTACCTTTATATGCACAGTTGAGCCGTGTGAGGTTGATGAAGGATTTTTTTCATACTCTTGAATAATTCGAAATTCGTGAAAAGTTAGGCTCTCAATTTTAAAGAAAAACTTTGAAACGGAACTTCAAAAAGAAAATTGGGAACATGAAATTTTTAAAAAAGTCTCAAATTCACTAGAATTGCTAGACTTAGCTGTAACGCTAATGAAGACTATATAAAAAGAATAAGGAATCAAAAGAGATAATGCAAAAGGTATCCATCAAGTTTTCATATCAGTATCATCATTAAAGCTCTTGTCTCTTGTGGACTTTAGATAGAATAAACATAAAAAAATATTTAATGAAACTTATACAAATGTTTGTACAAAAAATAAACAGTACATATTCCAAATAAACATATTTTCTCTTCATATATAGTTCGCCACGAAATTACTAGCCACCCGCTATTTTGTTATTAAATTAGCAGTCGATTTGTAATTTGGGTGATTTGTATAGGTACATGGGATGAACATTTAAGGTATTTAAACATCTGTCACTTCCGGTTCAAGCGGAAACTTAACAAAATTCGTCATTACGAAAGGAACTCCATAAATGTTTTTTTTAAAATTTGGATTCTAAGAAAAACTATGTTAAAGATTTATCATATCCTTGACGATTCTTGAGTCGCAAATTTTATCCTTTTTAACAAGAAATGAAAGTATGTGCGAGAAATCCGATATTATTTTTACGTAATTTCAGGGGTATGATACGTATGTAGGTATAATAAGTACCAATAACATTCCTCCCGGTTTTTCAACAGGTGCTATTAAATCTGACAGTCAGATGTTGATGACGTCAAAGGTTTATTTCAATTGTTAGCCATATATTAAACTCCATATGCAAAATCTTCCAAAGTATTCTGAGTCTAAAGTTACTATTCTCAGAGGAATCATAATGACATTTTCAATGTAGCGATTTTGATTAATATGATAATGGGAATTAATGTCTACATGCGAATCATTTATAACGTTGAATGTTTCTGAATATGAAAATCATGTTATTTTCATAATCAGCGTCTGAATATCAAATTTTATGACATTTCCGTTAGAATTGGAAGGAATGTTAGTACTGGAACATGCAAGGTCTTCGAAATAACAATGCAATATATTTAGGATTTCTGGTATGTTAGTTTGTTTTATTTCAAACTGATAAAGTGTGCGACACATTTGACATATTTCGGAACCGCCATAGCTAAAGATAGAGTATGATACATGTTTCATGTTTTCAAGAATCCAATTATTGAAAAATATTTAGGTTATTCTATTTGAAAAAAAATGAGCTTCTTGACTTTCCTTTTGAACCGTAAATTAGTTATAGTCAGATGTTTGAATACCTGAAATCCTAATCTTTATGTTAAAATTCATAAATTCAAGATAGCGACTCCTAAATGGCGGACGAGATTTGTGATTATGGTCCAATTGTGGGTTGATGTTACGAATTTAGCCGGAGATTGTTGAAATCCAATATCGCGGCTCCACGATGGCAAACCAGTTAATCATAATAATAGCTCAAAACTCACAGAAAAATTACCTTATAATAATGATGCTGTATCAGAAGTACATAGATTAAGCAATAGACTAAAAAGCATAAAATAAATTAATTAAAAAACTTTTTATTCAAATGTGCTAGAAAGTAAAAAATAATTTCTTTGGATGTATAACGTGGATTATTCTGTAGGTTACAGATTGAAAAGCTTTTGTATTCGAACTAAAACATTTTGCGGCATGCTCTATCTGAAAAAAAGTTATATACAGAGTATCTCTGTAGTTCAGATGAAAATACTACGCCAATATGAAACTTACCTCTTGGCATTTAAAAAATGCATGAAAAATACAGGTGCGTATTTTAAAATAAAATGTTGAGGGTGGCCCAATTTGTACGATAGTTTCTATATAATTTTTATTCGCGTGTTTGAATAGTCTATAAAAAGTTCTATGGCAAAGTTTTGGAAAATCTCCGCAAAATAAAAAGACGTATATAATTATTATCATTCGGACTAACAGAAAGTAAAAGTTGTTTTTCGTTAGTCCGCATTCGGTCCTCTCCATTACCCTTTTTCTTATTACGACTGTTCAAATACTAGACTTCTTGATTCAGACGGATTCTGTCGTACGACGAAGTCCATATTTTCTTTTTTTTTTCTTTTAATTATATATTAATATAATTTTAATGACTTCTCTTAATGTTGTCTACTTTTAGTTTTGTTTGACGTTTGCATAATTATGTAAATTGTCCTAACTATTTTTAATAAAGTTTTCCTACAGTATATTTTCTGACACATCTTGTATTCTGCTAGATGCCACGGGCATGTGACAGCTTTCCTTTTATAATGCTTATAATTTGAATGAACCCCGTTGGAAATTTGAAATTTCTCGACGTTTGGGCTTCCACTTTGAAGCCATTATCAAGAGGAGGGGTTATCTTATTCGTTCATTAATCTAGGAAGTGATCCGATTCCGTAGTCTCAATCTGCCTACTCTACGAAACGAATCACCCTCTTAGGCTAATTCCAAGGCCTCAATCTGCATACTCCTTGGAATTTCACCGAAAATGGACATAACAATAAAATAAATAATTAAATGAAATAAATCAAAATAAAATGATAATAAAAAATTGCTTACCAGTTAAATCACCGTAAAACACTAACACTCACTACTGGCTTGAAGTCGACTGACCGATAAGATATCTGGACCGTCTATTTATGGAGGATCTATTGGCGGGTATGGTCTTTTTGGCTCGAGCGGTGTGTGTGGTGCTAGCGGGAGTGGTAATCGATATGGGACGTTCGTTATCCTGCGATATTTTAGGAGGGTAATTGTTATTCTTGGCGCAGGCCATGGTGGAAGGCGGCGAGGTGGCATCGGAATGGGACGGGTGGAGAAGATGTTTCCAGGCTGATGGCAATCTCGTGCTGTCGTCCCTGGTATTTGAACAGTTAGGACATTTTTCTATTTTGATAGCTTCTCGTATAATTCTGGACTTAAAGGAGCGTGTTGGGGCAATAGTTATGGTTTTATTGCAATTCCCCTGTTTGGACACGATGTTTGGCCAAGGTGGAAGAAGGATCGGAATTTCTGACAGACAATGAGTGTTCTTTTACTCTAACGGAGATACGTCGGTTGATCTGACCTATGTAGGTGCGGGAACAATTCAAGCAAGGGATTTCATATACTACGTGCTGTTCATTGGGAATTTTATCCTTGACAGATCTGATTAGGTGGGAGATTTTCTGTTGGGGTTTGAAGATTGTTCGAATACCGTGGGTTTTGAAGATTTTACAGATTCTGTCTGTCACTCCTTTTATGTAAGGAAGGGAAATTTTTAATTGACTGTCTAAGTCGATGGTGGAAGGTGATAGAGTGGGAGTTGAAAATTTCTGAATGCTCCTGTTGATTTGGGATTCTTTGTAATCACTGAATAAGACTTTGTTGGGCCGGATGGTGATGGGAATGGGCATTGAGAAAACGGTTGGTGTGAGTGAGTTTGCAATAGATGGAGTGTGAGAAACCATTTGGTGAAAGTTTTACTGTATTTTGTTAAGCTAATGGATATCGCTGAATTAGATATTCTAAATGAAATGGAATTTGAGGAAGCCGAAGCTTTGAATAATATAAACCACAGATATGACTTACAACTATATACTGAGTATTGTTCAGACTCAGTTTCTAGAAAGTCCCTACTCAAAATTTTACATATTAATATTCGTAGTGCACGAAAAAAACTTTGAATCTTTCTTAACTTTTCTTGAAACTTTTCAACTGAAAGACTTGAATATAATAATTTTTGGTGAAACAAGAAATATCATTAATACAAATAATTATATAATCCCAGGTTTCCAGACATTTTCTAATAACAGTAAAAATAATCAGAATGATGTAATACTTGTTTTTATTAGAGATCATATTAACTTCAATATAGAGAATATCATTCTGCCACAAAGTAATGTCACCATTACTAACATAACCTTTAAAGTATACAATGTGGATTATTCAGTTTTGACATGTTATAGGGCTCCCTCTATTAACGATAACTTATTTCTGTCGGATCTGGAATCCCTTCTATTTAATTTGAATAAGAAAAATATAGAAAATATAGATATTTTTTTGGGTGACACAAATTTTAATATACTCAATCCAACTAAACCCACTACAAATAGCTATATATCTATGATGTAATTTTTTGGTTTTGAATCTTACATTAACTCATATACCAGAGTGACTCCAGAAAGCAGAACTTGTATTAATCACATGTTTATAAGAAAAAACATAGAAATGAATAAGCTTGTTTATGATTCATTCGTTATAGATACTGATGTCACTGATCACTTCCCAATATATTCAAATATTAGTTTTGCTCAAAACATTATTACTTCAAAGAAAAGCATAGAAGAGAAAACGGTTAGGACGCTCGACGAAATTAAATCGAAAGCAAATTAAGTACAATAAAATGGAATAATGTGATTTCTGAAACCGATCCAGATCTGGATTATCAAAAATGTATAGATACTTTTACAAACACATATAAAGAATGTCACAATACAAAAACATTATCTATTCCAGTACATAAAAAACTTAAGCCGTGGATCACTAATGGCATCATTCAATCGGTAAAACATAGAGACAAATTGAAAAAGTTACTAATTAATAATAAAAATGATAATGATTTACTTCGGAAATACAGAAATTATAGAAACAATCTTAAGAAGATTATGGAAATTACAAAACATGACTATTATAAAAAACTAATCAATGATAATGCTAACGATATGAAAAAAATCTATAAAATAATATCTGATGCAACAAATGAAAATAAAACTAATAATGATGTCAATATACTCAATCAAAATAACAAGCCATTCAATAATGATAAGGAAATGGCTAATTTTTGCAATAGCTACTTTATTAACATAGGACTGAATATTGCCGAAAAAATAAAACAACCGACTTCAGGCATCATTATGAATTATCCAAATCTAATAAATTACATGGCTTTAAAGCCTGTCACTAACACAGAAATTATTATGCATATTAATAGTTTAAAGAATAATAGTGTTCCAGGTATAGATGGTATTCCATCACGAATAGTAAAGAAATATCACAAATACCTGTTAGACCCTTTAGTTTGTATTATAAATAACATTTTTTTAACTGTTAAGGTCCCAATGTCTTTCAAAATATCTACTGTTACTCCTATTTTCAAAAAAGGTAGCAAACCTGATATTGCCAATTATCGACCCATAAGTGTTATTTCTAACTTTGCATAAATTTTTGAAAAAAGTATAAAAAGTCGATTATTCGATTATCTAACCTTGTAAAAAATGGACTTGACCATAATGAAAAAGTGATTGCAGTTTTTCTGGACCTTGCAAGGGCGTTCGACACAGTACCTCATCGGCAGCTCATTGATGTCCTTGAGCACTATGGTATCAGAGGTGTTGTGCTGGATGTTTTTGAAAATTAACTGGACCAAAGAAATCAAATGGTGAAAATCAGAAAAGAGTATAGTGACCCTTTGAACATTAAAATTGGAATACCACAGGGTACAGTCCTTGGTCCATTACTTTTTATTATATATATTAACTCCCTACTGAAATTGGAAATAAGTGGCGTCTCCATTTCGTATGCAGATGATACAGTCTTACTGTTTAAAGCAAGGAACTGGCAAACTATTGCAGATACAGTTATTGGGGGGTTTCAAAAAGGTCAAATATTGGCTTGAGTGTGGCAAATTAACTTTAAACACTGATAAAACATTCTACTTAGCATTTTCACTGAATGATGCAAACAGACCAAATTTTAATTGTATCAAAATGAATGACTCTGATATTATTTGGGAAACTAACACCATAAAATACCTGGGCATTAAAATTGACAATAATTTGAAGTGGACCGAACATATTCAAGATTTAACGAATAAAATTTGGCGTTTGATACAAAAATTTTATATAATTCGCATAATTTTACCTCAAAAACTGCTTCTGCAAGTTTATAAGTCTTTAGTGAAGTTACTCTTGAGATATGGTAACATTGTTTGGGGAGGGCTATATAACAATGCACTAAAACAATTAAATGTCATACAGAATTATATTCTGCGTATAATCTTCTTTAAAGATAGGCTCTATTCAACCAGTCCATTATATAATGAAAATATCTTGAATGTTCGATGTTTATATTACGTAAGTAACTGTATATTTTATTTAAAATTAAAAACAAAAAATTTCTTAAATCATCAATACCAAACAAGACATAATACAAGTGATATGATCTCCGTACCATTTAGAAGATATGATGCTAACCAAAGGTTTACTACCGTTTTGGCACCCAAAATTTTCAATTCTTCACCAAACACAATAAAAACAACAACCAAATATAAGACATTTGTACGTTTGTGTAAGAAATACATATATGAAAATAGAGAGTACCTAGATGGACTGTTGTAGTATATGGTAGTGAATGATCTTTTTTCTTTTTTTTCAATTCGGATATTATTTATTGTAAGGCAATTTAATGGTTATATTTCGTTTGCAATGTATTTATTTCAACTGCACATACAAGTCTTAAGTCACTTAGGTGCATTATACACAACTGGTGTTATAGTGTGAATTGCACAGCTTTGTACTTTTTATACCATTTATAAGTATTATTACTATTGTTATTGGAAATTAAGTATATTGTATTTTCTATAGCACAATAAATGAATAAATTTTTAATCATGACATTGAGAAATGGTAGAGATGAGTTATTTTCTATTTCCATCGTGAATTGTATACAGGGATGTACGCTGTTCAGATGGAGTAGAAAGGAATTCAAAGTATCTCTTCAATGGGACCAAATGACGAAAGTGTCATCAACATATCGTAACCAACAGCTTGGTCGGAGGAGAGAGTAAGATAGTACCGAATTTTCGAAGTGTTTCATGAAAATGTTGGCCATAACCGGAGAGATAGGGGATCCCATAGGGACACCTTTCAGTTGTCTGTAGAAGTTACCTTGGAATATGAAGTAGGTGTTGGACAAACAGTGTTTGATTAAGGAAAGACAATCTGAGGTGATGTGATATTTTGTATCGAAGATAGACAAAGTTTCATCGATAGGGATGTTGGTAAATAAGGAGACAATGTCAAAGCTGACAAGGACATCTGTGAAAGAAATATCAAATCCGTTGAGTAGGTCAATGAAATAACGAGAATTTTTGACATAGGACTGGGACAGTTCAGCAATTGGTTGAAGGGTTTCAGCTAGATGTTTAGCCAAGAGTTGGGTGGGGCAGTTAAATGCACTGACAATGGGTCATAGTGGGATATCGGGTTTGTGGATTTTTGGAAGACCGTATATTCGAGGAATACGGGATGATTTTTCTCGTAGGATGGCTTAGCATTTATGTCGGAAGGAAGTTCGGACTTATTGATGCAAGTTTTTGTTGTCTTTTCCAGATATGTGGTAGGATCATTAGGGACGATTTTATAGTCGGAAGTGTTGAGAAGATTATTCATTTGATTCAGATAAAAAGGTATTGAAAACGACCGTAGCCTTTATCGGCTGGGAGGACCACAATATTTGGGTTGTTGTGAATTTCTATGAGAGCCTGTTTTTCTTTGAAGGTAAGGTTAGAAGGAGGAGGTTTTGATGTTCGGAGGATATGGGCATCACCTTATCTAATCATTTTGGCTTTATTGGAAGGGAGATGAGAGATAGTTCCCTCAGTTTGGCAAATGATCGTTTCTATTGGAATGGATTTGGGTGTGACAGCGTAATTAAAGCCTTTGGAAAGACTGTTTGGCGTGTTCCGAAATATAGGTGAGTCGGAGTAATTGTGAACAAATGAGCCAATGTCAAGGGTTTGTGGAGAAGGTTTTTGAAGTGAGATAAGTTGTGATAGCTTGTTTTTTTGGGTTTGGGTTTTTTGGTCAGATATGCATTGGGCTTTTTGGTTAGATAGGCGGTTGAAAGTATCCCATAATAGTGGATGAACTCGGAAGGAGTGGATGCATGTCACGACCATAACGTCGTACCCAAATCCCTTCAACTCAAACATCACTCCAAAACATCATCAATATTTCGTATCCTCAGCAAAGCTTCTCTCTTCTGCGTCTCTCTTCTTATTAATTCCATACATACCACCAGACAACATCTTCACACCATCAATCTCCGTCTTCTCAATACTTTTCATCAAATCCACTCCTTCCGAATTCATCCACTATTATGGGATACTTTCGACCGCCTATCTAACCAAAAAGCCCAATACATATCTGACCAAAAAAACCCAAAAAAACAAGCTATCTCAACTTATCTCACTTCAAAAACCTTCTTCACAAACCCTTGATATCGACTCACTTGTCCACAATTACTCCGACACCCCTATTTCGGAACATGCCAAACAGGGTCTTTCCAAAGGCTTTAACTACGCTGTCACACCCAAATACATTCCAATAGAAACGATTATTTGCCAAACTGAGGAAACTATCTCGCACCTCCCTTCCAATCAAGCCGAAATTATTAGGCAAGATGTTGCCCATATCCTCCGAACATCAAAACCTCCTCCTTCTAACCTCTCCTTCAAAGAAAGACAGGCTCTCAAAGATATTCACAACAACCCAAATATTGTGGTCCTCCCAGCCGATAAAGGCAATGCTACGGTCGTTCGCAATATCTCTTCTTATCTGAATAAAATTAATAATCTTCTCAACACTTCCGACTATAAAATCGTCCCTAATGACCCTACCACATATCTGGAAAAGACAACAAAAACTTGCATCAATAAGTCCGAACTTCCTTCCGACATAAAAGCTAAGCTCATCCCACGAGAAAAATCATCCCGTAATACTCGAAAATTTAACTGCCCCACCCAACTCTTGGCTAAACATCTAGCTGAAACCCTTCAACCAATTGCTGAACGGTCCCAATCCTATGTCAAAAATTCTCGCCATTTCATTAACCTACTCAAAGGATTTGATATTTCTTCCACAGATATCCTTGTCAGCTTTGACATTGTCTCCTTATTTACCAACATCCCTATCGATGAAACTTTGTCTATCTTAAATTCTAAATACCACATCACCTCAGATTGTCTTTCCTTAATCAAACACTGTTTGTCCAACACCTACTTCATATTCCAAGGTAACTTCTACGGACAACTGAAAGGTGCCCCTATGGGATCCCCTATCTCTCCGGTTATGGCCAACGTTTTCATGGAACACTTCGAAAATTCGGCACTATCTCCCTCTCCCTCCGACCAAGCTGTTGGTTACGATATGTTGATGACACTTTCCTCATTTGGCCCCATGGAAGAGATACTTTGAATTCCTTTCTACTCCATCTGAACAGCGTACATCCCTGTATATAATTCATGATGGAAGTGGAAGATACCTCATCTCTACCATTTATTGATGTCATGTTTAAAAAACTTTCACCAAATGGTTTCTCACACTCCATCTATCGCAAACCCACTCACACCAACCGTTTTCTCAATGCCCATTCCCATCACCATCCGGCCCAACTTAATTCTGTCATCAACACACTCGTATCCCGATACATATCTCTATCTGACGAATCCAATCGACCATCAGAAATGAATTTCCTAAAACAAACTCTAACTCAAAATGGTTACAAAGAATCCCAAATCAACAGGAGCATTCAGACATTTTCAACTCCCACTCCATCACCTTCCACCATCGACTTAGACAATCAATTAAAAATATCCCTTCCTTACATAAAAGGAGTGACAGACAGAATCTGTAAAATCTTCAAAACCCAAGGTATTCGAACAATCTTCAAACCCCAACAAAAAATCTCCCACCTAATCAGATCTGTCAAGGATAAAATTCCCAATGAACAGCATGGAGTATATGAAATCTCTTGCTTAGATTGTCCTCGCACCTACATAGGTCAGACCAACCGACGTATCTCCGTTAGAGTAAAAGAACACTCATTGTCTGTCAGAAATTCCGATCCTTCTTCCACCTTGGCCAAACATCGTGTCCAAACAGGGCACACAATCAATTTCGATAAAACCATAACTATCGCCCCAACGAGTCCAGAATAATTCGAGAAGCTATCGAAATAGAAAAACGTCCTAACTGTGTAAATACCAGGGACGACAGCCAGAGATTGCGATCAGCCTGGAAACATCTTCTCCACCCGCCCCATTCCGATACCACCTCGCCGCCTTGCCGCCTTCCACCATGGCCTGTGCCAAGAATAACAATTACCCTCCTAAAATATCGCAGGATAACGAACGTCCTATATCTATTATCACTTCCGCCAGCAGCACACGCACCGCCCGCGCGAATAAGACCATACCCGCCAATAGGTCCCCCATAAATACACGGTACAGATATCTTATCGTTCAGTCGGATTCAAGCCAGTAGTGTGTGTGTTAGTGTTTTACGGTGATTTAACTGGTAAGCAATTTTTTATTATTATTTTATTTTATTTCAATTATTTATTTTATTGTTATGTCCATTTTCGGTGAAATTCCAAAGAGTAAGAAGATTGAGGCCTTGGAATTAGCCGAAGGGGGTGATTCGTTGCGTAGAGTAGGCATATTGAGACTACGGAATTGGATCACTTCCTAGATTAATGAACGAATAACATAGCCCCTCTTCTTGATAATGGCTTCAAAGTGGAAGCCGAAACGTCGAGAAATTTCAAATTTCCAACGCGGTTGAACCCGTGAACCTAGTTCATTTTTTCATAATTCTAACCGCGGAAACCTTTCCGAATATATATATATATATATATATATATATATATATATATATATATATATATATATATATATATATATTATTTGTTTGTTCTTTAGCCTTTAGACTTTTTAATATAATATATACAATATTACAAAACAATCACCATCCATCCAAACATATTGACAGAATTATTAAACAACGCACACATAAATATTATAATAGTCACATCCAATCAATACAAACCAATACACTATCCCCTCTTACATACGTCGCAATGCCATACACAAATCAACTATCAGAAAAACTAAATTGTATATTGTCTAAACATAACATAAAAGTTTGTCATAGAGCACAAAGTACTCTAACACCATTGTTCTCCAAATTAAAAAGTCAAATAAATGCTTCAAAAAAATCTAACGTCATATATTATATACCATGTTTAGACTGTCCCAAAAACTATATAGGTATGACAACCCAACATCTTGAAAACAGACTTAATGGCCATAAATATACAAAAAACGCCTCCACTGCGCTTCATAAACATGAGAAAAATGAAAAACATAAATTTGATAATACTAAAATAATAAACCATGATTCCAATTACAAAAAACTAACAATAAAAGAAACGATACATATAAAAAAAGAGAACAATGCAGTAAACGATAAACAAGATATAAAAAATCTAAGCCAGATATATTATAATAATAACATCAACTCATTGAATGTCCCTTGTATATTGTAAAGAGTTCCTAAGGCAGGTACTTTCGATTTTATTGTTTTTGAAATTATTTTATTAGTTACCAGCTTTTGTCGTCTCTGTGTGTACATTCAATTTTAATCTTAAAATCGTTTTCAATTTATTGCTAAACATCAATGTTTCGATTCACATCTTTGCTCCCAAATTTCACATCCTTATTTGGTTATACCGTGCTGAAGAGGCAAATGAGCCAGGAACATGCATGTCCGCGGTTACCACTCTGTTTCAGTAGCCCTTTATTTTGCGTGGATTACCCATGAATCTCTTTGTTGTTGTTGTTAATATCACGCGATATTCCTACATATTCTTTGTTATTTACTATGGGTCGGAAGGTTCGTGGCGGGGGGCTATATGCGCCTCCGTGTCGATCTTGGTTGTTGTCCTGAAAACTCGGGATCTCCCAATTGAAGGCACAAATGAGCGTTTGGTTTCCCTGCTGAAATCCGTCGTTTTGTGTTTCCCCATGTTTCGATTAACATCTTTGCTCCCAAATTTCACATCCTTATTTGGTTATACCGTGCTGAAGAGGCAAATGAGCCAGAAACATGCATGTCCGTGTTCACCACTCTGTTTCAGTAGCCCTTTATTTTGCGTGAATTACCCATGAATCTCTTTGTTGTTGTTGTTAACATATCACGCGATATTCCTACATATTCTTTGTTATTTACTATGGGTCGGAAGGTTCGTGGCGGGGGGCTATATGCGCCTCCGTGTCGATCTTGGTTGTTGTCCTGAAAACTCGGGATCTCCCAATTGAAGGCACAAATGATCGTTTGGTTTCCCTGCTGAAATCCGTCGTTTTGTGTTTCCCCGTGTTTCGATTAACATCTTTGATCCCAAATTTCACATCCTTATTTGGTTATACCGTGCTGAAGAGGCAAATGAGCCAGAAACATGCATGTCCGTGTTTACCACTCTGTTTCAGTAGCCCTTTATTTTGCGTGAATTACCCATGAATCTCTTTGTTGTTGTTGTTAACATATCACGCGATATTCCTGCATCTTCTTTGTTATTTACTATGGGTCGGAAGGTTCGTGGCGGGGGGGGCTATATGCGCCTCCGTGTCGATCTTGGTTGTTGTCCTGAAAACTCGGGATCTTCCAATTGAAGGCACAAATGAGCGTTTAGTTTCCCTGCTGAAATCCGTCGTTTTGTGTTTCCCCATGTTTCGATTAACATCTTTGCTTCCAAATTTCACATCCGTATGTGTCCGTGGTTACCACTCTGTTTAAGTAACCCTTTATTTTGCGTGAATTACCCATGAATCTCTTTGTTGTTGTTATATATATATATATATATATATATATATATATATATATATATATATATATAGTTAAACTTGATCTTTGCCGAATAATTATTACTAAACATAGGTTTATTGGGGAAGCGGCAAATTAAAACGAGTACCCTTCATACTTTTTATGTCCAAGCTTTCAGAATTTATTTATTCCATTATCAAGGATAAAGTATATGAGAATGTATATTATAATAGATGTGAATGGTAAATTGTATACAACATCAAAAGAAATATTTGAATTTTTTTAAAATAATTGTCAAATTGAAAGTAAATAAAATCGGGCCGAGAACGCTTTTTTTCTAAGTACGGTATTAATTAACTGATATTGGCAACACTGTCGGAGAGCTACTATTCTGCATATACGTAATTACGTAATAAATATGTTGTGACCTGTGGTATAACCGTAGACAAATAATATAAGAGACTGTTTGATGCATAGGCGGCAAGTGGCACAACGTTTCTGCGCCGCCGCCCGCGCATGGAGTCTCTGCAGTCGCGCGAACTACAAGACTGTTTTACATAAACAAAATAGGCTAAAACAATTTAAAATATTATAAATGACAATGAATTTCAACATATTGCCTTTATTGTGAACAAATATTATAAAATATCCTAGTATATTAACTTTTAAGTCATTAAAAATGAAAATATACAAAATCAATCTTGCATTGGTTTGTGTGAATACGCCTTGTGTTTGTCAAAGTAAAGTGTCAAAACTAAAAATATGGTTATATTGGTTATGGTTGCAAGATCTAAGGATGAGTAAAATTAGTATAGTTTTGTTCAACTTATTTAGGTTTTCCGTTCTAATAAAGTAAATAAAAGTAAGTGAACCTTTAAATGTCATTACCAGGTATAATTCGTCATAGTTGTAGTGCAAAAAATTGTTAATAGTACCTAAATATTTTTAGCCACTTCGCAATTTGGGTTTAACAACAAAACATTCTTCGAATTTTCAGATGTCATTAATCAAAGAGAACAGTGGTACAACATTTTAAAACTTATAGATATCTAAATGATCAAAGGTTGTGTGAAGATCATTTTGATAATAATCCACTTACAAGTAGGTGTCGCAAAAGACTTAAATTTGCTTTACCTTTTCAATCCTTACATCATACACCACCACATGGTAATAATATCCAAGCTTTTTAAAGTACACTATTTTCTGTAAAAAGAAACCTTATTTTTTGTGACATTGATAGTCGAGAATTACAACACAAATTGTGACGCAGATGATGTAATTTATTAAATAACTTAAAGTCTTTAACATTTTCATAATTAACCAAAACCATTCACTTCTAAAACTATTAATGAATCGGAAAAAAATGTATTCCCGTTCTTAGATAGGTACATAACATTATTATTCAAATGTTGACACTCAAGCAATAAGCTATGTTTCTGGTTTCATACAACTTATAATTGCGAAGAATGTAAGGCTAATTTGCAGACAGATATTTTAGTTGTTCACCATATTTTCACTTCCTTCAAAGAAGATGATGATAAAATACGTCTGATTTCTGTACAGGGAAGTCGCTAAATTTCTTTCAATACTGCATGACTTTGGTATTATATTTACCACTTTTAGTTCATGTAGAAACTATTACTGAAAAAACTTAACACTTTGCAAAAGGTCATATGAATTTTGATTTATTCATCTGTCTAGAACATAAATCATACGTATTTTCTCAACTCATAAAAGTTTGTGTTCCCTTATTAATTAAAAAATATAATGATGGTAAGAGGACTAACAAACAAAAATATTTTTTTAGAGCTTAAACCGTAATACTTTTAATTTACTTTTTGTTTCAGACCTGTTCCTGACTTCATGGATATAGAGAATCTAGTTTTTAACTTCTTTTTATTAAAATGTTTGTTGGTTTTGTTGTCAATAATTTTTAAATAACAATGTGCAATTTGATGTGATAATGGATTAATTTTCTTAAACATAATGTAATTTTAGTAGAAATATGTAATTGTGATTAATAATTTTTTTTATATTATGTGCAGGTTAATAAAAAATTTAAATGTTTGCTGTTTTCTTATTTATCTAAATTATTTGTCTCAACCTTGTTAAATATAATTATTTCATTACAAAAAATGAAATATAATTTTTTGGAATGAAATAATTATATAATAAACAATTTCAAGACAAACTGTAAAATTTACCTACCCATAATCCAAACTACCAAATTTAAATATCCCGCCTGTAAGAATTAGTTCTGCACCCCGCTAGGGGTGCGCTCAGATCGACGCGATGCCAGCTGTTTGTACGGGAACCATAGACAAATAATATGTTTATCATATACATATTACGTATGTGATGTTTAAACGCGAGGTTAGTGTGACGTCACAATTTGAAACTGTATCCAAACAAAACTTTTTACCATAGGAATTTGCATTTGAGTGTAGATTTTTGATTATTTACGCATTTCATACGTGTTTTTGAAAGGAATAAATTGTTGAAAAGTAAGTAATCGTGTCTACTCAATATAAAAAATAATAGTTTTGATAATGTAAGTTATCCCGCAGTCCGTATTTTTGATTTTAAAAGCTATATTTGAGGTTATATTCACTGGATTATTTGATTAATGTGAAAATATGAGATAATTAATAGTGATTGTTTGTTCTAGTGTGACCAAAACATGTTGCAACATTCTCCTGAAACCATTTTTAATGATAATATGAGCTTGTTAGTGAAAAATGCTTAATTGAAGTGAATTCTCCTTTCAAGTATCCGAATGACGAAAAATTAAAACCACTCTCAAGAGACATGAATTACATAATTCATTTTGATGAAGATATATTAGTGATAATTGAAAAATATAACTATTATCACCAGATACAAGGTGCATTACATATTGCATGAGAGGACATGTGCTATTTAATATTATGGATACCAAGTGACATAATTGTGAGAATTGCTCGACATCAAGAATGGAAGAAAAATTTACATGTTTTAATAACATTCTACCTTTACAAATTTGTACCATTTATATTAACATAATAAAATGTTTTCATAATTATAAATTTTGATTTGTGGTAAGAAAATTAAATTGATGAAACACTGCAAATTTACAAGATTGAAAATATGCCATTTAGTCTGAAAACTCAGAACATTATGTCACAACTTTGCCTCAATCAAATCATATTTGTATGAGGTTCAGAGTTTCTGTTGGTTGCTTTCCA
The DNA here is from genome assembly GCA_963921935.1 of Galeruca laticollis. Taxonomy (NCBI): domain Eukaryota; kingdom Metazoa; phylum Arthropoda; class Insecta; order Coleoptera; family Chrysomelidae; genus Galeruca; species Galeruca laticollis. Next base: position 211,648,420 of record OY998175.1, on the reverse strand, counting down.
ATTATATTTGATCTGTAGGCTCTTTTTTCAACTGCATGTGTAAACATATTCAATTTTATCTAAAAACAAATAATATAAACAAAACGTTTCCAAATTTCTTTATTACACAGAGAAATATTTACTTGCAATACAATGGTTTACAGTTAATATAAAGAGGAAAGTAAGGTACAAAGTGGAATTTCAATTTAAAATAGCAAACGTTTAAAAAATCATACAAAGCAACTTATAAATAATGTAAAGCGAAAGATGTGTAAAGACAAATAATAATGTATATGTTATAGGGAGATCGATATATACAGTACAAAATCAGTTTACTTCTACCTTATTACTTCTTTTCTCCGTCCATAAAATGACAGCTACACAAAAAGCTCCGGGATCAGGTTCTATTGTTCTACAAATATTGTATAAACACACAAAATAAAATGTTATATTTATCATTATGTAGGTACCTTGTCAGCTTCATCCATTTGCTTCTTACTTTTGGATCCTTTGGAAATCTATAAAACTTACAGTTCTCTCTCACATTATAATGATTACAGTCTGGTGGCCAGCACAGTACCATTATTCTTTATGTGAAGAAACCTAAAATTAGATAATACAGATAGAAAAAGAATTAAAACAATTGTATTTCATAAGTTTATAATAGCATGTTTAGGTTAGATAACTCTTTTATTAAAATTATATAGGCCGGTCCAAGACCATGACCTGCGCAACAAGAAAATGGCGGCTGGAGGACAAATAATAACAAAGTAAACATATAAAATCCCCTGCAGTGAAAGCAAAATTTCTTATTCATAGTGATTTGGAGTGCCAAAGGAATATTTAGTGACTCGATTTGTTTCCCTAATAATACTATACATGGCTGGAAACATAATGTTGGACTATTATAAAATATTGCTGGATGAACATCCAGATGAAGCTGCCCCATACAAAGTTAAAATATCCAAAATTAAAGGAGTTGATCCATTTTCATTAAAAGGAATCAACTTGCAAATAACAATAATATTTTCTATGTTTGTTGTAAACAGAGTAGAAACACAGAACAAGGTAGCTGTATCATTTTGTAAAATCTACAATGCATTCTAATAAACTTGAAACAATAAAATTGGTAGATATTAAACAAAAACTAACATTTTTCTGTTAACACATTTAAGGCTTTTTGAATCTAAATGCCTTTAAATTTCCTTTCATATTATAACAGCCAATCAAATCATCAGGTTTTAATTAATTTTAAAGGACCTTCAAAAATTTGCAGAATGCAGCCCCTAACTAAATGCAAATATTAAAAAAAAAGTATCATACAATTTTATAATCAAATTTATAGCACCTGTTGGTTAAGATGACATACTCGTAGAAATATCTGTACATGAGATATGTGTCACCCTACATCAGTTTGCCAAAAGATAATTTCAAATTTGATTATGAAATTGGCCCTAATAAACAAAAGGCTGTCTGTAGTAGCAGTGGTGGGCCTGTGCGCGAACATTTTGCTGGGCCCCCATTATGAGACGGTATAGTGATAACCATATTAATTTTGGGTGCACATAAAAGGAATTGTTATAATGATAAACATTTATTTTCCTGAATATAGAAAAAGATCTGCAAGTACAAATCAAAAAGAATGTGTGATAAGAATAATAATTTATATACGTACAGTTAACAAAACTGAAACAAAACCAAAAATATATTTTCTAAATGAATATGATAAAATAAAAATAACAAAATATTGGAAATACTTCAACAACAAAAATAGAAAACCTATCAAATATTTATAAATTAACTAGGTAGTAAAATATTTTTTCTTGCTCGTTTCCGAAGTATTGGTATTTTTTTCTATGAGAATATTAATTTTGCATTTGTGACCAGTGTGCTTCTCACACATTACAGACCAATAGCTCTGCCACTGTGTAGGAGGCATAGGAAAAAGATAAATTACTATCTTTACAGAACGCGATTCAACATCACAAAGTATTTTAACTACGTTTGACCATTTAATAGAAATCTCAAATCTTTTTCTTTTGGAAGTTGTCATACTTATTCCAGTGTCTCTATAGCTCATATCATATTCACAGGAGGGGTTCAGTCTGGAATCAATTTATCATGCAACTCTACAGGTTTGCCTAAAAATAAACACATCAGTTATAGTACCATTACCCTAATGAATTAATTCACCTGAGATAAAATGCTTCGGGCACACCCTTGCGATCTTGATTTATGCAGAGAATTCTTCACATTTGGTTGCTTTCAACCATTCTTGGCATCTCAAGGCAGATAATTCCTTAAGATTAGTTCTGTTGTATGAAGCATAGTTAACTCAGTGTTCAGGGTTAACCTATGGTCAAAGCTATTTGAGTGTTGTATGAAACGTAATCAAGAATTATTTTGGTTAACCCATGAGTTAACTATGCAATTTTCAGAACTATCAAAAATGATGGTTTAACTCAAGTTCATGGAGTTAACTTCAAATTCTGACTTGACATACAATTATATTTTACTGTTCTATAACCTATAATTTTAAGTTTTGTTATTTGTAATGGAAAACATGGATTATTTTGATGAGTTAACGGATGATGAGGATTTTTTGGAAATGATAAGAGAAGTTGAAGAAGGTTTATTTACTTATTTCTATATAACTTTTGTACCTTATTGAGATTTTATATTTGGTTTTAGGTTTAAGGAGAAACGCTCGTATATTTCGAGCGAGAATAAATCATTTTGAAAAGTGGACAGAAAATGAATTTTTTGATAGATTTAGGATATCAAAAGACACTGCAAGGGAAGTTTTGAATCAAATCGACATTGTAGCGCCTACCAATAGGTTAGTATTTTGCTAGTAAATAAAATTAATTACCTATAACACATTTTTTTTTAAATTTAAGGAGCAAAGCACTTTCCCCAGAGGACATATGTTATTAATAACATTAAGATATTTTGCAACTGGTTCCATGCTGATTGTTGTTGGTGATTTTTCTGGTGTACACAAATCAACCGCAAGTAGAGTTGTGTATAGAGTATCACGAGCTATTGCCCAATTAAAAAATATTTATATAAAAATGCCCGAAACAGAGGAGGAAAAATCTGAAGTACGATTGAATTTTTATAAAGTTGCAAAATTTCCTAAGTGTATTGGGGCATTGGATTGTACCCACATCAAAATTCAGTCACCGGGAGGTGATACAGCCGAGACATTTCGTAATCGAAAAGGATATTTCTCCTTTAATGTGCAATGTATTTGCGATTCTTCCCTCACTTTAAGGAGTATTGTATGTCGTTGGCCAGGATCTACTCACGACTCTACTATTTGGAACAATAGCAGAATTCGAGCCAAATTTGAGAATGGAGAAATGGAAGAGAATGTATTAGTAGGCGATAGTGGGTATTCTATTAAACAATACTTACTAACTCCATTTTTAAATCCACGAACACCAGAAGAGCATCTTTTTAACGAGTCTCAAATTCGAACAAGAAACCCGATTGAAAGATTTTTTGGGATTTGGAAGCGTCGTTTTCCTATTTTGGCTCAAGGCATATGGTTAAAAGTACAACGTGTAGAGGCTGTCGTAGTAGCAACGGCTGTACTTCAAAATATAGCAACCAAAAATGCAGATCCATTACCTCCTCCACTTGATGAAAATCTAGAGAATCTCATCGAGGAAATGAATCGTATTGACACAATACCTGTGCCCGACGTTATTGATCCTGTGAATCTTAATAACCTAACTAGGCAGAGATTTGTTGAATATTTTGGCACATTACGTCGATAAAAAATAATACTTTATTTTCTTATATTATGACCACACAAACTCCTTTTTTAATTTTTGTAATGGAAGAAAGGTTTCATAAATGTAAAAATTACTGTTAAAAAACTAACATTAAATTAGTTTGAGAAAAGGTGTTATAGACGTTTAAAGTAGCTAAGTGAATTGATTGTAATGCAGCTAACAGCTAAACAATGTTATTATTGATAATATTTAATGATTATGTAATATTTTATAATAAGGATAAATAAATATACACTTTATAAGAAAAAGTTTTATTAATTATTTAACTGTTTTTTTAATATTTCCATTTTTAATTTATGTTCCTCTTCAGCAAATCCCATTTCTGCTGCATGTTTTTCCCTCTGCTGTTGCATATGAAGTTCATGTTTTACCCTCTGTTGTTGCACATCCAGTTCATGCTTTTCACGCATTATTTTTGTTTGCAATGAAGCTGTCTCACTTTTGGCTTCAGCCCAGAGAGTCAAACGATTAGATAATTTATTTCGTTGCCCACCTACTGGAAAAAAATTTGATGCAGTAACTGATTTAATGTATTTTTGAAACTTACAGAATTACACCTACCATTAGTTTTCAAGCATTTTGTCTTAGGGGTTCTGAGAGTTGCTGGAGTATACGACGACCAGTCTGTAGATTTTGATGTCTGAGGCACATCTGATTTAGGTGAATCTAAAATATTGTGAAAAACATACTTTACAAGAACTATTTTAATAGATTATTATTGTTATGTTATATTATTATTATATTGATCACACAAATTAATAAATTGAAATTTTAAACACTTCTACCACTACTACATGTGGTTAGTATTGTAAAAGATTCATCTCCTTTTTACGAACAGTCTACGTAAAATAAAGCATTTTATTATATATCAATGTTGGCTCTTGTGTTGTTGAAGCAAACGAAAAAAACTATTTACAGAATTAACTAAGTATTACTTACTTCTAACTGGGGCTTTTGTGATAACATCAGTTTCATTTATGCGGGACTGTACTCCAACTGAAAAAATAAAACTGTATAATATAAATCGTTATGGTGTACCACAGGTACACATATTTCAATTCTTTTTATTTAGTAATTATTACCTTTGGCATTCAATTTTTTTTCTTTATCATCAGGTGATGGATTATAAGACATCCAGTTTCCATTTTTGGATGTTGATGGAGAGGAAAAATCATCGGGCATTTCTGATTCGGCATAATGAGATGTGTTTTCGCTCTCCTCTTCCTCGACAATTACTGTAACGAAAATAAGAGCTATACTTATATGTAATGTATATTGAAATAAAATATGCGTACATAAAGTTACATTATTACTTACAAATCATTTCGTCGTCATCAAAGTCGCTTGCCATACCAGTTACCTGTGTCCCAAGAATATCTTTTAATTCGATATCTATATCGTCGATTTTAATTTTCTTATGTGGACCACCGCCAGTTCCTTGAGCATGACATTTTTCGTCTGCAAATTTTTTTTTCACTCTTTTTTTTATATTTCTATATTTATTTATTAAAACGTCCGTTGTTCGTTGTGTACTGGCACTAATCGAATTGAATTCTTGGGTCAACTGTAACCACACATTTTTCTTTTGCCGAGAATTTTGGGAATCGGTTTTTTTGCACTCAATTATAGTTTTATATTTTGAAATTAAAGCTATGAGTGTTGATTCTTCAAACAGACTAAAATTTGGTGTTCGCTTATTTTCTTTATCTGCCATGCTTTCGTATCAAAGAGAATACATAAAATGAAATCCGCAAATTATAAAGTATGCACTGCTTGAAAGCCAATACCAATAATATTCAGATAATCGTATTACCAACATACAAATATTAATTTGACTGTGGTTCAGCTGATCACACTCTGAACTACTTCCGTACAACGATTGATTGATTTGACTATGGTCAGCATGTGAACCTGGTTCAACTGACCAATTGGTTAACTACGTTACATACAACTAGCCCTTAAACCATAACACTACTGGTAGAATTCGACTTATCTTGATTACTTCTGCTTCCACAATGAACTATACAACGAAACCAAGGTATTTTTTTACAAGCAAAAGCCAAACAACAACTAAACACTTCCAACTATCACTTTTGTTTACAGAAACAATTTAACTTTGTACCACTATTTGTCCTCCAGCCGCCATATTGGTTTTAATTTGACAGGATTCTGGAGTGGCCTATTGTTATACATACATATTTTGACTGGAATCGAATGTATCTGTTTGTAAAAGTCTCAGTGTATATCTGAATGCATAAATCAGCAGGTATATTCAAAATATAAGGGAATAATCTCTGTTCCAAAATCACACCAATGGTATCTAAATGGAGAATTATGTTCAGAGGGGGTTACTTATCTCTGATTATGTTTGTTTGGATCACAGATCATACCTACAAAATTGACATACCCTAAGATTATGACGTCACCACTATTACCGCGTATTTCTCTATAACGGAACGAACACTCTCTTATTACTTTCTCTATGGATTTAACCTCGTTGGTTTGTTTTCAGAGGGATTACTTACACATAGATAAGACAGTACACGGATACGTTAAAACTCGAGGTCCCAGAGAACCGGTAGCGCCCCTTACGGCTGGAGGGTCAATTAAATTTGGCGCGGCAGTTCTTTTGAATCTATAATTTTTCGTTTTGAATTATTTAATAGGAGCCCCGATTATGAAAATAGAATGAAATTATCGAGTGACTTCGAATATTGTCGAATCAAATTTACCCATATTTGAGTTCACTCGACAATTTCAATCAACTTCAATAAAACACAATTTGACCACATATATACATATTATAAAATTAAAAATCTATCAAAAAATATTACAAATACAATTTAAAAAAAAAACTAACGGAAGGAATAATGTAGAAACGTTGAAGCTTTTCCATCGGGTGACTTAGTTGACGATATTATTCAACACACACTATGTTGGTACTGTCTTCTTCAAATAACAGAAAAAGAGGAACAGCATTTATATTATGTTGCTCATCAACTTGGTTTAAATTGTCTTCTTGAACTAAAAAATAAATGTATAATTACTTTTCCTTCATTTCCACAAAATAATACAAAAATAAGTTATTCATTCACTTTAATATTTCATTAAAAAAACTTACATATTTCAATGGAATTGCCCAATAGAGTGACCACAGCATCAGCTTTTATTGTTGATCTATATCTGCTACCAACATAAACAGCTTCTGGTCCAAAATGTATGCCACAAACTCTATAGAATTCACGAATTCTTTCAAGAGGTTTATCCTTCATATCCAAACGTCCAATTGCAGACAACCAAATATTGCACATCTAAAATTATAAAATAAATTCCGTTTGCTCAAGCTTATTCAATTACTTTTATTGAAATATTGTAACAAAATATCCTCAAAAACAGTACACAATGTAAACCTTTTCTATAAAACCAACGTTTTTAGCTAGAGATATACAAATTTAGTTTGAAATATGTGTATTTTTATATTCAAAATATAACAATTAACATTAGGGAAATTTTTAAGGTTAACTTACTTCCTGATTATTCGGGAAACGATGCATCTCAAATCCTTTTTTAGTAGAGTTAAAACAGTCTTTAACACCGCTCACAAACACCATTTTTATTGGAAATTTATCAATACAAATAACACAAATAAAAATATATTGGAAGTCGTTGTAAGCAAATATCATAGATAAGAGAACATTATGACAAATACAGAAACTTGTCACTTGCCAATTTGAGTCAGTGCCACTAACAGCTGGAGGATCAACTATTTTAGAAAGAACTGTCATTCTCATTTAAGTTTCCAGGGTATGTAGTTACATTTTTTAATAGTAGTTATATGATCTGTGATCTCTGTTTGTTTTGTGCCACAAATACGGACGAATACGTCCGTTTTCTCTGGTTCGTGCATGGTTATCTTTTTAACAATCTCTTTTGTTTCGTGAATATTGTTGTAAATTTCCGATTCCGCTCAATTTTATTATATATTTAATTACGGGACAAAATGGACAAACCTCCACCAAAAGGTCGTGGAGCATTGCTAGCTCGTATTGCTCAAATGCAAAAGGAGAAATCAGCAGAGAAGCAAGTAGGAATCGAGTCAACGGATGGCCCACCAACAAAACCGAAAGGCAGAGCAGCCCTACTACAAAAATTGTTGGAAAAAAGATCTGCAAAACCTGGAATAGACACATTAGCTCAACCAGAAACTTCTTCCCCGACAATCACACCTCGTCCTACTGAAACAGAAAAACAAGTTGAGATAATTACTAAAGCGACTTCGGAAATATCCTTTGTTGAAAAAGAACCGGTGCATTTTAAAGGTAAATAATTTAAAAATATTAAAAATGTAGTTAAAACTGAAAATTAAAATATTTTAGGAGATTCTGGAAGGCCTGTTAATTTATCATCGAATTACATTAAATTGCACGTGGAAAAGGATAGGGGAGTATTCGAATACGAAGTAAAATTTGATCCAGAACTCGATGCTACAAATAAAAGGATTAGAGCGACGAATATGGTTGTGAAAGAGCTTAATTTGCCCAAAGTGTTTGATGGAGGTTAGTTAGTTTGAATTATTTACATTATATTGTTATAAATTAAACTATTTCTAAATAATTCCACTATATAATAAGAAAATTATAAAAATTCGATTTGATATCTAAAAAAATAATTGTCAGAATGATATAAGTTGCATTTGGATTGTGTTATGTGACAACTGTTTAACCCTTTATAGAAGAGATGTTGCTATATTAATCATATATTCGATACTCGAAAATGCTTTTTTAACAGGTTGATTGCCAGCCTCTTTTTGCCTGCATTGCCAAAGAGTCATTTGTGCTCCAAATATAGTACTTGGTCCCAAAGATAAATTCAAATATTGAGAGCGAAATCTGGCACTCTGTATAACTTATAAAATTGCACGCTGTGTACCTTAGCAGTCTTTCAGCTTGTGTATTTTATGTGGAGAAATTAAAGTTGTGGCCTCATAAAACCATTCTATGATCTTAGCCCTTGGCTACACATTATTATGAGAAGATCTTTTAACAAATTACTTTTTTTAACATAAATATTTATTTTATAGTGCTAACAAATTTTACAAAAATCAAAACAAACAGTACAGACAAGTTTACACAAACGCTCATAAAGATAAATTATTGTAATTTGGTAGTATGCATCTTAAAGAAGCACTCAGAACCAGGGTTGGGCTGATTAAAATCATGATTTAAATTGCTTGATTTTTAAAATTAAAACCATGATTTGAAATCAATTTTTTTTTCTTTTTTATTCAGAACCAGATAACAGCATAATATAAAAGTTTCCTCAAAAATCAAAAGAAGTATCTGCTTTTAGCAAAAACAACAAAAAAGAAGTACATTATTCCAAATTCTTAAACTAAACGTAACACCTAAATTTTATTACTGTATATTTTCAGTCTATTCATTTTCGTTATACAATTTAAACAAAAACACCAGTTTTCCTCATTTTTCTATGCCTAATTTGTTTCTAATATCCGAGTGTACAAGACCAAAAGAGCTAAATACACGTTCTACTGAAGCTGTAGAAGCAGTTGCACACAGGAACTGTTTTATTATTGGCAACTGTTTCAAGATCTCCGGCTCATCATTTTGTGATAACCGCCATTGTAGTCCGTTTACATTTTTTATCACTTCGTCCGAAAACATAACTTGCTTAAATGGAGCACTGCGGGCATTTAACTTTATTACTAAAGGTAACAGTCCAGTGTTTCCATATAACTCGTTAATTGTTTCTAAAGCTATATTCTTTTCTTCCGGTGTTAACTGGTATTTTCTATTTTGTAGATTCAACATAATATACGCTATAAAATGATATGGCGTTACTGATTGCTTATATCGATTATTAAATTGTTGTGTTTTTTGTAATCGTAATTCCACAGATTCATCAAAGATATATTGTAAATGTTTCCACTGCTCTACAGCATCTGCGATAGTAGCATTTTTCCTCTGCACAGTATCAAGAGCAACTGATATAGGTTTTAAAATGTTTAAATATTCTTGCGCTGCATGTTTAATCGCAACATTTGAAGCTTTTTGGTAAATAGTGGAATCAATCTCCTTTTTATTTTCTTTGCAAATTTTTAATATGATGTCCCACTGAGTGACATAGATAGATAGATAGATAGAATTTATTGATCTCATAACATCAAATAATGACATAAGACAAGTCGAACAAGAACAAATAAAAATTAAAAAGTCTAGCTAAAACTAGGACATTTACCTTTAAAATCAATACAGTAATGTAGGTTAACAAATACACGTTATACACAAAAAATATTATGAAAACCTGAAACACACAGGATACGTCAAAATTTAAGATTAAACAAAGTTTATGTTGTAGTCTAGACATAATTCAACGAGTATTTTCAAAATATTTTTCAACCGAATATGGGCACATGTCAATGAGATAGTTTTTAGTTTTCTCTTTAAATTTATGCATTAAGGCAATATCTTTGAAACTTTGAGGGAGACTATTATACAATTTAATTCCCATTACAATAGGTGATTTCTTACAGATTTCTATACGCTGGTAAGGTATAGAGAAATCTGATTTATATCTTGTATCGTGAGCGTGAATATCACTGTTCCGTAAATAATCGTTTTTATTTCTATGAACTGATGTAAGTATATCCAATATATAAAGACATACATCTCTAAGCAGTTGCCAAGGCTATTCCATCGCACATCGCTTGGAAGGACTAAAGCGCTGTTCTTTAACGTCTTTAACTTGAAAGTCCTTGCACAGTAAATTAAAAATATGTGCAGAGCAGCCATAAGTTATAACTTTTGCGTTCGTTTTTTCTTCTAATGTTTTTCTCATAAGTGTCATATTTGCGGCATTGTATGTCACAAAAAATTTTATGGTACACTTGTATTTTAATTCACATGAAGAAATCAGGTCAAAAACTATTTGAGTTAAATATTCTGAAGTATGTGGATTTCCTGATGTGTCTATAGTTTCGTATAGGAGGGCTTGTCCATCTTCAGTGGTTATCGTTGCACATATCACTAGTTCGTTGTGCACGTTTGACCACTCATCAATTGACAGGGATGAGAAACATTTTTCTTTTTCCTCTTCATAGATTTCGTCCAAAAGACTTGTTGCTACAGTTTTTCTCGAGGGCGGTGTATAACCAGGCCTTAATAACTGAATGGCTTTTTTCACCTCTAAATTCTCAATACATCTGAAGCTTGAATTAGTAGCAAAAATAGCCTTTGCTATTTGTTTGTCAATTTTATGTTTTTCAGCAGCTGAAGTCCGCATTATAAAACCACTCATGCTTTCTGTTTTTGGACTGGCTCAAAAGTTGTTGGACTTGTTGGTACTTTCGGTGGAGTTTTTCTAATATATGAACTATCTGTTATGAGTGAACTACAACTTGAGGCAGATGATGTGCTAGCAAAACTGTCAAGCGACATTCGACTTTCTGGAAAAAGAAAAAACATAATTGAAATTGATTAATTGATGATATATTGATATAGTATTGAATTATTGATTTTAAAATAAAGTAAAAATGTTCAATAGAGATGTAAAAGCAAATTTATTTTTTTAAGTTGAAAAAAATTAAGTAAGTATAGAAGAGTAAAGAGATAATCTTTAATTAACCTGGGAAAGGTCGCATTAAAAAAGTTACATTAAAGGCCACGTGTTAGATTTCACCTAACATTTAAAAACAATCCTATATGCCTAAAATCTATATCCTAAAATATCTATAAAGGAATACTTAAAAATTATATTATCTTTGTTAAAAATAATATGTCAAAAAAAATTTAAAAATATCTCAAAAATGTATCTTCTTCTTCTCATTGACTTTCAGACCTTAAGGTCCGTAGTCTCCCTATTGGGATTCCTAGCCTCATTTTTCCGGTAGTGGTGGCCAGCCGATTGGCCAACCCTACTGCTTTAAATCAGTAGGGAGTTTCTGAATTCGGTGATTTAGTTTTTTAGTTTCTGCTCTGAAGTCTGTCCTTTGCTTCTTCTACTATTCTTTTCCATTCTTTCCGGTCTTTTGCTTTGTTCTTCCAGTCATTTATTCCAATTTCTTTAAGTTCTTCTTCTACACTATCCAACCATCTAGTTTTCGGTCGTCCCCTTGCTCTTTGTCCTTGTCTTTTGGTCCTGTATTTTCTTGACACACCTTTCATTACCTAGACGTTGTACATGTCCTGCCCACCTTAATCGTTTACTTCTTATTTCATTTGTTATTATTGGGCTATTGAATTTTTGATTAACTTCATCGTTTCTTAATATTCTCCATACTCCATTTTCTTTAATTGGGCCGTATATTCTCCGTAGTATTTTCCTTTCCCAGATTTCTAATGTGTTTTCCTCATTTTTTGTTAAATTCCAGGTTTCTATGTCTAATTACTGTCTTGTATATTTTAATTTTTGTGTTTGTAGGCAATATCTTTGATTTAAATGTGTCTTTTAATGCATAGAAACATTTGTTACCCTGTTGTATTCTGTTATTTATCAAAAATGTATCTACTTATAATATAATATGTATATATTTAAAAAATATTTCAAAATATCTCAGAATATATAATTAAAAAGTACACTATGTTACTTAACTTATAATTAATATTTATGTCTCAAAACTTTCACTAAATTATCTCCCAAATAAAATATCAAGTGCTTGGAGAATCAACAAAAAACAAAAAATGTTAGGCAAAATCTAACCACGTGATCATTCTCGGGTTAATAATAAAAATCTTTATTAAATATAAATAAAATTAAATTAATATTTTAATTACCTGTATTCCTCTCTTGATAATTAGAAACATCGTGGTGTCCTTTAAGTCTTTGGACTGTTTTTATGTTTCTATTTACAAAGCATTTACAACTGCAACATTTAGAGAGAAAGAGAAATAGGCTTTATTGATACTATTGCATCAAAACGCCATCAACAGAGTTCTTTCAGCCATTTTACAATGTTTTATAGTAGATATAGAATATTTCTAAGTCTAACATATTCGAAAAGTATGAAGTATAAAAAAAACAACAGTGGTAATGGTGGTGATCTAACCACTGTCATCCCACGATTTTTTTCAATTTCATATTTTTTTAATCTCTCTTTATGAAAGGAACACAAAGAATACAGTTCTTTTCTCACAGAACCAAGATGGAACTTAATATTCTTTGAATTTAGCCAATTCTGTAAATATTTTTTAACCACTTGGTTGTGGGCAATTTTTGCTAAAAGTCTCGAGTGATAACTTTCATTATCCATTACTATTACACAGTTCTGAGGAAGTAGATCTATCATTTGTTCGAACCATTCTTTAAAGACACCAGAAATCATGTCCCAATGGTAGTCACCAGTACAAGTAGATTCAAAAGTCAATAAACCACCTTTAACAAAACTGTTTGAACTGCCGATGTGTACCATTATCAGTCTGCGCCCCATTCCTGATGGTGGATTTAAACCAGTAGATAAATTATTTAAAAAGCTTGCCTTCGACTTGTAACAGTTTCATCTTGCCAAAATTTATTTGGTGTATGTCCCTTGTTGATCCTTGTTTCATCTAAATAAAATATATTTCTTCTTAGGTTTCTCATTTCTTTTATAGTCTATAATACAATATCACTTCTTTCTATTAAAATATACTTTCTGGAATGCTTTTTCTAGAGAAAACATTTTTCTTTTAAAAGTTTCCATAGTGTGTTTCAACTCATTTCAGGTTAATCCTTATCAACCTGTCACAAGAATTTTGTCTACTGTCGAAAATTCTTTTCTAAAGAAGAAAGCATGCACTTTCCTTTGAAGTCTTTCTTTCAATTGCTTTTCTATTTGAAATTTTGGTTTTCCAGGAGCTTTACGTGCTGTTTGAAACTCACCACATTTCTCTTCTTTATTAACTCTGTACATATTAGATTTCCCAACACCAAGCGTACTACTAACTAATTCCCCTGTGTCATCAACACTTTTACATAAATATTTGCCTGTAAATGATTTAGAACAATTAGATATTAATGTTTTTTCATTAACTGTTGGAAGGACCAAATTTTCCATAATCACACTAGAACTCACAATAGTTGCAACTAAACAACGTTTAGTAAACTGTTAAGAATACAAAACTTGGACCTCCTTACTAAATGGAAAAACCTACAATCGCATTTTCGGTGAAATTTGTTGCGAAGGTATTTATCTACTTATAATTCGATTACTGTAATATATTATTGGAATTAAAATATAACAAAATTTCAAACTTACTAAGTTTTGCATTAGAAATGAGGTTTTATTCCTCTCTCGTACATAAAATTTTTTGTTGAAAAGCAAATATTGGGATGGATATTCCTTTTTACTTGGTATGATTATGTACTTTTTTATTAATTAAAGCAATATACAAAATCTACAATCTACTAGACAAGTATTTCATATTCTAATATATATGACATTACAGTACTCACCGTTCTTATTCAACCGACTAGATGATATCTAGTCAACGTCATAGAACACTAAAGTAAAAGATTATTTCAAATTTACTTCAACACCCTCCCTATTTGAAATAAGTCCTTGACCTCTAATACAGTTGGGAAATTTCACTTTTTCCAATGTCTTCATAAATAAATCTGCTAACATAAAATTGGTGGGCACGTACTTAAGCAATATAATACCATTATCAATTTTCTCCTTCAAGAAATGTTGTCTCACATCAATAACCTTCGTATGAGCTTGATAAGCACCATTTAATGCCAATTTCTGAGCTCCTTGATTGTCGACATATAATAAAGTTGACTTCGTATCTAAATTGAGTTCATAGCTTAAACCTCTAAGCCACAAAGCTTCTTGTACAGCAGATCATAGCCATATACTCTGCTTCTGTTGTGCTTAAGGCTATAGTAGGCAGCTTCTTACTATTCCAAGAAATTGGAGAACCATTTTTCAAGAAAATATATCTGGAGATTGAACGCCTATCGTTTGGATCACTGCCCCAATCCGCGTCACAGTAGCCAATAATATCCGAATCACCAGCTTTCTCGCCACTGAATTCTAAGCGGTAATGTACGGTTCCCTTCAAATAACGAAAAATTCGTTTAACTGCACACCAATGAGCTGGTCCAGGATTTTGGTTGAAACGACTTACACAGCTGATTGCGTAACCTACATCAGGTCTCGATATCTGTGATGGAAATAACAAACTGCCAACTGCTTCTTAATATGGAATATTCTCCATCTGTTTCTTTCCTTCGTCGTTGGTTGGTGACTGTTCTTTTAGTAATTTCTCACCTACACACATCGGAGTATCAACTGGATTGCTTTGATCCATATTAAATTTTTGTAAAACCTTTTTTAAATAATCTTCTTGGTCAATCCAAAGCTTTTTATTGACTCTATCCCTAGTTATCTGAAATCCTAATATCATTTTGGCTGGTCTGAAATCTTTCATTTTAAAGTTCTTCATCAACTGAGCTTTCAATTTTTTTTGCAGTATTATTAGACAAAATGATCATATCATCTACATAAACAGCTATGATCAGTTTTGAATTAATTGAAATTTTATGGTACATGCGAGGGTCAGTTTGGGATTGCTCCATTTCAATTTGTTTGAATAATGAGTCTTAACTTTTGGTTTCATACATGACTCACTTGTTTGAGACCATATAATGATTTTTTTTAAACGACAAACTTGATTTGTGTTATCATAACCTATTGGTGGGGTCATATATATCTCTTCTGATATGTCACCTTGCAGAAATGCAGTAACTGCATTCATATGGTCTATATCGAGGTTATTTTCTGCTGCTAGTGCAAGTAGATATCTTATTGTACTGCATCGAACCACAGGAGAGTAGGTTTCTTCAAAATCGATACCTTTTCTTTGAGCACAACCTTTTATTACCAAACGAGCTTTATACTGAATCATATTGTTATTTTGGAGTTTTGTTTTAAAAACCCATTCACAATTTAAAGCTTTTTTGCCAGGCGGTAAGTCAACTAACTCCCAAGTACCATTTTCGATAAGAGCTTCATATTCGTTCTGCATAGCTTCAATCCAATAATCCTTATCGGGTCTTCTAAGTGCTTCTTCAACATCTAATGGGTCACCATTAGCTTCTGTTATGTCTGAATATAACACATAGTCCTGCATCACTTTAGGTGGTCTTCTCTCGTGCTGAATTCTCTGAATTGGGACTATATTCTCTGCTGATACTTCTATTTCTGGGACGTATTCTGAGTCACTATCTTCAGATGTTTCTCTGTCCGAGTACACAGGTTTAAGATAGTCTTCAGAAGAATCATCTGATGTCTCATCAAGAACAGGTTCTTCATCTTGTCTGACTGTAACTTCTGGAATGACATAATAATAATAATAATATATATGTTTATTTCCAAATTTCAAATATTACAATAAATTTTCATAATGATAACAATAGAATATTGATTAGGATTGTAAACATTGAGAAGACCCATTAGAACCCGTAGGTTGCGCATGGCCTATTACTTCTTGTCTAATAAACCAACATACAGTTTCATCATCATCATGAAACAATATTATAAGGATACTGTGCATAAACAATTGAAAAGATTTATTATTTATTTTTTTTTACTTTGTGAAACAACCAGTGGAATATAAATATCACGATTTGCTTTCGATGAATTGTATAACAAAATCTATCTCCAAATTCAGAAGATACTTTTTGAATATTTTTTTATCATTGAAACTGAATTTATGTGCAGTATATAATTCTTGTACGTTTCGTCTAGAAAATTGAAAAATCTGCTTGCTAAGTAAGTAAAACAGCTCTTTTTCTCGATGTAGCAACCTGTACATATAAATTTGTTTTATTTCTTGTAAGATAATCATGTGATAATTCTAGATGAGATGTTCTGTTTTTATAAATGAAGATGACAACACTGTGCAAGTACAACTTTCTCAGACTGAGGACACTTACGTCCACGAATATTTTTTTAGAGGAGTAAACATATTCCTTTCTGTAAATTATTTTCAAAATTTTTTTTTGGAGAATATCCAATTTCCTGAGATGGGTGTATAATGCACCACCCCAACTAAGGATAAATACAAACCATACAAACCAAAAATCGTACACACATTAAAAGAAAGGGATTATGATAGGTGCTTTGATTTTTGCTCTCTCATTCAAGGAGAGTTAGAGGAGGACCCTTTTTTTACGAAGCGTATAATTTTTTCCGATGAGGCGACATTTTCGTCAAACGGAATTGTCTCATCGCAACATTGTCGATGGTGGTCTGAGGAAAATCCCAATTTGGTATTAAAGTCTCATGACCAATATTCGATTAAGACGAACGTGTGGTGTGACATTTATAACAAATTAATAGGACCTATTTTTTCGCGAATCTATGAATGGTGAACGTTATTTACAGTTTTTACAAACTCATATCAGTGAATTTATGGATGAACTACTCTTAATAGAACGTACCTTAGTCTGGACTCCACAAGAGCGCTGTACAAAACTTTGAGGTGTGCGGTATCTAATATTTTGTTCAGGCATTTAAATTTGTTTGTCAATAATCTGAGGCTTTTGATAATTTCATTAATTTGTTGGTCCCACCTGAGATGAGAGTCAATAATAACACCCAAATATCTTATTTTGTCAGTGTGTCTTATTGTTTTCCTTAAATCTTCATCATCCAAAGTTAGTTCTCTAAATGGGGGTAGGTTTACATTGTAACTCGAAAAAGGTACGTAAAATGTTTTTTCAAAATTCATTGTAAGTAATTTGTGATTGAGCCAGTTTACGATAAGTTTCAAATCAGTTTCCATTTTCCTCTTTAGCTCATCCCAATTTTCGGCACTATACAGAATGGCAGTGTCATCTGCGAAACTGATAATCTGTCCCGTACTTTTATGAGAAGTAAGTAGATTATTAATATATAGGGAGAATAATAGTGGTCCAAGTACAAATATATACAAATCCCGTTTAGTAAACATATCTTCGATAATAGCTTCTCTAAATTCTATTGTTTTTATGTTTCTATTTATTACTCTGGAATAAAGTGACAAAGCATTTACAACTGCAACATTTAGAGAGATAGAGAGAGAGAGAGAGAAATAAGCTTTATTGATACTATTGCATCAAAACGCCATCGACAGAGTTCTTTCAGCCATTTTACAATGTTTTATAGTAGATATAGAATATTTCTAAGTCTAACATTCGAAAAGTATGAAGTATAAAAAAAAACAACAGTGGTAATGGTGGTGATCTAACCACTGTCATCCCACGATTTTTTTCAATTTCATATTTTTTTAATCTCTCTTTATGAAAGGAACACAAAGAATACAGTTCTTTTCTCACAGAACCAAGATGGAACTTAATATTCTTTGAATTTAGCCAATTCTGTAAATATTTTTTTAACCACTTGGTTGTGGGCAATTTTTGCTAAAAGTCTCGAGTGGTAACTTGCATTATCCATTACTATTACACAGTTCTTAGGATGTAGATCTATCATTTGTTCGAACCATTCTTTAAAGACACCAGCATTCATGTCCCGATGGTAGTCACCAGTACAAGTAGATTCAAAAGTCAATAAACCACCTTTAACAAAACGGTTTGAACTGTCCCCTGTGGTTCCCCAAATTTGATATTTTTTTCTTCACTAAGCACTCTGCCTATTTTCACACGTTGTTTACGACTATTTAGATAACTTGCCATCCAACAACTGCGCATGACTAACAGTGTCAAACGCCTTTGCAAGATCCAGAAACACAGCTGTTGGTTTACTCTCATCCAATAATTTGTAGATACCTCCGACTAGCTTCGAAATAGCATCATTAGTAGACAAATTTTCTCTAAAACCAAATTGTAAGGGCGAAATTATACTATTTTTAATAAAGAAGTTGCTTAATCTACTTTTGAATGTCTTTTCAAACACTTTAGCACTTGATGTAATCAAAGAAATTGGGCGGTAGTTGGATGTTATACATTTATCCCCTTTTTTGAATACTGGAGTTACTATCGACATTTTGAACTCTGCAGGACATGTACCAGTTCTATATATTTGATTTATTAAGTGTTCTAGTTGTTTAGATATTTCTACTGATACTGCTTGCAAAGTTTCTGCAGTGATATTGTCTATGCCTGGAGATTTATTTATTTTCAATGAATTTATTATGTTTAGTATTTCTTTTTCTGTTACGGGCTCTAGAAACAAACTATTTCCTATGGAGGTTCTTTTTGGTAGGGGTCCAGATGGTTTCTCTATTTTACCAGCATATGTTTCACCAACATCGACAAAATATTCATTGAAAACTGTTGCGATTGATTTTTCATCAGATATTAATTTATTGTCTTTTGTAAGTATTTGTTTTACAGTCTCAGACTTTTTTGTTTTTGTTGAGTTTACAATCTTCCACAAGTTTTTAGAATAATTTTAATTTTTATATATTTCACTCTTGTAAAAATTGACCTTATTTATTTTTATGAGTCTATTAACATAATTCCGGTAGTAATGATATTGATTCTTTTTATCAATATCATCGGGATGTTCTTTATGTTCTCTGTGTAATTCATTTCTTCTGTTGATTTAAGTGATAAACCCCTTTGTTATCCATTTTTTACGTTTTATGTCTCTTCGTTTTATTTTAATTTCTTTGGTATTTTGTTTTATTAAGTTTTGCAAAGTATTCATTAATGATTTTGCTAATTTATTAACATCATTAATTTTAAAATAATTTTCCCAACCGTAATTATGCAAGTCTCTCTTTAGATTGCTATAGTTGATAAATTTTTATATGTATTCGCGGTCAACTCCCATTTCTCAGTGTTAGCGGGGTAATTAAGATTATTGCTTTATGATCTGTAATTGAGCTATCGAAGACGCCAGAGATTGATTTACTCACAATTTCATCATTTTTTACATTGACAAAAATATGATCTATGCAAGTCGCGGAGCCCCGATCAACACGCGTATTCAAATTTATCATTGATATGAAGTTGTACTCGCTCAGTGTGTCTAAGTATTCCGAAATTATTTCATTATCATCATTCAGATTAAGATTTAAGTCTCCAGCAAAGATATGACAAGATATTGGCATATTTTTACAATTTTCCAGGTATTCTTTCAAGTGTGTTACAAATGCCTTAGCGTCTATTGATGGAGGTCTATAAACCGGTGTTATAAGAATAGAATTTTTTTCGTGCGTTACTTTTGTTTGTATTATTTTACATTCCCCTATATATATATATATATATATATATATATATATATATATATATATATATATATATATATATATATATGATCTTGTTAGAAGATGTAATAGTTTTTTTCAAATAAATGACAGTACCGTCATTCCTATTTATCTTACATAGAAGTGTTTATCTGGATCAACTATTAGTTTTTCTAATAAAGTGAACCCTTTCGTATTTTCATCAAACTAGACATTGCGAGAGACAAATACTATGTTTTTATTTGGATCATACAGCCTGTATGCTTTCGACTCTAAACTGTATCCTACGAAGATACAAGGAGTTGCCTTAATATCTAACTTCTTTCTTTTCTGGTTATCTATATGTGCATATGCTTTGCATCCAAATATTTTAGCACGTTTTAAGGTTGGTGTCTTACCACTCCATAGTTCTTCTGGTGTTTTCACTATAGTTTTACTAGGTAAACGATTTAACAAATATACTGATGTGTATACAGCTTCGGCCCAAAACTTAATTGGCAACTGTGCTTCAATTAGAAGACATTGAGCTTTTTCAATAATTGTTCGATTCAACCTCTCTGCTTTGCCATTCTGTTCAGGAGTATATGGACAAGTAAGCTTATGTTGTATACCTGCAGTGAATTCGTTTGAGCAATATTTCCCACCATTGTCAGTTCGTACACACTTTATTTTTTCACCTGCTTGAGTTTCAACAAATCTTTTATAAGTATTGAAAAAATCTATTACCTGGTTCTTATTCTTCAAAAAATATACGGTTGTATGATGTGTATAATCGTCAAGGAAAGTAAGTACATATCGAGAACCAGATAGTGACTTATCCTGCATCGGTCCACACAAATCCGAATATATCAACTCCAAACATCGTGATGATTGACTCTTCTATAAAAAGGTAAACGGTGACTTTTTCCTAATACGCATGTTTCACATACAAAGTTCGGATCGAAATTATACGAGAAATCTAAGCCATATACCAGTCCCTTTTTCATTGTATTTAAACTCCTTGGGTTTACATGCGCTAAACGCCTATGCCATAGATTGCATTATTTTTCTGCATTGTTGAACCAGGCGGAACCATTATTTTGTGATGGAACTAAATCCATTTTAAATAGGTTATTTTCTAACCTAGCTATAAGTTTGTTATTACCATTGTAAATTTTAGCTCCATTAGAGTTAAAGATTACAGTGTTACCTTTACTCACTATTTGACTAACTGACAATAAATTCATTTTTAATTCGGAAACAAAATATACATCATGTACTTTGATGGTTGAATGTTTGTTTTTACCAACTGATCGAGAAAGATTGACGTCGCCAATAGTCTCCGTACACATTTCTTCATTATTTGCATTGGTAACAGTCAACTTTGCGGACTTTCTTATATTTTCTAGCACATCTCGATTTGCTGTCATATGCGCTGAGAAACATGAGTCTAAAAACCACGACTTGTCATTTTTGTCCTGCACTGCGAACACTGATAATAATGCAGAGTCAGATTGTCTTGGTCTTTTATCTCCGGTATCCGATTTTTTATCTACAGGATCTTTTTTCTTGTCGCACTGGCTTGCAAAATGTCCATACTCGTTACAGTTAAAACAACGTACTCCTTTTTTGTTTTTCTTTACATTATGCTTAGCTTTGTTAAACCTTGAACCACTGGCACCATACATGGCCACTGACTTGTTTTCACAACTCGGAGCTACTGATATATCCTGAAGCAACTTGGTTTTGATTGAGTCTGCTGTTACTGGAGTGCCTGAACTTTGGATCCCCATTATTGTATTGTTGTGGGTTAAATGATACATGAGTATTAGATGGACTGCTGGTATATTTAAGTAATTAAATATTAACAATAACTTCGTAATGATATACCGACCCGGCTTCCAAGCTCAAACTGTCACCAACTGTCACTTGCAAACCGGTGCAGTGTAGTACTGGGTAATAGCAACGTTGCCAGACATAACAATATAATGATGCTGACATAACATCCTTCCCTTTATCAAATTATTCGTTAACTAATATGTAATGTAAAAACTTAATTTTAATAAATGAAGGTTTCTTAATGTTTCTCACTGGCCGTGAAGGAGTATTACTGCACTTGGGAATCCCTTCCTCATTGGCACTATTATAACTATCACCCTTTATCTCCTCCTCACTTATTTTGGAATTTTTATAGTTATCAGATGCAATTTTTTCATCAAAGTTACAATCGGACTTATTACTAGAGGTACTAGATTCGGTTGACAAGGTTGGAGTGACTGAGGTGATAGGAATGGGGCTGTTATCAGGAGTGCTAAATTGATGCTGAGAGTATTTGGCTGGTATTAAATGCCAGCGATTTCGCCTGTATGTTCCTCGTTGAGTATCTACTAAATAAGATCTAGGCTCTTGTAAGATTTTTATAACCTTACCATATAACTTTAGATCTGTCACCCAAACCTTGTCATTGACCGCAAGATCCGATAACGGCCTAGTTCTATGTCTTAAATTGTAGTTTTGCGTTAATTTTTTTTTTATAATTTTTTTCTATTTTTAGAACTGGACTTGTGTCTATGTTTTTGTTTAAGAGTTTTGGCAAAATAGGAAGTTGCGAGCGTATTTTTCTGTTAAACATTAGTTCTGATGGCGTGTAGCCATTAGGAAGTGGAGTAGTTCGATAAGCTAGCAGAGCCGTGTAAATATCTTTTTCTTTTTTAATTAAATTCTTTGCTGTTTTGACGGCCGCTTCCACTGCTCCGTTCGATTGACAGAAGTAAGGGCTACTTGTGATGTGTTTGAAGTCAAATTCTTCGGCAAATAATTTAAATTCACGTTGAAATTGTGGCCTGTTATCAGATCTCACAATTTCCGGTATTCCTAGTCTTGAAAACAATTCTTTCAGTCTGGTAATGATTTGGCTTTCGGTTAAACTTGAAAGTTTAAAAATTTCGAAATATCGAGAAAAATAATCGACTGCTATTAGGTACCAACCTCGATTTAAGTAAAACGGATCAATTGCTATTTTCTGCCAAGCGTGGTCTGGGAAGGGTTCTTTAATATTAACACGGTGTTCAACACATTGTGGGCAATTTTTGATCATATTTTCTATTTCTGTGGAAAGTTTATACCACCAGATAGTAGCTTTGGCACGCGCTCGACATTTTACGATTCCCTGATGGCCTTGGTGTAAAAAACGTAAACATTTACTTTGGAGAATTTTAGGAATCAATATTCTAGTCCCTTTTAAGAGATAACCCTCACAATCAGATATCTCATATATGTATTGATAGTAAGGCGAAACCAATGGGTCTATTAGATTTTTACGTGGCCATCCGTCATGAGCATATTGCTTCAAATTAATGCAAATAGGATCCTTGGATTGTTCTAATTTGATTTCTTCTAAAAAGTAGCGCTTAACCTCGAAAGAAGTAGTGATTAGATTGACATAGGTATCCGTTTCTAGTGCTAATTCGTTGTCTTCTGGCAACCTCTCGTTACCAAAATTTCTAGACAAGGCGTCCGCTATTACCATGTCCTTGCCCGGTACGTAGTATATTTCATAATCGTATCTCATAAGCCTCAACCGAAATCTTTAAAGACGTGGGGTGAGCTCGTCTATAGGTTTACTCTGAAGCACTTGTACTAAAGGTTTATGATCAGTTTCGATTAAAACTTTGATCCCCGTTATATATTCAGAAAACTTTTCGCACGCCCATGTCAGGGCTAAGCTTTCGCGTTCTATTTGCGCATAACGTTGTTCAGTACGAGATAGTAATCTGGATGCATAAGAAATTACTCTTTTATCCCCATTGCCATTTTCTTGCATTAAACATGCTCCCAATCCGAAGGAAGAGGCGTCTGCTGAAATAATAACGTTTTTAGAAGTATCAAAATAATCTAAACAAGGGCTTTCCTGTAATAATTTTTTTATTCTTTTAAAACTTTCTTCTTGGGAAATACCCCAGGTAAAGCAAATATTTTTTTTTAGTAAAGAGGTCAATGGTTCTAATACTTGAGATCTACCGGGTATGAAACGGCTAGAAAAATTGACCATACCTAGAAATCGTATAAGTTCTGTTTTGTTAGAAGGAGCTGGAAAGTTCACTATGGATGAAATACGTTCAGGGTCAACCGAGATACCATTGCCCGATATAATATGACCAAGAAATTCTAGCGATTCCACCCCGAAAATACACTTTTGTTAATTTAAAGTAATGCCTTCCACGTGAATTCGCTTTAGTACCTCCGAAAGTATTTCATTATGCTTTTCTAGGGTAGGCGCATGCACTAATATATCGTCAATATGAAAAATTACTCCCTCTAGACCACTTAAAATTTTATTTAAAGTCATTGAAAAATATTCAGGGGCGCAAGTGATGCCAAACGGTAACCTCTTGAAAATAAATCGTCCAAATGGGGTTATAAAGCACGTTAAATGCTGGCATTCTTTATTCAGACGAATTTGGTAAAATCCCGAAGTTGTATCTAAGCGGCTAAAGAACCTAGAGCCTTGAACTTGGGCTAGAATTCTCTCAATCTTTCTGATGGGGAAATGCGTACGAAGTACGGCTTTATTTAGTTTAGTGTAGTCCACACATAAGCGTAATTTTTCCTTTTTTGTACTAAAACTAATGGACTTACCCAAGGGGTTGGGTAATCAACAGATTGAATAATATCAAGCTTTTCTAAACGATCTAGTTCCTCCTTTAGAGGTTTAAGTAAGGGTATAGGGACTACCCGAGGTACAGATTGAACAAAGGATGGGATTTCGGTATTAACTTGAATATTCATCTCATTTTTAAAAGCGCCTATGCTATCAAATATGTTTAGAAAACTTTTTTCTATCTCCGTGGAATTTAGTTTGATTAGATTTAAATGTATGCCACTATCCTTACCAAACTGAAGAATGTTTAGCTTAATGATAGACGAACGACCTAATATCGGTTTACACAACTCTTCGATAACGTAAATTTCAGAGTCACATTGATTATTTTCACTTTTCAAAGTGGCATGCAATATACCTAAAACATTTAAATTTTCACCAGATGGGCCTGTTACTTTTGTATTGGTATATATTAGAGATTGGATTATGTCCTCATTTAAAACATTGGCTGGTATACACGTTATATCAGCCCCTGTGTCTATCATAAATTCTAGGTGTTTAGATTAGATTAGATTTTAACGGGGTTACTGTGCACTGAAACCAAAGGTTTATTGTGCCCCCCCTATCAGAGCTGTTGTCGCTACTACTACAGCTCGCCTTCCAGTTCCAAGGTTCTAATGAACTCTAGTATTTGGGACGGCTTCAGCAAGGTTAGGTCCTCACTCTTACAAGTTTCTTGTCCAAAGCATTTCTTGCGTTGGCTTGCAATGGCGAGGCATTCCAGAACTAGGTGATCAGTAGTTTCATCCTCCTCCCCACAGAATCTACACTCGTCAATCTCTGCTAGACCTATTCTCATTAAGTGCTTCCTAAGGCGGCAGTGTCCTGTAAGAAAGCCCGTGAGGAGATGTAGCTTATCTTTACTAAGGTCCAAATATTTTTTGGACCTAGCAGTGTCAAAGTTCCCCAGGAACTTTTTGGAATGTTCCAACCCGGAGCGCCTCTCTTTCGGTTTCCTCTTTCTTCCGAAACTCTTTCTTGTAGGAGCATTTTGATACACCACAGAAAGGCTCCGGGCCAATAAAGGGCATTTGTGCTCCTTTCCTGGCAAGTGTATTGGCCTCTTCATTTCCCGTGATTCCCGAGTGACCAGGAACCCAGACTAAAGAGACCTTGTTATTCTTGCCTAATTCATCAAGTTTTCTTCGGCACTCCCATGCCAACTTTGAATCAATGACATGGGAGCTCAATGCTTTGATAGCTGCTTGACTATCAGAATGGATCGATATGTCACATCTCTGGTAGTTTCTTTCTAGGTTAATTTCCACGCATCTTTCAATCGCAAGTATTTCTGCCTGAAAGACGCTCGGGAAGGAGCCTAACGATAATGAGTATCTGGTGCCAGGCCCAAATACTCCAGCGCCTGCTCCGATGGTGGTTTTTGAACCATCTGTATACCATCTAATGGTGTTTTCTTTGAGAGTTTGGGTGGTGTATTCCCTTTCCCAGTCTCTCCTCGTATTTAGCATCGTAGTGAAATTCTTTTCGATGCTTACTTTCCTGATCATTTCGTCACTGGGAAGATTCGCTAATGAGGTGTATCTTGTCAGAGAGGACCAAGCTCCCTGATTTTTAATACTCTCATTGCCTGAACCTTCCTTACATATTCTAAGAATTGCCTCTTGGGCAGATCTTTCTATCACCAGATGTAGAGGTGTGAGATCTGTAATGATCTCAAGTGCCCTAGTTGGACACGTTCTCATAGCTCCAGTGATGCACACACAGGCAAGCCTTTGAACTTTATCGAGGGTTTTCCTCGTGCTGTACTGACTTGCTTTTGTGTGCCAAACTATTGCCCCATACGTAATTGCTGGTCTCACAATCATGGCGTACATCCATCGCAGTATTTTTGGGTTACAGCCCCACCTCTTACCAGCTAGATTTCTGCACGCCATCAAAGCTCTTATTGCTTTACTAGCAGTTATTTCAACATGCTTATTCCACAGAAGTTTACTGTCTAGGGTTATCCCTAGATATTTAACCTCCGATTTCCATTCTATGATTTCCCCATTTAAGGATATGGGTTTCATGGCTGGAAGTGTTCATTTCCGGGTAAATGGAATTACTATGGTCTTGCTTGGGTTAATGTTTAGCCCCACTGACAAGCACCATTGCTCAATGATTCTGAGGCCCTTTTGTAATAAATCACACAAGGTGCTCTCGAACTTGCCTCTGACTATTAATACAATGTCATCGGCGTAGCCCATACATTCGAAGCCAAGCTCCGTTAGCCTGTAGAGCAACTCATTTACTACGAGGCTCCATAGAAGGGGAGATATCACTCCCCCTTGAGGTGTCCCCCGAGTGGCTTTAACTGAGGTGGTTTGATTCCCCACCTGTGTCTCAGCTATCCTCGTTGTCAACAACTCATACATCCATTTTACAATGGTTTCATTCACTCCTCGCCTTTTTAGTGCTTCTTTGACAGACACATGAGTTGTGTTGTCAAAGGCCCCTGATATATCCAGGAATGCACACATTGCGATTTCATTGTTGTTCAGAGTTCTCTGGATGACTTCTGTCAGCTGGTACAGAGCCGTCTCAGTTGATCGACCCGCTCTGTAGGCATGCTGACATTTATGAAGTGGTATATTCTCCAGATTCTCTGTTCTTATGTAGTTATCCACTACTTTCTCCATCGATTTGAGTAGAAACGATATTAGACAGATGGGTCTAAAAGATCGGGGATCAGTCCCATCTTTTTTCCCTATTTTTGGTATGAAGGTTACCCTTGCCCTTCTCCATTTTCTAGGTATTAGACCCACTGCTAGACTGCTTCTTGTAATCTTCAGCAGGTGAGGAAGAATCTCCTCTATCCCTTGCTGTAGGAGTGCTGGACATATTCCATCCACTCCTGGTGATTAATATGGTTGAAAGGTACTTATTTCCCATTCCAAACGTTGTCTGGTAAATATTTTCTTAGCAATGTCCCAATCTTCCTTGCGGGATTTTTTGGTGTAGTTCATTGCTATTTCGATTTTTGTTGCTGGTTCACTACCTGGGTAGTGGGTTTTAAGAAGAAGAATTGATCGTTACTCTTCACCTTCCGTGTATGATCCGTCTGGCTTTTTCAGCGACATTGTGGGGTTAGTTCCCCCATTTGCCATGACCTTTTGCAGTCTGGCCGCAGTGTGAGTGGAAGTGATCTTTTCGCAAAAGGCTTGAAAATTAAGCCTTTTGGCCTCCCTAATCTCTTCATTGTACTGAGTAAGCTTCTCAGTGTACCTCTGCCAATTGCCGTCACGTTTGGCTCTATTAAAGAGCCGACGGACCTCTTTTCTGAGGTTTGACAGGTTCTCATTCCACCAAGGAGCATCCTTTTCTGAACGAGCTTTTGAGAGTGGGCAACTGGAATGAAAAGCTTCCATTATTGCCTCACTGATCTGTTCGACTCTTTGTTCCAGGTCGTAGTGCGGGTGATTTACCCCATTCACTTCGACGTGTTCCAAATTGTCCTTCAGATTGGTCTTATAAAGAGACCAATCAGTATTTCTAGGATTTCGAACTGTAGGAATCGAGGTGGTATTTCCCTCTATCCTAAATTCGATGATCCTATGGTCGGAAAGTGATGGCTCGCTCATCACCCTCCAATCTTTTACATTTTTCCTAGCAGCAACATTAACGATTGTTACGTCCAGGACCTCTTCTCTTGCTCTCGTGACAAAAGTAGGGGTTGTCCCCACGTTTAAGGTCTCAAGGTTATTTGCTAAGATATATTCTAATAAACACTCACCTTTTACGTTGTTATTGGTGCTTCCCCACACGGTATTGTGTGCGTTGGCATCACAACCAATTATAATTGGCAGCCGTCTGCTATCGCAGTGTCTCACTAGCTCTTGTACCTCTACTGGCGGTGTCATCGGCCCGTCTCCAGCGAAGTAGGCAGAGGCAATGACGATGTCTCAGTCGATACCCACAATGTTGAGGTGAACCATGATTGGAACAAGGTCCCGTGACACGTATTCTGAAACACAAATATATTTTATGTTATTTCTTATGATTACACAGGCACGCGGAGATACTTGCCTTTGATCATAAATCAATTTAGAATCCTTACATGCCAAACCTTTGATTTGGCCTTCTTTGTTGATCCATGGTTCTTGGATCAGTACAATATCCAGTTGTAGTCTAGCGAACAACCTTGCAATCACGGCTGAAGCTCCCTTCGCGTGATGCAGGTTAATCTGAGCTACATTCGTGAACGTGAAGGTGAATAATTATGGATGAGAGAGGCTGAGTTACTCAGCCTCTATTCATCCCCCTCCTTTCTCTCTCCCTGACCCTCCTCGACCACCATGGCAGTATCTCCTTCGGTAATCGAGCAGGTTTCTTGATCTAGAGTCAGACTCTCGACCCCCAGGCTGCTCTGCTCAGCTGCCCGGGATGCAGAGGCAGTCTCCGCATCTCCAGTCACTCCAGCAGAGTCGGAGGAGATCTCGGGCTGACCCAAGGTCAATCTTTCGCCTTTTTCCCCTTTTCCAGAGGTTCCGGATGTGGAGGGTATCTCCATGTCCTTTGGATCCTCCGCGGGGTTCTTTTTTTCCCAGCCCCGAGACAGGGATACGCCCAAAACGGAAGTTTAGAGCGTAACCTCCTGCCTTCAGAGCCTCCCCAGATTGGTGATCGATCCCAATCGACAAGTTGGAGGATCTTCTCCAGTTTCATGTCTTGGCTTCTTGGGAAGAACACTGTTATGGTGACCGGCTTTGGGATGTCGTCTCCACTTCGAGCCACCAATTCGGGTCCTTCCCAAGAGTTTAATTTCGGCGCGGACCTCATGAGCCAGTCTGCCGATTCTTGTGACCCACAGTCCACCAGTATCATTCCACATCGGAAATGGATACCTGAGAAGTGGATTCCCTTCTCTTTGCTCTGGCACAGCTCTTCCACCAGAGTATCTTCCAGTGTGGAGAGCTGCTCCGCTTTCAGGATGACCCCAGGATAATCCTTGGGAATAATTCCCACCCTAAAAGCTTTCTCTGCTTTGACAGCTGCTGCGTAACCAGTGGCTTACCCGGTTACCGTTGCAGTTGTTTTTGATTTCTTGCTTAGAGGCCGCAGCGGAGGAGTAATATGCTCCGGGCCTCTTTTAAGCTTTGTTTTCCCCGTTGGTAATTCCTTCGGGGGGGTTGGGCGCTGAGTTACCTGCTTCCTGGCCTCTTCAGGGGATATTCCCTGATTGAGGAGTCGCAGGTATTTCCGCACCCCTGCTCCACTGAGGCCTTTTCTCAGTGGGTCGTCTATACCGCCCGGTTCTCCCGGTTTTGGGAGGTCGAACGGCATACGACCTTTGTGCCGTTTGGCCTTTTTTCCCTCTGTGAGGTGCCCGGATGAAGAGGTGGAGGTTGTCTCCACTACTTTTCCGGTGACAGTTTTTTTACTTTTTCTTTCCATGAGTGATCCCACGAGAAGCTAGGGTAATTACGGTCCACCGCTGCAGAACCCCGCATGCAGAGGTAAGGGGTTCAATACAATGGAGTTCCCCCCGGTGCTCCAAGGTCGAAACCAGTGAGGTCTATTCTTCTATATAGCCACGCATTCTTCGGCCTGGTCTCCCACCTTGAATTTAGGTTTTTAATGAGGTTGTCTCCTCTTGGTCCGGACAGTAAAGCCAAGACCCCCCCCCATCCCACTGGCCCGCGAGACTTGACCACAGACAGCCAGGAGATATTGGTATAACAGGTGATTTCGAGGGGAGCTCGAAATTTCACCCGGCATCGTAACTCTGTGTGCAATCCCTTAGCCACGATACTACAGCTGGGACAGGTAAAGTTGGTCCGCGGCAGGGTATTCGAGGGCTGCCAGTTGAGTTTTTAGACACAACGAGCCCCAGGTATTTCCCCGCAGACCTCCTCCTCATATAAAATCATCTCAGAGGCCCTTCTCCTATCCGCCACCTGGAGACGCGCCGGGTTGGTACTTCACCCCCTCCACATCAATAAATACCCCGACGAACCACGTACATATCTACTGATGTGGACCCGGTGTTTACTTATTTCTATAATTTCTAAGGATATAATCCACTCTTTAACCGT
This sequence comes from Galeruca laticollis, assembly GCA_963921935.1. Taxonomy (NCBI): domain Eukaryota; kingdom Metazoa; phylum Arthropoda; class Insecta; order Coleoptera; family Chrysomelidae; genus Galeruca; species Galeruca laticollis. Next base: position 211,617,774 of record OY998175.1, on the reverse strand, counting down.
AATTTTATTTACATGAATTGTACCTAAAAAAATTTCATCAGTTGAAAACCTCCTGAAATTGTTAGTGTTATACTCCGTAGAGTTTTCTACATTATCTTGAAAATTTTCACTTAATTGGATAGATCTCACCTGATTGCTACGGCACACCGTTGCCCAATGCCCTAATTTTTTGCTCAATCTGCAAGTTGATTTGAATGCAGGGCACTGTATCCTGGGATGTGGTCTTAATCCGCAAAACTGGCACTTTTTTCTCAAATCTTCCCCTTTTCCTCCTTTCTTCGTATAAAAATTAGACTTGGCAACCGCACCTTGTTTTGATTGAATGTTTATATTCTCCACCTGCGATGTTATGGCTGCTATCTCGCTTTCCGCTCTGCGTCCCGCTGCTACATTGTAGATTTCTTTACTCTGAGAAGCCTGAAGCTCCGCTTGCTTTGCCTCTATTACGCATTCGCTGAGTGTTAAATTGGGTTTTAACTGCAGTTTTTCGCTTGTCCTTTTATCTATCATTCCTACTACAATCATATCTCGAATTAATTCTTCTTTTAGAGTTTTGTACTCACAAAACTCTGCTAACATGTGAAGATTAGTAATAAACGTTTCTATAGCCTCACCTGGTTGTTGAACACGTGTGTTAAATTTATATCTCTCGAAAATAATATTTCGACGGGGAATGAAATGGCTTTCAAAGGCTGCTAAGGTTTCACCAAATGTAATTGGGACTGTGGGAAATTGAATCATGATATCTTCTGCTTCTTCACCTAGTATATACAGGAATATATTTATTTTCTCGTCGTCTGTTTTTGTGTTTTGTCCTGATACTGACATGAACCGCTCAAAGCGTTTTCGCCACTGGGGCCACCCTTGGGGTACTGTAAAATCGAATTTATCGGACGGAGACACTGGCACAGAAAGAGATTGAGTCATTATTGAGGTTAGTTGTTGCGTAGAAACCAATGGGGTTGGGTCGTTGTCGAGCATTTTTACTGACTAAGCACTGAATTACCCACGCGAAACTCGTAAATTTTTACACTTTTTATTCTCGTGTATCCCACCGCAGCTACCATGTATTGTTGTGGGTTAAATGATACACAAGTATTAGATGGACAGCTGGTATATTTAAGTAATTAAATATTAACAATAACTTCGTAATGATATACCGACCCGGTTTCCAAGCTCAAACTGTCACCAACTGTCACTTGCAAACTGGTGCAGTGTAGTACTGGGTAATAGCAATGTTGCCAGACAACAATATAATGATGCTGACATAACAATTATCATTGGCTTATACGTTTCTGGTAGACCAGCTAACAAAATTGTACCTATCCATTCGTCACTAACTGTTGAGTCAATATTTGACAACTTATGAGCGGCAGTTACAACGGTGTCAACATATCCCTCAACAGAATCACTATTTTCTAGAGTTGTTATCAGTATACGTAGTAAACCAACACGTCTTGTAAGACATGAATCTTTGAAGGCAGCTTCTAAATTGTCCCATGCTTCCTTGGCAGTTTTTGTGTTCTGAACATGGACATAATTCAGCGGATCAACGAGAAGTATGATTTTCGACCTGGCCTTAGGGATTTTTTGGACATCGGTATCCGTACCAAGTACTGAATCCCACTATTCCTCGTGCTCTAAATAAGTTTGTACGGCGAACTTCCATGTATAGTAATTCTCACGACCTTTAAGCCTTTCAATGGATGGCATCTGATATGACGACGTGTTTCAGAGTTCGGAAATTTATTTAACACTTTACCACACTATTCTGAAAGCCTGTTTTCTGGGCCCATAACCTTTTGTTGTAAAAGCAAATATTGGGATGGAAATTCCTTTTTACTTGGTATAATTATATACCTTTTTATTAATTAAAGCAATATACAAAATCTACAATCTACTAGACAAGTATTTCATATTCTAATATATATGACATTACAGTACTCACCGTTCTTATTCAACCGACTAGATTATATCTAGTCAACGCCATAGAACACTAAAGTAATAGATTATTTCAAATTTACTTCAACAAAAATAGACTATAATAGATGATACATTCAATAAATTTTGTTTCATATTAGGTACAACATAAACATGTTTAATTACAGTTTTGATCAACTTATTGGAGACATTAAAGTAAGCATCAATGTTACCTATTTTCTTAGACTCTAATGAAAAACCATCTACTACCTTAATGTTTACAAGAGTCTCTAATGTTTGGCATTCATAAAAATAATTTTCTGAATTTACAATGTGATCTGAGCATCTGCTATCCCGTAACCATTTTAGCTCATTTTCTATCTGTTGAATTTCTTCAGGTACCTATAATTTTGTTGTCAGAACTTCTACATTGAATGCATTGCTGTCGTCCAAGATTGTCGAATTTCCTACTACATTCTGTCGATTGTGACTTTTTCCTCGATAACTATTTCCTCTGAAATTTGAACTATGTCCTCTAAAAGGTTGTGTGTGTGAGGTTACAATGGCTTCGGAAGAGATTCCATTCGCCAAATTTAATTTGTATTGCGAAAAATGATTGATTGTCATCACTCTGCCTTGACATTATATTTAATACCTAATATCTTTAACTAGTTTAATAATTTTTTTTCTCATTTATTTTTTGTTCTTTTTTTTATTTATTTTTTCCTTTTATTTATTTTTTTATTTTTTTTTTCATTTTTTTCTGTTTATATATTTTTTGTTTATTTTTTTTATTCTTTATTTTTTATATATTTTTTTAATTCATTTGGGGAATGCACAGGGACACTTAAATTTGCTCTGGGGTATATCAGAGCTGGACAACACAGTGGGTGTACCGGTTATAGATTAGGGGTGCAACATAGAACAAAGGATCAGATACTAATTTCTAGCCTAACAATATGTGTATATAAAATTCTATAAATATGTACATTATTTAAACAAATCAGTTGATTTAAATTAAGTGGGTGCTGGATCAATACAGTAGAATTCTCTATATCTTCATACAATAAATCCATTTTGTTTTGAATATTTTCACAATTTAAAATTACATGTTCTAGGTTTCCTACTTCGCCACATTCACAATACAGTGATTCGTTTAATTTGATTTTATATAAATATGCCGGAACAAGTGCGTGGTTAAATCTCATCCTACATATGGTTGAGACAAATCTTTTGGTATTAGCTGTTGCTGTGAACCAAGGTTTAGATGGAATATCTGTTTGTATATTTTTATATGCGTGACCAGTTTCTTTTGTTTAATTGTTCTTTCCATATTTGTTTTGTTTCGATTTCCAGTAAGGATGGTATATCAGTGTGAATGCACTTATATGGAGCAACCTCCTCTTTGTATATTCCTTGTTTGGCTGCTTCATCAGCTTTTTCATTTTCCTTAATCCCGCAGTGGGCTTTAATCCATATAAATTGTATTTTGACATCAAGTTCTTCCATTTTTTGATATTCTAGTAAGATATTAGTCAGGATATAGTGTGATTTTTTTGAATAATAGATGTTTTTGTTGAATTCTATCGAGCTTTTACTGTCCGAAGCTATAACATATTGATTAGTATCCCTTTCCATAGCTTTAATATATTTTATTGCTTCCAGGATTGCAACTAGTTCTGTTTAAAAAATATAATTCTTTTTTGGATCAAAATCTGCACATGCTACTTTGTTTTCCATTTTGGATGCATCGGTGAAAATGATATTATGTTCTGGAAAATAATTTACCACATCATGTTCAAACATTATTTGCCTCAAATTTATCGGTAATAAGGAATAGTCCTGAAGGAATCGGCACTGTATGTGGTTATTTGTGTTGTATATATCCCTGGAATAAATAGGATCTAAATTTGTACAATAAATATCTTCTTTAAATTCTTGGATTCTTGAATAGGCTTGGACGATTGTAAAACTTTTATTGTTACTATAATAGTTGTGTGAAAGATCGAGAATATACAGGGAGTAGATATTATTTACGAGGTCACTATTTTTAGTTAATAATTTTCCTAAAAATCTGCCAGCTAATATTTGCCTACGGAATCTGATTAGAACTTCACCAGCTTCAGCATATAAGCAATCAATTGGGGTACTTCTTAGAGCTCCTAAACAAAGTCTAATACATTTATGGATTATAATGTCTATCTTCTTTAAATGGCATTCTGCTGCTTGGTCATAAAAAAGCATCCAAAATCTAAAATAGATCTTATATAAGACTTATAAACAAGCAACGCTATATTTGGGTCTGATTCCCACTTGGTACCACATATCAACCTAAGTTTATTCCTCCTTCGCATTTTTTTATGATATAATTTGTATGTGTTTTCCACAATAATTTTTGATCTAGCCATATACCCAAGTACTTGATAGATGTGCATATCTCATAAGTAGTTTCATTTTGTTTAATTTGTTTTGGAACACCCTGTCGTTTTCTTGTAAATATACAGGCCTGGCTCTTTGTTTTTGATATTGTTAGTCCATTATTTTGACACCACTTTTCCAGATTACTATATGCAATGTTAAGATTGTTGTATCCTTCAGCAATGTTTTTACATCTGTGATATATACAAATATCATCAGCATATTGTATTACTTTTGTAGCATTATTTATTACGACAGAATTTTCTAAGTCCATAGTATATATTAGATACAAAGTTGGACTTAGGATACTACCTTGTGTAAGGCCAATATTCGTTGTTTTTGGACCATCCAGTTAATTATTTATTTTCAAATATATAACACAATTAAAATAAAGATGTCTTATTTTGCTTGAGAAATTTTTTCACAGTCCCATCCCCACCATTTTATTGTACATAATAGTTAAATCGACATTATCGTAGGCGTTTTCCAAATCTACAAATATTACAGGTACTGATGGTTTTTGACAAAAGGCCGAATTTATTCCACTAACCAAATATCCTATATTTTCATTCATAGAACATCCGTTTCTAAACCCTAATTATCTTTTAGATATTTTGTTGTTAATCTCTAACCAGTGATTTAGCCGTACTTTAATCATTCTACAGTTTTCATGAGACAGGATGCTAGTGATATACCTCTATAAGACTGAGGTAGCTCCGGATCCCTACCATGTTTTAATATTGGAGATACTAAAAATTCTTTCCAGTCTTCTGGAAAGGTCGCTTTTGACCAAATATTGTTTATTATGTTCAATAATATTTGTTTTGCAAAATATGATATATAAGATCTCTGCCTGGGACAGAGTTATTGTTATTTTTTGTGCTAACTTCTAGTTCTATTAATGTAAATTTGCTATTCAAATATTGTACAATATTATTGTATTCCAACTCTAACTCAAATTCTGTCTCTACCCATGGCGAAGCTAATTTATTAAAAACAATTCTGTCCAATCTCATATTTGAACATTATATATATAGGAGGAGAATATGAATTTTTTAACATTTTAATATATTTCCATATATCTTTTACCAGTGTGTTTTTATTAAGATTTTCACAAAATAATTTCCAAGACTCCCTTTTGCTTTGTATAATTATTTTTTTTGTATGAGCTCTGCGATTTTTAAATTTTAAGTAATTTTGTAAATTTGATTGCTTTTCAAAAAGCAGGAAGGATTCTTGTTGACGTTTTATTGCATCATTGCACTTTTGATTCCACCACTTTTTATTAAAACCCGGTTTGGACCCTTTCTTCACTTCTGGAATGGCAATTTTGAATGCCTGATTTATTGCTTTTGTTATATCCGTGTATGAATTTCCTGCATTCTTTATTTGTAACAATTCGTCTACCTTTTGTGAAAAAAGAGGCCAATCTGCCCTTTTAAAATTGGGTCTATTACTTTTATTTATAGTGGGTATGTTATTTAAATAAATGTTCATAATTATAGGAAAATGGATGGAATCCCCTAAGGGTTGATCAATTACATTCCAATTACATTTTAGTATTAAATCGGTAGAACATATGGAAATATCGATTGCCTATTTGTTTCTGCTACCAACTCTTGGAATTATTGTTTCTGAGCCATTATTGATAAAGTTTAAGTGACATTCTTCAATAGCAGAAATAAGTCTGGAACCGTCAGAATCTATATAACTACATCCCCAAGCAGAGTGATTACAATTAAAATCACCTCCGACAAGAAAGTGTTTGTCAAGACTATTAAAAAATTTCTTCCACTTTTCTTCACTGATGTTGTTTTTTGGTTTTGAATATATGGAGTAAATATTTATATTAGTTTTGTGGTCTATTCTAACTCTCACAGACACGCACTCCAACTCATCAATTTTAATGAATGAATTGTTTTGTGAATACGCAATCTTTTTTTTTTAATAATATGGCTACTCCTCCGTACCCATCATTGCCATCTGACCTAAAGATATTGAACCCACTTATAATAAAATTTGATGATTTTCTTAACCAAGTTTCTGATATCAAGGCTACATTTATTTTATTATCAAAAAGACATTTTTCAGAGATTCCTTTTTAAACGGTTTTATTTAGCTCACCCCGTTTGTTTTATTCTTGGGTCAAATTTAGTAATTCAAATTTCACCCTCTTCCTGTCAACCGATTAATCTGAAATTTTGTATACACTTTGGATTTTGGTGACAATAGAATTATGTTTATTCATTATCATTATAAATTCAAGATGGCCGCCGCTACAAAATGGCGGATAATTTATGTTTTATTAATCCCATCAATATGGGTATCAAATGAAAGGGCTCAACAAGCAGAATACAATATACTATAAAAAATTGAAATCCAAGATGGCGGCCGCTACAAAATGGCGGATAACGTAGGTTTTATCAATCCCATCAACATGGGTATCAAATGAAAGGGCTCAACAAGCAGAATACAATATACTATAAAAAATTTAAATCCAAGATGGCGGCCGCTACAAAATGGCGGATAACGTAGGTTTTATCAATCCCATCAGTATGGGTATCAAATGAAAGTTCTCAACCAGTAGAATACAATATACTATATAAAATTAAAATCCAAGATAACGGCCTCTACAAAATGGCGGATAACGTAGGTTTTATCAATCCCATCAACATGGGTATCAAATGAAAGGTCTCAACAAGTAGAATACAATTTACTATGCAATATTGAAATCTAAGATGGCCGCCGCTACCAAAGAGTTGGACTGCAATAAGCTAACGGACAAGAAACCTTGCAATAATGAAGCACTAAATGAATTAAACAGAATCCGAAATAAAAACTAAAAACCAAAAAATAAAAATAGGTAAAAAAACTTTTTAAGTTAAACGGTTTTATGTTAAACATACATTGCAATGTTTAAGATAAATGTACTAAGAACCAAAAAATAATAAAATATATACAGTCGTGGGAATTATAAACATATGCATAGACTAGACTAAAATAAAACCGTGGGGCACGTCAATTGTCTACAAATTAGAGAGATTGACGTGTCCCACGGTTTTATTTTAGTCTAGTCTATGCATATGTTTATAATTCCCACGACTGTATATATTTTATTATTTTTTGGTTTTTAGTACATTTATCTTAAACATTGCAATGTATGTTTAACATAAAACCGTTTAACTTAAAAAGTTTTTTTACCTATTTTTTTAAAATATAATAGAACTGGCGTTCCATTGTAGAATGTTCATTTTATTCGTTGTCATCTAAAATTTGAGTTATTATTTGTTTTAATTTATTTTCTATTTTCTTATCTTTCAGTATCGACCCATCAGTATGTTATATGTCTTTAATAAGTGTTATTAGATATTCACAAGTTTTGTTAATTTTTGTTTCATTATAGGTTTTCTTTTAATTGTTAGATTGGTAGTTACGAATATTTGGATAATTAATATAAAAAGGTTGAGATTGTATACTTGGTACTGATAGAATTTCCCTATGTTCTTGTCGCAAATCTTCGTCATTGGGAGTATTTAGTTCTAGGCGTTTTCTTTTTAAAATTAACTGTATATCTGTTACCTGTATTTGTGCTAGATACACTTGAATAACTTCTTTCAACATTTTTGGATGCTTCAACATAAGAGATATTTTCGGTTACCATAGATTTTTTTTTATATTTTTTTGTCTTTGGAACTCTTTACACTTGTTTTTTTCTGTGGCTAGATGGTTTTCATTGCAAAATAAGCAATTTATATCCGTCTTTGTACATTCATCATAATTATGTGATTCTCCGCATTTTTTGCATCTTTCTTTTGATCTACACTGTACACTCATATGACCATATCTTAAACACTTATTACACTGAACTACTTTAGGTATGTATTGTTCCACCTCGTATACTAATTGGGTAATAGGTTACTATGATAGTGGTGGTTGGTTCTACCTCATTTTTTCTTACAATCCTTTTTACATGTGACACTTCAAAATTATATACTAACTTTGGTTTAATTATTTCTTTCAATTTATCTTCTCTTAGCTCCGTATCGATTTGTTTTATTACACCTTTTTTGTGATTATAAAAAACCGGAATGTATATATCATACTCTTTTTCTGTTAAAGACTTAGCTTCTAATAACTTATTTGTACTTGAATATGAATTTAACTATACTTTAATTTTTTTTGCTCCAATAATTGATATATTCATAATATTATTTTTTATTTCTAATAATAATAATAATAATAAACGACTTTGTTGCTTCCATATATTAATACAAGAAAAAAAAACAAGAAAATACACATAATATAAGGTTGAAAGCAAAAGGCGAAGTTCAGCTTACAAGTTGATATAACATCAGCTTATAAACTGTTCCTCCACTTAACCTTGAATACATCGCTAGGTTGGTGTGACAACAAAAATAAATACAGTTAAATCTAAACATAATCATACGGATGTCAGTGTTGCATTGAAAATAAATGTTTCTAGTAGGTCTTCTTAAATCTTTGTAAGTTTTAAACATGGCAGATACCTGATTATAAATCGAGTATATTTGATAGGAATAACTGCACCTGAAAATTTCTAGTCTGAAGATTGGGGGTGAAAGGGTTCCTTTGTATCGGATATTTAAATTATGTAGATCAGATCGATATGTAATTTTTCTGTGCAAGTATGAGGGTGTTTTATCATAAATTATTTTTTGGAAAAGAACAGCTGCATGTAGAATCATTATATTAGCCATATTTAGCCAACCATTATCTTTCGTTTTGTGTGAAATATGTTCCCTTCTGCGTATACTGAATATGAGTTGTAAACATGAATTTTGCACTTTTTGTATTTTTCTTTGATATTGGTTGGATAAAAACGGTCCATATAGTACATCAGCATAATTAAATATAGACAGTATCAGTGACTCACAGAGATTTGATTTCACATGTTGTGGGAAGAAATGCCGGTTGCCATATATATTATTATGAGTCATGTATGGGCGTTGTATAAGTTGATTTATGTGTTTTTCAAATTTTAGATCGGAGTCCAACATTATATATAAACTTTTAGCTCCACTTACATTCTGAAGAGTTTAATTTTTTATTACAATACGTACACTATTAGAAATCTCATCTCTTTTATTTTTGTTGCCAAAAAGTATAACATTAGACTTACTACAATTAATGCTTAGACAGTGATCCTCTGCAGCTTTAATAAAACTATTAAGTTCCTTATTTATATACCCACATGACTCCACTACAGTACTGGGGAGGAAACTATGATAAAGTTGAGTATCATCCGCATACAGGTGTACATTACACAACTGAAAATTTTTCACTAGACAAGAAGTATATAAAGCAAAGAGCAATGGCCCCAGAATGGAGCCCTGAGGGACTTTGCACCATAAATCCATATACCCAGAAGAGTGTCCATCAACCACAACCATCTGTTTACGTCCTCGAAGGTAAGATGCTATAAGATTTCTGGCATTATTGTAAAGTCCTATATAATGTAGAATTTCCAGCATTAAATTGTGGTTAATGGTATCGAAGGCTCTGCTAAAGTCTAGCAAGATCAGAACAGTGCATTCGCCCTTGTCCAAAGCTCTAACAACATAGTCAATAATATGGAGTACAACTATAATTTTTTCGAAATCTGGAACTGCATTCATGATTATCTTTGTAGTTGCTATTTTATGTAAGTTTCCTATATTCTCTTTTTTACTAAGAATATAAACGAAATACGGGCCGCTATCATTAGAGCTATATTTATTGACAAAATTATTGATGTCTCTTTTTTGTGTCCTACTAATTATTGTGTTGGAATTAGTTTCATGGTTGGGGTTTTTGCTTTTGTTTTCTTTGTTTTTATTATCATTTGCATGTTTGGAATATTTTCAAAAAATGTACTAATATGATCATTAATTACTTTGTTTAAAGTTGGGTTATTGTTTGTTACATTACCGTTCGAGAAGTTAACATCAATATCCATAACATTATTATTTTGTTGTTCATTTTTACCGAAACCTAAAAATCCATCCTGAATTCCAGGATCGGGGGAATCTCCGTCAGATTGGTTGCTCATATTATTTTTATTTACTAACTAAAATTACTTCAACTTATTTATTTTCAATAATGTGAATTTAATTTATTGTTCAAATCTACTTTTTATCGCACTCCGTTAAACACGTCTATGTACTACAAAATGCAGAATTGTACTCCCTCTAAAAGATTTTCCTATATTATAATAACTTCTACAGTATTTTTGAGTATGTCCTGGCTTGTTACATTTGAATCAACATCTTTCTTCATCTATTTGTCGACTGTTTGGAAGAGTCTGATCATTATTTGTATGTATGTTTTGATATGATTGTAATAAGAAAGCTTACTTTTGCTTTTGTCCGAAGATTGTCGTTTCTGGTACTCCAATAATAGTTTATTTTTAACATATTCAACTGTTTTTTCATCATTTGGCAATGTATCAACTATATCTACAATATGTGTCAAACTTTCCGGTAGAGCTAATAAAAAATAAACGGTTTTAAAGATTAAAACTAACTTTTCCTCATCTGTGGCCCTGAACAATATTCTATCATAAAATTGTTACTTGTATACACTTCGGGAGATGTATCGTGTTAACAAACCGAAATTTCTCCAAAAATAACCAAAAATTTAGTATATCTGGATTTATAGGACCCGCTGTACTCGCTCTAGTCGACTGAAATCAATAGGGTACATCTGTGAGACACCTTGAACAATATTCAATCATAAAATTGATCAATCGTATACTCTCTGGATGCTGTATCATGCTAACAAACTGAGAATTCTCCAAAAATGACAAAAATTTGGTACTTGAAGTACCATATCACCCGTTGTACTGGCTTTAGTGAGCTGAATATCAATAGGGTTCATCTTTGAGACGCTCTGAATAATATCCAATCATAAAACTGGTCCCTTGTATATACTCCAGAGGCTGTCGTGCTAACAAACTGAAACTTCTCCAAAAATGACAAAAATATAGTACTTAAAGTACTGAAGCACCTGTTGTATTGGCTCTGGTGAGCTGAAAATCAATAGGGTTTATCAGTGAGATGTCCTGAATAATATTCAATCATAAAATTGGTGACTTGTTGAACTCCGGAGGTTGTATCGTGCTAACAAATTGAAATTCCTCAAAAAATGACAAAATGTCGTACTTCAAGTACCATAGCACCCGTTGTACTGGCTCTGGTGAGCTGAAAATCAATAGGGTTCATCTGTGATTGTCCTTAACAATAACATACACACAGGATTTTTTTTCTTAAAACCGTTTTTTCGTGTAGTTGTTGATGGAAAACGTAAAAATAACTCAAAAAAAAATTTCAAAATTCCAACTTTTTTTGGGGTAAACCAATACTTTTCTCGCATATTAGATAGGTTGGGCAGAAAAGTAATAGTTTCATTAATCTTCACTTGTCAATGTCTCTCCGGCATTTTTCAGTTCGTTAATTTGTTTTTCAAAAATTTTATGGGATTCTAAGGGGTTTTCATGCTCTTTCATTTTTAAATCTAATAATTTTCGTTTGTACTACTAACAACACCATCAACCATTTGCAATATTAATTTTTAATCCTGTTTGGAAAAAGGGGCTTTATTATGCGTTTCTGTGTATTTCAGTAAATCTTCTTTATTGACTCGAACACGCTTTATTAAATATTAATTTACAATGTGACATATTTTTCTTTCTGTCTACCTCTCACTTCTCACTTGACTTCCGACTGTTATACAGGTTGACAAACATAGTAATACAAAAATTACCAACTGTTAGGCATATTGTAACAAAGGGCACAATAATATAAAACCAGGTAATAAGGGAAAGTCCTTCAAATCAAGAAAGAAAGAAATAAATTTATTCATCATTGAAAATCTACCACTGCATTACATACATTTATAAAATTTTATCAGACTAGTCAAGGATACTAACCTATGTACAGACACAAACAGTTGAAAATATATGTAAAATTTGATTATTGTTATTGTTTTTTTTATTTATTTAATTATTTAATTTTTCTATGGTATATACACCCAACAAATAGTAAAAACAGAACATACATGTGAGTACTTACAAAGATACCACTAACGATATGTACAAAATACAATTAAACAGATAAAACAGATAAAGTATTCCAGGAAACACAATGCTTACACTGGAAACGACTTATTTCAAATACAGTATCCGCCAAAATAAATAGTACCGAAAATAAAAATAAAAATTAATTTTTAATTTCTGTAATGTAAGTGTTCAAAATGTTCACCATTTCGACGCAAACAATCTTCATATCGATTTTGTAAGTCAATTAACATATTTATAAAAAGTGGTTGATGTAACTGCCGAAAAATATTTTGTATTCTTTCCCGTAGTTCGGCAATATTCGCCGGCGGATTTTCCGAGTGAAATATTTTGTCCTTCATTATGCCCCAAATGTATGCGTCAGGTGGCGTCAGATCAGGTGAATGAGAAGGATATTCGAAGTCTGTTCCCCAAGAAATTATTCTATCATCGAAATGCTGACGGAGTAAGTCTAAGGTGCGCACAGCTGTATGGCTCGTTGCACCATCTTGTTGGAACCATTGTGTGCGAAACTAAATTTCGTGCACAGCAAAAGTTATTTAGATCTCTCACAAAAGGTATAATAATTTTCTCTCTATAACGCTCTTGGTTGACAGTAAGTGGATTCTGATTATCATCTTCAACGAAATAAGGACCAATCATTCCATGACCAGATACCGCGCACCAAACGGTAACTCCAAGACTGTGGAGTGGTTTCTCTACAATGACATCAGGACGTTCAAATCCAAGGAATCTGGTTGTTTGTCGATTAATATAGCCGCTAAGATGAACGTGACTCTCGTCTGAAAACCATATGCTTTTCAAAAATTCGGGATCTTCGTAAATTAAACTCAACATGCGACCACAGTAAATTTCTCTTGCACGTTTGTCCGCAGCATTTAGTCGTTGTCCAACTTGAATACGGTATGGATAACCACCAATTGATTTCAACATGCGACGTAAAAACGTTTCACTAATGTTGAGTTTACATGCAGTTCTTACAAGACTTCTTTGAGGTGATTGCACAACTTGGTTAAAAACACGTCCTTCATTTTCGTTAGTGCATACTGTTTTTCGACGACCTGAAGAACCTTTACGTTGACACAATACACTACCAGTGCGACGAAATTTTTCAACAACAGCTAACATCACACTTTTACTAGGAGCTGCTTTTTAAAATTTTTGTTGATATTTTATTGACACCTGTTCTAAGCTTGGGCCATCATTACGACCTTTTCCGTATGAACGAAAATAATGCTCTACCAAAAAAACTTTTTCTTCCGTTGTTAGAACCATTTTTAAATCAAATTTAACTGCAGCGTACTATTAATATATCAACTAATGACAATTAAGTCAAATATGACAAATCCATATTACATAAACAACTCCACAGCACTCTGTTTCGGTACTGTTTACTTTGGCAGATACCGTATATACATAAGGAATATAAACTTTTTTTTGAGAAATTCCTCAACAGAGTAAAAAGCATTTTGGATGAGATGATTGTATAAAGCTGACTTGAAGCTTACTAAGCTACATGTGTGTCCAAATAATTTGAGTGCATGGTTGTAGCAGACGATACCTTGATAACTAGCAGAGTCTTGTCCCAGAGCTAGACGAGAGTAGGGTAGTCGTAGTTCATTACCTCTTCTAGTATTATAGTTGTGAATCAAATTATTTTTGGTGTAGTGTATTTCATTTTTTTTACATTCATGGTTATTATGTAAATGTACAAGCTGGGTAAAGTCAGTATGGTTAACTCAGTGAATGTGCTCTTACAAGATTCTTTATAATGTAGTCCTGCTAGACATCTTATCACTTTTTTTTTGTTGCTTAATAGTATATTATATACCGCGGGACTGAAGTAGTACATTTAATCCTGAAGGTAAAGTTTATGGCCCTCCCTGCGGTCGGGCCATAAACTTTACCTGAAGGATTAAATGTACTTCAGTCGCAAGGTATATACGATACTTTTCGTACTTCCGGTATGATTTTATTAATTATTTCAATAATTTCAATCAGTTTTTTCTCTCTTCAACTCATTTAATAAACTGTCTTTAAAATAAGTTACCATAGTAACATTGCGTTGTGACAGTTATAATTTAGAAACATGGTCATTACTAGTGTCATTGTAAATTTGAATATTAACGTTAATTACCATTCTAATTAATTATATTTTTCAATAAAATATCCCTTAAATTCGTTTGTTTGTGATTTAATCGTTCCGGGAGTTTCGTCAATATTTAATCCCGGAGGGATTAAATGTGACACTTTAGTACCTGTCACAAGGGAGTGAAGTTGTCACTTTAGGCCCGGAAGTACGAAAAAACACTTATTGTATGGACTGAGTTCCCCCAGAAAGGTAGTCCATAAGATAGGACGGATTGTACAAGTTCATAGTAGATCAGCTTAAGCACATGTAGTGAGACTGTTCCGCGTATTTGCTTTATTACAAAACACATACAGCTCATTTTTGTAACGAGGTGTTCTATGTGTGCCTCCCATATTAATTTTTGATCTATAGTCAGGTCTAGATACTTGAACAGATTCACTTGCTCTATGGATTGGTTTTTAACCCTTATTAGGGGGCAATAATCATAAGAAATGTTTTTTTGTTGGAAGACCATGAAGACTGTTTTACTGATGTTAATTGCTAATCCACTATTTTCACACCATCTGGCGAATTCCTGTGCAGCTGAGTTTGCTGTTTTTGTGGAGCCAAAGTTAAACCCTGAGGAACCCCCATTAAAACAGAAGCAGGTCGCGATTTCACAAAGTCATTAATGACTAAATGAGATGTGTTTTTTGGGTATGATGCCACCCAATCATTTGCAACTCCTCTAATTCCAATTCGGTACAGTTTTTCCAGCAGTAAATTATGGTTCACTGTATCGAACGCTCTACTTAGGTGAAAAAACAGAACTGGAAATTGTTTGTTGTTAAGGTGCAAATATATGTCTTCATTTATTGCAGTTGAAGTTGATCTTTTTTGACAGAAGCCGTGTTGGCAGCTAGGAATAAGTTTGTGATATTCAACAAAATTAACCAGTCTCAGATAATAGCTAAAATCGATAATTTTCGCAACCTGAGATTGTAAGCATACATTACGGTAGTTGGCCACTTCGTTTTTAGATCCCTTTTTTTTATAGAGAAGAACACATATTATCTAGTCAAGCCATTCAATATATTTCTTAGCAAATGCGTATTACAAATTCAAATCAAATTAAATTAAGTTTTATTACTTCTAAAGTTGTTACTGAGTGTTGTGCAAGGGAGAAATTTTTTATTGGGTAAATAAAACTGAAAAGTTCTATTACGTTATGTTGGCCGACTAGTAAAATAGTCGCCCTGACGGAAGATGACAGGAATGTACTACATCTCCTCCGAATCTGCACAGCGGTATTTCGCCGGTTTTGTAATAAAGCAGGCCAGTTACAAATAAACAAGTATTTTCTCAAGTTTATGTGGTATGAGCCAAAAAGTGACATGTTCAATAGAGAAACTCTAAAATCCACTATACTGTCTTCTCTAGTGTACAAGAGACAGGTCACGTTTTATATTCTCTTGAATATAATCAAAAATCGACAGTTTACAGTGTGCTTTCTACTGGAATTTAGTGTTAGAATATGGCAATTATTACAATCTATTCAATGATCTAATACACATCATTACAATTTTAAAATATATGATATAAATCATCATATAACATTAGTTGGAACAATTTATTCTGGAAGTTTCTAGCAAAAAAAAAATAATTACCAAATACCTTCACAGTAAAAAGAAATCCGATAAAGATACACTTAAACTTTAAATCAGTGAACAGGTCCGGACTTAGAAACTCTGTGAAATGAATTGTGCACATTGCAAAGAAAGTAAAGATGTTCCGAAAACTATTCATAGAGAACAGAAGTGTTCTGGTCTCAATGCATCATAATTAAAGGTGATGTATTTGAGAGGTTGCAGAAATTGAAACTTTACTGTGCCGATTGCCAGATGGGTATAAAATTAATACCTAAGCCTCTCGCTTCTATTGATAATATGCAGGCAGAGATCAATGAATTGAAGAAGAAATCGATTCATTTCCAACTTCATGGTCTGAAGAGAGCATCATTGATAAGATAAGTGAAAGGAAAAATAGAAAAACAATGTCATGGTGTATAATCTACCTGCAAATAGAAGCTCACAGGATGCTGATCTGAAAGAAATGGAAGCAATTGTTAGAGAAATAACTAATAAAGACTAGAGAGTGATTGTAACAAGAATAATTGGAAAACATAATAAAAATTGATCATGTGCCCTGAAAGTTGTATTCTCCAATCCCGAGGATGCTATGAAGGTCATCAAGTACAAAAGGAGTCTAAATAAAGAAAAAAATATATTTATAAGAGTGGATTTAACTCAATGTCAAGTTGCACACTTGAAAAAAGCTCAAAAGGAGATGCAAGAAAGAAAAAATAATGGAGAAGATGTATCCATCCAATACATTGGTGGCACTCTTCTAGAAACAAAAAAATTAAAGTAAATAATGTTCTCAGTGATGATGGTACAATTAATCTTTATTGTCAAATTGTTGGTGGTATCAGGACTAAACTTAGTGAATTGGAACATTCGATGTTAGGGTCCAATTATGATATTATTGTCCTTGTAGAATCATGGCTGAACAAAGATTTTTGTAATAAGAAATTAGGTTTAAATGGTTATAATATATTCAGATTTGATAAGGATGAAACAAACACTGACAAGAAACGGGGAGGAGGTATTTTAACTGCCATGCGGTCTGAGAAAAATGCTAAAAAAGTTGATATTCAAAGGAATATAGTCGAGCAGATTTTTGTCATTCTTTATATAAAAAAAACCGTAAAATAATAATTGGGGGCGTCTAAATACCACCATCATCAACTGTTGAGATCTATGAACAACACACCCAGGATGTTGATAATGTTTTTGATATTAACAAGGACCGTGAATTTATTCTGTTTGGGGATTATAATTTGCCTGAGGCGGTTTGGTTTAATGATGATTTTGGTTTAAATTTAAACTGTCCAGCAATCTCAGTACAAGATGTAAACAGCTTCAGGCCCATTTTCATCAAAATTAAATTGAAAGGAATATTGCTCATGATCCTCGTCGTTTTTTGAATTATATTATAATAATAATAATAATATTTATTCACTTGATCATAAAAAATGATACTGAATTAGTCATTATAAATACATATATCCACCTAATACAAGCATAAAGTTTATGGTTAAAAGCTCTGTACAATACGTTAAAGCAATACCTAGTATACAATGCTACATATTAAAATGCTCTTCAACGGAATAATAGCAATGTTGAGTAAAATAATTTTTCATTTTTTTTTTCTAAACAAATAGATGCTATTAATATTTTTAATCTCAACAGGCAGCTTATTATACACCTTTACAGCTCTGAATTCAGCAACTCCCTCAAAGAACACTGTTATGTGAGAACTTACTCTCAATTCATTAGCTGACCTAACTTTTGTAATGTTGTTGTACATATCTATGTTCCTCGTAAACAGATCGCCATTGCGTTTGACAAACATTGCTAGGTTATACATGTTTAAACTTGGGAGTGACATCAACTCCAGCTTTTTAAATAGAGGTCTACACGATTCCAACACGCCCACTCTATCAATACACCTGATTATCCTTTTCTGAGTTGTGAATGCTTTATCCGCAGTAGATGAGCCCACCAAAATATCAAATAGTTTGAACACATGCATAGTTATATGTTTTTACAACATTCTGATTAACTGAACAGCCCAGCCCAGCTTCCGCACAATGTAGCAAGCTTGATTCAACCTCTTGACAAACCCAGAAATGTGCAGTTCAAAACACATACTCCCATCAAGCACTACCCCTAGAAATTTAGTTTCTCTTTGAATAGTGTTTTTAAATGAAACTCACGGTCTCTAGTTAATTCCACAATATAATACAAGTTATTGAAAATTCTAAAAAATTGACAATTGTTTCGATAAATCAATATCATCGTCAGAATGACGATGATATTGATTCTCCAGTCATTGATTCTCCAGGCAGAGAGCCATATTGACATCGAGCCAGTAACTTCTGTGATTTTAAAAAGTCTATTGTAAATAACTCTCGAATCACCTTGAAAACACCAGCAAAACGGAAACAGGGCGATAGTTCATGAAAATATGCTTTTAACCTCCCTTATGGACAGGAGTAATTTTCCCATACTTAAGCTTTCGAAGATGATTGTCATCATCATCAGGGAGACTGAAATGAAAAAACAGCATTTAGATACTAAGTTTATCTGAGAAGTGACAAGTCACAAATGTCAAATTTATAAGATCTACCAGAGGCCCAGCAACATCTTCAGCTACATATCTAATTATAGTTGCCGGAATGCCATCCACCCCACTGGAGTACTTATTTGCCAAATTCCTAATTATCATCACCACTTCTTCAGAATTTGTTGGTCTCATGAAGAATGAATTAGGGGTACTGAGGCTAATTTTGATGTTTAAGTTAGAAGTAGTCTGAATATCAGGTGTAAACTGATCTACAAACATATCAACAATATCTAAAGGGTTATTGATGACCTGACCTTCATTATTAATCATTGTTAAGGGCACTGAAGAATTTCTAACTCCAATATCCTGCTGTATCACTCTCCAGACAGCTCTGGATTTATTACCAGAATTTACAACAATATCTCAGTTAATTTTATTTTACAATTGTCCCCTAAATGTTTGTATTCCTGTTTTTTAGTCCTGTACAAAAGCTGCAACTCCCTGTTATTTAAATCGTTCAGACATAGATGATGTAAGTCTCTAAGGTCCAGAGAGAATATTTGATTCTTAAAAGACTGTTTATTAATATCATCAAAGGGCCTACTCATTGAAAATACTGGCTTCTTAACTCGAGTTTTAGGCAAAGTAAATTCCAGAATTTTTCAAAAATGATCAGAGAAAGGCGCATAGACAACATCAGCCAACAAATCATTATCAATGTTATTCATAATATTATCCAAGCACCTGCCCACCTGTGTTGGTTTGTGAATGTGAGGTACAATCTTATATGAATCTAGTAGCTGTAGCATTGCTTTTAGGCACCAGAAAGTCGTTGTTAAAATCCCCACACATGATAATGAATTCCTACCTGGTTTTGAGATCATAACAAAGTATTTCCAGATTTGACATAAAATCTTCCCAGCTACCACATGGTGATCGATATATACAAACCACAACATATTTTTTCTTGTTAATAACAACCCACCCCACATAAAATTCAAAGTCTTTCTCAACTGAAGGTAGTGATAGCTTTACATTCGTCATTTGGATAGATTGGATGGCATAAATAACAACCCCGCCTCTATTGTTTATACTTCTGGAATAGTGACTAATTATATTATAACCATTAATAAATTGAAAGTTGTGTTCACTTATATAAATAATTTCAGAATATGAGTTATTAGCAAATAGAGCATCCAGGTAATTTAATTTATATCTTAAACTGTTAATGTGGATATGAAATTTTTTAAAATTGATATGATTAACTGCCCCAATTAAACTTATCCCAGCTCTATAACTATCTGTGACGCGGTTAAAAAATTTACACTTGATGCTATACCTTCATTACTTTTTATAATTACTGTTCTGTGACTATCAAATTTGGCAATGTCGTCACTTCTGGCAACTGTTTTGAGAATAATATTTACGGGTAGAGTTGCCTCTATTAAACGAGTTACTTTATAAAAGATTTAAAGTCACTGGAGACATAGAACATTATCAACAATTTAATAATCTCAGAACAAGATGTAAACAGCTTCAGGCTCATTGTCATCAAAATTATATTGAAAAAATTGAAAGGAATATTGCTCATGGTCGTTGTTTTTGGAATTATATAAACAGCAAAAGAAAATTATATAACTTACCCTCCAGCATGTTTTTCGAAGAGGCAACAAGCAGTAATAAGAATGAGATTGTGAATCTTTTTGCCAACTATTTTTCCACAACTTACACTGATAAGAATGTTACCCAAATTCCGAAATATGGAAAAAGAGTGTTCGCAATTACAATATTTAAATAACAAGTAATTGATCAATTGATGTTAGTACCAGAAAAACTCTCTTCTGGCCCTAACAGAATTCCTCCACATTTCATGAAAAAATGTGTATTCGCGCTGGAAAAGTCCCTTCAAACAATTTTAACTATCGTCCTATCATTGGGAACATTTGCTAAATTTTGGAAACAAAGTTTTCTCACTCCAATCCACAAATCTGGAGCTAGAGATGACATAAAGAATTATTGTCCTATGTGTAAGCAATCTGAAATCGCCAAATTACTCGACTGTCTGATCAATAAGAAACTTACTCATGACACCAGGAACATAATTAATGAAAACCAACAGGGCTTCACCTCAGGAAAATCCACCAACACAAATTTGCTTACTTAACATTTTCTTTTGAACAGTTTAGAGGAAAGGCACCAGGTTGACTCAATCTATACTGACTTTTCAAAAGCATTTGATAGAGTCAATCGTAACCTTCTAATTGCAAAACTCTCTACATTAGGCATTGACAGTACCTTTTTGAACTGGATCGGATCTTCTTTTAGAGGTACGACTAAATGTGTCAAATATGCTGGTTCTGCGTCATCAGAACTCTCGGTAACATCTGGGGTTCCCCAAGGATCCCATATGTGTCCACTACCTTTTTTATGATTTGTTAATGATATATCAGAAGTAATACAGCACAGCTGTCACTTTATGTTTGCTGATGACTTCAAACTCTATAAAGATCATTGACAATGTCGTGGATGCTGAACTGTTGCAAATAGATTTGAGCAGTTTGTCCCGTTGGTGTGATATAAACATGCTTCATCTTAATGTAAACAAATGTTATCAAATCACATTTTCGAGAATTATGAATTTAATTCAATACTATTACCAAGTGAAAAATGTTACTTTGTCAGCAGCTTGGCATATTATTTGATTCCAAAGTTACATTTAAGACACATATTGATAACATTGTTTTGAAATCATTTAAATGATTGGGCTTCATTGCAAGATCTTCAGATAAATGTTATCTTTGCATTTCTAAAATATTATACTGCTCTCTCGTTCGATCAGTTATTGAATATAATTGTATGATATGGTGTCCATTTTATCAGACTGATATCAATAGAATTGAGAAAGTCCAAAATAAATTTTTAAGGTCATGTGCATTCAAACTTGAATGAATATTCCGACATTTTGAATTTATCAAGTTTGGAACATCGAAGGGCTGAGATTGATTTGAGATTTTTGCACAAAGTTCTAAATGGAGTTATAAGTTGTCCAAATTTAATTGAACTCTTTAAACTGAATGTTATTCCCAGGAGAACTAGAATTTCAGCACTGTTCATGGGTCCTCATCACAGTACGAACTATGGCCGAAATGAGTAAATTACAAGTGTAAGTTAAATTGGCATATTAAAATTGTGATTTATTCGACACGCCCACATATTTATTCAAAAATAAAATGAGGCACATTCATTTGTTGTAATTTAGTTAATTGTATTTGTTGATAAGGTAACTTAAACATTGTCTCTTAAATATTTATGTTTTTTGTAAATTGGCATGTCCGTATATAAATAAATAAAATAATTGGATGTTCTTTAACCAATAAACACTGTTAATTTAGAAAATGTTAGGAGCTGACACAAAAACTGTTTACACATTAGTTGCCAGAATCGAACTCTGAGTTATTTAGATACATTGTATGGTGGAATTATTTAGAAAGTTAGTTTCGTTTACAACAGTAACACGGATAGATTCTACAAAGTGTTGAAACAGTAAATTTAGTTACTTTACATGTTTATCTCTCCATCATTATCTAATTGTTTATAGGTTCTACTCTCTATCTTCCTCTAAAAATCACCGATACTTTCCAAACATTTTCTATTACCATACCAGGCCCGGATGGCGATCAAGCAGTCGAAGTAAAAATTATTTATAAAAGGCAAAAGAGCTTATCAGAACGCGAATGTCTTCCTCTCTATAACGTTCTATTCAAACGCATAATGTATATTTTATTGTATACTCCGATGGGTCGTAACTATTTTGACACTAACCACAGATACTTGATACCCCAGCACAAGTTAGAAGTGCTTCCAGGTTACGTAGTAACAGTTAATGAATTGGAAGACGGATTAATGCTGTGTCTGGATACACAACATAAAGTAATGAGAACCCAAAATGCGTACGAACTCTTGAGAGAAATAAGGTAAGTTTCTTTTAACGATCGCTTAAATTTGTTTAATTTTATTTAAACGTAGGGCGGCAGACCCTGTAAATTTCAAGCAACTCGCCGCTTCGAGCTTGATAGGCTCCTGCATATTCACCAAATACAACAATAAAACATATACGGTGGAGGACATTGCCTGGAACATGTCGCCGCAGGATACTTTTCCTACCAGAGACGGGAACACTATTTCCTTCATCGATTATTACAAACAACAATATGATATTACCTTAACAGACGAGAGTCAACCTCTGTTGATAAATAGAAAAAACGTAAGAGTGTCTGGCTCGACGGAAAAAGTGGAGAAGATTGTTTGTTTGGTTCCTGAAATTAGTTACCTTACAGGACTTACCAACTCCATGAGAAATGACTTTACGGTAAGCAGTGACAATAAATTTTTTATATATATATATATATATATATATATATATATATATATATATATATATATATATATATATTTTTAAAAGGTTTTATTTATTTATTTAGGAAGAAGCATTCAGGTTTCCTAACCTAGTTATGTTTCTTATTAAAATAATCCTTTTATGTCTCTATTCTTTTTAAAATACATGTATATTTTATAAACTTATTTTGTATCGTCTCTAAACTTTGTTTTAAGTTGTGTTGCATCCCTTACTACACTTGCACGACTTAAACCATATTCCAAGATAACATGTAGAAGTAAACAAATTGTTAAGTATTCATTCATTTATTTAGTCGGTTGGGTAACATTTAATTTGAGAATTGCTTTCTTTATATTTAATAATAATAAATTTCAAATTTATATGCTGCCGATCGTTGATGGTAATTTAAAACCAAACGGACATGCGGTCTCTGTATCTGTAAAAGTTTGAAGGGTGGGTGACCCCACAGCACTTAGGCCACACTTGGCCCATTGTGCATCCTTCTGAGGTTCAAAACTTCCTTCTAGCTCGTCATCCAACCTACTTCCTTGAAGTAGGCGATAACGTCGCCTGAATTAAGTTCCTTCATATTGGCATATGTTAGCCTGTGCTCGCCGAATACTTGAAACCTAAAATGAGAGAGTGTCTGACATTCGCAAAGAATGTGTTCGACAGTCTCATCTTCTTGTTCACATCCTATACAAAGTGGGGTGTTAGGCAGACCCTGCCTGTTCATAGTCACGTATTTTTTGGCTACTTTGCTATCCGGATACTCTAGCAGCTCCTTGGCAAGCCTGCAGCCTTCTGCGTCTTCCCATCTACCCTTAAACTTATTAAGGGAGTGTTCATTTAATAGGTCGGCTGTCGCTGACGCCGATAGACCAATGAAAGCGCCAGGTCCCAAATGCTTTTGGGAGGCTGCCTTCCTGGCTAGCGAGTCTGCAATATGGTTTCCTTTCGATTTCTCAGGGCCCTTGATCCAGCCCAAAGTGACCGTGTTGTTGTTACAGGCTTCGATTAAGGCCATGTGACATTCTAGTACTAGGCCTAATGTAATACATGGTCTGTTCAGGGCTAGTAGTGTTTGTCTACTGTCTGTAAGGATGTATATATTATTACCTGTGGTTTTCCTTTTGGTAATCTCTTTTGCAGCGATGCAGATAGCATTGAGGTCTGTTTGAGCAACACTTGCATTGCAGCCCATTTTATGTTTAGATTCAGGGATCTGGAAAAAATTCCACATCCTGAGCCCACATTGGATTTAGACCCATCTGTGGTGATGCGGATTGCGCCTTCTTCCAATAGGTCTTGTGCGTTGTTTTTAAAAATTACCTTGTAGGGCCTGTTGAAGACATATCGCGGTGGAGTCGAGTCCTTATTGGCCTGCAGCAGTGGGATCTCCCTAAGGGCCTCATGCCACAAGCTACGTCTCAGTTTAACGGATCCTACATCAGGTTGTATACCAGTAGAGCGTAGACGTGTCATGGTCATCAAAACAACCTCCTTGATGTATATATCAAGGGGAGTGAGACCGAGGATTACCTCCATAGCTCTTGTTAGTGTGGTTCTGATGCCTTGTGTTGAGGCATGCTGTTCTTTGGATTTGGTCCAATTTACGATTGACTGTCAGCTGCTTTGCTTTAGCTCCCCAGGCAATTGCGCCGTACGTTAGCATAGGTCTGATGATGGCAGTGTAGATCTAGGCAGCAACCCTAGGTGACATTCCCCAGATGCGGCCGATGGTTCTACAACACTGCTCATAACAAATATATGCTTTTTTAACTCTGTTTTCTAAGTGAGAGTTCCACGTTAACTTACTGTCAAAGGTTACCCCTAAATATTTCACCTCTGAAGAGAAATTAAGTTTGACATCTAGGAGCTTTGGGGCTTAATGTTTTGCAAGCTTCCTTTTTTTCGTGAAAAGAACCATCTCCGTCTTTTTTGGATTTATTGACAGCGAATGGTCTCTGCACCATTGTTCTATGATATTGAGGGCCTCCTGCATTAAAGCGCAGAGTGTCTCCTCGAATCTTCCTGTTAGCAGAATCACTAGGTCATCTGCATATGCTATTGTGTAGAAGTTGCTATCGTTGAGGTGGCTGACCAAGGAGTCTAAGACAATGTTCCACAGTGGTGGCGAGAGCACCTCTCCCTGTGGACAATCTTTTACAACCAAGCCTCTGATGGTTACATCATCCACACTGATTTTTATTGCTCTTTTTGAGAGCATGTTATATATCCAGCCATTTATGGTTTGGGGGATATTCTTGTTGGAAAGTGCATTTGTTATTTTAGGAAAAGTAGTTCTATCAAATGCGCCTTTTATGTCTATGAATAAACCCAGGGTGGACTCCTTTTTTTCCAACAATCTCTCGATGCGGCCCGCTACGAGATGAAGAGCCGAATCGGTGGATTTCCCTGGAGTGTGTGCATGTTGATTTGGATGCAGTGGATTTCATGTTATCACCACATCTCTTATGTATCATTCGCACAGCCTCTCTAAAGTCTTCATTGAAAACAATGTAAGGCTAATGGGTTGATATGGTTTTGGGATGGAATGGTCCATTCTTCTTGGTTTTGGTATGAACACGACTTTGACTTCTCTCCAACCTTTTGGAATATACCTCAGTGCCAGTGAGGATCTGAGGATTCCTACCAGGTGCGGCATTAGGTCATCCAGGCCCCACTGAAGTAGGGCTGGATAAATGCCGTCTGTTCCTGGGGATTTAAAGGGGGAGATGCCTGAGATGGCCCACCTCAGTCTGTCCGCGTCGACGATCTGTCGTTATATACGCCAGGCGTCGTCCGCCGGGTAGCGATTCTCCTCATCCTCCTAGGCCGCCGTATTTGTGGTTCTGGAGTCAGGGAAGTGAGTTGACATCAATAATTGAAGGCTTTCCTTTAGGTTGGCAGTTTTTGTGCCATCCTCTCTGGTTAGTATACCGATATGACGGTGGGGATCTTTTGAGAGGGCTGTTTGGAGTCTATCTGCTTGGAGGAAATCGTCGATTTCCTCGCAATAGATTCTCCATGCTTTTCTTTGTTTTTGTCTTAATGACTTTTTTATACTCCTTGAGGTGAGACTTGTATGAGTTCCAATCCTCTTTGAGTCTGGTTCTTTTAGCTTTATTAAAAGATTTCCTCGCCGTCCCCCTGAGCTGGTCAATCTCATGGCACCACCACGGAGTGGAGGCTCCATCGAGATCGACCCGCCTGAGTGAGCAAGACATCTTGTAGGCATAAATGATGGAGTTTTGAATTGTTTCATAATAAGTTTCCAAATCTCCTTTATTGTTAGGCAACACATCCTCGACTCCTCGCAGATCCCCTTTCAAACAGTGGACATATTTTGTCCTGCGGTATAAATCTATATACTCAATTAAAAAACAAGTACTATTAATTCTCGAAGTAAAGTCGATAATTTTACGTGGTCGTGCCGGTAACAAATTTTAATAAAACCCCATTGAACCCCTGCTACAGTCCGCTTGAATACCGTTTTACAAGAAGGGTTGCAACCCCGAAGAAGATCGTCAAAGATCTCCAGGTAAGAATACCATACAATTTCCTTATATAATATCATTGTAATTTGTAACCTTTTATTACAACCCAACGAAACATTTTTGGTCACTTCTCCCGGGATATTTTTGAAATAATTTACCAGGTTTTGTAAAATTTGAAAATATTAATTTTTTTACATATTACCTGGCCTTAGCACTCTTGATATATGGAATTCGTTTTTACTGTATCCGAAATTCGACATATAACTATTTAAACATAAAATAATTAGTTTAAGTCGTTTACAAGTTCACTTCACTAATACAGTTTGTCCCAATTTTATGGACTGCAATTAAAATAGATGTTGATTGCCGATTTTGTATTGGGATTATCACAATCGGTAAATTTAATATATTATGCTCTTTACTAGCCCCATTCTCAATTGCACTAAATATTTATTGGATTCAACTTTAGTTACTCAATAAAAAATAATTATTGTTTTTTAAATTAAATTTTCTCTATTCACTTTATTCTTATTTTCTTTTTTTTTATTTCAACAAGAAAGTCGCATCAACCATAGTAGGTTATTAGCGATGGTACAGTAGGTAATTACACTGAGTTAAATACATTAATAACTTCTGTGATCGTATCCTTATGTATTATTTATTTTCTGACTATCGGTTCTGTAGGATAATAACAAAACAGATTTCCCACTTTCCAGCTCATGTAGAAATTCAAAAGAACTAAAAACATCCCTCAAAAATGTCTCTATGAAACATAATTTTTTTTAATCGCATCAATCACGTAGGGTTATTAGCGAATTGAAATGATGTAAGTTCATTTATTGTAGCTTGGTTATAGTCTTTATATTTTGCTACTTAATCTGCAGTCTTTTAGGTAGTTTACAAGTTTTTTAGTTTCTTGGTCTTCTTGTAGTAGTTTTTTCAGTAATTTGGTAGTTGATTCTTTTTACGTCCCTTGTCGTATTTCACACATTTGATTACCAGGTGTTTCACGGTTAACTCACTATTACCCATTTCGCACATTGGTTTATTTTTTCCCGCTAGTAAGTAGTCGTGTGTGATACGCGTATGACCGATTCGAAGACGAGAAAGGATCACTTGTTCTCTTCTATTTATGCTTTTAGAGTTCCAGCTTTCAAATCAATATGTAAGCCGAAACGATGCATTGAACGGATTGTTACGTTGCTTTTCCGTATACGTAAACGTATCCGTATCCCGACCAAAATCGGTATTCTGTGCTATTAGTGCTATTTTACAGGTCTTCTTTAATATTGGTTTAGTTTGATTATAACCACAAAGTTCGTTTTTAGTTGTATTTTTAATTAATTTTTTACTTTTACCAAAGAACAGTGCTTTGACCATCCTGATTTTAGCACGAACCGATACGTTATCTGCTAAGAAGATTTTTTTGACAACTTCTTTACGTCAACTTTTTAGGGGGTCGAGAGCGCCTGCGGTACCTTCCCTTGCAATGACTCTGTGTACCCTGACGCACTCCAACGTTTCGGTAATTTCACAGAAACGCTCCCACGATTTTCTCTTTGCCTTACGGATTTCGGTGTTGTACTGCGGGAGTTTTGCCCTATATGTATGCTAGTCCTGGTTGATTTTGGCTTTGTTGAATAGCCTTCTTACCCTCCAGGTTCTTGTTCCACCAGACCTCATTCTTTCTTTGTTGCCTTGTTTGTTCCGGGCAGTTGTTCTGATAGGCCATTTGTATTGCCTCATTCAATTGTTCTACTGCCAGGTCAAGGTCCTTCGTTGTGGAATTTGTTGCCGTACACCCTCTGAGAGACTCCTCAAGGGCTGTTTCGTAGCCTTGCCAGTGTGTCCTCCTTGCGTCGCGAAATTTCCTGATATCCGGTTTTGAAGTTCTAATGGCGAATCCTGTGTGGCGATGGTCCGAACATGATGGTTTGTCAGAGACATGTCATTTCGGAATATTATCGCTAACATCGTGGCTGCAGAAGGTGAGGTCCAAAACATCTTGCCTGGCCGACGTCATGATATTAGCTATTCCTAACCCTTCACTCATAATAAATTCATGCAAGAACTCACCTCTACCATTGGTGTTGGTGCTTCCCCAGATTGTGTGAGAGACGTTTACGTCGCCGATGATTATTTGTTGTTTTTTTCTTCCTCTGCAGTAGGCCACAGCGTTCTCCATTAATCGCGGGGACATGTCATCTCTTCTCCGGGGAAGTAGATACAGCAGACAACCCAGGACTTGGTCACTTACACTGCTGTTTTTACCGATGTTTGCATTGTAACAACGTTGTCAGAGTGGAGCTACGGGATTAGTATACATCTGATTTGATTGCAATTTTATAATAAACAGGCTCTTGAATTGTGTAATAACCTAGCAGATTCCGCTATAATCCAAAAAAACGCTGTCACCAGTTGTAATAACCTAAAAAATTTTTTTAATAACCAAGAAAAAAAAACTCTGCTGTCAAAATGTCCCTAATGGACCGAAAAGGCAGCGTAGCTGGCTGTCACCACCCACGATTTCGTGGGAAACAGGAGTCCACGGCTCCTGGAAGAAATGTCCGAAAGGGTTGGCTTCGGCTTCCGCTGCTACCAGTTGTCGTTAGTAATGAGAGGTCTTGTGTTATAGGGTTACGTCAGTTAGAGGGGTGGGTTGAGTAAAAATCTTAGGTGTAGTTCTTATGGGTATATGTTATGTAGTCATATAGTCATGCTCTCCTGGTTGAGAAAATAAACTAACCGACAATGGTTTCTTTAACGAGTTTAATATAAAAAAATAAGAAAATAAAAATAAATTACACCAATTGACAATGCGTCAGGAATAATTGTATGTAGAGTCTTGTGACTGTAAATAATTAAAACCAGTGATAGGATCGAGAGAAAACGTGTGTGTAGTTTGAAAATAATCGCCGCAACCTAAATAGTTTCGCGCACCCTATATATGGAACTTTGAAATTAGCAAGTTAATATTCAACCTCAAATGTGCTCCCTATTCCTGATTCATACGGAGAGGTATCATCATTAAATACTCGTATGCGATATGAAATAACATAGATTAAAATTATTTAGATAGTATCATAGATGCGGGCTGGCAATGTTAATAATTTGACCAAACTACAAAAAAGTCATAATACACAGTATAATTTTTAAATTAGACTTACCAATTCCCAGACTGGGTGTTCACAAAAACGCCGACGGCCACGACTCGCGTTTCGAACGAAAAAAAAACCTTCAGAGCGCGTACAGTAGACGCTCCCTTGTAATCTTCTTTTCCCCCTTTTAAAATAAATTACACTTGATAAGTTAAAACACTACGTCTTAATTATATGTTACTTAAACTCAGGACTCCTCAAAAACCGCTATCCGCGAACCCCAAAAAAAGTAGACCGCTCCCGACGGCGAGTTTTTACCAACTGCCACTTAATTGTTACATTTTCATAGTTTCGACATTTCTCCCTATGTCAGCATCTTTTATTTTTTGTACCTAATTTCTGATTGGTGGAAACTTATCGTTCGACATAATTGTGTAATAAGGTTTGTTTACCTCGACTAACAATGAATTTTTATTTGATTACACAAAATTTCGTTATTTTGACGCAATTATTATTTTCTGTTAAAATATTATTTTTTTTCTTTTTTTGCAACAGGGCAGACTGCTTAGCTAAGTGTTTTTTACATTGTATGGATGTTAACGACCGCTTTCTACAGTTTAAACGTTACAATTTAAAAAGTAATTTGTTATACAGGGTGATCCTCCCTATGTTTCTTTTTTTGGTATTTATTACAATTGTTAGCCTTTATGTCATACAGTAACTTACCTCCGGACCGGTTTAGTCCTTTGATGGCTCCGTTGTTCAGCCACGGTTCTTGTATAAGGGCGATGTCGGGGCCTTCTTTTTGGAACCTTCTACACAGCACTGCTGAAGAAGCCTTGTGGTTGTGAATGTTTATTTGAATTACCTTTATGGTGCTAGAAGATATGGTATCTCAGTTTCCACGGTGCTCGGCATTCCATCAATTGACATTTCAAGTATGCCGCATCTCATAATATCGTGTATTTTGTAAAGTTTCATAACAGAGTAATTAAACCAGTTGCTATTATGCTGCATTCTATATGCAGTCATACTGAGGAAGCCATACAAAAATTTGTTGAAAAACTAAACAATGGGCACAAACAATGGGTGATGTTCATCAATAACTTTATGAATATTTTTAACGAATGTTTTCCAATCAAATACATACATTTTCGTAAAAACAAAAATTATTACTCAAATTCTAAAATTAAGGAATGCAAAAATAGGTTAGACACAATATTATGTATGTCCAAAACGATTGAAAATATCAAATGTGAGTATGATAAGTTGTTGATATCGTCAAAACAGGAAAATTATAAAGCGTATAAAAAATTGCGATAACAAAGCAAAATGTATGTGGAGTATCTGCAACGAAATTACCGGCAAAATAAAGAGGCAAAGCTGTGACATACAGGGTGATCCAATAGATATATCAAATAAATTCAATAATTATTTCAGTGAAATATCTTCAAAATTAGTTCAGAGTAATAATGAACAATTCACTTGTGAAATAGAGGAAAACCCTCAATCTATGTGTATACAACCACTAACGCCAAATGATGTGGTTGCGATGTCAAATAAATTGAAGAATTAATATTCAAGCGGAGAAGATCAAATTCCAACCTGTTCGATAAGAAAATGCACACTAGTAAATAATGAAGTTTTAACATACATAATTAACAATTCCTTGAATTTTGGCTTTTTTCCCTCGCAACTCAAGCTTTCAGTTATACAACCATTATACAAAAAAGGAGATACAGATTGTATTGAAAACTACAGACCCATAAGTCTACTCCCAAGTTTTTCCAAATTATTTGAAACTGCAATGTGTAATAATGTTATACAGTTTATCTATGAATGTAATATCTTCAGTGATAATCAACATGGTTACTTACAAAAAAAATCAACAAAAACTGCAATCTTTCAATATACACAGAGCATAATTGGTCTGATGGAGAAACGGCAGCTGGCTCTGGTATGTTTCTTGATCTGTCAAAAGCATAAGACTATCTGGATCATAATATCTTATTAATTAAATAGAATAAGAGGAAATGCGGTATTTTATTACATGTTGTAATTGTTTTTGTACATTTTTTAAAATAAACATTATTATTATTATTTTGGCCTCCCCCTCTATGTATAAATCTAGGGGTGGGATGTTCAGCATTATCTACAACGCTGCAGTTGGAGTGCCTTTCATGGCGCCTATGGTTTTAGCAGTTGTGCTTTGCTGGACTTTAGGCCACCACACTATTGTGCACACCATCATCGGTCTGATTGCCCTGTTGTACAGTTATTGACGGAGTTCAGTCCCAGGTGCACCCAATCGCTCGTCTCATCTGTATCTGAGAACGACTTGTGATGCTTGCTAAATGACTGTTTCAAGTTAGCTTGTCATCTAACTAGATTCTTAGGTATTTTGCTTCTCTGGCAACCTTTGTCTGATCGCCGAAGAGCTTTGGCACAGTAATGATCACCATATTTCTTTGTTTCGTAAATGGTACCATGATGGTTTTCTAGCGGCTAACAGACAACCCCTCCGCGTCACATCATCTCTCCACCATGGACTGTACCCTCTGCAATAGTTCCAGGCGATGCCCATGTGTTTTCCCCTAATTAGAATAACAATGTCATCAGCATATCCTTGAGCATACCAACACTGTCCGTTTAGTGCCAGATTCCACAGAATTGGGGACAGAACGCCACCATGTGGACATCCTCTTTCTGTTTTCACCTCCCTCATGACATCACACAAGGACGCTTGTGCTCTCCTGCTGCTTAACATGTTCTCTATCCATCGAATAATTGTTCTGTCAGTGCCCCTAGATTCCAACTTTTGATGGCTTGCCCAATCTTACTCACCCAAATGTGCAAGACCGTTTCGCAAGACTTAGCATTGTGGTAGGCATGCTGGTTAGGGTTGTTACCTAGCACCGTAACCCTTAGATGCCTATCTATCATCTTCTCTATTGCATTGAGAAGAAAGTACAAAAGGGTTATCGGAGGAT
The DNA here is from genome assembly GCA_963921935.1 of Galeruca laticollis. Taxonomy (NCBI): domain Eukaryota; kingdom Metazoa; phylum Arthropoda; class Insecta; order Coleoptera; family Chrysomelidae; genus Galeruca; species Galeruca laticollis. The sequence goes on along the minus strand of OY998175.1, from coordinate 211,585,101 downwards.
AAGCCTTTGCCTGAACAACTTCAGCTAGAAGCATCAAATGAATTCAAACTTTTTGTTGTCCTTCCTGTTTTGGATTTGTCATGGCGGATTGTAAAACAAGATTTGCGACCTGTGAACAAATTTGTGATCTGTTTTGGCTTTCATGGTCCTAGAAAATCATGAACTGAAAGTTAAAACCTGCAATCTGGTTTCAAAGTATCCTTTAGACAGAATCAGAAAGTTTCATTGAAGAAGTTCTACACGTAAAGAACGTTTATAGTATGGTACTATGGTCCTCCAATCAGAAAAAAACTCGATAAAGATAAGGTGCATATCATGCCCCGTTTATAATTGAGCTAGCCAAAACAAGAAATATAAATAAATAAAACAAAATTAAATTAAATAAATAATTCTGTGGTTTATTAATAACAATATATATAATTTATTTCTTAAGGTGATGAAAGACATAGCTCATTACACAAGAGTCACGCCGAATCAAAGAGTGGCGGCCTTACGAAAATATCTAGAAAATGTACAAAACTCACCAGAAGCACAAAAGGTTCTGGCCAGCTGGGGACTACGTATAGGTAATGATAATATATTATTGCCCGGGAGACAATTGGAAAACGAAATAATTTACTTTGGGAATAACCAATGTAAAACAAACGATAATTGTGATTGGTCTAGAGCCGCTGGAGATAATCAGGTATATATAATAAGATATGTGTGCTGTATTAAAACTATTCTATATTATTTCTTAGGTGACAGGTCCTGTCGATATGAACAATTGGATAGTTTTCTATACCGATAGAGATAGAAAGTACGCCATGGAGTTTTCCGATCTAATGTGTAGATTAGGAAACGTGATGGGGTGCCGTATAACCCAACCGAAACAAATAAGACTGCCCGACGATCGCTCTGAAACTTACATAAAAATGTGTCAACAAAATATTAATAAACACACACAGGTAAAACAAATTTATAATAATTTCCGTTTTCTTTATCATAAGTTCAATCATTTTTAGATCGTCGTGTTCATCTGTCCGAATATGAGAAACGATCGTTACTCCATCATTAAAAGAATTTGTTGTACGCAAATCCCTGTGGCGTCTCAAGTTATAAATTCCAGGACACTATCGAATCCGCAAAAAATTCGGTCTATTGTCCAGAAAATTGCGCTGCAGATGACTTGTAAATTAGGCGGGACGCTTTGGACGGTACGATTTCCTTTTAAGGGATGGATGATATGTGGAATTGACGTGTATCACAGTAAATCGGATGCCTCAGTTTGCGGATTTGTGGCTAGTCTCGACGAAAATATCTCAAGGTAAGGGGTTGACAAGACCACCTTTTATTTTATGTTTCTTAAAAATTACGAATTTTTCGGTTGTATATTTCTTATTTTAAATAAAATGCCCTGTATATTTTTGCTTTTATGCTTAATGTTAGTCCGATTTTCTTCATGATCAACATCAAGCCCTTAAATTATTTGAATTGTGGCTAGTCAATATTTATATACAGGGTGTTTCAAAAAAGGTGACTCCATCTCTAGGATAGGTAGAAAATTGAAAATAATTGGGGTTTGCTTAGTAAATTTTTTTCGTAAAGCCATCCGTATTCAGGATAAAAGGCGTTGAAGAATATAAATGTATACACATTTTTTTGACGATTTTGCGGAAACTACTGGCAACATTGTAATTAAATTTTATACGAATATGTTTTGGAAGCTGATACATCTCATGAATTTGTTTTTATATCTGACTCTCATTGAGGGCGCTAGTTATACGGTTCGTACCAATTAGTATTGAACATAACTTTTTTAAGGTTGGATTTATTAATCCAAATTTGAAGTGAACTTAAACATCATTCAATTTTATGCCAAAAAGGTACTCTTGGTAAAACTCGATATTGTGTACCGTCTTCGAAATATTTTAATTTGAAAATTATCAAGTAATAACTGATGTTGGTATAAAGTAATAATAAGGTTATTAATCAAACAAAAAATCACGAGAAAATTAAAATAACGACTAAGACATAAAATAAAATGCAATTAGAGTAATTGTTCAAAATGTCCTCCTTTTTCACGAATACACAAATCTATTCTTTTTTCTAAAGAATCCATTAATCTTCTAAACGGTTGGAGATCAGCTATGAAGTCAGTAAAGTGACGCTGAATTCTGTCTCCCAATTCTTGACATGAATTTACCTCTATTGTATAGACATTTTCCTTAACCCATTAACGCCGGAATTTATTTTCTTATTAATTTTTGATTCATTTTTAATCTAACCATACCTAGTATCATTAGTTAACATAAAATAATGTAGAAAAATTTGTTGATCGTCGATTCTAATAATGGACTTGCAGGTATTCTTTGCACATCTCCTTTTCTTATTCCCCTCGCATTGTTTAACGAAATGTTCAATGTCATCAAATCTCAACGAATCTGATACTCTGTTGGCTGATGATTGGGAAGGCGTCGAGATTATACCTGCAGATTTCGGCGAGATTTGATATCTTTTTAGGTAAACTGTTGCAACCTCTCTTTTAAATTCAAGTTGTGATAATTTAGAATTATTCAATTTTTTATACAAAATCCAGCTATTTTGTGATGCAGCATCAAACATCCAGGTAACAATAGGTAAGTACCACTTTTTTCCTCTTACGTCAACAACTTAAATTTTGGTCCATTTGGTTTGTTCCGCCCTTGATAGTGTTTTATCTCGCAATAAGTCTCGGCCAGGGAATTGTTATATTAGATTTTGACTGCCGAGAAAATCGTGTAACCCTACTAACTTCTTTGGTACCGCAATGCGATGATATCATAGTGACCACAGAGTTGTCCAAGTTAACGGGCAGTTTTTTGGCAAACGATTTTCTCATGCAGTACCAATGCTTGAGTACCATTGAAGGTGCAAATACGACTTTATTTTCAAATGAAAAACAATTAACATCTCACTGTTCTTACACACAACGTAACGTTACAAATTAACCAAACCAATTAAAATCTAAAAAAAAATATTATCCTTTAACGTAACAGTCTTCTTGACAGTCTGAAAGAGATCAATATTAATCAAAATGAAACTTAAAATAATAATTAACTTTCAGATCACAATAATGTTAATATTAAAAATTTGCTATTTATTTATGTCGACTAACGATTAACGATAATGAACCTGTAATGAAAAGCAAAAAAATCAAAATAACTCTAACATATTCAATTTTGTGTTTGAAAAAACGATCTTAGGAAACAAATAGTGTTGATTGTGTCAACTGTCAATCGACTTCTTATATAGCTACAAATGTAGCCTGCTGCTGAGAAGGCTCGCTCAGCTTCCACACTTGTCGGCTTAATTGTTGGCAAATAATCATGAACAGCAGATAAGAATTCTCCTCGCACTCCTTGACTTTCAAATGCAGTCATTTCTTTTTTTATTATTTTATCAAAATCCTTCTTTTTTTAGTTTGTAAGGTATATGATGGTCTCCGAGGTAGGTGATTATTTTCCTAGTATTTAGCATGGACTGAATCCATTTGATTATGGAAGGTGGAATACCCTTTGCAGTTGCAGCAGCGCTAATTGATTCATATGAGGTGTTATCAAAAGCTCCCTCTATATCTACGAATACACATAGCGATACTTCTTTCGCAGCTATTGCCTTTTCTAGGTCTCTTACGAGACAATGTGAGGCATCTAAGGTAGATTTGCCAGGCTGGTAGGCAAATCGTTCCTCGTGAAGCGGTGCATTTGATAAATATTCACTTCTCATGTATCTGTCGAGTATTTTTTCCATACTTTTGAGTAAAAAGGAGGTAAGGCTTAGGTTAAGATTTATATGACTTTGGTTCCTCTGGAGGACGTTTGCCACTCTTAGGAATAAAGCAGACCCTGACCTCTCTCCACCCTTTTGGAATGTATCCCAAGAAGAAGTTCATCTTGAATATCTTACATAAGTGGGGAATTAAGATATCAGATCCCTGTTGTAGAAGTGCTGGAAAGATGCCATCCTCTCCAGGTGATTTGTAGGGCTTGAAGATGTTAATTGCCCATTCAATTCTATTCTTGGTGAAGATTTTACCCGCTAGGCTTTTTGCTGATCTAGAAGTTTTGATGAAAGCTTCATCAAGATTTGCCTCTGCGTTATCTTCAATAATTGCAGCACCAGGAAAATGATCGTCTAATAAACATCTTATGATTTCCTCTATGGTTTCGGCGAACTCTCCGTTTGGCTTTTTAAGGAGTCCAATACCGTTAGAGTGCTCCTTAGCGATGACTTTTTGAAGGCGCACAGTTGGGGCTACGTTAGAAATCCCTTCGCAGAATTGCCTCCAAGTTTTCCTCTTGGACCTTCTGAGTTCTTTGTTATATTCAGCTAGAGCCTTTTTGTAGTCTTCCCAGTTTCCTGTCCTCTTGGCTCTGTTAAATGCTTTGCGTGCTAAGACCGTTAGTTTGCTGAGTTCATTGTTCCACCAAGGCACATCCCTATTGACAGCCTTTGTTTTGATGGGACAAGATTCCTCGTAGCACTTAATTATCGTGCGATTCAACCATTGAGAGGCTACTTCAAGTTCCTCCACAGTTTCAATCGTATATAATGCGCCTTCAACATCCGACTTTAATTTGGCCTTATATGAACCCCAGTCCATTTGTTGAGGTATTCGACAACACTGGGTCTGTTCCCGCGTAGCCCCGACCTCGAATCGTATCATCCTGTGATCCGACATTGAAACCTCATCGGAAACATGCCAGATTTGTATTAAAATTGAACCTTTATAAGAACCCTTACATATTTTGAGTGTGTCAGAGCATAATATGCATTCCGCCGCCGCCGCGTTCTCAGACTTATCTTTTTGCAATTTTTTTTAAATAATTCCATATAGTTATTTCACTATGTCCACTACAGGTTTCATCAGTTGGGCTTGATTTTGTAAGTGACATGATTGAAAACTAAGATGAAGTACCTACCTACCTGCTACAAAATACAAAGCATTTTGAATAAGCTTCTAATTTTACTTTGTATTGTTACTTGTTACGTAAGTAAACACACAATGACACAACACAAATTCATCCATTCACTTCAGTCAATTATCTATTTTACTGATTTAAACTTACAAATTTACAAACTCTCATCTCACATGTGCAGTGCAAACTAAACTTAATTCATTTATCAAAATCAATCAAAGAGCAACCACAATATCTATTTAAAAAAAAATACCTACTATCAACGGATTCTCACGCGATATATTTTTCCTTAACCTTAATAGTTATGCTTTTACAAGACCATGCATGAATGTGTAAATACAATAAAACAATGTCTATTTACTTACATTTGGCTAGGAAGCGACAAAACAAAACACACTTTCGATAGGTAGGTATACTGTGTTTTCGATTCGAGCGAGTAGAACTAACTGGCGATGGCGACTGGACTCACTGAACTGAGCGAGCCTTTTTGCGGCGGCAAGCGGTGCGGCTAAAGTGACTGTATGCTCTACTTCCCTTCTCTTGTGTGGGCAGGTTGCGATATTCTTTTCCCGTGGCATCATGCGGCCATCGCGTGGCGTCGAAAGTCGCGCATGCACGCCGCGCGTAAATAAGTACCTACTCATTCAATAGACTCGGTCGGTCGGCTGTAGCGCGAAAATTTAAAAATGGACCCTCCATTGACTCGATAAGAAGAAGCGAGATAATTTGCTAAAATATGCAATCACCGGTCCAGGTGACCGGGTCCGGTGAGTGTATATTGATTCCGGATTACCTGATCCGGTTTTCCGGATTGCAATCCCTACTTGCTGCATTTCCAAATAATTTATCATAAGTAGTATTGGATTTCGGATTTGCTCCCTGACATAATTTAAAGTTTATTAGGTATCCGTTTTTGATCACGCTCCAAAATGTGTGGATGAACCTTATAAGCTTGCCTTTTGTAAATTGCTTGCAGCTACGTCGTCCATAGTATTTATTTCACAGTACTGTCATCATAAGCTAGTTGATTTTCAGGAACAAAATTGTTAATACATCGCTTTCAAAGATTTATCGGCTGCATTCATTTTAGCATTGTCTGCAAAATCTATAAACCGACATATTTGGAGAAACCTAACACGCCTCACAGCATTTGAAACAACCATGTTTTTCATGTCATCGTTGCAATACCAATAGCTTCGTTTCGTCGCAAGTTATTGTATCCGCTTACAAAAATATTCCTATGAAACATTTTATTTCTTCGTATGAACGTAACGTCTTGTTTCTTCCACCAAGTAAGATGTCATTTCTTCATCAATAAACTGTTCAGAATTTTCATTACTTGAGAAATCTTTGTACCTGGCATAGTCTGGCTGCGGAAACGGCAAAACCTCGTTTTGGCTTTCAAAGTCAGCATCTTTTTCCCAATTGAGTGGCATATTTTTGTCGTCCTCTTTTTGTAAAAGACTTTTTTCTAAATCGGTTGATGTCAAGTTTTCTGAGATTTCGTAATTTTCGGACACTGAATCAGGAACACCATAACGTGCGCCTATTCTTTCATTATTTCTGGTAGACAAATTTCAGCGTTGGCACGTAGCTGCCTCGAATATAAACTGTCGGCCAGTCCAAAATAAACAAAAAAATATTTAGATACAGGAAAACTGCAAACCGTTTTAGGATGTCAGTATATAGTTGCAATGCAATAGGGATATATTTTTATTTACAAGTTATGAAAAACTTACCCTCCTGAATCTTCATCAGCCGAGTCAGCATCAGAGTCCATATTAGGATCAGGGGGCCCGATAAATACATCAATGTCCAAGTTTTCAATGAAAACCATATCAACTGCGTCAGCAAGAGAAAAATGTCTCCTAAAAATATGTAAAAACAAACTAATAAAAATAGTAATCATAACCGGCTAGTGTTGCCTAACCCTGTTGTGGATTTTTACGTGAATCAGGATTTAATATAATAAAACAACGTGGTTCGTTCAAGAGTGCATAACGACTACATCATTTATTCAGACAGTTGACATTTGAAAAAGATGGCGTAACCAAATAGGTGGGAATTTTGAACTAACTTTTAACACCCCCACTAGTTCACAATATAAAACAATTTAGTATTTACTATAAACAATGTTTAAATATTTCATAAATTTACAATGTTCATTGCTATGTAACGCTTTAGTTAACAAATCTGCTGGCATATCAGCTATCTGCAAATATCTTAATTCTATTTCTTTCCTAGATATAATGTCCCTAATAAAATGATAACGCACGTCAATGTGCTTTGACCTTTTATGAAACACACTATTCTGTGAAAGTTTATGTGCGCCCTGGTTATCATTATATAATATTACACAAATAGACTTATCTAAAAGTTCAATTAGAATATTTCTAAGATAAATTGCTTCCTTGGCAGCTTCACTAATATCAATATATTCTGACTCTGTACTGGAGAGTGCAACTGATTTTTGTTTAGAGCTTTCCCAGGATATAGCTAAAGCAAAAACCTGTATAAGATCTCGTATCTATATTATTTTGTCCCCAATCAGCATTAACAAACCCTTCTAAATTTCAATTATCTTTTATGAATTTCAAGCAGTAAGACTTTGTACCTTTTAGATATTTTAAGACTCTTTTTGCTGCATGCCAATGAGATTCATTAAAACAATTGTTGAACTGACTTAAATAGCTAACACAAGATGATATATCAGGTCTAGTCATTACACAAAGATACATTAAACTTCCTATTAGTTGTTGATATGGTAAATTTTTATTACAATTTTCCTCCTTTTCAAAATTTAGATTTATTTCCATAGGAGTGGCTACAGTTTTTGAATCTGTCATCCTAAATTTATTCAGCAAACTATCAATAAATTGTTCTTGATCAAGTGTTATAGTATTTTTATCTTTGCAATAATTGACCCTACCACCTAAACAATTTTTAGCTTGGCCCAAGTCTTTAATCTTAAAATGTGAGCTCAACTGTTTTTTAATAAACTCAGTTTCAACATGACTATTAGAAATAATAAAAAAGTCATCAACATACAGTGCAATAATAGTAATCAAATCACCCTGACGTTTTATAAAAATACATGATTCATAATCTGATTTTTTATAACCTAAATCATTAAGAACAACTTCAACCTTTTTATACCAGACACGAGAAGATTGTTTTAATCCGTACACGGCTTTTTTATGTTTTAAAACTTTATTTTCTTGGCCTTGTACAATAAAACTTGAGACATAAAAACATTCTCTTCGAGAGTACCGTTAAGAAAAGCTGTGGCTACATCTAAGTGTGTTATATCTAAACCTAAATTAACAGACAGTGCAATAAGCAAACGAAATGTTGAATGACATACAACTGGAGAAAAAGTTTCGTGATAGTCTACTCCATACTTCTGTGTAAAACCTTTAGCGACTAACCTAGCTCTATATCTAGTCTTACCTTCACAATCAACTTTTCTTTTAAATGCCCATTTACACTGCACTACACTTCCACTTTCTGGAACATTTGTCATCTCCCAAGCATCATTTTCTTTGAAAGATTGTATTTCTTCCATCATGGCTTTTCTCCAATTTTCACCATCTGGTCTCTCAAGTGCTTCTTCTACAGAAGTTGGTTCATTTTTTAGATCAGTCTCTAGACACATATAGGTGACATAATCTGAGAAATCTTTAGGTTTTCTAACTCTTTGAGGCCTACTGCTTTTCACTTCAACTAACTGTACATCTTCTTCGGGTTTATATTCACTACCCTCACTATCAGAACTTTCATATGTACTAGAAGATGGGGTACCAAATATTTCTGTTTCTGTAATCTGTTGTTAACCATTGGTTTCCCCCACTGGAGCTGTTGCTTCACTATCAGCTGAGATTTGACAATGAACGTCGTTATTTAAATGTTCAAAAATAATGACATCTCGGCTAGTGCTGACAACATTAGTTTCTGGGTCATATACTCTGAAACCTTTAACATCCTCAGAATAACCAACAAAAATTTGCTTTTTGGCTTTTTGTCCCATTTAAATCTCTTCTCTTTGGCTATATGTACCATGGCTGGACTTCCAAAGATTTTAAAATGACGTTTGTGCCATAATTCAAAAGGTGTTTTGTTATCTAATCCAAAAATCGTCAATCGATTTCTGATGTAAACGGCAATATTGACAGCCTCTGCCCAAAACTTTTTTTCAAAGTGAGCGTCAAAAAGCATGCATTTTGCCTTTTCGACAACAGAGCGAATCAATCTCTCGCACATACCATTTTGTTCAGGAGTATACGGGTTAGTTTTTTGATGTATAATACCATTAGATTCGAAAAAACTATCTAAACGTTTATTTACGAACTCACTCCCATTGTCAGATTTGAAGATTTTAATTTCAAAGTGCAGCTGTTTTTCAACCAGGATCTTGTACTTTTTGAAGCAATCAAAAACTTCGTCTTTTGTTTTTAAAAAATAGACAAATGACATACGAGTGTAATCATCAATCAGGAGCATGAAATATCTCGAACCACCAATAGATTTAGTTTCCATTGGGCCGCATACATCACTATGTATAACTTCTAATGGGTTTTTAGCTCTAGAACCTTTATTCTTCTTAAAAGGTAAGCGAGTCTGTTTTCCTTCACAACATGTGAAACAGTTACATTTTCCAATTTTATTGACATCTGAACAATTGAGTCCTAGAACTGAATCATTTTTAATTTTTTCTAAATCAGAGCTATTAATGTGACCCAATCTACGGTGCCATGTCTCTGTTGAGACACTCAATAAACAATGTTAATTTAGTACATTTAACTTGTATACACCATCTACAAGTTTAGCAACGCCGATTAACATTTTTTCTTTGTTAAATATCTTACAGCCAGTAGGTTCAAAACATTCCTCGTTTCCATTTGCTAGTAATCGGCTAACAGACAAAAGATTTGTTGACAACTGCGGAACGCACAAAACATTAACTGTGATATCAAAAACATTTTTACCAACAAGTGTTTTCAAATAAACAACTCCTTCTGCTTCAACAGGAACCATTGACTTGTTAGCAACCATTATTTCTTGAGAACACGAGTTTGTAGTCACTTTACTCAAAATGTTTTTATCCACGACAAGATGTGAACTTGCACCAGAATCAATGTACCAATCCGTTTTTTTTAAATTACCAATTGAAAATACGACACTGAACGCGTTTGCATGATCAGTTTTTCCGCCGTTTTTTAATAAGGGGCACTTATTTCGAAAATGTCCCAATTGTTGACATTTATAGCATCTAACTTCACTTTTTGACTTTTCATTCTGTCGATTGTAACTTTCATGTGAATTTGATTTCAACGAATACAAGTGATTATTCGATTTGTTTCGATTTCAAACAAAAAATGCACTACTCTTGAAATCAACATCACTTTCCATGTCCAGTAGCTTCGTTTTTATAGAATCGGTGGTAATGGCAATACCAGAATGCTCTATAGCCATTATCATTGGCATAAACTTTTCAGGCAATCCGGCGAGTAATTTCGAAACCTGTACCACGAAGTCTTTGACTTATTTCTACAATCTGATTTACGTAGGAAGTCATTGAATCACTGCTTTCTAAACGCGTAGAAATTAGACTACGAAGTAGACTTATTCTCCTGGTGAAACCGGAGTCATCGAACATAGATTTCAACTTGTCCCATAAAGTTTTGGTTGAAACGGCTTCCTTGATATGAACATATAGCGATGGGTCTATTGTTAATATAAGTTTGGCCTTACATTTCTGATCCTCACTCCTTGTTGTTTCATCAGTAGATTCACTAACAACATATTTTTCGAGCCCTTCTAGGATTAAGAAATTTTTGGCGGCAAATTCCCAATCGTCGTACTTTTCACGCCCTTTTAACTTCGGCACGTCAATAAAAAAACTCGACGACATACTAGCACACTTGTACAGAGCAAAGCTCAACGTTAACTGTATTTTTCAACCCGAAATATTAACGTGGCCTGGGCCTATAACCTGTTATGGATTTTTACGTGAATCGGGATTTAATAAAATATAACAACGTGCTTCGTTCAAGAGTGCATAACGACTACATCATTTATTCAGACAGTTGACATTTGAAAAAGATGGCGTAACCAAATAGGTGGGAATTTTGAACTAACTTTTAACAAACCCTGCTTTACAAATTACTTTTTTATTAAAATCAATTAATATTCGTATAAATCATATTCATGATTATATTTACACCGCAGTCATTAAAAAAACGCAAGAAAATCAAACGGTACTTCAACAAAATCTACTTACTAGACTAGACGAAATGCGTGCCAAGTGCATTGACCACACAACACAGACTGTCTACAAGCAGATAAAACGTATTGGTAAGCGATTAGGTCACTAGCGGCGTCTACCGAGTCGGCTGAAGTGAACCTTACAAGCCGTTGCCAAATTGGAACGCTAGACGTTAATGGGTTAAGATACAACCAAACTGTGTAGTCCAAAGGATTAAAATCGCATGACTGAGGAGGCCGATGAATCGGAGCTTCTGCACCTCTACCAAACCATCGATTCGGAAAATGGTTACTCAACCAATTACATCTTCTATCAAAGTGCGGTGGAGCTCCAGCGTGCATAAAAAATAGAGATCTTTGCTCGTTTAGCGTTAAATCTTTTAATATCTCGAATAAGTGATTGTTTAAAAAATGTATAATTTGGGAAGAAATATGGTTATATATTTTAAGTGAAACCAAATGCAGTAAATTAAAAACCGTCAATTAGGCTAACACCTCTTACCTTGATAGGTTTGATCGATTTTTCTGCTCTTGCAACCACTCCTTAAGTCCCTTTTCTGCTCTTGCTTGCAACCACTCCTTAAATCCCTTTTCTTCCCGGTTTCTGTGGACTGTAAATTGCTGGTATTTATAGAAATTCGAAGGTTTGAAACAGCACAAAATTACGAGAAAGTATATCATAGTTTCGACTGCGAATTCAACCGTACCAAATATCAGTCTCGAAGTCATTAGCAAAATTGATGGTGCATGTTGTGACATGTTTCTATTTTCATTAGTTATTTCGGAGCGTTACTTATTCTCCAGCTAGTCCCACCTCCAATTCAAAATATTTTATTTCAATTTGTTAGAAACGCGTCGAACGAACGTTTTTACACCCATAAAAATATCTATTTAAACGACAATTCGGGTCAAATCGGTCTCTTTACCATTCTTCGTTGAGAATCAAATAAATATTAAATTTCCAAATAATATTTTGTGTTTGGTGTTAATTTTTCTTGCTGCTCTGTATCCTGTACCATACCGTAAGTGGACATCAACCAGGCCTCACGTTGGGCGCCAGTGTCACTATAAGAGCTTTACCCAGCCTAGGGACTCTGCTCAGGTGGTGAATTCGGCCTTAGTTACACTATTTTTTTATTGCCTCAACTGGACCAATGGATTTATTTCCGATCGCCAACCGAATTGACATATTAAGGTTATTTCATGACAATAAATTAAGTTGAGTGAATGAAACGACGAGTACTCAGTGTGTATTTTATTATTAAAATTCCAGCTAAGTGCTTTTGGCCATTAGGCCATTCTCAAAGCTGTCGTCAATAAAAAATCTTACAACAGGTGTCAAAAAACATCAAATGCATAAAATATGATGAAATGATTGATGTTACATCATTATTTGATTAAAATGGTTAAAAATACCCTATCAAGAGGGTTTACAATTATAATTCACATAATGAATAGTCCTATTTAAAAGTATAAACTAAATGATATCTTTTACTTTTAAATAGGACTATTCACACACTATTTAGTTTGAGTTAAAACGATGCTAGACATATGGGTCTAAAAGATCGGGGATCAGTCCCATCTTTTTTCCCTATTTTTGGTATGCCATGCCCTTCTTCATTTTCTAGGTATTAGACCCACTGCTAGACTGCTTCTAGTAATCTTCACCAGGTGAGGAAGAATCTCCTCTATCCCTTGCTGCAGGAGTGCTGGAAATATTCCATTCACTCCTGGTGATTTATATGGTTGAAAGTACATATTACCCATTCTAACCGTTGTCTGGTAAATATTTTCTTAGCAATGTCCCAATATTCCTTGCGGGAGTTTTTGGTGTAATTGATTGCTACTTCAGTGCTTGTTGCTGGTTCACTACCTGGAAAGTGGGTTCTAAGAAGAAGAAGAATCGATCGTTCCTCTTCACTTTCCGTGTATGATCCGTCTGGCTTTTTCAGTGACATTGTGGGGTTAGTTCCCCCATTTGCCATGACCTTTTATAGTCTGGCTGCTGTGTGAGTGGAAGTGATCTGTTCGCAAAAGGCTTGAAAATTAAGCCTCTTGGCCTCCCTAATCTCTTCATTGTACTGAGTAAGCTTCTCAGTGTACCTCTGCCAATTACCGTCACGGTTGGCTCTATTAAAGAGCCGACGGACCTCTTTTTTGAGGTTTGGTAGGTTCTCATTCCACCATGGAGCATTCTTTTCTGAATCCCGAAGAGCATGGGACAAACCCAGAAGCACTTAACGGTGCACTCTTCGTGAAACTGCATTCTAGAAAGAACCTGGTCGGATGCTGTAAAGCAAGAGGTCAAAAAAAGAAGAAGAAGAAGAAGAAGATCCTCTTCTGAACGAGCTTTTTACAGTGGGCAACTGGAATGAAAAGCTTCCATTATTCCCTCACTGATCTGTTCGACTCTTCGTTCTAGGTCGTAATGCAGGTGATTTACCCCATTCATTTCGATGTGTTCCAAATTGTCCTTCAGATTGGTTTTGTAAAGAGACCAATCAGTATTTCTAGGACTTCGGATTGTAGGAATCGAGGTAGTATCGCCCTCTATCTTAAATTCGATGATCCTATGGTCGGAAAGTGATGGCTCGCTCATCACCCTTCAATATTTTACATTTTTCCTAGAATCTACATTAACAATTGTTACGTCCAGGACCTCTTCTCTTGCTCTCGTGACGTGGGGATTGTCCCCACGTTTAAGGTCTCAAGGTTATTTACTAAGAGATATTCTAATAAACACTCACCATTTGCGTTGTTGTTAGTGCTTGCCCACACGGTATTGTGTGCGTTGGCATCACAACCAATTATAATTGACAGCCGTCTGCTATTGCAGTGTCTCACTAGCTCTTGTACATCTTCTGGCGGTGCCGTTCGGCCCGTCCCAGCGAAGTAGGCAGAGGCAATGGCGATGTCTCGGTCGATACCCCCAATGTTGACACAAATATAATTTATGTTATTTCTTATGATTTTTCAGGCACGCGGAGATACTTGCCTTTGATCATAAGTCTATTTAGAATCCTTGCATGCCCAACCTTTGATTTGGCCTTCTTTGTTGATCCATGGTTCTTGGATCAGTACAATATCCAGTTGTAGGCTAGCGAACTACCTTGCAACCACGGCTGAAGCTCCTTTCGCGTGATGCAGGTTAATCTGAGCTACATTCGTGAACTTGAAGGTGAATTATTATGGATGGGAGAGGCCGAGTTACTCAGCCTCTATTCATCCTCCTCCTTTATCTCTCCCTGGCCCTCCTCATCAGGGCAATATTTTCCTCGGAGTTCGAGCAGGTTTCTTGATCTCGAGTCAGACTCTCGACCCCCAGGCTGCTCCGCCCAGTTTCCCGGGATGCAGAGGCGATCTCCGCATCCCCAGTCACTCCAGCAGAGCCGGAGGAGGTCTCGGGCTGACCCAAGGTCAATCTTTCGCCTTTTTCCCCTTTTCCAGAGGTTCTGGATGTGGAGGGTATCTCCATGTCCTTTGGATCCTCCGCGGGTTTTTTTTTTCCCAGCCCCGAGACTGGGGTACGCCCAAAACGGAAGTTTATCGCGTAACCTTCTGCCTTCAGAGCCTCCCAAGATTGGTGATCGATCCCAATCGTGAGGATAGTTCCCTGTCCCTCTTTTTATTAATGGAAGACTGGTTCACGGAAGTACATAAGTCCGCACAAATAACTGAGAAAGACATAGTTCAAGCATTCGCAGACGATCAAATAATCGTCCTAATCGGACATAATCTGAAATCATTAGAAGTTGAATGGTCACACATTTGGATAGCATGCGAAACCTGGACCGAGCGAAATAAACTTGTTTATAACGAAAGTAAAACGGAAACTATATTTTTACCATATAAACGTACACGACAACCGAGAATCAAAATTCGAAATAAGCTCCTACAGTCAAAAACCACATTACAGTATTTAGGATTGTCCATAGACACAGGTCAATTGTGGCTTGACCCAAAAACTCTCAAATTAATATATGAAAAGGCGATAAAACCTATGATATTATATGGAGCAGATATCTGGGGCAAAACATACAATGACAGTAGATTAAAAAGACAATTGGCTGCATCAGAAAGACCATTTTTATTGGAGATTACAAAAGCATACAAAACCACACCGAAATCTGCCTTACATGTTCTAGCTGAAGTAACACCACTAGACATAGATGCCCAAATAATATATAAATCATATATGGAAAACAGACAACAAATAAACGACGCAAAAGTTTTTACTAAACACTTACCTCACCCAAGAAATAGAACCATTAAAATAACAAACATAGACATAGCATCGGACACACAAATTTACACAGACGCTAGTGACAAAACCGGTGACAAGTCAATAGGCATTTACATAACTGCAAAAAACAGATCTATTAAGAAGGAGTACAAAGTGATCACGTCAATGGATATAAACAAGCTAGAAGCATTGACAAGCAAGTTGAGCACAGACATAATTCTAAAAGATATACACACATACAACGTCACACACATTACACTAAATACAGACTCAGACAACTTAATACAACAAATACAGAACGGAAACAGCAGGAACAAAACAATAATACAAATCAAAAAGAATTTAGAATTATTTAAAGAAAATAACATTGACTACACTATCAAGAAACAGCCAAGGACGAACTGGGGAATAAAAGTAGCGGACAAATTAGCAAGAATTGCTCACACAGAACCGGACGAAATCATAGAAATAACCACAAAGACGGATATCAGAAGACAAAGGGATTCCGACAAAATGACGGCCTGGCAAGACAGATGGGATAAAGAAATTAAAGACAGGAAAACATATAGCTTAATTAAAACGGTAAGGCATATGGAACCAATACTAACATGGAAAGCTACCCAACTACTCACAGGACACGGGCACCTAAACGAATATTACAAACGATTTAGTCTGAGACAAACAGATGGACAATGTACGCTCTGCAATACAATAGAAAATCAAGAGTACATTATACTAAACTGCTCTCTACTGATAAGACAGGCTGCAAGACAAGTACTAACTGACAAGTTACGACAAAGACAGATGAAATATCCCCCTGAGGATATTGACCTAACTGACAAAGAACTAGCAAAATGGATAAACCAATGGGGCGATAGCATGATTTTAGACGACGACGGTGACCAAACAAATACCACATGAGCAACCACTCTTTAACATTAATAGCGACACCACAAGAGGATTCGAACCTGTTCTAGACTCGTACTGGAACAGGACAAATTCTTCTTTCTTCGCTAATTTTTGGAGTGTGGCTGTTGGGAGGGGTTCTTCTTGACAGTGGCCTCGCTGGATATTGGGATTTTTCTCTTAGCCATATGCCGAAAGGTAGGTGGGCTGTTGTCCACAAGGTTTGGTTCTCATCGTCTTGAGGCCAAGCTGAGTGGACGACGAATCATTCTTTCCCGTCCCTCTTTTTTAGAGTTCAGGGTCTTCCAAGCCTCGGTAGTGAGGTTGGAGTTCTGAACCTCGACAAGTTGGAAGATCATCTCCAATTTCATGTCGTGGCTTCTTGGGAAGAACACCGTTATGGTGACCAGCTTTGGGATGTCGTCTCCACTTCGAGCCACCAATTCGGGTCCTTCCCAAGAGTTTAATTTCAGCGCTGACGTCATGAGCCAGTCTGCCTATTCTTGGGACCCACAGTCCACCAGTATCATTCCACAACGGAAAAGGATACCGGGGAAGTGGATTCCCTTCTCTTTGTTCTGGCGCAGCTCTTCCACCAGAGTGTCTTCCAGGGTGGAGAGCTGCTCTGCTTTGAGGATGGCCCCAGGATAATCCTTGAGCATTATTCTCACCCTAAAAGCCTTCTCTGTTTTGACAGCTGCTGCGTAACCTGTGGCTTGCCCGGTTACCGTTGCAGCTGTTTTTGGTTTTTTGCTAAGAAGTCGCTGCGGAGGTGTCCTCTTCAGGGAATTTTCCCTGATTGAGGAGTCGCAGGTATTTCCGCATCCCTACTCCACTGAGGCCTTTTCTCAGTGGGTCATCTATGCCGTCCTGTTCTCCCAGTTTTGGGAGGTCGAACGACATACGGTGGAAGTTTTACTTTTTCTTTCTCTTTCGATAAATGGTCCCACGAGAAGCTAGGGTCATTACGGTCCACCGCTGCAGAGCCCCGCATGCAGAGGTAAGGGGTTCAATACAATGGAGTTCCCCCCAGTGCTCCAAAGTCGAAACCAGTAAGGGCTATTCTCCAATATAGCCACGCATTCTTTGGCCTGGTTTCTCACCTTGACTTTAGGTTTTTAATGAGGTTGTCTCCTTTTGCTCTGGGCAGTAAAGCCAAGACCCCCACCCCACTGGCCCGCGAGACTTGACCACAGACAGCCAGGAGACATTGGTATAACAGGTGATTTCGAGGTAAGCTAGAAATTTCACCCGGCATTGTAACCCTGTGTGCAATCCCTTAGCCACGATACTACAGCTGGGACAGGTAAAGTAAAGGCTGTATCGTAACAACAAACTGAAAATTCTCCAAAAATGACAAAAATGTCGTACTTAAAGTACTACAGCACCTGTTGTACTAGCTCTGGTGAGCTGAAAACCAATAAGATTCATCTGTGAGATGTCCTGAACAATATACAATCATGAAAGTGGTGGCTTGATGCACTCCGGAGGCTGCATTGTGCTAACAAACTGAAATTTCTTAAAAAATTACAAAAATGTACTTCAAGTACCATAGCAACCGTGGTACTGGCTATGGTGAGCTGAAAATCAATAGGTTTCGTCTGTGAGATGTCCTGAACAATATTCAATCATAAAATTGGTGACTTGTTGCACTCTGGAGGCTGTATCGTGCTAACAAGATATGTAACGAAAAGTGGCCGACGACGACATACTGTAACGATGTTACTATTTTTTTTTCGTTCCGACATTCTACTATATATATTTTATTTCTCATTATTATTAAGTTACGTTATTATTTACTTATACACCCCTCTTTCATCAAAAGCTGTAAATTTATTTGTTCTTAATAATTTTTAAATATGTATATTGATACATCCGGTATATATTTAATATGTATTTCTTACTGCATCGTTCGCGCACGTCAGTCGACGCCGGTCTTAAGATTGTTAAGTAGGGAACCTCCTGAGTGGGGCCGAGAAAAGAATGTATAAAACCGGCAAGCGGAACGATATAGCTCTCTTTTACTTTTGTGCTCCGTTAGCTCTGACAGTTCCGCCGTTTTCCGCCGTAACCGAAACGCCGACTGACTTTCGCCAACGAGGTAAGCGAATTTAGCAATTGTTTTATAAATCATTCTTCTGGTGTTGAAATTTATTTTGCTCCTAACGTTTTTAGTAACTGTATTAATAGATTTTATTTTTGCTTATTGCTTGTTTAATTTGAGTGATTTTCCGCGTATTTGTGTACGATTCCGAAGTAAGAATTCACTGTGGGCTTTAACTTCAAGGGAAAAGAAATATAATTGGAAAACTCCCAAGCATTCTCGCTGCAAAGCAGGTAAATTCTTGGGGGATTTTCAAGGTATTTCGGGAATTCCAATTCCGGTAAACACCACTAGGGAAAGGAAATACTGTTGGGAAACCTTCAAGCATTCTCGCTGCAAAGCAGGTAAATTCTTGAGGGATTCTCAAAGTATTTCGGGGTTTGTTCAATCTAGTACCATAGGCCTTGGTAGCGTAACTTTAAAATATTTGATAATAGGCAACTTGGAGGAATTTCGTCTGTGTTCGCTGCCATAGCAGGGACATCTTCGAGGGTTTTCCAAGGCGTGAAACGAAATAATCTCACGAGTGTTCGCTGCCATAGCAGGTTCGCCAGGGAGAGGTTTTCGGATTCTGCCGATTAACTGATCTTTACACGATTGATTTTAGCACCAACGGCCGGGGAATATCTGCATAAAAAAAACTGAGGAAATCTATTATTTACCGTTTCTTTTATCTTAAACCGTACACAAATGCCAAGAAACGCTCCCGTAGAACACTGCTAGTGCCTTGATAACGCTTTCTCTGTGTAATTCTCACCGTACTGCTAGTAAATTTTCGCTGATTTTCACCGGCGATTGCCGAAAATTATTAAAGCTTTGCACGTTAGGCTTGTAAGCGTAAAACATTTATTCTGTAATAAAGTGCTTTGGTCTGGGTTGTAATTTAGTATAAATCACAAATACTGAAGGGTTTTCATTAATATTTGGTTAATTTTAAATATATAGTTCCGTGGTTCGTTTTATTTCATTTTCCTAAATTATTTAGAGGCCGAAATAAATTGTAAAATTCTAGAAAGCACAGGTAGTTTCATTTTCCGATAGTGATAAACAATTAAAGCCTGTTTCCCACTTCGCACGGCATAGAGGTCAAGAACAACAGACCCCTGGAATTACTTAACCTCCATCTGTTGCTACCCTGGTAACTTTTGACGCTACCATTTCCGAGAGTTCGGTGGAGTAAACCATCCCAAAAATCTGGCGCCCGAGAAAATCTGGTAGATAGTAAAGCCGCGGGAGTCATAGTGACGTCCGTCAGTCTTCTGAGGAAAGGAAGTACGTCACAATACGCACAGGATTTTTTTTGAAAACCGTTTTTTCGTGTTGTTCTTTACGAAAAACGTAAAAATAACTCAAAAAAGATTTTGAAGATTTTAACTTTTTTGGGGGTAAACCAATACTTTTCTCGCATATTAGATAGGTTGGGCGGAAAAGTAAAAGTTATAGGTAACTTGAAATGCTTAATTTTTTTCTGGCCTACACGAGTGACCAGAATATTAGTTATTAAACTCAAAATAAAATAATTTTTAAATACAGCATGCATGACTGGTTTCTAGAAGTCCTTTTTTTTCAAAGTAATGTTTTTGTTTTGTATATTTGCAAATTTTAATAACTAAAAGTGTTATTGACGTATTTTTGACATTTTGAAATAATTTTTACTAATACTGTATTTTGAGGGTTTTTAATATGTAGGGTTCCTCTTAAGAAAAAATGAAGTTTCACGATACATAATCCTAAAATAAAATAATGTGAAAATACACAGGGTGTACCATTTAAAACAACTAGAATTGATGTTTACTTTCTCTAATATTAGATTGTTTATATGTTGAATACGATTGTTTTTAGGTGGTTTAGTGTTGCCACGTTCCAAGAAAAAGAACTGAGCGATCACATGACAGTAGCTTTTAAGAAATTGTTGGAAGCTTGGTCGAAGCAAAACAATTACTTCCCGAAGAAAATCGTGATAGTCAGAGACGGTGTAGGCGATGGTCAGTTGGATTATTGTAAACGATATGAAGTAGAACAAATAAACAACGTATTACGTGAATTAGAACTCGATATTCAAGTATGTTTCGTAATTGTACAGAAAAGGATAAATACCAGGATATTTACAGCAAGTAAGTCAAATAAAATTTATCTCGTTATGCTTTATCATAATTCAGTTTGTATTTTCAACTCGTTTTTTTTTGGATTCTTTTGTTTTTTTAGCTCCTATACAAAACTGTCAAGTTTCAAAAATATCTTGATCATTAGTGATATTCAACCTGACAATCGATTACAATCATTTCCTGTCATTTAAAAAACAACATGTTCAACAATACATTTTCGATGTCAATCGATCACTCCGATTATAATCGGTATAAAATTATGATGAACAATCGTAAATCGGAAGCATTTGATTGGTCGAAAAATTTAAATAAACTACAGTTTGTCTATGGGTTATGTGATGTGAGTGATATTTTGCAACTGTATATTACATTTTTAGTTAACAGAACAGCATCTATAAAATGAAACGTGATTAAACTAAATGAACTTGTGAAAAGTGTCAAATACACGTGAAATGAACTAAAATAATGATGAGGTTATGTCACTATTGATTTATTTGATTTGTAAAATGACATGACAAATGACAATTTTTTTTTGGTCGTTCAACAAACATCAATCCGTTTTCGATTTCGATTATAAACAAAATCGGAATCAAGATCGAAGTGTTGAATAACACTTTTGTCTTCCTCTCCTGTATATTATTAGGGATATTTATAGAGAAATAAATATCTATTATAACAAACACTTTATTAATTAGTTATGTCGCCAATTCTGGTCGTACATTCATTCAAAAAATTAATCGTCTCGCATTCCTGGTACAATGATGAATAACACCAATTCATTCTAATCCGCAGGACATTGTAGATCAATTTGCAAAGTTATTTGAGAATGTTTTTGTTGTATCGGGTGAGCGACATGAGCACAGATCTGCAATTTATGAATCTCAGGTTTGTGGTGATGTCCTTGATATTAGTGATATCACTGAGGAGGAAATTATCAAAGCTTCACTTAAACTAAAAAAATAGATAGATAGATAGAATTTATTGATCTCATAACATCAAATAATGACATAAGACAAGTCGAACAAGAACAAATCAAAATTAAAAAGTCTAGCTAAAACTAGGACATTTACCTTTAAAATCAATACAGTAATGTAGGTTAACAAATACACGTTATACACAAAAAATAATATGAAAACCTGAAACACACAGGATATGTCAAAATTTAAGATTAAACAAAGTATATGTTGCAGTCTAGACATTCAACGAGTATTTTCAAAATATTCTTCAGCCGAATATGGGCACATGTCAATGAGATAGTTTTTAGTTTTCTCTTTAAATTTATGCATTAAGGCAATATCTTTGAAACTTTGAGGGAGACTATTATACAATTTAATTCCCATTACAATAGGTGATTTCTTACAGATTTCTATAAGCTGGTATGGTATAGAGAAATCTGATTTATATCTTGTATCGTGGGCGTGAATATCACTATTCCGTAAATAATCACTTTTACTTCTATGAACTGATGTAAGTAGATCCAATATATAAAGGCCATACAGAGTTAAAATTCTCAAGCCAATAAAGATAGGTCGACAGGAGTCTACAAATGAGATGTTTGAAATATACCTTAGAATCCTCTTCTGTGACAAAAAAACATTTTTAGCATGAGGAGAACTCTCCCAAATACAAATTCCATAACTAATCCTAGACTGTATTTCACTAAAATAAAGTAAACAAATGTGATTTACATTAATTTGAAAACAATTAGAATTTAACATCTTTGATAAATTTAAACAATGGGTTTTAAATGACAAATTTGAATCAAATAATACTCCCAGAAATTTCACATTTTCTGTTTTTGTTATGTTGGAGTTGTTAACCAATATGTCAAAGTCAGGGGAAAAAGTATTTTGGCGAGGATTAAATGAAATGTAATTCGTTTTGGTTGTATTAAATAACAACGACTGATCACTGGACCAGGCAGAAAATTTCAATAGAGCATTCATAATTTTGTCCTTCAATATGTTTGGGTCTTCATCACTGAACACAAATGTTGAATCATCTGCATAAAGAGTAGTAAATGACTCTGGCATAACATTTATGTATAAGATAAACAATAAAGGGCCAAGTATGGATCCCTGTGGAACTCCTTGTGCATTTACTATAAGATTATATATATATATATATATATATATATATATATATTCCTTTATCAACAATTTTGACAGATTGTAACCTGTTATCCAGGTACAAGGATAGCCATTCATATGTTTTTCCCCTCATGCCATATTTATAAAGCTTGTCTTTCAAAATACTATGTTGCAAAAGCCCGACTGAGATCACAAAATATCCCAATCGGGCTTTCGCCCTGGTTGACTAAATTCAGAACCTCACTGTAGAACGATTCCAAGGCTATTGAAGTTGAAAATGTTGCTCGAAAACCATGTTGATGATCCGTAATTACTTTATGAATTTCTAAAAATTTCAACATCTGCTTCAGCATGGAATACTCAAATATTTTTGACATAACTGGTGATACAGAGATTGGACGGTAATTCGAAATGATTTCAGAAGCACCCTTTTTTAAAATAGGAGAAACAATTAAAACCTTTAGTTCATGAGAGAAAACTCCTTCTTCAAAAGAACTGTTGATTATATTAGTAAGCGGTTTTACTATAAAATTTGCATTTTTTTTAATGACAATACCAGATATGTTATCAGAACCACATGATGGTTTATTTTTGATTTTATTCCTAATTATGTCAAGAACATCTTCTGTTGTGACATATGAAAGAAATATGCTGTTTGAAACAAAATTATTGGAGGGGTACTTTAATGTATAGTTCGGTTCAGATATCGATTTAATTGCTTCATTGGGGGCATTTATGAAGTATTCATTAAATGTATTAGCAATTGTTAGTGGATCATTTACTGTTGCGTTATTAATATTGAAGGTGATAGCTTTTTGAATAGTTTGCTTTCCTCTGAGTTCATTTATAACATTCCAAACGGTTTTGTTTTTATTGGAAGAGTTATTTATCTTACTGTAATAATAATTACTTTTTGTATTCTCAACTAGCCTTTTATGTGAAGCCTTTGCTTTCAGATAGATTGCTTCAAGGTGCGGATATTTACATTTTAAATTAAACAAATCCTTTTACTAGATGAGTTTTTCACTTCATTGCCAACCCACTTTTTGTTGTTTCCTATGGCTTTTTTTGATCTTATAGGGCAACTAATATTGAAGTAATAAATTAGAATATCATGAAATATTTTGAATTTAGTATTAGTATCCGAGGCTTCATAAACGTCCTTCCAAGTTTCTTTAGATAAATGTGATATCAGGGTAGTAATGTTATTTTCACTTGATTCTCTAACATTTATATGGTTATTAATAGTCGTTTGAGAAAACAGATTTACTGATTAACATCTAGTTCTGACGATGTCTCATCATGTATTGTAAAAGACTATTAAGCTTGTGGCGAATTCTCTTCAAATTTTATTTAACTTATCCTTGGATCTTAATACTTTCCCCGATATGGGAAAGGAAGCAAGAATTGTTCCAGTTTTCAAAAATGGTGACCGTTCACACGTCTCCAACTATCGTCCTGTTTCAATTCTGTCAAACTTTTCCAAGCTGTTTGAAATTGTTCTACAATCGCATTTATCCCAGTGTGTGGAACCTTATTTCACCTACTCAGCATGGCTTCATGACTCGTAGGTCTACTGAAACTAATTTACTAACTTTCACACAGCATGTTGCCGAAATTGTGGATTCTGGTGGACAGGTGGATGTTGTATACACAAACCTTTCTAAATCTTTCGATAGAGTGGATCATGATATTTTACATGAACAATTAAAGCAGTTTGGATTTTCCCTGAGAATGATACAGTTTCGTAGATCTTACATTCGTCATAGACAACAATTTGTTTACTACAACAGTTTCCAAAGTATAAATTCAGGTGTGCCGAAGGAACCATTGTTATTCTCGTTATTTATAAATGATTTGGCACTAGCTATAGATACTGTTTTAAGCAGATGATATTTATTAATATCTGACTTGCGTAACTGTGAGAGGCTGTAAAATGTATTCATGAAGTTTATAATTGGTGTGTTTGCAACAATTTTTCCTTGTGTAGCAGAACGATCACTACTAGGCTATGCAACTCTATCTACAGTACCACCTTCATGTAGATGCCCCGCCGAACGTCTGAGACTCCGCTATAAATGGTAAGATGGCGCCACTCGAACCGCCTTAAGCCACACCGATAGTGAAGTAACCTCGTTTTATACATAGTAGCATGGTCAATGATAGAGGCGAACACGGATTACGTATTATTATATACTCCGAATAGTTCATTTTATTTTCATTTTGTAATATTTTGTTTGTTGTTGAATAAAATTATTGCTACACTTGAATGTATTGAAATGTAGTATGGTGACTTTCACAAGGAAGAAATGTTATATTAGGTATTATTCCTATGCTTTAAATTACTGTATTAAAGATCTGGGTGTTATTTTTGATTGAGCATATTCACTTGAAAGTAAGAAATTGTTAAGGTTTTACCAACCTCCTTTGTTTAAAAACATTATACTTTTCTCATATTAGATCTAAACTTGAATATTGCTTTAAGGTATGGAGGCCTCATTACAGCGTCCATGTATCCTGTATTGAAAATTTGCAAAGAAGGTTTCTTAACTACTTGGCTTTCAAGGTTGATGGTACAAACTCACAACGAGGTTTTCAATATGATCTTTTACTTGACAGATTCAATTTTGAGAGTCTTAAGTTCAAAAGGTTTCTTGCTTCTCTGTCGTGTCTCTTTAAGCTTGTACATTGTCTTATCGACTGTCCAAGTTAGCTGGACCTGTATTCTTTATGTGCAATAATTTTAATAAGGTTTGTAAAGAGTGCGATTTGTTTTTTCATAGTTTAAACCACATTAAACTTGTAGCAAGTAGTATTGTGATGTGGTGAATGTGCCCTGAAATGCTGACACCAATTCTCCACAAGAATAGGTTCGTGTCACTACCATTGAGTCTCATGGCAGGAACGGAATCAATAAAATGTCTTCATACAAAATCATTGGTTGGTTTATTATGACTAGAACTGGTACTTACATAGAGCGGAATATGTTATACTTACTAACACATAACTATAAAACTTATTCGGGTTTTAAATTCTACATAACGAGCAACACTAACCTACGTCTACTATTTTTACTACTACATTACTATATTACTGTATATATCACTATATCTGAGCTGGTCAACAGTTTATATTCTATAAAGATCAAGGCGACGTGATTTCAGTCAAGGTGCATTCCATGGCTGAATGCTGTGTTTGCATAAACTATTATTTCATTTGTGTATACTCGTTATGCTTGCAATAACTTTTAATTTAAAATATTAATCGTCTTATTACCTTCATGTTTCAATTTCTATAATGCCTAAAATTAATTATATACAGTATATAATGTTTTAATTTTGCTTATGTTTTATTTTTGTATCATTTATGTCACTCATCACTGTTTTTATTTGTCTACTTTTATTTAAATATAAACGCACATATATGTATTGCCCTTTAAAGGGATTGTGAGATCTGTTGGGAAATAAATGCTATTATTATTATTATCACAAACTAACTTATAATGACAAATAATACGAAAGTTGATATTTGACTGTCGTGGCTAAAGATTCACATGTTAGAAATAATTTTAAATATAGTAACAAGTTGGTTGTTGTTTATTAGTAACTAAAAAAAGAGAACTGTCACTTTAAAAATTTTTATGTCATGTAATGTTACCTGCTAATTTTTCTTAAATAAATTGCATATTTCAACCGGAATAATTACTTTAAAAACTAAAAACCTAACAGGTTATGGGCCCAGGATAGTTCACTTGCCCACCAGCTGTGTAAAAACTTAGTGAATTAAAAACTTTGTGAGAAATAAAAATCGTGATTGTAAGATCTTTTGTTCCCGGTAAAAACTTTGAAGTCAAGTGAGAACTTTAGCGGAATAATATAAAATAAAAATTGGTCAATCTGACGAAAGTGCTTTGATTGAAAAACTATGCGATAATGAAACTTTCGAGATATGGAAATTTCAGGCACTAATACTGTTTATAGCCAACGGACTCTATGCCCTAGGAAAAAACTACTACACCATAGAGGAGTTTTTTAATTGATAAATTGTCTTTCTGTTGTTACCTGCTATGAATCTGCCAAAAATTGTTTTGTTTTTGTGGAACTGTTTTCATTATTTTTAAGGGTTGTCTGTGGTCTTTGATGTAAACAATTATATATGTGTATGTGTATATATATATGAATATATATGTGTGTGTGTTTTGTGTTCTTTAGTTAAGTCATTTTATTATACTTTGTGACATGTTTCACTATAACTGTTGTATAATTTTTTTGTACAATATTTTTTTTATGTGAAATAAATTACTTTCTTTCTTTCTTTCTTTATGAAATTGTAAACGGAGATTGGAAGTTTGAAAACTTGACAAAACCCGAAGAGAAAGCAAAATGGAATAAAAAGGATGCTAAAGCATAAACATTAATAATGACAACTATAGATAAATAGCATTTAATGCATATAATAAACTGAAAATTCATGTCAAATGTATAACAATTGAGTGAATGAAAACGACGAATACTCAGTGTGTATTAGTTTATTACTTTCCAGCTAAGCGCTTTCGGCTATTAAGCCATTATCAAAGCCGTTGTCATTTAAAAAAGTAGGTGTCAAAGCCATCAAGTTGATTAAAAACAATGCTCAAGATAGAATCATTGTTATGATTGAGTCATTGGAATAAAAACATTAAAATACCCTATTGGAAGGGTGTAAAATTATAATTCACATGATGTAAATTCCCTCAAAATTAAAAAAAGTTTTTTAATTTACATCTAGTGTGTACACCATATCCACAGACATTTCAAATGTATAACAAACTGTGTAACATTTTCCATAAGGATTCTGAGCAGCAAAAATTTAATCTGTTACAAGAATTTTTCAATTTTAAATTTGATAAACAAATAGACATGCCACTGAACATAAGCAAAATTGAAAATTTAGCCTTTCGACTTAAAACATTAATCCAATGTGTTAGTCATGATATGATAATATCTAAAATTATTTCTACTCTACCTGAAGAATACAAACATTTTGTCACAGCCTGGGAATCAGCCCCATTAACAGAAAGATCATTAACCAATTTAATATCCAGATTAGTTTCAGAAGAAAATAGAATAAAAGGAACAAAAAAAGACGAAGTGTAACATTTAAAGCTGAAGAAAGGCACATTAAAAATGGAAGAATTGGACATTTTATGAAAGATTGCAGAGCAAAACGATGTTGTACAATATGTAAAAAGAATTACCATACAGAAGAAAACTGTTTTTTTCCGAATAACTTATCAAAAGTCAAAAAGGGATGGTAGTAAAGTAAGATTTCTAACACATGAAAATAAAAATTGTGACTCAAAATTTGATACCACCTTTATCGTGGACTCTGGTTCAACGTCTCATATGCGAAATCTGTATAGCAAGGAAAATGAAACGATGCAAGCAGAAGGTGTTGGACAAATTACTAATAAGTTTTGCCTTCTAAATAATGTGTTATATGTGCCCGATCTAAGTAAAAATCTTTTATCAGTAAGTGCTATAACAGACAAAGGGGGTGATGTAAAATTTACCAAAGTTAAAGTTGTTATTTTAAAAAATGTGTTGGTAGTATTAAATGGAGAAAAACAAAGCAATGGGCTATATGAAATAAATTTTTGTAAAGATAATGAAAGCTTGATTGCTGAAAAACAAATAAAATTAAAAGCTAGTGGCATAGAAAATTGGGACACTTATCATTACAGAATTTTAAAAAACTCCTAGATATTTCTAACGGAATGGAAGTAAACAAGAATGATTTTATTAATCTTGAAAAATAATGTGAGGTCTGCATAAAGTCAAAACAAGTCCGAAATCCTTTCTCTACAACAAGGTCAAGAGCTACTTGTCCACTAGAAATATTACATATGGATGAAAAGAATTATATTTCAACTCTTTTGGATGATTTTCCTCATTATTTAGTTGTATATTTATTAAAACACAAATATGAGGCTACAGATTATCTTAAACAATGTATAGAAGAAATGGAGGCTCATAAAAATGGAAGAGTACACAAGATAAGATGTGACAGAGGCGAGCTCTCAAATTTAAAACTAAAACAGTGGTGTAACATGAAGGGGATCGTATTGGATTATACAGTACCTCATTCTCCGCAGATGAATGGCAAAGCTGAATGCCTAAACCGAACTCTTCTAGAAAAGGCGCGAGCATTAATATTCGACTCAGGAATAACAAAAAAAATTTAGGGTAAAGCTGTTTATGTAGCCACTTGTCTACTAAATCGCAGTGCAACCGAATCAAGCATTACTGGAAAAACTCAATCGGAAAATTGGACAGGAAAGCAGCCTAATCTGTCCGGACTTCACTTTTTCGGTTGCAAAGCCTTTGCAAAAACCCTAGGATACCTTAAAAAACTAGAGCCAAGAATATATCTTTATTGGTTATGCACCAAATGGCTATAGATTGTTTGATAATCATAAAAAACGAGTAGTAGTTACTTGAGATGTTATTTTCAAAGACGAAAACCATGAAGATATGCAAAAAGAAGACGAGATTAAAAACTCGAATCGACTGATGAAGAAGAATAAAATCTAAATAATGACAATGGAAATAAAAAAATCTGAACGATGACAGCGAAAATGAAGAGAATCAGCATGAATACGAAAATGAACAATTTGAACCAATTATAAATTTAGGAGAAGGTGAAAGAGAAGACCCAATAGAAAACAGACGAGAAAGAAAAATAAATTTGCCAAAAAGGTATAACGATTATGTGATGTTAACATATTAAGAAGCAGTCAACAGTTGGGAAAAGGAAAATTGGATACAAGCAATAGAAGAAGAAAAGGAGTCTTCAAGAAGAAATAAAACTTGGGACTTAGTTGATTTGTCAGAAGCTAATAAAAAAAAGATTTTGACCAGCAAATGGGTGTTCAAATTAAAAAATGATGGAAGATATAAAGCCAGATTGGTAGTACGAGGGTGTCAACAAGTGTATGGGATAGATTTTGAAGATACTTTTAGTCCAGTAGTCAGCTCAACAGCTCTAAGGGTAATGTTTGGCTTAGCAGTCAAAAACAACTAGAAAATGAAAAAGTTTGACATCAAAACAGCTTTTCTATATGGCGAACTTCATGTCATTACCTGAAGGCTACGAAGATAATAATAACAAAATTGGCCGTCTTCGAAAGTCCTTGTATGGTCTAAAACAAGCTCCTCTTCTTTGGAATGAGCATTTTACACGTCTTTTAAAAGATTTTGGTTTGTCTTCACTAAGAAGTGAAAGATGCATATTTAAAAACAAAGAAAGTAATATTTTCCTTGCTATATATGTTCATGATGGCTTAATCATGGGAGAAAATGAACAGGAAATAGATGATTTATTAGAAGCAAAATTATCAAATAGTAAAATATAAGGCATTAGACAATTTTTTGGGAATAAACATAAAAATAGAGAAAGAAAGAATAATACTCAGTCAAAAGGAATACACTGAAGAAATGATAAAAATGTTTAACATGGAAGAAGCAAAACCAATTTCAGCTCCAACAATTCATTTTGAAGATACAAAGGAATATAAAGAAGAAAACAAGAAACCCAAAAATTTTCCATTCAGAGAAGCTAATAAAACAAGACCTGATATTTCTTATGTAGTCAGTTATGAAACCCGAAAAATGGAAAATCCTACAAATTATATATTTCAAACCTAAAACAAACTATAAAATATTTAATCAAAACTAAAAATATGGGCATTTGCTTTAAAAATTATCAAAGTGCCCAAAATGGAGACTATATTTTGACAGCATATTGTGATTCTGACTTCGCGGGTGACAGAGAAAGTAGAAAAAGTACAACAGGGTATGTGGTGTTTTTTGCTAATGGACCTATTACATGGTGTTCCTGCAAACAGCCAATCGTATCTCTCTCAAGCACCAAAGCTGAATACATACCAGCAGCAGAGTGTGTGAAAGAACTCTTGTTTTTAAAATCACTAATTGAAGAATAATTTGAAATGTAGACAACCAAAGTGCGATCAAAAATAATTAAAAACGGACAGTTCAATAAGAGAAGTAAACATATTGATGTGCGGTATCATTTTATTAATGAAAAGGTTAGTGATGGTGTAAGATAAACTATTGCCCTACTGACTTAGAAACGGCGGATATATTTACAAAGTGTCTAGGAACTGTTAAATTTCAGAAACTCTCTCATGTTTGAACTCTAGTTTTAAAAAAATATTGTTTTGGTATTTTTAAAATCTTAATTAAGATATTTAAAATTAGGAGAAGGTGTTAGAAATAATTTTAAATATCAAACAAGTAGGTTGTTGTTTATCAGTAACTAGAAAAAGAGAACTGTCAATTTAAAAATTTTTATGTCATGTAATGCTACCTGCTAATTTTTCTTAAATAAATTGCATATTTCAACCGGGATAATTACTTTAAAAACTAGAAACCTAACATCGCAGTCGTATGTTTATAATAATCTAAAACTACAATTATAGAATGTAAATATACATCACAAAAAATAATTAAAATCTTCCTTACGTCATTATTGAATTCTTATATTTCAAATAATCTTCTCACATAAATATTTTTTTCCTCAGATAGAGATGGTAACTTCGAAAACCCTCGACCCGGTACGATCCTGGACCATTCAGTGACGAGACGATACCTGTGCGACTTCTTTTTGGTACCTCAAAACGTACGATTCGGAACCGTAAATCCGACGCACTACATAGTGTTACACGACACCTGCAATTTAAAACCGGATCAAATCCAACGATTGTGCTACAAATTATGCCATCTGTACTACAATTGGTCCGGTACGATTCGGGTTCCGGCGCCTTGTCAGTACGCGCACAAATTGGCCGCGTTAGTCGGACAACATATTAAGCAACTGCCGAGTTCTGCGTTAGCGGATACGTTGTTTTATCTTTGAAAATGTTTTCTGTTGTTACGAATTTATTTTGTAGAAAGTACGGGTTTAATTTAAACAGTATTTATGTTTATTTGAACTACTTAGATTAATTTTCGTTGAAAATAATTTTTTGTATTAATTATTGTGAATTACCGAATTTGTTTTCGGAATGTTTATACTAGAGAAGAGACTAGCTTGTTTTTTTCTTAATGTTTGACTATTCCAAAGAAATTGGATTGGATTTATTACATTTTATAGAAATTTTTAGTGTTTGGAAAATTTCTTCCTTCTCGTTCTTATATGTTTATGTGCTTTTTATATATGCTTCTTTAATTCCTAGACGTTTATATATCAATATAATTTCTTGGATAAATTTTCTTGATTTTTGGTCCGTTTTAATGAATAACATGTTTGTTTTTATAAAAATAGTTTTTGACATTTCAGCTTTATCGAAATATTACCTGTGACATTGACATGAATATCAAAATACAAAGACAGATAAGCCACTACCTTCACCAATCTGTTAACCAAATGAAATATATTCTTATAATGTTTCAATAATAATGTTAACGCTTAAAATTGTTTGCCTATTGAAATTAATTAATAATTTTTTTTTAATTTTTCACCGATTTGTTAACCGCTGTACTATGTACCAAAATATAGGTAATATGATAATAAACGCATCGCCTATATTAAACCTGTCAATAATTATCTTTAACAGGCTTTGAAGTTTGAAAATCGGAGGAAGCGATGGTGTACGAGGGAGAAAGTAGACGGCCGAAGTCCGTGCAATACAAGAGTACATGATATAACAGCTGTGTGGGCATTATCCCTCCATTGTAAGCCACTGTGCAGCGATTGACAATTAACTTAATTTAATTTATAATTATCAATTCATCATCTTCCATTAGCCGCACGCGTCCCCTGCTGGACATAAGCCTCCTCCAGTGCCAGCCATTTATTTCGATCTTGAGCGGCATTTATCCCATTTCCTACATTTCTTTTCACGTCATCACTCCATCTCGTTGGCGGTCTACCTCTGCTTCTAGGTCGCCATTCCATCAGTATCTTTGTCCATTTGTTATCTTTCATTCGGGCTATATGTCATACCCATTTCCATATACGTTGGGTCATAATCTCAATAATGTCCTTGACTTTTGTTTTGTTCCTTATTGTTACATTCCTCTATGAGTCATTCTCATTTTCTCTGCTGTTTTGTTAAGATGAGCATTTTTGCACATTATGTCATTGCATTGCTCATAAACTCGCTTTTTTAAGCATAGTGGTATATTATCCTTGAGAGTGGCGCTCAGTTTGCCAAAAGCTACCCAACCTAATCGAATACGACGATTTATCTCGCATGTTTGGTTGTCTCTACCTATTCTCAGTTCATGACCTAGGAATTTGTATTCGGATACTTGGTTTATTCCGCTTCCGTCAATGTCTATATTGCTGTTGGTTACGAGATTTGTCATACATTTAGTTTTTTCTAGATTGATTACTAGGCCAACGTCCTTCGTTACTTGCTTTAAGTCGGCGATCGTCTTTTTGGCATCTCCCAAATTATCAGCAATTACTACAATATCGTCGGCGAATCGCAAATGGTTTAACGCATTAATTCCCAAAGGTAATAATTAGAACTATTTGGGTGATTGAACTGTTTATTATGGATAAAAATATATTCAAAAAGACAGTTATAACAAAAAAAAAAAATTTCCATTACACGAGGTGCAGCAAAATGTTGCGTTTACGCAACTTTGGGATTTGCAGGATATATAAAGTTGATCTAGCTTTGTGAAATTGTTTGAAGCAATCAGGATGGAGATGTACCTGACATTTTGTACACATATATATGGTATTGCTTTTACACTGTCGGCATCTTCTTCTGGTCTTATTTTCATGTTCAACTATCATATGACGAACATTGTCAAAGCACAAAGTGGAAGGTAATGCATTTTTAGATGGTCTTCCACAGGCCGGCTTTACGGAACCACTATTTAGCATATTGGGTCCTACAATTTCCTCATTCCCTGACTGACCGCAACATACGATTTGAACTCTAACTGTGACTTCTTTTGTTTATTTCGTCGCCTTAACCTTCCAGTAGTCGCGGGTGTTGCTCAACAAAAATGGTCGGGGATGTATCCGACGGATACATAACTTTTATTATTGAAATACAATTCCAATTTTTAAAACGGTAAAATTTGTGTGCTAGTAAATTATAGAGAGCAATGATTAAATTCGTTAACATATGTATTTTCAGTAAAAAGATGATTACATAAATCAATAATTCTTAAAATATATAAAAAATGAAATAATTTGCAGTTATTTGCATAAGTTGCATATTGTGAGCCATTAATCCACATATCTTAATCTTCTAGTCTACTTTTCTTGGTAGGCACTCCACAATTGTCTA
Organism: Galeruca laticollis; assembly: GCA_963921935.1. Classification (NCBI taxonomy): domain Eukaryota; kingdom Metazoa; phylum Arthropoda; class Insecta; order Coleoptera; family Chrysomelidae; genus Galeruca; species Galeruca laticollis. The sequence continues at coordinate 211,551,138 of OY998175.1, read as the reverse complement.
GACAAACGACACTAGAGTGTTGGAGACAAAGATGTCTTTGGCAGGAGGAGCACTGGAATTTTGTTAACCTGGTGCGTTTTTCTCGGTGGCATGACACACAACGTTTACGTTTTTGCTCATTAGGTTGCTGCACTTTTTCTTCTTCTTGTCCGACTACTTCTTTGAGTCTGGTTGATAGCTCACGAGGTAGACCAGTGTTGGAGGTACTACGTCTTTGGTGGTGTGGTTTGATTAATTCGTTACCAAGTTTTCGCAAAAATGCCGCCGACTTTTTGTTTCATTTCCGTTCCCTATATGAATAACTTGGGAGCTTATTCCTCCCACATTAAGCATCGAAAAAAATACAACCATCGGCCAACGTCTTGTATTCCTGGCAACACTATAAGAGGAACATAATTTATCTACAACGTCGACACCTCCTTTGGTTTCGTTATAGATAGTAATTATTTCGGGTTTCATATGATCCCCAGTAGTTTCGTCAATTTTGTCCTCAAAGTGTAAACTAGAAATTAGAACATGTTTGTTTTTTTTTGGGAACGTAGGACACTATTGTTCCTTCTTTTCCGAAACCAAACATACTTGATTTTACAGGACGTTCTTTTAAAACTTTCAACGGTGTTGGAATTTGCCACTTGTTTCTTTTTAATGTTCCTACCATGGACAACTTATGGTTTATAGCTAAATCTTGGAGTAATGAAACATCGCTGAACCAATTGTCCATAGTGACGTTACGTCCAGTGTTGTGTTTGGGTAAGATCATCCTTTTTACAATAACAACGCTTTTGTTGCTGATAGAATAGGGGCCATCTGGTTGTGTTCCAGCATAAATTTCCATATTACTAGTGTAATATGTTTTAGCATCAACCAGCGCAAAGATCTTAATACCGTACTTGGCCTGTTTTGATGGTATATATTAAATAAAGTTCCAGCTTTTCATCGATTGTTACATTAGCTCCTCGTGAATAAGATGTTTTACTGTTTTCAACAAAAATCCCAAATATTTCTCGCACGGCAGCTAACCGATCAATTTTTTTTCTCTCATATCTAGACTGTCGGTTATCGAGCCTGATACAGCTCATCAGGAATCTAAAACGAATTAAGCTCATCGTCAATCTGAATATTTCAACACCGTTTACTGTTGCGTCCCACAGCTCTTCTAAGTTCAATCGGCCGCCTTTATAAAGTCCAGCCAAGTAAAGTAGTTCTATAAATGCATGGATTTCGATCATACCAGTAATACGTGCGTCTCTTTCTCTGCTGAAATTGGGTTGTACACTTATTATATGCTGATTCGTGTAAGTGACTATGAGGTTTAGAATACAGTCATCGAATAGACACTTCCAAGCATCCTGTAACTTGGCGAGCGTTGCCAATAACTCCTGGAAGACGTGCAAGTATGTTTTGCTTCTCTAATCTTCCTTTTTTGTTATAGGGTGTTTTTTTCCATGAATATTTGTCAACGATTTTTCCGTTCTTTTTTCTGACAGCAACATAACAATTTTCATCTTCATCATCTGATGATATACTTGCATCCGTATCGTCGTGTTCACTATCTGAATCCTCTTTTCTTTCTTCTATGGCTTCGGAACAGTCAGTATCATAATCTTCTTCTAAGACGTGTTCAACTCCGTCATCATCATCGTCTTCAAGAAGGAGTCGTTCGAGCTCTAATACGTCTGCGTCATTATTGAAGCTATACATTCACTTGGAAGCCATAATTCACTGCAAAAACAACAAAAACCTTAATAGTTAGGACAATAATTTAGAACAGACAAGAATGCTCGCGGGTATCTCACAGATACAAGTTTATTTTTTTTATGTTTTTTAGTAGCTAAGTATAAAATATTAACAGATGGTCTACTTGAAACAAAAAGGACTGCGCTTACATAAATTAAATAAATATACAAGCAAATCAGCAAAACTTACATGAATGATCGCAGTGTATCTCTCAAATAAAAGTGGCACTTTTTTTACAAACTGTTCACTCTACAAAGTTTGCACCAATACTAACCTCAAAACTTCCCTCGAGCAGGTAGGTAGACGAGAGCACATCCCCACCGTTAACTAGGTGTTCGAGATATATGAGAAAAAAGTATCGGTATGTATATCTCAGATACGCGCGACTACTGGAAGGTTAATGTAGAACTATTGTATGTCACAAAACGTGAATTTTTCAGGAGCGCATTTATTTTCATTTGGAAATAAAAGCAAGATTTTTAATTTGCGATATTATCACTATATCTTCAAATTCATGTGTGTAAGAGTATAGTAGTAGATTTTAAATGAATAGTTCGTAAATAAAAAAATGTGGACATATAATAGTAAAACAAACTTCAAGTATTTTATCTCCATTTGTTACGAGTTACCATAGTTAGAGTTAGAATTGTTCTATTTTATAAAATATAGTGTAATAACTAGAAAACTGGCTTTATTATTACAAAATGATATAAATTATAAAGAAACCGAATTCAAAACTCATCAACATTATACAAAAAATGAAAAAATAATGTAAAACTTGAATAAATCTATGCTATTAGTTTTCAAATATAGAATATAAAAAAGCCCAAAACTACAGCATTTTGTAAAATATAGTGTACGGATCATAATGTAGTATACAATTTTCATTCACTATCGGAATCCTTAGGATTGTTGAGAGTATATGGCGAACGTCTAAAAAATTCATGATATTGGGATTTTATCACACCTTTTTCACAAAGAAATTAAAGATGATCGTATTTTTTTTTCTGGAGTGGTATTGGTTTTTTGTAAAGAGCCTCCAGTATTGCCACTGTCAATTTTTTTTCTTCCCCTTTGAAGTATGTTTATTCTGTTGAAATTCTCTTGGTTGTAGCTTGTTTTAAATAGCAGGATATTGGGTAATTCGGGATTGGTTTTGATCATTTTCATTAAAGAAATGAGTACTTTTTCTCCATTTTCATCTTTATCAAAATTAATAGCAGTATTTTCCTGGAGCGTCTTGAGATCATTTACTTCGTTTTGACACAGCTCAATCACTTCATACGGTTTTGTTCTCCTAGCTAATCTTCCTATAGATACACACTGATCGGGAGTATAAACAGGTATATTTTGGGCAACTCTTTCTGTTACACTGTGTACAGAATCTCCCTCATTTTGCGTATGACCACGTTCTAAATAGGTGTAACGAATTGAAATTGAATATGTACGAGTTAAGTGGTTGTATAGTGAAAAAAGATATTTGTTTCGATTCTGTCCCCCACAGTTATCAAAAAAAAAAATGAAAATGTTTTGACCCCCATTTTACCTGCATTTCAACATACTGTAGAAGGCAAGTTCCTATTTCAGAAGAGCCTCTGTTAGCAATACATTCGTGCCACATAAAGCACTGGCATTCTTTGGTTCCTAAATTAAAAACTGTAAAATTATGGGCTGACAGTTTCAATTTGTAATATGCTAAGCCAACATCGGATTTTGGCACCGGCAGTATCTGTTGCAAATCAAAAACAGCAACGCACATTTTGGAGTTTTGAGATGCCATATCTTTTTCAGTTTTCTCCAGTTCCCGAGCCAATTCTTTATTTTTAATATGTTGCTTGTACCCCACCTCCATAGTAAGGCGGTCTTCTTTTGAAAAAATTTCGTATTTGTGGCATATGTTGCATACATCTTTTTTTGGCCGAAAAAGTGAGAGGTTAAATTCTGAACTATAAATATGTCTACTCTCCGTAGATACTTCAGATATATTGTTCTCATTACAATGTTCTTCATACAATGTGTACATTCTTGTAATGTACACATTGTATCAATGTTTGTGGAAGATATTTTCTGTCACTTGTCTTTCGGCAGTAGTGACTATCTACAGTCTGAAATGACTTAATGTGATCTCTGACCACAGTTTGTAGAATAATACGGTTGCCTCGTAACTTTTAACCAATCATGACACGGCCAGTCGTGACGTCACAAGTATGTTGTTGGCAAATTGTGAGCATTTCAAATGTAATGAAAATAATGTTTGTAATAATTACAGGGCAAGTTTATTAAAATCGAGACAAAGGACAATGAATGATAACTAAAAGTATATTTTCCATTAAAATATTAAAACTTAAACGAAGGCGGTATTATATGAATTACACGATGAATGTTTATTTGTACCTATATTATAGTTATTTTGGGTCTTAAATAAGACAAAGTATTACGACAAAATATATTTATATCAAAACACAAACAACAACAAAAATGGTTTAAAATTAATTAACATACCTAAGTAATAATAATAGAATAATATATTATGTTACAGTTTTTCTCATTTTTTTATAAAAGCTTCATCGGTGTCACGTTTTCTTTTATTCAATGAATGTTCTTCAGATTTCTTTGAATTAAGGTATTTTATTCTGATAAATACTCCCTGTCGAACAAATGAGTAAATTAATTTTTTGGCAATAAGTGGTTCTTTTTTACTTATAAAATTAGTTGTACATTTTACAATTTTTGTTTTAATTTTAAATTAATCTTTATGTACCTTAACGAACCACATATCCAAACGTTCAACATCACTTTGCCAAGAAGATGAGGGCTCAGTTAAGCCACCAAACGCAATGCCATCATGGGCTTTGTGCCCATGATGGCATTGCATAAGAATGAAGGTTTTTTTCCTCATTCTTGTACGTGTAGGTACCAAGTTCTGGAAATTCCTTGTTGTGTTTTCTAGCCAGATATCCAGCTATATATATCAAACCATCTTTTTCGTAAATATGTTTGGTGGACGTATCAGAAGAAGTTGTACTTGAAATTTCACTCATCGCTTCTTCATCGCTACTATCTTTTGGTACAATTTGTTTCAAAGAATCAATACTAGCTTGTTTGAGGGCATTAGCAAGTATAAACTCTTCTTGTTCTGTCTCCTTCGGCTGCTGAGTATTGGGATTCTTCTGTACTATCCCTGGATTTTTCCCAAAAGAATCATCCTTAATCGATATATAGCATTAAGTGGAGCAGGATGGTCATGCAAGCCGTCTCTTGATCTAATCTGAAAAGTTTTAAAATATTTTATTTGAATATACCAAGCTTTGATAAAAGATATAACTATACCTGGCAAAATAAATTTTCACGACAATCCTGATTCATCCTATGGGTCAAGATATATGAGGCTTTATACCTTTCCTTCATGTCTACAAATAATTGCTTTAGAGACGATGTTGAAATAACAGCTGCCTTTTGGAATATCTGCACACCGTTTTTAGAAATTGCTCGCATGTTTAAAATGGTTTTCATTAGATGGTCTAAAACCTCATTTTGCATTTCTAATTTTTTTCCATACGCTACTTTAGAGTTGACTGTCTCTGAAGGACAATATGAATTTAAAATGTCAAACCATTTATTGATAAGCTCAATGAATTCTCCCACATTTTGAGCCAACTCTTTATTTGATCCAGGGCAATATATCTTTAAAGCTGTAGCTGTTGTATGAGATAACAGCTGAGCTTCTAAAGACACATTCTGTCTTTGTGCTTTTTCACAAGTAATATGTAACTTGTGGCACGAACTAATTTCACTTCTACAATCATTTATGATGGCTACGAGTGGCTCCTTAGTTATTATAGTCCCATCCTCTAAATTAAACCCGTGGTCAAGGAATCAATTTCTAATTAATTTTAAAGTGTGGGGTACATCAGCAAAAATAAATATTTTATTTCCTGTCACTGGATGAGCAAAATATGTATTATGGACGGTTATATTCATTTCTTTCCATAGTCCAATATTTCCACCTCCACAATCAGATACACATGCCACAACATCGTAGTTAATATTATTTAGCTCTTTAATAGTTTCTTCCAACAAAGACTTTTATCATTTTGGTATCAAATCCGATAAATACTGACTGTTTCCATGAGCTAAAGAGGCCTCTTGCCATTATAACCTGCATGTATGAATGGGGACCTACGATTTTATCCAGCTTCTGGTCATATTCGATAAGTGATGATATTTTAATTTAATTAACTGTCTCGACCCGTACTTCGTGGAATCTGCTCATATTAGTGTTTTAAATGAAACTCACGGTTTCTAGTTAATTCCACAATATAATAAAAGTTATTGAAAATTCTAAAAAATTGACAATTGTTTCGATAAATCAATATCATCGTCAGATTTATCGAAACAATTGTCAATTTTTTAGAATTTTCAATAACTTTTATTATATTGTGGAATTAACTAGAAACCGTGAGTTTCATTTGAAACACTAATATTTTAATTTCATCATACGAAAGTACAGTCACCCTTTCGAAATTATTTATATCTTTTCCAGATATGTTCATTATTTTTAAAACATCTATTAATATTCCATGTTGCAAATCAATGTTCGATGCTCAAGTGTTGATATACCTGGCAATGGATATTTTAATGTTTCTCTAACATAAATATAGGCACGTTTGCTAAAATATCTCAATGTAAACGCCTTAGAAATTTTTTCGCTGGTCCATCTGGCTTTGGTTTTATTTTTTAATAGAACTTCAATTTGGTTTTGTGTTAAAAAACCTCCTAAAAGTTCTTTTAGTTGTCCATCCAACGTATTTTGACTTTCATCAGCACTGAGTTGCAATTTCTTGTTTGTGGAAATAGGGTTTTCTATTTCTGCTTTGTCTTGTTGTACTTCATTCTTTAATTTTTCAGATTGTTCTTGAAGAGCGATATATTTTTGAGATAAAATTTCATGTGGACTTGGATTATCTTGTATGCTGTTCAAACTACAAGCTGGCACATCCTGGGGCAAATCAATCTGTTTGGCACCTTCTTCTATTAATATACTTTGAACAATTCGTTTTTCCTCTTTTAACTTCATTCTCTTACTCCTTTCACTAATATTCTGTTCAGGAGCCAATGGAAGATTAAGTGATGGAATAGCTAAAATATATACAATAAAACACTTATTTTTTTCGGGCAAGATTTCATTGACAACTTACCTATTTCTTTGAGTCTTCTTGGCAATTTATTTGTTATCTGAGCTTCAATCATGTCTTCATATCCAGCGCAAAATGTTTACTGCAGACACGTTTATTTTTTGGATCAAAGGGGCCTTTTCTTCGACAAAGACGAACCCATTGTTACTTAGTTAAATTAAATTCAAAATAGTCTATAGATACACTAATAAAGTTTATAAATAAAAACAACACGAAGAAAACTCCGAAAACTTCAATTTAAACCACAATAAACAACAGTCGGTACAACAAAAGAAAACTACGGAAACTCGTAATGTAACGCGCAACGGTCAGCCTCTAGCATACTGGTGACGTAGCCTGTGACGTATTACCCGCGATGTTGCCGGCAAAGTGAGGCAACCGTATTATTCTACAAACCGTGATCTCTGTCAATGTTTTTGACTTCACCATTCAACTTGAAGTTGTTACATGCCCTTCCCCTTCTATCCTCCAATATTATTCCCGAACTTCCCATTTTATTGAAAACAGTTTCTATCATTTGTCCATTTATATTAAGAGTGTTTAAAAAGAATATTTTGCAGACTTCTACGTTACTGCCGTCTTGTGCCAAAACATATTTATATGTAAAGTTTCTTGTAGTTTATGTATCTCATGATTTTTTTGACGGATTCGTTGTTTTTGTTCTTTAACCAGATACTTTAAAATGTAATCTCTTTTCCGTTAATATCGAATAATCCCCAAAACTCTTTGAATATAGAGTTCCGTTGCTCTTCTGTAAACTTATTTTTACAGTTTTCGCATGATGGTTTTAATACTTTTTTGGGCTGCTGTTTTCCTTTCCAATTGATGTACGCCTCTCATCTGTTTCGAGAGCGTTTAATAACATTCCTCCTCCAACTGTTGATATTCGTTTTTTCTTATTCTCGGCTTCGTAACGGTACTTTCATCGTTGTCTTGTTGCAAGTTATTTTCTTCATCGTCTTCGGGCACGTTTTCCTTATCAGTAGATCTATTGGATGCTGGAGGTTCATAGTCAAGATCTTCACTGTCGTGATCTGTAGCAAACGGATCTGTGTCGGAAGAAGAAATATTGATATCTTCATATAAATTACTTGTGGACTCGCGTTGTAATTCCACTGAATCATCTACCATTTCAGACTTTCGAAAAAAATATCTCAAAACTTCTCAGAGTTGGCATATTGTGGAAAAAGTGTTGACTCCCATCATAGGTCGATGACTCAAACGGACGTAAGCTTGATGGCGGTTCCAAGTTCATGGACATTGAAATAATATCTTGACCATTATTGGCTCTTTTGAGTTCTTGGCATATACTTGTGGAAACCACATTACCATAAAAATGAGTAACCGTACAAATATAGGTAGTAGAAATGTATCTGTTTATCACTTTACTTATTATCAGCTTACTTAATTTAAATCGTCATCAAAAGAATACAACACATCAATGAACAAAAATTATTACTAGAGAGTAACTACTTTGCTATGAATCGAAGAGAATTTAAAACCAAGATTATTAATACTAATTTTAACAAGAGACAGTCCTAACCTGCATTATATAATTGTATACTCACATTATTATTATTAATCAGTATCTCACATTTAACACTGGAATCGCTAAGAGGTCTGTTTTCAAGCAATTTTAATATTTTCGCAGATCTGCTTTGTAACATCGTCAATTGTATACTAAATACACTACAGAACTATTCTATGTCCACTATTTATGAATTGTAAGTCCTATTGCTCCGATCAGAAATATTCTAACTCCACCTATTCTTTTTCACATAGAATGCATTTAGCATATAGCATACTTTTGCATCAAACAATATACAACTGACGGAGATCCGATATTTCAATACTAACCTATATAAGTGAAACCGCTGCAGTTGGAGATCCAATAGTTCTACACACTATAGAGATGAGCACATAGCGTTATTTAGTATTAAAAACGAAAATTCTCCATTTTTGGACTTACAATAGTTCTGCATTAAGGTGACGATTTCCTATATTATATACTTTCCAGGAATTTACTATAACACTATCCATCAAATTTATGAAAAGCGGCCACCACCATTTTATCCCCTTTACATGAATCCTGTAGTTTGAAATGCCTGTATCGTGGAGATCAACTCCTCCCATGCACTGCTTGTAATCGGCAATAAGTTTTGGCTGTGGAATTGCAATTTTCTTTTTTTCTTTTCTGTCGTATCTTTTTGCAGCTATAAGGGGTTCAATGCTGCAGGTATTACTTGCCATTGCTACAATTATTCAATCTAGCAATACTAACGAACACAACTTCACGACCAATCAATTCAAACTACACAGGACTCACAGGTTGTGGATAGATATTATCACGATCGCCACGAGTCTCGCCCTCTCCGAACTTTGCCGCATTGTAATGCTCAGTAATCCCAAAGTTGCGTAAACGCAACGATAATAGAGAGTTGAAGTGATGTCATGAACGTAAACGTGTAAATTGACAGTTGCTCATGCGCAGTTAATAAATATTCACGTTAAGGTTTACGGACCTCCGTTAACGTACGTACTCTCACGTAAGCGTCTAACGTTAATCGATGCTATCCGAACACCTGCCGGAAATTTCCGATTCCCCCTATTCTGTTATTTGGAAATTGAAACTTTTGTATAAAATGCACAGAACACCTTGATACAATGTAAAGGGATTGTCTTTGATGTGAAGGTTATCTATTATTTATTTATCAACATTTACTGGGGTATTACAAATAAGTTTATGTATTCGTATTTATCTGTAACTGAGAATGAAATGGATAATTTCTCGAAATGTTAAATGCCAAGCTAAAATTTTTGTAGAAAATCAGAAAACAAAAAGTTAGGTTCGTTAATGTATGTAAACAAAATTTCACATTAACAGTTGATGACTTCATCTGGTACTTCAACTCTGAATTTATACAATAGAACGTAAACGTAATATTCTTGCGTTTACGTCTACGTACTACAATCACTTCAACTCCAATAAAAATGGCATATCACACAAAAACTGATAAAATCTCAACAAATCGGATAGTGTGATATTATGTACTGATAGTAAGTCAATTTATTTTCGCGAACTGTCATATAAATTTTCTCTCTATATATTATTTCTGGGACGGATTAAAAATGATATTTGAGTACTTTTGAGAAGTTCATCAAAAATACGGTTTATTGATAAATCGCTAAATTTTCTTTCCAAATTATTAATAAATATGTCTAAAATAACATACAATGGATGAAAATTCAATAAACTCAATGACGTATTCACGAAAAAATAGATTAAAACATGTTTCGTATGCGCAACGCTGGGTACTAATGGGTTAAATATTCGCCATCAATGTTGATGCCCTTTCCTTCCCAATTGAGTTTCTTGAAAGTGTATTCTTTTACTGCTGTGAATAGTTTAGGAGATATTGTATCGCCTTGTCTAATTTTCTTATTTCCTTGTTGGTTAATGGATCTATAGTCTATTCTACACTGTTGCAGGGCTGACAAAATTGCTGGGAGTTCTACTGTATCGAAGGCCTTTTTAATGTCGATAAATATCAAAACAAGCGGTTTATTGTACTCTATCGGTTTTTCTATCAAAGTTTTGATTGTAATTGGTCGTTTGTCCCATATCCGCTTCTAAAGCCTGCCTGTTCTCGAATCTAACTTCCGTTCTAAGCGTTTAGGTATTATCTTAGTAAACCACTTGTAGAGGTGAGAGTAAGCTAATAAGTAAGTTTAAAGCTTTCTAAATTAGTTATATCTCCCTTTTCATGGATTATAATTTTCACTGCATTATTCCATTTCGTTGGAATCATACCGTTCATTAAATAGATGTTAAAGAGTGAGACTATGACTTTCAATAGTTCCCCCCTGCCAGCTTTTATAGCTTCCACCACAACCTGGTGCTTTGTTATTTTTCATTTCTCTAAGGGAATCTGTAGCTTCTTCTATTATGCCTTGGTTTTGGATTTTGACTTTGAACTTATTCTCTGTGATCTCTGTTTTTTTTTAATTTCACTTCTGTATCGTTATTCATAGAAGTCTTCGACGATTTCTATCAGTCTTTTTCTAGTTTATTTTTATCTTTGAGTTTGAAGATTACCTTTTTTCCATTGGCCTAGTTTTTTCTAAGTACCTTCATACTCCTATTCTCTTTGATCACTTGTTTGGTTCTCTTTGTGTTGTATTTTCTCAAATCTGCATATTTCCTTTGAAATTGTTCTGCTTAATTCCCTTATTCCCATTAGATCTTCGTTCTATTGTCCTTGTCTGAGTTTTCTTTGTTTAATTAGATCTGCCGTGCTTTTGCTCAGTTTTTCTTCTGTAGGTTTAGCTATTTTGAAGTGTTCTGATTGTGCTTTTATTAGTGTTTCAGTGATTGTTTCATTCAAGGTATCTATGTCTAATTATTGATTTCGACGTAAGGATTGTGTTACGGATTCACTGTAATAGCTTCTGGCATATTCCATCTTGTTAGCTGTTCCTCACAAATCATTCTCGTTCGTTTGTTCTTAATATTAACTTTTATTGTTGCCCTTACAGCTCTATGGTCGCTCCCTACGCAGAATTTGTTAACCACTGTAACATCGGTGACATTTATTTTCCTTGTTGTTATGAAGAAGTCTATTTCATTATTTGATTTTGCATCCGGACTTGCACATTGCATTTTCTTTTTTAAGGTGTTCATTGCATATAAGTTGTGATTATGTAGGTAGTCCCGCAGTGGTTGTCCTCTTTCGTTTCTGCCCTCCAAACCGAAATTCCCAATCGCAATCTCTGATTCGTCCATGCGTCTTCCGTGCTTAGCATGGAAATCGCCATAAGGAAAGTGTAGTAACAGTGGTTCTCTGACAGTGCTTCTTCTATGTCGTCATAGAAGATGTCCATTTCTTTGTCAGTATGCGTTGTTATTGGGGCATAAACTTAGACGATTTTCATTTTGTATATGTGATTTAGGGAAAGGACAGTTACCTGTAAAACCTAATATGTCTACGTAGCACCCAGGTGTATACATTTCAGGATTTCGTATTTTTATTTCAATTGTGGAGTGCATAGAATCACTCTCTTTTTCTAAGTAGTTTTGAATCACCACAATTTTCATTTCATGAGCCACTGACAAAAATGAGTTTGATAAAATATTATTGCAGTTTTGGTAGCCGCAATCGTCACTATAAAAGATCACTTCATCATTTTCTTGAAAAGTCGGTATTTTATTTCGTATGAAATAAGAAATTATCATAGAGAATTCATTCGCTAACAGTCCACCTTCTTCCTCGTGCCACACAAAACAATAGCCATCTTTGTTTTTCAGGTCATATATCGTAAAGTTGTGAACTATCAATTTTTTTTTAATCACGAGAGGGTTAGGGTTCAGGTGCCCTAATGGTTGCCACTGAGCCATTAATTGGCTTATTGTGCACCCCCACTCACAGGTATTAAGCAGAGTCCCATCCTAAATTCTTAGCGAACATTGAAATCCGTCGGACTATGTTTTCCTGCATTCCCTCCTGATTTGTGCCTAGGAAGATATCTAGATAGGAGGCTCGCCTTCTGCACAGGGCAGGGCAGTCGAAGACCATGTGCTTTGCGGTTTCCTCTGCTTCACACATCCTGCAATGGGGATTTATTATTTCAATCCCCATTTTCACTAGGTGTGCGTTGAATATCCAGTGGCCAGTTATGAATCCTACCACTTTTCGCAGTTCTTTCCTACCCAGTCTAAAAGCATTTGCTGCGTAGGAACTTGATAGTCCTTTTAGCATTCTTTTGGACTGAGCATGTCCCGTGATTTTGTTCCAGCGCTTTTGGTGTTCAAGCGACACCCAGTTGGAAACAGTTTTTCGTACGGCGCTGTATGAAACGCCGTATGCTGGTTCTGGTCCCATGAGGGTGAGATCAGCTCCTTTCTTGGCACACTTATCAGCTCCCTCATTTCCAGCTACCCCTGTATGGCTTGCCACCCAAGTAAGAATTACTCTATTGTCTTTTGCCAAGGTTTTCAAGGTATTGTGACAGTCCCACACTATCTTCGACGGATAGCTGTGGCTTGCTAAGACCAAAAGGGCCGCCCGACTATCCGTGTTCACATAAATGGTCTTTTTGTTGTATTTCCTGTCTATGCATGTTATGCCGTATTCCATTAGTGCAGCTATTTCTGCTTGAAATACGGTCGTCATTTTGCCAAGGCAAACACTTATGCTTTGCCTGGGTCTGACGTCGTAAACGCCTGCTCCTGTACCCGTTAGGGTCTTTGACCCGTCGGTGTACCAGGTGATACTGTTCAACATGCGTTGAGGTTCTCCCTGGGCCCATTCGGATCTGCCACTCAAGTTGACACGATATGGTATCTCAGTTTCCACGACCTTAGGCATTCTGTCAGGTGGCATTTCGATAATGTCGCACCTCATGGTGTCGTGTATTTTAGTATGTTTCATAGCATGGTGCTTGCACCAGTTGCCAATGCACTGCATTCTTTATGCAACCATTTTAGCCTCCCCCTGTATATAAAGATCTAATGGTGGGATGTTTAGCAGTATTTCCAATGCTGCGGTTGGGGTGCCCTTCATGGCGCCTGTAATGCTCAGACACGCAGCTCGCTGCACTTTAGAAAGCGTTTTGGCGGCTGTGCTTTACGGAACTTTAGGCCACCATGCGATCGCATCATACACCATCATTGGTCTGATTACTCTGGTATACAACCAGTTTACCATTGTCGGAGTTAGGCCCCAGGTGCACCCAATTGCTCTTCTCAACTATCAATTTAGTCTTATAGTAAACTGCAGATGCTTTTAAATTCGGGGCAAGAAGTACACTTTGCAAATCCATGGTATACACAAATTTTCCATGCTCTTTGTCTTTGGCCTTTTCTTCTCTAGCATTTTCTTTAGTTTCTATGTGCCTTTTGTAAACATTCTCTGACACATTTTGAACGCGAAAGCCCACACACAGATCGCATTGATCTTTTTTGGGTTGGTGTATACTAAGATTCAATTCTTCGAATAATCTCCATGAATGTTTTAACTGAAAGATATTTCTATTCCCTGAATACTTCCATCTTGGATCCCCATATGGATTCCAAGTATAACTTTGTAGTAGTGCGACTCAAGTTTAGGCAGACTAATTAGGAAGGAACGCAGAATATTCTTCGGAGATTCATCCCTTAGTTCTCGAGATATTTTAGGTAATTTCAGAGCTCGTGATGAGCCCCCATCCATTTGGGGATTATTCTCGGAATTGTCTGTATTTTCGTTTCGATCATTTTCTTTCACCCATTCAGACACTGTCCAATGCACAATGTATTTAGAAACATTGTTTTGCAAACCCTAAAAAGTTCCCCACCAGAATTTCTTAGATGAAAATATAGTGATCGGCCTCTTCTGGAGACTTCATTGATTTGGTGATTCGGTGGCGCTTGGAATTAAATAGTGACTTTAAGCACCCACTCCTGAGAGAAGTACCTATCGCTTTGAATCTTTACATTATTAAGTTGGTCGTTCCAACGACTTCGGTCATTTACAAAAGCGCACTTAAAGGTAGGTTAATTGTTGCATCGAGGTCGAGTAACAAGAAGTATAGTGTGATAGACAATCTAAATTCATCGTTAGAAAGAAACAAATATAAATTCAGTGTATTACTCTTTTTCTCTAACAGGATATCATCACCAAGCAAAAGTGGAAAACGTACCAAAGTACATGTCCGTAAGCGACGACAATGTTACAAAACAAGTTTAAATTCATTGTAGGTATTAACAGGATATCATAAACAGTGAAAGAATTATTCATTAAACGATTTGAAGTAAACTTATATGTTGCTGGTGTTTGATTGTACAATTATATTGTAAAATGCATTGCTCTAACAGGAGAACAAGTTATAGGAAGTTTTTAATTCGAGAGGTTGTGACAAATGAAAATAATTAATTGAACATTTTAGTGTAATGCTGGAAATTGTTCTAGTTTTCAGTTTGAAAGCAGTTAAAACCTTTATTTTTGAAATTTGGCAATGTGAAAATATGTCGGCCGAATACTTGTATTGCTTTAAAAATGGTTTCACTGTTTTTACGTTTGTTTTCAAATGAGAAACGAATTCTTTGTGTAAATACATTCAGTACAAATTAAAAAAACGCTTTCGATAATAAACTTGCATAAAATCGTATTCTGATGGTAATAAATAAAAAAAATAACTTCTTCATTCTTCAATGAATTTAAATCAAATGTTCGAATAAATCAGGTCTGTCAAGCTGCCCCCCCCCCCCCCCGGTTGGAATTTTTCTACCAAAATGCTAGCACACATAAAGGGCACCTAGCACAACCATTTTTATAGCTAGCACACCAACAGGTCACAATAAAAATGTTTTTGAATTCGGGTGGGGCCAGGTTAACGCTAGCCCCCCCGGTTGGAATTTTTTCGCCAAACTGCTAGCACAGATAAAGGACACCTAGCACAACCATTTTTATAGCTAGCACACCAACAGGTCACAATAAAAATGCTTTTGAATTCGGGTGGGGCCAGGTTAACGCTAGCCCCCCCCCCGGTTGGAATTTTTTCGCCAAAATGCTAGCACAGATAAAGGACACCTAGCACAACCATTTTTATAGCTAGCACACCAACAGGTCACAATAAAAATGCTTTTGAATTCGGATGGGGCCAGGTTAACGCTAGCCCCCCCCCGGTTGGAATTTTTTCGCCAAAATGCTAGCACAGATAAAGGACACCTAACACAATCAAGCACACCATTTTTTACAGCAAACACACTAACTACACTCTTGATGCTGGGGAGTGGGACGGAGGTCAGTGAAATAACGCTATACTTACTCGATGAATAAATGAATGGCTAAATGAATAGGTTGAATATATATGTAAAACGGCTGGTTTAATTGTTTGTTACTGTAGTTACGAAAAATTTTCGGAGCATTCCACGCATATGATAAAAATTCCAAATTAAGCAGGATCTTTTCGGAGATGACTCTCCGGCAGGGCCGATAATTTCCCTTTTAAGTCCGTATCTAAGTAACGTCTAAGTAACAATTGTTGTTATTATCATAATTTTAATTTAAAATATCATATAAATGTCACGGTTTGAAAACGATTCTTCAAGTTTAATCCAAAAATAAGTGATTGAAAATGAACCATGTAATGTTGTTTAAATACGTAATATAAATTTCGCATTAATACAGTTTTATGTCGTCTAATCGAGAAATATTCTATCGAATTACACTCGTGAAAATAGTTAGATTATTAGTTTTACTTATATAGTCCATGTTGCTTGTAATATTATTAGAAATAATACATATGATTACAACCATCAGCCCTTCGGGGAAACCCTTTCTTAACCCAAGCATCTGAATAGGCCAGTTTGAATGTACCTGCAAGAATTTTATTTACTCTTAAGACCCATAAAAACGGCATTATAAAAATAATTCAAATTTTAACGATAGACTTGGTTTAACGACCCTTTTAAAAAGTACGATGAAAACTTCAGATGGATTATACCTAGTTTTTCGAAAAATAAAAATACCTATGTCATCAATTTTGCTGCCTTCCATTTCATACACATATTGTAAGAAAGCATAAAAAAATTAGTCCACTTTCTTTATTCCGCCAACTTTGGTGATCCGCCATGTTGAATTTAAAATGACGTCACATACCTAATTATGGATTGGCATGCAAACTAGACGTATATACAGAATTTCAAATCAATCGGTTGAAGATATCTGCTTCAAAACTGAGTTGCAAGATTGCAACCTGGCCCCACCCGAGTTCGAAAGCATTTTTATTGTGACCTGTTGGTGTGCTAGCTATAAAAATGGTTGTGCTAGGTGTCCTTTATCTGTGCTAGCATTTTGGCGAAAAAATTCCAACGGGGGGGGGGGCTAGCGTTAACCTGGCCCCACCCGAGTTCAAAAGCATTTTTATTGTGACCTGTTGGTGTGCTAGCTATAAAAATGGTTGTGCTAGGTGTCCTTTATCTGTGCTAGCATTTTGGCGAAAAAATTCCAACCGGGGGGGCTAGCGTTAACCTGGCCCCACCCGAATTCAAAAGCATTTTTATTGTGACCTGTTGGTGTGCTAGCTATAAAAATGGTTGTGCTAGGTGCCCTTTATGTGTGCTAGCATTTTGGTAGAAAAATTCCAACCGGGGGGGGGGGGGGGGCAGCTTGACGGACCTGAATAAATCCCCGTTTTGAGCTACACAGTAACCGAGTCGGTTATAAAATTCTTGACGAACATAGGTGAGTGTTTGAAGTGTCACTTCCATACAGGCTTGTAGAATTTGTTCCCTGCGTTCAATCAGAGAACCCTGCTCTACTGGAATACATAAATTATCGATTTCACAATACATAAACCCAGAAAAAGAAATGGTTGGGTGCCAAATCTGGAGATCTAGCAGGCCATCTAATGTTACCATACGTGGAGATTCTCCGATTGGAAAATTGTGTACTATAAAACTGTATTGCTAATCGGTAATTGAAGAGCTTAGTGGATGAAGATGTTATGAGACAAAAAAGTGGAATCGAGATAATCAGCTTTAAAGTTTTTTTGCATGCTGTTGTAGTTTGATTATTTAAAATATTTATGCCTTATTGACATAGCTGTAGCTTGTCAAAAAAGACAATTTATAGCACATGACATCTTCCACCTACATATTTCCAAGACATGATACGTATTAGTTGAAAAACTTGTTATGTCCATGTTCAACATTAAATTAAATTTACATTATTAAGGAATAGGAATAAATTTATTGAGATCAAACAAATACAAGAAAAATATTTATTGAACAGATTCTTAATAACATGATTAAAAAATTAATGCAAACTTATGGTAAGAGATTTTTTTCATTTTCCTTTTGGATCACTGATACGTAAAAATATTTATATTCATTTTTGATATAAGGAAGTTGCTGTTGTAAGTTTTGAATTTTTTCTGAAGTCAAGCTAGCTCCGGTTTCAGTGGTCCTTTCCAGCTCAACTTCTTCAACTTGGACGGGTTTCGTCGCACCACGATTCTGTTTCAACAAGTTGACTTTCTTGAAAGGAGTATACGGATCATAGCAATCATTGTACAGGTAAGAGCCAAATTCATCAACTCCATTTATCCATTTTACCTCATCTCTGAAAGCTACTTTTTCATTGACAATGTTCTTTTTTCGATTGATGAGCTTCATTTTTTTTGGGAGCTCTTTAAAATTTCTGAAGTGAGAAGTCATATCAGTAACATGGCTGTTTCTTCCACTGTTCTGTATAATATCTCGATATTGGTCCGGAAGGAATATGGTCTCATGTTTCCTCAAATTTATTTTGATTCTTCCAAAATCTCGATCACTATCAAGATAAGAATGACCCACTTGGGGAAATTTATGCTCAATCACTTTGAAATAACCTTTAAGAATAAGGTACTGGTACAGGAATAACATTGTCACATTCTTGTTCTGGCCTGAGCAAGAGTCTGACCAGATAATGAGATGATCTGTACTCCTCAAAGAGTCATCAAATTCGATTAGGGTTAGTAGAGAGCTAGCCACCTCATTGCTTCCCCGACAAGCAACGTTTTCAGTCCACGTAAAGAATTGAGCATAATCCTTTGAGTGAGTAATGATGTGCACACCGAGATTATAGAACCACATCTGCCTCAAATAGAACGCCTTGCTCACACTGAGTTTAGGGAGAGGCAAGGTCTGCTGTAAATCGACTGTAAGGTAAGCAACATCCGTTCTTAGTTTGGATGATTCTCTGTCAAATCTTTGCAAATCAAATGCTTCTCGATAGCTTGCAGCATGATTTTCATTGACTTGTCCCATTTCATAGGTGCTGCATGTGTCACTTCTTGGATGACCAAACAATAAATTAAATTTGGAAGAAAAGATATGACGGTGACTTTGAAATTGTCAGGCTTTCCATCATTATTGACCTCTGCTAAACAAAGTTGATACATTTTTTTTTATTGAAAGCAAAGGAGACAAGTACTTTTTGTGAATGTTTTTATTCCTCGAATAATGTGATTCTTCGCAAGGGAAACTTCTAATATGTCTTTCGATGTATTCTGAAACTTGTGCAGCTATCTTGTGAGGCCGATTTGTTTGTTTGCCTCGCCGGTCAGGAGGTGGGACACTATAACCAGCCTTTATTGATTTTTTGATGTGATCAATTTTTCCCTTGCCAACTCTAAAAAGAGCTGCCAAAGCAGTTTTGCACACACGGACATTATTTTCACGCTCATTTTTCACTAAATAGGTAAAAGATGAGATCTTGTGGGTCTTAGCTCCACTCCTTTGCCTTTGCACAGGCATTATTGAAATGCAGTTATACAAATAGGCATTTTTCGCATTCGTGTCTAATTTATAAAAATCGAACAAGATATGCTCTCGTTGACGCCAGTTAAATTTTTCATTGCAGTGAAATGGGCATTTGTTATTACATAACATTCCCAGATTTGGGGTTTTCTTTTGAATTTCTTTACCTGAATATGATAAGTAGGCTTCTCCTTTTTCCCTCAAAATGGCTACTTTGCTCTTTTTCCAGCACTGCGGATTGCGTTTTCTTTTCCTAGAGATGTTATCTCTAGGAAGATATACTTTTTGTTTCTTTTTTGGAGTTAGCCTTTGGGTGGTCAAAACTGCAGGGAATTGAACTGTTTGGATTTCAATAAGAGTAGTACATGCAGAATCAGAGCTCCCACTCCCATCAGTTTCGCCGTAGGGAACTAGAGGAGTTGACAATATATTAGGCACAACATCTTGACAAACTTAATCTTAAGTACGTTACGTCGCTTACTACTTGTAGTCGCAGTATCTTCGGATGAGGATGACTCGGAGCTTGGTAGATACTCATCACTGCTCTCCTCGACGTCTGCAAGAAAAGCTGAAAAGAAGAAGAAGAAAAAAAAGTTTAAATGTTGTTTCAACTAAGGTTGCTCATTTTCTAACAAAAGTTTAATGAAAAGAAACTTTTAAGGTAGTTATTATGTACGAAAGGTTAACTTACTTTCATAAAATTCTTTCATTTTCATCGAATTTTCTTGATCGGTGCTCTTCTCTTCGTCAGAAGGGTCTTGAAGGGCTGAGTCTCCACTTAAGTCGCTTCGTAGATCTTTATTCTGAGAATCTGGAATGTAATTAAAACACAATCTTAACGCAAACGTTTAGTAATGAGTGCTCTTAGTGAACATATACATACAAATTTTTGTACAGTCCCGCTAAACCACACTACTATTATTCCGAATTTTCAGAGTAATCAAATCAATTTTCTTTTTATTTTTTCTTTTATTTCTTTTTTCTTTATGTAAGGCGAAAGAATTTATTTTTTAAATTTTTTAGAATTTTATTTTATTAGAAAAATATTAACATGTACTATGGTTAACATGTAATATGAACTATTGTTTTCGTATAGCACATGCCACCCTTTTTCTGATAATGCTTTTAATCTTATTTTTATTCGGTTTCTTCTAAAAGTTCCGTACTTTTAAATTTGTATTTGTTCATTCTAATAAATATAAATGCCGAGAGAAAAAGATAAATAACTTGTTACCTTCAAACAAACCGAAAAGCCGACAAGTGTTGTTGTCTGGAAGCTCCCCTATATTCTCAAAAAGACAACGTGGAAAAAGTACCTTCTACGTTATTTTGCGGGAATCCTGTATTGGCAAAGGAACTGTTTCATCCAATACCAAATCTTGTTCTCTAATAAATGTTTCTATCTAATTAAATAAGATAATCTTACACTATTTTAAGTAGTTGTTTTGTTTATTTGTAAATTAATGTTATTTTAATAAACGTTCCCGGTAATCCGACTGTAAACCGAATTAATTATTGATATTACTAGTTAGGAAAAGCGAGGATGCACTCTATTATTTACTAATAAACACAAAGTATAACCTGTTGCATACAATTTATCAAATTTTATTTGTTTGCACTTACCGCTTGAGCTCTCCTGTTGTCACAAGAATCACTTTTCAATCATTTAAGAGCTTCCCTAACCATACGTTTTCCTCTTGATTCCATTGTAGTTATTAAAACTATTTTCCGAATATTATTTTTTTGGGAGAGAAACTATCAAGACACACGTTACACGTTGGAGAAGATGTTTATAAACTACCTAAAGGTTATCCATCCAACTAAAACCTCATGTTCGTTAGTGGAAGAACATGTCATGATATTCAACGTCGTAACTTTTAAAGTGGAAGAAGATGTCATGTGCCCATACCACGTTCTTCCATTAACAACACGGCATCGACCTGTGCACATAACAATTTCATCCACTGAAAATAGCTTTATTGGAAGCGTTAGCGAAAAGTGGAAACATGGTATGTTTAAAGGAGAGCATAACATGTTCATCCACATGAAAATCTCGATTTCCTCAAAAATGTCACTTAACATGTTCATCCACTAAGCTCTTCAACTATGCAATGCACAACGGACATGTTGGTACCAAATATCATTGAAGTTGACACCTAATTATATGAGGGCAGGAGTAATTTGGTTTTTCAGCATATTCAAATATTTTTGTCCGGTTAAATTGCTGTCAATTGAAAATGGTCCAATTAAATGTTCACATAATAATCCGGTCCAAACATTTAACTTTTGGGGATATTGAGTTCTACTATTGTAGTGTTTGTGGAGATTTGCCCTGGATCAATATCGCAGAACTGATGAATTATGTGCACCGTATGTGGTAAAAGTCGATTCATCTGTGAACAAAATATTTTCTGAAAAATTGGCATCCATTTTTTTGCCCATAACTATTTCACTAAATTCCATTCTACGAAATTGATCGGCTGGAAATATTGCATGGCTCTTTTTCTGTTTAAAACTATGATACCGTCCGAATCGTTTTCAGATCAACATCAAAATTCTTGGCTAGATGACTGAACGACTGTAGACCTTATTTTCCACACCTGCACAGATTAAAATTTCTTTTTTGGGTTGGATTTGACGATGTACGCGGTCCATGTTAAGTGGGAGTGACATATCCATGTTCTTAAAAAATTTTATGACCGTTCTCACTTGTTTCTTGCTAATTGGTTGGGTATTTTCGAATACTACAATAAACAAATTTTCTGCTATTTCTCGATATGAATTACCCTGATCGAATGGCCAAAATATAGCATCTATGGGGTCTTGTATTTCCTTAACTACCAATATCATTTTGAAATACGCGTGAACTGTACTTTTAGATATTTAAACTAATTAAGGCTATTGTCTCTCTGAGATTAAAAATGGAATGAATGGAACTCGTTGCTAGGAGGTCCGTGGTAACTCTCTACCGGCAAGAACCGGGAGATGATTCCATGGGCGTCGCATCTGGGATCGGACACGAAGTATATAGTGATAGTTTCCAGAGCAAACTTTTATCGTCATCTTAAATACAATTTTGAAGAAAATAAATACAAAAAAATGTAATATTTTCAGATCTAGATATATTAAATGTTAATCATTTTAAATTGTAATTTTTGATAATTGTTTCTCAAATAACTGTAGGTACTTACATTATAAATATACAATTGTTATGATTTCGGTTTATCTGAATAATTGAGTAATTATGTTCATATATCACGTAGATTTTAGTTTTATAAGATAATAGTTTATTTTTTTAAAATAAAGAATATATTGGTATTTGTGTGTTCTTGGTAGTCCGTTTGGAATTAAAGTAAATAGAATCCTCCAAGGACGCAGAAAAAGATATATATGAATATTTTAATTGCGTTTAAAAAGGCTTCTTTGCTAAGACTTGAACAAGTTCTAGGTGGACAGCTTTAGTACAAAAACAGATAAGTAAGCCTTCGCGGCAGGGGCCCAACGAAGTTTAATTATTTTAACAAGGAATGGTCCTGCATAGTCCACCCCACAACGTATAAAAGGCCTTCCAGGTGTTATTCTAAACCCAGGTAAGTTCCCCATGATATGTTTGTAAGCTTACTCTTATAACACACACTATGCATTTATAAATAACCTTCCGGATTATGTTACGCGCCCCGTTAATGGCCAGTACCTCAGTCATATTACAGATTGTAACGTCTGAGTCTCGGTATATAAATTTTATAATGGTCTTAGGATGATTAGTTTGGTTACATTATGATCCTTATCCAGAATAATAGGGAGCGTCTGATCATAACTTGAGACTCCTTCAAACGACCTTCCACTTTAATTAACCGTTGAGACTTCTAAAAAGGTTTCAAAGTAATAAGTTTGCTAGATTTAGATACCCTCCCCGATGCTTTCAAAGAAGCAAAGGCCCCAGGAAAAATTTGTTGCTGTGTCAAGGATTTATCTGGCAAAGTAGTAGGTAATAAAAATATTTAGAACTTTTGTATTCACACTTTTTCACATAACCTCAAAATTTGTGCGAAAAATTAAAAAACCCTACTTTTTGGTATTTTATTTTTATCTCGCACTAAAAAATTTATTCACAAAACTTGGTGAAAACTTACCGTTTTATGTCCCAAACACACAGTAATTTTTTGGATTCGACATATTTATTTTTTCCTCTTATTTTAATTTAATATCGAAAAAGTACCCTAATTTTCAATCAAAATATCTGCGTTTCGAAAAAAAATGGGTGTGCTTTTTGTCCATCTACTTTCACATAGTATAAAAAAATATACATTTTCAAGGCAAATGTTTTCAGAAAATGTGAAAAAACGAAAAAAATCGAATTTAAAAATGTTTGCTTTAATCAATATGTAAAATTTAGAACTAATTATAAAAATATACACTTAATTAAAATTACTTGAGAAATGTAAGTTTTCTGAAACTAAAAACTTATTTTTTTTATATTATATCTTATTTATTAGCAAGCAAAACAACATAAGGTTCTATAAGCTAATGTGTTGTCTCAGGAGCAGGTGGGCTCCTATTGGCGTGGTGAGGTCTTCTCCAGTGATACGGCCCCTTTAACCGTTTCTCGGATCAGCTGGCCAGTTCCTTTTAAGCCTCCTGTCGGCTTGAGATTCTAATAAAAGTTGGAGTAAGGGGTTACTGTGTAATTCCAGTTCTTCGTGGTTTCTTAGGTCCTCATGACACGTACCAAGGTGCATCAGCTATCATGCGTAGTATTTTAGATTGGCTTCTTTGGATTATGATTTTATTTGATTTGCTCGCACATCCCCAGAGTTGGATTCCGTACGTCCAAATAGGTTTTATGACAGCTCTGTAGATGAGAATTTTATTTTCTAGGGTAATTACGATTTTCTACCGATTAGCCAGTTTGGATCTTTTATTCTTAGGTCAAGAAAACGAAAGGCGAATTCTTGAATCTCAAAAACATTGGTATAATTTGTTTGAGAGATTAATTGATATCATAAATTTCTTAGTCTCCCCTAATCTGGCATTTAGAGGTCACAGAGGATCTGTTAAAACAGACGAAAACACTAAGAATTCTGGTAACTTCATAGACTTATTTAAATATGATCGTACGTTACAGGAATATATAAATCGCATTAATAATCAACAACTTGCACACCATATCTATGCCACGATATTCAAAATGAATCGATCACATTCATGTCAAACACAGTTACCAGTGAAGTGATTGGTAGGATAAAACAGACAAAATATTATTCTTTTTTACTCAACTGCACTAGAGACTGTAGTAGAGTTAAACAAATGTCGGTTATCTAACTGGAACTACAGAAAAAAAACTTTTTCGGATTTCTTGCTGTCACTGAAATGACTGGAGAATATTTGACTAATGCGATACTGGGAGAACTAGAAAAAAATGACTTAGATATTCAAAACTGTCGCGGCCAAGGATACGACAATGGTACAAATATGTTCGGCATAAATGGTGGAGTTAAAACTCGAATATTAAATATAAATCCCAGGGCATTTTTCACACCTTGCGGATGTCATAGTTGAAATCTATTGTTGGTAGACGCAGCTAATTCTTCGGTGGCAGCAAAAACATTATTTGGTTTTATTCAGATTTTTTTACTATTTTTAAGTTCCAGCAGGCGCTGGAAAATAATCAAAGATAAATTAAGCTTACTATGAAGCCTTTATCAGACACAAGGTGAGAAAGCAGAATCCAGGCGGTGAAGGCCGTATTATTAAAATTTGATGATGTTGTTGAATGCATAGAAAACTTAAAACGCCAAACGGAGCAATCGGACACAATCAGTGATTACGATTCCGTTTTAAACGAAATGTTCAGTTTGGAATTATCATATATGGTATGAGTTGTTAACGCGTGTCGATATCATAAGCATATTATGGCAATCTGTACAAGTCTATTTAAGCATTATTCTTGAACATTTTGTGACTGGATCAAAGAATATGAACAAACTACTGGATTCTAAAAATGCCTGTCTGATGCTCGTCAGTTTATTAAAAAAAGCAGTTATGATTTACCAAAATATTTTAAAACTAAAATAGTATCCAAAAAGAAAAGTCTGCTAGAAGCCAGTATGAAACAGATTTTTTTAATACCATGATTGATTCTATAAGTAATATGGAATCGAGATTTATGTCTTTAAATCAACATTTTCAAAATTTTCTGTATGATAGAGTAAAAAATTTCCAAAAGAGCAAATACTGAAAAACACACACAATCCTGCAAGTAGGTGAGAGCAGTGACATCCAACCTCATGAGTTATATGAGGAGTACCCAACTCTATTAAAGACTTGAAACATCTGTTGCAATATATCATAGAGAACGACTTGAAAGAAATTTACCCAAATGTTTATAATGTCATTAGAATTTTGTTAACAATACCTGTAAGTACTGCTTCCGCTGAAAGGAGCTTTTTAAAATTGAAACTTATTAAAAATTATCTAAGAAATACTATGAATCAAGAAAGACTTTTAGCTTTGGCAGTTTTAGCTATTGAAGCAGATATAGCATCTAAGATAAATTACGAAGTTCAGTAAAACCAAAAGTTGAAAATTCCTGTTTCTTTAATTTTTTTCATTTTTGTTTAACGTTCCATCGAAGTATAAGTAAATATTTAGATTTGTTTCTTAAACAATACAAAACCGTTTTATTTTATATTCCCATCTTTTTGCATCATCAGAGGGCCTCGCGAAATGTACCTTGCCCACATTAAGTTTAGGTCTTGCGCCGCCACTGTTAATACTACAGACATTATCACCTGCTTTTTTATGTATAATGTTACAACTTCAAATAATGCGTTATGCATTTAAACAAAAATCTATAATATTTTACTTACCTTTGCTACAATATAGGCACAACAGGAAATAAGATACTCTTTTAGAAAGTTGACCGACGCTTTTATATCAACAGTTACTCGGCAACTGAAGTATGAAGATATTGAAATTAGCATAAAGATGTGAACAAAAGCTTTGATACCGACTTATGCGACATCTAGCGGTAATTATAGAAAGCTCAGATGTGACACTATACTAGATAATAGGGCTTTCGTTTACGATCTAGAATGTGCAAAATTTTAAAAAATTGCAATTTTTGATTTATGTTGTTCTTGCAGCAAATGTCATATAACAAGTACCAAGTTTTAAACCTCACAATAAGTGGGAAATATGTAATTGATCGATTTTTTGCACCTTAGTGTATTTATAAATACTTTATCTTTAATTTTAATCACATCCATCAGTTTTTGCTTATTTGATGGCATTTCTTCATCGTTAGATTGGATAAATAATGTTCCAAATTCTAGTAGATCTCAAAATCATCATCGTCTTCGCCTGCATTGGTTCTTCTTCCACAATTTCATCTGAATCATTAACTTCATCGTATGCTTCATCTTCAATTTTGGCGCATTTTTCAGAACATAAATTTGTGCATTTTAAACCAGGTTTTCGGCAGACATATTTTAGACTGTTGCATTCAGTTTTACAGCTGCAGCACTAAGTTTTGAGCAAAATTTCCGGAATTAATTCTTTATTCTGTTAATTTGGGCATAATGCCACGTCGATGTTGCTTCCAGCCTCAGTCTGTTAATGTCAGCCAATTTTAAGCTGATAATATGCCCTGTTATTAGCTCCATAAAAATGATATGTATTTTCGGTAGAGTAGGGGTGGGTAAATAGAAAGTTGCAAGAATACTTTACAGTGTAAAAGTAATACTTTAATATCACAGATTGACTTTTAATGTGATGTGATTAACAAAAATCAGTTACCCCAAATGGTACCAGTTGGTTTCCAACTAGTAGGTATAAGCAATCTTATGTAATATATTACTAATATTAAATATAGGTGTCAAGCTTGTGGAGTCCTCAAGGCCCGTAATTATTTGGAAAGATCTTACTTGATTGTCTAGTGCTCCTCCAATTAAGGCTAGAATTGCTGCCGAACAATATCAGCGTATTGCCCTTGTGATTCAATGCTGTAGAGATGGCTGACCAGTGGATAGGGATGCAGTTACAAAGTAAAGAAAAAGTAATGACGAAAGTAAGAAGAAGGTGAGAACATAAAGGCCTAAAACAACAAAATCCTATGTCACCTACTGTGAATCAGTTAGTCAGTTACAGTGTTTACTCACCGATGATGTTGTGCGGCCTAGATGGATGATTTTATTAGTTGTTTAAATTTTCAAATCCTTTAAAGAGAGTGTTTTCATCAGCGAAATACAATTAAAACAACTAAAAGTGTTTCTTTTCTTTTTATGTGCTAATCCTCGAAATCCTAGAATGTTAAGCTAATGCTTAAAAATCAGAAACCCCAAAAAAGGATGTAAGAGAAAAAAATCCCCAAAAAAGAGTTGAAATGTTGAAAGTTAAAATTCCACTCCAAGGAATTTCAAATATATCACCTGACTAACCTTGAAACGTACTCAATTATAGAATTGGAAATTTGATGTCAATTACTACCTATAGCATGTACTCATAAAGAATACAAACATGAAGAGCATTAAAAGAATATACTTTAAATAATTCATATCTTTCTTAATCATTATCAGTTTATGTTTTAAACGTAACTTTTTTCAAATTTATTTATTAAGCCTTAAAGCATCTAAATATGATTCAATTCTATTTATTTTTATTCTGGCATGATCTGGTAAGTAATTTAACAAATAAATTTAAAGCCTGGTTACTTTCAACTCGTAACACTGTAATAATGTTGTTCTGCTGCACTTTCTGTAAGGGGGATATTTTGGAAATCTAATTGATTCAGTGTAACATTTTTACATTTATAAATAGATTTGATTAATTGCAATCCATTTTTGGCAAAATCTTTTTTGTTTGCATCTTTTCTATAAGAAAAAAATATTGGACAAATTTTACAAATTTTTATTGTCTAATACTCGCAACCAGAAACAATGCAGAAATGTGTAACGCTAGTAGGGTCGTTAAAGACCTTTTCGTTACTTTTAATAATAATTATGATTATTTGAGGGAAGTTTTACCTCTGCCAATACGTAGCTGTTCTAGTTACCTATAGTTTCTGTCACTATCAAACAAAACAGAAGAATTAATATTTTTGATTGGACTAAGGCTGTTCTTCCCAAAGAGCTTGAAATTCGACCTCGATTTACAATACGAGGATTTAATTTTGGGGGACGCTATTTGTTCTACTTGTAGAGTTAAGGTTAGAGTGACTTTGAATGAAAAGCAGAGTTCACTTAATAAATATATTCCCTTCGCAATTTATTATTAACGAAATCAGAAATTAATTTAAATTTCAGTTGCCAAAATCGAACAAAAGATTTATAATTTAGAAAAGGTGAACAGCAAACAAAACAAAACAAAATTACAAAATATAGAAAGTTGACAGTTCAGCTTCTTAGCAATTGACTCATAAAATACAATTGATAAAATCGGTGAAATTACAGTTTAATTGACCTTTGGTAAAATTGACATAATAATTTATAGAAAAAATTGAAACATATACTTCGAATTACACCAAATAACATGAACTCCTGAGGATTAGTTCCTCTCTCTATTCGAGAAACTGTGATTCCCGCTAAATCCCACTTTATAAGTTAAATTAACATGAATGGACTTAAACTGCCTGAGATTGTCTGATCGACTGAATTTCTTTAAAATTTGCGCCCGCTTTATTGATAGCTTTATATACCAACCTTACAAACATTTAAAATAATTGGTATTTAATCCCTAGTTCTTAATTAAAAGATGTTGAGACAAATTTCTTTTGTAGCAGTTGCAAAATATCGCCACTTACGGGTTCTCCTGTTAATTGCCTTTTTATGACATTCGGCGGAGAGACTTAGCAATACACCATCTATTCTACCCCTTAAGTCAAGTGACTACCCCGACGATCTGATTGATAGTTTATGTGCCGTCGATAGCGAGAAACAATGTATTGCAAGGCTATTAGTTTATATAATATGACGACTCTTAGTCAATTTCTATATTTCCTGATTCTGCATGTACACCCCACAAATAATGGTTAGTCTGTAAATAAAATTATTAATTGACTCACCGGAGACGAAATATCTTCCTCTCAGACGTGGAGTGTGGAGCGAGTGACCCAAAGAATATGCACACAACAAAACAAAAAAACTAAATCTGATAAATGACGTCTAGTTTTCTTTTAACGAACAGAAGGAGCAATCACTTTTGCTAGTGATTTGCGCTGGTCGCGTAAACTCCGCGTAGTTCCACAACGCCGGCGGGACCCACTCTAACTCTTCAATTTTTCCATTCCTCTCTTCATTAATTTTTTTGGTTACCTGTCGACTCAACTCCATATGTGTGTCGCTGAGTGTGCGATTTCATACATGAGTTAATGTATTTCTCAATTTTTTGTTTTAAATTATAGTTCTACAATGAAGTGAAATAGTTTACACTATAATTTCCAATCACTTAGTTATACGAAATGATAAACTATTTTTGTTTAATATAGTTTCGTAACGAGATAACTGAAGAAATATTATTTAAATTTTTTATATGATACAGGTTGTCCCAATTCCATTAATCGCTTTTATAATTTATTTACACCCATCATTACAAATGCAACGATATTTTTGAAGGATTCATATTTGAAACTAATATTGAACGTGAAAAATAGATCTTTTACATTTCCAGAACCTGGCTTGATAAAATAAATGTCATAAATATTTGAATTCAATTGATTCAAAAGGACCAGGCCCGTTCTTACGGGTATGCACGTTGTGCAGGCACAAATGCGACCAAAATTCATAAATTAAATCTTTATATATTTACATTGAAAAAAATCAACGGGCAGAGTAAAAATCACATTCCATTGCAAAATTTTATTAACTAGTGTAGGGGACAGGATGACGGTAAAGACATTGTTTTTAAACAATAAGTGATCTTTATTTTATTTCTAACCAAAAACATCATCTCTTACTACACGAAACATAAGATTCTCCCGCCTGACCATTGACATTCCCTCTCCAAGGCGGGATTCACTTCCGTTCAAATGTCTTGCCAACCTATAAATCTGAATAATACGTAAAGCCGAGTTTACACTAGACTATGAATAAGGCCAAGTTCACAACGTACATAAATACGCAATATGACTACACTAGTATAATTGGAAATTCCATACAGTTATGAAGATAGCTTTTAGAATTTTCGTGTCTTTTTATTTCCAAACTCAAATGATCTAGATCCGTCCAAGCTTTATCGTCACCAAAAAGTAAACAGGGGAAACAATATAAATTTTTTTGTTACATCCACAAGTCCATTCGTTATTTGAATAAATATCTCTACTAAATTTACGTATATAACTTTTTCCTCTACTTACACCAGTTTTTTCAATAGTGATATCTGGTAATGGCCTACCTTTTGCTTTTAATTCTATCTTTTCTTGATATGAATATTTTGAAAAATCTCTACATTAATTAAATTGAAGACCACCTCCATAATTCACAGTTTATATAATAATTGTCAACAATACGCAGAAGCACCCGCAATATAATAACGTTAAACTCGCTACGACCCTACGACGTCAAATCCAATCTTATCATATGCCACGAAGCGCTGAACTAACTGCAGCGATCTATCCTATTAAAATAACGGCTTAGTTATAGACTATCAAGGGGGGGGGGGCAGCGCGGTTGTTTGAAGGAGTTAGTACAGCACATTTGTATGGGCCAGCTATATAAAATATCAACGATCGCTCGAAATAGGTTCGTTATTCCAGTGGTGGACTTTACTCACGCTTAGCTTACAGCTGACAATGCGAATGCCGTACAAAATATATTATAAATTTCATATTTCATAAAAGGAAATATTATAGTTAATTAGAAGATTTTTGGGAGCTCTGCTGAACTGCAGCACTTATATACTAGCTGCCACTGTAATTATTATGGATATTTTGTTACCCTTTAAGTATCGGCAATCGGTGTCTTTTCAAACAAGACCAACACAATTACGTGGATTAAAATACTGCAACTTTAGCGGCATGCATCAAATGGTGGCCGATGGAAGTTTTAATGGTTTTATGTTTTATTTGATGCTAGACGAGCTCACGTAAACATTTTATGATTCGAGTTTAAACTATAGGCAACTCTGTATACGACTTTGTTTTGGCGAATCGCAGACCTTCTTACTCGTTCCATATATTGAATTTTCAAGTGTGTGGGTTGGTAGGTTCATTTTAATATGCACAGGCAAATGCGTGATCGAAAAGTTGATTCTGGGAATTGTGGATTTGGAGTTGAAAACGTACTCTACCAGGTATATGAAATGACCGACGCTTCTAGTGACTGTTGCACGAAAAAGACTGTGTATACCATGGCCTTGGCACTTTTTAGCTGCCTACCTTTTCTTTCGGCACCTTAAAAGGGTGTTTCGCGGCCTAGGTGTATCCAAATAACTATTTCCGAAAATGCACGATTTTTGGACCTGGAAATTAAAAAATTACTTTCCAGATGTACTGTATAAAATTTCATATATTTTATTTCTTAATTATTCTCATAATACCTTTAACAAAACAATGTATAAAAAGTTAATCCTAAAAATTACGTCTATAAATGTATTTCATGTTCTGTTTTTGTGTCTGTTTGCTTCAATCCATGGATGTTGCATTACTTCTTCTAAAGAAAGTCTTTTTTCACTCCGATGTATCAAAAGCTAAAAATATAAATAAATTGTAATGCTGGAGAGACATATTGTTCCCAAATTACGATGATGCCAAAAACTACTGCCGAAATCAAATATGAGCATACTAAGTTAGAAATTGACAAGCACACTTTTTCACAAGCTAATATCATATGAGAAGAAGGAATTTTGATGAAAAAAAAATTTTTGCAGAACAAGTTTGAAAAAATAAATTTTGGAAATAAAATTTTAAAAAAACTATCGAAAAAATATGAAAGAAACTTGAAAAAAATTCTGATGAAAAGAATTTTAGAAAAAAATTTGAAAAAAAAAATTCTGATTAAAAAGAATGTTAGAAAAAATTTGAGAAAATAAATTTTGAAAACTGAATGAAATGTGAAAAAAATTTTAATAAGCAATTTTCATGAAAATTTTGAAAACCAATTTTCATGAAAAAAAAATTAAAAAATTTTGAAAAAAAATTCCGATTAAAAAATTTTGGAAATGTTTTTAAAAAAAAACTGGAAAAAAATTGAAATTTTCATAAAAATTTAAAGAAAATAAATTTTGAAATAAAATTTAAACAAAAACAAAATATAAAAGAAATTCGAAAAAAAATTCTGGCTGAAAAAATTTTCATATATATTTTGAGAAAAAAATTTCAAGAAATTGGGAAGTTTAGAAAAATTGATAAAAAAATTTTGAAAATAAAATCTGATTAAAAAAATTTATGAAACAAATTTTTGAAAAAAAATTTTGCAGAAAAGCTGAAAAAATAAATTTTGAAAATGATTTTTAAAAAAAAATGGAAAGTTTGAAAAAGAAATTTTCATAAAAATTTTATGAAAATAAATTTTGAATATAAAATTTAAAAAAAAAACTGAATAAAATATGAAAGAAATTCGAAAAAAAATTCTGACAAAAAATTTTCATATATATTTTGAGAAAAAAGTTCAAGAAATTGGGAAAACCGTTTTAAAAAAAAATTGATAAAAAAATTTAAGAAAAAGTTTAAAAATAATTCTGATAAAATGAATTTTAGAAAAAAATTTGAAAAAGAAATGAATGAAGAATGAAATATGAAAAAAAATTTAATAAGAAATTTGATGGAAAATTTAAAAAAAAAACTGATTAAAAAAATTTGATGAAACAAATTTTTGAAAAAAAAATTTGCAGAAAAACTGAAAAAATAAATTTTGGAAATAATTTTTTCAATAAAACTGGAAAAAATGAAAGAAGTTTGAAAAAAATTCTGATAAAATGAATTTTGGAAATTGGGAAAAAAGTTTTAAAAAAAATTTGATAAGAAAATTTTGAAAAAAAAATTTGATTAAAAAAAATTCTGATAAAATGAATTTTAGAAAAAAAATTGAAAAAGAAATTTTCATAAGAATATCAAGAAAATAAATTTTGAATATAATATTTTAAAAAAACTGAATAAAATATGAAAGAAATTCGAAAAAAAAATCTGACTGGAAAAATTTTGATATATATTTTGAGAAAAAAATTCAAGAAATTGGGAAAAAAGTTTAAAAAAAAATTCATAAAAAAATTCTGATTAAAAGAAAAATTCAGAAAAAATTAAATTAAAAAACAAAATTTCATAAAAAAATATGAAATTTTTGAAGAAAAATTATTTCATTTAACGTGCTCGACGATTATGGCCAATTGCAATTGAATACATGGTTGGAGTTGAAAGTTTATTGGCAGCAT
The DNA here is from genome assembly GCA_963921935.1 of Galeruca laticollis. Classification (NCBI taxonomy): domain Eukaryota; kingdom Metazoa; phylum Arthropoda; class Insecta; order Coleoptera; family Chrysomelidae; genus Galeruca; species Galeruca laticollis. The sequence continues at coordinate 211,517,565 of OY998175.1, read as the reverse complement.
TGACATATTGGTTTAGCACTTGACGCCATTAGGTAAACATGCGTTAGTTTTGAATGGCAAATTCTTAGTCTTTTTACAATAACCATTTCTTTTCTGGAAAGGTTGGGGAAATACGGTGAATCAAGAGTCGGTCGGATTTTTGTTTCATATAATTGCCATGTGCATTTGTAATTCTTATTTCAGACTTCAAATCTTTGTAGATCTGGAGTTGGAAAATCCAGTATTGAGTGCAACAGATTTGTTTGCATAATTATCAGCAAGCTCATTGCTTTTTATGCCAAGGTGCGAAGAAATCCAAACGAGAATGACTGTTACACCCTGGAAATCAGATTTTGATAGGTATCATGGACTTTTGAACGAGTTACAGTACATTGAACTTCATTACACTAACTTCCTGTATATGAAGACATAACACCTGGACGATGACTACTAAAAGCCAAAGAACATTCGATGAAAAATCCGATGCCGACTTAGCAATATTTTTTGTATAAATTAATCAAACGATTTGTATTATATTTAGTCTGATTTTAGTGTATTATTTTTACGAGTTTTATTTTGTAGTTTTGATTGTAACATTTGTTCAAAGTAAATAAGAGTGTTTTTTAAAAGTTAGTTTTTAAGTGGCAATAACTACATTCCTAACAGGCTTACTAGAAGCTTTGGGCTCAACTATAAGGGCAATGCGGCCGAATAACCTAGCAATTGCAATTCAATATATTCAAGAAGAGAAGACCAACTAATACAGTTGGAAGAACCCATCCAACATGCGATGGAAGACAGCACGACAATGAGACAGAGAGGTATTCCAACATCAGCGACGAACTACGAGAGCTCATCAGGGTGAAAAACAGAGCGAGAAGAAAATCCAACAGGACAAGAAACCCAGAAGACAAAAAAGAAGCAAACATATTCAAAGAAAAAGTCAAGACACAACTGAAGCAAGACCTATCCAAAGACTGGGAGAGCAGACTAGAAGAACTGGACCCAGACTCACCAGGACTATGAGAGCTAGCCAAAATCCTGAGACAAGACAAAAGAGAGACCCTCGTAGCCTACATCATCCGGACCAAATACAAGAGGAAGGCACCAGGGAAAGATGACATCACCAACAACACCCTGAAGCACCTACCAAGAAAAGGAGTGGTATTTCTGACAGCCATCATCAATGGAATACTGAAGACCAAGCAGACGAATGGAAGGAAGTGGAAAACATCATGCTGAGGAAGAGCGAAAAGGACACGAAGTTTCCCCATCTCCTTACTGCGATAATCGATAGCCGAGAGGGTCATCTTGAAGAAACTTGAAACAGAAGCCATCGAGATCTTGCCAGAAGAACAGTTCGGATTCAGAAAACAGCGAACAGCCAAAGATCAAGTCCACCCCCAGAAAGATGAGCACGATCTCGAGTAGGGACAGCTTTAGCAAGTGGATCTTTAAGGTCATTCTTAGAAGTAGTTCGGCTAAGAATGTGGCACTTCTATAGGCCACGAAACACACACACCCAACGCGAACGACGAGAAAAAGATGCTAAAAAAGGAGTAAAGTGCATAGCACTACCCTGAAGAAAAGAAAAACCAAACACTTTGACAAAAACCCAGGGAAGTAGAATGAAGAAGTCATCAACAGATACGATTGAGGTCCCCATCCGATGATATGGGGGTGGTATGCTCTTCCCGGAATGCATCGAGCTTCGAATGGCAAGGGCAGGTTTAGACAGGTGTATGTGAGACAGAGATAATTTCAGGTAGGCCAGTTTTTAGATATGCCATCTCTCACTCTCCCAGACATTATAGGGGTTATCTGGCTAGCAGAAAAAATGTTTGAAAAACAATTTTGCATAAAAAATTGAAAAAAAAATTTTGAGCAAATAACTGAAATAAAAATGGGAAAAAATTTGAAAAAAATTTTGTATAAATTTTTTTTGAAAAACAAACTAAGATAAAAAAATTTGAGAATTCTTCCAAGGGGGACCATTGGATGAAAATGAAATGTTAAAGGATTAAAAAATCGATAAAGTGAAAAAAATGTTTTATCCAAAAAAATAATTTAGTAAAAATTTTGATAAAACCAATTTTGAAAAAAAATTAGAAAGTGGGAAAAAATTCTTCCAAGGGGGGGCCATTGAATGAAAATAAAAAATTAAAGAAATAACAAAAATAGATAAAGTGAAAAAAATTGGAAAACAAATTTTAAGAAAAAATTTGAAAAAACAATTTTGTAAAAAATATTTAAAAAAACACATTTTGAGAAAACAATTTTGAAAATTTTTTTTGAAAATTCTTCCAATGGATGAAAATACTTGAGAAAAGTAACAATAGTGAGAATTTACAAAGAAAGAAAAATATCATAAATGCATGCAATAACACTGACAAAAAATAGAAAGGAGTGAAGTAAATTCGTTTATAAATAGAAAAAAAATAATACATCCTACACCAGTAGTGGTAGAAGGATAAAATTTAACAAATGCAGTCCTAGAAAAAAGTTCTTCAAACAAATTAACCATAGTCCCAGCTATTTAGTTTCTGTGTTTTAACTAGGTTTTATGTGAGACAAGATTTGAAAAATTAAAAATGCAAAATTATTCCAAGACCTATCAATTCATTGATAAATTTACATACCTTGGAAATAAGATCTTTTGCACCTGAAGATATATAATCAGGATAATACACTTGACCACTTCTAATTTTTCTGTAGGTTTCCTCTTGGTCTTCACTTTCAAACGGTGGTTTTCCAACAAGAAACTCGTAACACAAGATACCTGGAAATGAGAATGTAACTTACAAATTCAATTTTAAAATTTTAAATTCCCAAAAAAATACATTTTTTTTAATTCTTCCAATGGTGAAAATTTGAAGATTTCCAAAAAATTGAAAAAGGAATTTTGAAAACAAAAATAATGGAAAAAGAATTTAAAAAAAGTTGAAACAAAATTTTGATCAGAGAATTAAAAAAACGATTGAAAAAAAAATTATGAATTTTTTTAAAAAATTCTTCAAATTGTGAAAATTTTACGGAAAATTTGAAAAAACATTAAAACAAATTTTAATGAAGAAATTTTAAATTATATCAAAAAATTATGAAAAAATATTTTTGTAAATTTTGAAAGATAAAAATGGAAAAAAATTTTGGAAATTTTTTTTCGGGATTCGTCCAAGAGGGACCACAGGATGAAGATTTTAATGAAAAGAAATGCTTTTGAATGGTCCATATTACAAGGCATAACACATCATCCACACGGAGTTAAGGCTGTCTGACGGATATAAATAAATAAATATATATTAAAATATCTCACGATTCTATAACTTAATGTTTCACATCAAGCAAAATACTTACAATATATAGGATCAAATTAAATTCTTACCTAAACACCAATGATCCACATACTGTTTGTAGGACAGTCCTTCCACCATTTCAGGGGGTAAATAATCCAATGTACCGCACATTGTTTCTCTATTTAAGGAAGGCGCATGTACCGACCAACCAAAATCGGCCAGCTTTACGTCACCAGTAATTGTCAGCAATAAATTTTCGGGTTTAATATCCCTATGAATCACATGATTTTGATGACAGTAATTTAAAGCGTCTGCTACTTGGTAAATATACTTCGCCGATCTGAAATGTTAACATTTTATGTAGATATAGAAATTAGTTTGACTTACAATAAATTACAGGACGCTGTATAGTATCAAAAATATTTTTAGAAGGAATAGGTTTGATAATCAAGGAGCTGACAAAAACTATAATGTTAAATGTTAGTCCAGTCGAATTTAAACTCAAAATGGGTTAAATAAACATTAAATGATGTAGTTAGGGATCGATAGGAGGGAGGGAGTACATTCTAAGCATAAGTTTCAATTTGCGTGGTTCTCCGAATGTCAGCCTAACCCCTCTCCTAAAAACGCGTTTAATTAGATATCTCGAGAACAGTTATTGTTAGGCAAAAAATTGTAAAGAACTTTTCTCTTTTAAATTGAACCTTTTATCCTAAACTTTTTTCACATCAATATTTTCCTTTTTCGCTATTTTCTCCTCAACCGTTCACTTTTATGAAATTTTCCCGATTATCAAACTTGTAGATCTTTTAATTACGAAAAACTTCTGTCTATAACTTTTTTCTCTACTACCAATACCTTCGGACTTACAGCTTACTTTACCGAGTGAAACTTCTACCACATGCAACAGAATTATGTTTAACATTGATGATGAGCCAGTAAAAATCGTCACATTCCATGGGGTCATTGCCATCAAATTGTAGTACCTAAATGAGTAAGTATTCTATTTGTTTTATAATTATTTGGTAATATGAAACAAAACTGTACTGTTACGAAATCACACATTGGTGTAACTCTCTAAGCCAGCCCTGTATCGTCGAACATTATAGAATGTTAGAATTTTAGCGAATGCCCCACGAATTTTCAGGAAAGACGGTGTTTTGTTTTATGTTGTTTTTATTGAGAACCGAATTCTTGAAATTCTAATATTCCGATTTTTCGGGAAAGAGGTTTCAATATATAAAGGTCAGTTTATAATTTCATCTAGTAGCGAACATAGTAAACCGTTAACAAAGATAGATAATAGTATTTATATAAATTAGTAGTCTAGTGTATAAATAAATAAGTATAAATGAATATACAGTGTATAAATAAATTAGAATTTAATATATATATATATATATATATATATATATATATATATATATATATATATATATATACATATATATATAATTTTAGATTAATTATTTGCCAACTTAATAATCAGGATTATTTTTATAGGGTATGTGGCAATAATACCAAAGTGTACTCTTTCAAATATTTATTTTCTTTCCGAGCTTTCGAATACAAATTGTATTCATTTTCAAGGACAATTATAAAATATGGTCAAAATTAAAATAAAGGATATATAAAAAATACTTACATTATTTAGCGAGGTTGTAGGTAAAGTTGTAAAAAATATGTATATAATGAATCATTTCAAATATTATCCAAAAATTATTATAAAACTTCAAAAAACAATATAGACATTAAATAATGTTGCCAAGTCAATACGAATTTTGTTAATTTGCATTACTTTGATGCTACAATTAATTTTATTATAGGTTTCTTTATATGATTGGTACTTCAATTTTTGAATGTTGTTTTTCAAATTCTCATAGATATGCCATAGATTATATTAATAAATATTTGAAAGAGTACACTTTGGTATTATTGCCACAAACCCAATAAAAATAATCCTATATATATATATATATATATATATATATATATATATATATATATATATATGGGTGTGTGTGTATAAATTTATTCCACCCATCAGGATAAACTATTTAAATAAATTAGAAAAACATTACAATACTATAGGAAATATACTTACAAATGTTCATTAAATCTGCCACCTTCAGCATTCTTTAAATGTTTGTAGACTTCTCCTTTGCCAGCATATTCTAATACAAGATATATTCTGTGTGAATCATGAAACCAAGCCAATAATTGTAATATATTGGGGTGCCTACAAATGAAACATTTACTTTATATGATCTAAATCACTGATTCCCAAAGTGGTCTATATCGTCCCCTTGGGGTCAAAATCGGTTTTCCAGAGGTCGACAAAATTCCAAACACGGGTTTGAGAAACTAGCAAAAAGTATGTTTTTTGCACTTTTTAAACCAATAAAATAATTAAATTGACTGTCTCGACCCTTACTTCGTGGAATATGCTCATATTAGTGTTTTTAAATGAAACTCAAGGTCTCTAGTTAATTCCACAATATAATACAAGTTATTGAAAATTGTCAATCAATTTTTTAGAATTTTCAATAACTTGTATTATATTGTGGAATTAACTAGAGACCTTGAGTTTCATTTAAAAACACTAATAAAATAATTGTTTGATTTTGTGTACATTAATTAAAATTTAATTACTTATAGCAGATAGGTGATTAAAATTACTGTTTTTTTCAGAAAAGTTCATTGAAAACGTGGTATGTAGGTACTGCTTATTCATTTGAAAAGTGCCCCAAAAACATAGCAAAAGTTGGGGCATGTGCACACAAAAATTTCAACTATTAAAAAGTCTGTTAGTAATTACTGCCGTGTTATCGAAAAATATAGTAAATTGAGTTACTATGTTTTTGTTCTGTCTAAACCAACTGAACTGCTGACTTAATATCTATCTACCACTATTTTGTCAAGGAATCAAATCTTATTACAATCGCAAAATACTGTAAATCATGATACTATATTTTCTTTCTTTTAAATACCAACTAAAAATGTAGCAAGTCTAGTTATGTAAACATTATTGAAACTGAATGTGGTGGACTAACTGACTTGGTCCGATCGCTCGAGGAACTCTGGCTGCGGGCAGCAGTCATTATTTGCAAGTCATTATCATCGAATGTTACTTATAAGGATTATTCTGCACTATTTCCACCTCCAGAAGGAATATAGAAAATAAACGAACTTGTTGAGTCTACAAGATAAATTGTCGTAGAAAGTGCTTCTCAAATTTTAGTGGACTGTGAGAGCAGCAACATGCTTATAGCCTCTATTGATAAAGACGATAAAAACAAAGGGTGTGATTCAGGTAAGGTTAATAAAACTCCTTAAAAAATTACCAAAAAGCCTACAAAAGTAAGTTCCTGTAAAAATACATGTAGAAAGAAATGCTTGAAAAAAACATGACTAAAGGGAATATATTTTCAATTATTTTAGAGTCCTGGATTATGGAGAAAGGCAATTATATTTAGATAAATACTTGATAAAAAATGACAAAGTATAGAAAGGTTGTCCGGCAGAAAATTACAAAATGATTTCAATTTTATACAATCTTCCCCTAACCATTCCATTGAGGGAAACCAATTTTTTTACCTAAGCACACTGACAAAATTGAAGCCAATAAAGAAGTAACAGATATATTTAAAATTGAGCTTACCATTTGTAAAACAATGTTCATTCATGCACTCGGCTTTAAGGACAGACAGTTTAGTCACAAATTTTCTTAAAGGAACGGCAGTGATTTTCCCTGTTTGGAATATAAAAGAGGAAAAAACGTAGTATACAAATGAGAGATATTTCTGAGGAAAATTACGTATAGATTCACATCCCCCTGATTTAACAATACTAATTTTTGTAAATCAAGACTGGGGATCAGAAACTACAACTTTTAAATATTTTGAACCTGGCCATTATGAGTGCTGACTCAATTCACGGGCAAATAGGTAAAAAATGGAACAAAATACCAGACACTAGATTTGGAGAGGATAATCAAATCTTCCAATAAAAATAATCACATTATTAGTCTACTCGCTCAATAGTTGAAAATGGATGTATGACATGGAAAAAGGAAACATCCTCTTACCGAAAATAAATGAGTTAAAATCTGTGCTATTTAGAAACTGTTTTATAAGTTTGAACCAGAAAATGAAGCTAATATTTTACATACCAAATTTAGATTAAGCTTCCATGAATTGTACTCTTCAAACAGAGTATTGAATTCAACGAAAAAAGAAATAATTGTTAAGCAATTATTACCTCATAATATGCCTTCCATGCTAAGATAGAGGGTGAATTAACGGAGAAAATAGAAGTAAATAATGGCATTCAACAAGAAGACTCCCTCGGTCCCATGCTGTTTAACATCATTATGGATGAAATAATAAAGCAGGTACGCAAACTGAAAGGGTACAAAATGGGAGACAGAGAAGTCAAAATACTATGCTACGCCGACGACGCTGTACTCATAGCCGAAAATGAGGGCGACTTACAAAGTCGTTGCATAGATTCAACACAACAGCAATGAAGTTCAGAATGAATGTATCAGTGTCAAAAATCAAATGCATGACCACATCTAGAACACCACTTAGATGTAAACTTGAAATAGACAACAATATTGTACAGCAGGAAATGAAATTTAGGTATCTTGGTTATAAAAATATCTGGATACGGTGATGTTGAGATGGAGGTGAGAGGTCAAGCCGTGAAAGCTACGAGAACAGCCGCGTGTCTTAATGATATTATATGGAACAACAAACATATAGGAATAGAGGCTAAATCCAGAATATATAAAACAGCTATTAGACCCATTCTAACATATACTGCGGAAACCAGGCCAGATACCTCGAAAATGAAACAAAAAATACTGGAGACAACAGAAATGAAAGTAGTGCGTAGGATAGTAGGCAAAACACTGTTAGATTGAGAGAGGAGTGAGTATATCAGAAGAGCATATAAAATTGATAATACCAGTGAATGGATCCTGCAAAGAAAGAGAGAATAAAATGAGCATATTAGCCGCATGACACCCGACAGATTGGTAAGGATAACAAGGGATAAGTCACCAATGGGACGGAGGAACATCGGAAGACCCTGTAAACGATGGAGTGACAATCTTACAGTGGATTAAAAAGAACAAATGGACGAAGAAAAACAAGCAAATTTTGCTTACATATAACAAAGAAGAAGAATAATATGTCTTCTTGAAAATAGAATATTCTGGCACAACTTGTCCAGTGCAGAAAACTTTGTAGATTTAGGACATAAATTTGGAAATGTTTATTGCTATATAAGTAAACCTGATTTTTTATCTAAGCTTTTATTTAACAAGTGAATCATACCTTACTTTTTATCTGAATATGTGCTTTTATCTAAGTTTTTGTGAAATACATGATTTTTTTGTCTGTTTCTGATTTGATTTATAACACATTAAATATTTCTGTAGCTTGTTTTTCCTGTTCATCTGATGTTATTTGAATCAAGATTTTGTGAAATAACATTCTGATAAAGTAATGATTTAGTAATTTTTAAATTGCTTTCTTATGTAGATAATTCACAAATTAAACACTAAAATTTCAAGTCAAGCTAACCAAAAACCACAAATGCAATTTAATCTATGAAAAAAATAAGTTTGTTTGCTAGAATAATAACTTGTCAATTGTATACAATACTAACTGTGAAACCAACTTACTAATATGTTGCCTAGCCATTACTTACTATGGAAATTTTTTTAAATATACTTGCTTAATTTTTGTGATGTAAATAAAATATAAAATGGGCGTCTAAGTCAACTTGCTAGTTGTTATTTAGTAAATAACAAGCGAGTACTGGCGTATCACTACTACCGCGAACCCCCGCAGTTGCAGTGGAGCCCTGGCCCAAGGGGGCCCGAAGGTTTCGAAGCCCGAAATAGCCTAACGCTAGGGATCGGAAGGGGCCGAAATTCTGGCCTTTAGGGGCCAACGCCCCAGGGGCTAAAACTCGATGTCTGTCTGTACTATTTTGTCGTTTGACGTTTTTGGCTCTGCATAGCCACTGTACAGAAATAGTTTCTGTATATGGTGGCATAGGTAAAATAGGTATTAACATCTATATATACTGAGTGGTGCTGTTAAAATAGTAGTAGATAAGTATGAGTACCTACTATGAGTATTTATGATTTCTTTGTTTATCTCTCACTTTTTATTTTATTAGCTTCCCTATTCATAATATAGGAAGTCGATTTTAAATTATTTCGAATTGTTTCATTCACCTAAAATTTTGCACACGTATATGGCCTCCACATCATATAAAAAAACATTAAGATGACTTATTTATTAAACGTATGTAATTTTTTTGTTGCCTGTTTTAAAATATTATGCTTAGGTCCTTCTTCCCTCAAGGGGGAGTGATATCTCCCCTTCTATGGAGCCTCATAGTAGATGAGTTGCTCTACAGGCTAACGGAGCTTGGCTTCGAATGTATGTGCTATGCTGATGACATAGTTCTAATAGTCAGAGGCAAGTTCGAGAGCACCTTGTGTGATTTATTACAAAAGGGCCTCAGAATCATTGAGCAATGGTGCTTGTCAGTGGGGCTAAACATTAACCCAAACAAGACCATAGTAATTCCATTTACTTCGAAAAGAACACTTCCAGCCATGAAACCCATATCCTTAAACGGGGAAATCATAGAATGGAAATCAGAAGTTAAATATCTAGGAATAACCCTAGACAGTAAGCTTCTGTGGAATAAGCATGTTGAAATAACTGCTAGTAAAGCAATAAGAGCTTTGATGGCGTGCAGAAATATAGCTGGTAAGAGGTGGGGCTGTAACCCAAAAATACTGCGATGGATGTACGCCATGATTGTGAGACTGGCAATTACGTATGGGGCAATAGTTTGGCATACAAAAGCAAGTAAGTACAGGACGAGGAAGACCCTCGACAAAGTTGAAAGGCTTGCCTGTGTGTGCATCACTGGAGCTATGAGAACGTGTCCAACTAGGGCACTTGAGATCATTACAGATCTCACACCTCTACATTTGGTGATAGAAAGATCTGCTTAAGAGGCAATTCTTAGAATATCTAAGGAATGTTCAGGCAATGAGAGTATTAAAAATCAGGGAGTCTGGTCCTCTCTAACAAAATACATCTCATCAGCGAACCTAGAAAGAAACTATCAGAAATGTGATATCGATCCATTCTGATAGTCAAGCAGCTATCAAAGGATTGAGCTCCCATGTCATTGACTCACAGTTGGTATGAGAGTGCCGAAGAAAACTTGATGAATTAGGAAACAATAACAGGGTCTCTTTATTCTGGGTTCCTGGCCACTCGGGAATCACAGGATTTGAAGAGGCCAATACACTTACCAGGAAAGGAGCACAAACGCCCTTTATTGGCCCGGAGACTTTCTGTGGTGTAGGAAAATGCTCCTATTAGAAAGAGTTTCAGAAGAAGGAGGAACCCGAAAAAGAAGCACTCTGGCGGTGCCTTCCCGGGTTGGAACATTCCAAAAAGTTCCTGAGGAACTTTGACACTGCTAGATCCAAAAAATATTTGGACCTCAGTAAAAATAAGCTACATCTCCTCACGGGCTTTCTTACAGGACACTGCCGACTTAGGAAGCACCTAATGAGAATAGGTCTAGCAGAAACTGACGAGTGTAGATTCTGTGGGGAGGAGGATGAAACTCCGGATCACCTAGTTCTGGATTGCCTCGCCATTGCAAGCCAATGCAAGAAATGCTTCGGACATGAAACTTGTAAGAGTGAGGATATAACCTCGTTGAAGCCGTTCCAAATACTAGAGTTCATTAGAACCCTGGAACTGGAAGGCAAGCTGTAGTAGTAGCGAGAACAGCTCTGATAGGGGGGCACAATAAACCTTAGGTTTCAGTGCAGTGTAACCCCGTTAAAATCTAATCTAATCTAGGGATCGGAAGGGGCCGAAATCCTTGACTGTAGAGGCCAACGCCCCAGGGGCTCAGACTCGATGTGTGTCTGTACTCTGTTTTGTCGTTTGATGTTTTTGGCTCTGCATAGCCACTGTACAGAAACAGTTTCTGTATATGGTGGCATAGGTAAAATAGGTATTAACATCTGTATGTACTGAGTGGTGCTGTTAAAATAGTAGTAGATAAGTATGAGTACCTACTACCTACTATGAGTATTTATGATTTCTTTGTTTAACTTTCACTTTTTATTTTATTATCTTCCCATTTTCACATATAGGAAGTCGATTTTAAATTATTTCTGATTGTTTCATTCACCTAAAATTTTGCAGACGCATATGGCCTCCACATCATATAAAAAAACATTAAGATGACCTATTTATTAAACGTATATAATTTTTTTGTTGCCTGTTTTAAAATATTAGGCTTAGGTCCCTCCTAATTATAAAACAACTAAGCTAAACTAATTATTGTTCAAAAATTTCAAACATCAAACAACAATACAATGAGTGGTAACATCAATCATTTTACTAAGTCAAATGTAAAGTACCACTAAATTCAATTAAAAAACATAAGAAAATAAAAAAATCTCTTGGCCTCTTTGAAGTCAGCCGAAAGGCCAGACTAGCAGACAACAGTAATTTTTTTAACTGTGCACAAGGAAAGGAAAACTCATCCAGACGAAAAAATATTTTAACATTATTATAAGATTTTTTTACACATTAAGCGTTCCTTGTAAAAATGTGTTTTTAAATTGAGTCTAGCCATGCAAAACTATAATAACTATTATAGGGCGAAAAAAGTCGGGCGGCGCGGCTTCGCGACGTGTTCAGGCAGTGGCAATGTTTGTAATCTCGCCAAAGAGACAAAGACCGCTTCGTTTCTTAGAAAATTCATTGATATTTTTCCCATAGGAAATATTTGAAGAGAGTAAGGTGATTTTTTAAATAAAGATAATTCTTTAGTTTAGTTTAGATCAGCTTCAGCGAACAGTGCAAACACAAGTACTAGCAACCTGTTTTTTTTTTAATTTCTATTGAAAGTATCTATGTGAAAATTTTAAATAATAATAATAATAATAAATGAATCTTATTGAGTATAAAAATAATACTCAACTGGCCATTGACCGAGGTCCTTCAGCTACAGTGGTATAAGTTATTGTGTGAATTACAATGATATTCTTAAAATTTTACAGTTCCAGATTGATATGAGAGAAAAAAAATAACCAAAACTATAGTTCATCCCATAGAATTTGTTCTGGATGTTTGTAGTGTGTTCTGTTATTTCTTCTGTTGCAATGTGGAGACATAAGGTTCTTGTTTTCGGTTTTCTCACTAAATTTAATGGACAACTGTGATAGTCTCTCTTCGATGGGTTGCACTCCAGTAACTTCATATAGCAGTTGGTTGGGTGGATTATGGATAGGATTATTCGGATGTTTAATTTTCGTGATAATGCGCAAGGCAGTTAGTTCTTTCGGCCACCTGGAGATTCTTCAGGGCAGGATTTCTTATGTTCTGGAATATTTATGTCCATATTCAATTAGTGGTCTACATATCATTTTGTAGATTTTAGTTTTTGTGTTTAAGTTTATTCCATGTTCTTTTTTAGATATAGATTTGAAGTGCTTTGCCCTTGATATGGTTTTCTTTTTTTTATTTCGTGCGTGTGAGTTGAAGTTTAGCTTATTGTCCATAGTGATCCCTAGATATTTTGTACATATTTCTGGACTGAGTTCATGGTCGTATAACCTTACTGACGGTGATGTAGGTGATGGGGAGTGTAAAAATATTAGCAAATGCGATTTCCCTGGATTAGGTTTCTGTCGCCATTTATTGAACCATGATGTTGTTCTGTCTGCTAGCTGTTGTAATCTTTCAACGGTTGTATTTATACTCTTGCAGTGAGAAACCAAAGCAGTATCATCTGCATATTGTAGTATATAGTTATCCTAATCAAAGTATTCTGGGTCTGCGTGGTATATATCTGAACAGTATATGTAGTATAGTAAGGGTGATTGAGATCCCTGAGGTACACCTTGCTGTGGGGTAAATTTGTGAGAAGTTTTGTCCTGCACTTTAACCTCAGTTTTCTTTCATTCAGTAAGTTAGTTATCACATGGATCAGGTATTTGGGACAACCAAGGTAGTCCAACTTGTATATAAGACCTTTTGTCCAAACAGTATCAAAAGCTTCGTTAATGTCTAAAAAAATTGCTGCTGTTTTGTTTCCGTTAAACTTAGATGCTTCTATGTTGTTGGTGAGTATCGCTAGAGGGTGGGTCTTAGATCAATGACTTTTGAATCCAAACTGATACCCTGGGATACGATTTCCCACTGATTTCACTATTCTGTTTTTTATGATTTTTTCAAGGTTTTTTCCTAGCACAGATAGATAACTGGTAGGTGTAGAGTGATCCATGTTTGGTTTCGGAATAGTAATAATTGTACCCGTTTTCCATTCTCTAGGTATGTAGCTGTTTTTCAGACAAAACTGATACATTTGGATAATATATTCGTGGATCTTATGGTGTAGCTGTTTAATCAACGATTTTTTAATGAAATCATTCCATGGGGCAGTATTTTTACCTTGGTTTATTATACTGTAGTATTCTTCTTCGATTTCATATTCCTCAGGGTTCACATTGACTTGCTGTGGGTCTATATAGTGTATGTTGTACCATGTTTCATAGTGTTGATCATCTAAATTGTCTTCTGTGCTTTCTTCATGTTTTTTTTCGAAATGCTGAGCAAATATGGTACTTTTCTCTTCCAGCGAGTCGACTATTTTCTATCAGTGGGTGGCTCTCTTGTGAGTTGTTTTTATATTTCGAAAGTTTCTTAATATTCTGCCAATACGATTTGCCCTGTTTATCATTGATCTCCTCACATACAATCAACCATTTATCGGTTTATTTTGTGGTGTTTTGTACATTCGAATACCGGTAATTGTAGGTGAAAGACGTGCGACACAGCAATCCGTTTAAACCAAATATCACTGGTAAATTTTACGTGAAATAAACTTAAATTAGTGTAAAACAAGAGTGCGTGGAAAGTAATAGAAAATGACTGAAAATCTTCTCCCCGACGGCGGGGGGAACATAAATAATATTTCGAATATCAACAGCGAACCTGATAAAAATAACAGCGAGATGAGACCACAAGTGATCGAAAATTCTACTTTAATGCCAGTTAATAACCATACTAGCAGCATAGAGGACGAACGCCGCTCTATTCAGACGGTAACAGGTGACAATACACAAAAACCCAAAACATTCAACATCAACAAATCGTATTTATATTCAGATAACGTTTATGTTTTTATTGAAAAGTTGAATACTGATAACATAGGTCGTTTACATCCCATGGCCGTAGGGCATATTTTACACCAAAAATTAAAAATATCTAATATTAAACGAATACAAAAGGTAGGCAAAAATAGAGAGAACGAGTGCAATTAGAAACTTTAAAAGATGCTAATAATTTAATTAATAACAAAGAACTTAATAATGAAAATTTAAAAGCATTTATTCCAAATAATTTATTGGAGCGTAAAGGAGTAATAAAAGAGGTCGATACAATTTTTAACGAAGAGTACTTACTCAAAAATATTATTACGACGAGTACAGTCACAGAAGTTAGAAGGTTTAAAAAAAATAGACATAGACGGAGAGACTATTTATATACCAAAACAAACAATCCTAGTAACTTTCGAGGGCAATGCCTTGCCAACGCACATAAAAATAAATAGTGTAATATGTCCAGTAGAAAATTATGTACAAAAAGTAACACAATGCTACAAAAGATATGGACACGTAGCCTACAATGTCAGTCAACAAATAGTAGGTGCTTAAATTGTGGTGAAATAAAAGAAGACGATCACACATGCAACGATCCGGAAAACACTTTCTGTATATATTGTAAGTTTAACGTTCACAAATCGATTTTTAGAACATGCCCTACATTTGAAAAAAAAATAAAAGAACACATGGCACAAAATAATACTACCTTTCTTGAGGCAAAAGCAAACATTTGTAACTCTTATGCTAATATCACACTATTAATTAGTTTTGAAACCTTAACCAATACTCCAGAAAATGTTCCCGTCCTTCCAAACAAAAATAGTTATAATAGCCACCGACCTAACATTCCATTATCCCAAACAACAAATCCTAGGAATGAAACAAATAACCCTCCTACCATACACGACCCCCCAACTCTACCAACACCTCTCAGCAATACTCCTAAAAAACGAAAGGTGAATATGCGCGGAGAGGAAATGCACCCTCCAATGTTTCCTAGAAACTTCGGACCAGAGCAACCGATTCAAATAGGCCAAAAAACAACGAGTATGGAAGTTGACTTATGCAGTGATATAGATGATCAATTAGTCACTCTTTTTAATATCTTAAAGGATATATTAGATGATATAACAAGTTTTGAAGACTTGGGAAAAATTGATATATTTTACGTAAAAAATTAACTTAGCAAATTCCGAAATGGCCAATAAAAACAATACAATAAACATTTTGCAGTGGCGAGTTCCACTGCGCGGATCGCACAAAAACGACCAAAGAGGGAGACAGCTAGCTAATATTATAGACAACCAAGAACTAATACTTCTAAATGATGGATCACCGACTAGACTAACACACAACGAACACAAACCTGCAGTAGACCTAACTTTTTCTTCACCTAATATATCCAATAAAATAACCTGGAAAACGCACGCGGACACCTTAGGATCAGACCACTACCCAACCATAATGGAACTCGCTGTCAAAAATAAAACCGAAGATAAAGAATGTACCATATACCCCTCCAGCAGATGGAATATAAGAAAAGCCGATTGGAATTCTTATAAACAGAACATTGACAACTTATTTGCACAAGACAATCCCATTTTCAGCAACATCAATGAGAAATACTCATACTTTATGGAAGGAATAAATAGTTTAGCAAATAATTTTATCCCAATAAATAAACCATTTAAATCAAGAGGTGGAAAAATAACACCGTGGTGGAGTGACGAGTGCGATGAAGCAATTCGGGCAAGGAAAAATCAATGATAAAATTTAAAAATACCAGCACACTGGAAAACTTCCTGTCTGCAAAAAATGAAGCTGCCAAAACTAAAGGAATTCTAAGAAAAGTGGCAAGACAATCCTGAATTACATATTGCAATAACCTCAACAAAAATACACCCATGACTCAAATATTGAATCAAGCAAAAAAAATTAAAGGAAACCTAACTAACCGAACCAAGTCTGATGACAACTGGATAGAACCGTTTTTAGACAAAATTACACCCCCAATGGTACTATTAAATCCCAAGGAAATTACAACAGCAAAGCAAGCAGAAGATACACCAGAGGAGCCTGGAATTTGGAAAATTAGAAAATGCCCTCAATATTTCAAAAAATACGGCACCTGGAGAAGATGACATTAAATATGCAATGCTGCTACATTTACTTAAAATCGCAAAAATGTTTTTATTGGAAATATTCAACGAAATATGGTCAACCGGGAATTGCAACATACAAGATTGGAAAAAGGTGATAATCATTCCAATTCTAAAACCTGGGAAAAATCCCGAAGATCCTGAATCTTACAGAGGAATATCGCTTCTCTCATGTGTTCTAAAGACCTTTGAGAGAATAATCAAAAATCGACTAGAGTGGTGGATAAACCAGAACCAAATATTTAAAAAAGGATTCGGCACATTTGACGCGGGATCACACATTACCACAGATATACAGAACACATTCTCAGAAAATGGATACTTAATTGCAACATTCTTAGACCTTCAAAGTGCCTACGATACAGTGAACATCCCAATACTAAAAGATAAAATGAAAGAATTGAACTTCCCGGAACGAATCTGTAACCTATTATGTCAAATGTTATCAAATAGGAAAGTATATAAAGACACAATAATTCCCTAATCGGACCACGACACACCTCACTGGGACTACCTCAGGGATCAACATTATCTCCTCTATTATTTAATATATTTACCGCTTGTTTACACTCAATAACAGAGGAAACAATTATAATACAATATGCAGATGATATTGTTTTATACTCACAGGAAAAGAAATACGATCGTGGATTACAGAAACTAGAGAACTCATTCCTTTGATTACCACCATCCAGAACCTAGGACTTCAGATCGCGCCTCATAAGTCAAGCATCAACGTATTTTCTAGACATACTTTACAAAAACCTGAAAATATCCAATTAGGTAATGCTCTGCTACCATACAAAGATGAAGTTTAATATTTAGGAATAATACTGGATAGCAAGCTAACATGGAAACCATTCATAGAACTCATACGAACAAAGTGCACAAAAGCAATAAACTTCCTGAAAATGATTACGAGGACGTGGTGGGGAGCTAGTCTAGACATAGCACTTTTGTTCTACAGAGCGTACATCCGATCTATAATGGACTATGGAAGCATACTGTAAGGATCAGCAAATGACACAAATCCATAAAGTATCTGTTTTAAACTGCAACGATTTGACAAAAACATACTGGATAAAAAAAAATCTCCTCCACTTTGTATAGGTTTTCGTAATACGAGCAACACGACATTGATGCAACATACGAGAGATAAATACTTTGAATTATATCAAAACAAACCGAAAATTATAATACCGAAATACTTTGAAACTGCTTCTTATAATCAAAATTTACTCGAAAGAATTATAGATAATAACGAAAGTAACATGGCAGTATACACTGAT
This sequence comes from Galeruca laticollis, assembly GCA_963921935.1. NCBI lineage: Eukaryota > Metazoa > Arthropoda > Insecta > Coleoptera > Chrysomelidae > Galeruca > Galeruca laticollis. The sequence continues at coordinate 211,499,609 of OY998175.1, read as the reverse complement.
GCATCAAAGAATGAGTTAGGTACTGGGTGTGCATTTTATATCCCCGAAGGAAAAATAAGAAAGAAGTTCAAAATCAATTCCCATAGTTCGATTTACACCGCAGAGGCATACAGAATATTGAAAGCCTTAGAATACTTAGCATCTCAAAACCAACATAAAAACATTACGTTATTCTCGGACTCACTATCCGTCCTACAAAGTATAAATAAACCAAACAATCCAAGCTCCCTTGTATCTCATCCGTATATTTACAAAATTCAAGTCATCCTAGGACAACTCACTTCAAGGAAATTCGACATACAAATGCTTAAAGCTCACATAGGCATAAAACAAAACGACCACGTAGATATTTTAGCAAAAGAAAGTATCGACACAGGAGAAGCATATTTTGAGAATAATTGCCTATCGGATTGCATTAACATATGCAAAAACAATTTGTATAAAAAATGGACCATACATTGGGAAAACTATAGATTAGTTGTAATTTTTTTTTCACATTTTCAAAAATTTTCATGTCCATTGGAATGGTCAAAACCGACATAAGGACATATTTGAATATGAAATAAATTTGACAAAATCACAAAGTATTATTTATTGTGAAATTTTAAAAAACAATTCCGTCCCTTAACGAAACATAAATGAACTTTACGCTTAATACAAAAAGTATGAGTTTTTTTTGTACATTCTTCCAATTTACAATGTGCGGCTTCCTTCTTTTCATCATATTCTGGAAGATGTCCATAGCGATCAAATCTAAATTCATTCAGAGGTTTTGTTTCAACATTTTTCTGTTGCAGTGAAGTATTGCTTTGAGAAGGTCGTCCACACTTAAAACTATTGACCTAAAAGATTTTTGTCCATCCAAGTGGACGTTCAAATGAAAACAATAATATTTATCAATAATATGTTACTGCAAATGGTTAGTTGTAATAAAAACTAATAATTATTTATATACTTACGAATTATCACAAATTCCGGTCAATTTTGTTTATTTACAACGTTTTCTAACATAAACTGCACACCCGTGTTTTTCTTACTACCGCTGCATCCAAACAACTGACTGAACATTGGCGGGAATAAAATTTGATAGTCAATCAGAGACGTCATCCGCGATTCTAACGTATTATATGCATGTGTACATTGCGGTGGACGAAATGTTGTGAGCTTAAAATATTTTTTATTACTTATATACAAGGTGTGAAAATTTTGTACACTGCAGTAGACGCTGTGTCCGAAAGGGTTAAAACCAAAAAAACACTATGATGAATGATGAGTCTAATACAAATTATGTATTTTCTAGTTGACAAAACTATTTCAGGATAAATATACATTACAAAATATTTGATATTGTAATTATTAAACAAACAGGTAATCGTTTTGAGGGAATGGAGTTATTTGTGAATAAGAGTTTTGATAACTTTGTCTGAAAAAGAATTATTTATGTCTGCAGAAACACTACAGCAGACATATTCCAGCAATGTCTGCGACTTTTCCATTAGAGATAGTTGCGTTGTGTATGCCATTAAAGGAAAAAATTGCTTCCTTGTTCAATAGTTATGTTTATTGTAACATTCTTTACATATTGTGTGTTGTATTTTCTTGACTGTTTTTATAGGCATTTAATTTAAATTTTATATTATGTGAGTAGTTTAAATAATAAACAGTATTACCTAATTTTGTTTGGTAATACAAACTTTATATATTATATTCTTAATATAGGCAAGGGGGCCCTAACTCAATTTACGCGGGCGGGCCCAAAATTTCTCGCTACGCCACAGCAATCGAGACTTTAATACTAACTAAACATATTTAAACATTCTACATTACATGAAAAATAAATAACTTTTTACATAATATTTTAAGAGCATTAAAAGTAACGTTGAAACCCGAATTTTAATTCCCCCTAACGAAAAGAATAAAACATATTGACACTGACATTTCATGAAACTTTAAATTAGCATAGGCAAAACTACATTTTTGAGTTACTATATTTTCTATTATCACGGCAGAATAATCTATTACAAAAAAAATATAACTTACTTTAAATGACTTTGTATTTCTATTTCTCGTAAGGTTTGTCGCTCAACGCGACCCTTGACGAGCTCTCGTTTAAATAAAGTCTTGAGAGCTACAATATATCCTGTTTTATTCTCACGAGCAATATAAACCCTGCCAAATTTTCCTCTTCCTAATCTAGTACCTAGTTCGAAATTGTTTAATGACCATTTATAGCTGAAACATTTTAGTTTTGTCAGAAAACCAACAACTACACCTCCTCTATGTAAATGACATACTTTGGGTTTCCGAAAGCTTCATGAGACATCATTTTGTGAACTAATTTTTCCGTGTCTCCTTCTAGTTGTTTCGGTATTTTGAGTTGCTTCAAATACGCCTCCGCTGCTTTATTAATTTTTGATTCTTTAACGGACATTGCCATTTTTAAAACTTTTAACCGTTTCAAGTTTCAATCAACAAGGAACGACTTTGGACGTTGACGTTGACTGTTGACTTCGTTCTACTGGCTACATGAAAGTGTAGTATTCTCGAATTATAGATCTGTGTATCTAGATCTCATTCTACTCCAAATGTAGAAACCTTTGCTAAATTATGGTTTTTGTCGTATTTCTGCTTCATATCTAAATGTAGATATGCTCCTCCCTTCTTCCTTATCAAATCAAAACAATCCTTAATAAAACTTGCTTCCATGGTTCCGGAAAATCCAAATTTTGTACTCAAATTTTTTAATCCAAGAACCGTTTTACACTTACGAGAATTATTGCGATTTTTACTCGAAAAATTTTCGTAAGAATAATTTTTGCTGTTTTACACGTCATAGAATTATTGCCAAAATTTTCAGAGTAAAAATATAGAACGAGTTCTATATTTTAATGGCAATAATTTAGAAAGTGCGCGAGAATCGACGCAGAAGCCAATAAGCCATAAATATAAAATAAAAATAATAAGGGTGTCATGTGTCGTTATGAAGGGATCTTCAAATATTAATTTTTATTTAGGAGAGCTAAGGTCTACCTTCTCTTCTTTGAAGCCAATTTTTTGACCATTGAAGTATTTGTTTTTTGGGTTTAATTAATGAAAATAGCAAATAATAGCCAACTGCTATAGCACCTGACAGTAACTCTCTTTGTCTTGCAGGGATGGCTGAAAATACCAAATCAATTGCCAAATAATATAATATGAAAACTTGAAATTTTTTACAAAATAACCAAACATCTAAACTAAATGGTACAAAAACAGCTGATTACTTAAAGAATGCGAATCGTGACAACTTCTTCCGAAATAGTCTCTCTGCGCAGGCGTATGACATAAATTATTATGAAAGTTTTTGTTGTAAAAATATTGTGTAAAACAAACAAGCGATGAAATATTTTTAAAATTCTTATCAAAATTTTAAATATTATTTTCAGAGTAAATTTCGCAATAATTCTCGTACGTGTAAAACGGTTCTATGGCAACCAGTGTGTTTGGTAGAAAAAAGCGTTAGCAAGCACTTGTAAGGGTCGCTTGACATGGAGCAATACAAAATACAACTCAATGCAAGACGCAATATTTTTTGATCACAAGCATGCGTAGGTGAAGTTCAGCTGATAGATCTCACAATTCACAAAATTGCAACTTTATCCGTTTGGTGCCATTTCTATTCCATGCAAGTTGCAATTCTAGGCAGACATCTAGTTACTTTTGGTTTAGGGCCACTTGCACCGTACTAGTGCAAAGCTTCTGTTAACAAAACCAGGTTTAACTTATTAAAACTTAGATTAACTGTTTGGCTTGCACCGTCAATTATTTAAACTAGATTAAAGTTAAGCCACAGCTCTGGTAATTTTTCTATAAGTTGGTACTGTGACTATCTTCACTTGCATATACTTGTTTGGGAGTTTTTTGTGGGAGTATTTAGTTTGTGCAGTAATCCTAGTATTCTAAAATCTACTGTCGATAATTTATTATAATTATATGCCAAGCAATCACATAAATCATGACCCTGTACATGGGAAAACAGAGTTTAGTCAAAAAGGCCATTTAAAATTCCGAAATGTGTTAATTAAACACCTACTATATATTTTTTAATTATTAACCCTACAGCGGGCGCTTCATGTCTGAGAGACCGACGAAATTTTTAATATATTGATTTTTGGTTTACGTACGGTCTTACCGCCTACACCCCCCTTCTACTTTCCTAGATCATCAATCCACACACTAGTGTTAAACGTTTAGCCATACCGGTCGGTCATAGGTGAAATATTGTAAAATACAGTCTATGAGACGGACGCGCCTGCTGTATACGAGTTTGTTAGTGAATATTTTATAGTAAGGTAAGTTAAATTGCACATATTTTTTTATATTATGTTATTGTTGATGTATTTTTATTAAAATATTTAAAAGTAATTAGTAAATTAGAAACAAAACTGTATTTTTATGACTTTGAGAGACAGACTTCGCGAAATATCTGGAAACCACGACACATACACACTAACAAGATGCTCCACCGGATGGACAGACAGGACAATGGGCTATATGCAGCACAAAGAAAAGCCGAAAGACACGTTTTTGTTGTCTAGAACACGTGGGCATTATTTGTAATGATGGTTATGAAAATAATTAAAAAAGTTATACGATTTCTATAAGTAGCCATTTTTAGTTTAAAGGTTCTCTTCAAACATGTTTTTTTATGTTAAAAATAAAACTAATCATTTTAAAACAAAATGTTACTTTATTTTACAGCCCCGAATAAAGATAAATATGAAAATGTCAAAAATTACAATATGTTATAAAATCGGTCTGTTAGACGGACGCGCCTGCTATTTTCCAAATATTTCACGCGCCCGCTCTAGGGTTAATTATTTTTTATTACCACAATTTTTTATTATCTGGTTTGGATAAACTAGAAACAGGTTTAACAAAACAAGAAGCTTGTTATTTTGTTTAAATATTTTTGTGTATCTTTTCTCTGGACAGGTTTTCAAAGGTGACCTAAAATTAAACTCCAGACAGTTTCTCAAATATTTCTTTATTATATAATATAGATAAACATCAGTGCGATAAATTAGGATTAATAATAAAAATTAAACTCTCGAAATGTTTAAGTGGGATCCTTTTTTTGTGTGGGTCTAAATTCCTGAACTTGCATAAAATTTTAGGATGGTTAGGAGCTGATTATAATTGGTGATACGGCACATGGTTTCTAAAAAATAAGGAAGTAGTAATAATGTACTTTCATTTCTCCCTTTTTTTTCCTTATCACTAACCAAAAAATAATGATTCTATGATAAACTTACAAATCATGGGGATATTCTCTACTGGATCTTCTATTATTTCCAGAAGTTATAGCTGTTCCTTTTAATAATATGAATCTTCTAAAAAAAACTCAATTCATCGAAGGCATCAAAATAATTTGACCTTTCATAAATACGCCTACGAAAGCCGAAATGGTTAATTTCCAAAGTATCTAAAAAATCCTCTAAGAAAATTTCTTCTTCCAATTCCAAATAATCCATATTTTTATACAAAAAATACCACTTGTAGGCAGCGTAGGCGTGGACACACATATAATGTAGGGTTAAGATTCAAAACTTAGCCTTAAACGTTGAATAATCCCTCGAATTTGGGAGATTTAATTTAGCTATTAAACTCGGTTTAAGTGACTGTGCAAGATAATCATTTACTTAAAACTTGGTTTAGGTCGTAAACCATAGTGGACAACTACGGGGCAAGTGGCCCTTCACAATCAATCAGAGGCCAGAAGATCAGTTGATTAAGTGGAACACATTTGGTTCTAAAACTAAAACCTTCTTGTTGATTTGAGCTTTTTGTTACTCCTATTTTTTTAAAGTTTCTAATTTGCCTTGCGTAATAGACACTTTTAGCTTGTCATACATTTTTACACGTATCCGTATTGGAGTTACGAAATACTTTTAGCTTGTCATAATTTTTTCACTTATCACTATCTGACACGAACTGCGCATGTGTAGACCCGTTACGACTCAGCAAATCCGATGCGTTGAACGGATTGTTACGTTCCTTCTCAGTATACGTAAACGTATCCGTATCCCGACCAAAATCAGTACTCTCTGCTATTAGTGCTATTGTATAGGTCTTCTTCGATATTGGTTTGGTTTCATTATAACCACAAATTTCATTTTCAGTTTTATTTTTCATTATTTTTTTATTTTTACCAAAGAATAGTGCTTTGACCATCCTGGTTTTAGCACGAATCGATACGTTATCTGCTAAAAAGGTTTTCTTGAAAACTTCTTTACGTCTACGTAACTCCAATACGGATACGGATACGTGTAAAAACTTATGACAAGCCAAAAGTGTATATTTTGACGTAAAGAGATTGTCAAGAAAACCTTTTTAGCAGATAACGTATCGTTTCGTGCTAAAACCGGGATGGTCAAAGCACTATTCTTTGGTAAAAGTAAAAAATAACTAAAAACCCAACTAAAAATGAACTTTATGGTTATAATCAAACCAAACCAATAACAAAGAATACCTGTAAAATAGCACTAATAGCACAGAATACTGATTTTGGACGGGATACGGATACGTTTTTACGTAGACGGAGAAGGGACGTAACAATCCGTTCAACGCATCGTATCAGCTGAGCCGTAACGGATCTACACATGCGCAGTTCGTTACTTATAAGGAAACGTGAGAAATTTAATACAAGCTAAAAGTACCTTTTAACATTAATTGATAATACTTGAATTTTATTTAATAAAGGCTTATTCTTATATAAATTTTAAAAAAATATTTGTTGTATCCTTAGATACCTTTATGGATATAACTAAAAGTGGCAACATTGCTCAAAATTTCAGGACCTGTTTGTGTCAATAGTAATCTATTTAGAAGTTTTGTCCTTGCTTAATCACCATATAAAGAGAGTTGCAAATATCGTCAGACTGTGATCGACGATCATTTCGAATAGGTCGTAGTATTTGTCTGTGGTAGTATTGTAGTAAATAATGTCAAAGGTGGTTTGTTTATACGAACGCCATTACAGCTAGAGAGTATTATAATGTTTTTCTTATCTATTTAAACAGTAATCGGGTGGGATAAATTTTAAACACACGGTATGGCTACTTACGAATTTATTTAAACACTAAACTACTCACTAACACTTAATTTAACACTTATCTATTCACTAACACTTAATTTATATACACTTAACTATTCACTTAAATTTAATTTATATACACACAACCTTAATTATTAATTTATATCAAAACTTTACTGTTCGCTATTTCGGTGTATTCTTGTTTATTTGTCGAGATCACTAAACACAACTAAATTAACTCTCCATGGTTGGTTCTTTATGAGTAACTTTTTACTAAAAAATTTTAGATTGCGTCTTATACAAAAACAAATGGCTCTGGCAATTTCTAGATAAGACTGGTTACAAAAACAATGTCTAGGTAAGATAGTCACAATCGTAAACAGTTCTAAGAAATCCCTGCGCATCCGCCATAATTTTAACTTTCATACATGGCTTAGACAGAGTCGGATTCAGGGACTATACTAGTGTGCTGTTTCGTAATAGTAACCATTTAGTTTTTTCGTTTTGATGTGTTTTTTAAAATTTTTATTGACAAAATGAACTTTTAAGTTAATTAATTTAATGTTTTTGGATTATCTTGGTTCGTCGGTGCCAAGTATGTCAGAAAAACAGCCGATATTACCAAGGCCATGTACCTACAATACCATCCCCACTTTTTGTAATTAATTCATTATTTCACTACTGGAGTTTAGAATTGTTGGCCGTAAAAATAAACGTGTTTATGAATGAATAGCCCTCTCTATGTTTATTATTACTCTAGGATCACACTCTAATGTGATATTAGATACTTTCCAAATATAAAGACCATAGAGAAAAGTAATAAGAGAGTGTTCGTTCCCGTATAAATAGCTGGCATCGCGTCGATCTGAGCGCACCCCTTGTGGGTGGCAGAACTAATTCTTAGCGACGAGATATTTAAATTTGGTAGTTTGGATTATTGATAGGTAAATTTTATAGTGTGTCTTAAAATTATTTATTATATAATTATTTCATTTCAAAAAATCATATTTCATTTTTTGTAATGAAATAATTATAATAAACAAGTTTGAGACAAATAATTTAGATAAATAAGAAAACAGCAAACATTTAAATTTTTTATTAACCTGCACATAATATAAAAAAAATTATTAATCACAATTACATATTTCTACTAAAATTACATTACATTATATTTAAGAAAATTAATCCAATATCACATCAAATTGCACATTGTTATTTTAAAATTATTGACAACAAAACCAACAAACATTTTAATAAAAAGAAGTTAAAAACTAGATTCTCCATATCCATGAAGACAGGAACAGGTCTGAAACAAAAAGTAAATTAAAAGTAGTACGTTTTAAGTTACAAAAAAATATTTTTGTTTGTTAGTCCTCTTACCATCATTATATTTTTCAATTAATAAGGGAACACATACTTTTATGAGTTGAGAAAATACGTATGATTTATGTTCTAGACAGATGAATAAATCAAAATTTATATGACCTTTTGCAAAGTGTTATTTTTTTCAGTAATATTTTCTATATGAACGAAAAGTGGTGAAATATGATAACAAAGTCATGCAGTATTGAAAGAAATTTAACAGCTTCTCTGTACACAAATCAGACGTATTTTATCATCATTTTCTTTGAAGAAAGTGACACCACGGTGGTGAACAACTGAAATATCTCTCTGCAAATTAGCCTTACATTCTTCGCAATTAAAAGTTGTACGAAACTAGAAACATAGCTTATTGTTGAGTGTCAACATTTGAATTATGTTATGTATTTAAGAACGGGAATTCAATTGTTTCCAATTCATTAATGGTTTTAGAAGTGAATGGTTTTGGTTAATTATGAAAATTTTAAAGACTTTAAGTTATCTAATAAATTACATCGTCTGCTTTATAATTTGTGTTGTAGTTCTCGACTATCAATGTCACAAAAAATAAGGTTTCTTTTTACAGAAAACACTGTACTTTAAAAAGCTTGGATATTATTACCATGTGGTGGTGTATGATGTAAGGATTGAAAAGGTAAAGCAAATTTAAGTCTTTTGCGACACGTACTTGTAAGTGAATCATCATCAAAATATCTTTATACCTTTGATCATTAGATGTATAAGTTCTAAAATTTTGTACCACTGTTCTCGTTGATTAATGTCAGATGAAAATTTGAAAAATGTTTTGTTCTTAAACCCAAATTGCGAAGTGGCCAAAAATATTTACTATTAACAATTTTTTACAATACAGCTATGACGAATTATACCTGGTAATGACATTTTAAAGGTTCACTTACTTTTATTTACTTTATTAGAACGGGAAACCTAAATAAATTGAACAAAACTATACTAATTTTACTCATCCTTAGAACTTGTAAATATAACCAATACAACCATATTTTTAGTTTTGACACTTCACTTTGACAAACACAAGCCGTATTCACACAGACCAATGTAAGATTGATTTTGTATATTTTCATTTTTAATGACTTAAAAGTTAATATACTAGGATATTTTATAATATTCATTCACAATAAAGGCAATATGTTGAAATTCATTGTCATTTATAATATTTTAAATTGTTTTATTCTATTTTGTTTATGTAAAACGGTCTTGTAGTTCGCGCGACTGTAGAGACTCCATGCGCGTGTGGCTGCGCAGAAATGTTGTGCCACTTGCCGCCTATGCATCAAACCGTCTCTTATATTATTTGTCAATTATCAAGGCAGTGGTGTTATGTGTAGTTTTCATAGATGGTCGTAGGAAAATATATAATCTTCTTTAGGTAATGCTATTACCGAATTTCCTTTATTTGCTTTTGTGAAAATAATACTATTCAACTTTGATTTTTGTTGAATTGATTTGGTGACTGATGATTCAAAGTTGGGTTTGTTAAACTCGACAAATTCTTTTTTAATAATTTCTGAAGCTTTATGTTTAAGATTAGAATTATTTGGAAAAGTATTCAACTTAATTTCTGTTTCACTACTTACTTTGTTGAAGTTATCAAATGAACATGTGGGTTGAAGACTACAGTAAAATACGCCCAGGGGACAGAACATGCAAATTGTATAAGTGACGTATCTTAGCCACGGAACTAATTGTCACATGCCATTCATGTCAATATAACCTAAATTCTAAATTTTTGCTTTAGATTTGATGATTATTTGCATTTTACTTTATTTAGCGAATTGCGAATGATTAGTGATGTGTTAAATTTGTATATTATATTTGGTTTAAAATTTAATTATATGTTATTTAAAATACACTTAACATTATAGATAGTGTGAAATTTACATACCTTCATATTTTTTTCGTTCACAAATTAGACTTTGAAACAGTATTTAAATAGATAGTTATTGTTTTATTTAAGGTAAACATGGAAGTTTGTTTTTCGAAAGATTGAAGTGATAAATCAAGATATCAATTTTAATATCAAACAAGATTGAAAAATGAACTTTTAAACATTTAAATTAAAATTAGTTATATTTATCCAATTCTCACATTGCATATAGGTAGATCATGTCCAATATTACAAAATTTAGAGAGATTAATACACAATATATGAACAGAAACACTTTTAATAACAAAGAAAAAAAAATACACCCATTTGCAATTTAATAATTTCTACAATATTAAACAATTTTTAAATGCATATACATATGAAATTTAATAAAATATTTATAATGGCATATACTGCTTGGTGCTGATCGGCCCATCACTTCGTTTCTATAATAAAAAGAAAATAATTAAAATGGGTTACTCATTTGCCATGGTTAATAACTATATATTCTGAGTAGACATTGCTTCTGTTCCCAGTATTTAGATCATTTAGAAAATTCTCAGCACTGGAGGTATTTGAAGCCCAGACCCATTATCAACTCCACGCTTTAATCTCCGAGCTATGCAGTTCCCATTTTGTATTATTACATCAAAAGTAAATATCAGGGATGGGTACCTTAACGGATTAGGGCTTGGAATGTTTGGATAACATATCACCAAGGTCAGAATTTGTTAAAGTTATTTAAAAATAGCTAAGTACGAAGTCTAGACCATTGGATTTGTGGATCCAAACTGATAATTCCACCAGACGATATTGTTATTGATAAGATTAAAATTAATTTATTACATTACCACCCTCTTCCTTATTCATTATTGGGTTCTAATTCAATCCTGTTACTAAAGTGGTAATGGAAAACAGTAATAAAGCCTGTACAGAATACACATTCATTAAATAATATATAAAATTAAATAGTAGATAGTAGTGAGGCAAACAGACTGTCCTGTACATTCACTAAAATATTAGGAAAAATTTAACAATATTTTGTAATTAGGTACCTTCTGATGTTTGCTTGTAGGAAAATAATCCTGTTTCTCCATTTTGCACTTTGTTGTCTCTATTTTTGTAAGGTCATATGTTTTCTTCATAATTCCTTGAACATTTTTTAAAAAAATTAAATGCTTCACCATCTAATGTATTAACCCAATTGCAAAATTTAGTCTTCTAAATTAGAAGTTTATTTTCATCCTGAACCTGTTCTACATCTGTGTTCTCTTCCAAATTTTTTTTGATTTCTATGTCATGTCTGTTGGGTTTTGTCTCAATGAATTTTCCTCTATATTTTTCACTTTCATCTAAAACAGAATTAGTGCCCATTCGCTCCTCATACATTCGTACCAAGTGAACATGCTTACACAAGGTATTTCTCACTGTGTAATCAGGACACACATATGTAGAGATGAATACAAATTTTACATACCCTACAATATAATGTCCTACATTCACTCTCACAAACTTTGTTAAACCTTATGTTATAAACTTTCTTGTTCTTGTCTCTTGTAGATTTTACCTGAAATGTTCCTAATACTCTTAAACTTTTTACTACTTCTACCTCCCTCTTCATTGTTTCTGCTCTTTTATGTGCTTTTATTATAATTCTATCTTGATAATTATTGGCATTATTTCTCTCCATGTCTAAAATCCTCTTCCACATTTTAATATATATCCACCAAGTCTCTTCCAACTAACAAGAAAACCATACAATGTAGGATACAAATCCAGTAGACCAGATGATTAGTGAATATAAGGAATCTTTGACATCAAGTTCACTAATCGGCAGGTCAACTGGGTTTGTATCATATATTGTATGGTTTTCCTGTCAGTTGGAACAGACCTCAAGTCTTCTATAGCATCAAGAACTTCTCAATTGTATTGTAACCCCATCATTCCATTTTAACTGGTTCGTTTTCAGCATGTTGTTTAAAGTTTCTTTTGCCATATTTGTGTTTCTTTCAGCATTCTTTCTATAACAATGGGCACACATGTTTATTCCTTCTTCATTTTGAAAATAATAACTAAAACATAAATGTTAATATTATAATATATTCGTATACTTGTTCATTCTCGTAGATATACTTTAACAAATATGTGACATCTGTTTCATTTGCTTCTTGTAGTTTGAGCAAGTAGGCATTTGTTTTAGGGATAAACATTTGTCTTCATCAGTTTCATTTAATATCTTCTTCATCTCAGTTTTCATGTTACTTTTTAAAAAGGCATCTTTGATCTTCTTTTTTCCCTGAATATTCCAATTCTTCACTACGTGCCTTTCCCACAAAGGGTACACAATCCTTGAAGTGTTTATGGTTCTAAATGATCCATTGCCTTCTACCATTAAAAATAACTTAAAAAGAATTAATAAAATACAAAATAGTATCTTAATGTTATCTGCGTAAAATCTAAATAAAGATCTGTAGAATAGGAATATATTATATAGCTTTATAATTTTTCTAATTTCTCAATGAGATTTAAGAGTCAATCGTTTGAAAAATGACCAAGAAAATGGTAAACAAACAAAAGTTTCCCACAATTTCTAAATGTCAACTGTCAAAACATATTATCTGTTCCGTGACAAAGACATGTCACTTCTGCAATTTGTATGTCTGTCCCCTGGGCGTATTTTACTGTAGTCTGTGGGTTGAATATTATGTTTAAAACCTTTTTGTTTTAATTTTTTCGTTTTGAGAAAGCTATATACTGTATTAGTGAAACGCGTCAACCAATTTAAATTGAACATTAGGTCAAATAATATAGCTATTTATGTAACCAGTTATGAAATGCACCATTTTGTGTAACGAGTGAAATTTTTGCGGGACGATCGAGCTCCGCGTAGCGGGGCGAGCGAGGTCCCGCAATATGACACGAGCTACACAAACAAGCATTTCATAACGTGTTTCATACAAGATTTTATCTAATTTTGATAAGAAGAAAGTTTAGTTTACCTATCAATAAAGCATTTCATAACGTTTTATACAAGATTTTATCTAATTTTGACAAAAAGAAAATTTAAGTTATTTTATGGGAATCCTTTTGACAAAAAGAGAATTTAATTTATTTTATGGGAGTCCTTTTGACAAAAAGAAAATTTAATTTATTTTATGTGTTTTTAACAATTTTTAATTAACTTTTCTGATTTGAAAACAATACTTTTTGATTCCTGAAAGTTATGCAACCAATATTACACAAGACAATACTTTTATTATATACATTAATTTCAGACTTTTCTTTATTATTTTACCATTAATATTAAATTAAAATCGAAAATAGCTATTTAACATTTTTTTAAATACAAAAATAAAAAAAATCTTCTCTATGTTTAGGCTCGAACTCTCAACCCTAGCATTGGTCACGGCTATCTTGTTGTGCGTTAGCCAATTGCGTCACTGCGGATATGCAACAAGTTTATTTATTTGCTTGACAGTTCGTCTATTCGAATTGTAGTTGCTTGAAGTATTAATAATTCCCAGTTATTTTCGTAAATATTTAATTAAGATTCTACGTAAGCGTAACATTCTACGATTAAAAATGGCTGATTCCGACTCAGATGTACCAAACGAAATAGAAGAGGCCGCACAAAGTGCATTATCGGCCGTGATTCCACAAAAATTAAAAGCTGTGTATGATCTGGCTTATGAAAACAAACTGTTCGAATTGTGTCATAAATATTTATAATGCGTAAAATAAAAAGTAAATTGTTATAGTTGTTCTTATTGTTAGTAGTTCTCTTCAGTTCTAGTTGTTGTTATTTTTCTATAATATGACGTTAAACTTTCTTCTTTTCTCTCTTGTTTTTATTAACTGGTGATAAAATTAATTTTTCATCACCAGTTACATAATATTTTTCATTATGTAAAACTGGTTACGAAAAATGTGACGTTTGCTAACGGAAGTCAGTTTTGAAAAATGTCACTTTATATGTCAAAATTAGATAAACGAAGTTTTAAACACTTTAAAATGTTTTATTTCATCGTTCATTAAAAATATTTTTTAGTTCAGTTTCCTCCATTGTCGGACATGCGTATAAGGCTTGCCGTTCCGCGAGAAGGATAAATGGATATATGTGTGCACCGTAGTAATTTCGACCGGCTTCAGGCCTCACCGCCGCACTAATAGAGGATAGAGGAAATGAGAACTATCTCCGTGTATGAAAAAGTGTCCGTTAAAATGTAATTAACTGTCTCGACCCTTACTTCGTGGAATCTACTCATATTAGTGTTTTAAATGAAACTCACGGTTTCTAGTTAATACCACAATATAATAAAAATTGTCAATTTTTTAGAATTTTCAACAATTTTTATTATATTGTGGTATTAACTAGAAACCGTGAGTTTCATTTAAAACACGTTAAAATGTAGTATAAAGGGTGGCGCCACAGTAGCCGCCGAGTAAATATTAAAAAGAGCGCTAAAAGTTATTAGAAAAGGATAGAGAAATAAACAAATAATTATTGGATGAACTACGTGACTACGTCACACCATTTGCCTGGAGTATTTTTGAGCTATTATTTACTGTTTATAGATGGACACTTTTTAAACTTTTCCCTCATAAATGAGATAGTTCTCCTTTCCTCTACCCTCTATACTAGCAATATAGGAGTATTAAATATATGGCTTTAACCGGGAAAACGAACCCAGCTATTAGCGACATTCGAACAATAGTTCCCTAGGCAATTCATACAAATCACTGAGCAATACATGCTTATGCTCACTTCCACTTCCCTTTACTCTGACCCCTTCTTAGGCTAAAAATAGATTCCATATGACAATAGCTACAACTACAGCGCGTCCGTAAACACGCGTTGCGACACTGGCCCGGATTTCACTCGGTAAAGTAAGCTATAACTACGAATGCGTTGGTAGAAGAGAAAAAAAGTTGTTCGTAATTAAAAGATCCACAACTTTGTAGCTAATGGACTCTGTGTTAAACTCCATGTGAGTAAATAATATTCCTAGTACTGTATATATGAGAGCATAGATCATATTTATTACCAATGAGATTGAAATAATGGGAGATGCTGTTGACGTTTGAAAAGATATGCGAAAACGGTATCACTAGGCAGAGTTTTTTCCTGCACCAATATGGTCGCGTACACAGAGCCGTGTTGTTATTTTTGTACTTGGAAAAAATAATGGTGGATAAATAAATAATAAATCCAAACACAATAAGATTTGCATGCAAGTATCTAACGCTCTCCTTGAATTTTTCATAATTAATTATAAAGGAAGTTCGAACAAAACAAGCCAAATACTGATTTTGTAAATTTGTATACTCTGTATGTATAAATGGGTAGATACAAATTTGAACTTTTGGAATTCCTAATGGTTCCAAGTTAACTTATACCGGGTGTCTCATTATATTCTGACTGTTTTTAAGAGCTTATATCTTCGAAACGTTCTAGATAATAGTTCACAGTAAGTTTTAAAATTACCGTAAGTTTTGTTGTGACACATTTATATAAATGGCCTACTTCCGGTTTACCCGCTAGAAAAGTGGCGCATTTTCAGAATACAGTAGATGTAATTTTTTAAATGGGACACCCTGTATATTTAGCAATTCCTCAATAGCCGCATATTTTTAACTTTATAAGGGTACCTTAAAGTTTGAAATCGGTGCATAGAAAGCGAAGTTAGATAACAAACTTAAACTGGGATACTGTCAGGGCCGGCGAAAGGATAGTTTAACGCCCGTGCAAAAGGCAAATTTTCCGCCCCCTCCCCCCTCGATTTGATGAAACACATATTTTTAAAATTTTGTAAGTTTTGCAATAACTGTTACGTGGAATCAATTTACAAAGTTAAAGTAAAAATACTCAAAGGAAAACTAATACGTTACTATATTCACTTTCATAAACGTGAATCGTGTGTATATTAAAATACAAAAGAACGGAATAAAATTATTTATTAAATATTAAAGAAACTAATAATGACACTTAAAGTTATAAACATCTAAGACATTATATTATAAAAATAAACATAATAAAAATATGTTCTCAAAAAAGCATAAAAATTATATTATTGTAATGTTTTTCTTATTTATTAAAAGTTTTTATTACGGTTGGGATAAATTTCAAACACTACTTACTAATTTATTTAAACACTAACTCACTAACACTTAATTTATATATACTTAACTAATCACTTATATTTAATTTATATGCACACAAACTTGATTATTAATTAGCACTTAACTGTTCGGTGTATTTTTTTGTTTATTTCTTGAGATCACTTTATCAACTAACTCCTCCGCTGATCGGTCCTTATTTATATTATTGCCTTTCTTACTAGAAAATTCCGGGCTGCGGCTTACACACACAAATAATTCATTCTGGCCTTTTCTAGATAAGTCTGGTCACAAAAACAATGTTTAGATAAGATAGTCCCAACAGTTATAAAAACACTGCGTATCCGCCATAATTTTAATTTTCATACCTGGCTTAGACAGAGTCGGATTTAGGGTGAGCTGTTTCGTAACATTACCCCCTCCTTAAATGGAAGTTCCTCCTGGAACTTTTGTGTAGCCGAGACTGGATGTTTGAATCGGCAACTGGCCCCATTTCTACACTTTCCGATCTTACGGAAATAGCAGGGCATTGTCTTCATCGGATACTGATAACGGGGGTTGTAGTTGCGAATTAATATCTGGACACCGGTATCTCTAAAGATAACTTCTACCATGTTCCTGATAACTCGCCAATCCAACTGGTTACTCGCTATCTTAGGCATAGCCAGTTTCTTCACGCTGGATTGTAACACATGGTCTCGGAGGTTACGAAGTGCTTCCCACACATCGCGGTAGGTAGATCGATCTTTAAATTCATCTTTAGTTACCACGTACCGCGAATTATGTTTCAGTTTCAGTGTCTTGCCAGGGGCTGGAATCTGGTCTTCAAGTTTTTCTAATTGCCCGAACTTCTTTCGAAAGACGGTTGCCAACCCTCGTGCGTTCTTGATACGGGCGGGGATGTTGTATGCCAGTGAATAATCTTCCGGGAGAGTGAACAAATCTTGTTGTTGTTCCGAAGTGACTCCATATCTAGCTTTCCCGGTACCTCCATACGCGCCCATAAATTCATCGAAGGTAGGGTCAGACACATATTGAATAAGGTTTATACCTTCCCCTAGGTCATGGTCTCCTTCGAATGGGGCTAGTCGGTTTTGGTGAACTACTTTTGGTTTTCCGTTGGGTATCTTGCTTATACGATATATAACATCATTGATCCTTTTCTTGATTAAGTATGGACCTTCCCAGGATTTTTGTAATTTAGGAGAAAATCCTTTTCTCCTCGTCGGGTTGTGTAACCATACTTTGTCCCCTTCTTTAAAACCGCCTTCTGTGGCCTGCGTGTCGTACCGACGTTTCATTCTGTCGCTGGCAACTTGAAGATTGGTTCGAACTAATTCATGAATATCGTCCAGCCTTCTTCTCAATTGGATCACGTAGCCTTCTCCAGGCCGACAGCCAAATTCCAGGTCACAAGGAAGCCTCATTTCACGTCCAAACAGGATTTCGCAGGTGTTTCACCCGTGGACTCATTGACGGCAGATCGATAAGCCAATGCGAATAGGGAGAGATACTGGTCCCAATCTCTCTGATGGCTGGAAACTACTTTGGCCAGGTATTTTCCAATAGTCCTGTTCATTCTCTTGACCATTCCATCTGTCTGTGGATGTAAAGCTGTTGTCCTGGTCATCTTCATTCCTAGCTTGTCGCAAATCTCCTGGAGTAGATGGCTTTCGGAATTTCTTCCGTGGACACTGTGAACTTCCATGGGCACTCCATATCGGCTGATGAATTCTTTCACCAATACATCCGCGACAGTTGTGGCCTCTTGGTTCGGGATAGCGTAAATTTCCACCCACTTTGTGAAATAATCCATTACAGCTAGTATGTACTTGCTACCATTTTCTGTCGTCGGAAATGGTCCAGCGATATCTAAAGCAATCCTTTCGAAAGGGCTTCCAACATTGTACTCTTTCATGGGTGCCTTTCTCTTGCGATGTGGTCCATTACTCGTAGCACAAGTCGTACATTTCTTACACCAGTCCTTCACATCGTCGGAGCTGTTCATCCAATAAAACCTTTGACGGACTCGCTGAAGGGTTTTCTTTACTCCCAGATGACCTCCCGATGGACTGTGGTGTAACTTCTTCAGTACCTCAGCTACTCTTGTTCTCGGGATAACTAGCTGTCTCCTCATCTCAGAACCATCATCGTTTTAAAGGACTCTTTTCAACAGCCCTCCTTCCAGGACAAGAGAGTTCCACCGAGCCCAATACGCCTTGAGTTTAGGTGAAAATTTTGACACTTCTTGCCAGGTAGGTCGCCGATTTTCTTTCTTCCATTGCCGGATCATTCTCCTGATCTTCTCTGATCCTGGTGATCCTCGTTGACTACAGTAGTTCTTGAAACTGCAGCTTCCCTGGATTCCACCTTGTTGCAGTGGGAGCAGTCTGTTGGGCACGGCTGTCTGGATAGGGAGTCGGCATTTCGGTGACTCACACCGGCTCGATGTTCGATGTTGAAATCGTACTCTTGAAGTCGTTCAATCCATCTAGCGATCTGGCCCTCGGGATTCATGAACTGCATTAACCACTTGAGTGCTGCATGATCAGTCCAGATTAAAAACTTCCTACCATAGAGATATTGGTAAAAGTGTTCCACGGACTTCACTACCGCCAAAAGTTCTCTTCTTGTGACGCAGTAGTTTCGTTCTGGTTTGGAGAGGACTTTACTGAAATATACCAGCACTCTTTCTTGCCCTCCTTGGATCTGTGAGAGTACTCCACCAATTCCTACGTTGCTTGCGTCAGTGTCAAGAATAAAGTCTCCCTCTGGTAATGGATATCCTAATATCGGCGCCGAGGTTAAATGCCTCTTCAAGGTTTCAAAAGCCGTTTGATAGTCTTCATCTCATTGGAAAGCTCTTGCCTCTTCTGTAAGTCGCGTTAGAGGCTTGGCAATATCTCCAAACTTCCTGATAAATCTTCTATAATACGTGCAAAGTCCAAGGAAACTCCTAATTTGATGTTTGTCGGTTGATTGCGGTCATTGCTGAATGGAAGCAATTTTCTCTGGATCCACCGCCACTCCTTCATTGCTCACTATATGACCTAGATAGTTGACTCGGTTTTGGACAGCTGACATTTCTTCGGGTTTAACATGAGCTGGGCAGCTTGGAGTCGTTTGAATACGTCTTCCAAATTCTTCAGATGTTCGTCAAATGTCTTCCTCAGTACTACGATGTCGTCCAAATAGACCAGGCATGTCTTCCAAGACAACCCTCTCAAGACATTTTCCATGAGTCTTTCAAATGTCGCAGGCGCATTACAGATCCCGAATGGCATGACGTTCAATTGCCATAATCCAGATCCGGTGGTAAAAGCGGTCTTCTCTTTATCTTCTGGGTCCATTTCCACTTGCCAATAACCAGACTTCAGGTCCAAGGTGGAAAACAGTTTGCTGCCGGCCAAAGTGTCTAGCGTATCTTCAATTCGAGGTAGAGGATAGCTGTCTTTTTTCGTCACGTTATTAAGCTGGCGATAATCCACGCAGAACCTCGTAGTTCCATCCTTTTTCTTGACGAGCACTACTGGAGACATCCATGGACTAGTAGATGGTTCTATTACTTTTTCTTCTGCCATCTCTCGAATTATTCTTTCAGCTTCTTCTCTCTTCGCTCCTGGAAGTCTTCGAGCTGATTGTCTAATTGGCTTAGCATTACCAGTATCGATTTTGTGTTTGACGGCTGATGTTCTGCCAGTCTTTCCTCCTTTTGGTACGAATAAGTCTCGATACTGCAAGAGAAATTCTCTCATTCTCTTTTTTTCAGCTCGATCCAAAGATTGACCAGCTACTGATAACATCTGTTCGAATCTGGCATTCGAATTATCAGTGCTCCAGTGTCAACCAGCAGATCATATTTTTTGCCATTTACTTCGCCATCCACATATACACTGTCGTTGCGACATCTGAGAGAAGCTATCAGTATGAGAGGGTCTTTGGAACGATCATGGGTCGGTGCTGCCCCCTCGTAGCCGACCCGTTCTAGTTTTTCTGTGACTGGGGTTCTTGGTTTGCAGGAGTCTTGGGGCGCTTACATGAACTACGTACATGCCCTAGCTCGCCACAATTCCAGCATCTGATCTTTCTCGGCTTCTTGTCCATCATATTTTTAATTAAACTGACGAATTGGTCAAATCTGTCTTCGTCACCTTCTTCTTGGATGGTCTTGATTTTGTTATATCCTGAAGCCTTCGTTGCTGCTTCATATTCAAGAGCAGCTGTCAATGCGTCGACTAATGTTTTCGGATGGGCTAAACGAAGCGTCCTCTGCATATCGGGGTCACGTAAGCCATCAATAAAGGCCTGGATGCCCAGACATTTCATCATGTTCTCTGGTGCTGACGGATAAGCAAATCGAACTAGTCGGGCAATGCCCACTTCATATTCTTGAAGTGATTCATCACGTTTCTGCCTTCGGTTCTTCAGCCTTCAGCTGAGATTGGTACAAATGTTCTAAATGTTCATGACCATATCGCATGCCCAATCTCTTCTTCAGCTGCTCGAAGTCATCCGTTTCTTCCAAAGATATCGTCTGGAGTACATATAAGGCATCTCCGCGAAGCGCGATGGTTAAGTTCACTGCCTTCTCTCTATCGGACCAATTATTCACTCTAGTGGCTGCTTCAGATTGTTTCACATAATTGGTCCACGACATTTTTCCATCGAACGTTGGGGCCTTCACTCGGGTAAAACTGCGAATGTCTTCAAACTTACATACTGTTTCTGGCCTGCAAGGTTTCGTTTGCTCGGTCTTCTATTCTTCCTCTGACGTGCCTCGCGTTCTTGAACCGGCAATCTTCTCCTCTATCTCCTTGATTTTCTCATCTATCGTTGTAATCTTATTCTCGATTTCAGATTTTAGAGACGAAATTTAATTTTCAACGTCGGCGGCAATGTCGTTTTTCATTAATAAGACATCGGCAAATATATAGTTCTTCAAAGTAGAAATATCGTTCTTTATAGCCGAATGATCGCTTTCCCATTCGTTGAAATCTTCTCTTCCATAGCAGAAATCTTCTCGTCCATGCTAGCAGAAATATTAGCAGAAATGTCGT
The DNA here is from genome assembly GCA_963921935.1 of Galeruca laticollis. Classification (NCBI taxonomy): domain Eukaryota; kingdom Metazoa; phylum Arthropoda; class Insecta; order Coleoptera; family Chrysomelidae; genus Galeruca; species Galeruca laticollis. Next base: position 211,478,098 of record OY998175.1, on the reverse strand, counting down.
TCTTCATAGCAGAAATCTTCTCGTCCATGTTCTCTTCCATGGCAGAAATCTTCTCGTCCATGTTAGCAGAAATATTAGCAGAAATAGACGAGATTAAGGTGGAAGCCTCGTCAGCAAATAAAACGGTTTCTGGATCAAAGCCGTCATTTTCCAGTGCCACTTTAAGTCTTTCTACTAATTCACTTTTCTTACCGGACGTTTCCAACTCACGATCTTCCAATTCCGCTCTTAGCTCCGCCACTTTGAGGTCATATAGTCTCTTGGCCATTTTTACGTAGCAATTTATTTATATTACCCCACACCTGACACCAATGTAATGTTTTTCTTATTTATTAAAAGTTTTTATTACGGGTGGGATAAATTTCAAACACTCGGTATGGCTACTTACTAATTTATTTAAACACTAACTCACTAACACTTAATTTATATATACTTAACTAATCACTTATATTTAATTTATATGCACACAAACTTGATTATTAATTAGCACTTTACTGTTCGGTGTATTTTTTTGGTTTATTTCTCGAGATCACTTTATCAACTAACTCCTCCGCTGATTGGTCCTTATTTATATTAATGCCTTTCTTACTAGAAAATTCCGGGCTGCGGCTTACACACACAAATAATTCATTCTGGCCTTTTCTAGATAAGTCTGGTCACAAAAACAATGTTTAGATAAGATAGTCCCAAACAGTTTTAAAAACACTGCGTATCCGCCATAATTTTAATTTTCATACCTGGCTTAGACAGAGTCGGATTTAGGGTCTATACCAGTGTGCTGCTTCGTAACATTATTCTACTAAATACAAACTAAATTTAATTAAAATTAACTTTTCTGGCTTTAGTTTGCGAAAAATCCTTAAGAAATTGTCAATATTAATATTCATCATTTGATCAAATTCTATGCTCAACATAGTCAGATTAACACTGCTGTAACACACAGTAAAACAAGGAAAATCTATTATTTTTTCAGCCAACGTTTCGACCTTTATTGGGTCATCTTTAGGGCGTCTACAAGAATCATACAAAGAATGTATTTTTTTGTGTGATACGCTAAACACAAAAGTCATAAAATTTGTTAAAATCAAATAAAATTTGTACAATAGTATATGTAAGAAACGACAAAAATTATAGTTAAAATATATTAATAGTTAATTTTTTAATATAACAGTTATGAAAACCACAGGAAAACAGGTGAGATCCTTTTATGTCATTAATTGCGACATGCAGTTAGAGTTTACTTATGAATTATATGATGTTTATTATCTTTCAACGCCCAATATCCGCTAGTTTAAGGTTGTATATTGTTGCAATTATGATCATAAATTGTACCGTAATATCAATTTTCCTGTAAGTTTTTTGGTTCTCTCAATTAATTGAGAGGTGGGGGAGAAGGAAAAAGTTTCTTTTCTTCATTTGATATTTTTTTTCTCTGGTCTATCTTCCTGTAGAACTATACTGGGGATTGCACCTACACAAATAATTGCAACAATATACAACCTTAAACTAGCGGATATTGGGCGTAGAAAGATAATAAACATCATATAATTCATAAGTATACTCTAACTGCATGTTGCAATTAATGACATAAAAGGATCTCACCTGTTTTCCTGTGGTTTTCATAACTGTTATTTTAAAAAAATAACTTTTAATATATTTTAACTATAATTTTTGTCGTTTCTTACATATACTATTGTACAAATTTTATTTGATTTTAACAAATTTTATGACTATTGTGTTTAGTGTATCACACAAAAAAAATACATTCTTTGTATGTTTCTTGTAGACGCCCTGAAGATGACCCAATAAAGGTCGAAACGTTGCCTGAAAATATAATAGATTTTCGTTGTTTTAATGACCATAATCCCATAACCTGTACTTAAAACAAAAAATATTTATTACCTGCAGGTGGTGCGGTGGCGACTGGCGACGCCTTTCATTCCCCAATAAAATAACAGCGCTTGGGCTTGCTTATCTTCTGACCGACCGGCGTGGCGACGACGCCTTTCTTTGTCAATAAAATAATACCGCCCGTCTGTTCACGCTCGGTAAGGCACAATACATCATAAGCAAATAAACTGATTGATATATTATGGACTTAATTTATACTGGATAATAAATAATTTTACACATTTTCTTGTGCTCTAGTTTATTATTCATTATTACACGGGTATTGAAATAATTACACTATTTCTTCAAAATCACTATTTAATAATTCTACCACTGTTCCTCTCGCCGTAACTCAATAGAATGAATGCTTAAAAATATCCAATACATTATTTCTTTCTGTTATCGAACTTATACGCGCTTAGTCATACTTGTTTTTATAAAGGTACAACACATTTATTACATTCTAAATATTTTCCACTGTAGTAATAATTTTATTTAACAACAAACAAAAAAATATTACTAAATGAAAATAACATGAACTATTTAAAGTATATAATAATACGTAATCCGTGTTCGTTTCTACCCTTCACCATGCTACTATGTATAGGACTAGGTTACATCACTATCGGTGTGGTGTAAGGCGATTCGAGTGGCGCCATCTTACCATTTATAACAGAGTCTCAGACGTTGTGCGGGGCATCTACATGAAGGTTGTACTGTAGATAGAGCTGTATAGCCTGGTAGGGATCGTTCTGCTATAACCTCCCCCTCTAGCTTCGAGATCGTCCCGATGAGAGGCTAGCACACCAAGCAGGACGATTAAGGTTGTTGTTTCTTGGGTCTACCTCGTAATCCTTTCTTCCTTAGGGGTGGATTGGCAGGTGATGCTACTTCCTCCGTGGTCATTGATGGAACTACCTTCCGGGGTCTTCCACGTCTTCTCATAGCTCTTACCGGCACGGGGGTCACATCTTCATTCTTATCTCCTTGGTACAGAGAAATAGTGGACGAGTGATGGACGCCTAGAGGTACAGTAGGATTCTCAAGGTCAGCAAGCTCGTAACTAGTAGGACCGTGTTTGCGGATGATAACGTAAGGTCCATCACGCCGAGGTGCAAGTTTTGACGAGTAACCTTTAGCAGCGTTACTAAGGGTGTGGGTGGTCACCCAAACTTTGTCCCCTGGACGATAACAAGGATCGTTCCGTCGATGCTGATTGATTCGCGTTTGATTCTGGTCTTGGCGCAACTCGGTAGCTTCTTTTGCCAGTTTCAGGGATTCCGCCAGCTGGAGCAACTTTGGACTTATTTCAGCTACAAAATTTTCTGACTCTACAATAGCACTAAAGTCGTCAGCGATATCTTGTACGGTTCTCAACTCACGTCCAAATGTTAGGTAAGCAGCCGTGTACCCGGTGCTATCACACCGAGCGCTATTCATTGCGAATCTAATTGCGGCCAAATGTTTGGACCATTCTTGATGGTTATTCCTAACAAGGATGCCAAGTTGTGTTTTTAGATCTCGGTTTTTGCGTTCCACCGGATTTGCTTCGGGATGATAAACCGGTACAAATGCCTGCTTGATGGCTAGGCAGTAAGTGAGCTTCTGCATGATAGCCGAGATAAACTGAGTCCCGTTGTCACTAATGATTTTTCGTGGCAGTCCATATCGCAGAACTACTCCATCTAATAGGGTATGGGCGCAAGTCTCTGCCGTAGCTTCGGTCAGGGCAAATAGTTCAACCCAGCGGCTGGCAACATCTTCAATGATGAAAATCCATCTCTCTCCGTCTTCGGTGGTCGGCAAGGGGCCGAAGAGATCTATGGCTAGCACCTCGAATCTCTGGTTAGTTGCGGTTGTCTAAAATAAACCGGCTGGCTTTAGATTGGAAATTTTGTAACGTTGGCACAGCACACATTTAGCTATATGATAGGCAACATCACGCCGCATTCCTATCCAGTAATACCTTTTCGAAATACGGCTGATCGTCTTGTCGACGCCGTAATGTCCAGCAGTTGGAGAATCATGGTAAGCGTGAAGGATATTTTTTTTTTCGTTCTCGGGTACCACCATTCGGGCATTTTCGTCATCCTGTTCTTCTACGTATCGGTAGAGTATTCCTTTATTCATAAAATAACCCCGCTGAAACCATTTCTGAGTCTCCTCAGATGACGAAAGTTCAAGAGAGTCTATTATTTGTTTTAGATTACTGTCAAGTAGCTGTTTAGCTCGCACCTGCTTTTCACTATTGCGGGGCAACTCAACTTCCACTCGGCAGATACATAGTTGAGGATCGCAGTGGTTAGCACATGGTGGTCGAGATAAGAAATCTGCTACTATGTTGGTTCTACCAGGAGAATAAAGTACCTTTAAATTATAAGGTTGAAGTTGTAGTGCCCATCGTGCAAGGCGTCCCGTAGGTGTTTTCAATCCTAATAACCACTTCAACGGCTGGTGGTCAGTAATGACAATTGTTTCGGAATTTTCGATATATCCTCGAAATTTCGAGATAGCCCAAACAATTACTAAGGCTTCTCGCTCCGTAGTCGTATAGTTCCTCTCTGCACTCGTTAATAAGCGACTCGCATACTCAATAGGGTGTTCGGTTGCTCCCTCCCCCTGGACCAAAACTGCACCGATGGCATAGCTACTGGCGTCGGATTTAATAGTGAAGGGTTCACTCTCATCTGCTTGATTGAGTTATCAGACAGTTCTTTAATTTGTTATACGCATCTTGCTCAGTTGTTCCCCATTTCCACGGAGTATTCTTCCGAGTCAAATTTGTAAGAGGTTTTGCAATGCTGGCAAAATTTGCAATAAATCGGCGATACCATGAACAAGTTTGGATAAATCTTAGGAGATCCTTTACATGGGTAGGCACAGGTAAATCCACAATTGCTTGAATTTTGTTGGGATCCATCGTGATCCCATCTGGTGTCAGCACGTGGCCTAAGAATCCAATGGTCGAACAAGCAAAACGGCATTTAGTTCTATTAATACGGAGTTAGAAATCGTGTAAACGTCGAAAAACTTGTTCCAAGTCCCTCAAGTGGTCTTCAAACGTTGATGAACGAATAATCAAGTCATCTAAATATACTAGAAGTGTTATATGACTGAGACTAATTTTAAACCTATCCATTAATCTCTGAAATGTTGCCGGAGAATTTCTTAGACCGAATGGCATGCGCATGAAGCAGTAAACTCCAAAAGGTGTAATAAACCCGGTTTTCTTCTTATCTTCCTCATGCATTCTTATTTGCCAGTAACCAGATTTGAGATCCAAGGTAGTCATATAAGGTTTGCTCTTTGCTGTGTGTAGCAAATCGTCGATACGAGGAAGTGGGTATCGATCTGGTATCGTAATCGAATTTAATCGGCGATAGTCGACGCAGACCCTAACATCGCCATCTTTCTTTGGTACCATGACGACGGGGGAAGTCCACGCTGTTTCACTTTCCTCGATTATTCCATTAGCCAACATCTCGTCGAGTTTGTCGCGTAAAATGGTTTGCTTGGTGACATTAAGACGATAAGGCGCACTGGAAATTGGTCCACTAGTGCCTGTGTCTATTCGATGCTCCGCTTGCGTGGTAGGAGGGCCATGTTCCTCAAATAAATTTGGAAATTCCTGCAGTATTGCATTCAACTGGTTTCGATTAGTCGGGCATAGCGTTGCGGCTTCGTTTGGTTGCAGGGAGACATCGAAACTAAATAACTCAAGGATTTTTCGCTTGGTGCCTGTTTTCTTTTGTGGCGAGTAAGTGAGAGGTAGGCTGTCACGAAAATTTCATCTATGTCTTCCGGTGCATACGCATTACTCGTGTGCTTGTTTTTTTTAACATTTGGGAATCTGGTGTCTGGAGCTTCCCATAACTCATCCCGTAAGGGTGACGTGAAAAACTCTAAGAATGGAGATAAAACGTCATCATTCTCGTCAACGTCCGTGATGTTAAGTTGTTTTCTAGGATCTGGTACCTTAGTTGGTTCGCTTTCGATATTTAGAGATTTCTTCGGCTTCTTCGATTCTGCTGATTGATCCCGTGGTCTTTGTATTAGTCCTTGGTACTGTGGTTGAAACTGAAAACGCTCGAAAGGCCGGTCTGCGTAGTACCAGCACCGTTGTCCTAAGTCTAACACGATGCCAACTTTTTCTAGGAAATCTATACCTAATAAGGTCCTGTTGTCCACGGCGTTAGGCAGCACGACAAAGTTGATATTATGAGTTCTACCGCCTAACTCTATAGTAGTAAATGTTGTCAGTAACTCTGTTTGCTTTTGAAGTCCATCAGCGAGTGTGACTCGGGCTGTGGTTTTGGTGAATGCACAATTCTTGTCTTTTAAAAGTTTGTAGAGGGTGACGCCAACTACGCTTGTTTTAGCCGCAGTATCTATATGTGCTTGGCCCTTAATACCACATATTCTTGCAGGAACTGCTGGGACTTCAGGTGTAGATCTTAAAAGCGTATTTATCGAATAGAAGTGGACAGCTTGGGCATCGACAACTTTGCCGACATTAGTGCAATTGGGACAATTGCTGCGGAAGTATCCAGCTCTGCCACATCCGTAGCAGTGAAGGTGACCTTTGTCGGTTTTGGTAGCGGTTGATTGTGTAGGCTCCGTATGTGTCGCAGTCGTTTTAGGTTGGTCTTGCTTCTGCCGTTTACGACATTCTTGTATGCTGTGACCTTTAAAATTACAAAACGTGCATCTTAATTTGTTTTTCTTTACCGGTAGCGTATCGGTTGATTCATTGCGTCGTAAAGTAGACGTATCCTTGAGTTCCATTTCTAGATGCTCAACTTGTCTAGCTTTTGTCAGCAAGTCAGTAAACGTAGTGATTTTTCCTCTTGGGATTTTTTCCCTAAGTCTAATGTGCATAAGACCGTAGATTAGATCAATCTGTGTTTCTTCGGAATGTCTTCCTTGTGGAAGTTTGGAAAGGAGTGCTCGTTTTTGACAAATAAATTCGTCAGTAGGTGCCGAGATTCCTTGAGGGGACTTGAAGATATCTAGGTAAATTTGATATGCAGGAGTTGCCGGAGATAAAGCAGCACGGATTAATCGAATAGCATTATTCCAGTCTGTTGCTTCTCCTTTTATGCCTTGCCACCAAGTAGCTGCAGTGTCAGTAAGTAGTAGTGGCAAGCCTTTAATTGCGTCTTGGTCTGTGATTTGTTCCATATCCTTATAGACTGCTATGGTGTTTAGGAAATTGTCGACTGTCTCATGACAACGTGTTCCGTCGAATCGGGCCGTGCATTTGCTCAAACTCCCTTTCTTCCGATTATCTGGTTCTGTCCTTATGCCGGCTACGGCTTGTAGAAGCTGTTGGAATTGCTCTGGAGACATCGCCATGGTTGTTTGGCTTGCAGCAATGCGTTTACTTCGACGCGGAATGTTTGGTGAAATCGGATTGGATAAAGTCAACAGCGAATATTCCTGTCGTAATAACTGGAAAAAGCCGGGCTGACGAAATTCCAATCTGTCAAATGTGACAGTTTCGATTCTACAAGACAAAAAAAATGTCGAGTATTCACGAAACTCTCACTTGCATTCAGGAATCCTTAATTCGAGCCCCACGTTGGGCGCCAGTGTAGTAATAATTTGATTTAACAACAAACAAAAAAATATTACTAAATGAAAATAACATGAACTATTTAAAGTATATAATAATACGTAATCCGTGTTCGTTTCTACCCTTCACCATGCTAGTATGTATAGGACTAGGTTACATCACTATCGGTGTGGTGTAAGGCGATTCGAGTGGCGCCATCTTACCATTTATAACAGAGTCTCAGACGTTGTGCGGGGCATCTACATGAAGGTGGTACTGTAGATAGAGCTGTATAGCCTGGTAGGGATCGTTCTGCTATACCACTAACTTATTTACTTAACAAAATATAATATGAATTTATATTATTTGATACTGAAATTAATTGTCTAATTAACTAAAAAGGATTATTAATAATTCAACTTATGGGTTATGTGAATGAATATGCGTAATGCCTTTTTGTCTTATATACAGTGTCTAACAATAATATGGTTTGGTATATCTAATCTACATAAAGGGTAACAAATACATAACATTCGGCCATCCTATTTACTGAGCGTCCTCGCGAGTCGACTGGGTGGGTAGGTTTTTATAATACTTTTAATGTTTCTTCTTGTTTCTGAAATATAGAAGAATTTGTAGGTATAAAAATTCACACAAAATATTTAAATCAACTTTTTCCATTATTATTATTATTATTCAACTTCATTGATAAGGTGATCCATTATCAACTAGTATAATATATATCAAATAATTGTTGAATATCCATATATACACATACACATATAAACATATATACATATTTTTTTAAGCACATTACTCACAAGTAATTATTCACACTAGGGTTATATCTTGTGAACATGTTTCGGTATGGTGTTCCATACTTTTCAAAACGATCATCTTGTTTTACATTGTGTTCCATTTTTTTTATTATTTTTTTTTGTTTAAATTTATTACGACTCTAATAAATCAATTAATTCCTCCGTGCTATTCACATCAGAATCTGAAGACGTATCAGATTCGATAATAGCGCCGGATTTAAATTTTCTTATTGTATCTGCAGCCACTACTGCCGAGTATCGTCGGTAGCCTTTCATTCCTTTGAGGGCGACAATTTCATATCGATCGTTTTCAAAAACTTTGGATATTTTGTAAGGCCCTCCATATTTTACCCCTGTCTTACGGCTGACATCTTTGGGGTCTTTTTTAGCTCCGCGCCAAAGAACTAAATCTCCTATATTGTATTTGGTACTTTCTTTTCGTTTTTTATCAAACCGCTTTTTCATTTTCTTACTTTGTAAGTCCATTGTTTGTTTAGCATTTTCTGCAATTTGTTCCCTATTTTCGGGAATGATGTCATCTTGATATAAATTTCCGTGACGGTCCTTACTAAAACCAAACATTAGTGTATGAGGGGTGTACCCCGTACTTTCACTAATGGTATTATTCATTCCCCAGACAACATCCGGTAGTTTATCATTCCACTCGTTTTCATTTTCTATGCTTGTATTCATACCGTCTAAAAGAGTACGATTATAACGTTCAACTTGACCATTTGAACGAGGTGAAGATACTGCATTTAGAACTAATTTAATTTCTCTTTCGTCGCAAAACTCTTTAAATATTTTGGATTTAAAACTTTGCCACGATCTGCAATAATTCGCTTTGGTACTGCAAACATACTAAATAAATATTTTAAACAATAAATGACTTCTTTTGAATTTGTCGTTTTAGTTGGCCTGGCAAACAAGTATTTAGAAAATGAATCGACGATCAAAAAAATGTATGCGTAATTTTTGTTTGTTTTACAGAAAGGTCCCAAATGATCAATATGCCATGTACAAAGGGGTTCCTTCGATTTAGGTATAGGATGGAGGAAACCTTCCTTTTTACCATATTGACTTTTTTTATATGCGCAGTCAATACACGTATAAACATATTTTTTTTTATAAATCTCGTCATTTTAGGAAACCAAAACTTACTTTTTATTAAATTTTCACAACGTATCTAGCCAATATGGCCTATTTCGTCATGGTATTTTCTCATTATTATATTAAACCTACATACTTTAGGAATTACAAGTCTTAATTCATTATTTAATATTTTCCTATAAACCCTGTCATTTTTAAGACAATATGTGGATTTTATCTGTTGGTCCGCTGAGTTCGATTTTAATTTTTCGCGAATTATTCGAATTTGTTCGTCTTGCATTTGTACTGTTAGTGCCCAATCATCAATTTCAATTTTTAAAATATTTTCAGGGTTTAGACTTAAAGCGCCTACATGTGACATTTTGCACCCTGGGCGATGTTCAATCTCAAAATCGTAATCTTGGATAGCTAGCCAACAACGGGCTATTCTTGGCACCAATTCTTTTTTTTCAAATGTGCTTCGCACATCGCTACAATCCGTAACTATTTTAAAATGAGTACCATGAAGGTAAATTCTAAATCGTTTTATTGATTCTACGACTGCTAAGGTTTCCAATTCATATGAATGGTAAAAAGATTCATCCACGGTTGTCGTTCTGCTATAATAAGCTATTGGCTTTAATCCGTCATTTAATTCTTGAAATAGAATACCTGCAATGCCTTTTGAACTAGCGTCAGTGTGTAATTCTTTTCTTGTTTCCGGATTGTAAATCGTTAAAACAGGTTCGTTTGTTAAAATGAATTTTATTTTTGAAACCGCTTTACTTTGATTTTCACCCCATTCCCAATTTACGTCTTTTCTAAGTAATTTTGTTAATGGTGCAACTATTTCTGCATGATTATTAATAAATTTCCTAAAATATGAACTTAGGACCAGAAATTGTCTTATTTCATGAATATTTGAAGGGGTTTTAAAATTTTGTATAGCATTTACTTTCTTTGAACCAGGTTTTATTTGCTTCTCACTAATTTCATACCCTAGAAAATCAATTTTAGTTTTGAAAAAATAGCATTAATCTAAGTTTAATTTTAAATTATTTTCGTCGCATTTTTTTAAGATAGTGTTAAGTTTTTCCATGCCTTGCGATATTGATTTTGACGGTATTAAAATGTCATCAAGATAGACTAAAATTTCTGAATGACGGAGTGAACCCATGATATTATTTACCCACCTTTGAAAAGCTGCGGGTGCGTTACATAAACCAAATGGTAGACGAAGGAATTCGTATTGTCCATCCGGAGTTATAAATGCTGTTTTATCAATAGAATCTTTTGTCAATGGAATTTGATAATAACCCTGCTTCATATCTAGACTACAAAAATATTTATTTCCGCCTAATTTGTTTATAAGATCTTCAATATTTGGCAATGAATAGCGGTCTTTTACAGTAATTGCATTTAGTTTTCTATAGTCAACACAAAGCCGATAATCTCCATTTGGTTTTTTTACTAAAATCGCTGGGCTAGCATATGATGAACTGGAATTTTGTATAATACCTGCAGTTAATAATTCATTTACTTGGTTTCGCATTATTGTTTTTTCTTTTTCTGATAATCTATACGGTTTATAGTATATTGTTTGTTTTGAATTTAAAGTTATAGAAAATGTAATGTTATTTATGGTACCTAGTTCGGCAGGAGTTTGAGCAAAACATGATTGTTTTAGGTTTAGTAGTTTAAATAATTCATCAACATTTTCGGTAGTTAGATCACCATGTTTTATCAGAGATGACTCAATATTATTTAGTTCTTTGATTTCACAATTATTTTTATTTTCGTATTTTGATATAGTTACCTGATTTGGCTTTATTTCTAGCATTAAATTTGGTTGACTTAATATAGGTTGTCCTATAATAATATCAATGTCATTTATAGGTGTATTTACTATTATTATTTCTGAAAAAATTCGTATGTCATCATTAATTACTACCTCAGTTTTTATCGTGCCTTTTGGCATAACTAAAGACCCACCAAAACCTTCAATAACCGTATTAGAGGGCATTAATTGTAGTTTCGTTTTATTTAATACTTTCATATTTTCCACATTTACTGAACTTCCTATATCTAAATACCCTCTAAACGGTATATTATTTATCTTAATGCATATTTTATATAAATTATTCTGTACTTGCCCTAGAGTATTGACTTCTTCGATATTTTTGTTTGTACGCCAACAATCTTCTGTACGGTGTCCCGTTTTTTGCACACATTGCATCGCTGTTGGTCTTTTCTTTGGTTTGATCCACTTTGCCGTTTGAAACAATCCTTGGTGGCATGATTTGTAAGGCGACATATTGCACATCGTGATAGACCTGATGACCCTCCCTGTCTTGAAGTGCTTGGTTTACTGCGGCTCCAACAGTCCTTAGCAAAGTGTCCTAACTTTCCACAGACGTAGCACTCAATCTTTGTTCGTTTTCCCAGCTGGGACTGCACTGCGCTTTTTGAGGGGCTTTGGTAATTGTCCATAGGAGCAATAAACCCAGCATATAACTCATCCGGCGTGGAACATTGAAAGGCACGGGCATTGGGTTGCAATTCCTGAGGGAGCCCCCGAATGATGCAGGAAATCGCGGCTTCGTTGTCGATCCTGCATTGTTGGGTTAAATTAAATTTGGCATTGTAATAATGCGTCATGCTTTCGTCGGGTTTCTTCTTTCGTTCCACTAATTCTTCCAAAAGTACGGCATAATCCACACATCTGGGAAACGCTCTGGCTGGGGGCCGTTTTCCATTCTGTCCAAGTCTTATCGTAGTTGTCTAAACGAAAGAACCACTCACGAGCGGCTCCCTTTAATTTCATTTGCATGTATCCCGATTTTTCGTAATCATTCCATCCGCAAATATGAGATAGTTGGTCTATTTTATTCAGCCACGAAACCACTGTATGATGAGGCTCATCGGGATCGAAAGGTGGAATTATGTCTCCTTTGACAGTTAATTTTCCAGCATTAACATCCATAGCAGCAATCTCATTTTGTTCCAAGTTTAAATCTCCCAAACCTGCAGTTGGTAGTCTCGGATTTGTGTCGAATTTTCTTTTCAACGCAGCTGTGATTTGTTTTTGTTTGTGTCTTTCAATTAAATCATCATATACTTGATTTCGTCGCACTTCTTCGTCACTTTCTCCAATTTCACTCATTTTTTTTGTTGTTGAAAGTTACTTTTAAGCAAAAAAAATACAAAGAAAACTATACTGTCTATCCCACTTCTGAATTATTACACGGGTATTGAAATAATTATACTATTTCTTCAAAATCACTATTTAATAATTCTACCACTGTTCCTCTCGCCGTAGCTCAATAGAATGAATGCTTAAAATATCCAATACATTATTTCTTTCTGTTATCGAACTTATATGCGCTTAGTCATACTTGTTTTTATAAAGGTACAACACATTTATTACATTCTAAATATTTTCCACTAACTTATTTACTTAACAAAATAAAATATGAATTCATATTATTTGATACTGAAATTAATTGTCTAATTAACTAAAAAGGATTATTAATAATTCAACTTATGGATTATGTGAATGGCTTGTCTTATATACAGTGTCTAACAATAATATGGTTTGGTATATCTAATCTACATGAAGGGTAACAAATACATAACATCATATTTTTTTATATTAGACACTTTTAGTTCTTGCCAGTTTTTTATTAACTATCTCTTGATTTGGGGCTCCTAGATGTTGGCGCCCTGTGCGGGCGCACGGTTCGCACGGGCCTTCCGCCGGCCCTGGATACTGTAATGATTCAGATATCTTATTAATGAATAATAATCGAGGAGGCGTTAATATGTCACATCACAAAGATATTGCGGTCATTGACAGAACGTCACATTGTGTTTTATCTCTCTAAATGCAGTATACAGCACAAGAAAAATCTCAAACAATATTTTTATAAGCCCAAACTCAATTCTATGTTCAGACTAGAAGACGATTTAGAAGACAATTCAATAAAAATCCCCCTGCTACAAATACCATTAAAACATGGTTAACCAAATTTAGGAATACTGCTTCTATATCTAGAAAAAAGAGAACTATAAATGGATATTTAGAAGAAATGTTATCTGTTTATGAGTTTGTACAGAAAAATACCATCAAATTTGGAAAAGTTTTTAGAATTCTAAAAATTCTCAAATTTAAACCTTACAAAATTCAAGTTCTACAAAAATTTAACGATCGGGACCATGCTAAAAGAGTGTTTATGTGTGAAACTTTAACAGATTTGAACAGAACATATCCAAATTTTAGAATTATCGTGTCTGATGAGGCTGCGTTCTATATAAATGGACGAGTTAGTAAACATAACTATAGAATTTGGGGATTAGAAAATCCAAGAGAATTTCATCAACATGAAAGAGATTCTCCTAAAGTTAATGTCTGGTGTGCAGTGTCTCGTGAAAAATTATATGGGCCTTTCTTTTTTGCAGAAAATACAATTCGTGGTAATAATTATACCGATATGTTGGAATTTTTTTTCTATCCCCAGTTGGAACAAGATGGTATTTTTAACCAAAATGTTTACTTTCAACAAGACAGGGCTCCACCCCATTATTCCAACATAGCAAGAGATTCTGTTAACCAACAATTTGGAAATAATTGGATTGGTAGGAGTGGTCCAATAGAATGGGCTCCAAATTCTCCAGACCTGACTGTTCCAGATTTTTTTGTATGGGGATATGTGAAAGATAGAGTCTACAACCCGATGCCTGCTACTATTGAGGAATTAAAAAATAACATACGGCGGGTAATGGAAAATATTCCTCTTGAAATGCTGACAGCAGCATTTGACCACTTAATGGTTCGATTCCACAAATGTATAGAACAAGAAGGAAGACACACCGAACATTTGTTTAAGAGTGTCCTAAAACATGTTCTTATTTGTTTTGTACTGTTCACTTTTAGTTACTAGCAAATCAAGTTTTTGTTTATCCCAATTAAAGTTATCTAACTTCGCTTTCTGTGCACCGATTTTAAACGTTAAGGTATCGTTATAAAGTAAAAATATGCGTCTTTTAAGAAATTGCTAAATATACAGGGTGTCCCATTTAAACATTACATCTACTGTATTCTGAAAATACGCCACTTTTCTAGCGGGTAAACCGGAAGTAGGCCATTTATATAAATGTATCACAACAAAGTTTACGGTAATTTTAAACCTAACTGTGAAAACCACATCTTATTATCTAGAAACTTTTCGAAGATATAAGCTCTTAAAAACATGTAACGTGTAACGTACATGTAAGAATTACGGACGTCACTATGACACCCGCGGCTTTACTATCTACCAGATTTTCTCGGGCGCCAGATTTTTGGGATGGTTTACTCCACCGAACTATCGAAAATGGTAGCGTCAAGAGTTACCAGGGTAGCAACAGATGGAGGTTAAGTAATTCCAGGGGTCTGTTGTTATTGACCTCTATGCCGTGCGAAGTGGGAAACAGGCTTTAATTGTTTACCACTGTCGGAAAATGAAACTACCCGTGCTTTATAAAATTTTACAATTTATTTCGACTTCGAAATAATTTGGGAAAAGGAAAATAAAACGAACCACGTAGCTATATATTTAAAATAACTAAATATTGATGAAAACCCTTCAGCATTTACGATTTATATTAAATTACAACCCAGACCAAAGCACTTTATTACAGAAAAAATGTTTTACGCTTACAAGCCTAACGTGCAAAGCTTTAATAGTTTTCGGCAATTGCCGGTAAAAATCAGTGAAAATTTACTAGCAGTACGGTGAGAATTACGTTATCAAGGCACTAGCGGTGTTTTACGGGAGCGTTTCTTGGCATTTGTGTACGGTTTAGAATAGAACAGCGGTAAATAATAAATTTCCCTCTGTTTTTATGCAGATTTTACCCCGGCCGTTGGTGCTAAAATCAATCGTGTAAAGATCAGTTAGCCGGCAGAATCCGAAAACCTCTCCCTGGCGAACCTGCTATGGCAGCGAACGCTCGTGAGATTATTTCGTTTCACGCCTTGGAAAACCCTCGAGGATGTCCCTGCTACGGCGGCGAACACAGACGAGACTCCTCCAAGTTGCCTATTATCAAATATTTTAAAGTCACGCTACCAAGGCCTATGGTACTAGATTGAGCAAACCCCCGAAATACTTTGAGAACCCCACAAGAATTTACCTGCTTTGCAGCGAGAATGCTTGAAGGTTTCCCAACGGTATTTCCTTTCCCTAGTGTTGTATACCGGAATCGGGATTCCCGAAATACCTTGAAAATCATCCAAGAATTTACCTGCTTTGCAGCGAGAATGCTTGGGAGTTTCCCAACTATATTTCTTTTCCCCTAAAGTTAAAACCAACAGTAAATTCTTACTTCGTAATCGTACACAAATACGCGGAAAATCACTCAAATTAAACAAGCAGTAAGCAAAAATAAAATCTATTAATACAGTTACGAAAGACGCTAGGAGCAAAATGAATTTAACACAAGAAGAATGATTTATAAAATAATTTCTAGATTCGCTTACCTTGTTGACGAAAATCAGTCGGCGTTTCGGATACGACGGAAAACGGCGGAACTGTAAGAGCACAGAGCTATAGAGCTAAGAGAGCACAAGAGTAAAAGAGAGTTATTCCGTCCCGTTTGCCGGTTTTATACATTCTTTCCTCGACCCCACTCAGGAGGTTCCCTACTTAACAATCTTAAGAACGACGCAGACTGATGTGCGCGAACGGTACAGTAAGCAATACATATTAAATATATACCGGATGTATCAAAATCAATATACATATTTAAAAATTATTAAGAGCAAATAATTTACAGCTTTTGATGAAAGAGGGATGTATAAGTAAATAATAACATAACTTAATAATAATACTAATAAAATGAGAAATTAAAATGTATACAGTGGGATGTCGGAACGAAAAATAGTAACATCGTTACAAACAGTCAGAATATAATGAGACACCCGTTATTTTAATTTATTTTCAGCTACATGTCACTTCTGGTAGGACACCTTAAAAAAATAAATACGGAAATCCTATATAGTTCAACATCTTTGTATTCTAATGACATTATAGATATTTTTCATGTATGATACCTATCCTCAAAATATTGATATTTCAAAATCAACCATTCACATTGACTACTTAAGTCGTAGCTACATGAAAAACTTTTTTATTATTAATCTTATGGAAAAAAACCGATGTGAAATCAGCAGCCATAATGACGGAAACGCCCGAAAAATCACAGGTCGGAGGATGCTGAAATATATTGTTACGAAACAGCACACAATGGTCTAGTAATAATCTGACATTGCTTTCTGATTTACCACAATCTCACTTGTCTCAACATCCGCATGATTTTTCGTCCAATTCGCTGAAAGTGTTGGGTTTAGAGTGGCATCCCCAAAGTGATTGTTTTTCTTTTAAGATCAATACACAACCTGAATTTAAATGTACAAAACGCTCTTTATCGGAATTAGCAAAAGTTTATGATCCTTTGGGATTCATTTCTCCCATAACCTTCTATTGTAAATACCTTATTCAAACGCTATGGCTGTCCCGTACCGGCTGGGATGATGTCCCCTGTGAAGATGTGATTTCTGCCTGGAAAAAATATTGCTCAGAACTGTCCTCTTTGGCAAATATTCAAATACCACGATGTTTTGGACATAAAGTCAGTTCAGATGTTTTTTGCAATTATCAGTTGCATGGCTTTAGTGACGCAAGTGAAAAAGGTTACGGATGTGTCATTTATTTAAGGATGTGTAACCAAGCCAATACTATCCATACCAGTTTTGTCTGTGCAAAATCAAAAATAGCTCCGACCAAGAAGCTTACCATTCCAAGACTAGAGTTTTCTGCAGCTGTTTTACTCACCAAATTATTAATTTATGTTCAGAAATGTTTCGCTAGATATATTGAGTTCGATAAAATTTGTGCCTGGTCGGATTCTCAAATTGTTTTATATTGGATCAATGGATCGCCCCGCAAATATAAACCCTTCATTTCCAACAGAGTTTCATAGTTTCCTTCATTCATCATCTTGGAATTATGTTGAGTCTATCAATAATCCCGCGGATGTAGTCTCCAGAGGAGCCTTACCCTCTGAGCTATCAACACATGCTATATGGTTTACAGGACCATCTTTTTTATTGCACTCTTCCAACCATTGGCCAATTTCACATATCTCCTAAAACTAGTAAAATTATTTGCGATGAAGAAAATAAACTTTTATTATTTGCGTTAACTGAAGATAACAATTTTCTACCCGATCTTTTAAAACGCTTTTCTTCTTTTTCGACCCTAAGAAATGTTGTTTCCTATATACTTCGTTTCGTATTTAACCTGCAGAACACGCAAGAAAAATGTTTAGGCTCTCTTTCTTCTTCTGAAAAAAATGCCGTCTTATTACTACTTGTTAAATATACTCAACACGTTTATTTTAATGACGAATTAAATAATAAAAAAATTTCTAAACCGCTTCGCAAGCTACAAGTTTTTGTGGATGAGGATAACATCCTTAGAGTAGGAGGACGTTTAAAAAATAATCCACTTTCATATTCCGCTAAACATCCCATTTTATTACCCCGCAATTGTCAGTTATCCATATTACTTATTCGTCATTTTCATGAAAGTTTTTATCATACAGGTTTTCGCACAACCTATTATTTGTTATCTCAACAATTTTGGATTTTATCTGCTAAGAGAACAATTAACTCTGTTTTACCCAAATGCATCAGGTGTTGGAAAGTTAATCCTCGAAGCTATCAACCACCCATGGGAAATTTGCCGGTTTCAAGAATCTCCCAAATTAAACCGTTTTCACGCTCTGCAGTCGATTTTGGTGGACCTTTTAATATCGTAATGACTCGGTATCGAGGTATTCGCACGCGTAAATCTTATTTATGCATTTTTGTATGTTTCGCTACAAAAGCAGTTCATTTGAAACTGGCAAGTGATTTGTCTACAGAAACTTTTTTGGCCGCTTTACAACGTTTAATCGCTCGTCGGGGGAGGGTATCACATTTGCATAGTGATTGTGGCACCAACTTCATGGGGGTTCGTCATGAACTCTTAAGACTTATGCAACAGGCAGCCGCTCATGAAACAATTCAATGGCATCCCTCGCCCGCAGGCGCACCCCACTTTAACGGTTTGGTAGAGGCGGGTGTAAAAAGTGTAAAATCTCATCTTTCACGTGTGCTAGGCGATCAAATATTAACATATGAAGAATTCTATACGGTTTTGACATTAATAGGATCGATTTTTAATTCGCGCCCATTAATACCAATGACGTCCGATATAGATGATATACAGGCTTTGACACCTGCGCATTTTCTTACATTGGAACCAGTGTCAGCTATTCCTGTTCCTGATTATAACAATGTACCGCTCAATAGGCTTTCGCGGTGGCAGTTATTACAAAAGCTGCACCAAGACTTCTGGCGACGTTGGCATAATGAATATTTACATACTTTACAGCAACGTTCTAAATGGTTAAAGGCTAGTATTCCGCCTACCGTTGGCACGCTCGTACTTGTTAAAGCAGACAATTTACCTCCTTCGGAGTGGATACTAGGACGCATTACCAAACTGTATCCCGGAGAAGACAAAACAGTAAGAGTTGCCACAGTAAAAACTTCTAAGGGAGAAATAAAAAGGCCATTGGTCAAGTTATGCCCTCTCCCTCTTGAATAGTTCCGTAGTTGCCAAATACTTTTGTTTTGTTTTGTTCTTTCTTTAAGATTTATTTTAATTTTGTTTTACTTTGATCAGTGTTTAGAATACGATTAGTCGCTAAACTAATCACTTATTGGTTATGGGGGCAAAGTTAGGTAATTTTAATTTTTTTTTGCTTTTTTCTGTTTATTTATTAAACCTTTTTCCCGGGCAGGAAATGTTGCGGCTAAAATGGCCTTCTCAATAACTTTTAGTTAAATTATGCAAAGTTGCTCAAGCCGGCTCTGTTTTAAATGTATTGCCATATCGTCTTTGTCAAAACGGAGTATTTAAACTAGTCTAACGATATAGGTAAAACGAACACTACCGCTACTCTGAACGCAAATATTTATTGTGACTACTTTTGTGAGTGCACTCCGTGTTTCGGCTTCAAGAGGCATCAGGTGAGTCAGTTTGAGCACTTATAGTTATAAATATAATCTTTGGCCCCAACGCAACAATATAAATAAATAAGACGTAAACGTGGTCAAGAGACTTAGTGACCTGAAAGTGACAGAATTGGAAAATCGTGAGTTGGAAACGTCCGGTAAGAAGAGTGAGTTAGTAGAAAGACTCAAATTGGCACTGGTAAGTGACGGCTTGGATCCAGAAAAATTTTTATTCAATGACGAGGCTTCCACCGTAATCTCGTCAATTTCTGATAATATTTCCGCTGATATGAACGAGAAGATTTCTGTTATAAAGAACGATTTTTCTGATAGCTGTCGATATCTTATTAATGAAAAACCGACATTGCCGCTGACGTTGAAAATGAAATTTCGTCTCTAAAATATCAAATCGAGAATAAGATGTCAACGATGGACGAGAAAATCGAGAATAAGATGACAACGATGGACGAGAAAATCAAGGAGTTGGAAAGAAAGATGACAGATATAAGAACTTAAGACACGCCAGCGGAAGAAAAGAAGACCGAGCAAACAAAACCTTGCAAGCCAGAAACACACCCTAAGTTAGAAGACATGAATTGTGAATAATTGGTCCGATAAGGAGAAGGCAGTGAACTTAACCATCGCGCTTCGCTGAGATGCCTTAGATGTACTTCAGACGATACCTGTGGAAGAAACGGATGACTTCGAGCAGCTGAAGAAGAGGTTGGACAAGCGATATGGTCCTGAACATCTAGAACATTTGTACCAATCCCAGCTGAAGAACCGCAGGCAGAAGAGTGTGAAGTGGATATTGCTCGACTAGTTCGGTTCACTTATCCGTCAGGATCAGAGAACATGATGGAATATCGGGGCATCCAGGCCTTTATTGATGGCTTACGTGACCCCGATATGCAGAGGAAGCTTCGTTTAGCCCATTCCAAGACATTAGTCGACGCATTGACAGCTGCTCTTGAATATGAAGCAGCAACGAAGGCTTCGAGAAACAACAAAGGTAGGACCATATAGTAAGAAGGTGACGAAGACAGACTTGACCAGATCGTCAACTTGTTGAAAGATATAATAGACAAGAAGCCGAAGAAGATCAGGTGCTGTAATTGTGGCAAGCTGGAGCATGCACGCAGTTCGTGTAAGCGTCGTACGACTCCTGTAAACCAAAAACCTCTTAAAGGTAAAGCAGCCACGAAGCATTCGCGGTACAACAAAGTTAGGACCATGCAGGGAGAAGGTGACGATGACAGACTTGATCAGATCGTCAACTTGTTGAAAGGTATGGCAGACAAGAAGCCGAAGAGGATCAAATGCCGGAAGTGTGGCGAGCTAGAGCACGTACGCAGTCCGTCTAAGCGTCCCAAGACTCCTGCAACCCAAGAATTCGTCACTGGGGAAATCAGACAGGGATGAACATCGAGCTGATTTGAATCACCGAAAAGCCGACTCTCTGCCTAGACGGTCATGCTCTGTAGACTATTATCAATGCAACAAGTCGAAATCTAGGAAAGCTGCAGTTTCAAGAGCTACTGTAGTCAACGAAGAATGGTCACCCACCAGAATCAGAGAAGATCAGGAGAATGATCCTCACCTAAAGAAGATTCGACAATGGAAGAAAGAAAATCGGCGACCTACATGGCAAGAAGTGTCAAGATTTTCACCGACACTCAAGGCATATTGGGCTCAGTGAGACTCCCTTGTCCTGGAAGAAGGGCTGTTGAAAAGAGTCCTTGAAAACGATGATGGTTCCGAGATGAGAATACAGCTAGTTATCCCTAGAACGAGAGTAGCTGAGATAATGAAGAAGTTACACAGCAGTCCTTCGGTAGGCCATCTGGGAGTGAATAAAATCCTTCAGCGAGTACGTGAAAGGTTTTATTGGATGAACAGCTCCGACTATGTGAAGGACTGGTGTAAGAAATGTACGACTTGTGCTAAGAGTAATGGACCACATCGCAAGAGAAAGGCACCTATGAAACAGTATAATGTTGGAAACTCTTTCAAAAGGATTGCTTTTGATATCGCTGGACCATTCCCGACGACAGAAAATGGTAGTAAATACTTCCTGGTTATAATGGATTATTTCACAAAGTGGGTGGAAATTTACACGATCCCGAATCAAGAGGCCACACACGGATGTATTGGTGAAAGAATGTATCCGCCGATATGGAGTGCCCTTGGAAGTCCACAGTGACCAGGGAAGAAGTTTCGAAAGCCATCTATTCCAGGAGATTTGCGACAAGCTGGGAATGAAGAAGACCAGGACAACAGCATTACATCCACAGCCAGATGGAATGGTCGAGATAATGAACAGGACTATTGGAAAATACCTGTCCAAAGTAGTTTCGAGCCATCAGATAGATTGGGACCAGTATCATTCCCTAATCGTATTGGCTTATCGAGCTGCCGTCAATGAGTCCACGGGTGAAACACCTGATCAAATCCAATTTGGACGTGAAATGAAGCTCCCTTGTGACCTGTAATTTGGCTGTCGGCCTGGAGAAGATCTAGCAGGAGAAGACTACGTGATCCAATTGAGAAGAGGGCTGGACGATATTAATCAATTAGTTCGAACAAATCTTCAAGTTGCCAGTGACAGAATGAAAAGTAGGTACGACACGCAGGCCACAGTAGGCGGTTTTAAAGAATGGGACAAAGTCTGGTTACACAACCCGACGAGGAGAAAAGGATTTTCTCCACAATTACAAAAATCCTGGGAAGGTCCATACATAATCAAGAAAAGGATCAATGATGTTATATATCGCATAAGCAAGATCCCCAACAGAAAACCAAAAGTAATTCACCTAAACCGACTAGCGCCATTCGAATGAGACCATGACCTAGAGAAAGAAGTAAACCATATTCGAGATGTGTCTGACCCTACCTTCGATGAATTTATGGGCGCGTATGGAGGTACGGGGAATCAAATTTATTATACAATAATTAAGTACAATAATACAAAAAAAGCGAAAAAAATGCTAGATATGGAGTCACTTCAGAACAACGACAAGATTTGTTCGCTCTCCCGGAAGATTATTCACTGGCATACAACATCCCCGCCCGTATCAAGAACACAAGAGAGTAAAGGAGCAGCACTGATTCGGGCTCATTCCTTATGTAAATTAACATGGGAAATCGCCAAGGTCCATCGTGGTAATTTTTGACGCAATTTCAATCTGAACATGCGTCAAGGCGGCTGGATGAACAGGCGGATGGCCTATGGGTGGTTACCGATAGGAAGAAGTTTCCAGAGGGTTTACAAGAAGTAGAAGAAGTCTCTAGATGCTTAGCAAGTAATGACGGTGGCGTCTACGGGGGTTATGCGAAAAGTAAGTGTGTATGTTGTTACGTGTATAAGGTATCTAGAGGGTGGTTTAGAAGAAGGGAAGGGGTTTTTAAGGGTAGCGTCTACGGGGATTATGTAAATAAGGGTGTATACAAGAACGGGGGCGTCAATCATGAAGCGGCCGTGGGGGTCACTCTTATCAGTTTGCGGCTACGGGGGTTATGCAAAAAGTAAATAAGTATGTATGTTGTTACGTGTATAAGGAATCTAGAGGGTGGTTTAGAAGAAGCGAAGGGGTTTTTAAGGGTAGCGTCTACGGGGATTACTTAAGTAAGGGTGTATACAAGAACGGGGGTTATGCAAAATCTATCATCGTCGTCATTAATCTACATTATCCAATAGGTGTCGGTAATACAGTTACCTTGCCATCTATCGTAGTGATTGCCATAACGGCGCTAACAACTATTTGTTATTCACCAGAGTGCCAAAACGGCCGTGGGTAGCTGGGGTAGCGAAGCTACTTTTCCCGTATACTGCGCATGTTTTCCGTTACATATAGGCCTAAAAAGACACATTTCGACGATCTGCGCACGTGCTAAAAGGCATTTCTCCATATCTCTGTTATTATTTGTCGGATTGGAGTTTAATAAACGCCAATATGATTGTTCGAATATAATCGTATACAGGATGTACGAAAAAATATGCCATTAGGGCACTAGCATATATCTCTGCTATTATTGGTCAGATTGAAGTCAAATAAACGTTATTATATTTGTTAGATTATTATCGTATACAGGATGTGCAAAAGAGATGCCAATAGGGCACTAGCACATATCTCTGCTATTATTGGTCAGATTGAAGTCGATCAAACGTTATTATATTTGTTAGATTATTATCGTATACAGGATGTGCAAAAGAGATGCCATTAGGGCACTAGCACATATCTCTGCTATTATTGGTCAGATTGAAGTCGATCAAACGCGTTGGAAGATGAACTTATACCAATAACAGAACCAATTTCGTGACAACATAATGATTGTAAAGTTATGCGACTTAGAGGACTGCGATAGAAATTCTTAACTTGTTAAAAAAAGAAATATGTGGTTCTTTAAATAGTTATATACGTGGAAAGTTTGGCGAATTGGTTTCTGTAAAACACGGTGTTAAGGTTAAGCTGTCTTTTCTCTTACTAACTAACAACAAAGTAGAATTTACGGCCGTTAAACTCGATAGGCTACTTAAAGATATACCAGAAGAAGCGAAGGGGTTTTTAAGGGTAGCGTCTACGGGGATTACGCAAAAAGTAAGTGTGTATACAAGAACGGGGGTTATGCAAAAAGTAAATAAGTGTGTATGTTGTTACGTGTATAAGGTAGAGGGTGGTTTAGAAGAAGCGAAGGGGTTTTTAAGGGTAGCGTCTACGGGGGGAAGGTAGCGTCTACGGGGATTACGCAAGGGTGTATACAAGAACAGGGGTTATGTAAAAAGTAAATAAGTGTGTATGTTTTTACGTGTATAAGGTATCTAGGGGGTGATTTAGAAGAAGCGAAGAGGGTTTTAAGGGTAGCGTCTACGGGGGGAGGGGAGCATCTACGGGGATTACGTAAATAAGTGTGTATACAAGAACGGGGGTTATGCAAAAAGTAAATAAGTGTGTATGTTTTTGCTATAAGGGCACTCTGGTCGCCACCGACTGGAGACATTGTGACGAAGCTTCTGGTGGTGTAGAGACTAAAGAAGTGACCTAATAGCACAGTTTTGGGGTCGAGGAAATGAACAGATGATGCGCAGTCGTTAGAGCATTGGCACTGTGAAAACGACGCATCAGTTTGGATACAGGGTGTAGTAAGATACCGTATATACAGGATGCCCCACCAGGAGCCTCTCAAAGAAATGGGGCTTCTGGAGGCCTGGAGACTAAAGAAGTGACGCCAGGATTGTGACGTATCGTGACGTAATAGAAGATATTTTTTTAGTCGAACAAAAACTCCATTGTAATAGGTAGAGCGTTTTTATTGCAATTTAACCAATTCAGCTACGTGGAATAAACGACGAATCTATTCAAAATTTTCTTAAATCCATCATTGAATTCAATAGATTGTGTTGCTTTATCATAAAATACAAAGACCACTATTTGTTTGGAAAATAACATCAACTTTTGAGTTAGTTGGGACGGGTACTTTGTTTATTTCCAATATAGTCAAATCTGGGTATAATAATCTCCGGTATTTTTATTGAATGCAAACAAGTTGCCTGCAGAATTTTGGCTGGTTGCGAAAGGACATGCGCATGTGCTGAAAGTGCAAGATATTAAAATTATTTATATTGCGAAAGAATAAATCTTCTTTTAAGAGATATTTAAAATCCAATGACCTTGGCATTTTAGTAATGATTTATATTGTATTGAAATCTCACATTTGGGTTTTATGTGTCTTATTTGATAAATTTTCTTAAAATAGAAACATTATTTCCTCTGAATATGTATCATAATCATTGAAGTCAGATCCACTACTAATTATGTAAGTTTTATGCTGATGGTATGAAAAGACATTATTTTGAACATGCGCAATGGTTGCAGAAGTGCTTCTTTTATAATAAATGATTGTGAGAAGATGTGTTTGTATTACAATGTCATCAGAAGAGTGTAGACGTAAATTGGAGGAATTTACTAAAAGTATTCGAGAATTGAAAAAAGATATTTCATTTTATGAAAATAAAAATAGAGTGATAAAGCAATTGGAGCGAATGTGCTTGTGGGATAACGTCTTCAAAAATCGACAGCTGCCGTCTACACAATATCCACTATACAGAATTGAACCGATTACAAAATGAATAACACAATGAAGGAGGATGCCATCGTGGATGACATTAATAATGTTTTTGCAATGACATGTGTAATTTTAGCAACAATATTTATTTTGATATTGAAACTTATATTGAAAATTGTACAAAGAAAAATTAATTCTTCTTGTGATATAATCATAAATGAGTATACAATGTGTTTCAATAAAACCCAATTTTTCCAAATATTATTTATGCGCATGTGCTGAAAGTGCAAGATATTAAAAGTATTTACAGTATATTGCGAAAGAATAAATCTTCTTTTAAGAGATATTTAAAATCCAATGAGTTGACCGTGGCATTTTAGAAATGATTTTTTATATTGTATTAATTCTCACATTCTCCGATAATTTGGGATTGTGAGAAAAAGTGTATGCCATCAAAAGACATTTTAGCAACACAGTATATTGCGAAAGAATAAACCTTCTTTTAAGACATTGTGTTTTAATAAATTGATTGCAGCGAAATAATTTTTTATATTGTATTAAAATCTCACATTTGGGAAAGTTTTATGTATCATATTTGATAAATTTTCTTAAAATAGAAAACGTTATTTCCCATCATCATCTTGAATCATGCTATGAAGTCAGATTCACTGATAATTATTTAGGTAAGTTTTATGTGTCATATTAGATAAGTTTTCTTGAAACAGGAAACCATCTTTCCTCCTTAATGTATCTCTTATTGCATCATCATCTCAAAGTCACCAAACAAAATTTTCCATCCCAATTGATTTTATCTTATCCAATTTTACCGATTCATTGGTTTAAAAAAAATTTCAAAATACGGCAACACCCATTTTGCGGTGATATGCTGCTGATGTATTTAAGAACTAACAAGTTCGATTTACTCTCATTCCTATAATTGTGCTCTATCTGATAAAAGTAACGTTCGATTTTTTAAAAAGTGTTTTTTAAACGTATACAAAACAGTCTACCATCATCTAAAATAAAGTGTGCAGTCTGCAGAATATATCAATGTAAGTATATTTATTTAACATAAAAAATACTACCTTTGCGCTCTAATTTTCATGCTTTGTTATTTTGAAATCAATGTATTTTAAGTCATTTAAAAGACGTTGCTCCTATCCTCTTCAATTTATAGCTATAATTTTTTAAAACTATAGTTATATTAAAATTAGTCATTTTTAATTTCAGATGTCCTTTTTAGAAAAGATAAATGCTGAATGCACGAAAGAGGTTGAAAATAAACCAAAAATTAAAGTTGATGAGTTGCAGCCATACCAACCGTATCCAATATTGAAAGCAAAATTAATCAACTCTCCTTTTGGACCAACAATATTTATAGAATTACAAGATTGTGTATGTTTCCTGCCAAAGAGGGTTACAGAAATTTTCAAACCAAATTTGCCGGAACTTAACAAGGGAGGATTTTCGCTAGTTTTTCAAGGTATCCAAGAAATACCGAAGTCCAAACCGAGAATTTTGTTCAGAATTGTTGAAACATTGGGAGAATCATCTTCAACTTCTTCTTAGAATGAATTTTATATAAGTAGTCCTATTTATTACCATGAATAAAGTTAATAGTATAAGTGATCATATGGTGATTATATGTAAAAAAGCATTAGCGCTGCTAAAGCCGATTTTGAAAAGTCTTTTACAGAAATATAATCTAACATAAGATCATAAAAGCATCAAGTTTTCAGTGTTGAACAAAAATGGCTTTAAGTGCTTCTTCAGTTGTATTCATCATACCTAACAATTTATATAAACCTTATTACTAACCAAAAGATTGTATTATTTTTTTAAATAAATAAAACGAATTTATAATATTTCATTGTTTATTTTCAAAGTACCTAAAACATTTATTATTCATAAATAGAAAGTACACGAGTAAGAAGTGCTTTTAGTTGCTCCTTTAGACTGGTGTTGGGGCATGGTATGTCAAAGAGGTTCCAATCAAATGGTCCAGATGATACAATACTTCTGGAATATTCGCTGAATTTGTAGTAGGTGTTGTCTTGAGTGAAAAAGTATATGTATCCATCGATATATCTGAATGCAGACGTAGGATTTTTTGGTAGTCCCAAAAAGCGATCGCTAACTCGTCCTCTATTCAAAATTTTCTTAAATCCATCATTGAATTCAATGTATTGTGTTGCTTTATCATAAAATACAAAGACCACTATTTGTTTGGAAAATAACATCAACTTTTGAGTTAGTTGGGACGGGTACTTTGTTCATTTCCAATATAGTCAAATCTGGGAAAGATGCAGTATAATAATCGCCGGTATTTTTATTGAATGCAAACAAGTTGCCTGCAGAATTTTGAAAAATGTGTGATATTGATTCATGTTGAATATTCTGCGGAAGATAATCTTTAATGTATTCAGAATGCAAAGATATATGAATGTCATGTAAATCAAATTTCCATAGAAATCTATTATAACCAACGTAAATACGAAAGTTTGGGAAAGATGGAGTTGATGCAAGAAACATAAAATCTGGAGATTTAATATCACATATCTGCGTCGTCGGTTGTAATGTTTGTTGTTGAGTTGAATGAGGTGGTGCTGGGGGGTGGTAACGTCGTCGCTTTGTTGTATAGATTATGTACAAATTTTTGTGTAGGACCATAGAGATATTCAAGTGCCATTTTATCATCTTCGTCGAGCATCGACATATTTTTCTGATACCATGGATACATTATTGCAGTTGATACGTCACTGTGACCAATTCCTAAGGTGTGGCCGATTTCGTGTGCTAACACTAGAAGGAAGCTACTTTCAGTGTCTTGTACAATTCCATCGAGATTTGGATTCCATTTTTCATCATTGTCAAGATCAATTTCTATACATCCATCACCAGAGGGAAAATAAGCATGCGCTAGCACCTTACCCGGACCATCAAAATTAAAGGCACAGTATTGATTTCCTTGACAATTAGCTCGAAATTGATGTCTTTTAGACACGATAGTTATAGTTATGTCGGGTGAAGGCATAGGAATCGTTTAAATGTAAATTTGGAATTTTGTTGCCAAATATTGAATGCCTTCTCAGCAGCAGCAACATATGGCGGTGTTGCTTGAGGAAAATACCAAGTTAGGTTAGTTTTTTGCCATTTTGTCTTTACACGATACGAATGCTCGCTATGGTCATTTTCCCC
The DNA here is from genome assembly GCA_963921935.1 of Galeruca laticollis. Lineage (NCBI taxonomy): Eukaryota > Metazoa > Arthropoda > Insecta > Coleoptera > Chrysomelidae > Galeruca > Galeruca laticollis. The sequence goes on along the minus strand of OY998175.1, from coordinate 211,449,381 downwards.
TACAGTACATCGAGGACGTTCTAATAGTTGAATAGTAGCAGGATTTAGAGTGCCATCTACAGGTAAATTGAATTTCTCTTGAAAGTGTTTTAAAATCGATGCCATATCTGTGATATCATGTTCTGACTTGTTAACATATCCAAATTTTTCAATATATTCCACAGCATAATTCAGATCAATTTTCTCAGGTGCAACTAAAGGTAGAATTAGTAAGAGAATCATCCTTCACTTTCGACGTTAGCTTTAATACTGATTCTTCATCAGAAAGTTGTTATGGTAATATACAATCCATCGATTAGGTATTTAAATGAAACAGAAAATATTTTCAAAATTTTATAATGTTAAATCATTGATTACATTGATTTTGTAATAATACAGATACTCTCTAAGTGATTTCCCTACTAAACTGTTTTCATAACAAATATCACAAACTGCATACATTAAATCTATACAATTAGAAAAGCCACACATTGGATTAGGTATATACGAAAAAAGATGCCATTAGGGCACTAACGTATATCTCTGCTATTATTGGTCAGATTGAAGTCAAATAAACGTTATTATATTTGGTCACTTCTTTAGTCTCTACACCACCAGAAGCTTCGTCACAAAGTCTCCAGTCGGTGGCGACCAGAGTGCCCTTATAGCAAAAACATACACACTTATTTACTTTTTGCATAACCCCCGTTCTTGTATACACCCTTATTTACGTAATCCCCGTAGATGCTCCCCTCCCCCCGTAGACGCTACCCTTAAAACCCTCTTCGCTTCTTCTAAATCACCCCCTAGATACCTTATACACGTAAAAACATACACACTTATTTACTTTTTACATAACCCCTGTTCTTGTATACACCCTTGCGTAATCCCCGTAGACGCTACCCTTCCCCCGTAGACGCTACCCTTAAAAGCCCCTTCGCTTCTTCTAAACCACCCTCTACCTTATACACGTAACAACATACACACTTATTTACTTTTTGCATAACCCCCGTTCTTGTATACACCCTTACTTTTTGCGTAATCCCCGTAGACGCTACCCTTAAAAACCCCTTCGCTTCTTCTGGTATATCTTTAAGTAGCCTATCGAGTTTAACGGCCGTAAATTCTACTTTGTTGTTAGTTAGTAAGAGGAAAGACAGCTTAACCTTAACACCGTGTTTTACAGAAACCAATTCGCCAAACTTTCCACGTATATAACTATTTAAAGAACCACATATTTCTTTTTTTAACAAGTTAAGAATTTCTATCGCAGTACTCTAAGTCGCATAACTTTACAATCATTATGTTGTCACGAAATTGGTTCTGTTATTGGTATAAGTTCATCTTCCAACGCGTTTGATCGACTTCAATATGACCAATAATAGCAGATATATGTGCTAGTGCCCTAATGGCATCTCTTTTGCACATCCTGTGTACGATAATAATCTAACAAATATAATAACGTTTGATCGACTTCAATCTGACCAATAATAGCAGAGATATGTGCTAGTGCCCTATTGGCATCTCTTTTGCACATCCTGTATACGATAATAATCTAACAAATATAATAACGTTTATTTGACTTCAATCTGACCAATAATAGTAGAGATATGTGCTAGTGCCCTAATGGCATCTTTTTTCGTACATCCTGTATACGATAATATTCGAACAATCATATTGGCGTTTATTAGACTCCAATCCGACAAATAATAACAGAGATATGGAGAAATGCCTTTTAGCACGTGCGCAGATCGTCGAAATGTGTCTTTTAGGCCTATATGTAACGGAAAACATGCGCAGTATACGGGAAAAGTAGATTCGCTACCTCAGCTATCCACGGCCGTTTTGGCACTCTGGTGAATAACAAATAGTTGTTAGCGCCGTTATGGCAATGACTACGATAGATGGCAAGGTAACTGTATTACCGACACCTATTGGATAATGTAGGTTAATGACGACGATGATAGATTTTGCATAACCCCCGTTCTTGTATACACCCTTACTTGCGTAATCCCCGTAGACGCTACCCTTAAAACCCCTTCGCTTCTTCTAAACCACCCTCTAGATTCCTTATACACGTAACAACATACACACTTATTTACTTTTTGCATAACCCCCGTAGCCGCAAACTGATAAGAGCGACCCCCAAAAATTTTGGCAATTGGCCCGGGCCAAACGCGTGAGAACTTTTTGAATAACCCCGTAGCCGCAAACTGATAAGAGCGACCCCCACGGCCGCTTCATGATTGACGCCCCCGTTCTTGTATACACCCTTATTTACGTAATCCCCGTAGACGCTACCCTTAAAAACTCCTTCCCTTCTTCTAAACCACCCTCTAGATACCTTATACACGTAACAACATACACACTTACTTTTCGCATAACCCCCGTAGACGCCACCGTCATTACTTGCTAACCATCTAGAGACTTCTTCTACTTCTTGTAAACCCTCTGGAAACTTCTTCCTATCGGTAACCACCCATAGGCCATCCGCCTGTTCATCCGGCCGCCTTGATGCATGCTCAGATTGAAATTGCGTCAAAAATTACCACGATGGACCTTGGCGGTTTCCCATGTTAATTTACATAAGGAATGAGCCCGAATCAGTGCTGCTCCTTTACTCAAGAGGGTTGGCAACCGTCTTTCGAAAGAAGTTCGGGCAATTAGAAAAACTTGAAGACCAGATTTCAGCCCCTGGCAACACACTGAGACTGAAACACAATTCGCGGTACGTCTTCTACGCGACCATGTGTTGCAATCCAGCGTGAAGATAGCCTAAGATAGCGAGTAACCATTTGGATTGGCGAGTAATCAGAAACATGGTAGAGATGATATTCCAAGATACCGGTGTCCAGATATTAATTTGCAGCTATATAACCCCCGTTATCAGTATCCGATGAAGACGGTGCCCTGTTATTTCCATAAGATCGGAAAGTGTAGAAATGGGGCCAGTTGCCGATTCAAACATCCTTTCTCGGCTACACAAATGTTCCAGGAGGAACTTCCATTTAAGGAGGGGGTAATGTTACGAAACAGTACACTGGTGTAGTCGCTGAATCCGACTCTGTCTAAGCCATGTATGAAAGATAAAATTATGGCGGATGCGCAGGGATTTCTTAGAACTGTTTACTATTTTTTTGTGACTATCTTATCTAGACATTGTTTTTTTGACCAGTCTTACCTTGAAAATTCCAGAGCCGATTGTTTTTGTGTAAGCTGCAATCTAGAACTATCTAGTAAAAAAGGCACTAATATATAAAGGACCGACCAGCGGGAAAAAGCAGTTTATAACATTACAATATGGATTAGAGGGATTTTATTGAAATGAGGTCTAGGCTCATTCACTTCAAAAAACACAAGAATTTTCTAAAAAAAAATATACGGGCGTTAATGGGATAATAGTATTTAATAACAAGTGGAATGTATATATAATAAAAAATATAATAATGATAAACCGTAAAACTAGGAAAATTGCTAAGCTATTAGTTTGATTTCAGGTTCGACGAATTTCGACTATAACGTTCCGACATCAAGTCTATCATATATTCTTCTTCCAATTTTTCAGCTTTTAGTAGAAGTCTTTTTGCATGTAATCTAATTTTATTATATACGGCTTTGTTCTTAAATAAAGTTTTTTCAACATCTGCTTTAGTCATTTTATAAATTTTACAATGCTCAATCGCAATGATAGTCAATGGCCGGATGGTCGATTTTAATAGAAGACCGAGCTCTCCAAAATATCCTCCATCTTGAATATGACACACTTCTTGTCCAGAAGGGGTATATACCGCAACCGTACCACTAGCTATAAAATACATACAATCTCCCTCGGTTCCCGCTTGACAAATTATATCTGATGCTAGAATAATCTCAGGTATAAGTACTTTTGTTACTTCATTCACATCTTCTACCGAAAGATCGTTAAAAACCTTTACTTTATCCATGAAAGAACTACATAAATGTAGTTTAATCTCCTTTCTCAGTTGGTTTGATATTAGGTACGTTACTAAGTTTTCCTGAAAATATTTCCCTTGATATTTGAATTTGTAATGTTGTAAAATTTTTTGTTTCAATTCGTAGGGAACGTTTCTGTTTTTCATGTACTCTTGAACTTGACCGATTAACATTTGATATTTCAAATACTTTGAGCGTGTTTGTAGAATATTTGTCGCAATGATCGTCCAGGATATGATGATGTATAATTTTCCAATAATGTAAGATGCACCAAGGACAAAATTCTCTTCGGTTTCCATATTTTTGTAGAATTTTGAAGGAAGGGAAGTAGCCAATACGTAAGCTGATGTTCTGAACATATATTTCACGTAAGTTCCTAGAAAAGCTTTCTGTTCATGTTTTATTACTTTCACACAATTTCCATATCCAAAATAGACTCGTACGGTGCGTATCATTCCTATATTAACCATTGTGATGTAATGTATAATAAATAAAGTTATTATAAGGTAATAGATAGCTATCAATACTACTTTTGACGTTACACCTAGATACACAAACACTCGAGATGACTTATTCAGTAAAGAAAAGAAACGAATTCCTTTTGTTAAACAGAAAATATTTTGTAATCCCAATATGTCTAAAGGAGGTTTTTCCATGAAGCATCTTAGTGTAAATCTTGGTAAAATGTTGAACATATCAATGAGAAAGAATGGGCCAAAAATGTACCTTTTAGCAATGCTACTTGGTCGGAGCTCGATGAACTTCCTCTCTTGATCTTCGAATCCAGTGATAAACTGCATTATTATATCGATCCAACAGAGTACGTCCACTATTGTAGAAAGTATTGCGTAAGAACGAAAATTAAAGTCACGATCATTATACTTGAAATCTTCGGGAGCTGGACAGGATCCTGAACGACCATCTCTAATACCGACATCAAACGGTTTGATTATTACTACCATTGCATAAAGGATTACAAGCCAAAATTCATATAATTGCCTGAAGGAACTTAACGGGTGAATTATGTATGGATATTTAGATAATTGTCTAAGCTTTTCATTCTTGATTTGATTCTCACTCTTGAAGTAGAGGGCACAATATGGATTATTTTGCGATACTAATGTGAAATTCAAAATGAACCTTTGTAATTTGAACCTGTGAATTCCTTCGAATGTAAATATAGATTGTGTTGTCTCGGAAGATAAATGGCACACGTGAGGCATTTCCAGGTTCAATGATAATATATTCCGTACTATTATTAAAATAAATATTTGACAACTAACGTTAAGGATTTGTATACGATATGTCATTATTGACAAAAAATATTGCTTTCGTACCGCCAGCCATTATCGACAGATTTGCAGGATTTAAAGTACAAAAGAAACATTTTGTTGAACACGTTTCATTCAAAAAATAATTTTATTGTAATTTATTCATAAGAGCAATTTAACGAACAGGAGTTGGATAATGGAAAACCATACATTTTATTGCATTAATGATGCTACATTTATTGTAATATTTGACATAAAACTATAATTAAATTAATATATCAGACAAACAAATTATTTTATAATTTTATTTTTTAAATGTTGATTTTTTTAAAGATTATTGATAGCAAATCATTACAAAAATGTAGCGTATATTATTATTAGATAAAAATACAAGTACTATTCATATGCAAAACACAAAATCGCGTGTGAATTTAGACCGATGCACGACACGACTGAATAAGACTTCACTTGTCTCGAAACGATTGTAATCGTGTGTACTGCTAAGTATAATCGCTTCGCGCTAACGCCGGTGTCACTTTCTGTCTATCCCTGTATCGCGCACACTCTGTAACACTATTGTGCTAGAGCCGTGCTTGTCTCGAAATATTTATCAAACACGGTGATCATTTATGTTTCTTGATTGAAACGCGGCTTCTTCGTTCTAAGATTTATTGGATCTCTTTTTATAGACTGACATCTGTCAAAAAAAATCTCAATTCAATCCTAAGGACTTGTTACCAAGTATAAACAAATTCATAACATCACTCCCAAGGGCAAAACAAGTTAGGTAATAACGAGTACAGAGGTTGTTAAGTTACCTATTACCTCATAATATGTTCATATAACATAGGTCATATTTCTAACAGTAATAATTCTAAAATAAAAGTTACATAAATAGTTTATACTGGGTCCACTTCAGTAGATATGTACGTAGTTCATCGCTGTTCGTCGGGATATTTATTGATGTGGAGGGGGTGAAGTACCAACCCGGCGCGTCTCCAGGTGGCGGATAGGAGAAGGGCCTCTGAAATGATTTTATATGAGGAGGAGGTATGCGGGGAAATACCTGGAGCTGGTTGTGTCTAAAAACTCAACTGGCAGCCCTCGAATACCCTGCCGCGGACCAACTTTACCTGTCCCAGCTGTAATATCGTGGCTAAGGGATTGCACACAGGGTTACTATGCCGGGTGAAATTTCGAGCTTACCTCGAAATCACCTGTTATACCAATGTCTCTTGGCTGCCTGTGGTCAAGTCTCGCGGGCCAGTGGGATGAGGGGGTGGGGGTCTTGGCTTTACTGCCCGGACCAAGAGGAGACAACCTCATTAAAAACCTAAAGTCAAGGTGGGAAACCAGGCCAAATAATGCGTGGCTATATAGAAGAATAGTCCTCACTGGTTTCGACCTTGGAACACCGGGGAGAACTCCACTGTATTGAACCCCTTACCTCTGCATGCGGGGCTCTGTAGCGGGGGACCGTAATGATCCTAGCTTCTCGTGGGACCACTTATGGAAAGAGAAAGAAAAAGAAAGACTTTCACCGGAAAAGTAGTGAAGAAAACCTCCACCTCTTCATCCGGGCACTTCACACAGGGAAAAAAGGCCAAATGGCACAAAGGTCGTATGCTGTTCGACCTCCCAAAACCGGGAGAACCGGGTGGCATAGACGACCCACTGAGAAAAGGCCTCAGTGGAGCAGGGGTGCGGAAATACCTGCGACTCCTCAATCAGGGACTATCCCCTAAAGAGGCCAGAAAGCAGGTAATTCAGCGCCCAACTTCCCGGAAGGAACCACCAACGGGGAAGACAAAGCTTAAAAGAGGCCCGGAGCATATTACTCCTCCGCTGCGGCCTCTAAGCAAGAAATCAAAAACAACTGCAACGGTAACCGGGTAAGCCACTGGTTACGCAGTAGCTGTCAAAACAGAGAAAGCTTTTAGGGTGGGAATAATGCCAAGGATTATCCTGGGGTCATCCTGAAAGCAGAGCAGCTCTCCACCTGGAAGATACTCTGGTGGAAGAGCTGTGTCAGGTATCCACTTCCGTTGTCGAACGATACTGGTGGATTGTGGGTCACAAGAATCGGCAGACTGACTCATGAGGTCAGCTCCGAAATTAAACTCTTGGGAAGGTCCCGAATTGGTGGCTCAAAGTGGAGACGACTTCCCAAAGCCGGTCACCATAACGGTTGGGCGTATCCCTGTCTCGGGGCTGGGGAAAAAGAAGAATTTCGCGGAGGATCCAACGGACATGGAGATACCTTCCACATCCGGAACCTCTGGAAAAGGGGGAAAAGGCGAAAGCTTGACCTTGGGTCAGCCCGAGATCTCCTCCGGCTCTGCTGGAATGACTGGGAATGTGGAGACTGCCTCTGCATCTCGGGAAATTGGGCAGAGCAGCGTGGGGGTCGAGAGTCTGACTCGAGATCAAGAAACTTGCTCGATTACCGAGGGAGATACTGCCATGGTGGTCGAGGAGGGTCAGGGATAGAGGAAGAAGGGGGATGAATAGCGGCTGAGTACCTCGGCCTCTCTCATCCATAATAATTCACCTTCACATTCACGAATGTATCTCAGATTAACCTGCAACACGCGAAGGGAGCTTCAGCCGTGATTGCAAGGTTGTACGCTAGACTAAAACTGGATATTGTACTGATCCAAGAACCATGGATCAACAAAGAAGGCCAAATCAAAGGTTTGGCATGTAAAGATTCTAAATTAATTTATGATCAAAGGCAAGTATCTCCGCGTGCCTGTGTAATCATAAGAAATAACATAAAATATATTTGTGTTTCAGAATACGTGTCACGGGACCTTGTTCCAATCATGGTTCACCTCAACATTGGGGGTATCGACCGAGACATCGTCATTGCCTCTTCCTACATCGCTGGAGACGGGCCGATGACACCGCCAGAAGAGGTACAAGAGCTAGTAAGGCACAGCAATAACAGACGGCTGCCAATTATAATTGGTTGTGATGCTAACACACACAATACCATGTGGGGAAGCACCAATAACAACGCAAAAGGAGACTGTTTATTAGAATATCTCTTAGCAAATAACCTTGAGACCTTAAACGTGGGGACAACCCCCACTTTTGTCACGAGAGCAAGAGAAGAGGTCCTGGACGTAACAATTGTTAATGTTGCTGCTAGAAAAAATTTAACAGATTGGAGGGTGATGAGCGAACCATCACTTTCCGACCATAGGATCATCGAATTTAGGATAGAGGGAAATACCACCTCGATTCCTGCAATCCGAAATCCTAAAAATACTGATTGGTCTCTTTACAAAACCACTCTGAAGGACAATTTGGAATACGTCGAAGTGAATGGGGTAAATCACCCGCACTACGACCTGGAACAAAGAGTCGAACAGATCAGTGAGGCAATAATGGAAGATTTTCATTCCAGTTACCCACTCTCGAAAGCTCGTTCAGAAAAGGATGCTCCTTGGTGGAATGAGAACCTGTCAAACTACAGAAAAGGGGTCCATCGTCTCTTTAATAGAGCCAAACGTGATAGTAATTGGCAGGGGTACACTGAGAAGCTTACTCAGTACAATAAAGAGATTAGGAAGGCCACAACGGCCAGACTACAAAAGGTCATGGCAAATGGGGGAACTAACCCCACAATGTCGCTGAAAAAGCCAGACGGATCATACACGGAAGGTGAAGAGGAACGATCGATTCTTCTTCTTAGAACCCACTTCCCAGGTAGTGAACCAGCATCAAGCACCGAAATAGCAATGAACTACACCAAAAAATCCCGCAAGGAAGATTGGGACATTGCTAAGAAAATATTTACCAGACCACGGTTGGAATGGGCAATAAGTACCTTTCAACCATATAAATCAGCAGGAGTGGATAGAATATTTCCAGCACTCCTACAGCAAGGGATAGAGGAGATTCTTCCTCACCTGCTGAAGATTACAAGAAGCAGTCTAGCAATGGGTCTAATACCTAGAAAATGGAGAAGGGCAAGGGTAACCTTCATATCAAAAATAGGGAAAAAAGATGGAACTGATCCCCGATCTTTTAGACCCATCTGTCTTACATCGTTTCTACTCAAATCGATGGAGAAAGTAGTAGATAACTACATAAGAACAGAGAATCTGGAGAATATGCCACTTCATAAATGTCAGCATGCCTACAGAGCGCGTCGATCAACTGAGACGGCTCTGTATCAGCTGACCGAAGTCATCCAGAGAACTCTGAACAACAAAGATATCGCAATGTGCGCATTCCTGGATATATCAGGGGCCTTTGACAACACAACTCATGTGTCTGTCAAAGAAGCACTAAAAAGGCGAGGAGTTAATGAAACCATTGTAAAATGGATGTATGAGTTGGTAACAACGAGGATAGCTGAGACACAGGTGGGGAATCAAACCACCTCAGTTAAAGCCACTCGGGGGACACCTCAAGGGGAAGTGATATCTCCCCTTCTACGGAGCCTCGTAGTAGATGAGTTGCTCTACAGGCTAACGGAGCTTGGCTTCGAATGTATGGGCTACGCCGATGACATTGTTTTAATAGTCAGAGTTCGAGAGCACATTGTGTGATTTATTACAAAAGGGCCTCAGAATCATTGAGCAATGGTGCTTGTCAGTGGGGCTAAACGTTTACCCAAGCAAGACCATAGTAATTCCATTTACCCGGAAAAGAACACTTCCAGCCATGAAACCCATATCCTTAAACGGGGAAATCATAGAATGGAAATCAGAAGTTAAATATCTAGGGATAACCCTAGACAGTAAGCTTATGTGGAATAAGCATGTTAAAATAACTGCTAGTAAAGCAATAAGAGCTTTGATGGCGTGCTGAAATCTAGCTGGTAAGAGGTAGGGCTGTAACCTAAAAATACTGCGATGGATGTACGCCATTATTGTGAGACCAGCAATTACGTATGGGGCAATAGTTTGGCACACAAAAGCAAGTCAGTACAGCACGAGGAAGACCCTCGACAAAGTTCAAAGGCTTGCCTGTGTGTGCATCACTGGAGCTATGAGAACGTGTCCAATTAGGGCACTTGAGATCATTACAGATCTCAACCCTCTACATCTGGTGATAGAAAGATCAGCCCAAGAGGCAATTCTTAGAATATCTAAGGAAGGTTCAGGTAATCAGAGTATTAAAAATCAGGTAGCTTGGTCATCTCTGACAAGATACAACTCATCAGCGAATCTTCCTAGTGACGAAATTATCACGAAAGTAAGCATCGAAAAGAATTTCACCACGATGCTAAATACGAGGAGAGATTGGGAATGGGAATACACCGCCCAAACTCTCAAAGAAAACACGATTAGATGGTATACGGATGGTTCGAAAACCACCATTGGAGCAGGCGCTGGAGTATTTGGGCCTGGCACTAGATACTCATTATCGTTAGGCTCCTTCCCGAGCCTCTTTCAGGCAGAAATACTTGCGATCGAAAGATGCGTGGAAATTAACCTAGAAAGAAACTACCAGAAATGTGACATATCGATCCATTCTGATAGTCAAGCAGCTATCAAAGCATTGAGCTCCCATGTCATTGACTCAAAGTTGGCATGGGGGTACCGAAGAAATCTTGATGAATTAGGCAAGAATAACAGGGTCTCTTTAGTATGGGTTCCTGGCCACTCGGGAATCATGGGAAATGAAGAGGCCAATACACTTGCCAGGAAAGGAGCAGAGCCTTTCTGTGGTGTAGCAAAATGCTCCTACAAGAAAGAGTTTAGGAAGAAAAAGGAAACCGAAAGAGAAGCACTCTGGCGGTGCCTTCCAGGGTTGGAACATTCCAAAAAAACTTTAACACTGCTAGATTCAAAAAATATTTGGACCTCAGTAAAGATAAGCTACATCTCCTCACGGGCTTTCTTACAGGGCACTGCCGCCTTAGGAAGCACCTAATGAGAATAGGTCTATCAGAAACTGACGAGTGTAGATTATGTGGGGAGGAGGATGAAACTCCGGATCACCTAGTTCTGGATTGCCTCGCCATTGCAAGCCAATGCAAGAAATGCTTCGGACATGAAACTTGTAAGAGTGAGGATATAACCTCGTTGAAGCCGTTCCAAATACTAGAGTTCATTAGAACCCTGGAACTGGAAGGCAAGCTGTAGTAGTAGCGAGAACCGCTTTGATAGGGGGGGCACAATAAACCTTTGGTTTCAGTGCACTGTAACCCCGTTAAAATCTAATCGAATCTAATCAACCTTTAAAACGATAGCATACCAGAGAGCCTCATCCTTCAGTACGTAAAAATAAGTTATGAGTCTCAAAACAAAAATAAAGTTATTCCATAAATCTAAATGGTAATTTTATTGCCCGTCCTTATCTGGTAGTAGAAGCTAAAGGGGCCGGTGCAATATAGTTTTGCTCATTACCTGGTAGTTGTTGCGAATCAGCTCTGTCTGTGCTAGGTACAGGTATGACGTCCAGCCACTCCTGTGAAACTGTAGATAGTTCAAGCGGGTACAATATTCGATGCCGTCTGAACTCTAGCAACTCGTGTGAATCCATCCTTTCCTGTGTAGGCGTCTATAATGGTACCTATAGGCCAGTGCAATATAGTTTTTACTTTAATAATCCCTTCTTCCATTGTAGTTATAAGTTTTTTATCTATATTATTTTTCTCTATGTAATTTTCCTTCTGTAATAGTTTTATGATTGTTTCTTCTGCATATCTGCATTCTTCAAATCCTATGTGTACAGATTGTATGTTGTATATTTTTTTAGTGTTAGGACTCATTCTAAATGATATTGCAACGAGTCTTACTATCTTGCTGTACTGACTGAAGTATAACAGTCTACGTTGACTGCTACACTTTTATGTTGGTCACTACTGATGATTTCTTCCTCTTTTTTAGTGTGGTTGACCATGGTTTTTGGCCATTTACCTTTTTCCTGATATTGCCATTGTGGACCCATCCACCATCTGGTCTCCAGCAGTGTCTTCGAGTCACAGCCACGTGAAGGTAAATCCGCAGGGTTGTAAATACCAGGTAAATGTTTCCAGTCTTCTTTGTTGGTATTTTTGCAGATTTCTTTTACCCTATTTGTCACGAAATTTTTCCGGGTATTATGTCTCTGCAACCATGCCAATACTACAGCGGAGTCTGTCCAGCAGTACACTTTATATTCTTTGCATTCAACAAGCAGACCTGATTTTACGACTTCACTGTATAGTCTACAAACTATAAGAGCTCTAGTCTAGGAAGTGTTATCCGTCTCTTGATGGGTACAATTCTACTTTTTGCAGAAAGAAGTCCTACATTTACTTTACCTTTGTGTTCGGTCCGTAGAAAAATGCAGCCAGCGTTTGCATCTTTGCTTGCATCGTGAAACAAATGTACCGTTGTCTCGCAATCTTTTAACGGAAAATCTGAAAGACGTCGTGGTATTCTGCTCTGTAAAAGACATGCAATGGTACTTATCCAGTTCTTGTATTCTTCTTCTAATTCCGTAGGTATCTTATCATTCCATCCTGTTTTTAGTAACCATGCTTTTTGTATAATTAGTTTTGGGATAAGTATGACTGGGCACAAGAAACCTATCGGATCAAATATCTTTTGTGTGATGGATAACAAATCTCTCTTTGTGATATTATTAGGAACAGTTTTCAGGTTCAGATTGCAGCATAACTCATCATTACTTCTGTTCCATTGCATTCCTAATACGGAAACTGTCTCTGTCTCTTTTTGTTCCTCTCTTAAATTAGTCATCCATCCTCTTAATTCAAATTTTCCTCTTTTCATTGGCTCAGATGCTTCTTTCATAAACTCCTTTACTGCTTCGGTTGTGGGTCACTCCACCATAGGAACTTCACGTACTTATGATCAGCTGGTACGACAGCTATCTGTAGGAATGCTTTTCTTATGTCTGATATCACACCATACTGTCCGGATCTAAATAATGTCAACAATTTTGAAATTATTTCAATCAGGTTTGGTCCTTTCTCAATACATGAATTTAAAGAACGTTTGTTTTTATCTTTGTATGAAGCACCAAAGACTGGTCTAATCTTCGTAGTAGCATTTTCTAACTTGATCACAGCGTGATGAGGTAAGTAATGACCTTTCTTATTGCTATCATTATGTACTACTTCTATAATACCTTCATTTTTCCAATCTTTCAGCACATTATGATATCCTTCCAGCTGTGAACCATCATGTTTCTATATCAAGCTGACTTGATAACGATTTTCTTCATTTACTGAAATATCAATATAATCAGTGTCGTCACATTCTTCGTGATATGGGTCTTTAATCCCTAAAGTTTCCATGTTCCATAGAAATTCTAACAAATCATCATCTGGTACAAATGTCGCTGTTACAAAGTTTGATATAACAATGTTACTATAAACTGCTTTTGATGTTTCAATAGGTCCTTGCAGAGTCCATCCTAACTTTGTACTGACAGCCACCAGTTTGTCGGTCACATGTACAAGGTTTCCATCCAAAATACTCCCTAAATAATCTGACCCAATAAGTAATTCTATCTCATTGATAGTCGACATCTCCTTATCAGTTTCAGTTAAGAGAATGTGATTATTTTTAAGTTTCTTTACAATACTTGCATCTTGTACCTTGGATAAATTGCCAAACAGTCTTCCTTGTTCGAAAGCTTTCATTTTGACAGAGTAGCTATTTTCCAAGTTACTAACCTCAAATTCAAAAACCTTATGTGCTTGTGTAGCTTTTTTGACCCCACCAAATAGTGAATGACTCATATTTTCACTGCCTGTAAACCGGAAACCAATTTCCTGCGTTAAGCCGCTCCTCACGTATGTACGCTGAGAGCCAGAGTCCAGCAGAGCTCTTATCGTTTTCTCTCCATGATTACCTGAAATTTTTATCATCAAAGTTTGTAATACAATCGTATTATTGTTACTTTAAATTTCTGATTTTTCTGTTTTTGGTTTACTGGTAGCACTCTGATCATGTATAATTGGACATAAAATAAATAAATGGCGCTTGCTGCAACACATGCACTTGATAAAAGTTTTGCAGTTCTTGGCTAGATGCCCTTTTTTCAAGTAAATATAACATCCACCATTGCTTTTAATTGCATTTTTCTTTTGTTCTAAGGTTAAAGAGTTGGCTTTCCCACATTCAAAAGTATTATGAGATTTATTACAAAAATAACAAAGTACTTTACCTTCTTTTTCACATTGGTCTTTTTCTGATTTTTGCTTCACCTGATTTGCCTCGTTTACCAAGCATGCTGCAGTAGGAATCACTTCTGTAGTTGAAGAGCTGTCTACAAAATAGGATTTTGCTAATTGGAGCTTCAACTTCAGTCTGTAAAAACTTTAATAAGTTATTGAGTGTAGATTCCCCGTTATTGCAGGGACCTTTACTCCAAGATAGTAAAGTGCTAATTGGTAACGCTGATTATATCATAGGTAACAAAATACATTCATACTTATCTGTAATACTACCTAAAGACTCAAGAATCTGTAAATTTGCAGTAATTCTATCATAAAGAAAGTCCAGTGTCACACTATTCTTGTAGCTCACTAATTTCAACAGTTCACGCAGATATATTTCTATCAGGATATTATCTTGGGCAAATCTGTCCTTGAGAGTCTGAATAACCTTCGGGTAATTTTCTTCTGTAGGCGGGTGGGTAACTATCCACAAGGCTTCTTGCATTACTCTCCAAGGTCAAAGCTTGACTTAAATATTGAAATTTAGTTTCAGTATCAATGGTTAAGTCTTCATGAACCTTCTTAAATTGACTCCAAAATGCCAGACAAGATTTTGGGTTGTCGTCAAACTTACGAATTTCAATTCGTGGGAGATTCAGATTATGGGCTTTCTTTAGGCCCCCTTCTTTGTAAGCCTCGTCTTGTTTTGGTTTTTCTTGTATTTTAGCTTTTAAATTCAACCACTTTCTCCTATATGAATCGCACAGCTCGTATTCGTTCTCGAAACTTGCTTCATCGAAATCTTTTGACTTCAACATCTCGTTGTGAATTTCTTGATCCAGCAGTCGTAATTTTTCCATCTTCTCTGCTAAGAATCCCAAATCCACGTGCGTAGACGCGGTCTGTTCGTGGCGTGTGAACACCCGTCGTATATGATCGCGTTCACTAGTCTTCTATACGAGATCCATCTTGAATTTGCGTTTATCTCGTCCTGTCACGGTCACCAATATGTGCTAGATTCGTGCTTGTCTCGAAATATTTATCAAACACGCTGATAATTTATGATTTTTGATTGAAACACGGCATCTTCGTTTTAAGATTCATTGGATCTCTTTTTATAGACTGGCATCTGCCAAAAAAACCTCAATTCAATCCTAAGGACGTGTTACCAAGTACAAACAAATTCATAACTACTATACTAAAACGCGAGGAACGAGACATATGACTTTCTCACCCGAGGGACGGAAACGCTTATTTCGCGGCCTCTTTAAGACATGCAAAATAATCGTTTTCCATCCTGAGTGACAAAAAGTGACATTTGTTAATAATTCACTAAAAGTGGGGCAACATCATTGATTCTTAAAGTATTCACGGAAACCTATCCTGGATCAAGTACTGAGTTCTTACATTCACGTGACGGGTTGTTACTCGGTTCTGGACTCAGATTAACAAATAAAATAGATATGTTTGTTTTGATTTTTACTTGCCCCAAACATCGAGTCACATTCTAAGCTCACTTGCGGACACTTCCACTGCTTTGCCATATTTACAAAGTCTCTAGTTGGAGGAAAAATGAAATTAGAAGTTTAAATGAAAATATGTGTTAAAAAGTTACGCAAATAAAAAAAGTCATACTAATTTATGCATTTGAGTCGCTGCTTTTAAAATTAATTATAATACTTGAATTTTATTTAATAAAGGCATATTCCTATATAAATTTTAAACAAGTATTTGTTGTAACCTTAGATGCATTTATGGTTATAACTAAAAGTGGCAACATTGGTCAAAATTTCATTACCTGTTTTATGTGTCAAGGGTAAACTATCTAGTAGTTTTGTACTTGTTTAATTACCATATAAAGAGAGATGCAAATATCGTCAGATTGTAATCGATGATAATTTCGAATAAGATGTAGTATAGTAGTAAATAATGTCAAACGTGGTTTGTTTATACGAGCGCGATTTAATATTAGACACTTTTTGCTTGTCACAAATTTTTACACGTAACCGTATCCGTTTTGGAGTTACGATGACGTAAAGAAGTTGTCAAGAAAACATTTTTAGCAGATAACGTATCGTTTCGTGGATGGTCAAAGCACTATTCTTTGTTAAAACTAAAAAAATAATGAAAAAATAAAACTAAAAATGAACTTTGTGGTCATAATCAAACCAAACCGATATCAAAGAAGACCTGAAAAATACCACTAATAGTACAGAATACTGATTTTGGTCGGGATACGGATACGTTTACGTATACGGAGAAGGGACGTAACAAACCGTTCAACGCATCGTATCGGCTGAGCCGTAACGGGTCTACACATGCGCAGTTCGTTACGGATACGGATACGTGTAGTCTAAGAGCCAGTGAACGGATACCTGTATGTATTTGACCAGACCTGGGTTTCTGTACATTGAGGCCCCTATACCTACCGTACATGAGATGGGGACTCACTAAGCCCAAAGTGGTGGACGCGGCGAGTGCGCAGGTAAGACAGGTATCGATTTTTGGCTATTTATAAATGCATTTGACCACGTCTGCCATTTTGATATTTGAAAATATATTATTATAATTAATGGAAAATAACAATGGCAGACCATTATCACGCGTTTAACATTGTGTCAGACAATTTTGAAAATGTTAAAAAAATTTTTTTTTTTAAATTGATCGACCAGATCTGCCATCAATATATTTTATTTATTATAGTGTTAAAAACTTATATTGATAACGGCAAACGAATTCATTGCGTATAAACATCAGCAGATAAAAAAATCTGAGATACTACCCGGTCAGATGTATGCTTATAGCTATATTTTTTCTTTCTCCAATGTATTACTATTGTACTCATTCTAGCCTATAGTATTTTTTCTCATAGCTACTACCATTCAAAAAATGTAGGATTTATACCTGAGAGGGCTCTGTTATAACCCCTACCCTAACGGTTTTTGCCAGATGTTCTTAGTTTATTTGTCAACCTTCACACAGATGCCTCGTGTTTCGTGAATTTTATAAAATACGTAGTGTTGCTTTATTTTATTTTGTTAATTTGACTATTATCTATTTAATATATTTGAGATCATGGCGGATGAAAAAGAAAAAGTGCAATGTGTTTTTTGTGGCACGTCAAAAAGTGAAAAATTATGAATATTTTCGGAAGAGACTATGGCGAAATGTCAAAAAATTTTGAGGTTACGAAAATTTCATAAATTAAAGTACAATGATATAAATTTATCGAAGGAAATTTTCGATTCAGGATATCATAGTAGTTGTTACAAGACGTTTACAGCTTTAAAAAAAATTTTTTTTCAACAGATGCCAATAAAAAAGTTCCATTACAGAGTACGTCCTCGTCTGCAACTGAACAACCATCAACATCAGCTGATAGCCCAATAGTTGATGATAACATGGTAGAAGATTCTATTTTGAGTGACGTGAAGGTTTCTGAGGCAAATGAAGTTGTAGAAAAAAATATTGACGCCGAAGTAGATCAGCCGATCGAGGAAAGCCCATTGGAAGATTCCACAGAATCATCCACGGTTCAGACTTCTGATACCGCGGCTTCAGCAAACCTGAATTTTTGTTTTTTTTGCAAAAAAAAGCAGTTCAAGTCTAAAAATGAGCCATTGCGTACTTCAAGCAAAGATCAATTTCAAATAAGCATCTTATCACAATTGAAGCCAGATACTGAAATTTATAATGAAACTTGGACAAAAATACAAAATTTTTCCTCTCGTGAAGTATATTACCATGATATTTGTCGACAAAATTTCAGGAGTCAAAAACGATCATTGGTGAAAAGTCCTGTCCGTACTTCATGGCACATATCTCGAGAAATACATGAAACTGTTTATAAAGAAATTTGTAATTTAATTGAAGAAAATGTCATAAAGCGGGGACGTTGTTATTTTTTTTCATATTTACATAAAGAGTATCTCGACATGTTTAAAGAATTGAGTGAAGGCTCAGATACAACATCAATATTTACCACACACTATTTAGAAGAGAACATCCACCGGAAATTTGGTGATAAAATTCAAATTTTGGTGTCGAACAGAAAAAAAGTTCTTGCTCCTAAAGGCTTTTAAACTATTGATGACTCATTATTTGCGCACTTAAAAGACCAAGACACCTTGCAAGCAGCTGCTGCCATTTTGAGAGAAGAAATTTTAGGAATAACTAAAACAAAATTACCTGATTATTTAAGTAGCCAACGACTAATTAAAGGTGAATGTTCAACACCACCAATGATTGCAGATTTTTTATCATCAATTCTTGGAGGTTACAGTCGTAAACGCAGGAATTGTGACAGTTTTCAACGTCATGTAAATTCTCTGTCACAGGACATAATTTATATGACTTCCAATGGCAGCATCAAGATTTCTAAGCACATTTGTTTAGGTATGGCATTAAAAAGTCGCAGCCGTAAGGTTATCGATATAATAAATCGTTACGGTCATTGTATAAGTTATAATGCTATCGAGAAGCTAGAAACAGAAGCTACGTATTCGTCAGTTTCACGTACTGGAATGTGTCCAGAGGCAATTAACAAAAATGAAAATCTTTCGACAGGCATGGCTTTTGATAATTTCGACCGGTTTGTTGATACCAAAAATGGTAAAGACACTCTGCATGATACGGTTGGGATTATTTACCAAAACATTGATCGCAACCTCGAAGAAGAAAATGTTGAAGAAGAAGAAACTGAAGTCGTTACACATAATAAACGTCGAAGACGATCTTTTGAAACTATTGAATATGAGTTACCACAATGTTCTAAAAAACTACTGATATTCAAACTGAAAATGAAGAAGAGGTTAATATTATTGTACATAAGAATCTTTACGAGCGGATTGACGTTGTTTGGATGCTAAGTCATGCTTTAGACTGTTATATACTCCTATGGGGACTGGTTTTAACAGTAAAATAATGATTGATGATACTCCACAACAATTAATTTCGTATTTGACTCCAATTAATGACTCACCAACAAGCAATGCAGTAGTGTTGGCAACTATGCAACAATCCATGTCAGTCTTGCAAGAACTGAATCAAGAGTACATGCAAGTGACTTACGACTTAGCTATTGCCAAAATTGCACTGCAAATCCAAGCTACAGAAAGTAAAACTTTCCAAAAACTTTTTATACACTTGGGTGCTTTTCATATCATGATGTCATATTTCAAAGCGATCGGGAAATTCATTAATGATTGTGGTTTAACAACCATCATGGTTGAAAGCGAAATGCTGGCTAGTGGATCAGTTTCAAGTTTCATTGAGAGCAAGCATTTTAATCGATGTAAAAGATTACACCCAATATAGTGGCTTTAGGGCTACAAATAATGCATTTTAGATCTTTTTTAACATCTCAAAATATTCAAATAACTGAAGAGATCGAAGAAGAAATTCAAAGATTACAAAATTGTCAGCAATTTTCTTTTTTTATTCATAATGAAAACTTGAAAGAACTTTACAATTATTATGTTATTTATGAGCAACAAACATTAAATGGTGAACATGGTAAAACTGCGCAATTTTACATGATTTACATCAACCTTGTTAATCATTATTTACAGCTAAGCAGGAGCATTCGTGCAGGTGATTTCCAATTATATCTTGACATCTTACCAAAAATCACAAATTTATTTTTCGCTTTCAATCATCAAAATTATGCGAAGTGGACTGTCCACTACCATTATAATTTAACAAAAGTTTCCACAACTCATCCTGGTTTAGAGCAAGACTTCCAAAAAAGATTTTTTGGAATCAAGCGTACCAATAAACCATTCTCAAGGCAGTCTATTGACCACACATTAGAGCAGACCATCAATGCAGATGCTGCGAGAACGCTTACTGGTATCGCCCATCTGACAAACTCGATCTCGGCTCGCCAACGGTGGGCAAGAAGTCACGACATCCGCTCAACAATAATTACACATGTGTTAGAAGAGTTAGGAATATCTAAGAAGCAAGATATTTCAGCAGAACTGCAGCCGCATAATATCAAAAAAAGTTGTCATCAACTTGAGAAGTTAATGAACTCGTTCGATCAATATGTGAATCCATTCAGCTTAGATTTATCGCCAGATCAGTTATTTAACATAGCTTCTGGGAAAGCAGCATCATCTGAAGTTGAAGAGTTCCTGTTAAATATCCAAAGAATCGGTGAGGAATTACGAACAACTTTTATATCTGAATGTGCATCTGATCCAAAAAGATTTGAAAAAACCGTTAAAAAGACACCTATACATAATTTTTCAAGTTTACTTGTGAAAAAGAAGTCTGTAAAAATTGGAGGTAAGCATCAAGAGATCAAGTTGCAGCGAGATTTATTCGGGCGTTTATTGGGAATTTCAATGGACCACCATATTGATGTTTTAAAATTTTTATCGTTTCCAATAACTCCAGTGCCTCTTGCTTTATGTCATCTAGATGGTGGTTTCTGTATAACTGACAAGTCTGTACTTGTAAAATGCCTTGAACCAAATTTAGATCAAGATCCGCCACATAGTACAGATGTACTATTAATTGATGGATTTTTCATCCTCCATTCTATGAAAGAGGTTCCCAAAACGTTCGGAAGTATTTCGAAGAAATTCTTGCAAATGGTATCGAAATATTCCTCCCGAAGAATTGATGTAATCTTTGACCAGTATTTTTGTCCGTCAATAAATGATAGTGAAAGATGTCTACGACATGAATCATCGTTGATTGATTACACTATTTCTGGGCCTGACCAAGTGCGACCTTCGGATTTTGCAAAAGAATTAAAAAACACAAAATTTAAGGAGGCTCTTGTAGACTTTTTCGGAAAACATTGGTGTAGTGAGGAAATGAAATTATTTTTAGGCAATCGGAAGATTCATTTAAATTTCCGAAATTGTCAATCATATCAAGTTGTTGATGAGAAGATACAGTCAAGTATTGTTGAAGATTTATGTTGTACTGCACAGGAAGAAGCAGATACAAAAATAATCTATCATGCTTGCAATATCGCTGAGCAGTCGAATATTGTTATCAGAGCCTCTGATACCGATATTTTAATCATAATGATTGGTAATATGGCACACTTGAAGAATTCTAAATCTAATATTTGGATGCTCAATGGAACAGGAAGTAATGAAAGATATATTAACATCACAAAAATTTATACAGAGCTTGGTGAATTGTTAGCTAAAAGTTTAATCGGCTTCCATGCGTTCACCGGCTGTGATTTTAATCCCGCTTTTTTTAATAAAGGGAAGAAAAAACCTTTTACATTGCTAAAAAAATACAGAATTCCAAGAAGCATTTGCTGCTCTTGGTGAAGAAAATTTAACAAAGGACCAACTACAAGACCTATTTAATGTTATTCAACAATTTGTTTGCCAATTCTACAATGCCAAAAAATCGCAGGACGTCGATGATGGAAGATTCCAACTATTTGTCCGCAATTACAAAGCTTCAGACATCAATGAAAATTTCAGCAAAAAAGTGCAAAATTTTGACGCAACCTCAATTCCACCGTGTAAGAGTGAACTTTACCAACAATTTCTGAGAGCTCATTATATTTCTATAATTTGGAAAAATGCTTACAAAAAGCAACCTACTGCTTTAAACCCATTGGATATTGGTTGGATTGAGCAGGACAACAAATTAGTCTTCAAATGGTTCGAAGGAGATCAACTTCCATCTTTTGTGAGTGACTTAATCACCGATGTTCCTGGTAAGTTGATAAAAATCAATTCTTTATCGAATATGTTCGAATCAATTTACAAATTATTTATATTTCAAAATTTACGTTTAATTTTGCAGAATCCGATTCAATGGATGTGGATGATGAAGACGAGTTCAACGATAATAACCATGGCTCGGATGATGCTGATGATGATGATGAATGAAGATCAAAATTAATAAATATATATACCTATATATATTGATTTAGTAATGCATGCATGATTGTTTTTTATTTATCTAACGTTTAAATTTTGTATTCAATAAATAAATGTAAAAAATAAAATACAAATTAAAATTATTTTTTGTTCTTAGCAGTATACTTTAATATTTAAGATTTTTTCGTTATGTATCTCCTTCTTTATCGTTTAAAACTTTAAAAGTTTAGTATATAGACTACATGTAAAATATTAAATTCATTAAATACAGTGATTAAGTAAATTATATTAATGTAAAACTGCTATCGTAATGTATAGACATCGAACCGGGTAGTATCTCAGATTTTTTTTATCTGCTGATGTTTATACGCAATGAATTCGTCTGCCGTTATCAATATAAGTTTTTAAGACTATAATAAATAAAATATATTGATGGCAGATCTGATCAACCAATTTAAAAAAAAATTTTAACATTTTCAAAATTGCCACAATGTTAAACGCGTGATAATGGTCTGCCATTGTTATTTTCCATTAATAATAATAATATATTTTCAAATATCAAAATGGCAGACGTGGTCAAATGCATTTATAAATAGCCAAAAATCGATACCTGTCTTACCTGCGCACTCGCCGCGTCCACCACTTTGGGCTTAGTGAGTCCCCATCTCATGTACGGTAGGTATAGGGGCCTCAATGTACAGAAACCCAGGTCTGGTCAAATACATACAGGTATCCGTTCAGTGGCTCTTAGACTAGTGAGAAACTTAAGACAAGCTAAAAGTACCTGTTTTTGGACACTGATGAACTTGATGAATTACCTCATGATTCCTGACATTTGTATATACTTACTATGCAAATAACATTATAGTTTAAAAAAATGTGTTTTTAACATCTGGAGTACCTAGGTAAAAAATTAAAAACTAAATCCTATAAGAACGTTTTGATAATTTTATTAAATATATAACCCTTCTATAATAGTACATTAAGTACCAAGTGTCAAAAATGTTACTTTAGTCACAGCATATAAAACACACAGCAGAGACTCTTACTTGGCGGGAACAGAATACGCAGCTATTCGCGCATACACGCCCTCCGGTGTAAAACGTCTCAGATCAGTGACGAGAATGCAGAAGGAGCTAGTCGTAACCATAGTCGTACCTAGTTGGGTGTCTCTTAATCGATAGATATAAAAATTCGCTTCGTTACAAACGAATCGAACTACCTACTTCCCAACGCGGTGATATAGCTAAATAATAAATATCAATATTTCACATCACTAGAACAGCTTACCTATATTCTATTTTTATAATTATCCATGTAAATTTAAATAAACATAATACTTTCCAGCGGTACCAATATAAAGTTACAGCCAACTCTGACATTTACACCCAAATGGCGTCCTCAAGGTCACAGATTTTCAATAAATAATTCAAAGTGCCGAGTCTGGGCTGTGTGTTCATTAGGCTGTGCTTTAGTGACGAGTTTTACTAGGCACGAGTGAAGCGAAGCGGAACGAGTTCCTTGTGAAACGAGTGACTAAAGACGTTTTTAACACGAGGTGCTTACTATACTTTTTCTTCACCAGTGGAAAGGAAAAAATTATATTATATTCATTACATGACGGACGATGGCTGACAGCTGATTGACACATCAAATGACGCAGAATAACAAAATTATCACGGAATATGAAATTTAACATACAAAAGATCAAAAGATACACTTCATTTGACGTTTAAAAAACAAAAGATAAACGATATGTGACTTTTCGCATTTTAAACACTAGTGTTTACAAGTGTCGTTTTGTGCATGTGAAACCCGTGTTCAAAGTGGGGTTTTAGTAACGGAAGTAGAAAAAGGTATCTTTCAATTAACGGTATAGTATACGCATCATAGATAAATACTTGTAATACCAATTTAAGTTTTTATATATCTGACAATTTCTTATTAATAATTTTTGCAACAAAATGTTTCTATAACATTCCGTTGTTATGATAAAAATCGTTCAGAAATGTCCAAACCCTGAAAGTTTATTGGAATGACATTGTCACTCGAAAGAGTCCACCTTTCGCGAGGAATGATAGTTTCAGTTCCATTAATAACCAATCGATCAGTTTTTTAACATCTTCGCAAATCACCCACCTTAAACATCTTCTTTGCGAAAGTGGTTGTCAGACACAAACTGATTTGGAGTCAATTGTAGTGATAAAGCGTTTGCCCATTTTTCCCTCAATACTATACTCTGAAAATCAATGAATACATTTTGATAATTTATAATAATTTGCAAATCTTGTAATTAACTTTAATTTCAACAATTTCTTAAAAGTTCATTAAAGATTAAAATCTTTAAAGTAATTTATAGTTTATCTATGGTTAACAAAAAGAAGATCAATAGAAAGCTTGAACAATAATAATATATTGCTAACTTCATTTGATTTCATGAAAAATTTGGGATTATTTTTAAAATTTTGGAAATTGTGTAATGTGTATTTATTATTTTTACTTTTAGGATCATAACATGTCCGAGAAAACTCCTGCCCCCGGCGAAGGGTTAAGATCTGTCCGAACTACATCATTATTCAGAGCAGTCAACTTCGAATTGTATACCAAACCAGTAAGTATTTTATATTCATATAAAAGTTATTTACAGTTTGATAATTTTAAGAGCTGCAATTTTATTTAGATTTACGGTTTTTAGGCTTATTTCAGAATGAAATAAGGGTACTGTAAATAGTAGCATGACACGACTTGGGAAAAATTTAAATGCAGTTTTTCATTTTGGTAAGGTCACCAGATGTCCACATAAAGCCAAACTTGTCCGCCTTTTTACCAAATTTTACTTGTATGTCCGGCTTTTTGCTACACTTTGTTATAAAGCCGTTTTTGAGAATAATATTTCAGAACTGTACTTATGGTTTTTACATTCTACCATGCATAATTTTGCTTTGCTTAAGAAAGAAAATATGTCTATTCTGGAGGTAGAATAAGTGACAGGCTAAAAGATCAGTTTATACCTCTAAAAGTACAAACTGAATTAAATGCTTTAGTTGAAAAGGGTTACCAAAGGGAAGTCAAAACTAGAAACATTTAAGGAACAAACAATAATCTTTTATTCTAAATGTATTGAATATTTTAAAAAATTGAGTATACCTCTAGAGTTTAATGTCTTTCAATGGGTATTATGTAATGCAGAACTAAAATTTGACGATATTATACCATCCATAGAGTTCTTAATGCAAAGGAGGATTGAAATTAATGACTAAAGTAATTGATGAAATTTTGTTACTGAATTATTAAAAGTATGCTAATTTCATTTTGCAATTCCCACGCACAATGCAGCGGTAGAACGAATTTTCTCATTAATAACTGCGCAGTGGACAAAAGATAAAATGAGGGATGATTATTTTAAAATACAATTTTAATATGACTTGTAAACAATTTTATACATATTTGTTAGATATGTCGACTCTTTTGCAACAAATTGCTCCTTCGAAAAATACTTATTATTGTAACACTACCTTGTTGTTATAGTAACTGTTATGGGTAATACTTGTAACAATAAAAGTAAGTATTATGGTTATGTATTGTTTACGTCCTTCTCAAGAATATTAGTTATTTCCATTTTCTGGTACAAAATAACGGCCTGTCAAAGTTGAAAAAAAATCGTATTTCCTTAACACGTTCTACAACTTTTGTATTTAACACTTTTTTCTAAAACATACATGAAAACATTCATTTAAGAAAATTCACAAATTTACCAAAAAAATTTTGTATTTTTTTGTTTTTGGTTTGATGCAAAAATGTTACTTGAAATAAGCCTACTCACAATTGGTCTTGTGTCATTCGGATTTTTATAAGTATATAGGTATAATTTAAATTTTAGAATGCTGTTATAATGGGGTTAGGATTGGTGGCAATCACAGGATGTGTTGGTTACATTGCATACATGAGAAGCAAATATGAAGGAATGGGATATTATGGAGCACTAAAAGAAGATGGTACCGAACATTTTGAAAAGAAGAAATCCAAATGGGATTAAAGATTCCAAAGATATATGTATATACTGATGAATTAGGTGTAGAATTAGTTGAAAGTTTTGTAAATAAAATTATTTATTTTTAATTATGTATAGAATTAACAAAGTCAAATCATACTTGTTAAATTTTATTGTTTACCTGATTTGAATATGAATTTTTATAATTAAAGATCTATATAATTTACCAAGATATATGCCATTTAGATGTACCAGAATCAAATAGGTAGTGATGACAATTTTTTAAAATAATGACATATTCTATTACAATGATGCAATAAGCTAAAAACAATTTACACTTGTTTCCTTAATAGGATATATAAAATTATACATGTGAATCAATAATTTTATTAAATGAATAATATACAGTGCGGATATTCTTACCCCTCCCCCCCCCCCTAGGAACTCCGTTATTTTAGACAAAGATGAAAAATCCTTGAACCCGTCAATTTTTATTTTAATCGAGGTTTTTTGTCACACAAAAAATTATCACCCCTTTTACCCCCTACACTTCACAGCAACCCCCTCAGATTTTTTGTCCATACACTTAAGTCAGTACCTATGTTAAAATGTAGTATCTACGAATTGTAAGTTAAAACACAGTGTCTACTTTCAGATACTGCTTTCTTTCTTACTCAGGTGCAGATACTATATTTTGAGGTACAAAAGGAACGATTCCTGCACTTACTCTGTGATCACATTTCCACGACGATATCTCAGCAATCATTGTATGTACTGCATTTTTTCTTGCAAATTCGAATTCAGCGCGTTCGAATACATAGGTGTAGATAAAAAACTGATTTTCGATTTTTTTGCACTTACTGCGTGTAGCAGTAGCTGCTATATTGGAAATTTCCCAGGGCACATTTTCAAAGTCACTATCGCTGCTTTCCGGATTTTATTGCGCTCAAAAAACAAGCAAACTTCTGACAACTAATTTCATATGAACTGTCAGCCGTTATTTCGTTGTTATGGTAACGACTGAATCTATCCGGCCTAGACCGGGAAGTAGTACTTGCCGGACTAGGCCGGGAAATGCTACTTTCTCAAAGAAAAAGCGTCCGGGATGTGGGTACATCCCGGAGGGTTGCCGAAAAAATAGATTTTTTCTCCGATTGGCAGCAAATATTAATTTTGCTGACACATATCAATCAGCAAAGTATTACATTTCCTGCCTAGGCAGCAAAGTGGGTACTTTTCTGCCTAGGCAGCAAAGTGGTTACTTTGCTGCCTAGGAAGCAAAGTGATTATACTCAATTGGAATAAAACATTTATTAGCAATTATTACATAACACTTTTAACAAGAATTTAAAAACATATGTTTAGTTGTTATTAACATTGATGGTAAAATTACTACAATTTTGAACAAATAGGTCACCTTTTCTTTCCTCAGATACCGTTCTCTCTACATTAATTATATTACCAGTTTGATTCGTCTCATAAGTAGTTCCTATATTTGTCAAAACTTTTCCACAAATGCTGGTTATACTTGCCATTGAATCTTCAATGTACCCTTCTGCTATAGTTGAGGATTTCCACCCACCATGTCGTTTCAACATTGTTATGTCACCTCCTGCATTCACAAGTAAAGAGGCAGAACCTCTGCGGAGGCAGTGTCCCGTATATTCCTTTTAGCATTCGGCAACTTTAAATAGACAGCTATTTCTTGAGGTATTTTACCAAATTTATGGATTCCAACAAATTGCTTTATGGATTTACCTTTTACGTATTTGAAAAAAAATCTTGTGTCTTTTAATTCAGCAGGCCGAAGAGCTATATATTTTCTAACAACATCCAAATATTCCATTATTACGAAAGACCTCGAATTCTTCGTCTTCGTGTTTAATAGGGATACCCATAGTTTATTGTTCATATCTTCAATATTTTCTAACTTTAAATTCAAAAGTTCGTCGCAGCGACATGCACCCGCAATTCCAAAAATCAATACAACCTAAAAGAATGGATTATAAATATTTTCTCTCCATGGTATAGATATCTTATTCAAAACTTACTTTTGCTAATAAATATTCATCATCTGGTGCATCCAGTATAAAGTTTATAATATCTTGTTTTTCGAAAACTCGGGACTTTCTTTGCCTTGTAGCCTTCAGTAGACCGTTTTAAATATGCCCGCAACTTCAAGTATCTATTCCTATATCTACGCCATTTTTAACATTCATAGTTGCCTTCAACATGAAATTATCAAAACAAAGGGTAGAACTCTTCATTGTTTGAGATAATCCAGCAAAATAAGCAAGTAATATATTCTTCGATAAAGTCTTCGCATTTTTCTCCATGCAATAGTCCATAAATCGTTTGTAATTTTTCCTTCATATTTCATCCGAGACTTCTCCGGCAACAAATTCAACTCTATATTTTTTGCCACCTCCCTTATTTCTGGAGGAGTAAGTACTTCCAGGTCGCTATCACTGTCCATTATATAAAATTTTATTTTAATTGAACACTACAGGAAAAATAAAGAGATTGTGGGAATTGTAATAATTTGCAAATACAATATCCTCCTATATCATTATGAACAATCGGAGAAAAAAGTATATGTTCAACTCGGCAGCAAAGTAGTTTGACTGCCTTAGCTGAATTCCTAGCCTCGCTACGCTCGGCAGTCAATCTACTACTTTGCTGCCTTATTAAACAAATAACTATTTTATGTTCAGTACAGGTGTGTTGTTATTCTAATAATATATACCTGTTGCTAAAAAGCGAAGTGTTAAGGACAGCCGCTCTTCTGGTGGAATGGCTCTCGCATTTTGGTATCTTTTTTATATATTTTTTCTTTCACCAAATTCAGCAAAAAATCAAAATCTTCCGCAGACATACGTAAAAAATTTTTAACTGCTGAGGATCTTCCGTTCTCAATTCAGAGAGCAGCTTCTCATGTATGCCTAACGTAGATCTTCGCTGAATCCATTTTCTGACCCAAATTTTTCTACGCTTTTTGTCATTTTCCTTTCTTTGTTTTTTTAACTGAATATATGTTACAAAACAGCAGCAGCCACTTGCTGAGACGACATTTTTGTGGGGAAGTGTGTGTACACGTTATTCAAGCAAACGAACTTGCTTGAGTAATTTGCCGCAATAAATTTCAAAACAATTAAGACTACAGTGTAGACACGCCGGCAAGTACTTGGTGAAAACACTTTCGCAAGTTACTTGCAAGTGGACACGAGGCTTTAGAAGCTTCTAATTGAACCGCGCCGCCAAGTGCAGCTTTTTTATTTTCGCGCAGTCTGCAAGTCTCAGTTCGCATAAAAAACCTGTAGAGGTTTCCAGGAATTCTAGGTGATTAAATAAAAGTATGCATTACTATTTTACATCAATGCAATGAACTTTGCTTTAAATAAAAATACTGAAATACAAAAATTGCGCTCGAAATTTTTTTATTGTTTTTCAGTAAACAGAATATAAAGAAAATTTTCTGCCTAACGCTGGTGCGTAACTTGCGTAATGGTAAATACAGCGCTGCTCTACCTTACATAAAGTAAAATTAATAAATCTGAGGTCATCGATTTATTTACATCATACCTCAATACCCAAATTTTTATTCATCTCAATTTTTGAGTTATTTGAAGTAACACATAGCTGTAATACTTTTTGATGTAAAAATATATCATAACAAAAACAAGTTGTATTATTAAAATAATATCAGATATAACTGAAGTCGTGCTCTCAGGTTTCTACTATTAAAGAAAAATTAAAGAGTTGCTTTTGTTTCGGAGTAGAACTTTTCATGTCGTATAGTTCTGATTAGTTAAACAATTTCTATAAGTACATTAATCAATTTATTTATGTTGAATAGGGAAAAAATAACTGTAAGAAATAAACACTTTTATTGAAAAATCAAATCAAACACGAATCATTTTTTAAATGCAAAAATAAGAAATACATATTAAACAAACTGAATTTAAACAATACTCGGATATTTTATTATGGCAAAGTTGTCTTTCTGAAATAACGTTTTCCTGAAGGAAATGTTACCACTTCAGTATTTGAGAAAATATTCTTCGCTTCTTCATCTGAAACTGAGGGTTGAATCATAACATCTTCGCCAGGCTGAAAAGTATCTAGCATTAATACCACAAAACTCTACGAGAACCAATTTTTTTCAAAAATTTACATACAATCATGGTTCAAATATAAAGGATACATACCACCCAGTCAGCTGGCGTAGCAATTTTGTGTTTATCGCAAAGTTGCAAGGAATCCAAAACTCTCTGTATCTCACTAAAAAAAGTTTTAACAATTTATTTTTATAAAATTACTAATAATCATATTCACTCACTCGAAATTTCTTCCTGTAGTGGCCGGATACAAAATGGACAATCTCAATTTCTTACTGGGATCTATAATAAAAACAGATCTAGCTGCTAACGGAATGCCGTGCGAATCTTTTTCGTCAGAATCAATCATTCCGAGTTCAAGGGATATTGCTCTATCTTCATCGGCAATAATGGGATACGGAAATACAGTTTCTGCATTTCCACTGTACATAATGATATCTTTCGACCACTTTAAGTGGCTATCAACAGTATCACAGGATAGAGCGATTATTTTCGTATTTCTCTTTGCGAATTCAGGAATCAATTTAACTAGTTTGGCAAGTTCTGTTGTACATACTGGTGTAAAATCTGCTGGATGCGAAAATAATATACCCCAACTGAAACAAAAAATTATTACTTAAGTAGTGCCCAAAACTTAAAACTTCATTATTGTTATAAACTTACGAATCTCCTAGCCATTCGTAAAACGATATATCTCCAACGGTAGTTTTTGCTTTAAAGTTGGGAAATGGTTCTCCTAAAATAACCATTATTTTTCCTTATTATCAAACGCAAAATGAAAAATTTGTTGAACTCAAGTAATTATCTATACATAAGGTTATGTACATAAAACCCGCATATAAATGTTATCTATGACATAAGACATATCCATAGGTAACTCGACATCTTAGAATATAAAGTATATCTTTATATTCTAAGCTCGACATATATGTAACATTTAAGCCCATAGACATTTTATTTCTCTATGTTTAAGCCACTTGATTTGAGATTTTACAATTTCTGAATAATTAAAAATTTCGTTATTTTGGACTCGATGAGATTATAACTAATTAATTTGCAACAGCTGATTCTTTATTTTTCAGAAAATTTAAAGAGGTAAAATGGTTATTGTGGTAGAGATGTTATGGAACATGTAAAATTTGAGAACAAGTTCTACTTCTTACTGTTCCGTTCGTTATTTGGAACCTGTTCCTGTTCTTTCTTCCTGTACTCGCTTTCATCAAAATATTTGGTATTGGTGAACTGCCCGACTGAACTGAAACGGGTCCAAGTTGTTTAATTTCACTATACAAAATTCTAAACTTCAAAAATAATACAACTAAATATTTTTTTCACTACTAGCTATTAAGTTGACAATTATTGCGCCTTCTAGACAACTAAAAAGTTGAATTTCCCTTTAGTGGTCAATAGTGTTTTCTAATGTTAACCTAGGTAAATGATGGACAAATTCAAATGTTTTGAGAATCCAGGGATAGTAGTTTAACTAAAAATTGTGCAAAATAATTTAGTATACCCAAGAGATTGTATTTAACGTATTGCTGCTTGAAATTTCCTAACACGATAAAAATATTTGAATAAAAATGCTATTTGTTTAAAATTCGCGCCCAACCAATATTGACTGACATCCCGTAAAAACGTTGGTTGCGTTCAGAAAACACAACTGTTGCATAACCGTTGCGTTGCAGTGAGCGAAACTCAGCCTGTTTGGCGAGCGGCGGCAATTTTTCTGAGCGGTTTTCAAGTGCGCTCATTAAGTACAACACGTTGCAGATTGTGACGTTTTTATATTAGTGCAATAAATCCATAAGTAATTCAACATAACATTATAAGCTGGAATTATTTCTTCATAATAATTCCTGTTTTTTTCACGAATACTACGTCTTCTCACGTTATAATCATGTGGTAATGGTTCCTGCAAATCTTCTATTGCATGGACTATAATATTTCTGTTTATATACTTAATACATCTTAGATCATATGACCTAAGTAATACATACATATACATAATATTAATTTTTCAATATTTATATACTTTCCAATAAATTATCCTCCAGAAGACACACGTCAACCATACAAGGTGCATTCTTTTTGACTGAGATCTCAGATCACTTCAGTTAAGGTGATGTGAGATAAAGTGATGTGAGTAAGCACCAAAAAGAACGACATCTCAATTGAAGCGCGCGATCTGTCGACCCATACGTGAATAAGAAACAAAACATATAAACATGGATTCCAAACCGAGCTTTGACAAGGTGAGGAAGTGTCTGTCAGAAATCTTTAAAAATAATAAGAATCTTTGAATTTAGTTTAGGTTATTCAATATAATTATTAGTAAACCAGTAAGCAAATAGTTATACATAATATTTTTGTAAAAATAGCATTAGTTCAGTAGTTGCATAAGTTAACCTAGTATGGGTGATAGTACGGGGGGGACGGGCCCACCTGTGGAGACAGGACGCCTTGATAATAGTGGAAAAACCAACGAAGACAAAAAGATCTCAATATTTGAAAATATAAAGTACTCTGTGTATGATTCAGCTCCCTTTAAGGTTATGGTCTAGCATAAAGATATGAACGTGGGGAACTTACACCCAGTGGAATTGGGCAGACTACTACATAAAAAAAAATATGTGGAATCAAATCAAATGAAAGGAAAGGTAGGAATAGAATTTCTATCACTTTTAGGATACCAAAAGAAGCTAATGATTTTAAAGAGAACAAAGAGTTCGTAGCTATGGGCTATGAAATGTTTATCCCGACAAGTTTAGTCTCATGCAGAGGAGTTGTCAAAGGTGTAGGTCCAAATCTAACTGAAGAAGAAGTCATAAAAAGAACCAACGAAGAAAGTGAAGGAGTATATAAAGTACTGCAAGTAAAGAGACTAAACAGAAGAGTAGAAGATACATCCGATCATTCAATTAAGTATGTACCGACTGGCTCTTATATTTTTACATTCGGTGGCAAATCATTTCCTAGATTTGTTAATATTTATTCTAACAAACTGGAGGTGTCTACATATATTAGACCTATCTTGCTCTGTAGAAACTATTACAGGTTCAATCACTCATCGAAACAATGTAGGAGTAAGGCTAGATGCGCTAAATGTGGATCCGATAACCACTTGCATGAAAAATGTGATAATTTTCCTGATTCAGAGGTTTGCCTGTACTGCAAGAAGAATCATCTAGTCTTTCAATGTATTAAGAAACCAGAGGTATGTGATGAACTAACTAAACAAAAACGAATTAACGAAGTTATGAGCTTTCAAAACCTGTCTTATTTGATGCTAGAAAAGTAGTATCTCCAGGCGAGACTGAATAATAATATCCTGCCCGATAATGTTAATTTCCCCCTCTGTCTCCTAAATCAGTATCTAATAGCCTAGTAAATGATTCTCAAAGGAGTTTGACTATCCCTAAACCAAGTAGACCCTCATACAGTTCTACTGTGACACAAAATAAAAGGAAAAAAGTAAGCAGCCCAGGATTCGATAATCAGGCTCATAAAGCCTGCCTTTTAAGTAGTTCAATATATCCGTTATCACCCATTAATTAAATGTCAGGTAAGATCAATTCAGCTACTCCAGCTCATTCTACCCCAAAAAGGGACCTCTTCAATACTACAAATAATAATCCCTTAAGTCCAAATAGCACCCCACTCCCATCTTCACCAACACCAAATGTGAATAAGATACTTAATGTCTAAGATTATCTAAAAAGCACTGACACAAATGCAGTGGACCTCATATCAATAGTTAAAGCATCTTTTTCAGGTTTAGAGACCTGTGACACACTTACAAGTAATATGGTGAAAGATCTCACTGATGCCTGCCAAAAAGTCTGCTTCAGACTCAGTCGGCAGGCAACTGAGGAGCAAATGGAGGAGGCAGTCTAAAAGTCTCATCCAGTCAATTTCCCTTGTGCATCATCATTTTGGTTTTTTATTTTAATTTAATTTTCCCATTCACTGTCATTCAGTGGAATATACGTAGTATAAATTCGAATAACACTAATCTTCAATCACTCCTGCACAGGGAGAATCCTGACATAATTATGCTGCAAGAAACATTCCTTGTTAATAACATTAATTGGAAACTTAAGAATTATAAAATATTTAGACTTGATAAGAGTGATGGGCGCAATGGTATAGCTATAGCTGTCAAAAGTAAGTTAAACCCTAACCTGTATAATCCCAACACTAATAATAAACCCTATGGTATGCAGATACAAGCTGTGTCTGTGAGTGATACAGTCTTTATAAACGTTTATGTGCCATCCAATCTACGGTTGAATAAATCATTTCTTGCAGATATTTGTAATGAGCAGAATAACTTTAGTAATATTGTTATTGGAGGAGACTTTATAATCTGGGGGAATAACAGAAATGATCATAATGGTAACTTAATAGAAGAGGCTTTTTTGGATAGAGATTTTGTTAATCTTAATGATGGGTCTCCAATTAGAATCAACCTTCCCGGACAAAATCCTAGTATTACAGACCTCTCTTTTTCTTCCTCTCAAATTGGAATAAATTGCTCCTGGACCACTCTCCCCTTAGATAAAGGCAATAGTGACCATTTTCCTATAATTATAAAGATGGATTTAGACGCTTACATTCCTCAAGATCTTCCGCAGAACAGTAATCCAGATATTAGGAGGCAAGAACACAATATCAAGAAAATGGATTGGAGAATGTATCACAATGTGTGTGATCACTTGATGGCTGGAATACCTGATTGCTCATATGATATTTTCACAAGTATCATTACTCAAGCAACTGAGGAGGCATCACCAAAAAAGGGAGAAAGGAAATCTACAACAAATAAGTCTCCCACCATATGGTGGGATGAGGTTTGTACTAACGTTGTAATGGAGAGGAAAAATGCCATTAAGAGATATTTGGACAACAGTTCTGTGGACAATTACGTGGCAATGAACTTGGCAGTTGCAAAAGCTAAAAGAACTCTAAGACTCAAAAAAAAGAAATAGTTTCAGAGAATTATGTGCAACTTTAAATAGGGACTCTAACTTGTCAGCAACATGGAGGATTATTAAGGGCTTTAAAAATGAGTACACCCCTCCAATATCTACTTCATTTGTAAGGGATAATCTAAATAATTGTCTTGATAATATTACTATTCCGGATGTTCCGATGGATATTACTATAAACAGATCGGATAATAATGATCTAGTCCCCTTCGAAATGGAAGAACTGGAATGTGCTTTAAAAAACAGGAAAGACTCGGCACCAGGTGCGGATGGAATTTATTACTCACAGCTAAAGTATCTGCCATTACTGTGTAAGGAAAGGCTACTTTCAATTTTGAATGGTTATCTTAAAGATGGAACCATACCAGAATCCTGGAGAATCCAAATAATATGTCCTATAGTAAAGCCTTTTAAAGACCTTACTATTATTGGCAACTATAGGTATATTGCCCTTCAATCGTGTGTAATGAAGGTGTTGGAAAGTATTATTAAAAACGGAATTGACCATAAATTGGAATCAGAGGGGCTTTTAAGTAAATTTCAATCCGGATTCAGACAGGGAAAAAGTATTGTGGATAACCTAATTTCGCTAACCTCCAGTGTTATTAATGCCTTTAACCAAGGAAATAAGGTTTTAGTCATTTTCTTAGACATAAAAGCTGCCTATGACAATGTCAGAATTCCCCTACTGCTTAACAAATTGGCTAGTTATAATATTTCTCAACATATCCTAAACTTAATTAACCAACTATTTTGGTCTAGGAAGGTTGTTATCAGAGCCAACTCCTCGAGATGTGTATCTAACACTGGGGTGGTTCATAAGGGGCTGCCTCAAGGGTCAGCGTTAAGTCCCCTTTTGTATAATTTTTTCACCAATGAAATTTTTGATTTGGGATTAGAGGGCGTTATTATTTCTGGATATTCAGATGATCTAAATGTTATAATTCAGGGAAATGATCTAAACACTATGTGTCAGAAAATTAATGAAACATTAAGCAATATATCCAACTGGCTGGAGAATAACAGTTTGGAACTGTCAATTGTGAAATCAAAATGTATTTTATTTCAAAGGAGATCTACTAGAGATAGGCCTCAAAATATAATAGTCAATGGACATTCCATTGACTTTGTGAATAGATATAACTATCTGGGAGTTGTCTTTGATGATAAACTTAAATTCAATATTCATATTGATAACAAAGTTGTTAAGGCCCAAAAGGGCATTGATGTCATGAGGTCTGTGGCAGGGAATTCCTGGGGTGCAGATCCCAAACTACTGATGATGATTTACAGGGGATTGGTAAGATCCCACCTTGATTTTGGCACTATCCTCATTTATAATTCTTCGCTTCAGAACCTTTACAAATTGGACAAAATTCAATTCAGAGCACTCAGGGTGGTATTAGGTGCGATGAAAACGTCGCCCACGGTTTCACTACTGGCTGAAACTGGTGAACTTCCCCTTAAGTGGAGGAGGATCTGGCTGGCGGAAAAGTATATTATTAAGTATTTGTCAATTGAAAATAATGTAGTTTCAAGAGGTCTTCTGGAATTGTACCAGAATAACAACAATATACAATTGCTTCATAATTTTCCAATTTTGGAGGGGCTCGATAGATATCTTGTCTATCTTCCTATTCTAAAAAAAATTGATAAAAGATAAATTCCCTTGCTATCTTTATGACTTTGAGTCTCAAATACTTCACATCCCCCTTATTTCATTTGATCTATGTAAAGACTCGCTTAATAATGACTTCCTATTTAATAATATTATCATGGAAAAATGGCAGGATTGGCAGATATTTTTCACGGACGGATCCAAAGACAGACAAAATCGAGTTGGATTTGGAATTTACAACAAACACAACAATATCACTAATACAACTTCAGTCAGAATCTGTAATGAGGCCAGTATATGCACAGCGGAGATTTTTGCCATTTCCATTGCAATTAAAAGAATTATAGAATGTAACATACCTAAAGCGTTAATATTATCAGACTCAGCAAGTGCATTAAGTAAAATAACTTGATGTGGTATCAGAGCGGCTCCTCGGAAAACACAGAGCTGGAGATCAGGCACGATTTATGGGAGGCTAATAAAAATAACATTCTTATAAAATTGGGATGGATTCCGAGCCATACCTCCATAAAGGGGAACGAGATGGCAGATACGCTCGCCAAGAAAAGCCTTGAGTTGGATCATATAAATTTCAACTTGGTTGAATATAGAAATATTTTACCTAATATTAAATCGGATATCTACGAATTATGGGAAGAAGAATGGAGAGAATTGTGTGTTTTGAAAGGTCAACATTTATACAGGTTATTGGATCACTTCCCTAAAAAGCTATGGTTTAGTGAAAGCCAATTGAACAAATCTAAATTATCCACTTATTCAAGATTAAGAATTGGGCACTGTTATTCCAAAGATCACCTAAACAGAATGGGACTGGTAGAGTCTCCTTTGTGCGATTGTGGAGCAGTAGCTAATCTTAATCACATTTTTTTGAGTGTGCAATTAACAAAGGTGTAAGGGACAAATTTTATATAGACATAATTAAATGCCGCTTGCTATGGTGCTTAATATAAATTGTATATTGAGAGAGACTGCTGATTGTGTAGTTTTGTTAGTTTGTAAGTTTCTGAAGAACATTAACTGTAAATTGTAAATGGCTTTGTAAACTTTTGTGACTTTAGATTTTCGCATGAACTAAAATTTAATGTGAATTGGAAATCTATGTAAACCTTTAATTTTCAGACAGGAAGGAGTGATGACTATGGTCAGACGCACGTGAGTGCAACTTCTTTTAGTGATTATAATTATCTAGGTAGGAAATTTCATCTGGGTAAATAGTTCGGAAGAATTGAGCCCAAGATCTCAAAAAAGAAGAAGAAGAACATATAAACATAACCTATATCGATATCTCCTGATACCTACGCTTGATTTTGTTAGTTTCAAATGGTTCTTTGAGTTAAGATTTGTATTATGGCTAATATTCCAACATTATTAGTTGTTACCTTCCTTCGCCCTCTGTGCATCTTAAAAGGATAGATTTAAACTATACGACAGATTCGTATCAGCACCTAATAATGTTATTGTATCCTTAAT
Source organism: Galeruca laticollis (assembly GCA_963921935.1). Classification (NCBI taxonomy): domain Eukaryota; kingdom Metazoa; phylum Arthropoda; class Insecta; order Coleoptera; family Chrysomelidae; genus Galeruca; species Galeruca laticollis. The sequence goes on along the minus strand of OY998175.1, from coordinate 211,410,973 downwards.
TTGTAACAAAAGAAAAATAGATTATGTGTTTTTATTGTTTATATATGTTAATGGTTAGACCATAAATAACCTTGGTTAAAACTACAAATAAACCAAGCAAATCAAATATTTCTTCATCCCCTCCACTTTATTTCCGACTCAATTCCAATTGATACTCCCTTACAACACAACACATTCAGCATCGGTAAAGGGGGAGGAAAAATCTCAGCTCATTTAGAAGTGAGTAAAACAAAAATAACGCTCACATTACTGATGTGAGCTGTGATTATATCTGGTGCTCTATTCTGCAACATAACAGAGTGCTCGTGCACGAATACTCATCGATAGGAGTACTCTCTCACTCATCGCTCACATGGTCCTTAAAAACCATATTCACGATGATTCGACTCGTCTACTACATTTTGTCCAGAGTTGCCAAGTGGAACGACTACCTTTGACCTATTATTAGTTCTAATGTATATATAAACATAACCACCATAGAGAAATTCACTTGATTTGTCTATGATAACCACACATTTTGAGTTTGAGAAGAAATGTTTTTCGATTGGATGTATTGTGATGTGAGAAATTTGACTTTTTTTATAATAATTTATTGAAAAGTAAATGTTGTGTGAGGCTTTATTTAGTCGAAAATGCTTGATAAAATTAAAATTGGAGAAGTCCACGAAAGGATCTTGACGTTGGTAATACAGGCGAGGTATATTATTATTTGCAGCTTGTTCTTCGGCATCACTAAATCGTCATCAATCACTTTAAAAACAATAAATAAACAATTAAACTCCAAAAGCGACAAAACCTAAATATGCATTCTGTTTAATATTTAATTCTAGACTAAAGAGACATGACATGTCCGTTTTCATTTCATTGGCCTTTATATGTCTAATTATGTGACTAAAGACAACGTGCGCAAGTCCATTCTCTCAAAATCTCACCATTCTCTTGGTTTGACCCAGTAGAGTACACCCATAGGAGTATATGAGCATTCTCTTACCTTTCAGAATAAGAATTTTATAATTTTAGGAGAGTGACATGTGCAGTAAAGCTAAATTGTGAGAGAGAGCTCCTACACGACGACTCACACAAGTTTGTGAATAGGGCCCCTGAGATCTCAGTCAAAAAGAGCGCACCTACAGTCAACCATTCGTTGCTCAGTGAACGCTCAACGGTGATATTGATTTATCGAAACAATTGTCAATTTTTTAGAATTTTCTCAATAACTTGTATTATATTGTGGAATTAACTAGAGACCTTGAGTTTCATTTAAAAACACTAGATTGAGTTATAAGTTATGTTTTTGAACGTACCCGTTTGAAAATAAGTTTTACTACTTGAAATGTCAATCTGCATCCAGACTATTTGATTTTTGTTTTATTAGTTGAAAGGCGAATTTTCATAACAGAACACCCTCAGTTGCACTCCTGTGCTGCTCGATTTTTACAAGAAAATGTTTTAATTTTTGTCTTAAATTTGGCTAGTAGTGTAAAAAATTGCCAATTCACCACGGCGGTGAAGATATTTATAGGCCTCGCACCTTATTCCGCTCGGGGAAAGCCCCTCGCGAAATAATCTTGGTCCTCAGTCAATAATAACAGACTTAAGTACTATTGTGTATAATAAAGGACATATCTTTTTTACGTATTAAAATTTTCAATTTACAAACTTAAAAGTTTTTATTTTTTGAATCGGAATTTTATTTAATAAACACCTATCCAAGTATCCTACATAAGATAACATGTGTTTTCCTTTTTCCGCGCATGTCGTTCGTTCTCCGATGGAACTGTTTAGTTGAAATTAAAGAGCAAACTCACGGAACAGTAAGTTTTAACCAGCTTCGAGGAATTTGTTCCGTTCTTTCTGTAACAGCACAAAACTAAAAAGGATTCCAAACCGAGCTGTCATAGTGTTCGGGTGTTATAAATTAATTTCAGAATATAATAAGCATCCTCTGTAAATTATCAATAAATCACAATAATATCTTATCTAAATTAAAAATAAAACAGGTAGAGTACAATAGTTTCACGAAAAAGTAGCTAAATAGTGTAAATCGACAAACCACATGGCAGAACAATCGGGTGGACATGATCCACCCAACTCTCAAGGGGGACCTAACTCAAGTTCAAGAAGAAAATCAGTTCTACAAGACCTACAATACAACAAATATGATACAGGCCCATTTATGATTATGATGCAGCACTCAGAACATAACGTAGGTAACCTACACCCAGTAGAATTAGGCAAATTATTACATGAAAAACATATTGAAGGAATAAAAAACATAGAAAAAAAAGGCAAAAACAGAGTTGCTATCACTTTCAAAACACCAACTGAAGCAAAAACAATGAGTCAATAGCAAAACTGGGATATAAAACTTTTATTCCGGCTACGTTAATATCCTGTAAAGGAGTCGTAAAAGGTGTAGGAGTTAACATCTCTGAAGAAGAGGTCATAAAAAAAATCAAATGAAGAATCTGAAAATGTATATACAGTCTTAGAAGTTAGACGTCTGAACAGAAGAGTCGAAGACAAAACTAACCATACAATCAGCTATGTGCCAACTGGCACCTATATCTTTGCATTCCAGAGCAAATCATTCCCAAGGTATATTAATATATACTCCAACAAACTAGAAGTAAGAACATATATTCGGCCCATAACCCTATGCAGGAATTGTTATAGATTCAACCACACTGCTAAACAATGCCATAGCAAAATCAGATGCCCAAAATGCGGACAGGATAACCATGAGGAGGAGAAATGTAATGAATTCCCTAAACTGAAAAATTGTTTTTATTGTGGGCAACCCCACTTGATAACCGAACAACTAAAAAACCCAGATGGATGTGATGAACTTCTTAGGCAAAAAAGAATAAATGAAATCATGAGCTTCGAAAACTTGTCATACTTTGATGCAAACAAAAAGGTACCAAGGAAACACAACGAAAATACAGACAACTATATAGCAAGTATAGTACCTAATTTAAATAACTTCCCACCAATAGCGAGGAAAACAGTGAGTAATGAACTTATATCAATTTCTCAACGAGCAATGACTAGTCACCCAAATAACAGTAAAAGTTACAAAGACGTAGCTTCCGGCAGTGAAAGGAAATGTCCGAGCAGTCCTCCATATGATAAACAGACACACGATAAATATCTCCTAAACCTTCCTCTATATCCTAACACACCAATAAAAATCAACAATAAATACAATACTAACTTAATCCCAGAAACAGACAAAAAAGCCACTCCCAATAGCCAGCACAACTCTTCAAACTTAATATCGCCATCCAAAAATATAAGCCCGTCACTAAATATCGAAGAGATTGTAAATCTCACAGACTACTTTTCTAACCCAGACACCCCAGTAGAAGAACTCATCAGTTATTCTCAGACCCTCAACTCTGCACTTGAAAAAAGAGGAGTACCACTGAATAAAACGCCAAATTCTCAAAGCCCTATACAAAGAACAGGCTCCATGTCAGATGACATGGAAATGTACTAAATTAATTTCACATCACATTCAAAATCCTACAATGGAACATCCGAAGTACAAACTCTAATAGTCACAACTTAGAAATTTTAATACATAGGGAAAATCCTGACATTGTCATGTTACAAGAAACATTTTTAAAACATAACAGAACATGGAAAATTAAAAATTATAATATATTTAGAATAGATTCAATTGAAGGTCATAATGGTATAGCTATATTAACTAAACATAATATAACAGCTTCACTGTATCATCTCAATCCAAGAAATAAACCAAATGGAATCCAAATTCAAAGTATTAAAATAACGAATCACCTTATCATAAATATTTACAACCCAAATAACGTAAAACTTAATAAATTATTTTTGAAGGAAATATGTCAGAATAGAGATAATATTGAAAACATAATAATAAGAGGGGATTTCAATTCAAAAAATTTAGCATGGGGCAACAATAAAAATGATCACAGCGGAAAACTTCTCGTAGAAGTGTTGCTGGACGAAAACTTTATTTGCATGAACGATGGATCAGCCACAAGAATCAGCCTTCCGGGACAAGCAATAAGCATTACGGACCTAACATTCTGCACATCTCAATTAGGCTTAATGGGCGAATGGACCACTCTTCCCCTGGATAAGGGCAATAGTGATCATTTTCCTATCATTGTAAAATTCAGGGAGACAAGTATGGAAGTACACAATCACAACAGTACATATCCTAATACACATGGTATAAAAACACAGGCATACAATACAAAAAAAATAGATTGGAGAAAATATGAATCATTATGTCAACAGATAGCTCAACAAACTAGTGACACCTCATATAAGAATATCATTAATACAATTGATAAAGCCACAGATACTTTAACGCCAAAAAAGGGCTACAAAATGAACAAAGTAAATAAACAACCTACTATATGGTGGGATGAAGAATGCTCGATTCTAGTTAAAACCGAAGGATGGCCATCCAGAAATACTTACAAGACAGCTCTATCACTAACTATATAAATATGAACAGAACAATAGCGTTAACAAAAAAGATACTAAGAAATAAAAAAAGAACTAGCTTCAGAAACTTTTGTGCAGGTCTAAATAGAGATAGCAATCTAAGTAAAACGTGGAGAATAATAAAAAGATTTAATAATGTAAGCACTAACCAGTGCAAGAACAACTTTATTGAGAATAACTTAGACAATTTTGTTGACATTATGACAATCCCAGATATCAATTTCATTCCAAATATTACTCTAAATTCAGATGTAAAAGAACAAATCCCCTTCTCAATCGACGAGCTAAACACAACTCTAAATCTCAGAAGCAAAGACACTACCCCTGGTGCTGACGCAATCACCTACTCACAACTGAAATTTTTACCAAAAATTATGAAAATTCAATTACTAAAACATTTCAATGGTATACTATTTGGGGACCCAATACCAAAAGATTGGGAAATACAAATAATTTGCCCAATTCTGAAACCCTACAAAGATCCCTCACAATTATTCAACTATAGATTCATAGCACTACAATCCTGTGTAATGAAAACATTTGAAAATTTGATTAAAAACAGAATTGAATTTAAAGTCGAATCAGAGGGAATTATAAGCGAAAATCAAACAGGTTTTAGAAAAGGCCGCGGAATCACAGTCAATCTAATTATAGTTCAAAATAGAATAATTAATACCTTTAAAAATAATAACACCGTAATTATAGTTTACCTAGATATTAAAGCCGCATATGACAATGTTAGGATACCCATTTTAACCAATAAATTATTTAAAATTAAAATATCACAGGAAATCATAAATGTAATTAACAGGTTATTTTCAAGAAAAATTATCATTCGAGACAACATCTCAAAAACATACTCAAAAAAAGGAGAGCTAACCAAAGGATTGCCACAGGGGTCATCACTAAGTCCTTTGTTATACAATATATATACAAACAACATTTTCAACTTGGTAGCTAACGGCGTTAAAATGTTGGCGTATGCAGACGACATAATTTTGATCACAGAAGGAAAAAAATGACCGATATGGGAAGATCCATAAATGAAACATTCCAAAATCTTGAATGCTGGATGAAAGAACACTATCTAGAACTTTCAACTGAGAAATCACATGCAGTAGCATACAGCCAAAGAAAAATCAAACAAATATTACCAGAACTGAGATATAATAATGACACCATTCGATACGAGAAAAAATCTAAATACCTAGGAGTGGTACTAGATGAGAAGATGAAACTCGTCAACCACATCGATAACATAACTGCCAAGGCACAAAAGGGTATAGACATTATGAGGTCAATATCAGGCACCTGGTGGGGAGCTGATCCGAAAGTTTTAATGATGATATATAAAGGACTAGTAAGGTCACACTTAGATTTTGGAATGATTTTAACATTCAACACCTCACAGCAAAATTTAAACCGTCTAGACAGGGTACAATATAGGGCTTTGAGAATCATACTGGGCGCAATGAAATGTTCACCCATACCCTCACTTTTAGCAGAAACGGGAGAACTTCCTCTCAAATGGAGAAGAATTTGGCTTGCCGAGAAATACATTCTCAAACATAGTCCATTAACTAATAGTACAATTTTTAAATCCCTACTAAACCTATATAAAAATCAGCACCAAATAAAAAATTATATCAACTTTCCAATTTTAGAAGGGCTAGATAAAGCATTAGTTGTATATCAAAAAATTAAAAAATTCGAAAACCTGCCATGCTTCCTGTCAGAATATGAATCCCAATTTTATAATATACCCATTGTATCTTTAGGGCTGAATAAACACTCTCCCAACAACCCTGACCTTCCTTGCAACAATATCTGAAGAAAGAAACAACAGTCAAATCTTCTACACAGATGGATCCAAAAACAAACTAAACAGAACAGGAATAGGAATATATAATGACCATAAGGGAATCCAATTTAAAGTGGCATCAAGAATTGCTAACGATCACAGTATTTGTTCTGCAGAAATGCTCGCTATTGCAGTGGCCGCTGAAAGGATCTTACAGAAACAAATTCCCAAAGCACTGATACTTTCAGATTCCCATAGCGCCATCCGGAAAATATAAAAATGAGGACTACTGTACGCAGCAGACTCTATACAATTAAAGGCTAGACAATCAATTTGGACTGCATATAAGGAAAACATTATAATTGAACTAGGATGGATACCAAGCCACACAGGTATCAAAGGCAACGAAATTGCTGATAAACTTGCCAAACAAAGTTTAACAAAAGACGACATCACATTTAAACTAGTAGAATATAAAGACATACTACCAAACATCAAAAATGATATCAAGCTACTTTGGGAAGAGGAATGGAAAGAAATCAGCAAAATAAAAGGAAAACAATTATTTAACCTAATGAATAAACTACCTTCTAAACCATGGTTCTATGAAATAAATCTGGACAGACAAAAAATATCCACAATTTGTAGAATGAGAATAGGACATTGCTGTACACAACAACATCTAAACAAAATTGGAGTTAGTGAGTCCCCCTTATGTGAATGTGGTAAAATTGGAAATCTCCAACACATACTATTAGAGTGCAATATTAACAGACCTGTGCGAGATAAATTCTACTTTGAAATGCTTCAATGCTTACAACCTTCTCAATCTGTGCTAAACTTAGAATGCATGCTTAGTAACCCTAGCGCAAGTAGTGCTTCAATAATCTGTAGCTTCCTTAAAAGACTAGAATATAAAATGTAATAAAAAAATAATTAAAATTTTAAATTTCAAGGCTGGGAGGAGTTATGGTCGATGACCAGACACGCGAAAGCGTAACTCTTTGCAGAGAATAAGAAAAAAAAAGAGTTCTATCTGGGCAAATCATTGAATAAAAAGTAAATTCAATGGGGCAAATAATCCATAAGGATTGAACCCAAAAAAGGTCAAAGAAGAAGAAGAACAAAACTAAAAAGAAGAAGAATGTAACCTATTACAATTTAGTCAAAAATCGATTTTAGTATAGTTTTATTTTTATGATATACACATTGTGGTTAGTGATGATATAAGTTTTTGTAAAAAAATGAGTGTAATAGAACGTTTAGATAATGCTGAAGATCAATTTTATAACGATGCGGCAAAATATTGGTCTGATATTCCGCCAACAGTTGACGGAATGCTCGGAGGATTTGGATACATTTCTCAGACCGATATAAAAAGTTCTAAAATGTTGTTAAAGCATTTATTTAATGGTAATGATCCTCCAGGAAAAGATTATGCGTTAGACTGCGGATCAGGCATAGGTAGAATTTCAAAATTTTTATTAACAGATTTATTTGATAAAGTTGATATGGTAGAACAAAACAAAGATTTTCTCGAAACTGCCAAAAAGTATTTAGGTCCAAAGATATCAAAGATAGTCAACTATTACGCAATAGGGTTACAAAATTTTCAACCAGAACCAGAAAAATATGACGTTATTTGGATTCAGTGGGTAATAGGACATTTGACAAATAAAGATGTAATACCTTTTTTGATAGCTTGTCGGTAAGTTTAAAAACAAATCAGTTAATCAAAATAACATTAGTTTTTTTTTAATTTTCAGCAAGGGATTGAAGAAAAATGGTGTGATTGTTCTAAAAGAAAACATAACGTCAACGGATGAAATTGAAAAAGACGAACTAGATTCTTCAATAACGAGACCGATGTTTATGTTTCACCAGTTGTTTGAAAAAGCGAATCTCTCATGTTCCAGACTGCTAAAGCAACAAAATGTTCCCAAAGGTTTATATTCAATTTATATGTTTGTACTCAAACCTGTTGAAAATATGTCTGATGGCGACAGTTCAAGTTTTTGTGAAGAAAATTTAAGAAATGGCCAGAAAGTATCAAATAGTGAAATAAATATAACAAATATTAATAAAAAGACTGAGTGTATTGATATTACAAGTAAAAATTGTGATTTTTAAATTAAATGTATTTGAATGTAATATACGAGTATCATTTTTCAAAGCTTTACTAGACAGAGATTATCTAAAAATATAAGTACAGTAAAATCTCACAAATTTAAACCTCAAAGTGCCATGGTAGAACAGGAGTGACATTCCATTTCTGCTTCCATTTTTTTATTCATTCACTCTAGTTAATGAGCTTAACTAATTTTTTACATTATATACCTAAATTATAATCAAAAATTACTAATTAACCTTTGGATTAAAATGTTCCCCTACATGTGCACTGCTCTCTCATTATTATTAATACTTCCTGTGACGTTATCTTATGCTGAGGGAACATATGACCAGACTAGCCTAAATAGCCTATCAATACTGAGTATGGAGAATGAATTTTTTCTTTACTTTTCCACTAACCCTATCTAGGATGTGAGAAAAGTACTGGTTTACCCCAAAAAAGTTGGGAGATTTAGATTTTTTGAGTTATTAATGAAAACAACGAATGGGCACTCGAAAAACGGTGGACAGTATTCAAACAAATATTACCTGAAAAAGCAGAGGATATATGTGAAAGAAATAAATTCAACAAACATTTAAAGAGGACTAAGTGGTGGAATAAAGAAATACAAACATTAGTAAAAGAAAACCTCATGGAAAAAATACCTCCAAACAAAAACACAGGAAGATAAGGAAAGAACACTACGAAGACAAATTTAGTAATAGGTTGAAGAATGACCATTTATTGACTTGAAGGCAGCTTTTGACATAGTGGAAAGAAAAAAATTGGGAGGTGTTGGAAGATTTAGAAGTACCGAAAGCTCTATTTAATATAATTAAAAGCACATACGAGACAGTCAAATTAGGAGTGCAGATAGGAGGTCAAAGATCGGAAGAGTTTCTAATGAAAAAAGGTATAAAACAAGGCGATAGCTTAAGCCCACTGTTGTTTGTCATTATAATGGACAAAATAGTGAAGGAAATAAAAAGACAAGTAGGAAATCTGGACATGATAATAGGGTACAGAAACATGGTGCCGGTCAGATTAAGTAATTTACTGTATGCAGACGATATTGTACTTATAGCAAAATCAAAAAATAAAATGCAGAAACTAATCAATTTATTGGCAAGAGAAATAGAAAATATGAAAATTACAATAAATACAGAAAAAACCAAAGTAATGATAGTAAATGAAAAACAGCGAGAGGGGAGTAACTGCAAGGAATTGAAATGTAATTACAAAACATTAGAAAGAGTAAATAGATGCAGAACTTAATAACAGAGCAAATAAATCAACAAGATTATATTATTCCTTAAATCGAACAATATTAAGCCATAAACACATTGATATAGACACAAAGCTGGAAATCTACAACAAAATTACAGTCCCAACTATAACCTATGCTAGTGAGAACTGGGTAATGCAGAAAAAACAGGAAACAAAAATAAATGCAATGGAAATGAAATATTTAAGGAAAATAGCAGGTAAAACAAAATGGGATAAAGTCAGGAACGAAGAAATCAGAAGCATAACTAATCAAGAACCAATAATATCAAAGATTAAAAAGAAACAATTAAACTGGTATGGCGACCTAGTAAGAATGAAGCAAGATAGAATTGCGAGAAAAGTTATGGAAATAGGAATATCAAGCAAAAGACAAAGAGGAAGACCCAGGAGGAAATGGATAGATCAGATTGAAGAAATTGGAAAACGCAAGGGAAAAACATTAGGAGAGATGAAGGCATTGGCCAGGGACAGAAAAGATATTTTTACGTTTTTCAGTGGGAAAAACACGAAAAATAGGTTTTTAGAAAAAAAATCCTGAGTGTATGTCGTTGGCCATTTTTTGAAACATCTTGTTAGGATGTACAGCCTCCAAAGTGCATAAAACCACCAATTTTATGAATGGGTATTGTTCAGGGCATCTCACAGATAAACGGGAGTTATGGTACCTGGAGTACAAAATTCTTGAAAATTTTTGGAGAAATTTCGCTTTGTTAGCACAATACAGCCTCCAGAGTGTATACAAGTGACCAATTTTATAATTGGATATTGTTTCGGGCGTTTCACAGATGAACTCTATTGATTTTCAGTCCACCAGATCCAGTAAAGCGGTTCCTATAAATCCAGATATACCACATTTTTAATAATTTTTGGAGACATTTTGGTATATGTTCATGATACAGTTTCCAGAGTGCGGATAAGTTAGCTTTAATTCTAACCATTTATATTTTTCAACAGTAATTGTTGAAACAGTAAATTTCATTAATTTTCACAACTAATTAATTTTGATCATAATATAATCGATTTTAGTTTGCTTCAACTGATAATTGAAATATTTAGATTACGTTTACCTATAGCATTAAATTTAATTGTATTACACCCGTTATATATTTTATTTAGTAATTTGTCAACAATTCCTTCTTTTTATCAGAAGGCAAGTTTTTGGCACAACTAACATAACGACCAATGTCATTTTTATGGTAGCCATCGCGTTCTTCAGTTTGTTTAGAGGTCCCAGTTCCAAAGACAGCTTCATGTAGATTTGAAGAACCACTTAAGCCTCCTTCAAAAATAGATTCCGATTTTGATGTTCCGACCATTTTATTTTCATCTTCATCACAATCATTGCTTCCACTACTGTCATCATGAACTTTTTTCCGTTTTAGAGATTTTTGACCTAAAAATAATAACCTTATAATATCATTCTTGTTCTTAGTCTGTAGTATAAAAAATAATTTAAAACGAAACTACCATGTAATGATAGCTTATAATGTGGCGTGGATATACTATATCTGATATTAATATTTTTTCTCTAGATTAAAAACACAAAATGAAATTAATAGCATGTATAAAGTGCTGTTTGATCTTTAATATGTGGAAATTTCAAGTTTTTATATTTAGTCCCATTTGAGATATCAGCTGTCAAAATCGGTGCATTATTGTAATTTTTGTTATAATTAGATTAGAAGGCAAAAAAGTAGGCATCATAATAATGAAAAATATATAAAATTATAATAATAATGTACAAAATCTTTTGCCAACGCTAATAAAAATTGTTTCACAAAGATACAAGCAAAAAGAGTAAAGAGCAATTGGCAATTTTGTAAAGGGCTGCAATTGATTTTTTTTCCAAACGTTGCGATACAAAACGGCCGACAATTAAAAAAAATAATTTTGAACGAAAATTAACATCTGATATAACATATCTACATTATAAGCTATCATTACATGGTAGTTTTGTTTTATTTGGTGCTGGTCGAACAACCAATTTTCAAATTCTTGGACTATATTTCTAATGAAATGACTCTAAAGTTTTAATTAAACATTTAATTTTCTACTGAAATTATTTAACTTATCCATTTTGTCTTTTCTGTCTTTTTATTCTGTGGTAAAACTATTGTTACGGATTTTCTCTCTTGTTTCTCGTACCTCGCTTTTCTATTCGCCGTATGCAACTTCGAATCCTGCACTATGCACTAGGCAACTAATTATATATACCCTTTTGAGCCCAGAAATTGCCAGAAGATTCGCATCGCCGTTTTCCGTATATTCCTCACTTGTATCTCGATTTTCTCGAACTCGAAGAAAACCTGTGGCGTTTTGTTACACTATTAAATAGGACACTGTCGCTAGACAAGAGCACTTACACACCAACTCAATAATTGTTATAAGAGTATTTATTTCGGATTCTGATGTAGGATTGTGTATTGAATGTTTCAAAATATTTCACACTAAAACTACTTATTGAGTAGATTTATTTTAATTAATTAATAGGATTTAAAAATGTAGTTAAATGAAAACAAAAAGAAATTGACAATTTTCTTACTATTTTTCTCAAAAATATCCGAGTTAAGTAGTTGAATCGAACACTAAAAATTGACGTATCCTAAGAGTAAATCGAACACTCCTTTTTATCCAATTCTGGTGTGGGAAAATTCTGGTGTGCACCATTGCATAGATCGAAAACGCTATTAATATATATTTAGCACTATGTCAGTTTTTCGAACAACTTTGTTTTTTGCTGATGAAATATATTTTAGTGATAAAGGACACGCGAAAAATTTTATTTATTAGAGCTTATTAATTAATTTTAAAATGTTCATAAAAGCAAACAAACGACCACAACAACAAACAAAATATATAAAACAGATGACAATAAAAAAATTTGCAGAATAGAAAAATATGTATACTTTAGATTTAATTTTTTGTTTATTAAAATTTAAAAATTATTAATTTATTTTTGCTTCCAGGGGGGGTGCAGTTGCCCCTCCTTGTCCTTCGCAGGCTACGCCCATGGACGGCAATTTGAACATTTAGGACGCTATTAATAGAATGTAGTAATTAACTAAAATTTATTTCTCAAGTTCCACAACTTTGGTGTTTTTTAGTACTTTACTATAGGTTCCGAAGATACTTCATAGCCAGAGGCCTAATGTTGCTTCTTTTATTGACATCTCCGGTTAGAAAAGAGAGATAGGAAGTTGCGGTTTGTGCCTTAGGGACCACATCAAAATATATTCGGAAACAGTTTATACAGCAGATTATATAGTAAAAAGAGCGGTTTTAAACGAGACCTAGTTTGTTTAAATCCGTCAACGCATACTAGAGTTATTGCCATTTAAATAAAACATATTTGACGTTCCTTCACCAATACATTTTATAAAATAGAGTAGAATACCTTCGATCTTGGAGCGCCGGAGGGAACTCCATTGTATTGAACCCCTTACCTCTGCATGAGGGGCTCTGAAGCGGTGGACCGTAATGACCCTAGCTTCTCGTGGGACCATTTATGGACAAAAAATGTAAAACTTCCACCGGAAAAGTAGTAGAGAAAACCTCCACCTCTTCATCCGGGCACCCCACAGAGGGGAAAAAGGCTAAACGGCACAAAGGTCGTATGCCGTTCGACCTCCCAAAGCTGGGAGAACCGGACGGCATAGACGACCCACTGAGAAAAGGCCTTAGTGAAGCAGGGGTGCAAAAATAACTGCGACTCCTCAATCAGGGAATATCCCCTGAAGAAGCCAGGAAGCAGGCTATTTTCAGCGCCCAACCCCCCGGAAGGAACCACCAACGGGGAAGACAAAGCTTAAAAGAGGCCCGGACAATATTACTCCTCCATAACGACATCTAAGCAAGAAACCAAAAACAGCTGCAACGGTAACCGGGCAAGCCACTGATTACGCAGCAGCTGTCAAAACAGATAAAGCTTTTAGGGTAGGAATAATGCCCAAGGATTATTCAGGGGTCATCCTGAAAGCAGAGCAGGAATTATGGAAGACACTCTGGTAGAAGAGCTGTGCCAGAGCAAAGAGAAGGGAATCCACTTCTGAGGTAATCATTACCGTTGTGGAATGATACTGGTGGACTGTGGGTCACAAGAATCGGCAGATTGGCTCATGAGGTCAGCACCGAAGTTGAACTCTTGGGAAGGACCCGAATTGGTGGCTCGAAGTGGAGACGACATCCCAAAGCCGGTCACCATAACGGTGTTCTTCCCAAGAAGCCACGACATGAAATTGAAGAAGATCCTTCAACTTGTCGAGGTTCAGAACTCCAACCTCAGAACTGCGCCTTGGAAGAACCTAAACTCTAAAAAAGAGGGAGAGGAAAATATACTCACGATTGGGATCGATCACGAATCTGGGAAGGCTCTGAAGGTAGGAGGTTACGCGCTAAACTTCCGTTTTGGGCGTATCCCTGTCTCGGGGCTGGGAAAGAAAAAGAACCCCGCGGAGGATCCAAAGGACATGGAGATACCCTACACATCCGGAACCTCTGGAAAAAGGAAAAAAGGCGAAAGCTTGACCTTGGGTCAGCCCGAGATCTGTTCCGGCTCTGCTGGGGTGACTGGGGATGCGGAGATCGCCTCTGCATCCCGGGTAACTGGGCTGAGCAGCCTGGGGGTCGAGAGTCTGACTCTAGATCAACGAACCTGCTCGAGCTCCAAGGAAGATATTGCCTTGGTGGTCGAGGAGGGTCAGGGAGAGACAAAGGAGAGGGATGAATAGAGGCTGAGTAACTCGGTCTCTTTCATCCATAATAATTCACGTTCACGAATGTAGCTCAGATTAACCTGCATCAAGCGAATGGAGCTTTAGCCGTGATTGCAAGGTTGTTCCCTAGACTACAACTGGATATTGTACTGATCCAAGAACCGTGGATCAACAAAGAAGACCAAATCAAAGGTTTGGCATGCAAGTATTCTAAATTGATTTATGATCAAAGGCAAGTATCTCCCCGTGCCTGTGTAATCATAAGAAATAACATAAAATATATTTGTGTTTCAGAATACGTGTCACGGGACCTTGTTCCAATCATGGTTCACCTCAACATTGGGGGTATCGACCGAGACATCGTCATTGCCTCTACCTACTTCGCTGGAGACGGGCCGATGACACCGCCAGAAGAAGTACAAGAGCTAGTGAGACACTGCAATAGCAGGCGGCTGCCAATCATAATTGGTTGTGATGCCAACGCACACAATACCGTGTGGGGAAGCACTAACAACAGCGCCAAAGGTGAGTGTTTATTAGAATATCTCTTAGAAAATAACCTTGAGACCTTAAACGTGGGGACACCCCCACTTTTGTCACGAGAGCAAGAGAAGAGGTCCTGGACGTAACAATTGTTAATGTTGCTTCTAGGAAAAATGTAAAAGATTGGAGGGTGATGAGCGAACCATCACTTTCCGACCATAGGATCATCGAATTTAGGATAGAGGGAAGTACCACCTCGATTCCTCGGCTCTTTAATAGAGCCAAGCGTGACGGTAATTGGCAGAGGTACACTGAGAAGCTTACTCAGTACAATAAAGAGATTAGGAAGACCAAAAGGATTAATTTTCAAGCGAAAAGATCACTTCCACTCACACAGCGGCCAGACTACAAAAGGTCATGGCAAATGGTGGAACTTACCCCACAATGTCGCTGAAAAAGCCAGACGAATCATACACGGAAGGTGAAGAGGAACGATCGATTCTTCTTCTTAGAACCCACTTTCCAGGTAGTGGAGATGGAGAAAGTAGTGGATAACTACATAAGAACAGAGAATCTGGAGAATATACCACTTCATAAATGTCAACATACCTACAGAGCGGGTCGATCAACTGAGACGGCTCTGTATCAGCTGACCGAAGTTATCCAGAGAACTCTGAACAACAAAGAAATTGGAATGTGCGCATTCCTGGATATATCTGGGGCCTTTGACAACACAACTCATGTGTCTGTCAAAGAAGCACTTAAAAGGCGAGGAGTAAATGAAACCATTGTAAAATGGATGTATGAGTTGTTGACGACGAGGATAGCTGAGACACAGGTGGGGAATCAAACCACCTCAGTTAAAGTCACTCGGGGGACACCTCAAGGGGGGGTGATATCTCCTCTTCTATGGAGCCTCGTAGTAGATGAGTTGCTCTACAGGCTAACGGAGCTTGGCTTCGAATGTATGGGCTATTCTGATGACATAGTTCTAATAGACAGAGGCAAGTTCGAGAGCACTTTGTGTGATTTATTACAAAAGGGCCTCAGAATCATTGAGCAATAGTGCTTGTCAGTAGGGCTAAACATCAACCCAAACAAGACCATAGTAATTCCATTTACCCGGAAAAGAACACTTCCAGCCATGAAACCCATACCCTTAAACGGGGAAATCATAGAATGGAAATCAGAAGTTAAATATAATCCTAGACAGTAAGCTTCTGTGGAATAAGCATGTTGAAATAACTACTAGTAAAGCAATAAGAGCTTTGATGGCGTGCAGAAATCTAGCTGGTAAGAGGTGGGACTGTAACCCAAAAATACTGCGATGGATGTACGCCATGATTGTGAGACCGGCAATTACGTATGGGGCAATAGTTTGGCATACAAAAGCAAGTCAGTACAGCACGAGGAAGACCCTCGACAAAGTTCAAAGGCTTGCTTGTGTGTGCATCACTGGAGCTATGAGAATGTGTCCAACTAGGGCACTTGAGATCATTACAGATCTCACATCTCTACATCTGGTGATAGAAAGATCTGCCCAAGAGGCAACTCTTAGAATATCTAAGGAAGGTTCAGGCAATGAGAGTAGTAAAAATCAGGGAGCCTGGTCCTCTCTAACAAAATACATCTCATCACCAAATCTACCCAGTGACGAAATGATCAAGAAAGTAAGTATCGAAAAGAATTTCACTACGATGCTAAATACGAGAAGAGACTGGGAAAGGGAATATGCCACCTAAACTCTCAAAGAAAACACCATTAGATGTTATACGGATGGTTCGAAAACCACCACTGGAGCAGGCGCTGGAGTATTTGGGCCTGGCACTAGATACTCATTATCGTTAGGCTCCTTCCCGAGCGTCTTTCAAGCAGAAATACTTGCGATTGAAAGATGCGTGGAAATGAACCTAGAAAGAAACTATCAGAAATGTGACAGACATATCGATCCATTCTGATAGTCAAGCAGCTATTAAAGCATTGAGCTCCCATGTCATTGACTCAAAGTTGGCATGGGAGTGCCGAAGAAAACTTGATGAATTAGGCAAGAATAACAGGGTCTCTTTAGTATGGGTTCCTGGCCACTCAGGAATCACAGGAAATTAAGAGGCCAATACACTTGTCAGGAAAGGAGCACAAACGCCCTTTATTGGCCCGGAGCCTTTCTGTGGTGTAGGAAAATGCTCCTATAAGAAAGAGTTTCGGAAGAATGATGAAACCGAAAGAGAAGTACTCTGGCGGTGCCTTCCCGGGTCGGAACATTCCAAGAAGTTCCTAAGAAACTTTGGCACTGCTAGATCCAAAAAATATTTGGACCTCAGTAAAAATAAGCTACATCTCCTCACGAGCTTTCTTACAGGATACTGCCGCCTTAGGAAGCACCTAATGAGAATAGGTCTAGCAGAAACTGACGAGTGTAGATTCTGTGGGGAGGAGGATGAAACTTCGGATCACCTAGTTCAGGAATGCCTCGCCATTGCAAGCTAACGCAAGAAATGCTTCGAACAAGAAACTTGTAAGAGTGAGTGAGCCTCGTTGAAGCCGTCCCAAATACTAGAGTTCATTAGAACCTTGGAACTGGAAGGCGAGCTGTAGTAGTAGCGGGAACAGCTCTGATAAGGGGGGCACAATAAACCTTAGGTTTCAGTGCAGTGTAACCCCGTTAAAATCTAATATTATCTAAAATACCTGAAACAAAAAATGTCACAAATTTTTCAGTGTTTACGAAGGCATTATTTAAAATATATCTTTACTTGCATATTTTTTGATAAAACGCCCGTTTTATGATTAGCTATAGCAGTTGCGCCCCCTAGTGGCAATCTTTCAAACTTGGAAATAATTTCCAGCGATTTCTCTTGTCCGATTTACCTATTAAGTTTGTTTTACAGAAATTGTACGATTATCGGTTGATGAGATATGGCCGGCGTCCATTCTCAGTGGGCCACCCAGTACAAGTGCGTTTCCATCAATTAATGCAAGCGGAATGTTTACGAGTACAAATAAAAAATAAAAATGATGAATTCGAAATTGTAGACGCAAGAAAAGCTTTTAAGTAAATTAACAATTGGAAAACTTATATAGAAATATTTGTTTGTGTGTTCACTTCATTTTAACCAATAAGATTACCTTACAAAAATATATTGTCATTGAATTCCAAATATTTATTTGTAATTAACTATTTCTGTAATTATAGGCACACATGTACGGGTACAACGGTAGAAATTAAAGAACTTAAAAAAAGAACATCTGACCTGTACGTTAAACAGCACTAATAAAAAAGTTTTGAATTTGCTAAGAATATTGTCTAAGAAAAAGCTCTTTATTATTTATAAAGGAAAATATAACGCAAAAAGGAGCGTAAAACACTAAAACACTACCACATAAACAAACAATTTTAACACATCTGGAGTAGTTTGGATTTGACAGTTAGGTGGCGCTGCGATCTTAATCTCGGATCCCAATAATTGAAATTGTCAATGGTTACATTTTTTTACATTTGGGTGCCAGATAAATATTCAAACTGCATATTAAATATTGCTATGGATCACCTTTGGCTTACCTTTTGAAATGCATACCAAGTAGTTAGACACATAATGTTAATAATTCACCAATAATTAAAGGTTCAATGATCTCGGATGGGGTTGATTTTAATTTTTTTTATCCATTATTTAGTTATTTATTCACTTGTTCAGAAAAGTATCGCTTGAGCTTTTTTTATTAATTTAATGGTGTTGGTGGAATCAATAGGCCAGACAACATGGTTTTATCCATTATTTACATAAATAATATACCGTGTGGAACCGATAAGTGAATATATCTGGAATGGTTAGAGATAGTAAAATGAAATGTGGTATGCATATATTATGCAAAAATGTGCATCTTTCAATTAAATTTTTTTTGACAATCGTACCACACTGGAAGTGAACAACTACTTCGTTATTTTAAATGGAACACCCTATATATTAATATATTTTTCAAGCCTACGTAAAATTCTGGGATAGTTTTGTATAAAATACTTTTTTCCAAAAAGCATACTTTTGTTTTATTATTTTTTTCAGAAAAAAATTGACTATGTAGACCCTTACAAATTATATTTGTAGGAGCAAACGCTTAACCCATTAACGTCCAGGGATCTATTTACAGATCACAGAGTAATTATTTATTTGAATATTTACAATGTGAAAAATATTTGTTTATCACTACTTAAAGCTATTTGGAGGGTAGGGGAGAGTGCCCTACAGTGGCCATGCTCCTACAGTGGACACTTTTAAATTTATGCGAATCTATATCCTGGTGCGTGCTGCCACCAACCTTGTTAGGGGCGCATTAGCATCAGCCACGTTGCACTGTGTCGATGCGTCTGTCGGTCGCGTGCAGTTCGAGCAGTGAGAAGGTCAAAATTGTGAGTAAAATTGTACATTATCATTTATATTTTATTCCAAGTAACATCCATCACATTAATTGTGTACCTAGTGGCCACATATTTCTCCTACTTTCATCTGCTGAAAACCTTATAGAATATCATAGCTACCATTTTTCTAAAAAAAGTGACAATTCCCACAGTGGCCATGGTAGATGTGGCCAACAGTGTACACTGCTTTTTGGAGTCATTGAGGGGTGGCCACTGTAGGAATGAATTCGGTTTTAATGCTTTAATTTTTTTATAGATGTCGAAAGGTGAGAAACTGACAATTACTCCAGAGCATGTAATGCGGGAAGCAGTACAAAAAGTACTAGAGGGCGGCTAGTCTACACAAAGAGCGGCAAAATACTTTAATATTCCCCGTACGACATTGAGAAGATGTGTCAATAAATGCAGGGGACAAATAGATAACATAGACTTTAATGAGGCCAAGCATCCCAGATTAACTCCAAATCATGCCTGTCATCAGATCTTTACTTCTGCAGAAGAAAAAGAATTGAGCTCGTTCATAAAACATTTGGCAAATCTCCATCATGGCTTCACGCCAACCCAAGTACAAAGTTTTGCATATGAGCTGGCTACTTCCTACAAGAAAAAGGTACCCGAATGCTGGGAAGCATATCATTAAGGGTCTTTGGAGCAACGTCACTAGCTCGAGCCATGGGATTCAATAAGCCTGTAGATGACAAATTCTTCAAAAATTAGAGTGATATTTATTTATTTCGTAAACTTGGCCCTGATCAGATCTACAATGTAGATGAAACGGCTTCAACTACGGTGCAGAGTACAAATGAGGTTGTTGCTACTTTAGGCCAAAATCAAATCGGCCAGATTACTTCGGCAGAGCGAAGAACCCTAGTCACCATGATAGGAGCAATAAACGCAATTGGACACTCAGTTCCCCCTCTGTTGGTATTTCCAAGGAAATTTTTCAAACGGCATATGTTAGTTGGAGCCCCACCTGGAAGTATAGGAGCAGCAAATCCTTCAGGATGGAGCTCGAAAGAGATTTTTTTACAGTGGTTAAACCACTTTATCAAACATGCAGGTCCTACTGAAAATCGACCAGTCCTGCTCATCATGGATAACCATGACTCACATATTAGTTTGGGGGTAATAGAGACCGCTAAGTCCAATAATGTGATCTTGCTTACATAGCAACCCCACACAAGCCATAAGCTCCAGCCATTGGATGTTTGTGTTTTCGGCCCACTTAAAAAATACTACAATAAGGAGTGTGGAGTCTGGATTGCCAATCATCCGGGAAAACAAAATGATATCTATAACATTGCCGAGATTTTGGGCCAAAGTTATGGCTAGGCCTTTTGCACACAAACGATTGTTTCCGCCTTCAAAAGTACTGGTATATATCCGCTTAATAAGAATTGTTTCAAGGAACATGAATTTCTGCCAGCATCAGTAACCGATAAACCACTTGCGCTCCAGCCAGCACCCATCGATATACCACATGAACCTCAGCCATCTACTTCACAATCAACCAACGCAATAAGTCCGGTTCAAGGTGATGAGATTTCAACCGAAGAGGATCCGATTATCAATCAAGGTGATGAAGAGGGTGCTCTATACTTTTCACCCGAATTGGTGAGAGCTTTTCCGAAAGCAGAAAGACAAATCCAATCTAGGCGTGGATGGAAGAAGAGGGCAACCGAAATTTTAACAAGTACCCCCAATACTCAGAAGCTTAAAGATGAACTTCATGAAAAGATGATGTCCAAGGTTACGAAAAAGCTTCCATTAGCAGAAATTGCTTCCCCTAGCTCATCAGAAAATGGAGATCAGCGTGAGCAGAACATTTCGTTTGCCTCGTCCACACTTACTGAGAATTTCGATGAAGAAGAGGATGACGATAGACCTTTGGAAGTGAGCAGTTTTGTTCTTGTGAGGTTTGCTACCAAAAAAACGATAAAATATTTAATAGAATATAATGTGTCGTTTTTAAGAAAATACAGGGAAAAGAAATTCGTTATTCCAAATGTTGATGATGCTTCTGTGACACAAAGGGCAGACATTGTTCTGCATCTACCTGAACCGAGAAATACTGGAGGGGCATTAAGAACAGCTAGATGCTTTTCCTTCGATATAGATCTGAACTCTTATAACATCAACTAATCGACCAAACTGAAGACTGAAGAGCTTATTTTTATACTTTTTTATTATTTATCTTCTTTAAAATGTCACTTTTATGTTTTCTTGAAAGTTTGTTCCTCAAGACTCGTTATGCATGAATATTTTATTCTTTTGAAAAATAGTGGCCACTGTTAGACGTATTGGTGGCCACTGTAGGCGCTATCTTCCTACAGTGGCAACATTTTTGAAAAAAAGTAAGTTGCTGTGAAATAGGTTGTTTTTTTGATTTTTGCAAAGTTAGCTATGGCAATTTGTAACCAAATAATGAAAGTTTTGTGTGGTTTAATTATTTTTTCAAAATTTCTAATGGGAAAAAAGTTATGTCCAACAAAGTAAAAAGGTGGCCACTGTAGGGCATTCTCCCCTAGTAATAATATACACACTATTTTTTTATTTAGGAAGCTACTTTTTAGAATTGTTATAAATTAAAAAAAATAGGTGATTGATATCGTTTTATTTTTTTTTTTCACCAAAAAACCTAACTTATTTCAACGAAGTTCATTTGAAAATATAAGCTGTATATACATACATTTTATAAATTATTTACATTGGAAGATTTTTTGGGATCTATACTTAGATCTCTGAACTCTTATCCCATATCTAACAATTTTTTTGGTCTTTTCGCCGTAGTTCATAACATTATTAATTTAATTTAAAAATGTCTTTATTCACAATATTTTATACATTTAAAATTTACAAAGATAGTACGAAAAACAGTGAGGCCGATGTTCTGGCCTTTCTTGCTACCCTTGTGCTGTCATTGAGCTGTAGAAACATGGTTCCTTGCAATCTGCATTACCCATTTGTTTGTGGAAAATATTTACTTTGTACCGTATATATAAATATGACTCCCAGATTTTTCGACTGAGTCGTCCCTGAAAACCGGCTGAAAAACACGGTTTCAAAATCGAACAATGTATTAGTTTATAAGGGGCAGCAACATGACAGATGTTGTTTATGATTTGGTGAAATTAATTATTGTGAATGAGGGATATTTTGGTCCCTAATTCGATCGTTCTGGTTGTTATGAGATAAACAACTTATTATGTGAATAATGTACCATGCAGAAGCCTACACCCACTATCAAGGTTGTCTTCTGCGCGACTAGCGGCTCTGAGTGTGCCACGAAGGTTTTTTGGGTGACAATTATTGTAAAAATTTGTGGATATTTTGGTTATAAAGTCCTTGATAGTAGGTATATTTGCTTGTTCATGTAGCCAAGTATTTTTGGGAAGTCTTGGGTAAACTGTAGTGTATTTGATTGCCATACGGAGACACTTATTCTGTACCACCTGTAAAGTGTTAAAGTTGTGTTTTGTGGCTGTAAAGTATGCTGGAGCTGCGTATGTTAATATAGGTCGAATAATGTGTTTATATATTGTAATTTTGTTTGTTGTTGAGAGATAACTATTCTCAACAACATAACATTATTATGAGTTTCTATGACCAACTTCATTTCTACTGTGCGTGTTGACAAAGTAGGACATTTTTTGTTTGATAGTTCTTTACTCTTTTGTGTATGCATGAAAAAAGTATACAACTGATAGGTAAATTCATTAATATTACAGCAGAAAATATGTTAGAACGTCTGTTTATGTTGATGTTTGGATATTATTTATCACATTTCGATGAATGATTTGATACATTTATCGACCTATGAGAACTGTACGCGAGGACAGGACGAATAAATGTCCACTAAAATCGGCGAAAGAATTAGCTAAAGAATCTCGTGGGTCTTTTGATTACAGATATGATACGTAGCAATATATTCAAATGGTAAGATGGTATGAAAATAAATGTGTAATTGTTGCTAGTAACTATGACAAAATCCAACCTTTAGCAAAAGAAAAACGCTGGATTCGTGGTATCGGACAAAAAGTTGATGTACTGCAAATATACCTAATTCAAAACTACAATAAAGGTATGGGTGGAGTTGACAAAACACGATTGGCTCATTAGTAGATATGTAATTCCAATTCGTGGCAAAAAATGGTACTGGGCTATATTCACTCGAATTTCGACATGGATCTAACAAATGCATGGATTTTATATCGACGTATACATCTGAATTTATTAGAATTTCGTAGAGCCGCTGCATGTTTCTAAATATGAAGCTGACAGCGTATACAAAACGGCAAGACGGCAACCAAAGCAGCAGGTGTCATGTTTGATGTGCGCGTTGATGGCTTAAATAAACCGTTTCATTTAACATTGCGATGGTCAAAGTCGATGTCAGAGGTCTGTGTATATAATCTTTGGTCAGAAGTATGGTTGCAAAAGTAGATCAATGATTGCTCAAAATGCGTCAGAAGTCACACTTTGTGCACAGTATTTTATACCATATCATCACAACTAAAATAAGTTTTTTTTTACTAAAAAAACTGTCATTTAGTTGTTTATTATGTTCAGATAAAGTGCTGTATTGCCACTTTGCTATTTTGTAATATTAATAAAAAATGCTGTTTGAGTTAAGTGCATTATTATGGATTCTACCCAGTGATCTATTTATAGATCAATACTTATGTTTTTTATAGAGATCAAATTTCTTTTAAATCTTTTTGAGTTATGTTCAATAAATCTAAGTAAAACTACTATATTATTGCGAAATTAAAAAAAAAATATACCATGGGCGTTAATGGGTTAAAGAATCGTAAAATGTTTCTGTAGGGTGACTACTAGGAAGGTCAGAGGTATTTGAATAAGTGTTTAAAACTCTTCATTGAAGGTTCATGTTTACATCCCTTCAGGGACGGTCCAAGGCCTTTTCGAGGCAGATGCGAGGTCTCGATTTGGCGCCCCGGCGCCCCCCCCCCGCGGGCAACCGCCGGCAATTATAAAAACCGTATTTTATAAATTATAATTTCCCCCACTTTTCGTCCTTTAACTAATGGCTCAATGGATCACCTTATGGTTGATTTAATACGAAATTATACATGTACAAACGAAAGTAATAGGGTTTTAAACAACCCTAAAATAAATGGGTTACTTGGCTAAAATAAATGAATAAACAAAGTGACTTCATGAAATTTTAATCAGAATCATAAACAGTCACTAACAACTACTAAAACTAAAAACGAACTAAAAACGAACCAAAAAAGAACTAAAAAAGTCACTTGCAATATACCTTATTGATTACTATAACTTTACTTGCTACAGTGTTGTATCACTTACAAAAAATAAACATTAAAAACTAACTTTTCTTGCTTTTATTTTAGCAAAGTCTTTTAAAATTGAGTCTGTGTCAATTGAGTTTAAAATCTGATTTTCTATGCACAAAGTTGCCAACCCATTGAGTCTCTCTTGAGAGATAGTTGACCGAAGGTAATTTTTGATAATCTTCAGTTTGGAGAAGCTCCTCTCTCCACTAGCTACTGATATTGGCAAGGTCAGTAATATCCTCATCGCTACAAACACGTTGGGGAAAATATCCATAAGACGGTTCTTGGTCACGTAGTTAAGTGTTGTCACAGGACAGCTGTCTTTAGTTAACATTGGTGCCAAGATAACAATTTCCTTTTGAAGTTCATCGCCATTGATATCACTTTCATTATCTGCCGTCAAAACTGATTGTAGATTCATGCAGTGTTCTTTAAGGACATCCTTTTCACAATTGTTTAATTCCTTCATGTCGTAGAGAAATCCAAAATGTTTACTGTGCTTGTCCATTTGTTCAAATCTCTCACTTATTGCGTTGTTTGCAGTGTCAAGAACAACATAAAAAAATTTACTTTAAACTTATCTTTCTCAGACATCACCACAGGTTCATTTCCACCCCTACCCTCACATGGAAAATGTCTTTTAGACATTCTAGGTCTTACTTGACTTTCTTCTTGAAACTCTGGAGTGATTCCCAGTTTCTCAGCGAGCTCTTTTGCGTCTGTAATGACGCTGTTTAGTCCGGTTTCCGTCCTCATGGTTTCTAAGAATTTCTTAACACTTTCAATCAGCTTCAAAGCACTTTGCAGGTGTACGTCTTGCCTCTGTAGTGTTTTACTAACTAAGTTTATTTTAAATAAAACTTCATGCCAAGTAATCAGGCAGCAGAGAAAACGAAAGTCGGTTAGTTTTTTGGCAATTCCAATGGCTTTGTTTTTCCCGAAAGCATCGACCTTTTCATCGGTAGTGGCCTCGTAGACAGCGTCATAAACTTCCTCTATTTGATATCTTAGAGGTTCAAGTGCGTCTATCCTACTCTCCCACCGGGTTTCACTGAGAGGTTTTACCGTCAAATTTGTTATATGTTTCTTAAGAATACTCCATCTATGAGTTGATGCTGAGAAGAAATTGTATATCTCCTGAACTATGCTGAAAAAGTTTACCGCTACAAGACAGGAAAGTGCTGCATCATTTACTACTAGATTAAGGGAGTGGCTACCACAAGGGACGTAGAAGGCCCGTGGATTGAGGTCGAGAATTCTTTTTTGAACTCCCACATGTTTGCCTTTCATATTCGATCCGTTATCATACCCTTGGCCACGCATATTTTGTAAGGGTATCCCTTTTTGCGACAACTCGTCTAACAAAGACGCTGTTAACCCCTCACCAGATGTTTCCGAAACTTCGACGAATCCCAGGAAGTGCTCTCTTACGACCGATTCTTCTCCTGACACTGAATGAACAAACCGAACAACTAGGGTCATTTGCTCTTTGTGGCTTACGTCAGGTGTACAGTCAAGAATAATAGAATAGTATTTGGCTTTCTGTAGTTCTGTTAGTATGTTTTCATTAACGTTACGAGCAAGTAAGGCAATGAACTCATTTTGAATTCTTTTGCTCAAATAGTGAACATGGGTTTCTTTAGAGGTTATTCTACGAAGATGTTCAGAAAGAACGGTATCAAATTTTGATATGTGTTCTACAAGCTTTAAAAAGTTGCCATTGTTTTCCTTGAAAAGGGTATCATTAGGACCACGAAATGCTAGTCCCTGGGTGCCTAGGAACTGCACAATAGAAAGCAGTCGTTTTAAAACCTCGTACCAATGTTGGGTTTCGGACGCAATAATTCTTTGATTTTCGTCATCAATGGCCTTTCCCAACCGCAGTCTTTGAAATACCTCTCGGTAAGAAAGAGCCGACTTGATATGTGCAGGAGATTTTTCATGTTGGGATAGAAATTTAGACATGTTTTGCCAATCAGAAAACCCATCTGTACCAGTGAGAGATATGCTTTCCTTGCTAAAAAGCTTGCAGTAAAAACAAAATATGGAATTTTTTGACGCTGAGTACACGAGCCATTCTCTATGAATTTCTTCTCCATTTGGTAATTTCACTTTGTAATTGGCAGGAGTAAACCTTCTGCCTCTACTGTCAACAGGAAAATCGAACTCTGTTACCTGTACAGGACCTTTTTCAACAAGTACTTGACGTATATCATCTGTTATTTTGGCTGGCCACTGTCCACAATCTGTTAATGAGCTCAATGGCGTCGATGGAGTTTTTGCCTCCGACATCTAGAACACAATTCATGAAATGAAAATAAATTGTAACTCTAATGTATGTGTTAATCGATTATATTAGCAGTAGAAGTTGTTATGACTTAATTATTCAAAAACAATGGTTGTATAACAATACGTTTTTAAATATTTCAGAATAAATTGCAAATCTGCACTTATATTCAATCACCTCCCTTTGTTTGAAAATGCCATTTGGGGTTGGGGTCTCACGTCATAATTAAATTTAGATCGACTGATCAAATCCAACATTTTAAAATGTTGCTTAAGTTTAAATATTATATACAGTATGTGTGAATTCGTTTTGCCCGACAATGTTAAATAATATTTTGTCTTGTCACAAAATTGAAACAAACCTCTGATGGTGGGCTCGGTTCTGATGGTGATGGTAAGTCAAAGTCATCAGTGGTAGAATGTGATTCATGGATGCGATCAAATTCGTCCGGATGAGAACATTCTTCTGATGTCTTCTGGAACAGGGACATAAGTAAATATTTTAGACTTTTTTACGATTTGCATGAATATAGAATGTTGCAATTAGATCGAGTACAAACAATTATGTAAAAAATGTTACATGCAGGTATTTATATGGGTATTTATCTTCAATTATTATGTGATTGATTAGTTAGGCATATTTTAATAGATAAATTTGCTAGGCTTTTATATACAGCTCCTAGTAAAAAAAAATCTTTCAATAGACTCTTATATAAGTTGGTGTAAATGTAAGTATTTAATCTGTTAAACCGATAATAGGATAACTGTTTTTTTAGGCTCAAGTTATTACAGTTGTACCTACATTTAGTGCCCGTTCCAGCAATAGTCTTAATTTATCCAACCGAAAAAAGCGTTAAAAAAAAGGAGTTTCGTCGACGTTATTTTACATTAAAATAATTTTAAGAAAACCTGCCTTTCGAATTCTTAAAGGTTTGCTAGACGCTACTTTTAATCATAATTTTTATTACTAACAAAATAAATATTTAGGAAAAGTAAGGCAATTGAGCTTATTTATTAATATTTTGTACCGTTATCTAACAAAATATATGGATTTTATATTTTATCACTTGTAAATTAAACTCAGATTTTGCAAAAATATTTACTTACCAGTAAAGGCTTTTCAACGCCTTCAGTTTCCACACTACTTTCTGCACCAGAAGTACCACTACCACTACATGATGGTTCTGATCTAGAAACAAACTGTCTCATCGCTTTTGCCTGCTTCTCGGCATCTCTCTCCAAATTTGCTTTACGTTTTCTGTAAAATGCACCCGATGGCTTCTTTTTTTCAGACATGATCTTGATATCTTATTACTAACTTTAACTTAATTAAAACTTAGTAAAGACTAAATAAATAAATCGCCTAAAATACTGAGGTTTGTTCTGCGACTGAGATGAAATCACTTCATAACAAGTAAACAAAATCCTTGTATTTTGTATTACACACTAAACGAATACGAACGTTGTATTAAATCCACTGTGGGTAGATCTTAGAGATCGAAGTTACAAAAATACTCGAGGGAGAGAGAAGGCAGCACATGATGGGTGGGCGGTGCTGCTATCTATTGAAAATAATGCCAAATACAGTCCTCAGTTGATGGGTACGTAGTTGGCCAGGTGTGTCAGAAAAATATTGTGCGCGTGCGCGGGTCTCCAACCACGAACAATGAAATGAACAATCAATCCCTGCAGCGTCAACACTAAACGTACAATCTAAGCGCTACAACGCCTACCAATTGATAAATGTCAAACGCGTGCATTTGAGTATAGTAGTAAAGTATTTTCAAACCTAAGGCGCTAAGAAGATCTAGAGAACAGTATGTTAAAACAGCGGTGATTTATAAACCTTGGGGCGGTGATTTCATTAAATTTAATTGTAACTTTGTAAATATATTCATATTTCTGTTGGGGTTTGGGCGCCGACAAAGCCATACAGAACATCTAGAGAACTGAATGTTAAAAACGGTGTTTTATAAACCTTGGGGCAGCTACTGGATGAAATTAAAGTGTAACTTTTTAAAAATATTTTTACTTTCGTATTCGTTGTAGGGCGCCCAAACTGACATATAATTTTAAAATTATACAAAAATCGATGGGGGCGCTGGCGACGTCACACAAAAGATCTAGTAAGTTAAATGCTAAAAATGGCGATTCATAAACCTTGGGGCGGCATTGTAATGAAATTAAGTTGTAACTTAATGAATATATTTTTATTTTCGTAGGCGTTGGGGCGCCGGCGCCAAGACTGGCATACAGTTTCTTAAAGAAGACTAAAAATCAAAGAGCCGCCGTTGAAGCCAATCAGAAGATTTAGAGAACTAATTTTTAAAACGGCGATTCTTCAACCTTGGGGCGTCACGGGCTTCAACGTAATGATTAAAATTAAAATTTTATGAATTTTTTTTATTTTTTTTCAGGCGTTGGGGCGCAAAATTTGATGTACAATTTGTAACAGTAGACAAAAAAAAACCGAGGCGGACGCCGGCTTCGCCGGCGCCCCCCTCGGGCCGGCGCCCCATGCGGCCGCATCCGTCGCATGGGCCTTGGACCGTCCCTGCATCCCTTATACCTAAAGTCTAATAGTTCTGAAGATAACTTTTCCATTTCTGCCATACCTTATTTTCCACCCCTGATTTTAATAAAACTGAAGAAAAATGGGAATATAATCAGCAATCGAAGTAGTAAAAACTGTTCGTATCCAGTAAGTGAATTGCCAATCAGCCCAACATATTTTTTAAAGTAAGAAGATCATTTAGCCAAAGAATGAATAAGCTTATTGTCGTAAACGGGGGTCACATAAAACATTTGTTATAAAAGGTTTTTACTGTTAGTTTCTGATATTTTCGTGTTATTAAAATTGTAGGTACTTTTATTTAGATTATGTTTTCAGAACCACAATTTGTTTTTAATTCATCCGTTCATTTAATAGTTGTGTTTTTTATTGATATTGCGGATTAAAATTACACTTGCGTATTAAATGCAATCCACTGGCTCAAAATATCGACATAGGTACTTATTACATATCAAAATCTAAAAAATTGTGCAGCTTTATGTTTAAATATGCCAAAACAGTTTTAAAGTACTGAGCACAAATCGTTTTTAAGTTTTTAAACCAAACACCCTGTAACTCAGTTAAGCAGCTATATTTTATTTAGGTGTTATGGGTTAAATCTTCTTAGTTTGAAGTCAGGATTCTAGTGTTAAATTATTTCCAATTAATAATGAATCAACCTGTATTGTTTGTAATTTAGGAATAAATAAAATATATTAGCACATTTACTTAAAATTGGAGTATAATGTGGGTTAGCTAATGTTTATGGTGGCATGTTTCATTGATT
Organism: Galeruca laticollis; assembly: GCA_963921935.1. Taxonomy (NCBI): domain Eukaryota; kingdom Metazoa; phylum Arthropoda; class Insecta; order Coleoptera; family Chrysomelidae; genus Galeruca; species Galeruca laticollis. The sequence continues at coordinate 211,380,724 of OY998175.1, read as the reverse complement.
GTTAGAAGGTAATAAACTAATGAGAATAACATGGTCAAATGTATCAAAAGTAATTAGCGCATAGTGGAATTTGAACTCGATTTTAGATAATATCAACAAGCCTTTCAAAACATAGCCTGTTACGTACACTTTAATTTCTGTTACTAAATTGATATATAATAATAGTATTTATTCATCTATAAAAAATACCTTTACAATAATGACTATGATCATATTCTTAGAACTACAAAATCATAGTAAGGTCATACATTTTACAACTGCACAAACAACAAAGACGAATAAACAGATTTTCCCACTAAGGCAAACGCCCAAGTGTGGGGAACTATGGTTAGCTGAGTGCTCATAAGATTTACAACATTATATAGTGCATAACTAAATTAGACAAATAACAGCATTTTATAAAAAAAATTCCAAGTACCCCGAAGTATAATAATAATAACTTTATTCAAAAAAAAGATGGTTTTACAAGAACACTACATGAAGTGAATAAAGTAGGTTGGCGATAAGTGTTATTACACTTGTTTCGCAAAAAATACAATTGAATCATATACAATGGTCACATGTAACAAAATTAGTTATAAACTATTTGAATTCAATATAAATAAAAACACTATAAATTATATGTACAAAATTGAATCAACGACACAAGGAATTTTAAATTATAATTAGGCTTAAATACAGTAGAAACTAAGCATGTGAAGTCATTACAATAATGTTATAAACTACAAACAAAATAAACGAACTACAGTACCAAGTATCATACAATAAAATGTTATAGAAATAATATATATTTACCATTCTAGGACATATAATACTACAGATAAATTGGAATGTTAGTCTGTTACAACAATTTTGATATGGGTAAAAGTGTGAAAGATAAAATATATATAACATGTAAAGATGTAATAAAATAACAATATTTCTTGAGGCGTATTCATATTTAACACACACGGAAATGGGATAGAGATAAAAAATGTATACGAAATATAACGAGGAAGTTTCTTGGTCAATACTGAATGATTGAAATAATCATTCTCAAAAGTCTCGAACTTTAGATCTCTTCATGAACATTCTCAGCTGTTTTTTGAATTGAAATGAGTTGGGTATAGTGCGAATTGTTTCAGGTAAAGAATTGAACATTTTTGGAGCTTTGTAAGAAAAACTAGTTTTCAGCAGTGATTTTGTTATTTGTGGTATTGCGTAGTTATTTCTTTGCCTAGTGTTATAGTTATGTTTTGGTAAGTTTGACGAGTGTTTTGTTGTATAGTACTTTATGTTGACATTGTAGTAATAGATATGTTTAAGGTCGAGTACCATTGATTCTTGAAATAGTAGAGATCACTTTTGGATATTCTCGAGTTTTTACTTAGAATCATTTTCAGGAATCGTCGTTGTAGAACTTCAAGGAGTCGGATGTGGGATTTTAGTGCACGTCCCCATGTTAATTAACCGTATCAACGAGTGCATGATATAGTGTGAGCAAATTATGAACAGGAAGGCTTTTTTCATGTATAAAGGATACATTGTAGTTTATTGGTCGTAGTTGATGTGTATGTCCCATTTCATGTGCCAGTTTATTACGACTCCTAAGTACTTTATGTTACTTTCGGCTGTAATTGTAAGATTGTTTTTATCATCGAGGATGTTGAGCTAAGTAAAGTGAGGAAGATTTGTTTTATTACAACTGAAAGGTAGGAAATTGGTTTTTTGAAAGTTTATAGTTAGCAACCTACTTGCAAGCCATTTTTAAATGATAATAAAGTTTGTTTCTACTATTTCTTTTACTTCTGTCCAGGTATCCGCCTCGTAGAAAATCGCGGTATCGTCTGCGAAACCGATAATGTTGCCCCTGCTTTTCACAGAAAACAACCCATTCATGTAGATGTTTAAAAGTCAGGGCCCGAGGACCGTACCTTGAGGCACTCCACATTGTACGACTAACGATTTACTGTCTACACCGTTTATTCGGACTGTCTGATACCTATTCGTAACATAACTTTTGAATAAATCTAAGCAAGTATTTCTGATAACGATGTCCTCCAGCGACTGAAAGAGCAACTCGTGGCTAACAGTATCAAATGCTTTCGATAAATCAATGAAACCATATAGACAGGGTTTGTTGTTGTTTAACGAGTTATATATTTTTTCAGTAAGGGTCAGAATAGCATCTTGAGTGGACGTTTTTTCTCGAAGACCATATTGTCTTTCGGAAAGTATGTTATATTTATTTATAAAATTTTGTAGTCTGTTTTTTAGAAGTTTCTCAAATAATTTTCATAAGTGGGTGATTAATGAAATGGGTCTATAATTTTCTGTCAGTTTTTTGTTACCTGTTTTATATATTGGAATGATAACTGAATGTTTGAATGCTCTAGGCCAGATACCAGTTTCTATGCATTTGTTGAAAATGTAAGTTAATGGTTCAGTTATTAATGACGCGATAACTTTTGATTTCGTCTGATCCCACGGCTTTGTGGTTTCTCAACTCTCGAATAATGCTGTTTACCTCAAGTGTGTTTGTGGGTAGGAGTGTAATTGAGTTTGGAAGGGAGGGTCTATTGATTTTGTAGTTAGGATCTCGGTTTATGTTTTGAGCAAGTCTCTTCCCAGTGCCATTGAATGATGTATTGAATTCGTTTGCGATGTCCTTAGAATTTGTTAATAACACTCCTAGTTCATTTTCAATATTATCTATAGAGATCTTCGATTTTTTGATGTTACTTACTTCTTGAACAACCTTCCATAAAGCTTTTGTGTTTGTTTTTTTTTGAGTTCGATTTTGTTTTATTATATTTGAACCTAGTTTTTTCAATTAGAGTAGACAATTTGTTTCTATATTTTTTGTATTGGAGTTTTAGTTGGTTGTCTCATTTGGGTTTCTTCTCAAAAGTTGAGCCATTTTATTTTTTGTGGTAGTTGAGGTAAGTAAAGCATTTGTCATCCAAGGGGCGATCTTCGTGTTTTTTCTTTTAAATTTTTTTGTATATGTACAGTCGTCTATATATTTTTGAAGTGTTTCAATGAAAGTATTTGTTGCATAGTTAGGATCTGGATTCAAGTATAAGAAATTCCAAGATTTTTGTCTGATTGTATTTTTAAGTTTTGTTTCATCTATGTATTTCACTATTTCTCGTTCCTTGGGGCATTTGCTCTTTTCCAGTACTATCTGGGGTATTGTTGAGAAATGATCTGTAATGTCGGTTTGCAATACTAGGGGCAGTATTTGATCGAGTACGTTGAATTTGGATTTTAAAAATATGTGGTCAATGCATGAACTAAGTCCACCCTGTATTCTTGTTGGATTATTAATCGTGGAAATGTAACCGAATTCGTTAAGTGTGTTGTTATAGTCTGTATTATATTCATTATCTTCTAGTAGGTCGATATTCAAATCACCAATGAAAATGTTATAACTTTCTGGTTGGAATGCTGAACTCTCAAAGTAATGTTGAAGACTGATAACGAATTGATCGAGATTGCGTTTTGGGGATCTGTATATAACATTGGTAAGAAAGTTATTCTTGCCATTGAGAATGATTTTAATCTGCAACATGATGCTTTCATTCAAAGGTATGATGGAGTATGTATAATTATACTCTGATTTTATGTATACAACAACTCCATCGTTTTAATTGAAATCCCCCTCGTTATTTAACTTGTTGTAACCCTCTAAATTATATAGGTCCTAATTTCCTATTGCCAATGTTTCTGACAAGACAATACAATCGAATCCGATATGTAAGTTTTCTAAGAGAATTTTAAATTCGTCTAGGTTTTTATTAATGCTTCGTATGTTATTATGGATAATTTTAAAATTTGATTAATGGTATCTATAATAAATATAGCGCTTTCTCGGTATACAGATCCATCAACAATTACGGCAATTTCGTTTAATTTTGCCTCTAAAAGTTTTTCATTGTGGCTTATTTGACTTATTGTCGTATTAAATTTATTTATTAAAGATATTGATAGTGAATTTTGTGTTTTAATTTTGTCAGCTAATTAGTTTTGATTTTCTTGGAAATTTTTAATAAGTTGTTCATATCTTTTACCGTACTCAGCATCTAGATTAACAGTTAGGCCTTTAAATATACATAGATCCTAACCAATCGATAACTCCTTTTTTTGAGGTAGGAGCAAAATGTCTTGTAATTTATTTTCGATTTTATCTTTTAAGAAAAATAGAATTCTTTCATAATTTTCCAATTCACCAGTATAATTAATGTTTCTTGAAACGTAATATTTTAAATGATTTGAATGATAATGTAGTTTGTCGACTTCGTTGATAAGTGGGTTAAGGTCGTAATAATGTATTAAATTATAATAATAATGAGTCATTTTTGCAGTTCCTAATTTTAGTGGTATAAGTTTAAAATTATTATCTAGGTTTTTAGGCTGTTTTTATTTTGCGATGATCCAAGGATACCAAGCGATCTGAAAGAAATCAGAAGAATAAAGGTTAATTAGGAAAATTGTAGATAGTTTGTAAAGGCCGTTTTAAATTCTCCATCTGAATTTTAGTTTTAGAGTTGGTCGAAATTGTTTTGTTTTGTGCGTTTACTTCCTTTATTGTTGTAGGTTTGTTAAATGTATTTGCTTGTTTTTGTCTTTTGTGAGTTTTAGAATATATCTTTTGATTCTGTTGAAAGATCTATGGGCTTTTATTAATTTATTCAATTCGTCTTTGTTTTTCGTTTAATAAGTCTTCATTAATTTTAGAGTATAGTATTTTAGTTCTTTCTTTGTGGTCGTTGATGTAGTCATTAAAATGAATTTTTTCAATATTTAGGTTAAAAGGATCGGCAGAGTTTGAATGACCGTTAATTACATCTATAGGTTTTCTTATTGTCGTGGAATGTATTGAATGATTATAAGCCATGATTGCATAAGTTATTTTTAAATTGATTGGTGTTTTAAGGGCCCAGGGTATATAAAATAATCTAATACGTTCTAGGATTGATGAATGTAGTCTTTCAATTGAGCCTTGAGATTGGGGATGTTCTGGACAAGAAAAATGAATTTTAATTTTATGCAGATTTAAGAGTTCTAAAATTACCGAGTTTTTGAATTCGGTACCATTACCTGTGAATATTTGTTCGGGAATTCCATGATGAGAGAAAAAGGTTATTAGATTATTAACAACTTCGGTGCTAGAGAAACTAATTAACGGATATGCTTGAGCATATTTTGAAAATGTGTCAATGATTGTGAGGAATTTATTTCCTTCAAGAGTAAACGTATCTAAATATAAATATTGAAATGGTTTTGTTGCTGTTGGGGTTTGGTTCATTTTGATTGCTACGGGGTTCCTTTCATATTTGCTTTGTTGGCAAATATCGCAATCGTTTATGTAAGTTTGTATTGAATTTTTTATATAAGGCCAAAAGTATTTGTCTTTAAGTCTCATGTAAGTTTCATCTATCCCTCTGTGGTTCATGATAAGCTTGTATAGTAGATAATGGGTTACTTTACCCACGTTTTAGGAGGGGGTGTGACGTCACATGACCACGCCCTCTGACGTAGCTGTCATCTGTCATCTGTCACACGTGTCATCTGTCACACGTGTCATCTGACATTTGACAGATGACAGAGGACACGTGTGACAGATGACACGTGTAACAGATGACAGCTACGTCAGAGGGCGTGGTCATGTGACGTCACACCCCCTCCTAAAACGTGGGTAAAGTGACCCATTATCTACTTTGTATAATTTCTTTTATGTTGTTTTCGTTTGTAATATCTATTAGTTTTTGGGTACTTTTAAATTTCATAGAAGAATGTTTAAAATATTTTTGCCAGGTTACTAAAAAATTTTCAAATATATATAAAGTTGATTATTTTGATTTCTGAGGTTGGAATAATGTACGAACTGTTTCTCTGTAAATAACAAAGATTATTATTATATACAATATTTACAATTAGATACATGATCTAGAATATTAATCCTACCTGTAAATAACAAAGAAACAACATTCAAAGTTATTATTCACTAGGATTATTCTCACATTACTGTACAATATTTAATCTCATTGACATGTGCCAATTTAATGACATGACATATATTAAGACATCGACTTAATTACGCGCGCAATTGAATTAGACTGAAGATATTCCTTACATCTCCCCCCCTTAAGATAAAAAAACTTTTGTTTACAAAATTTTTGGTATAAAATACAGTACAATACAAAATTATATGAATTAGCGCTAAGTACATTCTGTGGTGTTCATCGCCGAAGTAGTAGGAGTTAGTTTTGAAATATGAAATAAATTTGATTCTGATTTTTTATATCCTACGTCAACCTCATACATTGAGTTTGATATTTTCTTCATAATTGTGTACGGTCCGATTCTTAATTCATCAAGTTTCTTTCGATTCATTCTATTACCATTCTCAATATATACTGAATCTCCAACATTAAAATTATATGTTTTCCTATTTTTGTCATACAGTTTCTTATTGTATTCATGACATTTTATACTGTTCTGGAATGCAGTTATTCTATCGTTTTCTAGTTGATTAATGTTTTTCTTTTTCAATTCATTCGGTAATATTGATGTATCTTCGCCATTTAATAAGTATTTTGGGCTAAATCTTGTCACCGTGTGCTCAGTTTCATTATACTGATTTATGCAGTTGTGAGCTACAGTTGTCCATGCATGTTTATTTTTTTGCTCATTCATTGCACATCTTATTTTATTCACTAAGGTTTGGTTGAGTCTTTCGTTTAAACCATTCGAAAATGGTGTATTAACTCCTGTAAAGATCATTGTGATTTCTTTTTCTTTCAAAAAATTTTTGAAGTCTTTAGAGTTTATACCTGGGTATTGATCTGTTAATAGTATCTGAATATCGTGATCTTTTAGTACATTTTCTGTTAGTTTAACGAAATCATTTGCATTTTGTGTTTTCGATGTTAATATGTAAGCATATCTTGAAAAGTGGTCTACCAGGAGATGTAAATATTTTTTCGTGGATCTTGAGCCACCAAATCCACCTATTGTATCTATGGAAACTATTTCGAATGGTTTTGTTGCGGGACCAAGATGTGACATTAAGCCAATTTTATCTTGTCCTCTTGATTTATTTTTTTTACATATTTGGCAATGTCTACAAACTTTTTTTATGTTTTCTGATATCTTTTCTGCTGTATAATACGTCAGTATTTTATTTTTCATTTGATTAATTCCAATATGACCGAATTTCTTATGAGTGTCTTCTATCAGTTTTTTGCTAAATTCTTCCGATAGTAAGATTTTCTCTTTATTTCTTGCTTTTTTATAGTACAAGTTATTTTTAATGTCTAATCTCAGTCCATTTTTATCAATTTTTATATCTTTATTCTTCTTCTGGTCTTCTAAAATATCCTCTAGTTTTATTAGATTCACTACTTTTAATTTATCTTCCTCTTCTTCTTTAGCCTCTAGCACCGGATTTCTGCTTAAGCAATCTGCTTCTAAGTTATCCTTGCCCGGGCGATACACTACTTCAAAGTCAAACTGCGACAAGTAATAAGTAAGATCCCCTAGTTCTTCGTCAGTTCTAGCTTTTATATTCATTTTTTCTAGAGGTTTGTGATCTGAAAATACTGTGAAATGTTTGCCTATAAGCCAATGTTGCCAATACTTTACCGATTCTTTTATTGCTATACATTCTAAATATATTGCTTTTTTTCTTTTCTGTGATTCGCTTAATTTCCTAGAAAAATATGCTACTGGTTTTTCAGTTTTAATATTTTCGTTCAATTGTGGTTGTTTTAAAACAGCACCTATGCCTTGCAAGCTTGCATCTGTATATATATGAATCGGTAAATTTGGATCAAAAACAGCTAAAACTGGTTGTGTGCAAAGAAAATTTTTCATATATTCAAATACTTTTTGACATTTTTCTGACCAAATGAATTCCTGTCCTTTTCTTAGTAAATTATGCAGTGGGTCTAAAGTTATTGAACTTTTTGGTATGTATTCGTTATAAAAATTAATTTTACCCAAAAATTGTCGAACATTTTTTCTATTTTTTGGTACAGGAAAATTTTTTAGCAACAGTAAAAACACAAGAGCTTTTTTTTTATCGGATAAATTTCTCTTTGCAACGAAACAGTTTTGCCAATCACTAATTTTACGAGAAAAACTGACATGATAAAATCGCGACACCGAAGGTGGAGCGATTTTATCTAATGTCAGTTTTTCGAGCAAATTTAGTGATTGGCAAAACTTTGAGTCAAAGAGGAATTTATCTAATAAAAGAAAAGCTCGAGTGTTTTTTGGCAAGATAAATTAACGACAGAATATATGGATGAACAACAACAATAATTGCGACTCATTGTCATTGTGTAAAAGTGACGTCCGCTTACTAGATATTGAGGAAGAGAAGTTTTTATCGCGATAAAAAAGGATGCACCTTTTTTATCGATGGCAAAGTGACAATAACATTTCCAGGTATATGACATTTTAACATTGGAGTTAATTTATCGATATTAAATTATCTTTCATTGGGGAGATTGAATTATGTTTTATTATGTGGCCTAAATATTGTACTGAGTCAATTGCAAATGTGCATTTTGAGAGTTTTAATCGAAATCCTTCTTTCACGATTGCTTCTAATAACTGTGTCAAATGATCTATGTGTTCTCTAAAGGATTTTGAAAATATTAAGATATCGTCTATACCTATAGTTAACTGTGAAACCTGATAATTTGTGTTTTCTTATTATATTACTAAGGATTCTTTGAAAAATAGCCGGTGATGTTTTTAATCCGAATGGTAGGCAAGTCCATTGGAAGTGACCTTCTTGGGTGACAAATCCTGTTTTTCTTCTATCTTCAATCCGTAAAGGAATGGACCAAAAAGCAGAATTAATGTCCAGCTTTGAAAAAAATTTGCAGTCTCTTGTTTTTATTACTAAGTCTTCTATCAATGGAAACGGTTGTGATTGAGGTACTATTATTTTGTTCAAATCCCTAAAATCTATGCATAATCTTGATCTTCTATTGTCATCTTTTTTGAATGCTAAAGTTACAGGGGCAGCAAAAGGGCTGTATGATTCTTCTATCAAATTTCTTTCAAGTAATTGAGATACTTGTTCTTCTATTTCTTTCTTGTCATCAATCGTACATATATAGGGCCTTTTACTACAATATTTATCTACTATAAGATCTATTCTCGCTTCGTAGTCTTTTACGGTACCTATATCGTACTTATCTTTAGCAAAAATATTTTTATATTTATTTACTAAATCTGTTATAATTTTTTCTTCATTATTCTTTAAATGATTTGTTAAAATATTAAAAGTGTCTATCTCTACATGTTCATTAAAGTTAACTTGATACTCATTTATTAATTTGTTAGATTCGGAATCTTTTTGTTCTATCTCTAATCTCTCATTTTGTATCAAGTTGAATTTTTCTATACAATCTAGTCCTATGAGGAAATTATACTTGAAATTTTCATTATTAATTATGAACACATTTACATATTTTTCTATATTTAATATTTTTATTTTTAATTTTACCATGCCATCTGTTTTATAAATACCATTAATCGTTCTCAAATTAGTTTTCTTAATATAATCATTCTTCGTTTTTACATTGATTAGACTGGCATTTATTAATGATATATTGGAGCCTGGATCATAAATCGCAGGTATTTCCAAAATATCATTTAACCTAATTTAGAGTTCAATCAATGGTGGCACTATTAGTTTTTTGGATCATCGGTACTTAAATCTACATCTAAAGTTGAGTTATTTACTTGTCTCGATTTGTAATTTTTCTTTTCTGGATCTTTAAACCAGCATTCTGTTTCGGGGTGAAATCTTGTTCCTTTGTTATTATCTTTGCATATTTTGCAAGGTGTTTTTTCTGTTTTTATCTTGAAGTCCGGTTTATTCTTTTTCACTTCAAAATTTTTCTTAATGGTTAAACTTTCTAATTTATTCAATTCATTATGTAAATCTTCAGATTTTTCTAGGTTTTCTCTATCAATTCTGTCTAATATGTAGTTGGGTAAACCCATGGCGATAAGATCCACAAGCGTATCACTATCCATAGTCTTCCTTACTTGTAATAAGAGTTTTTCTTTTCTTAGAGAATATTCTAGTAATGAACCTGTTTGGTATTTAAATGCTATAGCATATTTTATTGGAGACCAACCTTTACTTGCAAATGTATTACAAAAATTGTCTCTCCATTCTTTCCATTCTGCTTCGATTGTAAGCTTATAAAGTGTACAACTATACAAATCTACAGCACTTTTGTCCATGAATGACTTTAAAATTTCAATTTTTTTCTCATCTTTTATTAATTCAAAGCGTTCACATTCTTTTTCAAAATCATTAATCCATTGATCCGCGTTTGAATTTTTACCATCAAATTTTTCGATAACAAATTCTTTAGCTAAATTCCCAATATTTATTTTTTCAGATTTTTCTTCATTTTTTTCTAATAGTTTTTCTAATAATTGTATCAATTGTTGTTCTGAGGTACTAGCCGTTACGTCACTATCTTCTTGTTTTTCAATTAACTCTTCCAAATACTCATCCTCAAATACCACATTCCCTTCTGTATCATAATAAGTTTCTTTCAATTCTTTATGTAAACTTACCCACACTTTTCTCACTTGATTTCTCAGTTTTAATGCTTTCTTTACCTTAGTGAATGCAGGAGTTTTCATAAGCTCTTCATGGTTTTGTACACCATAGTGGTCAAATGGAATTCTATATGTATGACCATCTTCTGTGGTAATTCTAGTGACACACAACACATTGGATTTTTTATCTGCTGCTTCTAGTAATTTGAAGTGGAACTGTAGCTTTTCCATCGTGGTATACAACGAGAATGTTGTTTTATAATGTTGATTATTTTGATTTCTGAGGTTGGAATAATGTACGAACTGTTTCTCTGTAAATAACAAAGATTTTTATTATTATATACAATATTTACAATTAGATACATGATCTAGAATATTAATCCTACCTGTAAATAACAAAGAAACAACATTCAAAGTTATTATTCACTAGGATTATTCTCACATTACTGTACAATATTTAATCTCATTGACATGTGCCAATTTAATGACATGACATATATTAAGACATCGACTTAATTACGCGCGCAATTGAATTAGACTGAAGATATTCCTTACATATATTAGGGTTTTCGAGATAAATAATAAGAACTATCTGAATTAATATAGTTTTCTTGCTCAATTTATTCTTTTTTAGAGTTAGTTTTGGTTTAGCGAATAATTTTTCTGGCGTTATGTTATTATCGCTATCGGGTGGGGGGAGGGGGCTGGGTATCTTCCATAGGTTTTTTGTTTGTGATTTTGGCCATATTGGGAATACCTGTTGTTTCCGTTTCTGCTTCCATATTCATTAGAGTTGTGGACGTCTCTTGAGTAAGTGGGGCGTCTTCTGTTATTTGATCAGAAGTCAATTTTTGTGTGTTAATGTTATTTGTTGACAAAGATGGTGGGAGAGTTTGGATTGGGGTTGTAAGAAGAGTTTGGGAAGTCTTAAGCGATTGCTTATTTGATGTTGAACTATATGTATTATGTTCTGATTGGTTGGAGCTATTGTGATACATTGTGAGGCTATATGACCATCAGCTTTATATTTGTAGCACGTTAGTCCATCTTTTTGGAGGAAAACTCGGTAGCTGGTTTGTTCGAATTCAATCAATATGGAGTCTGGAAGCTGTTGCGTATAAGGGCTTACCTAAATATGTCTTCTAAAACTCAGGATGTGACTATACTCAGGTAATGTTGCACCGATTCTTAGAAACGTCATGGGAGAAACTGGATTTAGACCTATTTTTGATATTTCATCTGTTAGCAGTTAATGTGGGAGGGTTGGACTTACATTGGAAAGTATGATTCTATCAGCCGGAGTTGAGTCGACGAGCTACTAGTTTTTCGACGTTGACGGTTATGGAGCCATAATTGTTCATGAAGTTATCAACTACTGATTTGTTTGCAAAGTACATACAAACACGATTGTTCGAAAGCCTTGATGAGAAAATAATATTTTTTGGTTGAATGATTGATCCTAATGGGATAAGGTAATCCTGTAATTTGGCATTGTTGATAGCGCAAAAACGATTGCTTGTTGCTTGCTTGGAAAAACAGCTTGGTTAACTGCTGATGAATAACTTTTGATAACTGTTGTAGGAGTATTTGAGTGTGAATCATTGATAGAAGACATCATTAAAATTTGATTTTACTTGGCCGGAATTTGGAATACGTCCCTGGCCGCTATTAGTAAATAGTAGCATGCGAAACTAGTCTGTTGCTTTTTATAGGTGATGTACTACTTGAATTGACTGTGTTTATGATGTGGAATTCACTAAGTTTAGATAATTTGAAGAACAATATAAGTAAAGTGAACTTACAGTTTCTGAAAGTACTTCTCACTGATCAAAACTAATTAAAAAAGGTTTAAACTAACTTAATTTGTAATATTTCGAGAACTGCACAAAACTAGGCTAGTCACTTGTTCTGTCAGAGCCGAACTACCTCCTCTAATATTTGTTTTTTTGTAACATCTTCTTCGTTCATTTTATAATTCAATGGATTAACAAGACGTGTATGTTCTGCTTTAATACTTAAATATTTTGTGACTGCTAACAGGTTATTACTGAGGAATTTTTGTCTTTTTAGCGATTTGTTTACGGTGTTGGATATTCGCCAAATTTCCTTTTCGTATCTTAATTATTGTTACTATCGTTTTCAAATTGTTACTTTATGCATTTACCTCACTGTGTGTGTTATAAAGTTATTCTCGTACACAATTCAGTATTTTTATTAAGTACGTACTAATAAAATTTTCAGGAGCCAATTCACAAACACTGAATTAGAAATATTATAAAACTAAATACTCTTAATTCTGTGAAAAAATTCAAAATTTGATAAAAAAAACTGAGAGGCGGAATATAGATAGAAACAAAAATTTCCGAAAACAGGATATACCGTCACCTTACATGTATCAGATAAATGCGTATAATAACCATTAACAGTATGTCGTTTACTTAGAAAGTTACTTAAGCAACTTTACCTACTTACTAGATTCAGAAAGCATAAAACAAAAGAAAATAATATATAAGAACATTTTTATCGTCTCTATACAGGATGTACACTTCGTTGACAATGAATCGGAAAGGATTTCTAATGTAGTTAAATATAAATTTGGACTATTACACTAATAAATTACATATCAAATTCCATATATTGTCGTGTTGATTATAATAGTAGTTAATAAGCAGGAGATGTGGAAAAATTGGTTACCAAAGTAGCAACACGCTGAAATATAATTAGAAGAGAATATTAAATTGTAAAATATTCTTTTTATTACAGAAACTAGAAACAATAGGTCAGCTTGTATTTCTGTTATTTGTCGTTTGATTTTGATTATAATCATACTAATATATTTGCGGGTTTCCAGATTAAGAAAAAAGAAAATTGGTCCAAAAAAAACACTGGGACACCAATAAAAATCTTCAGTCATATTATGAATTCAACATGTAGTTACTTTTCTATCTTATTTTCAGTGGATTAACAAGTTATAAAGTTTCAGTACCACAGACATTAATAGTCATACTTCTTAAACGTACAGTGTGTCCCAAATTGGTATGTTTTGCAGAGTATACCACAAACTAGAGGAGATAGAAATTGCTAATCAGGTTTTAGTAGGTACCACTACTAGCGCAATCACAAAAACTGTAAATGTAAGCGAAAGTAATATTCCTTCTAATATTAATTTTGAAAATTGTACAAATGTAACATGTAATTTAAATGTCAATAAATAATTTCAATGTTATCTTTATTTTTGCATGAAAAACGTTCTCCATAGTGTAAACTCCATTGGGAGCATTATACTCCCTTGGGAATAATCCACTACTTCTGTTTTAATTGTGATGTCATAGAAACTGATTTCTACTCCCGACCGTGGAAAAAAATATTATCAAACATCTGTCCGACAAAAATTATACCCAAACGATTATTTGAGAAGGATTCAATTTGCAGAGTGGTATAGGTCAATGTAACGAAAATCCAAATTTTACTCAAGTTAATATTTAGCGACGAAGCTCACATATCCAGTGCAGGAATATTTAACCGACACAATGAATTGTATTGGAAGTACTCAAATTCCCACATAGTTCAGGGGATCAGGAGGCAAGGAAAATTCGGTATTAACGTTAGTTGTTTTGTCAAATACGATAAATTAGTTTATTATTTATTTGATAATGAACTAACTGGCTGAGAGGAATACATTTTGGTTCCAACAAGATGGAGCTCCTGCCCATAATGCTGAATTCGTTGGAAATTATTTAACGGAAATATTTCATAATCGGTGGAACTTATGGTCCTGTTAGGTGACCTCCTCGTACGCCATATCGCCAGAATTAAATTATCCTGATTTTGTATTTGGGGATTTAAAAAAATCATACTTATAAAACAAACTTTGACAGAAGGGATGAATTATTACAAAGCATTCATCAAGCATTTAGAAAAATAAAGTCAATGCACATACTCAAATCCGTAAGGACAAGATGTTAAACGCGAAACGGGGGCATTTTGAACATGTATTATAATTTTTTTTGTTAAAATAATTTTAGTTGTTACGTTGTTTATTGTTGTTTGTAAATTATTTAATCCTATTTTTGGCAAATAAAACTGTTACGGTTTAGATTCTCATAATAAAATATTAAATTGCGTTACTGGGTGTTTCATATTTACGTGTCTTTTCCGTGATGACAACTGCAAACATTTTATTCGCCCTGCAGCTCCAATTACTGAAAATGGATATGTCATATCAGGTGAAAAAGAATTAAAAACGAAATATGCCAATGTTGAATATTCTTTGCTTTTAATGTTGACTCAAATTCCTCAAACAAGCATCGAACTGCCTGCTTTAAACAATACAAGGCTTTGTTTAATAAACAGATCTGGCCCTTTTTACTTTGGACCCCTACAGGTAGTCTCATAAAAATGTGTTCCTTTAATGCTGTGTTTACGTCCATATGGTGTAATAACAGATTATTCTGAGTAGATATACTACGCCGGTTCTGGGACGGAAGTCGGTCATGTTGGATTTCGTTGACTGTGCGCGCGCACCGGAAGTGGCATCCCTCTTGTGTCAATGGCGTGTCGTATCCATCTTGTGTCAATGGCGGACGTGTTGGTGTGACGGGTGTCGTATCCATCTTGTGTCAATGGCGGGGTGTGTCGTTGCCGGGTGATTCGAATGTGGCGCGCGACTGTGACCCGTTCTACGTCATCCATCTTCTGTGACGTCAATCGTGGTCCATCCACCTACCACGTGTGTGACGTAACACTTCCAATTTATAAAATTGAAAAAATGGTTGACCGTGAGATTCGAACTCACGACACACAGCGTCTTTCTCGTTCCTAACACAGTCCCTAACCGTTGTGTTATCAAGGCGTATGTATTAATTTCTTATTTGGGGTTCAGTATCATCCGTTGGGTGTCAGTCAAATTAATATTCCAAGATCGATGCCCTGAATTCACAGCATACGAGTGAAATCAAAAGTGTCTATGATTCTTTATTAGTCATAAAATGTATACAGGGGTTGTTTCTTATACGTTTCTTGTTAAAAAGATATTTAGTTTGTTATTTTGAGTGGGACGTCTAAATTTCATATGGTGTGTAAAAAAAATCCATTTGAAAAAAAATCATTTATTATTGATATAATAATTA
The DNA here is from genome assembly GCA_963921935.1 of Galeruca laticollis. Classification (NCBI taxonomy): domain Eukaryota; kingdom Metazoa; phylum Arthropoda; class Insecta; order Coleoptera; family Chrysomelidae; genus Galeruca; species Galeruca laticollis. Next base: position 211,365,011 of record OY998175.1, on the reverse strand, counting down.
CAAAGGTAATGCAATATTTAAAAACCATTGTCGGAGACGTTGTACATTTCTGCAGGATCCTCCAGTGGCGTGACAGGAATCACGTTCAAAGTTTCCAGTTGCCAATGATGTACCATCAAACTTGCAGACGTCAATAATGATGGGAAAGACACTAAAAATGTGACATTTCTTTTGTAGAAATTCAGCCTTTTGCTGTCCGCGTACGTAAATGAAGTCTGCAGCATACAACAGCTTAGTTTCCAATATTTAATTTATTTTGGTATACTCGATGTCAACTGAAGAGTATCGAATGCCATGCACATTTTTTTCCAGGTATTTCACAGTTTTCTTATCACGCTGACTTATTGTATCAAACGATTGAGGTGGCAAAAACATGTAGTGACTTTGCTTAAAACCAATCTCGATGGTGAGTTCTTTGGGAACAAAGCGTCCATCTACGACGAATCCTTGGATGTCCACGAATGCAACTCTCATGATGATGATTGCTAGAATACTAACGTGCAGTGCAGCAGTACGTTCTAGTTTAAATTCTTAACAATTTCGGTGAGGGGAAAATACTCCATTACACAGTCGTGTATTATGACACAATATACTTTGGTATTTTCGGGGAAACCAATGTTTGCTTCAATGTCGAGTTTTACATCAACTGTAGATGCCTTCATGCTTTCTTCTTGTTTCGAGCAATCGATAACAAACAATGCATGCTTCTTGAAAGAGGAATAATCCAACAGAGGATGCTCCTGTGTTGAATTCATATAACTAGGATAAAATTCTGTATAGTTGAAATAGGCCTCATTGTAATCATTCTTAGTAAAGTCCAACTGCATTCTTTCATTAGGATAATATTACCCATTTAGCGATAGTCGTATACTTTGAATGTCAGCGTTGTCGAATAAAGTTGGGTCGGCAGTGCTGTTGTCACGTTTATTGGTTTGAAAGAAAACCAAAACATAACGAGGTCGTTCGACTGAAGTTGTAGTTTTAACAGCCCATGCTTCACGTCTAGCATTTCTGGTGATGGCTGGTAGTTCATGTATCTCCCACTTTCATTTTTAATTGTAAATATCCACTTACAGTCTGCAATATTTTTATCATTTGGCTTTGGTACTAATGTTCAAGTATTATTAATATCAAGTGAATTAAGTTCACTTTCAATAGCTTGCTCCCATTTTACCTTATCCTGCCTATTTTTAATCTCATCAAAAGAGTTTGGAACAGTATTCATTATTACTTGAGCAAATAACTTGCATTTTTCTAAACTACCTACTTCTTTCATCATATCATATTTTAATCCTTCCACTCCTACGGCAAACTGCTTCAAAATCATTTGTATTTTCTAGTCATGGAAATTTATTACTGGGTTCACAGTCTGAATCTGATTTCTCAATATCAGATTTATTTACACTATCTAGTTTATCATTACCAGATTTACTAAACACGTATGATTTCTCAATATCAAATTTATCAAAGCTATCTGGTTTACAATTACCAGATTTACTTAAACTATCTGATTTTTCAATATCAGATTTATCAAAACTATCCGGTTTATCAATACCACATTTATTACTACCAGATTTTAAATCTGCCGTTAAACCATAAAATTTGTCGTATCTACAATAATATCCCTTACAGTGGCATGCTTTTGTAAACTTTATCATGTACATACACACAATAGAACCAAATACTTTTTAACTCATATGATGTTTTCATTATTTTTAATGCTCTACTTGGAATAATATTGATCATATACGTTGCTATTAAAACTGAATCACCCCAGAAAATTGTATCCAAACAAGATGCGGCTATTATTTGCTTTCTCTCTAATTGTTCTAACCATACGTTCGGCAGTATCATTCAATTGAGGTGTACGCGGAACTGTCAAATGATAAGTGATGCCTTTATTTTTACAATAATTTTTAATTTCATTAGATAAATATTCTCTGCCGTTATCTATGTATAAATAAACTAATTTAAGTTTAAAATGAGCTTCACTTTTAGCTACAAAATCTTTAAATACTGAAAACACCTCTGATTTATGTTTAAGCAAATATACTATGCAATAATGAGTATAGTGATCTAAAAACAAAACAAAATCATCAGTGCCGTCGGAGTGATTGAACCACATACACCCGAATGTACAATAAATAATGCATGGTCTCCTTACATGTTCTCGATATTTGACTTTATTAAAAGATAATCGAGTTTGCTTGCCTTTAATACAAGCCTCACATACGTATTTTATCATTAGGATTAACTTCTATTATTTCTCCTACGATATTATGGTTCTTCAATTTAACATTTTATCTCTACTTATGTGACCTAATCTTTCATGCCAAATATCATAATTTGTTTTCTTATCATGAACTATTTTAACAATATAATTTATATCATAATTATCAATTGTAAATTCTATTTGAGTCAAATTATTTAATGGCTTACCTTGCATTATAAGTTGTCACTTTAATTGCACCCCTTTTGGTTGCTGAGATAGATTCTCCACTTTTGGCAACTGAAATTTTAATCGGATTTTCAAGAGACTAAAAACTTCTAGTAATATCCTCTCTATTTATGATGTGATCTGATGCCCCGGAGTCTAACAAGAAGATAATTTTATTACTGCTTGACTCAAGTAAATTAATTTCCCCAGCCATAAATGTTACACTGGTTTCGGAAACAATAACTTGAATACTTTGAACGGCTTTATTTCTTTTCTGCTTATTGTACTTTTTATTTCTTTTATAATAAATGCAATTTTTCATTATATGTCCTATACGACCCCGCTGATAACACATAGCTTTGGAGTAGGCCTTAAATGAGTTTTTCAAGTTTTTAAAAGGCCTATGACCATTTTTAAATTTCGATCCACCATTTCGATGGAAACAACGTTTACTTGCATCGTACTTGTCATTGTTTTCTGCCACTAATACTTTTAGACTTGTGTCACTGTTTTGTCCTTTAATTTTAATTTCATTATTCAACAAATGCGTTTTTACAAAGTCCAAATTTAATTGATCTTTCGATAACGTTGCAATTGCAGTGAATATTTCCCTCATGTGTAAAAAATCCCATAAGAGGAGTGCAATTATCTATTGATTACAGCGGTAACTGCGATAATTGCATTGTTTACGTATCCACTGTAATCCCATTGTGAATCCATGATAATTAAAAATAAAATCAGTTTGACAAGTAAAGTCAAAAAATATTTTTAAAAATGTCTCGTTTCGGATGTGATTCATGGGGAATTATAGAAAATAAAGTGATTGAAAGCGAACCAAATAACACTAAACACAACAGACAATTCGTGTGGCGACAGTTTATGAGCTTCTGTGCTAAAAAATATACATTGGATGGAACAACACAAATCAACGTTTTGGCAGAAATATTAACGGACTGGGCATTCAATATGCGTAAGCAAAATGGTGAAGGGTACAAGGAATTCACTGTTAAAACAATTTGGAACGTCACCGCAAAATTACTAATGAATAAGTTTTTCACCGAATATAATAGTATATTACGTAACGTGTGTTGTAAGAAGCATTTTACGCACGAACGGAAAAGTTACGCACGAAGCCGCGTATCGAAACAATTGTCAATTTTTTAGAATTTTCAACAATTTTTATTATATTGTGGTATTAACTAGAAACCGTGAGTTTCATTTAAAACACTAATATGAGTAGATTCCACGAAGTAAGGGTCGAGACAGTTAATTTCATGAAGAAATAGTGACAAAAATGCGTGGTAACGATGTACCACAGCACTTTCAAACATCTTCAGCCGTTAATGTACCGGTATCTGCATTGTCTAATCAGAACACAAAGAATTATTACAATTGTGTATTTCATTGCAATTCCTGCGACTTTTAGTTTAGGTTTACTTTTAAAAAAATCGTTTTATTATATATTTCCGTTCTTTCTATTAAAAATAGTTATGAAAAAGTCGTATTATTGGGTCTTTTTATTTTGTTTGTACCTAACAGCATGTTTTAAAAGGGATATTTTGTATTAAAAAAAAAGAAATAGGAATTTAATATTTAAACCAATATTTGTATTCGGGAAATATTCCCCCGAATTACACTCGTGCATCAAAATAACCAGATAATTTTTCATTCGAGCGTGTTGTCTTGGAAAAACTGCATTCGATCATTTTCATATTTTGTTAAGACCCCTCCACCTTCGGTGTCGGGCTCTTTCTCCAAAATATTAAAATGAACTCATGCAGTTTTTAGACAACATGCTGTCATGCAAAATTATCGGTATTTTTGATGCACTTGTGATAACACCATCAAATGAAGATGGAAGTGTATTTAATAAATGAAGTACTTTATTTGCTTCGTCTAATTTTGATCCAGATGCTAGTAAATTATTGACGTGTCTGTCAAATATGGAAAAATGTTCCATCAGAGACATATCAGTTACTAATGGCTAATTCCGCACGTCGGAAAACTTGTTCTGTCATAAATAGAATCTAATTTTTCGAAAATGTTTTTATCATAACACTATGCGCAACATCATTTTTCTTTATCCATTTACTCTCTGGAATAATAGGAATATCTTCATCGATAATATGAAGTATATGACGCTCTTTTAATAATAGACACACTCTCTTCTTCCACACACTGTAATTTAATCCATTAAAAGGAATTATTCCTCTTTCTTACTTTAAAGTTTCCATTTCATACACTCACTATAGTTTAACTCACTTTTTTTCATTGAACACTAACTTTTATTTTTTCATTCCACGATTTAATTATTCAGCGATATCTGGGCCCATAACCTGTAGGAAGTTATGGAGAGAATAATCGTGATATAATTAAAATAACATCAATGTTTGTTATCGATAATCTTTATTATAAAACCGGGAAAACGTCTTTACGCGTAAGAAACTTGTCGCTTACTCTCTTATTTCTAAAACTCTATTTCACATTTCACAGAACATGTGTTAAAATGGTCACTTATCTAAACAATCCACAGAATAATTTATCTAACCCATTGTCAGAAAAGCAGGTACTAAAAAGATAAAATATTTCTTCGAAAATAGAATTTATAATAAGTAATAAAAGTTCAAACTAACATTGATTTTTGTTCAAAGAATTCAACAGTATAAATATATAGAGTGTCCCATATAAGAAATATAAGTAGGTATCATATTTTCCTAGTGAGACCCCTAAAAAAATGTGCGCCACTGAACTCTTCGATAATATATCTATCAAAAGTTCCAAATAAAGTTTTTTAATATTTTTCTTAAAAAAGAAAATCTAGAACCCTGTCGTTTTCGACACTTTTCAACAATCGCCCTGTATTTCTCTAATAAAGGGACCTATTAAAGATTTGATTGGACAATCGTTACTTTAACAAAAAAGAAGTCATAACATCTTAACTACATTTTTCTATCTCTTCTAGTTTGCGGTATACTCTGCATAACATACCAATTTGGAACACCCAGTACATATTTATTTATTGAAAAGCCTTTTTAATTTTTTATTTTGGTCTCTGTATTGTTCACTAATTATCAAACAATATATTTTCATCCACTTTGTATTATTTCAAACGGTGGGAACATATAGAAGGTTTCGCTTCTACCTAGTTCGTAAAATCATAACATTCAGTTATCTTGTTTTGTGTTCGTAACGTTTGTGCGCTGTTAGAAAAGCAGGACTTTTAAGTGGATTATTCAAACGAGAAAGTACATCTGTAACTTTCTTCTAATTATTGAGATGTACTCGTTTTAAGTGCATACGCCGTTGGAAGCATTATTTTTATTATGCATAACGGTAACAAAAATACTGATAAGGTAAGTTAATTTTCCATCCTAAGAATATTTTTATAAGAAAAGTCATGAATGTATGAATAGATCGTCTAAGAATGGGTCAGAAAAGTATAACGAGATTGAGGTAGTACAAATCAAAAACCGGGAACAATTAAAAGAATTATGGATGAAATCCTCTGACAAAGTCACAACTAAATTTTATATCTAATACCCATGAAGAGTATCATAACAAAATTTTATTCACCTTATTTTGAACGATCAAAACAACGCGTCTAACGTTCATTATCAATATTACTGACAAAACATTGCGAAAAGATAATAGTGCTTTGGAATATTTCTTAAAAATGAATAACATCATCAAAAATGAATTTATTCGATTTATATCTTTTTCATTACATAATCCTAAAAATTGCTTTACAATGGATGGAATTTTACGCCAAATTTTGAATTATGTGAATGTTAAGCTTTAGTTCGAGGTGCCATATCACATTCGCTAGAGCTAGTGGATGTTTTATTAAAAGATTTAGTTAACCCTATATGAGTTCTGACAATGAAACATAGCAACCAACTTAGTGAATTCCCAACATGGGTAAGTTAATCTTTAATATATTGTTTATGGTTTGGGTCATTTAATTTCTTTTTAACTTAGATTAAAATGAAGTTGATACTGCGGACATTTAAATTATATCCCTAATACATCCACTTTTCAAAGAAGTCATTAGATCATTTTATTTTAGCAGGGTAGAAAATTTTATAAGGGTGCATTAGACAATGTGTTTGCTTATCATCACTTAGGTAAATAAAATGATTCTCTTTCTTTTCGATTTCTAAGTGAATGATTTTATGTAAATAATGTCAAGTGCAACATGTTTCTTTCATCTTGTTATTGCAAGTATAGTTGTACTCAAAAAAAAGTACTAGTATTAGAATGAGAGACTAACGTCATCCTATTTGCGTAAAACCGGCTAGGTGTATTGGAGGCTATCAAATGTCATAGGTTGTCAAAAATATATAATTGTTCTTTATACAACTATTGAATGTAAATATCCGAATAAATAGGCATGATTTTTTATTCACCGGTAGATCCACCAATTTACCAACTGCGTTTTTATATTCATTGATGGATTTCAGTTTGAAGAAATGACGCGTTCATTTATTACCGTTATATCAACCAAAATTGTAAACCATTCCAGCGGTGTTTCGAGGTAGTCGATAAATTTGGTGTTTGGTGGACTAAAAAATGACAGCTTAACCTCAAAAAAACATGCCTATTATTTCATACTCGGAAGTATCAGATGAACTTCTACTCCGAGATCTGGAGGCTAAAATAACTACAACACTTTTCAAAGTATTATCATACATTTCGCCAATTTTTGCGAATAACAACAATCAGGGCCGTACCGAGGCACACTTTTTTTTTGGGGGGGGGGGAGGTAAAAGACAAAAAACCAACAAAATTTTTGTATATGTATTAATATCAACAAGTATAGGCTTTAACATATTAAAAATGCAACCTACTAGCAAAATCTTAAAAATTCAAATTCAAACTATTAAATTATAATACTTACAAAGTATAGCTGTTTGAAAAATAGGAACAAAAACACCTTACTTAAGAAAAATAAACGAAATCAGTTCAAAAATATACATACCGCAAAACGGGGCGACTTTATACCATTTTTGGAATATTCGATACCCTACCGCCGTTTATTTACCTTTCTAATTCAAATAACAATTATTTTAGATTACTTTGAGGTGGTGGCTATTGGATATAACGCTTTAAAAAGTTGTGCCTAAGGCTTTCGTTTGTGTTTAACTAACGCTCGACGTTAATGATTTCCAATTTTGACCACGTATGACAATCCAATAATCCCAGCCGGTTTAAAGCAAATAGGATGACGCTTGCGTCTTTTTCTAACGTGCACCCTTTTCTTAATACACCTGTACGCAGGCCCGCAACTAAGGGGGTAGGGGCGAAGGGGGCAGTAGCCCCGGGTGCCATACAGAAATGGGGGCGTGCCGAAGGCGCTCTCGTACCTTTATTTAGGCTGCATCTGATTTTGCATCACAATATTTCAAAGATATTAATTGTGACGAATTATTATCTGAAATATTGAGTGCTAAAACAATATTAACAACAATTAAAAATATTACAAATTTTTCACACCAAGACACGTTTCAGTCATAGGCGCGCGCAGACTTTTTTGTTGGTGGGGGGCCGTTGATTCATTTGAGTGCGCCTATTAAAAATGATAATTAAGCAATAACGCTGCCTTTTCTATAACGCAAAAGTCCATTGCCGGCTCATCGGCGAAATAAAGAAACGTCATTGCCCCATTTTTAATTAAAATATTTAGTAATTTACGCAATTATAAGTCATAGAACAAAATATATTGAACCAAAAAATAAACTAGAAAAACAAAACGTAACATTCGTAACAATACATGGAATCCAGAGGAAAAAGATAGATAATGATAATATCCTATCAACTAATCTACAAACGCATTCGACGTGTTGCTTCGGATAACACTTTGAACTCGTCTATTACATTGTCATAATTCACATTCGCCGTTTTCTCTTGTTCAATGAATAAAAAGAGAAATGAATCGAGTCTCTGTTGTGACATGGTACTCCTCTACTCCTCAGTTTTGATTTAACTTCACAAGAGCAACTAGTAACTGGTATGACAGCAAACATTTTTAAAAGCGTGAAAAAGCTAGTGTATATTTTGTAGTTGTCTGAGGAAAGGATCCAAGCCATCCAATCATCTAGATTAACACATTTAGGAATATAATTATCAAATTTTATTACACTCAGTTCGGCAAGCAATTCTTTTTTTTTATTTTAAATTTCTTTTCAATTACAGTGAAATCGCCCTCATAATTCAATGATAGTACTTTGTTCACACTTTTAATAACGCCTGTCGATTCTTGACTAAAACGTTGGTCTATTCCGGAGCAAATGAATCTAAAAATGGATTAAATGTGTTTATTCTAACAACATCTTTAATATTTTCAAATTCATGTTGATTATCACACATCTGATCAATTTTACGAGGCATTTTTCTTTTCATTGTTTCCGGAATTGTAATACCATGTTTGTCAGATATTTTTTCAACTTCAACATACATTTTATTAAAAAAAGTTACAGAATCCAATCTCAATTTTTGTAAACTTGATTGTAAGCTCTTTTTATAGAATTGATTGAGGACAGTAAATTCAAATTTTCCGTTTGTAATGCTCTGCTTACTTTGAGTATCATTACTAGAATAGGAGCAGTCATATGTAAACAAATCAAGGAATTAAATCAACTGTGCCAGTAATCCCACAGCTTTTATTTCAACATCAGATTGTTTGGTGGTTTCAATAACTTTTTGAAGAGTTTATATCAAACTTTCATAATTATCTTTTACTGCAGAAACCGCTTCAGATCTGCATGCCCATCTAGTTGTTGACAACGATTTCAATGTCTTGAGTGACATATTTATACTGTTAGCTATTTTTTCTAGAATTGCTTGTCTTACGCAACTAACTTCGAGAAACGAATAAACACATTGAATGATTCCAAAAAACTCAAATATTAACTTGTTATTCGAGTGAGAGCAGCAAGCGGAAACTACTTGTTCCCAATGTAATTTCAATGATCTAAGAGCATTATCCAAAGAATTAAAAATGGATTCTGAATTTACAGAATTTGATCTTTGTAAACCTATAAACGTTTCTATAGGTTTGTTTATAGAAGGGTCAAAAAATCGAATTACGATAGACATTTGTTCGTGATGACAACAGTCAGATGTTGCATCTGCTATCAAAGAAATATGTTTTCCATTTAAAGTGAATACGATACTTTGAATTATGACATTATGAATAGATAAAATAATATCGTTTTGGATTTTATTGCTAACGTAAAGTGCATTTTTTGGTCCTTCTGTTAAATGAGCCTTCAGCAAAGGATCATATTAAGAAACAAGGTGAATTAATTCTAAAAAAAGTCCACGCTCAGAACTATTTTTTTTTCTCATTATGGCCACGGAAAGATCTTCCACCTTTTGCTAAATACACTGTAATGTCTATGAGTTTTTTCATTACGTCACGGTTTCGCAGACGTTCTTCATCTTGCTTTTTTAATAGCGCCCCTCTTGAATCATCAAGCAAAGTATCGATACTCCTTGTTTTAGAGTAATTTTTCCAGACACTGAAACTATGTACGTGACATTGGTGAAATTTGATGGAATTTGAATTTCTCTGTAGCACGTTTCCAATTTTTAAAGCCACTTTCAGTGAAACATTTGACAACGTGACCTTTGGAAAGTGCATTTTCCATTGCAAAGAAACGGCAGCAAAAACTAAAGGCAGCATCTTTAGCAGGACTGTATTCAAGCCAATTGTATATTTTATACCAACCATCTTGAAAAATACGTATACTTTTACCGAAATGACTCCTTGGAAAATCATTTAAAACAGGTAGAAACAGTCCAACTGCTAAACGAGCTTCACGTTCTGTACGATCTAATGGCAAATTAAAGATCGGATATTTTCTATGAATATCGCTTGATTTTGCTTCGACTTCGACATTTCCTTAACAAACTGTAATATAACAAATAATAAAAAATTAGAAAGATGGCAAAAAACCAGCTTTTCAAAAACACAATACAATATAATAATAATAATAATAATAATAATAATAGTAATAACATATTCATTCGGGATTATCAAATGGACGCAAACCGACCTTTGAAAACATCAACAGACTTACGAGAACAGAACAAACAAAACATAGAAACCACCACCCACACGCATGCAAAGAAAGAATAACAATAGAAAGAAAAGAGGGAGCAAGAGGAATGATGGATGTTGTCACACTACACACAAACCAGATATAAAAACTCAGAAATTTCTTCTATAGTAAACAATCATTATTACATAGAGCAATTGTACAAGCAGACAGAGAATGCACACCTCTCAACCTCTCGCACACACAGCAAATATACAATACACAAACACAACAGCAGAAGATAGAAGAATGGACACAGAAAAAATTACATGGTAAACATACTTACAACATGAAAAATGAATACATCAGTAAGACAGACTCGTACAAATGGCTCCAAAAAGGTGAACTGTATCCTGAAACAGAAGGCTTCACATTAGCGATCCAGGATCAGGTTACTGCTACAAGAAATTACAAAAAATACATAATGAAAGACCCTAACACCACAGACGACAAATGCAGAAAATGCCACCAATTTCCCGAAACAATCGACCACATTACGGCAGGATGTAAGTTGATGGCTGGATCTGAATATACTAACAGACATAATACAGAGGCAAAGATCATACACCAGCAGCTTGCACTACAACATAAACTCATCACAGAAACGCAACCATATTACACATACACACCACAAACGATATTGGAAAACGAAGAATACAAGTTATATTGGGATATTACCATTCATACAGACAAAACAGTAATGCACAATAGACCGGATATAACATTACAAATCAAAAAAGAGAAGATCACATACATTATTGATATTGCTGTTCCATCTGACAATAATATAAATAACAAATACAGAGAAAAGAAAGATAAATACCAGCAGTTAGCAATAGAAATAGAACGTATATGGAAACAGAAACAAGTAATTGTAATACCTTTTATAATATCTGTTACAGGAATTACCCCAAAAACATTCATCACACACCTCACGCAGTTAAATCTTCCACATTACACCCACATCCAGATACAAAAAGCAGTCATCCTACACACATGCAATATCACTAGATTATTTCTAAACCAAAGATAGAGTAAAAGTAGACTTGAGTGCAAACTCCGTCTGCTATTTATAAGAAACCACAATTGTGAGAAATAGAGACGAATAATAATAATAATATACCTTATTAGATGTTTACTGATCTCTTGTACTCGCTAAGATAGACTATGGGTCCATAGTTTATTCATCGGTACGGAAATCTACGCTGAGTTTACTAGATCCCATACATCATGCTGGTATGAGGTACTCAATAGGTGCATTTCGTACAACACCCATTGTGAGTATTTGTAGTGAGACAGGGATTCCACCTTTACGATTACACCGCCAGAAACTACTAGCAAGTTACATCTCCAGAATACGAGCACAACCCAACCATCGAAATCTTCCGATTCTGTTAGAAGAACACGACGGATATGCTGATAGACCTACTATTACAAGGCCAGCAGGAATTAGAGCACGTGAAACTCTACCACCACTGGAATGGCATGACTTGTCCATTCTTTCCGTAAATGATTTCGAAGTTCCTCCATGGCAGTTGCCAAAAATTTCTATCCGTTTACATCTGACTGCCTTTCCTAAACATTGCACTGCCCCATTAGTCTATCGTCAGCACTTTTTGGACATTTTACACGAATTTCCACATTCAACAATTTTATATACAGACGGATCTAGAACATCGACTGGCACCGGCAGTGCTCTATCCATCGGCGATCAAACATACTCTTGGTCCCTGTCCCCTTACGCATCCATATTTACAGCTGAACTTTATGCTATTTGGCAGGCACTCCAGCTTTGTGGTATAGCAACAATAAATCAAAAAAATATAATCGTCAGTGACTCTCTCAGCGTCCTTGAATCGATTTCGAATCCTTTTTTGGATGATCCACTAATTAAAACGATACTATTTTCATCACCTCCATAATATCGGCAAAAATGTTAAATTCATTTGGGTACCAAGCCATGTCGGAATAGTAGGCAACGAAAACGCAGATACAGCAGCTCGTGACGCTGCTGAGAAAAGGACCGTCGAAGTTAACGTTTTGAGGGCAGATGACATAAAAGGGGAATATAAATTACTATTGAAAGGAATATGGCAACAGGAATGGGATCAAGTGAACAGAACCTAAAGTCAATTAAACCATTTGGTGGGCCTTGGAGACCTCCAGGAGCATTTCCCAGGACTGAAAGAGTGAAGATCCATAGATTGAGATTTGGACATACAGCATTAACGCATGCGTTCCTTCTAGAAGGGCAAGATCCTCCGATTTGTTCCCATTGCGGCGAGTTAATCACAGTATCACATATCATATGTGTGTGTCCAGGGTATGATAATATGCGGCAGATTTTTAACATATCTGAACAGCACACAGATAATTTCGCGAACACTTACAAAATTCAAAATTTAATTAAATATATGAAAGCAATAAACCTATTCAGTGAAATCTAATTTGTTCATAAAACTGAAGTGGTGCTAATGACCACAGAAATCGATGCACCTAAATCGAGAAAAAAAAAGAAAAAAAAAGGAGGTATAAAGAATCAAAGTTAAGAAAGACATCGAACAGGCTATTTCTGACAAATGAGACAAATTTTTATAGAAATCTCGACAATGATCAGAACAACGTAATTACAGATGTGCCATCTAAGGAAGAGGTAAGAGATTTTTGGTCTTCTTTATGGTCTGTCCCAGCAAGTCACAACGCACAGGTAGCATGGATAATAGAGGAGGAGGAAAGAATGAGTCAGTCACCTTCCACCCATGGATGAAGTTCAGATACAAGCAAAGCAGATTGGGGAGATTTTAAAAGAGCTATCAAATTGGAAGTCACCTGGAATTGATGGTATACATAATTTCTGGCTGAAAAGGTTTACATCTATACACCCACATCTAGCTTGTCATTTTAATCGCTTCCTTAATGATCCAAAATACATACCTGCATATCTCTCACGGAGAATAACATACCTGTTACCCAAGGATAACGATACAAAAGACCCTTCGAAATACCGACCAATCACTTGCCTTCCAACTATCTACAAACTCTTAACAGCATGTATATCTAAAGAAATTTACAAACACTGTGAAGAAAATAATATTATATCTTCAGAACAGAAAGGGTGTATCAAAAGGGCACAGGGCTGCAAGGAGCAACTTTTAATAGATGCTGTTATATTCGAGCAAGCCCTACATAAGAAAATAAACTTATATACAGCATACATAGATTATCGGAAGGCATTTGATTCTGTACCACATTCATGGTTAATATCCACTCTCCATATTTACAAAATAGCACCTCCTATTATCGATCTACTTCGTCATCTGATGTCTCAGTGGTCGACACAAGTTCAGCTTAGTTATCATGACGGTACTGTTGTCACTGACTTGATTAAAATCCAAAAAGGAATTTTTCAAGGGGATTCGTTAAGTCCACTCTGGTTCTGCCTTACCCTGAACCCGCTTTCCCATTTATTAAATGCAAGTAAACACGGATTTACCATCAAGACGAACGGTACAGTCCAACAAAAGGTTACACACTTACTATATATGGACGACATTAAACTTTATGCTGGGACCGAAGCTCATATATCAACTCACTACTAACCACTGTAAAAATCTTTTCCCGAGACATCCTAATGGAGTTTGGGCTCAAAAAGTATAGAATCCAGACGCTGATAAAAGGAAAGCATAGTACACACGCATTCGATCTTAACGATGGTAACGCTTTAGAAGCAGAACCAGATTCGGGAAGCGTATATAAGACGGTTGAGGGCAATACTGAAAACAAAACCAAATGCAAAAAATACAACAAGGGCAGTTAACACCTATGCTATCCCCATCCTAACCTACGCATTCGGAATTATTAAATGGACTGGAACAGAAATAGAGGATATCGAGCGAAAAAGTAGAGCTACCTTAACTCAATACCGTGCACATCACCCTAGGGCAGCTATTGAAAGGCTCACAATACCAAGAAACCAAGGAGGAAGAGGTTTACTTGATATCAACTATCTTCATCAAAAACAATGTGCAGGTTTGCAAAAATATTTTATCCAAACACAGCAGGAGTCTCCATTGCACAGAGCTGTATGTCTGGCCGATAGAGGTTATACCTCACTGGATTTAAGTTCAGCTCATCCACAAATCGCTACTCAGAGGGAGCAAGTGGATCTTAAAACGGATACATGGAAAAGAAAAGCGCTGCATGGAAGACATCCACATGATATGTATGTTGAGGGGATAGATACGGAAGCTTCAAATCTGTGGCTAAGTCGTGGCACGTTATTCCCTGAAACAGAAGGCTTGATTATAGGCATACAGGACCAGGTCATTGCCACAAAAAATTATCTTAAATATATTGCGAAAGACCCAAGTTTAACGGATGATAAATGCAGAAAATGTGTTCAAACATCTGAGACAATCCAGCACATCACAGCCTAGCACACTCTGAATACCTACACCGCCACAACTGTGTGGCCAAAATTATTTACCTGAAACTAGCATCTATCAACAAACTCTCAGAAGACCCGGTACCGTATTATCACTATACACCTGAAAATGTCTTGGAGAATGAGAGCTTCCGTCTATATTGGGACAGAACGGTACTAACGAACAGAACGGTGGTGACAAACCGTCCTGATGTTATTCTCCTTGACAAATCACGAAAAATTACATATATTATTGATGTCGCAGTCCCTAACTCCAACAATATTAATGAAACTTTTCAAACTAAGTTAACTAAATACGCAGACCTGGCCTTCCAGATTAAACAACAGTGGAAACAAGACAGTGTAATAATCCTTCCATTAATTATGAGTACAACTGGAATAATACCCAACTCTCTTACAAATAATCTAACAACCCTCGGTCTGCAATCAGCATTAATAGCTGATATGCAGAAAACTGTGATACTTAACACTTGCCGGATTGTTCGTAAATTTTTAAATGTACAATAGTCAGTGCTCTTCTTGCAGACCGCCGATGAATACGAAGAGACCGCCATAAGCGAGAATAAACCACAACAATAATAATAATAATAATAATAATAATAATAATAATAATAATAATAATAATAACACATCCTTCATCGGACACCTATCAGAACTCAATCTACCCGCAACCATACACAACCAAACACAGAAAGCCGTAATACTGCAAACATGCAATATTGTTAGATCATTCCTCCGACATCAATAGAGTCCTCCTATAGTTGGCCTCCACCCGTATAGGCGGAACACACCAGGACGGACCTGTGCCTCAGTTCCAATAATAATAATAATAAACAACAATAAAATAATAATAATTATTATCATCGTAGTGTTACTTGGTTATTTTAAATCACGCGTGAAGGTGTTGTCGGCCTATCAGCGAAGGTTGCGCAGATTTACACCCTGATACATTAGTCTTGAACACTGACATTTTCAAATAATTATGATTTTATAGAAAACCATTCCAGTAAATTCGTAGAAAAGTAACTATATTTGAACTATCACGTTTGAAATAGATTATTGTACACTACAGCCGAAGAGCCATTACATACAAAACGTGCAAGACGTGCAATGGTTTTTTTCAAGACTCATATAGATAGGTATATTATGCAGAATAGACAATTTTATCTTACCTTCTGTTTGACTAGCCATAGCACTAGCACCTAATGTGCTTTGAATATCAGCTACATTGCTAGTTGGACTCTTAGTTGAAAAAGTTGGATTATCAGCATTAGCATCATCATCAGAATTTCCTGGAGGCATCACTTTCGCGAAAAACGAGCGAAGATCGCCACTGATTTTTTTCATAATTGTAAGTAGTAATCCAAAATCTTACGAATTACGAATACCTAGATAGATGCTGTATCTAAGATACACAGCAAATAGGCATGTAACAGTCTATAGAACGACAAGCACTCACTGTCAGCAGCGAAATCGAAATGAAGATACAATACATAGAAACACTTAAAATATCAAATCGGAATCTTTTGATGAAAAAACAAAGAGCCCTGCCCGCCGAAACATTGCTTTTGCATATTGCCGCCCTTCAATTTCTCGCAATTCATTTTCAGAATAAAAAACTGCTTCCTCGTATCATTGCGGCTACCCCTTTCATTTTTTTAGTGTGCGGCACGTGCAACGAAATTCCGCTCTCAGTGTCGGCTCAGCTCCTTTTGCCATGATTTCAAAAAGCCGACAAAGCGGTATCTTTAGCGGCATTGGTGTCGACAAAGGCGGCACGCGTCGTAAAAAGATAACAACAGTAGGTTTATTTATATTTGTTATGATTTCAAAAGAACGTTAAAATTTAAATATTATAAAATGTTTTTAACAGATTGATATTTTGAGGAATTGGGGTGGACCGATTAGGGTGGGCCAAGGCCCACCCTGCCCCCTTGTAGGCACGCCTATGGTTTCAGTTAGTCTTAGATTACAAATTAGTAGCAAGTTTCCCCAATATGTCAATAGCATACCGAATATTTTTGACAATGACAGTAACTTCTGCTACTTGCGAAAGATCATTTAGCAAAATAAAATAAATAAAAACATATCTGAGATCATGTATGGGCATGGACCCAGAGAGATTAAGCAATTTGGCACTGATTTCTATAGAGCAGTCGATTGCTAAAAAACAGACCTATTGGTGTGTTAAATAACGTTAACTTTCTTCGTGTACCTCCAGCTGGAAATACGCGTTTTTTAAATCAATTACCGAGAATATACAACCTTCTGAAATAGAAGCAAATATTTCCTCAACAGTGGGCAAAGGATAATAATTATTTTTCAATAACCGGATTTATAGTATTTTTAAAATCTCCACATATACGTATCATACCATTTGTTTTAGGTACTAATACAATAGGACTAGTCCACCGTTTCTAAGATATTACTTTTGATTAAATCACTAATTTCCTTTTCAACCTTATCATTTAGTACAAAAGGTATTCTATAGGGTTTACTAAACTTAGGTACTGACCCCTTTTTTATTTTAATATTTGCTACAAACTCTTTTATACTCTGATTTCTATTAAACACATCATGATAATTTTTTAATAAATCAGTTAAAAGGAAAGTATGATCACTAGTTACATTATGTATTTCAATTGTTTTATCCGGATTAACAAAGGACTTCCTATCTGGTATTAATACATTTAACCATGCCCTACCCACTAAACAAACTTGAGATTTAAACTTGACAATTTTCAAACTTAACTTTGTTTTAATTGTACCAAATTTGACATTAACATTTGCCTGCAACACATTATCTTGTACTTATCCAAACAATGTTTTTAATTTGATATTTACTTTAACTACTTTTATATTTGGAAATAGTTTTTTAAACATCTCAAACATCGTACTATCAGACACTGTATCAACTTCAAAACTCATTACCTGATTTTGTATTCCTAACTTTAATATGATAGGTTCTCATTTTGAATTTCCTACCATTTGATTGACTTCTTCTTCTACTTGAGTTGTCCAATTGATTTCGAATTCATCTTCTAATTCTGATTCGCTACTTTCCCTTTCTAAAAAGTTAACTCTTCCTCTGCATAAGGGTGATTTTTCAATGTGACCCGTAACGTTACAATTAAAACATTTCCATGACTTCATATTGTTTTTGATCCTTATGAAATTTAAGACATCTCTGACATTGATTTTTATTCATTCTGTGTGAATTGGCCTGGCTCTCACTTGTCGTTGGACTTTGATTTTCAGACTGGTTAACGCTATATCTGTTGCGAGAAAAACTTGACTTGCGTCTTGATACTTATTATTTCTACCGTTTTCAATTGACACTTTATTTATTAATTCGGGTCCCATGATCCTTGCCTGTCCTTCAGCCAGCTCCATACTTGGCTATCTTGACTGATTTGTCATATGTTAAACCGTCTTCGGACAACAGCTTTCTTTTTATTGCCTCAGACTTTAGCCCACTGACAAATTTGTCTCTAAGAGCTTCGTTCAAAAATGTCCCAAATTGACAATATTTCGACAATTTCTTCAACTTCTCAGTAAAGGAGGTTAAGTCATCCAGACTATCCTGCGAATAATTATAAAATTGGTATCTCTCCGCAATTACTAGTCTTTTTGGGCTATAATGAGTTACTAGTATATTCTTCAATTGTGTATAACTTATTGTGCTTGGTACTTCTGGTGAAATTAAATCTTTAATTGCCCCATACGCTTCTCCGCCAACTAACGTTAGAAATAAGGGCACTTTTTTATCGTCGCTAACTCCATTGCACAAGAATAACTGTTCCATACGCTCTAAATAACTATTGATGTCCGATTCTTTAGGTTTGAAGGCCTCGATGGTACCAATTAGCGCCATTTTGTCTATCTAAGTGGATTGTCACGATCAAGTATTTTAGTATTACGTCCACGAACAAAGACTACTAGCACAGAATAAACTAACTAGACAGACTCTTCTTTAGGATCCCATCCTCGTCGCCAATATGTTATGTATTTTAGGGCTCCAATAAAACTCACAATTAGAAAGATTAACACGTTTATTTTATACACTGAGTTACCGCCCACTAACTGAGGTGACAGGGTTAAGACATTGACATTATTCTTAATTCAGTCTACAATCGCGTTCACGGTAACTTACCCAATTATACAATACTTAGGATAATGGACTGTTCTCTTTAATAACAGTTTGTGAAGTGCCAAAAAACTTGAACCACTCTATAACAGTTATACGAAATTCTATTTTTTATTTGAACATCTAGTTAACCTTTACTATATGACACTATGGTTGCTATTAAAAAATCCTATAAATAACTTATTAAGTGCACTCGATAATGGTTATACGGAATTCTTAAAGAGTGTATCTAATAACAGTTATTCAGTGGTGTCCAACAAAGTGACATTAATAACTAGTCCAGGAAATCTGGGTAGGTAAGCGTCATTTCGAGGTAACGGCTGATACTTGGTAAAAAGTTAGTAAAAATGGTGTACAACAAAACTTAACTTATGCGACCTCTCAAATCGGACTGGAACATTGTTTATGATTCGATTTACACTCATTTTTCATGCCTTTTGTAGATTTTTCAGGTATATCTTTTTTCTCGTGCATAGTACAGACAAAAAGTTAAATACTTGTTTTTTCTTCTTTTAAAGACCTACAATTCTAGACCTTACACGTAAAAAAAATTGATTTATTCAAAAGTTATTGGCAAATAAACAACTGATAACGTTATTGTTAATAAATAAAAATATAATGAGCATTTTTTACACTAACACTTCCACATCACGCTTATCTATTCTCACTCATTAAAAAATGATACTCACGAAAGATGGAGTCTGTAAGTTCAATAGTTTATGAATTATGGCCTTATAAACAAATTAACTAAAAATTGACTTGCAGAGTTCTGTAAGCTATGCGACCTCGCGCCAATTTTTTCACTGTTAGATTTCATAATAAGACATCGATACCCATCATTGTTTTTTAAAAAAATACATTTTTGCAACAACGCGAATTTTTTTCATATTTGGCTTAGTTGTATAATTAATTTGACACTATATCCGCCGATTTTTGTCGAGAATTAAGTACGCACATAGGAGGGGCATGGAAAGAGCTATAATTGAAAAAAATACGTTAAGATTTATTGACAAACGACTGAGTTACGGACAATCGAAGTCGGAGGCCTGTCAGTCAACAATTTATGCGAGTATCGAAAAACAAAACTTTAGCTCGACTACACTCTCTGAGGTTCACCGTACGACTGCCAACACAAAATACGGACGATGATAGAATGAAAAGCTAGGCGTTCCCCCCACACCGCTGACACGCAGTAGCCAGACGAAATATCCGCCCGCTGCTGACTTTCGAATTTTTTTTTGATGGGGTTGCAATTTAGGCGACGTCTTGCTATTTCGTACAATAAAAGTACATTGGCTAAAAATTTTAGGGATATTTTTTGTTACAGAACTCTGCAAGTCAATTTTTAGTTAATTTGTTATTAAGGCCATAATTCATAAACTATTGAACTTACAGACTCCATCTATCGTGAGTATCATTTTTTAATGAGTGAGAATAGATAAGCGTGATGTGGAAGTGTTAGTGTAAAAAATGCTCACTATATTTTTATTTATTAACAATAACGTTATCAGTTGTTTATTTGCCAATAACTTTTGACCAATCAATTTTTTCACGTGTAAGGTCTAGAATTGTAGGTCTTTAAAAGAAGAAAAAAAAAGTATTTAACTTTTTGTCTGTACTATGGACGAGAAAAAAGATATACCTGAAAAATCTACAAAAGGCATGAAAAGTGAGTGTAAATCGAATCATAAACAATGTTCCGGTCCGATTTGAGAGGTCGCATAAGTTAAGTTTTGTTGCACACCATGTTTACTAACTTTTTACCAAGTATCAGCCGTTACCTCGAAAATACCGCAAAATGATCATTTTGGCTCTGATTTTCCTGGACTAAACCGTAATAATGGGCATACTTGATGTCTATTTTTGCAAGTTTCTAATGTAACGAAATAGCACAATAGTGTAGTCCCTGAATCCGACTCTGTCTAAGCCATGTATAAAAGTTGAAATTTTGGCGGATGCGCAGGGATTTCTTAGAACTGTTTACGATTTTTTGTGGCTATCTTATCTAGACATCGTTTTTGTGACCAGTCTTATCTAGAAAATTCCAGGGAGCCGATTGCTTTTGTGTAAACCGCAATCTAGAAAAATCTAGTAAAAAGGCATTAATATATAAAGGACCGACCAGCGGGAAAAGTTAGTTTATAAAGTGATCTCGTGATATAAATAGAGAACAAGTAAATAGTCTAAGTAGTGAAGTGTTTATATAAATTAAGTGAATATACTGTGTATATAATATAAATTAGTGAATAGTGTAGTGAATAAATAAATTAAGTTAGTAGACATAACGTGTGTGTATAAACTTATCCCACCCGTAATAAAAACGTTTAAATAAATAAGAAAAACATTACATTGGTGTCGGGTGTGGGGTAATATAAATAAATATCTACGTAAAAATGGCCAAGAGACTAAGTGACCTGAAAATGACTGAACTAAAGGCAGCATTGGAAAATCGCGAGTTGAAAACGTCCGGTAAAAAGAAAGACTCAAAGTGGCACTGGTAAGTGATGGCTTCGATCCAGAAATATTTTTATTCAATGACGCGGCTTCCACCTAAATCTCGTCATTTTCTGCCATGGAAGAGAAAATTTCAACGAACGTGAAAAACGATATTTCTAGTATAAAGAACGATATCAATGCTAACATGGACGAAAAAATTTCAACTATCAAAAACGATATTTCTGTTAATGTGAAGGATAATATTTCTACCTGGAAGAACAATGTATTTGCCGATATCTTATCAAAGAAATCAGACATTGCCACTGACGTCGAAAATAAAATTTCGTCGCTAAAATCGGATATTGAGAAGAAGATGCCAATGGTGGAAAACCAGATGGACAAGAAAATCAAGGAGTTAGAAACAAATATGACAGATTCAAGAGCTGAAGACACGCCAGCGGAAGAAGAGAATACCGAGCAAACAAAACCTTACAAGCCAGAAACACACCCT
Source organism: Galeruca laticollis (assembly GCA_963921935.1). Classification (NCBI taxonomy): domain Eukaryota; kingdom Metazoa; phylum Arthropoda; class Insecta; order Coleoptera; family Chrysomelidae; genus Galeruca; species Galeruca laticollis. Next base: position 211,342,937 of record OY998175.1, on the reverse strand, counting down.
AAGTAGTTAGAAGACATTGGTAGTTTTACCCGAGTCAAGGCCCCAACGTTCGATGGAAAAATGTCGAGGACCAATTATGTGAAACAGTCTGATGCAGCAGCTAGAGTGAATAATTGGTCAGATAAGGAGAAGGCAATGAACTTAACCATCGCGCTTCACGGAGATGCCTTAGATGTACTTCAGACGATACCTCTTGAAGAACCGGATGACTTTGAGCAGCTGAAAAAAAAATCTAGACATGCGACACGAACATTTGGAACATTTGTACAGATTCCAGCTCAGGAACCGAAGGCGGAAACGTGACGAAACACTTCAAGAGTATGAACTGGATATTGCCCGAGTAGTTTGATTTGCTTATCCATCAGCACCAGTTAACATGATGGAATGTTTATGCATCCAGGCCTTTATTGACGGCTTACGTGACCACGATATGGAGAAGACGCTTCGATTAGCCCAAAAAGCCGAAGAAAATCAGGTGCTGTAATTGTGGCGAGCTAGAGCATGCACGCCCATGCCATACAGGAAGAAGGTGACGATAACAGACTTGACCAGATCGTCAACTTGTTGAAAGGTATGGTAGACAAGAAGCAGAAGAAAATCAGGTGCTGTAATTGTGGCGAGCTAGAGCATGCACGCAGTTAGTGTAAGCGTCCTACGACTCCTGCAAACCAAGAACCTCTTAAATACAAAGCAGCCACGAAGGGCTCGCGGTACAACAAAGGTAGAACCATGCAGGAAGAAGATGACGATGACAGAGTTGACCATATCGTCAACTTGTTGAAAGGTATGGCAGACAAGAAGCCGAAGAGATCAAATTCCGGAAGTGTGGCGAGCTAGAGCACGTACGCAGTCCGTCTAAACGCCCCAAGAACTCTAGTCACAGGAGAAAACAGACACTGGTCACCCACCAGGATCAGAGAAGATCAGGAGAATGATCCTTACCTAAAGAAGATTCGGCAATGGAAGGAAGAAAATCGGCGATCTACATGGCAAGGAGTGTCAAGATTTTCACCGACACTCAAGACTTATTGGGCTCAGTGTGACTCCCTTGTCCTGGAAGAAGGGCTGTTGAAAAGAATCCTTGAAAACGATGATGGTTCCGCGATGAGGAGACAGCTAGTTATCCCTAGAGCGGGAGTAGCTGAGGTACTGAAGAAGTTACACGGCAGGCCATCTGGGAGTAAAGAAAACCCTTCAGCGAGTCCATGAAAGGTTTTATTGGATGAACAGCTCCGACGATGTGAAGGACTGCTGTAAGAAATGTACGAGTAATGGACCACATCGCAAGAGAAAGGCACCTACGGAATAGTATAGTGTTGGAAACCCTTTCAAACGGATTGCTTCCGACATCGCTGGACCATTTCCGATGACAGAAAATGGTGGTAAATACATCCTGGTTATAATGGATTATTTCACAAAGTGGGTGGAAATTTACGTGATCCCGAATCAAGAGACCACAACTGTCGCGGATGTATTGGTGAAAGAATTTATCAGCCGATATGGAGTGCCCTTGGAAGTCCATAGCGACTAGGGAAGAAATTTCGAAAGCCATCTATTCCAGGAGATTTACGACAAGCTGGGAATGAAGAAGACCAGGACAACAGCATTACATCCACAGTCAGACGGAATGGTCGAGAGAATGAACAGGACTATTGGAAAATACCTGTCCAAAGTAGTTTCCAGCCATCAGAGAGATTGGGACCAGTATATTTCCCTATTCGCATTGGCTTATCAATTTGCCGTCAATGACAGCCATCAGAGAGATTGGGACCAGTATATTTCCCTATTCGCATTGGCTTATCAATTTGCCGTCAATGAGTCCACGGGTGAAACACCTGCGAAAATCCTGTTTGAACGTGAAATGAGGCTTCCTTGTGACCTGGAATTTGGCTGTCGGCCTGGAGAAGATCTAGCAGGAGAAGACTACGTGATCCAATTGAGAAGAAGGCTGGACGATATTCATGAATTAGTTCGAACAAATCTTCAAGTTGCCAGCGACAGAATGAAAAGTCGGTACGACATGCAGGCCGCAGTAGGTAGTTTTAAAGAAGGAACAAAGTATGGTTACACAATCCGACGAGGAGAAAAGGATTTTCTCCAAAATTACAAAAATCCTGGGAAGGTTCATACCTAATCAAGAAAAGGATCAATGATGTTATATATCGCATAAGCAAGATCCCCAACGGAGAAACAAAAGAAGTTCACCAAAACCGACTAGCGCCATTCGAAGGAGACCATGACCTAGAGAAAGGAGTAAACCATATTCGAGATGTGTCTGACCCTACCTTCGATGAATTTATGGGCGCGTATGGAGGTACCGGGAAAGCTAGATATGGACTCACTTCAGAATAACGACAAGATTTGTTCACTCTCCCGGAAGATTATTCACTGACATACAACATCCCCGTCCGTATCAAGAACGCACGAGAGTTGGCAACCGTATTTCGAAAGAAGTTCGGGCAATTAGAAAACCTTGAAGACCAGATTCCAGCTCCTGGCAAGACACTGGGACTGAAACACAATTCGCGGTATGTCTTCTACGTGGTAACATTGTAACGACACAGTCGTCTGAACATAAAATAACCCCGATAAATAATCAGAAAACAGAACTCTACACGAGCCAAAACTAGACAGAGTTGGGCACCCAGCACCGAGAGGGCAGCACCTTCGCCTTTTCGCTAATAACTTGACCGATACTACCAAAGCAGACGTTCTACGATACACCAGGTAAGCTCTACCGTACGATAGGAAGCTTCAACTGAAAATAACCGAAGTGTTGCACTATATTCCGGAGCGTGTTGAGCTTAGGAATCGTGAAGACATAAATATCCCGCTTCTCGTTGACCCCTCGGTGTGCGTTGAACTCGAGGCTAGACGCTAAGCGAACCTGTATATCGGACGAAGTCCTAAAGCGTGTTGAGCTTAGGGCGGAAGCCAACTACCCTAGGTCAAGCCCTGCAGCGTGTTGAGCGCAGGACCGAGGTCTTTCCGATTAGCCGAAGTTCCCGACCTCCGAGATCACGCTGTGCGTTGAACGCGGGATTTCGACCCTGACACACACACCTTTTTGGTTGTAGGAACCTAGCGTCCCAGTGAGGAATCTGGACAACCGAGAAGAATAATCCGCGACCCAATCCGACGACCACCCTAGAGGGACTGCCCGCCTCCAGGACCAATAAATCTTGTATATATACTTATTGTACAGAGTTTTAGGTTTTAATTGTAGATATTTATTGTAGGTTGAATAAAGAAATATATCTAACCATCCAACCCCTTTTATGCTCTACCACACTGACGAACCCTTACACATGGCACCCGAGCAGGTGTCACAACTTAAAAAGAATTTCAAGATCGATCTACCTACCGCGATGTGTGGGAAGCACTTCGAAACCTCCGAGACCATGTGTTGGAATCCAGTGTGGAGAAACTGGCTATGTCTAATTTGCAGCTACAACCCCCGTTATCAGTATCCGATGAAGACGGTGCCCTGTTATTTCCATAAGATCGGAAAGTGTAGAAATGGGACCAGTTTCCGATTCAAACATCCAGTCTCGGCTACACCAAAGTTCCAGGAGGAACTTCCATTTAAGGAGGGGGTAATGTTACGAAATAGCACACTAGTGTAGTCCCTGTATCCGACTCTGTCTAAGCCATGTACGAAAGTAAAAATTTTGGCGGATGCGCAGGGATTTCTTAGAACTTTACGATTTTTTGTGACTATCTTATCTAGACATTGTTTTTGTAACCAGTCTTATCTAGTAAAAAAGGCACTAATATATAAAGGACCGACCAGCGGGAGAAGTTAGGTTATAAAGTGATCTCGTGATATAAACAATGAACAAGTAAATAGTCTAAGTAGTGAAGTGTTTATATAAATTAATGTAAGTGAAAACACTGTGTATATATTATAAATTAGTGAATAGTGTAGTGAATAAATAAGTTAGTTAAGTAGACAAAACGTGTGTGTATAAATTTATCCCACCCGTAATAAAAACGTTTAAATAAATCAGAAACACATTACACTAATAACTGTTATTCAATTTTTGCTAACCATTAATGGAAATTTCTTTCAGTGCGAGACTGAAATTTCTCTCAATATTGGAACTACTTATTTACACTACGAATTAACTAATTTATTCAAAATTTAAAAAATAGATGCGATATTTAAAGTTTAGTTTATTTGCTTTATTATACACGCTTATATTAATTAGCTTGACCTGTATGTAACGGAATCTTTCAAATTAATTTTCACCAATTTCAAGAAGTCTGTTTAACTTGAAAATTTGCACAGGCATCAAAGGCCGTCGACAATACAATAATCTCATAACTGCATGTAAAAATCCTATCTCGGATCGTCAGGATAAGAAAAATTTCATTTTTTATTTACACCTGCGCAACTGCCAAAAATTTAAATAAAGTCGTTTGAACATAAGATATTAGGCTGTATTTATAAAAATGAAGCATTTACTTTCAAGTAAAGGGTAGAGGTAAAAGGTTTTTCTCTAATTCTTATTCATAATCTCTACCTTTTCATTGCAAGGAAATGCTACTGATACAGTAAAAAGTACAGAGATTAGCCGTTAGCGATTACAAACCTGTTTAAACTTGCAATATGCAATGAACTTGTTCTGCCATAGCAGTTTATTTTGTTTGTTTTATACTTAAAAAGTGTTCGCAAGTAAATTGAAGTGTTTTATACTTCTGACTTATTTGTGAAGTATTGAAATTCAACATATGTAAAATGACTGACACACTTAGTGAAGGGGTGAAGGGGAAGGTAGCGAAGATGTGACTACTGAGATTATGTTTATTGCTGAAAAAATCCAAGCATTTCCGAAGATTCTCGAGGAATATCAAGTTCCAGCGATGAAAAAGAAGGAAACTGATGCATTAACTGAAATCGTTAAGGAATATGTGACTCTGTTTGGTAAAGAGATGGATATAAAAGCTATTATGAAACAAGTGAACAATATGAAAACACGATTGAAAAAACACAGGGAACATGACCATTCGCCTTTTGTCCTGGAAGAAAGTGGTGTTGAAGGCAATGGATGCAGACATAAATCCTGTAGGGGAAAGTTGCCTATATCGTACCATTTTTGCAATAATTCAGCCATTTTCTGAAAAGAAACACTACTTTTTCTTCTAAAACAAACTACTAACCTTTCTACAATAAATATCTAACACCCAAATAAAGAAGTTCATCGAAAGCACTATTTATTATTATTTAAAAAATAAATGCAAACGGTACTATTTAGGAAACTAGTCTCCTAAAACGTACCCCCATATCCTAAATCGTATCATGCTATTTCGGTATAAAAAAAGTGAATAGAAACTACGATACGTTTTTATTTATAAATTTTTATTATTTTGAAATGTAAAAAATAAACAGATAATTTTTTGTTTTGCTCTTAAAATCTAAGTTTATAAGCATTTGTCACAAATATAAATTTATTTGATTTTTTTTCGGCTGTGGAATAAGAAAATTGAACCCATGTTTCACACTGACAGCACTGAATCATCTCTTCAACCACTCTTTCGTCCGGAGTATCCGAACTCTGCCACAAAAGCAGGTAGTCATTACGGGTTGTTCGAACTCTGCCAGTGTTTAAAATTTTGGAGATTAACTACCAAACCAGTAGGGGTCTAATGGCCTAATCCGATTTAACAATTTACCTTGAACTTTAGGTACTCAAATTCAATATAAGAAAATATTAATAACATACATATATTTTCAACGTATATTTGCCACTTCTAAAAAATTACATCTACATTACATCTACATTACAATAAAATATATTCAATATACATAAACATATAAAAAAACAAAAAATTAAACGTGTGGAAGATTTTTACATGCAACCGTTTTCACAAACATAAAGCGAGAAATAACATTTTTCCTATATTGATCCAAATGATCATTAATGAAATTAATTTTAACATTAATAGTTTTTTTGATTTTTTTCTGGCTTTGGTTTGCCGAACGAATTTTCGCGTATACCTCCGTTTGTAAATCCAATAACACACTAGTAAATTGAACAATGTTTGGATGTGCTTTGTAAAAAGAAGCACCGAAATGCGAATGAAAACTCTCACAAGAATTCGTTGTTCTCTTAAAAAAGGATGCATTATTTGCCCAAATAAGTGGTAGAAATATCGAATTTTGCGTTATATATGTTTTATTGACATAATTTCGGAATTCTATAACTCTTTCGTCATTCGGAAGCAAAAAATGTAGTTCATTATAAAAAAATTCTACAACTTCCTCAGGACTAAGATACATAATACCGAAATGTACTTTTAAGTATTCGCCAATTACAGAACCTTTCTGCCTGTACTCTTGTACCAAATGAAACTCCTGAATCTTACGAAACCAAGCTTGACAGAGATGAAATTTACAACCAAAAAGAATTTGATCTCTGCCAAAACATTCATATATAGCGTTATGAATGCTTAGTTCAAAATCTACTACGTTTTCTTTAGGTTGAAAATTTAATCCTACTTCTTTACATTTTTGTCTTAAAATTAAAAACTAATTTGAATATGTTTGACTTGATTTGTCCGGCAGCAAACAAAAAACAAGAGGTACATAATAGCCGTTTTTAAAACCATGAATGGTAAACATTTGGTAAAAAAAAGTTGAACAGTATTTAAAAGTCCCATCCATCAAAATACAATCCGAATTACATAAAAAATTAAGGTTGGAAAAACAGGAGAACACAATAATTTTAAATACCTGGTCTGCTGTTAATATAAATTCCTCTTCTCGGTTCGTTCGTAATTGTAATTCACGAACACTATTAAATACTTCTTCCTGATTTTTAGGCAATAGGGGTAAAATTTTTCTTCTCGCCGTGTGAATATTTTTCCTTAATCGGTCAATATCTTCGGTGTTGATATCCTCCGCGAAATTATTTGACACCAATTCTTGCCGAATTAGTTTGGAGGGTTTCTCAGTGGGATCTTCAGTCGCTTTCCTTTTAATGCTGTTACTCACTGCTTTTCTTGATAGGTTCGTTTCCATAGTATAATTGTGTTCTCCTTTGACTTCTGTGATTGTTTCTTCATCAGAAACGTGGGAGTACACTCTAACTGGACATTTTGCGTTACAGCACTTCCATCTAATGTTTCCACATTTGCTAGTATTAGCTTTCGAAAATTTATAACTGTTCAACACGATTAATTTATTTCCTCTTTCACTATACATTGTAGATGATTTGTTCTCCATTTTGGTCACTGTTTGCTATGTGTACTACACTCTTAACTTCTGTAGATCGATATGAAGTAACTGAATACAACTATAACTCTTATATAGTGTAAGTGCATCAACATCCTTCCCCTAATCCCCTAAATATCGATCAAAACAATCAAGATTTCTTCAAAATATTTAATACAAGAAATCTTTGAAACCTTTCAGAAATATACATAATTCTATGGGCCTCCGATTTTATCTATTATAAACCCTAATGACTCTAATAGGATTAAACTAAATGGTTGCGGCACAGTTCGAACATTTCAGTAATCCTCAAATTGATACAAGTCAGGTAAAATTTTATTTTGTTGCAGAGTTCGGATATGCCCCTTTCGTCACATTCATCCAAACTTATCTCAATTTCTATGTTTGATGTCGAAGGTCCAGGTACTTGGTCATGGCTTTTTTTAACCTTTTTCACATTTGCCTCAGACTTGTTTTCCGTCACTAACAAAGTATGGTTACACAACCCGACGAGGGCAAAAGGATTTTCTCCAAAATTACAAAAATCCTGGGAAGGTCCATACTTAATCAAGAAAAGGATCAATGATGTTATATATCGCATAAGCAAGATCCCCAACGGAAAACCAAAAGTAGTTCACCAAAAACGACTAGCGCCATTCGAAGGAGACCATGACCTAGAGAAAGGAGTAAACCATATTCGAGATGTGTCTGACCCTACCTTCGATGAATTTATGCGCGCGTTTGGAGGTACCGGGAAAGCTAGATATGGAGTCACTTCAGAACAACGACAAGATTTGTTCACTCTCCCGGAAGATCATTCACTGGCATACAACATCCCCGCCCGTCTCAAGAACGCACGAGGCCCCTGGCAAGACACTGAAACTGAAACATAATTCGCGGTACGTCTTCTACGTGGTAACTAAAAATGAATTCCAAGATCGATCTACCTACCGCGATGTGTGGGAAGCACTTCGAAACCTAGGAGACCATGTGTTGGAATCCAGCGTGAAGAAACTGGCTATGCCTAAGATAGTGAGTAACCAGTTGGATTGGCGAGTTATCAGGAACATGGTAGATATTATCTTTCGAAATACGGGTGTCCAGATATTAATTTGCAGCTACAACCCCGTTATTAGTATCCGATGAACACGGTTCCCTGCTATTTCCATAAGATCGGAAAGTGTAGAAATGGGACCAGTTTCCGATTCAAACATCCAGTCTCGGCTACACCAAAGTTCCAGGAGGAACTTCCATTTAAGGAGTGAGTAATGTTACGAAACAGCACACTGGTATAGGCCCTGAATCCGACTCTGTCTAAGCCATGTATGAAAGTTAAAATTATGGCTGATGCGCAGGGATTTCTTAGAATTGTTTACGATTGTGACTATCTTATCTAGATTGTTTTTGTGTAAGCCGCAATCTAGAATTATCTAGTAAAAAAGGAACTAATATATATATATATATATATATATATATATATATATATAAGGGACCGACCAGCGAGTTAGTTTAGTTTAAAAAGTGATCTCGACAAATAAACAAGAATACACCGAAATAATGTTGATATAAATTAATAATTAAGTTTTTGTGCATATAAATTGAATTTAAGTGAATAGTTAAGTGTATATAAATTAAGTGTTAGTGAGTAGTTTAGTGTTTAAATAAATTCGTAAGTAGCCATACCGTGTGTTTAAGTTTATCCGACCCGTTTACTGATAAATAAATTAGAAAAATATTACAATATCGAGAAATATTGACTTTATGGATATGAAGAAAGAGTACATTATTTATGTAAAAAGTATTGGACAACCGAAAAATTGTGCTAAAATTTCTTTTCCGCCAGTGCTGTTGAATTTGCGAACGATTATCCAGCCACTTGCCCCTGTCCTACGCCTCTGGTACTAGCCAGAAACGTTTGTTCGACATAATTTATTAGGGTATACAGTGGCTACACTTCTTGCCAAACATGAAATGGATACGTAAAATAAGTTTTTATAATTCGCGTATAAAAGAGACTTCATTATAACATTGTTTACAGTGTCACAATTAAGCTCTTTGAACACTGTTATAGTAATTTTTAGTGTACAGTTGGTTATTGTATTTAGTTATAATGTTATTTGACATTTGACTTTAACCTTGACACAAATTATAAATAAAATGGTCTAGCGTTTTTGTAGCTAGCAAATTATTATATTAAAGGTAAATTAGAATGATTTATATATTAAAAATATTAATGAATAAAGTACGCTAACGTTTATTTACCAATGATTTGTCAATTGTTTATTTTTATATTGTATAGGATCAATATATAGGTATACAAAACGTTCGATGTTTGGCAGAAATTACCAGATATCTATGTGAAGATGTATTACAGAAATAATTCTGTTCATTTTATAATATAAATAGATCGCAAGAGCATATACGAAGAAGCTCTTTTATAAACAAATTATCATCCTCTTTTTGCTTAAATGAAAGTTTGTTTACAATTTACACAATTATTCGGTTATAATATGTCAGAAGTGCTGAATAAAACCATCTGTGATCTGACCAATTAGGAATCTACAGAATTGCCAACTTAAATTCAAACCACTCCTCCTAGTTTAAAAACAGGGATTATATGAAATTCTATTTTATTTAAATAATTAAATAAATGCGAATTATAAAAAATATTGTGTAAAACTTGTGCCACAATGACTTTCTGTAGTACTCGTGATTTGCACAACTCACCGCTTCGCGGTTCGTTGTGCAAACTTCACTCGTACTACAAAACAAGTCATTGTGACACTTGTTTTACAAATAACTATTAAAATACTGAGCACAAACCATTTTTAAATTTTTAAACAAAACAACCTGTAACTCAGTAAGCAGCTACATTTTATTTAGGTGTTCTGAGTTAAATCTTCATAATTTGAAGTCAGGATTATAATGTTAAATTATTTCCAATAAGTATTACGAATTCCTTGACATGTATACCTAATATTACCGAAATAAAATAATGTTTACTGGATATTCGCGTTTCTACGTCCCTGACTATATTTTGATAAAAATTAATTTCTCGAGAAATTTATTTCAAAATAATTACTACCTACCTACGCAGTTCATATTTTAATTTTGTCGATTTCCAAGTTATATTAAATTGCTATTCGTATTTCTTCAACAGTAATTTATAGTGTTTTGCAAATTTGTATTAGAACAAAAGGTAAATCTTTGGAATAAATTATTTCTGTATAATTGCTGTGTTATATTTTGTAGTTGGCTTTCAAAATTGAGATATGTTTAATTTATTTCACATTTTACACGAATTTTATCAACATATAACAATAATTATAAATATTAAAATTTGCTAAAAATGTGTCTAACGTCAATCAAAATGTAAGGTTCTGGTGAAAGCGTCATCATAATTAAATAAAATGAGAAAGTTTTAATAACTGCACTTATAATCCGCAAGTTAGGCATTCACTTTCATTTAAATAAATTATTACATAAACATAATAATAATTTTTACAAACAAAATATTCGAATAAGATACAAAGTGATCCAGAAATTTAACATTAAATATTTGAATCAAATTCCATTTGTTAGATGTATTAAAAGTTTCAAGTTAAATAAGAAAGAAAATAGGGCAAAGGAAAAACGCAGAGCAATGACTAACTGTACAAATTATAAAGTGAAAAATTTCGTAATCTACCTAACCCATATAGATAAAAAATATATGTAATTTGATGAAAGGTAGATAATAAAAAGCTAACTAAAAGATCTAGGAAGCCCCAACAAAAAAGTAGATAATCTTTTTTCTAAATTGGTCAAGAAAGCTTGTCATGACAGAACTCAGGTTGGTCATGAAAGTGTCACTTTAAAGACTAAGTCACTTTCATGATGTTGACAAGACTCATATGTCATTTTTAGACTGCAATTGAATTAGAAATCGTCACTTATCTTATGAAACGTTTATTTAATATAATTGAAAACACTAACAATAAAATACAACAGATATTATTAATTGGTATTAGAACTATGAAAATGAAAATTAATTATAATGCTGCCGACACTAGTATTATGCACATTAGAAAAGTTTATTCCAGGTATATAATTCAAAGCATTATTATTTTTGTTTTCTGTTGCGTTAGCTATGTTTGACAACACTACTTTTTCGTTGACATTATAACGAAAAAACCTACCAACCCTCTCAGTGCTCGTTATAGATATGCGGGTTGTCTCACGTGATACAACCCGTGCTCGCCAGTCGACTAGCTTCGAGTCGAAGAAGGGGTGGATTCTTCAAAAAATTATTAAGTTTTCAAAAAGGGCGCCAGAGAAGTTTTGGCAAGCAGCCAAGACTTCTTTAATTAGCCCACAACTCCTCAGTGGGTTAACAACACTCACTACACACTCCAAAGGTTAAACTGATAGGTAAGTTATCATAAGAAAATAAAAGTCATCAAGTATCCCCTGATTGAAGTTTTAATTAGTCACATTGGACCAAAGGTCTCTTTTCAAAATATTTATTACATTCTACTACAACAATGTCCCAAATAATGTCTGAACTCAGCTGAAGGCTGTACACTCAGAATGTAGATAGGCTGAAGGCCGGAATCTACATAAATCCTAATTCGCAAGCTAAATTATCAGTTACAACGAAATCGCAGCTTAAATAAATGACTGACAAGCAGGTTCTATAATCTCTGAGCAGAGCTGAATGCTTCAAACTCAGGGTGCAGAAGAGCTGAGGGCTCCAAACTACACCGATGACTCAATTCTATAATTATAGAGAAACTACCAAATGGTTCATGTACAATATCTCAAAATACAATGATAATATATACCAAAAATTAACAATGTACAGTTACATGGGTTCACACTTCCGCAATTTATACCAATGTGAATATAAATATAAATAAATGCATAAGCATAAAATTTTAATAGCAAACGAGCTCAACGTTGCTAAAAGAAAATATAAGTCGAAATTATGTACGGCGCAAAATTTTATACATAAAATCGTCAGAGTTTGAAAAATCCACTAAATAACGCAGTAACCAGGTACGTACCGTAGTATCCTGGCGTTCAGAGCCAACAGCCCAATATTTTAAACTATAAGCAAAGATTACAATTTTAAATACAAAGTGTAAGCGAAATTATAGTAAATGCCGCAAAAAGAGAAATAAAACTTTACATAAAAAACTGTGAAATGTGACGCATAAAGGTGAATGTACAAATGAATGAAGAATAAAAAGGAAAACTGTTCACTTATCCTTTTCCGGACCCAGAACAGCAACTGAAGTCGCTCCAGAATATTCCAGCTCTCCTGGAACTGGTCTCACTGACTCATTGAGCTCCAATCAGTGAATTAATATCCACATAAAAAAAACCTTAATAATGAATCCTACTAACTGTCTACGGAAATTTACCATGAATTACGCAATTACACCAATTCTACTGGTATCCTTAGTCATCGGCCCTTTCTGGACCAGTAGCTTAACGGGTCAGAGCTGCCAGCTGTTAGTTTAAGCCGTATTTTCTTCCCCTGCGTAGGAATTGTCAGGATTTTCGCAAAATATGTTATGGCTCCCAGAGCACATGCAAAATTTTTACGGCGGAAGTGTGTGTTTACACATTGACGGCAAATGGAGGACTAAATTTTAACCTCGCACACTCAGCGCTCTCTCAATTCTCTCCGTCGACAGGCTTGCCAATATTAAATCTACGACAGCTTGGCGATTATTCGCGTTACAACATATATATTAGGAGTATTAACATTGTCAGCTACAGCAGTCTGATCAAATGCACTTGTTGAAGGAATTTCACTCGCGCTATTTTCTGTTAATGCATCTTGACCTTGCTGTATCTTTTTGGCAATTTTTCTTTTGGAATAAATGCAGTTTACGGGCATTTGCCTTTTTTCGATTTTTTTTGTGTTTCGTAACTAAATAAGCCTCCTGAACATAGAAACGGAAAAAACTCGGCGGTCTCATCCTTATTACCACCCCCCCTCCAATAATTTTTTCCTGAAAATCGGTTTTTTTTTTAATATTTCATTTGGTAATTAAATATCCTGTATAAACATAAAAAAAACAAATTACCCCCCTTCCTCAAACAAAAAATAATTTTACGACTAATCGGCGATCGGCGTTTTATTTTATTTTTTAAGTAAATAGACGTCAATCTCCACACTGAAAATATAATAAAATAATAAGCATAACAAAAATAAGGAGTATGCATATCTTTCACATTTGACCAGGTCCTCCAATTTTCGTTGCCTTGGATATAAATGTGTCAAAGACTACTTCTCTGCAAAAATTGGCCCAATCCACTAACGTATGTTGCGCGAGTCTTAGCTCGTTTTGCATTCGCAATAGCTGGTCTTTATTGACCCACAGATGAATAAATCCCAAAATTTTCCAAATGGGCAAGTGGGATTCATAAAAAAACTCCTATAACGTAAAGATGCCCTACAAAATTTGAGGGTGTAGGTTATTTCTAAATAATGTATATTTTGGTTGCCATGGTAACTAATTAGCATTACAAAGTATTGGATAATAAGTTATTCAAGAAGGGGAAGGGAATAGAATCATTGTATTCACCCTTTCCCTTCTTGAATAATCTGATGTGCGTAACAAAGTATTAGATATCAAGTTATTCAAGAAGGGGAAGGGAATATAATCATTGGATTCATCCTTTCCCTTCTGGAATAACTTAATGTGCGTTACAAACTATTGCGCACATCAGGTTATTCAAGAAGGGAGAGGGTGAATACAATGATTATATTTCCTTCTTCTTCTTGAATAACTTAATGTGCGTTATAAAGTATTGGATATTAAGTTATTTAAGAAGGGGAAGGGAATATAATCATTGTATTCACCCTTTTCCTTCTTGATTAACCTTATGTGCGCGTTACAAAGTATTGGATATTTTTCAAGGGGAAGGATGAATGCATATTACTTTCACTATGAGGGAAACTATGTACGAAATTTACATATATTCAAAACCGAAGTTTATTAAATTATAATAGTAATAAATACTTATTTAATCATAAATACAAATAAATTATTCAATACTATTAGATAAATATGTCGAATTATTTTATTATATTGGAAATGAAAAATACGTTAATTCTTTTTAGGGGTTTCCAAACGGTTGGCGAAACTGCAGTATATTATTGTCGGTTGTCGAGTTTCACATTGACTTTCATAAGTGTATTTGCATGGAAAATAAATATTTTTCATAATTTTTAATATTTATATTTCGAAAAGTATTTGTTTTCTCAACTCGTGACTTGGTATAAAACGTTTCTATAATAATAACTGTATGTAAAAAAGATATGAGACCCGAACCAGATTGAAGATATTTTAAAATTGAAAATGTGCCTGCATGACAATACAAGTAAGTTTGAATAATTTTGAAAATTCATATCTCAAAAAGTAGTTGTTTCCACAACTTGTGACTTGGTATGAAACGTTTTTATAATAAAACCTATCTGTAAAAAAAATTTGAAGCCTGAACTCGATTGGTGGTATTCCAAAGTTTAGCCATATGGCCGGCTCATCACTTTTTGCTACTTCATTTGTTTATATGGTTTTCGTATATTTTCCAAAACTATGGCAACATCAATATTTACTGGAAACGGCAAAAAGAGCGGAGACATCAAAAAGAGATTTGAATAATAAACTAAAATTTGATACTTACCTTTTATTACATAATATACGTTTATTTTTTTTTGATATGTCCATTACATTTCCAACGAAACCTATCTATGGAATCTGGCCGTGGTGTCATTATGAAATGTCTATCCCAAAAATTCACCGGACACTTAATTTCATTATTTGCGGGTATTAAACCCAAAAGCTGCGCTTGCGATATAATCTCATTATTATTTCGTCAGGTATAAATATCGTCTAGATTAATAAAATTCATTTTTGTCGGATACCAATAAAATCTTAAATATAGATGCGCAACAAAAATGAACAGACACACAATACCAACGGCAACAAATAATAATGACAATAGTTTGACACTTTTATGACGGTTAGAAATAAATTTGTTGTTATTGCCATTGTCGTATAACTTCCAAAAGTGAACCTTTTAAAAGTGAATATTTTCATTAAAATAAGAGACCGCCAAGATTTTTTTTTATTTTTATGCTTCTACAAACATAATCTACCCAATAAACTAAAATTTTTAGTAATACAAGAAAAACCCGTAAACTGCATTTATACCTTTCTTTTATTTTCTAATGATTCGGCTATATAGCCCTCCGCTACCCCTGTAGAAAACCATCCGCCGTGTCTTTTAAGGTCTTGTATGCCACTTCCAGCATCAATCAACAAAGTTGCTGATGTTCTCCTCAAGGCATGGCCCGTATATTCCGCTGCATTTTGTAAATGAAGAAATATACTATTACTTAAAGGCGGCTACAGACGTAATTGCAAGCTTGAGAAGCATGCATGATCAATTGACAAGCATGCATGATCAAGCTTTTTGTGCAAGCAAGCGCATTTTCCCTTCGCCACCACACGGTACAAGGATATCGGACAAGCGCCACTTTGTGCTTCAAATATGTCGAGTTCGGACGACGACGATGCTCTTGCTTTGGCTGCTTGTATACTTGTGTATAAAAAAATGCAAAAAAAGAAACGTAGCGTGTGGTGTGAAAACTGGTTAAGGAGAAGAAAAACTTATTCCCACATTAATTTATTGAGTGAGTTGAAGATATATCCGCGTGACTGGCATAATTACCTTAGAATGGATGAATAAACTTACTTTAACCTTTTATCCCTTGTAACACCTTTGATTAAAAAAAATGATACAGTCATGAGAGAAGCTATAACACCCCATGAAATATTAACAGCGATCAAATTTTCAACTAGAATTTCACCACAGGCACTAAGTTATATTGTTCCAGAGACCTGCGGTGCTATTTACGAGGTGCTGAAAGGAATTTATCTGAAAGTAAGTAAATCACTTGTAATAATTCATTATTAACACCTATAATTTTAAAACTAAAAGTAGTAAACAGTTATACAAATTAAGTATCGATGAAAGTTGAAACATACGAAGCGATGGATTGATTAGATTCATTAGAAGGTCCGCTATTTACTGTTTGTGGGGAAACTGGTTCATAATATGAGGGTGTCTGAGAAAAATGGGAACTATTATAATTAAACTGCGGAGATGTAGGACAAGACGCATAAGATGTACTGGTAACAGAATCACGAATGGTATGCGACAGAGTTAACTAACCCAGTTCAGCCATAAATAAAGCGTCATTAATAATTTTTTCAACTAACAATCTTTGAGTATTATTTGCAATATCTTTCATTCTCAACGCCACGTTTTTACCAAAAACATCATATATGTCTTCTGGGAGCTTCTGCGATGATCCCAAAAAGACATTATCAAAAGAAAAAACATTACCAAAAGAAAAGATATTGTTAGATTTGTGTAAATAATAATTTCAATATGGATAGCGGTCAGCGAACTAATAAGGACAAGTGAAACATAACAAAACACGTCCGCTTTGTAAAACATCGCATTCGCACGACCTTCAAGGTCAAGAATACGGGGCACTGACTGCTTTAGTTTTAATACTTCCTATAAATAGAAAAGTTCTACACTTTGAGGAATGATTCATTATTATTATTTTTAATAGTACAAACGTATGTATTGTGTATCAATAATCTGTGTTAGTAGTTTATAATTATATGTTATCCCAGTGAGTTTTAAACGATGTTATTTATTCAACCCTAAAGAATGGTTCACTTACGTGTTTCTCAAAGATAAATGGTTCTATGGTTAAAGAAGTCTATACGAGGGGCACTTGCTAAGTAACCACCACATGGCGATCCTGCAAATAAAATGGTAATGGTAAAATGGTAATGGTAATGGTAAAATGGTAATGGTAATGGTAAAATGGTAATGGTAATGGTAAAATGGTAATGGTAATGGTAAAATGGTAATGGTAATGGTAAAATGGTAATGGTGAAATGGTAATGGTAATGGTAAAATGGTAATGGTAAAATGGTAAAATGGTAAAATGGTAATGGTAATGGTAAAATGGTAATGGTAAAATGGATGGGAAAATGTACATTGCCACTACATGGCGATCCTGCAAATTAATTGGTAAAATGGTAAATGGCAAATATTACTGTGAACAAATGGTAAATGGTAAATAATCCTGCGAATTAAAAGTAATTGAAACGAGTAGAAGGTATATGGTATTTTATTTGAATTTGGGACTCTGGAGAAGCAAAACTATGGGTGATTCACCTACTAAGCAAGAGGTAAAAGAAACTGGTACCGTTAACAATAATTTTATGGTGCAACAAGACAGTTTTGAAACGCATATATTGGTTTTATTGTATATCAGGAAGCCCTAGCGTTTATGTATGCCTGGCGCAACCGGAGATTTCAATCAAGAATTTTCCCTACAAATCGGAAAAGTTATCAAAGAATGGGACCTCTACATTTAAAATATCAGGAAGCACTAGCGTTTATGTATGCCTGGCGTAACCGGAGATTTCAATCAAGTATTTTCCCTACAAATCGAAAAAGGTGTTAAAGAACGGGACTAATATCAGGAAACCTACGAAAAAGGAAAATCATGAAAGGTATTGAATCAGATGCGATATATAAATGGTTTACCACACTCCAATGTACAAGATATTCCAACTTATTTTAAAATGAAAATCAATTGCATAAATATTTTAAATTGATAATTGAAAAGACCACATATTTTCGGATTTTTATTACTAAAAGCTCTTACCTTTACAGCAACGACATTATCGAGAATTTTAAAAGAAAAATCAACAGCGTGAATATTCTAAATTTATAATTGAAAAGACCATTTAGTTTTCGGATTTTTATTACTAAAAAGCTCTTATCTTTACAGCAACGAAGTTATCGAGAACATTTTTTATAGTGCGGAGAAAAAACTCAACAAGAAATTTACGGTTATCGGCAAAACAAAGCTAAACAATTTTCGGCGGACGGTGCATAATTTTCTCACTTCTGCTTCGGTTAGCTAGCACTTCTGTACTCTCTGTTCGATTAAAAATCTACCTGCTTTCCAGCCTTACTTTTCCATCTCTCTCGATTAGTTCGACCTGCGCGCTTCTACCAATATCTACCTCGTTGCAGTGGGGAGACCAGTTCATTGAAATGTTGGGTTTTAAAATCGAAATAAATATTTTACACAGAAAAAATGATTTCTCCATCGCAAGTAGATAGGAAAGAAATAAAAAGATCATCGAAATTTTGAATAACTATTAACCTGTTACAACAATTGGTTCTACTCCGAAACGAGGGGATAAAATAAAATGTTCACGGAAATTTACAATTATTATAAGTCTTATGCCTAAAACAATTTCGATACAGTGGTCGAAATATATAGCTTTGTTCGCGGGTCTGATTCCGAACCTGTTTAGGAACTGGCCGCATGCGCACATTCAAAATCGTCGTGCGCGGTTCGCTCAGTTCTGAATGTAAGCACGACGATGTTGAATGTGCGCATGCGGCCAGTCCCTAAACTGGTTCGGAATCAGACCCGCGAACAAAGCTTATAGAGGGTAGATGCAATATACAAATGATTATATATACTAGTCGACATAAACTATAAAATGAAAATATGCTCGGCGCATAAACTATACAATGGTTTGTAAATAATTTACACCCGAAAATTAAATTTACATTAGAAATTGAAGAAAATAGCTCAATCAATTTTCTTGATGTAAAAATTCAAAGAGTTAATAATGTACTTGATTATTCAATTTACCGAAAACCAACACAAACTGATGTAACAATTCCATTCAATTCTAACCATCCTGTGTCACACAGACTAGCAGCATATAATTCAATGATACATAGAGCTTTTTCAGTTCCTATGAACAAATGTAATTTTGATAGAGAGATTAATACAATTAGACAAATAGCAACATCTAACGGTTATCCATTAGATATGATAAATAAGCTAATTAGTAAAAAAGAGGAAAAAGTGGCATTACAACTAATATATCCTAAACAAGCTGATGAAATTAAAACTTATAAAACCATCACATATGCAGGAAATATTTCTAATAATATTTCAAAGATAATATCTTCAGCAACGAATACAACAATTTCTTTTAACAGAAAGTAACGTTAGTACAAAATTGTTAAATGTAAAAACAAAAATACCACTATTAAAGAAGTCAGGTATATATAAACTCAAATGTCCAGAATGTAATGCTGTCTATTTGGGTCAGACCCTTAGGAATTTTGAAATACGATACAGTGAGCACTTACGAGCATACAAATTAAAACAACCAGATAAATCCCACTACGCAAAACATCTACTTGACACCAATCATTCATTGACACCTAACACAGAACTAGAAGTACTGCATATTTGTGAAAAGAAACAAGAACTGGATTTCCTTGAAAAACTGGAAATTAGAAGACATTTAAGAAACCCACAATATGAAGTTGTCAATGAACAGTTAAATCTAGGGAATTCTCCACTAATAAACTGTCTTCTTAAGTGATAATTGTAAAGATCAGCAGATATAGTTTTCCTGGTTTTCTATATCATTGCACAGTTATACTGATCTTAATTGGAAAAATGATATCCAGGATATCACCATAGGGCTAATAATATCTAAGCTTCAATATTTGTAATATCACATCTTCTTCTTTTTTTCTATAAACATATATTAAGCCAATCACAAGTTAGGTTACTTCTTGGTCTAGCCAAAAATAACTACTAAACATCAGGTAGGCATAAAATGAAATGTAACTTCTGTAATCCTGACGATGATATTGATTTATCGAAACAATTGTCTATTTTTTAGAATTTTCAATAACTTGTATTATATTGTGGAATTAACTAGAGACCTTGAGTTTCATTTAAAAACACTAAGATAATTTTCAGTTTGTTAGCAAGATACAGCCTCCAGAGTGTATACAAGTGACCAATTTTATGATTGAATATTGTTCAAGGTGTCTCCCAGATGTACTCTATAGATTTTCAGCTGACTAGAGCGAGTACAGCGGGTCCTATAAATCCAGATATATCACATTTTTGGTTATTTTTGGACAAATTTCGGTTTGTTAGCACGATACATCCCCCGAAGTGTATACAAGTGACAATTTTATAATAGAAAATTGTTCAGGGCCACAGATGCGGAAAAGTTAGTTTTAATCCTTGAAACCGTTTATTTTTTAATTACAAACATACACAGTATGGTTCTACTTGCCATTGCGGATGCCAACTATATGTTTATTGTGTTTGATTTCGGTACAAATGGCCGAGTATCCGATGGGGTGTGCTTCATAATACAGAATTTTGGAGAAGATTGCAGGAAAAATCATTAAACATTCCGCAAGAAAGAGAAATCTTAATTAGTTCACGAATATTGCCATACGTATTCGTTGCAGACGATGCTTTTCCTTTGAGGACTGATATGCTAAAACCATACAGACAGAGTGATTTGAACTGTAATGAAAAAAAAATTACAACTATCGAGTATCGAGAGCACGACGAATTTTCGAGAATGTCTTTGGGATTTTAGCAGCGCGCTTTAGGGTGTTCCATACTGCCATCAATTTAAACCCAGAGCATATTGATAAAGTAGTAAATGCAGCTTGTGCATTACATAATTATTTAATGTCGACCGTAAAACACACTTATGCTCCAACTGATTCTTTAGACTCAGAGAAAATAGAAAATGGCATATTCCGAAGTGGTCTAACGTCAGAGAATGCCCCTATGTTACCTTTACAAAACTCACATGTCGCTGGAAACATACCATTTGATGCTAAACAAATAAGACAGGAATTTATGAACTACTTTACTAATAAAGGACAAGTGCCTTGGCAAGAAAAATTTGTACATAACAAAAACTGTTTGTATACAAGTTGTATGTAAATGAAATGAAAATAAATTATATAATATGTACTTCTGTATTAAAAGTAAAACCCACCTCGGTCTCATTCCAGTTGGATACAGAGCTTCTCGGAGTTTCTTAATCCCCCAGAAAATCAAATAAGTAGTAGTACCAAAGGGGGGGGGCTTATATATCTCGTCTGTACCCCTGCCAGAGCGAAGAGATTCTTCAACTTTTTTCTTTTCTCTTCTATTATTAGTTCTAAAGGAATTCATCTTCTTTACAACTGCTTCCTTGTCGGCATTGGCATCAATTAATCTGTATTTTTCTACTAACATTTTGTACGCTGCCTCTCTTCGCGCTCTATCAAAGTATTCTTTGGATTTAACACGCCACAGACACGGTTGACTTTGATACACTCGAATAAAATCTCAACAATTCCCGATTGCTTTTTTTCAGATCGCTAGACATGGTGCTAACAATAAAAACTCTCTCACGACTGACGTTCGTTTGTGCAAACTTCTGCATTTTCAGTACACACGTTCAGACTTGCTTGTGCGGGCCCCGTTTGTCCAAGCATGCATAATTAAAATTCATTGATTCATCAAGCAGCTTTTACAATTTAAAAGCTTGTGCAGATTTTTCCTACAGGCGCTCAAGCTTGCTTGCACAAAAAGATTGATCATGCATGCTCGTGAAGCTTGCAGTTACGTCTGTAGCCGCCTTAAAACCGGAGCTTGCGGAGAATTAGTAACCGAAGCATATATTGAAAAATTGCTCGATACAGAAAGCAAAATATACGTTCATGAATGCGAGGTGTCCAAGTGGATTTTTTTTATTTTTAGCGAAAAATAATATAATAATAGTGTTACAAAATAGCACACTGGCGTAGTCCCTGAATCTGATTCTGTCTAAGCCATGTATGAAAGTTAATATTCTGGCGAATGCGCAGGGATTTCTTCTAACTGTTTACCATTATTTTTTGTGACTATTCTTATCTAGACATTTTTAGTCTTATCTAGACAATTTCAGGGAGGTGAGATTGTTTTTGTGTGAGCCGCAATCTAGAATTATCCAGAAAAAAAGGCACTTAATATATAAAGATTTCCGACCAGCGGCAGAAGTCAGTTTATAATTTGATCTCGTGAAATATAGTCTATAAGTAAATAGTAACAGTAGTGAACTGTAAGTGAATATACTGTGTAATTATATTAATTAGTGAATAGTTTAGTGTATAAACAAATTAAGTGTGTACCCGTCAGGATTAAACTGTTTTAAATAAATAAGAAAAACACTACATTGGTGTCAGAAGTGGGATAATATAAATAAATAGCTACGCAAAAAAATGCACATGAGACTAAGTGACCTGAAAGTGACAGAACTAAAGGAAGAATTGGAAAATCGTGAGTTGGTAACGTTCAGTAAGAAAAGTGGATTAGTAAAAAGACTTAAAGTGACACTGGAAAATGACGGCTTTGATCCAGAATGATTTTTATTCAATGACGAGGCTTCCACCGTCATCATCATCATCACACAGCTGTACAATTCTACCCTTCGTTACAGAGTTGTTTCTTAAACAAACAAAAAATTCGCTGTCACCGCTCTAATAAATGCTGTCACCAAATGTAATAAATTAGACCCTTCTATATCGGGTCCGCTGTCACCAGTGTAATAACTTGCTGTCCACCAAATGAAATAAAGCAGCCGAGCGTGAAAAAAAATAAATCCAGTCCGATTTAGGCGGCGACCTCCTGGGCTTAAAGCGATAGAATTACCTTTGCCAGGCCATAGTTGATCTCTTTGTTCAGCCTCGTATCCAAATGCACTTCTCACTCTAGAGGGAAAGTCGTGGTAGGGATCTGAATAAAGTTTCGGTACCTCAAATGTATAAAAAAATATATTATATATTTCACTGTATAAATATGACCAAAAAAAATATTAAATATTTCCCAATAAAAAATATTATACACTTGTATACAAATTTTTCAATGTGCGAAATGGGCCGTGTGATTTCGCCTCTATTTCGTAATTGACCTGCCTCACTGCGAGAATAATTGTCTACTGAAAAAAAGGTACTAATCGACCACTGCTAATTTTCTATTTGTCGAATGTCATTGTACTTTATGTAAATAGAATGGAAGGAAGTATGTATTAACAAAAATTCAGAGTTGCAGTTTTGCTTCCGCGAAAATAAAATATAATTTTTATTTATTTCACTAGATATGAGTAAATGAAATAACCGCGTCTGAAAAACAAAATTATTCAATCGTTGCGAGAATTCAACGATAACCTGCTTTTACGGAGACAAAATCATACGCTCCGGGCAAATGATATAAATTACAATTAGCCTTGTTTTAAAATTTACCTACCGCCTATCTACGGGGTGGGCGAGAATTATGTGACAAAAAAAACAATAACTAAATCCTGTCAAGTTACATATACAGTAAAGAAAAATCGTTCCTACAATCTTGTGTAAAATCTTACTATAATATCTCGCACAATAAAATTATATCTATAAATCTATGAACTTGTCCAATAACACAGTGAAGAAACTGTTATATATTCTACCTATGCAAATATTTACGTTATCAATATCAAGTTTAGAACCAGCGCACAAAAAAAATCTTTCCCAAAAAAATCTTAGACTTGTTCAAAAACTTACTGTGTGGAAACTTTCCTTCTCCTGTCTCTACTCACTGACTGATTTCGATATTTATCTAAAAACGGCGGATTATGCTAAATTTCTAGCACACGGTGTCGAGATATGCTGGATCACGGTCGGAGAAAGAGTTTTTTCCGTTTTGTGTTCCTCAGGGGGACAGCGCTAGCTGTCAAGGATATCTAAGTATCGCTTTGACGCCCTGACACAACGGAAAGAAACTTCTCCCTATGAACCCTCGAACACTAAAAAAACCGACACCCGTTACCGTGACAGGGAAGGACTTTTTCCCTTCGCGCTTCTTCACCCGACTCTGTACCCTGTCTGCTCTGAGCTTGCTTTTTATCATTCCCCCAAATTTTGTTCGGGGTTTTGTGCTGAATTGCGAAGGTTGCCTTTTTTGTTTTAGAGTGGCCTCAATTTTTATTACTAACCGTATGTATACAAAACAAGAATTTAAGTTTGCCCTAGTTAATTGTTATATATTGTTGCAAAATGATATGGTCCTGTCTCATTTTTGTTAAACAAAAAGTATATCGAATTCTACTTTTATTATATTTGAAATAAAATATATATTTTACCGTGTGTTCTGAAAGTTACTGATTTAGTTTTCTCCTATTTAATATTCGCATTTATTATACAGCTATATGTTCGTGCACTGCTGGACATAAGCCTTCCGTGAAGATTTCCATCTTCCTCTATCCTGTTCGGCATTTAACCAGTTGGTTTGGATGCGCTTAAGATCATATGACCAGCGAGTGGGCGGAAAGCGTGGTCTCGCGGTCTCCATTCAGTTATTTTTCTAGTCCATCTGCCGTTGTTTATTCTGGCTAGGAGACCCGCCCAGTTCCATTTTAGAGTCGATATTCTTGTGATGGCATGTGTTACTCCACTTCTCCTCTGTGTTTGGAACTCTATCTCTCATGGATAAGCCTAACATTATTCTTTCCATGCTTCTTTGAACTACTCTTATTTTGTTTGCGGTGATCTTTGTTAGAGTCAGTGTTTCGGCTCCGTAGGTTAGTACTGGTAAAATATATTGGTCGAAGACTTTCTTCTTAAGACGTATGGGAATATTAGATCTTAAGATGTAGCTCAGTCTTCCAAAGGCTGCCCATGTGAGACCTATTCTTCTGCCAATTTTGCAGGTTTGGTTATCCCTTCCCAATCTTATCTCGTGGCCTAAGTATTTGTAGGAGTATACTTGCTCAATGTTTAAGTTGTTCACTGTTAGGTTTTCACCAGCAACTAGATTTGCCATGAACTTTGTGTTGCCTAAATTGATTTTCAGCCCAACCTCTCTGGATGCTAGGTTCAGCTCGCTCATCACTTCTTGCGCTTCTTTGAGATCATTTGTAATAATTATCAGATCATCGGCGAGGCGAAGGTGACTAAGTTTTTCACCATTAATGTTGATGCTGAGGTTCTCGATGTTTGTGCGTGTAAACATGTACTCTAAAAGGTTGGTAAATACTTTGGGGGAGATGACATCCCCCTGCCGCACACCTCTCTCCATTTGGAAGATAGGGGTAGCTTCATGAAGTCTAATCGTAATCTCATCAATTTCTGCCATGGAAGAGAAGATTTCAACGAAAAACGATATTTCTGCTAATATGGACAAGAATATTTCAACCGACTCCCTGTCCAGACGGCCGTGCCCAACAGACTGTTCCCACTGTAACAAAGCAGAATCTAGGGAAGCTACAGTTTCAAGAACTACAGTTGTCAATGAAGACTGGTCACCCACCAGGATCAGAGAAGATCAGGAGAATGATCATCACCTAAAGAAGATTCAGCAGTGGAAAGAAGAAAATCGGCAACCTACCTGGCAAGAAGTGTCAAGATTTTTACCGGCACTCAAGGCATATTGAGCTCAGTGGTACTCCCTTGTCCTGGAAGAAGGCCTGTAATGGACCACATCGCAAGATAAAGGCGCCCATGAAACAGTATAATGTTGGAAGCCCTTTCTTTAGATATTGCTGGACCATTTCCGACGACAGAAAATGGTAGCAAATACATACTGGTTGTAATGGATTATTTCACAAAGTGGGTGGAAATTTACGCTATCCCGAACCAAGAGGTCACAACTGTCGTGGATGTATTGGTGAAAGAATTTATCAGCCGATATGGAGTGCCATTGGAAGTCCGCAGTGACCAGGGAAGAAATTTCGAAAGCCATCTATTCCAGGAGATTTGCGAGAAGCTGGGAATGACGAAGACCAGGACAACAGCATTACATCCACAGTCAGATGGAATGTTCGAGAGAATGAACAGGACTATTGGAAAATAACTGACCAAAGTAGTTTCCAGCCATCAGAGAGATTGAGACCAGTATCTTTCCCTATTCGCATTGGCTTATCGATCTGCCGTCAATGAGTCCACGGGTGAAACACCTGCGAAAATCCTGTTTGGACGTGAAATGAGGCTTCCTTGTGACCTGGAATTTGGCTGTTGGCCTGGAGAAGATCTAGCAGGAGAAGACTACGTGATCCAATTGAGAAGAAGGCTGGACGATATTCATGAATTAGTTCGAACCAATCTTCAAGTTGCCAGTGACAGAATGAAAAGTCGGTACGACACGCAGGCCACAGTAGGCGGTTTTAAAGAAGGGGACAAAGTATGGTTACACAACCCGACGAGGAGAAAAGGATTTTCTCCAAAATTACAAAAATCCTGGGAAGGTCCATACTTAATCAAGAAAAGGATCAATGATGTTATATATCGCATAAGCAGGATCCCCAACGGAAAACCAAAAGTAGTTCACCAAAACCGACTAGCGCCATTCGAAGGAGACCATGGCCTAGAGAAAGGAGTAAACCATATTCGAGATGTGTCTGACCCGACCTTCGATGAATTTATGGGCGCGTATGGAGGTACCGGGAAAGCTAGATATGGAGTCGCTTTAGAACAACGACAAGATTTGTTCACTCTCCCGGAAGATTATTCACTGGCATACAACATCCCTGCCCGTATCAAGAACGCACGAGGGTTGGCAACCGTCTATCGAAAGAAGTTCGGGCAATTAGAAAAACTTGAAGACCAGATTCCAGCCCCTGGCAAGACACTGAAACTGAAGCATAATTCACGGTACGTCTTCTACGTGGTAACTTAAAATGAATTTCAAGATCGATCTACCTACCGCGATGTGTGGGAAGCACTTCGAAACCTCCGAGTCCATGTGTTAGAATCCAGCGTGAAGAAACTGGCTATGCCTAAGATAGCGAGTAACCAGTTGGATTGGCGAGTCATCAGGAACATGGTAGAGGTTATCTTCCAAGATATCGGTGTCCAGATATAAATTGGCAGCTACAACCCCCGTTATCAGTATCCGATGGAGACGGTGCCCTGCTATTTCCATAAGATCGGAAAGTGTAGAAATGGGGCCGATTCAAACATCCAGTCTCGGCTACACAAAAGTTCCAGGAGGAACTTCCATTTAAGGAGAGGGTAATGTTACGAAACAGCACACTGGTATAGTCCCCGAATCCGACTCTGTCTAAGCCATGTATCAAAGTTAAAATTATGGCGGGTGCGCAGGGATTTCTTAGAATTGTTTACGATTGTGATTATCTTATCTAGACATTGTTTTTGTGACCAGTCTTATCTAGAAAATGCGAGAGCCAATTGTTTTTGTGTAAGCCGCAATCTAGAATTATCTAGTATAAAAGGCACTCATATATAAAGGACCGACCATGGATAGTTAGTTTAGTTGATAAAGTGATCTCGACGAATAAACAAGAATACACTGAAATAGCGAACAGTAAAGTATTGATATAAATTAATAATTAAGGTTGTGTGTTTATAAATTAAATTTAAGTGAATAGTTAAGTGTTAGTGAGTAGTTTACTGTTTAAATAAATTAGGAAAACATTACAATATATACTTATTAAGTAAATCACAAGGTAGGTCACTTCTTGGTCTAGCCAAAAATAATTATTGAACATCAGGTAGGCATCAAATGAAATGTAACTTCTGTCATTTTGTGGAATTATCTAGACACAGTTAGTTTCATTTAAAACAGTAACTTGTATTAGTTTTTTAATAATAAGACTGAGAATCCCAAAGTTTATGTTTTTTATTTTTCATATGTTTATTTGTAATGTACCAATGTAATAAATACTTGTTTCTGGACGTCCAAAATATAATAGTTTTGTTTTTAACATAACTTTAAACGTAAAAGTGCGTTCACTTACCCCAAGCGACTCTACAGGTCAGATGTTCTCTTTTTAAGTTCTTTAATTTATGCCGTTATACTCGAACATATGTGCCTATAATTAAATAAATAATTAATTACAAATAAAAATATGGAATTCAATGACAATATACTTCTTAGAATGTAATTTTTTATTGTATAAAATGACGTCAATACACAAACATATATTTCAATATAAGTTTTCCAATTCTTAATTTACTTGCTTGCGTCTACCATTTTTATTTTTAATTTGTACTCTAAACTTTCCACTTTCAAGTAATCGATGGAAAGTGGTTTATCTGTGGATGGAAACTCAATTGTACATCTTTATTTCTTATAGATTTGCATTGTGGAACTGACGACTTTTATCACACATTTTTATTAACAACTATATAGTCGGTTCTTAAATTAAATCTAACACTTAAACATCCCATATAAAATACGAAAAACAATGTCTAAAGCACACGAAACAACACAAGTGGTATACTTGCGAATTTGAAATACCGTGTTTATGACAGGGAGCATTGTGTAAATGTTAAATACAACAAGAATGCATAAAGACCACAGATACTGCCTCTTCATAAATTAGAAATTATCCTTTATACCTGCGTCCTAACAGGGTCGGAGTAATCACCAACCAGGTAAAGCAAGGGTGCAGTCTATCAGTCTGTGACTTTTCATCGTTGTGCGTTGTGCAAATAAAAATGACAGTGTTTCGTCCATCGGAAAACGTTGTGTCGAATGAAATGGAAATAGAGAATGAAGTGATTGAAGTGACAACAGTGATACTGAAGATGATGTTTCGGACAACAGGAAGGTTAAAAGAAAACGTTTGTCAAGTGATGCAAAACCGATAATAAAAAATGTTTACCAAACTCTAATTAAAAAATCCCAATGGCACAGGACCAATTGGACAGGCTTATTTCAGTAACATAATTGCATAAAACCCAAAATAAAAAATTAGATACAAAAGTAATAGAATGTGTTGAGATGTACAAAAAATCAAAAGTAACATTCTGCATCAAATCAAAAACCAAAAAATAAAAAAAATGTCTGGTAAATTTATGAATTTTTTTAAATAAATGTTTTAATGTACAATTTAGAGAAAAATATTAAATACAAAAGTTGTAGAACGTGTTAAGGTCTATGAAGAAGATCAGTAACTTTTTTGTGTCAAATAAAAAACAAAGGAAATACGATTTTTTTTTCAACTTTGACAGGCCGCCATTTTGTTTTAACTGGGCCGATTTGGCTCATTAACGAACTCGTCCAAGATTTTGGCCTAACCGATTTTTGTAGCGAGTTTGGTTTTGATCCGTCAAAAAATACTCCCCCTATCGTGCTTACAAATTCCGTTATAACACATACATATATATATCGGAAACATTTCAATGTAGTTATTCGTTTTGGTGTTCGAAATAAAAGAACAAATTTAATCTTTTTACAAAGAAAATAGGGTGCCAACAACGTCAACGATTTTGGAAAAACTGAAAGTTTCGGGAATTGAAGTAACCTATTCGGAACAATGGTTTCGGAAATATTTGAAAACCATAGGTTTTGAGTGTAAAACCCTCAACGGTAGGATGAGCATCATGGAAAGTGGACGATTAAAAAGATTGCGTTAGGAGTACGTTACAGAAATAAGATTTCGCCAAGAAGGTCGATACATAGTTTGGTTGGATGAAAAATTTTACGATAGCCATAACGTTATAAAGAAAGGATGGACTGATGGCACAAAAAGTTGTTGTCTAGAGGCCCCTCCGTCTAGGGGAAAAAGAATAATAATTTTACATGCCGGTGGCAGCGATGGATGACTGCCCAATGAATTTTTTCAACTTTGACAGGCCGCCATTTTGTTTTAACTGGACCGATTTGGCTCATTAACGAACTCGTCCAAGATTTTGGCCTAACCGATTTTTGTATCGAGTTTGGTTTTGATCCGTCAAAAAATACTCCCTCTATCGTGCTTACAAATTCCGTTATAACACATACATATATATATCGGAAACATTTCGATGTAGTTATTCGTTTTGGTGTTCGAAATAAATGAACAAATTTAATCTTTTTACAAAGAAAATAGGGTGCCAACAACGTCAACGATTTTGGAAAAACTGAAAGTTTCGGGAATTGAAGTAACCTATTCGGAACAATGGTTTCGGAAATATTTGAAAACCATAGGTTTTGAGTGTAAAACCCTCAACGGTAGGATGAGCATCATGGAAAGTGGACGATTAAAAAGATTGCGTTAGGAGTACGTTACAGAAATAAGATTTCGCCAAGAAGGTCGATACATAGTTTGGTTGGATGAAAAATTTTACGATAGCCATAACGTTATAAAGAAAGGATGGACTGATGGCACAAAAAGTTGTTGTCTAGAGGCCCCTCCGTCTAGGGGAAAAAGAATAATAATTTTACATGCCGGTGGCAGCGATGGATGACTGCCCAATGAATTTTTTCAACTTTGACAGGCCGCCATTTTGTTTTAACTGGACCGATTTGGCTCATTAACGAACTCGTCCAAGATTTTGGCCTAACCGATTTTTGTATCGAGTTTGGTTTTGATCCGTCAAAAAATACTCCCTCTATCGTGCTTACAAATTCCGTTATAACACATACATATATATATCGGAAACATTTCGATGTAGTTATTCGTTTTGGTGTTCGAAATAAATGAACAAATTTAATCTTTTTACAAAGAAAATAGGGTGCCAACAACGTCAACGATTTTGGAAAAACTGAAAGTTTCGGGAATTGAAGTAACCTATTCGGAACAATGGTTTCGGAAATATTTGAAAACCATAGGTTTTGAGTGTAAAACCCTCAACGGTAGGATGAGCATCATGGAAAGTGGACGATTAAAAAGATTGCGTTAGGAGTACGTTACAGAAATAAGATTTCGCCAAGAAGGTCGATACATAGTTTGGTTGGATGAAAAATTTTACGATAGCCATAACGTTATAAAGAAAGGATGGACTGATGGCACAAAAAATTGTTGTCTAGAGGCCCCTCCGTCTAGGGGAAAAAGAATAATAATTTTACATGCCGGTGGCAGCGATGGATGACTGCCCAATGAATTTTTTCAACTTTGACAGGCCGCCATTTTGTTTTAACTGGACCGATTTGGCTCATTAACGAACTCGTCCAAGATTTTGGCCTAACCGATTTTTGTATCGAGTTTGGTTTTGATCCGTCAAAAAATACTCCCTCTATCGTGCTTACAAATTCCGTTATAACACATACATATATATATCGGAAACATTTCGATGTAGTTATTCGTTTTGGTGTTCGAAATAAATGAACAAATTTAATCTTTTTACAAAGAAAATAGGGTGCCAACAACGTCAACGATTTTGGAAAAACTGAAAGTTTCGGGAATTGAAGTAACCTATTCGGAACAATGGTTTCGGAAATATTTGAAAACCATAGGTTTTGAGTGTAAAACCCTCAACGGTAGGATGAGCATCATGGAAAGTGGACGATTAAAAAGATTGCGTTAGGAGTACGTTACAGAAATAAGATTTCGCCAAGAAGGTCGATACATAGTTTGGTTGGATGAAAAATTTTACGATAGCCATAACGTTATAAAGAAAGGATGGACTGATGGCACAAAAAATTGTTGTCTAGAGGCCCCTCCGTCTAGGGGAAAAAGAATAATAATTTTACATGCCGGTGGCAGCGATGGATGACTGCCCAATGAATTGCTGTTGTCCGCAAAAAATATAAAAAATTGTTCAGCCGACTATCACGAAGACATGAATTCGCCACTTTTTGGGACTTGGTTTCAAGAACAACTGTTGCCTAATTTGCCCGATAATTCTATCATTGTGATTTACAACGCCAGTTATCATTCTAAACAAATTAACAAGAAACCCACCACAAGCACGAAAAAAGCAGAAATCCTACAATATATGGCTGAAAATGATATAGAAATCCCTAAATCAAAATGCACCAAAAAATATCTTCTAACCATTATAAAAAACCTGAACATTCCTACAAAATATCGGATTGACACAATGGCACAAGCAAAAGGACATACGGTACTGCGTCTTCCGCCCTATTACTGTGTATTAAATCCCATTGATCTTATCTGGATTACTCTAAAACGGGGAATTCGGTGTAAAAATACAGCTCCAAGGCTAAGTTCTGCTGTAGTAGATTTAATTAGAAGTGAGGTGGAAAATATAGACAGTATTTTATGGAAAAATTGCATCGCACACGTAGTTGAAGTAGAAGATTCATATGTGTCTCCGAATGTACAACAATTTATAATTAATTTGGACGAAGACAGCGATAATAGTGACCTGTTGGTTGATAGTGACGATGCTTTATAACGCAAAATTTGTTATTATTGTAACATATTATGTGTATATTGTATATATCATTTTAAAGAAGTTAGTTAAACAGTTTCTGATTGAGAAGGTTGTTTATGATGTAGATGACTTTTTACTTTACTGACTGTTCTCGTATACTGTTTCTTTTTTGTGTATACGTAGATATATATTTATGTATAATATGTACTTTTGTTTTGTTGACATGTCCAGCGTAAATATAATATTTTTCTATGTACGTTTCACTGAATGAATAAATGTATTATTATAAAAAAAATTATTACATCATATTATAAACATGAAATAATTTTTCTTTTACCCTAATATAGTTGTGTATAATTATAATGTAATAATTATATCAAGAAGCAATTGTTTCCTACTTAGCTCAAATTTTTAAAGACGTCCCTGCGTAGGGTCGGACTGTGTACTTGGTCTTGATTTACAACTATGCTATTTACGGTTCATAAATTGTTCCCCACTGGGTAAAGTTAACAACGGTCGAAGATAATAAACACGGTATTTCAAATTCGCAACTATAAACAAGCATCTAATCCAGTCTAATCACACATCTAGAGAAGTTCACTTTAACACTGTGTGATGGCGTATCACTTAGCAATAGATCCCAAACATTATTTCTACAACTGTCAAATTATTTTTTAACTGACTTGAGATTGTCAAAATATAAATTTTACACGCTAGTGCGCGAAAGATACAGTTTTACATACTGATAGTGCGCTCAATATACAATGTATTTGCTAAAAAAAAAACACTATCTCTTTTAAAAAATTTATATTTGAGAATACACATCTATTATTGAATTATTCTTTACAATATACAGTGTGGAACAGCCAAATGGAATAAATTCGATAACGAATAAATGAGAGCGTGTTGGGAAAAACGCTTGGACACGTCGATTTGTATTTTCAGATGCGCATTTTTTTCAAAAAAAAATAATTATATAGGGTGTGTCATGTGACAGTGGCCGATACCAACTTTCTTATTTTACTATGAATAAAACTCAAAGTCAGTGTCACAGAATTATTTAATAGTTAGACAATAAAAGCTACTAGTTTCGGCCTACATAACGGCCATCTTCAGGCTACAAAAACAGATTGTTAAAAAAGGGAACAAATACAAAAACAAACATCTCCAACATTACCTGACACATAAGAAACAAATTAGTGAATTAACTGAAAAAAGAGAACAGTACAATTTAATGAAATAGTACTGTTCAAGTTATAGAACCATAAGACATAATTAAAATTGACTAGTTACACAAAATTATAAAACATTCAACGTGTAATAATTCATAGATAAAAAATACATAGATAAAAAAAAGGTAGCTGTAAAAGTCAACCTTAGTCCAATTCACTTAAAAAAGAAGAAGAGATCTTAAACTAAATGTCTAAGATTAAAACAACAAAATATATACATACCAAAAACTGATACTAAGTAGCAATCAAATAAAGAATAAACAACAAGTTGATGAATGCATAAAAAAGAGGAGTTGAAAAGGTACAATACAAAATAAACAAAACAATAGTCTGAGAAAAATATTGAATTCAAAAACCCTGAAACGGAAGATTGAGGAACATGTACGGCTCAGAAGGCAACAATTGTTCATTAAGACAAACAACAGTAGTATCAGAACTAGTCTGGTTAATCTCAAACATTTCAAGTAAATTCATCCTAGGTCCTTTAAAACATTTATGAAGTATACGAGCATCAGACAATGAAAATTGATGGTTCTCTGAAATAATATGGTTTGCAAATGCTGAAGGGGAAGCAGGAGGGTCAGTATTCCGATACCTTTTGATACAACTGAGATGTTCTTTTATCCTTGTGTCCAACAGACGTCCAGACTGGCCCACATAGACAGCGTCACAATCCTGACAACAAAGTTTGTAAACGCCAGGAGAATGAAGATATGGCATGCAGTCTTTAGTGTTAACTAGTAATGATCTCAAATTGTTGTTGGTTCTAAAACCGAATTTAATGTTATGTTTTTTAAATATATTACCAAATTTATAGGATATAGGACCAAAGTAATGTAGAGAACCAGCATAATGAAGCTTATCAACGTCAGAACACACGTTGAGAGAATTAATAGTAGGAAAACTCAATCTGAATTTATTGAAAAATCTCATGTATAATTTGTTGAATAAAGGCATGCCATATCTTCATTCTCCTGGCGTTTACAAACTTTGTTGTCAGGATTGTGACGCTGTCTATGTGGGCCAGTCTGGACGTCTGTTGGACACAAGGATAAAAGAACATCTCAGTTGTATCAAAAGGTATCGGAATACTGACCCTCCTGCTTCCCCTTCAGCATTTGCAAACCATATTATTTCAGAGAACCATCAATTTTCATTGTCTGATGCTTGTATACTTCATAAATGTTTTAAAGGACCTAGGATGAATTTACTTGAAATGTTTGAGATTAACCAGACTAGTTCTGATACTACTGTTGTTTGTCTTAATGAACAATTGTTGCCTTCTGAGCCGTACATGTTCCTCAATCTTCCGTTTCAGGGTTTTTGAATTCAATATTTTTCTCAGACTATTGTTTTGTTTATTTTGTATTGTACCTTTTCAACTCCTCTTTTTTTTTATGCATTCATCAACTTGTTGTTTATTCTTTATTTGATTGCTACTTAGTATCAGTTTTTGGTATGTATATATTTTGTTGTTTTAATCTTAGACATTTAGTTTAAGATCTCTTCTTCTTTTTTAAGTGAATTGGACTAAGGTTGACTTTTACAGCTACCTTTTTTTTTATCTATGAATTATTACACGTTGAATGTTTTATAATTTTGTGTAACTAGTCAATTTTAATTATTGAGTGAATGAAAACGACGAATACTCAGTGTGTATTAGTTTATTACTTTCAGGCTAAGCGCTTTCGGCTGTTAAGCCATTATCAAAGCCGTCGTCATTTAAAAAAGTAATTGTCAAAGCCAGCAAGTTGATCAAAAACAATACTCAAGATAGAACCATCGTTATGATTGAGTCATTCGAATAAAAACATTAAAATACCCTATTGTAAGGGTGTAAAATTATATTCACATGATGTAAATTCACTCAAAATTAAATTTTACAATTACTTTTTTAAATGACGACGGCTTTGATAATGGCTTAACAGCCGAAAGCGCTTAGCCTGAAAGTAATAAACTAATACACACTGAGTATTCGTCGTTTTCATTCACTCAATTTGCATCTAGTGTGTACACCATATCCACAGGCATTTCTAATTTTAATTATGTCTTATGGTTCTATAACTTGAACAGTACTATTTCATTAAATTGTACTGTTCTCTTTTTTCTTTTTTCAGTTAATTCACTAATTTGTTTCTTATGTGTCAGGTAATGTTGGAGATGTTTGTTTTTGTATTTGTTCCCTTTTTTAACAATCTGTTTTTGTAGCCTGAAGATGGCCGTTATGTAGGCCGAAACTAGTAGCTTTTATTGTCTAACTATTAAATAATTCTGTGACACTGACTTTGAGTTTTATTCATAGTATCA
The DNA here is from genome assembly GCA_963921935.1 of Galeruca laticollis. NCBI lineage: Eukaryota > Metazoa > Arthropoda > Insecta > Coleoptera > Chrysomelidae > Galeruca > Galeruca laticollis. Next base: position 211,307,168 of record OY998175.1, on the reverse strand, counting down.
CTGTCAGTCACATTTGTGTTATGGATGATATTCTCCTTTCTTATTTTAAATACAACCCCTTGTATATTATTAGTTTTATGTATTCTTCAGAAAATTCTAGGCATAATTCATGTACAATGTCCCATACCTATCTTCAACTGTTTCGGAAATATTAAGTGTTTTCAGATGTATTACAAAAATTAACATTAAAAAAAGAAAATAACTTTATTTCACAAATTCGCTACATTACACTCAATACTTATTTCCCATTTAGCTCTTAATGTTGAGAAAATAAGCAAAAACCATTAATGCGTTCCTTTTTACTGATATGAAATAAAAAAAAATACAAAAACAGTTTTGTTTAATTTCGTATAAAACTCATAGCCTTAGCAACTTGTTGTGTGTCTGCATGACAGTAGTGATCAGTGTCAGTGCTATTGTCGTTTGAATTTCGTTAACTATACGTAATTATATCAGAAAAATGGTTCATTTAACAGGAATGCACAAAACAACCATTCTACAAATGATTGGTTATGGAGATAACACACGGACAGAAATGGAAGTTTCTCGCTTATTCCACGAAAAATTTTCAAATTTGCCGCCTATATCCCAAGGAACAATTAGCAAAATAGAAAAACAGTTTCGCGAGCTTGGTCATGTAGGACAGACAAAAAAAGTAGTTGCCAATGAACTAAGCGATGATACGAAATTTGATGTTATGCTTGAGTTTCAAGAAAACCCACATAATTATGGTCGAAAAGCAGCCTCACTGTTCAACATTAGCCACACATCAATTTTTCGAATATTAAAGGAAAGTAAAATGCATCCCTATATAATGATGCGAACTCAGGAGCTAATGGAAGACGATTTCGACAGGAGAACGTATTTTTGTGAACAAATGATGGAAATGTTAGATAACAATATGATCCAATTAGGAGCTGTTTTGTTTTCTGATGAGAGCACATTTACACTTCACGGTCATGTTAATCGTCAAAATTGCCGCTATTGGTCTAATGAGAATCCTCACTGGATGAGAGAGGAACATATGCAATATCCTGCAAAAGTTAATGTTTGGGCAGGAATTGTTGGAAATCATATCGTAGGTCCCTTCTTCATTGATGACAACTTGAATGGAGATAAATATTTAAAACTGCTCCAAAATAATGTGCCAACTTTGACGAACTTATATCCTGATCCAGCAAACCCACAAATTCCTGCCGATATACTATGGTTTCAGCAAGATGGAGCACCGCCCCATTACCAAATCAATGTCCGACAGTACCCGAACCAAAATTTTCCAAATCGGTGGATAGAGAGGCGCGGATCGATAGAATAGCCAGCACGATCTCCTGATCTGACGCCACTAGACTTCTTTTTGTGGGGATATGTCAAAAGTATTGTATATCAAACTAAACCACTCAACTTAGATCACTTAAAAAGACAAATCACGCTTGCGATTAGATCAGTCACGCCTGAGATGTTGAGTAACGTTAGAAGACATTTCTATACCAGATTAGCATGTTGCCAAGACGTTCGCGGCGAACATTTTGAACATCTCTTACATTAAAATTAATGTTTTTTTTACATTATTTGTGAAATAAAATCATTTTCGTTTTTTAATGTAATTTTTGTAATATATCTGAAAACACTTAATATTTCTGAAACAGATGAAGATAGGTATGGGACATTGTACATGAATTATGTCTAGAATTTTCTGAAGAATCCAAAAAACTAATAATATACAGGGGGTTGTATTTAAAATAAGAAAGTTGGTATCGGCCACTGTCACATGACACACCCTAAATAATTATTTTTTTTTTGAAAAAAATGCGCATCTAAAAATACAAATCGACATGTCCAAGCGTTTTTCCCAACACGCTCTCATTTATTCGTTATCGAATTTATTCCATTTGGCTGTTCCATACTGTATATTAAATGTACAATTAATACAATTAGTAAAGTTAAACACAGAGGAAGAAACTGCTACGGCCGACGACGGGACTAAGTGTGAAGATATTTTTATTTACTAAGTAAATCGTCTCCTAGCTACCGCAGCCAACTTTATATCACAGTTTCATATTTTATAAATCTACTCTAGTTATTATTATTACCAATTCTATTTTTAAACTTTACTTTAAATAAAATTAGCTGTACAAAAAATATGGTATATAACACGGCTGCGACATAATTTCGCACCCTCGATTGCTTTTTTGTGCGAAATTTCGTTACGCAGCTTTGTTATACAAAAATAACTATTTGCAGACGGTATATTTGCTAATAGGTAAATAATATGGATTATGCCGATTAGTGTACAATGCTATCAACCATAATTATTTTCTAGAATCTGGGCTACCTTGAATCGTTTTTATTTGTACCTACCATATAATTGCTTGTATATACAATTACTGTTCACATTATCAATAAAATATGATGTGCTGTCTTTCAGAGTGTTCGATCAGGGTCCCCAGTACTATACATTGTAGTATTTAACGTTGAAAAAAATAAAATTATTGCATAAAAACAGTAAAGTTATAGTTTTCTCCTAACTTTGCAAACATTGGTTATAAAAATTTCGGAGTTAAATAAGTTAATGAAGGGGTTTTCTTGGATTTGTTGAATTTGCAATTGATTCTGGCGATAAAAAATTGAAGAATCACCTGGAGGAGTGTCATCGAAATGCACTTTACACATCATACAAAATGAACTAATGGGTTTATGATGTGGCGAAATTATTAGAAAGAATGTAATCAATGATGTTAAAAAATATAAGGCCCACGCAGTCTTAGCTGACGGAACAGCGAACACATGAGGGACGAAACAGCTATCTATCGGCTTCGGAACATTCGAGAAGAATTCGTAGGTTTTGTGGAACTGAAAGCAGGATGCTTCATCAATCGCCGAAGCAATTGATAGATTTTTGTTTGGCTACAATTTTCCACCGGAATATTGTGTAGGATTTGGTTTCGATGGCTGTTCCACAATGGCAGGCAAGGAGGGCGGTGTACAAGCAATTTTAAGGAAAATGTATTCCAAAGCTTTTTATATTTCCGTTGCTCAAATCACAAACTCAATCTTGTGGTGCGGAACACTATGGGAGAGGAAAGGTTGACGGGATTATGTTTGATCTTTGTTTATATATACCGTCACACGGGGTGAAGTCGGACGATATTTGCAGTTTATTGTAAATAAAAAGTACAATTTTTGAAAAAAAAAATTCCAAATTATTAAGAATCATCCATGTCTCTTTTGTCGAATTCCATAGTAAAATTAATGACATTTTTGTTCCCCCACCTTTTTTTATTTAGGTAAATATTGTCCGCTATCACCCCTATGAGTGGGGTAAAGGCGGACAACCCTCTGTTAAGCATTAAAAATCGTCTTAGCCCCTAGTACGGCGTGTATTTGGACAATAATAATTAATATATCATGTTTATAATAAATTTTTATAAATTTTATGGAAAAAAACTTGCAAATTAAAATATTTTCTTCTTGAGAAACATAAAAAACACAAAATTTATATAAAAAAACGTCAACCCTTATTTACTAATATAAAAAACATAAATTCTGGAAAAAATATTAAGTAGGTAATGCCTAATAACTAATAAACTTTATTATCAGAAATATTTTTGGCTTTTGTACAAAAATTTCAACAACTCTACTCTATTTTAATATTCTTTAATGAAGTCAAATCTGAGAAATAATATCTTCAACGCCTTAAATATTTAACCTTTTTTAAAACTTTTACGATTTGATCTTCCTCTATGATGCTTTCATCCCTAACTATTGGATATGTAAAATATTCGCCCATTTTATTTGAATCTTGTTTTTTTAAGAAATGAACTAAAAACATCTTTTTGTTTCCTTCCTTCATCACTTCAGTAACACAGCCAAAATAGTATTTGTTTTTTGTACAAGTGAACTTAACTACTACGAAATTGTCTACTTCTGTTGCAAGGTTAGTCTCACTAACATCGGTTTGGTTTTGAAGAAACATATTTTCATTATATTCATCCTGCATTTTTATAGCTTCTTCTTGATCACTCTCATTGTCACTTTCACGTTCTTTTTCGAGTTCTTCATCCTCACTTAAATCTTCTAGAGCTACTTCGGCCTAACTCTCAGATGTTGACATATCCATATCCGTTGAGGAAATGTCTTTGCCAGGAGCCACTTGCAATTTTTTCCCCGTTTCTTCTTCGTGACGTCTTGAGTAACACACTCAGTCTACTTGCATGAAGGAACACCTTAAGGATGTTAGTCCAATGTTCCGCATTTGCGTCTTTGTTTTCATTTCTCTCGGAATCAGGTATCTTCCTGAGAACAACATCTGGTGATAGCGGAACAATTCCACAGGCTCGGAAGCCAGGCTTAATATTTGTTTTCACATTTTCAATGCATTCGATGGCTTTCTTTAAAAGCGCAGGGAACTCCGATTTAAGAATGCAACCTCTGTTTTTAGGCTTATTTCAGAATGAAATAGATGCCAAAATCACCCTCCGTTCCAAAGGGTATATATTGTAATGTTTTTGTTATTTATTTAAACAATAAACGGGTGGGATAAATTTTAAACACTCGGTATTGCTACTTACTAATTTATTCAAACACTAACTCACTAACACTAATTTATATGTACTTAACTAGTCACTTAAATTTAATTTATATGCACACTAACTTATTAATTTATAACACTTTTATATTCACTTAATTACTGTTTATCTGTCAAGATCACTTTATCAACTCATAAACTAAACTCATCCGCTGATCGGTCCTGTATTTATATCAAAGCTTTCTTTACTAGAACATTCCGGATGGGACAAATGCCTTTCGCGATATTTCTTAAAATGCCTTTCGAGAACATGTTTAAAAAGGACGGTCACAATAAACCCCAATAGACCTTCTCAGAATTCGGCGCGCTCGCCATTTTCTTAACTCCGTTAACATAAGGTTACAGGGCCGTACTTAGTATCTGCTTCGGTGTGCGAGTTCGTAACATTACCCCCTCCTTAAATGAAAGTTCCTGCTGGAACTTTTGTGTAGCCGAGACTGGATGTTTGAATCGGCAACTAGCCCCATTTCTACACTTTCCGATCTTATGGAAATAGCAGGGCACCGTCTTCATCGGATATTGATAACGGGAGTTGTAGCTGCAAATTAATATCTGGACACCGGTACCTTGAAAGATAATCTCTACCATGTTCCTGATGATTCGCCAATTCAACTGGTTACTCGCTATCTTAGGCATAGACAGTTTCTTCACGTTGGATTCCAACACATGGTCTCGGAGGTTTCGAAGTGCTTCCCACACATCGCGGTAGGTAGATCGATCTTGGAATTCATTTTTAGTTACCACGTAGAAGACGTACCGCGAATTATGTTTCAGTTTCAGTATCTTGCCAGGGGCTGGAATCTGGTCTTCAAGTTTTTCTAATTGCCCGAACTTCTTTCGAAAGACGGTTGCCAACCCTCGTGCGTTCTTGATACGGGCGGGGATGTTGTATGCCAGTGAATAATCTTCTGGGAGAGTGAACAAATCTTGTTGTTGTTCCGAAGTGACTCCATATCTAGCTTTCCCGGTACCTCCATACGCGCCCATAAATTCATCGAAGGTGGGGTCAGACACATCTCGAATAAGGTTTACTCCTTCCTCTATGTCATGGTCTCCTTCGAATGGCGCTAGTCGGTTTCGGTGAACTACTTTTGGTTTTCCGTGGGGGATCTTGCTTATGCGATATAAAACATCATTGATCCTTTGCTTGATCAAGTATGGACCTTCCCAGGATTTTCGTAGTTTTGCAGAAAATCCTTTTCTCCTCGCCGGGTTGTGTAACCATACTTTGTCCCCTTCTTTAAAACCGCCCTCTGTGGCCTGCGTGTCGTACCGACTTTTCATTCTGTCGCTGGCAACTTTAAGATTTGTTCGAACTAGTTCATGAATATCGTCCAGCCTTCTTCAGCCTTCTTCTCAATTGGATCACGTAGTCTTCGCCTGCTATATCTTCTCCAGGCCGACAGCCAAATTCCAGGTCACAAGGAAGCCTCATTTCACGTCCAAACAGGATTTTCGCAGGAGTCTCACCCGTGGACTCATTGACGGCAGATCGATAAGCCAATGCGAATAGGGAGAGATACTGGTCCCAATCTCTCTGATGGCTGGATACTACTTTGGACAGGTATTTTCCAATAGTCCTGTTCATTCTCCCGACCATTCCATCTGACTGTGGATGTAATGCTGTTGTTATGGTCTTCTTCATTCCCAGCTTGTCGCAAATCTCCTGGAATAGATGGCTTTCGAAATTTCTTCCCTGGTCACTGTGGACTTCCATGGGCACTCCATATCGGCTGATGAATTCTTTCACCAATACATCCGCGACAGTTGTGGCCTCTTGGTTCGGGATAGCGTAAATTTCCACCCACTTTGTAAAATAATCCATTACCACCAGTATGTACTTGCTACCATTTTTTGTCGTCGGAAATGGTCCAGCGATATCTAAAGCATTCCTTTCGAAAGGGCTTCCAACATTGTACTGTTTCATGGGTGCCTTTCTCTTGCGATGTGGTCCATTACTCGTAGCACAAGTCGTACATTTCTTACACCAGTCCTTCACATCGTCGGAGCTGTTCATCCAATAAAACCTTTCACGAACTCGCTGAAGGGTTTTCTTCACTCCCAGATGACCTCCCGATGGACTGTCGTGTAACTTCTTCAGTACCTCAGCTACTCTTATTCTCGGGATAACTAGCTGTCTCCTCATCTCAGAACCATCATCGTTTTCAAGGACTCTTTTCAACAGCCCTTCTTCCAGGACAAGGGAGTCCCACTGAGCCCAATACGCCTTGAGTTTCGGTGAAAATCTTGACACTTCTTGCCAGGTAGGTCGCCGGTTTTCTTTCTTCCATTGCCGGATCATCTTCAAGTGAGGATCATTCTCCTGATCTTCTCTGATCCTGGTGGGTGACCATTCCTCGTTGACTACAGTAGTTCTTGAAACTGCAGCTTCCCTAGATTCCACCTTGTTGCAGTGGGAGCAGTCTGTTGGGCACGGCCGTCTGGACAGGGAGTCGGCATTTCGGTGACTCACATCAGCAGGATGTTCACCCCTGTCTGATTTCCCCTGTGACTGGAGTTCTTGGGTTACAGGAATCTTGGGGCGCTTAGACGGACTGCGTACGTGCTCTAGCTCGCCACACTTCCAGCATCTGATCTTTCTTGGCTTCTTGTCCATCATACTGTTTATTAAACTGACGAACTGGTCAAATCTGTCTTCGTCACCTTCTTCTTGGATGGTCCTGATTTTGTTATATCCTGAAGCCTTCGTTGCTGCTTCATGTTCAAGAGCAGCTGTCAATGCGTCAACTAATGTTTTGGGATGGGCTAAACGAAGCGTCCTCTGCATATCGGGGTCACGTAAGCCATCAATAAAGGCCTGGATGCCCAGACATTCCATCATGTTCTCTGGTGCTGACGGATAAGCAAATCGAACGAGTCGGGCAATATCCACTTCATACTCTTGAAGGGCTTCATCGCGTTTCTGCCTTCGATTCTTCAGTTGGGACTGGTACAAATGTTCTAGATGTTCGTGACCGTACCGCATGTCCAGCCTCTTCTTCAGCAGCTCGAAATCATCCGTTTCTTCCAGAGGTATCGTCTGAAGTATATCTAAAGCATCTCCCCGAAGCGCGATAGTTAGGTTCACTGCTTTCTCCTTATCGGACCAATTATTCACTCTAGCGGCTGCTTCGAACTGTTTTACGTAATTGGTCCACGACATCTTTCCATCGAACGTTGGGGCCTTGACTCGGGTAAAACTGCCAATGTCTTCAAACTTAGATACTGTTTCTGGCCTGCAAGGTTTCGTTTGCTCGGTCTTCTATTCTTCCTCTGACGTGCCTCGCGTTCTTGAATCGGCAATCTTTTCCTCTATCTCCTTGATTTTCTCGTCTATCGTTGTAATCTTATTCTCGATTTCAGATTTTAGAGATGAAATTTAATTTTCAACGTCGGCGACAATGTCGTTTTTCATTAATAAGATATCGGTAAATATATAGTTCTTCAAAGTAGAAATATCGTTCTTTATAGCCGAATTATCGCTTTTCCCATTCGTTGAAATCTTCTCTTCCATAGCAGAAATCTTCTCGTCCATGCTAGCAGAAATATTAGCAGAAATGTCGTTCTTCATAGCAGAAATCATCTCGTCCATGTTCTCTTCCATGGCAGAAATCTTCTCGTCCATGTTAGCAGAAATATTAGCTTGTCTTGGGTTGTGTTTCTGGCTTGCAGATCTCGATCTTCTTTTCTTCTGCTGAAGTGTCCTGTGTTCTTAAATCGGCAATCTTTGTCTCTAACTTCCTAATTTTCTCGTCCATCTGATTTTCCATCGTTGCCATCTTATTCTCCATGTCTGATTTTATTTTCTCGTTCATCGTTGTCATCTTATCCTCAATATCCGATTTTAGAGACGTGATTTCATTCTCGACTTCAGCAGCAATATCATTTGTCAATGATAAGATATCTGCAGAAATATCGGTCTTCATAGCAGAAATCTTCTCGTCCATGTTAGCAGAAATATCGTTCTTCATGATTGAAATCTTCTCGTCCATGGCAGAAATTGACGAGATTATGGTGGTGTCCCGTGTTCTTAAATCGGCAATCTTTGTCTCTAACTTCCTAATTTTCTCGTCCATCTGATTTTCCATCGTTGCCATCTTATTCTCCATGTCTGATTTTATTTTCTCGTTCATCGTTGTCATCTTATCCTCAATATCCGATTTTAGAGAAGTGATTTTATTCTCGACTTCAGCAGCAATATCATTTTTCAATGATAAGATATCTGCAGAAATATCGGTCTTCATAGCAGAAATCTTCTCGTCCATGTTAGCAGAAATATCGTTCTTCATGATTGAAATCTTCTCGTCCATGGCAGAAATTGACGAGATTATGGTGGAAGCCTCGTCATTGAATAAAAATAATTCTGGATTAAAGCCGTCATTTTCCAGTGCCACTTCAAGTCTTTCTACTAATTCACTTTTCTTACCGGACGTTTCCAACTCACGATCTTCCAATTCTGCTCTTAATTCCGTGACTTTCAGATCACATAGTCTCTTGGCCATTTTTACGTAGCAATTTATTTAAATTACCCCACACCTGACACCAATGTAATGTTTTTGTTATTTATTTAAACAATAAACGGGTGGGATAAATTTTAAACACTCGGTATTGCTACTTACTAATTTATTTAAACACTAACTCACTAACACTAATTTATATGTACTTAACTAGTCACTTAAATTTAATTTATATCCACACTAACTTATTAATTTATAACACTTTTATATTCACTTAATTACTGTTTATCTGTCAAGATCACTTTATCAACTCATAAACTAAACTCATCCGCTGATCGGTCCTGTATTTATATCAAAGCTTTCTTTACTAGAACATTCCGGATGGGACAAATGCCTTTCGCGATATTTCTTAAAATGCTTTTCGAGAACATGTTTAAAAAGGACGGTCACAATAAATCCCAATAGACCTTCTCAGAATTCGGCGCGCTCGCCATTTTCTTAACTCCGTTAACATAAGGTTACAGGGCCGTACTTAGTATCTGCTTCGGTGTGCGAGTTCGTAACAATATTATACATATGTATCTGTTATAACGGAATTTGTAAGCACGATAGAGGGCGTATTTTTTGACGGATCGAAACCAAACTCGCTACAAATATCGGTTAGGCCAAAATATTGGACGAGTTCGTTAATGAGCCAAATCGGCCCAGTAAAAACAAAATGGCGGCCTGTCAAAGTTGAAAAAAAATCGTATTTCCTTTGTTTTTCATTTGACGCAAAAAAGTTACTGAGCTTTTTCATAGACCTTAACACATTCTACAACTTTTGTATTTAACATTTTTCTCTAAATCGTACATTAAAACATTTATTTAAGAAAATTCATAAATTTACCAGAATTTTTTTTTATTTTTATGTTTATGATTTGATGCCAGAATATTACTTTGGTTTTTGTACATCTCAAAATATTCTATTACTTTTATATCTAATTTTTTATTTTGGGTTTTATGCAAACATGTTACTGGAATAAGCCTGTCCAATTGGTCCTGTGCCATTGGGATTTTTTATTTTCCAATCAGCAAGAACAGATCGCCAAACTTCTTTAAAAGGTCCAAAAAAACACGTCCAACGGTTGCAGCAGATGTGTTCCATTCGGTGGCAATAAAACAAAAGAAATATCATTTCGCTCGCAACACCATAAAACATTAATTGAAGTGTGAGCTGCCAAGTTGTCCCCTATCAAGACCTTTATTCCTGGAAGCTTTATACTATAGGGTAGGACAATCTTGTCAAACAAATCGTCAAAAGTCGCTAAATCAAACCAGCCGGATTTGGTACGATTGTATACAGTCCCAACAGGGCCTCCCTCTACCCAAGTTGGATACAAATGTACAGATTTGTAGACAACATATGGAGGTAAAAGTACCCCTGATCCACTAATAGCCATCATAATTGATATGCTTGACTTGCTTGAATCTACAATCCTTTCTACCCTCTTAGTTCCTTGTTTACTTAATACTTTTAATCTCCCGGGATCATCAGACAAGTTGCTTCCATCATAGTTGATGATATTAGAGGGTGGGATATTTTCTATTGTTTCGCCCAGATTTAAGAAATATTTTTCTATTATTTCTTTTGTTATATTTGCTCTTGAGCGTGTAATATTTTGAGCAAATCGTTCCGTTAAAATTTGGTTCCGACAAATGAACTTGTAAAACCAGTCAATTCCAAGGTAATTGTCTTTAAATTTCTTTATTTTTCCCCTTTTCTGTCTAAATAGTTTTTAACTAATAGTCTCATATCTTGTCTGGTAAGAGGAAAAGCCCACTCGCTGAATTTTAAAATCCCTTGGACCAAAAGTTTTTCTTCTTATTGGGAAATTACGCATTGCCCGCCATGTTTCTTTGTTTTTATTCCCTTTTTATTATCAAATAGGCTAGATTTTAGAAACTTATAATACTCAGCAGCTTGTCTCACACTTTTTCTTCCTTGTCTTATATCTTCCACTGCTCTAGCGAGGTTTTCTTCGCTGTAGTTCTTGAAATTAATGGCAATTTTCTTTTTATATAGCCTAATCATGGTGTCCGCCTTCGCCCCTATAAAATGACTTTTTTTTACTAAAACGCTATTATCTAAGAAAAAAAAATGTTTTAACCAAACTGCCATGGGTTTACTTATAACAGAGCACATCACAAATAATAGCTCATTTGCAGTATGTAGTTTTAGTATTCTATTGTGACGAACAGTTTCTTTTTTGGTTTTCTAATTTTAAGTAAAAAATATAATTTATAAAATCCTCACCACATGCTCTGCTCCAAACTTTTTCAGCGAAAATGCAACAGTCTCGTCAAAACTCGGAGCTAAACTAACGGTGTAACGCCGGTCGGTTAATTTTGTGGGATCGCGATATGCCATCTTGCAAAAAACGCCGGCCAATACCAGTCTGTCCGAGTTCACCCCCATAGTCCGACTTCACCCCGAGTGACGGTACGCTAAGCTCCGTATATATTCAAGGGTTTGATGAGTCTGCATCGGAATTTTGATAAAGAAAACCGTGCGATGACCGGAGAAAAAGTTTTACAAAAATTTTCAGCAAATCCTAGAAAATTATTATTAGCGTAGAAATAATGAATAAAACAATTTTCCAGAATCTTTTGACGATTTATTTTGTAAGAAGTCATCGTCACCTTGCTACTGCCCCCAATCTAACAGCTACCCCCTCTAGATCAGATCCTGACTACGCCGCCCTTGTGTATCGTAACTGAAAATGCTGCTTTTACTCATCGTTTCACTTTATTTGTAGTCTTTACAAGAAGTTCGTTTGCAGTATTTATTAATAATGAATAATGATATATGAAATCGCAAATAAAATAAAAATAAACGGTTTTGAAGATTAAAACTAACTTTTCCGCATCTGTGAGATACCCTAAACAATATTCTATCATAAAATTGTCACTTGTATACACTTCGGGGGATGAACCGTGCTAACAAACCGAAATTTCTCCAAAAATAACCAAAAATGTAGTATATCTGAATTTATAGGACACGCTGTACTCGCTCTAGTTAACTGAAAATCAATAGGGTACATCTGTGAGACATGCTGTAAAATATTCAATCATAAACTTGGTCACTTGTGTATACTCTGGAGGCTGTATCGTGCTAACAAACTGAAAATTCTCCAAAAATGACAAAAATTTGGTGCTTCAAGTACCATGGCATCCGTTGTACTGGCTTTAATGTGCTGAATATCAATAGCCCTTGAGAAGCCCTAAATAATATCCAACCATAAAATTGGCACTTGTGTATACTCCGGAGGGTGTATCATGCTAACAAACTGAAATTTCTCCAAAAATGACAAAAATGTCGTACTTAAAGTACTATAGCACCTGTTATTCTGGCTCTGGTGAGCTGGAAATCAATAGGGTTCATCTGTGAGACGTCCTGAATAATATTCAATCATAAAATTGGTGACTTGTTGTTAGTCCAGGAGCAGTAAAGATTGACATAATTGTGTCGTTACGTAACTTAGATATTCTCAAGATTGACTGTCTCGACCCTTACTTCGTGGAATATGCCCATATTAGTGTTTTTAAATGAAACTCAAGGTCTCTAGTTAATTCCACAATATAATATAGGTTATTGAAAATTCTAAAAAATTGACAATTGTTTCGATAAATCAATATCATCGTCAGAATGACAGAAGTTACATTTCATTTTATGCCTACCTGATGTTTAGTAGTTATTTTTGGCTAGACCAAGAAGTAACCTAACTTGTGATTGGCTTAATATATGTTTATAGAAAAAAGAAGAAGATGTGATATTACAAATATTGAAGCTTAGATATTATTAGCCCTATGGTGATATCCTGGATATCATTTTTCCAATTAAGATCAGTATAACTGTGCAATGATATAGAAAACCAGGAAAACTATATCTGCTGATCTTTACAATTATCACTTAAGAAGACAGTTTATTAGTGGAGAATTCCCTAGATTTAACTGTTCATTGACAACTTCATATTGTGGGTTTCTTAAATGTCTTCTAATTTCCAGTTCTTCAAGGAAATCCAGTTCTTGTTTCTTTTCACAAATATGCAGTACTTCTAGTTCTGTGTTAGGTGTCAATGAATGATTGGTGTCAAGTAGATGTTTTGCGTAGTGGGATTTATCTGGTTGTTTTAATCTGTATGCTCGTAAGTGCTCACTGTATCGTATTTCAAAATTCCTAAGGGTCTGACCCAAATAGACAGCATTACATACTATTAAAGAAGTCAGGTATATATAAATTCAAATGTCCAGAATGTGATGCTGTCTATTTGGGTCAGACCCTTAGGAATTTTGTAATACGATACAGTGAGCACTTACGAGCATACAGATTAAAACAACCAGATAAATCCCACTACGCAAAACATATACTTGACACCAATCATTCATTGACACCTAGCACAGAACTAGAAGTACTGCATATTTGTGAAAAGAAACAAGAACTGGATTTCCTTGAAGAACTGGTTAAATCTAGGGAATTCTCCACTAATAAACTGTCTTCTTAAGTGATAATTGTAAAGATCAGCAGATATAGTTTTCCTGGTTTTCTATATCATTGCACAGTTATACTGATCTTAATTGGAAAAATGATATCCAGGATATCACCATAGGGCTAATAATATCTAAGCTTCAATATTTGTAATATCACATCTTCTTCTTTTTTCTATAAACATATATTAAGCCAATCACAAGTTAGGTTACTTCTTGGTCTAGCCAAAAATAACTACTAAACATCAGGTAGGCATAAAATGAAATGTAACTTCTGTCATTCTGACGATGATATTAATTTATCGAAACAATTGTCAATTTTTTAGAATTTTCAATAACTTGTATTATATTGTGGAATTAACTAGAGACCTTGAGTTTCATTTAAAAACACTAATGCTCAAGATTGATCGAAAATGATATATACAATCATTTTATAAGTATGCGCTAGCTCAGAAAGTTGTGATATTTGCAAAAAAAAATCGAGACTGCAAAAATGCACGAAAACGCCGCTTTTTCTATCACTATTTTCAATATAACTCTGTACGTATGCAGTTTAGAGAAAAAATAATTACCTGTGAATTTGTTCGTTATGAAGTTTTCTACAAGATATAATTGGTTTAAAAGTGGAATTTATTATATTTTCGTTGCTTGATAGCAATAAATTGGAAAAAAAGTGACGAGAATCGTGGTAATTTTGAGGCGCGTAACAACCAGGTAAGAAATTGCACAATTATACTATAAATAGAGATTTAAGTACTTTAGAGTATTACAAAATGAAATACCAAAAACCGATCCAAATTTATTTGTTGGTTTTGACGTGGTTGATTTGTTGATTTAACCGAGCAAAAAAAACAGTTTTTCTCCGATTGGCAGCAAATATTAATTCTGCTGACACATATCAATCAGCAAAGTATTACTTTTCCTTCCCCAAAGTGGGTACTTTTCTGCCTAGGCAGCAAAGTGATTATACTCAATTGGAATAAAACATTTGACGTAAATATTTATTAGCAATTATTACATAACACTTTTAACAAGAATTTAAAAACATATGCTTAGTTGTTATTAACATTGATGGTAAAATTACTACAATTTTGAACGAATAGGCCACCTTTTCTTTCCTCAGATACCGTTCTCTCTACATTAATTATATTACCAGTTTGATTCGTCTCATAAGTAGTTCCTATATTTGTCAAAACTTTTCCACAAATGCTGGTTTTACTTGCCATTGAATCTTCAATGTACCCTTCTGCTATAGTTGAGGATTTCCACTCACCATGTCGTTTCAACATTGTTATGTCACCTCCTGCATTCACAAGTAAAGTGGCAGAACTTCTGCGGAGGCAGTGTCCCGTATATTCCTTAGCATGCGGCAACTTTAAATAGACAGCTATTTCTTGCAAATACAATATCCTCCTATATCATTATGAACAAACGGAGAAAAAATTATTATATGTTCAACTCGGCAGCAAAGTAGATTGACTGCCTTAGCTGAATTCCTAGCCTCGCTACGCTCGGCTATGAATTCAGCCTCGGCAGTCAATCTACTACTTTGCTGCCTAGTTAAACAAATAACTATTTTCCGCGTCAATGCTGGGAACAAAATTTTGCATTTTGATTGCTGTCGATTTTTTACACATTGTTGGGCCCGTTAGCTATCATATAGAATCGATATAAGGTCGATTTTCCTATTTTAACAACTTTTGGCGCGATTTCGAAAGTTTGTAAAATTTTTACTTAATTAACAAATTATTTCGGGAAGCGGTTTTACGCGTTGAAGAAAATCTTAAGGTACTTAAAGAAAGTTCTCGGAAAGACGCTTGATTTTAAAAAAATCGTTCAGGTTGGTCGAATAAGTTCTGAGGTATTAACTGCCAAAGTTGACAAAAGTTATCTGCAAAACTACGCATAGTAGACAAAAAAAAAGAATTTGGTAGGTTTGTCCGAGTACTTTTCGTAGGCGTTCATAGTAATAATATTGTACGTGTGCTTTTTGCAGGAAAATTCAATTAACGTTGGCGAGACAACCATCCGAGCGGCGAAACCGGAGGGGAGGGGATGAGCGGCGGAAATTGAAATCGAGCGTTCAAAACCAGCGCGGGCGCTTTAGTACGCGATATCTCGGCTTCTATAGCTTCGATTTTGGTAATTTTTTTAATCGATATACCGAATCGAGAGGAACCTGTTTCTCAATGTTTCATAGCGATATTATGAAAGATTACCGGCGTATTACTACTAATTAAAATTTCACAGTTTTGAACATTGTAAATATTTAAATTTACAACTATTGGTGCCCAACGCATTCCTACCATCGATATTATCATTTGCTTAAATATACAACAACGTTCAAAACTGTGAAATTTTAATTAGTAGTAATACGCCGGTAATCTTTCATAATATTGCTATGAAACATTGAGAAATAGGCTCCTCTCGATTCGGTATATCGATTTAAAATAAACGGTTTTAAAGATTAAAACTAACTTTTCCGCATCTGTGGCCCTGAACAATATTCTATCATAAAATTGTTACATGTATACACTTCGGGGGATGTATCGTGCTAACAAACCGAAATTTCTCCAAAAATAACCAAAAATTTAGTATATCTAGTTTTATAGGACCCGCTGTACTCGCTCTAGTCAACTGAAAATCAATAGGGTACATCTGTGAGACACCTTGAACAATACTTATTCGTAAAAAAGATCAATCGTATACTCTCTGGAGGTTGTATCGTGCTAACAAACTGAAAATTCTCCAAAAATGACAAAAATTTGGTACTTCAAGTACCACAGCACCCGTTGTACTGGCTTTAGTGAGCTCAATATCAATAGGGTTCATCTTTAAGACGCTCTGAATAATATCCAATCATAAAATTCATCACTTGTATATGCTCCGGAGGCTAACAAACTGAAACTTCTCCAAAAATGACAAAAATATCGTACTTAAAGTACTGTAGCACCGGTTGTATTGGCTCTGGTGAGCTGAAAATCAATAGGATTCATCAGTGAGATGCCCTGAATAATATTCAATCATAAATTTGGTGACTTGTTGAACTCCGGAGGCTGTATCGTGCTAACAAACTGAAATTTCTCGAATAACGACAAAATTTCGTACTTCAAGTACCATAGCACCCGTTGTACTGGCTCTGGTGAGCTGAAAATCAATAGTGTTCATGTGTGAAATGTCCTTAACAATATTCCATCATAAAATTGGTGACTTATTGCACTCCGGAGGCTGTATCGTGCTAACAATACTTGCAAGGAAAAGTGGCCGACGACAACGACGACGACGACATACACACAGGATTTTTTTTCTAAAAACCGTTTTTTCGTGTTGTTGTTGATGGATAACGTATAAATAACTCAAAAAAAAAATTTCAAATTTCCAACATTTTTGTGGGTAAACCAATACTTTTCTCGCATATTAGATAGGTTGGCGGAAAAGTAAAAAGTGATCAAAATCGAAGCAATAGAAGCCGAGATATCGCGTACTAAAGCGCCCGCGCTGGTTTCGAACGCTCGATTTCAATTTCGGCCGCTCATCCCCTCCCCTCCGGTTTCACCGCTCGGATGGTTGTCTCGCCAACATTCATTGAATTTTTCTGCAAAAAGCACACGTACAATATTATTACTATAAACGCCTACGAAAAGTACTCGGACAAACCTACCAAATTATATTTTTTATTGTTCCACTATGCGTAGTTTTGCAGATAACTTTTGTCAACTTTGGCAGTTGATATCTCAGAACTTATTCGAACAATCTGAACGATTTTTTTTTAAATTAAGCGTCTTTCCGAGAAATTTCTTTTAGCGCCTTAAGATTTTTTCAACGCGACTTATAAGTCTCCGTATCGAGAACTTATTTTTAAAAAACAATTTTATTACTTTATTACAACTACTTTCAAAAATTCAAATAAACAATATTATTTTATTATTACGATCTTTATTATTTAACAGTTAACATCAGACTGAATATGTAAAATGAATTTATTAACTAGCAAAACTATCTATATCAGCAATAAAAATATGTACAATAATAATTCAACAATAAACAAATAATAAAGTCCGCTGTCAGCATCTACAGTGTTGAACCATATACGGGGTTACCAAATATAACACCTCCGCCCTTAGAGTTTGGCATATTTCAAGGAGTGAAAAATGCCCTTGGTTGTGGCTCAGGATGGACTGTTTCATCTTCTACCTCTTCTATGGAAGCTTCTGTGGTTAATTCATAAAGTTTTCTAATTTTTGTTGCGACGTAGATACATATTAAAATGGCTATTATAATATACGCCATTATATTCCAGGGTGAAACTGGGTTTACGTTGAGATGTTTCAAGACCATTGGTTTAATTTGTTTTTGTTTTTCTTGAAGTGAATGGATGTCATCTAGTGGTATATTTTCTAAATGTATTTCGGGTAGTTCCTCTTCTTTTCTTGAATAATCTATGGTAACTTCAGGCAGCAATAGAGGTTGACCTTTCGTTATAAATTTTTCATTTATAAAATTTTCGTTTTCTAAAATAAATTCACATTTATAAGGTACATTGATGAGAAAATTTCCTTTTAGGAATGTGAAGTCATTTCTTCCACATCGTGTTTCTATTTTGGTTCGATTAATAAAAATAGCAATGTAGTGAGCGTCATCAATTTGTTGAACTAGATTTCTTGAAATTTTGATTGGGGTTCTTTGGCAACTCTTGGGTTTGGGATGCTGTAACTGTAGTAATTCGAATACGCAATCTTCGCTCTCCACTCCCCTGGACATTCTTCCATCTGGACAGTAGTGGCTGGTTTCTAGCTTGATGCAGGGTTGTTGGATGTATTGGTAGAAATCGTCATTCATTATCAGATAGGTATTACGAGGGATAATCGTAGTAGAATTTGGGGTAGGTATGGAATAAAGGTGATAATAGGAATATATATCAGGTAATACTATAGGAAAGTGAATAACAAAAATAATCTTTGTGCCTGAGTAATATGATTCTACATCTAATACTCCATAATATTTATAAGTGTCATTTTCTAAATTTTGAAAAAGTATTTCATCTACTGTATGAAATTTTAAAACTGTATATACCATTGATTCCATTTCTTCAATTTTAATTATACTTGTATGAAGTATACCAAGGCGTGCAAATGCTATAGCATTTTCTATTTCCCCTAATATTTGTAAAATTATATTTATATTCAGATTTAACTGATCTAAAATATTTCGCGTTTGTAAATAATCATCAAATTCAAAAATAAACGTATTAAGCGAATTTCTGATTTTTTCTATTCCTGAAAAAATTATATCCTGATTATGTTTTATTAAGTTCATTGTTTCATTAAAGTTTTGAATTATATCACTTGTAAGTGAGATTTGCTGATTTAGATTGTTTACAATTTCCTGTTGAGAATTTTGTAGTGTTGAAATCGCTTCATCATATCGTAATGCATCATCAGCGTCTAAGTTCCCGGAAATGACTTTTATTACATTGCCAAGTCCGTTGAAAAGACCTCGTTTGACCCTAATAGAAGGCATTAAAGAATTTAATTTATTTTCTGCACTATTTAATTGATAAGAAACACCTTTAATAAAATTTTCTAATTCTATATGATATGGATAACTAAGGCCAATTTGAATAGCCTCTGTTACATTTTTGAAAGCTAATTTTAAAATTTGAATTTCATTTCTAATTGGTAAAAGATCATAATAATGAAGAAATGTATGAATACTAGATTTAACTTTAGCGGTACCTAATAAATAAGGAAGTATTCCAGGATTATTGTTCAGGTTCATCATTTGAATTTCCTGGGGTTTTACTGGTTGTAGGACCAGGATCATAAGGATTAGTGGCATCCTGTAAAAGTTTTGTCGTGTTAGTTTTTGGTCGTCTTAAATTTTGTTTGTGTAAAATTGCATTTCTCGTTGTTGTTACCGTAGTGTTTTTATTTTCTTTGATTTTATCTTTATTAAATTTTGGATTCAATTTATTTCTAATAAGTGTTGTATTTTTTCGATAAACGTCTGTATCCGCTTCGTATTCTAAAGGTTCGTGCCTGTCTTTATTATGGTAATTTATTGTTTTTTCTTTTTCTGTTATAAGTCGTTCATTCAGTTTTTTATAAAGTTCTACGGTTGTCTCGCGATGTTCGTGTATATAATTATTAATTAATTTTTTGTCAATATCTATATCGAAAATTTCTTCCGAATCGAAATGTCCATTTATAATATCTATAGGTTTCTGTTTAGTTACAGAGTGAATTGAATTATTGTAACCTAAAATTGCATAAGGCATATCCATTAATATATTAATTTTATCTTTATTTTTTGCTCTAATAACTCTTAAATGTTCGATTATTGTGGAATGAAAACGTTCTATAGCACCTTTCGATTGAGAACTGTTGGAAGAAACATAATGACTTTTAATTTTATGCACATCAAAAAATTCTTGTAACAATGAATTTTTGAGTTCTTTACCATTATCCATAATTACTAATGTCGGTTTACCATGATGAGTCATAAAAATTAATAATGCTTTAATAATTTCTACTCCTGTTAAAGACATAATTGGATAAGCTTGCCCATATTTAGAAAAACTGTCAATTAATGTTAAAAATTTTTGATTTTGTGCTGAAAAACAATCAATATAAATAATTTCAAACGGTTTGGATGCCGTCGGAGTGATCATTAATTTTTGTCTAGGAGGATTACGATCATATTTATTAGTTTGGCATATTTCACATTTGTTAATAAAATCTGTTACATCATTTTTCATACTAGGCCAATAATAAGTTCTTTTTATTCTTGTCTCTGTCTCAATTATGCCACGGTGATTAGTTTCACCTTCATGAGTGTGTCGAATAATCTCATGCTGTTCGTCTTTTTCATCTATATCTGTCAATTTTAACTTACAATGTATTAACTTATAAGCCGAATTTTTGAACGTTTCTCTTAATATCTCTAACATACGTGATATGGGTCCTTCTTTCAAGAAATATATACCATAAGTGTATTTTGGATCTACATAGTTTTTAAATAAATTTATAATGTCTTGTTGTAAATTATTTAATGCAATTTGAACATGTAATCGTTTTTTTGATTTGAAAATTTGTTCTATTTTAGGTTTAGCTGCCGAATGTAAAACAAAATCTATTATGATTTGGTGGTCATAAAAATTTACACATTTTTCCGTAATTGTCATTCCTAAAATTGGCTCTTCTCTACTGGTATGAACAGTGAGATCGTCTGTTCCTTCCCTGTCGTCATTATTATCATCCAAGTTTACTATTAAAGACTCATTTTCATCATTATCTCGTGGATCCTCTGAAAGAGCTTTATTAAAATTTTCCATATATTCGAATATTTCTTTGGAATTGATTTCTACCCTTGAAAGAGCATCAGCATTGCTGTTTGCTACTCCACGTTTATATTCAATCTCATAATCGAATTCCTCCAGCTTGAGGCGCCACCTCACTAACCTAGAGTTTGGCTCCTTCAAATTCATAAGCCACTTCAATGGTTTATGATCAGTAATAATTTTAAACTTTCTACCGTATAAGTAGGGTCTAAAATACTTTGTAGCCCACACAATAGCTAACAATTCTTTTTCTATTGTACTATAATTTTGTTCTGACTCATTAAGAGTCCTAGAAGCATAAGATACGGGCCTATCTCTCCCAACTGTGCCCTGCGATAATATTGCACCCAGAGCAATATTACTAGCATCTGTAGTTAAAATGAAATCTTTATTAAAATCCGGATACTGTAAAATTGGTTCGTTTTCTAAAAGATTTTTACAAGTTTCAAAGCAACATTTAAACTCAGCATCATGTATAATTTTTGCATCCTTTTTTAAACATTTAGTAAGAGGTTTAGTAATTTTTGCGAAATCTTTAATAAATTTTCTATAATATCCAATCAAACCTAAAAATGATTTTATTTCTCTGGTAGTCTTTGGAATTGGATAATTTTTTATAGCTGAAATTTTATCCGGGTTGGGTTTAACTCCTTCCGGTGTTACTATATGACCTAAATAAGCAACTTCTTTTTTCAAAAATTCACACTTATCTAATTGTAATTTAAAATTTGTTTCTCTTAATCGTTTAAAAACTTTATCAAGATTAGTTACGTGCTCCTGTAATGAAGTCGAAAATATTATTATGTCATCGAGATACACTAAACAAATTTCGTTCTGTAATTCTCTGAGAATATTATCCATAACCCTTTGGAAAGTTGCGGGTGAATTTTTTAAACCCATTGGCATGCGACAATATTCGTAATGACCGTTTTCAACTCTAAAAGCTGTTTTTGGTATATCTTCGGGACTCATCTCTATTTGATGAAATCCGCTAGCTAAATCTAAAGTACTGAAATAATTACATTTACCTAGTTTATCCATTACGTCACTTATTAAAGGAATAGGGTATCTATCATCTACAGTTTTTTCATTTAACTTACGAAAATCTACTACAATTCTATATTTTTTCTTCCCTGACGCATCTGGTTTTTTTGGGACAACCCAAATATTCGAAGACCAGGCACTTGTACTTGGCCTTATAATACCTTGATCTAACATAGATTTAATTTGACGTTGAATTTCTTGTTTATGTGCAAAAGGGTATCTATAAGATTTTGAATAAATTGGAAGTTCGTCTTTAGTTTTTATACTATGTTTAATTTGATTAGTGAAAGTTAAAGGTTCTCCTTCTCTATAAAATATATCATTATATTTACGGCAAAGTTTCAAAATATGATTTCTTTCTTCCGAATTTAAATGATCGGTTCTTAAAAGTGCTTCAATGTCAGGTTTCTCAGTGTAACCACTGTCTCTAACATCTGCGTGAAATAACTCATAACAATTTTTATCAAAAGCAGCTGATTTTATAGGTTCTGTTAAATTAAAAATAATGTCTTCGCTCGTTTTATTAAAAATTTCCACAATTGCATATCCGTTTTTTGCAGTTGTGAGAATAGAAGGAATTTCACAATTTTTTATATTTTGCTTTGGTATTAAAATATCACCATTATATGTCGATACAGGAATATTAACTAGAATTCTACTATATGGTTCTATTTTTGTCTTAAAGCTACATTTACGGTTACTTGAAAAATAATTTATAGGTATAGAAGCAAATGGAGTGTCTACACTTGATTTTTCAAAATCAACTTTGGCGTTAAGTAATTTTAAATCATCTGACCCTATTAAACCATCAAAATATTCATGAAAATCAAATAAATGAAATTTTATATTACCACTTTGTTTAAACTCTGAAAATAAAGGTATTTTAGCACAGTGTTGATGAGTTGACGACTGATACACTGCTGTAACAGTAAAAGGTTCCAAGAAAATTTTTTCTTTATAATATTTTTCCGCAATTTCTGGTCGTAAAAATGATTTTGTAGCACCAGTATCTAATAATAATTTTAGAGGAGGATTTGAAATCTTAAGAAAAGGTAATTCTGGTTTATTTGTAGAAATATTTAATTCAATTATGTCATTTCGTCCATTTCGTGAACCAATTGAAAATTTCCATTTTCTGAATAATTTTCATCTACTTCGTCACTATAATATTCGTAATTTTGATTAGAAGAATGAGATATTTCGCTTTCATCCCTAGAATTATCTGAAGTATTACTGTTAAATATTTCTTCGGCAATATAATTTGGTTTTTGGTTACGGTTATGATTATGGTTTTGATATCTGAAATGATTTGAAGTTTGTCTAGTCGAAGTACTCATAGGGGTAGGGAGATTTGGTTTGTATTGCGGGTTTGGTTTCCATACATTCTGGGAGTTTCTAAAAACTTGATTATTATTTGGATATCTAGGAGAATGAGGAGGATTTGTATGCTGTTGTATTTGAATGGGTCCTCTGGGAAATTGTTGAGACGTTGAGGGTTGTTGATATGATGGGTTTCTTATAGGAGGTTGGTTAGGATATTGCCAATAATTTTGTCTATAATTTTGAGGCATTGAATTATGATACCTTGAATTATTATTAGATTTCCTCACACTATTATTAGAATTTATGTTATTAGAAAAATGTTGGCCTTTCTGAATATAATTAATATTATCTTCCTCTCTTATAAATTGTATAGCTTGTTCTAGACTATTAGGTCTCATAGCTCGAATTATAGGACCTAGCGGTTCCTTTAAACCTGCGAGAAATGTTTTTAAACTTTGTTTAGTGAAGAATGATCTTTTTGAGTCCCTTTCAAGTCCTTGACTATGTAAATCAATATAATTACAAATAGTGTTAAGTAACTGCAAAATTCTCTCGTGAAATTGATAAGTAGTTTCATTGGTTTTTTGTCTCATATTTACTAAGTCCTGATTTAAACAATTTTCATCTCTTTGATCCCCAAAGTTTGAAATTAATGTGTTTTTTATATCTGTCCAATTACTATTTGAACCACTTATAGCTACCACTTCTTCCGCTCTACCTTCTAATTTATTAAGAATACCATTTAGCAAAAGAATATTTTGAAAATTATGTAAATTTTCTCTATCAAAATAATGAGTTAGAATAGATTCGGTAACACTTATAAATCTATGTAATTTAGTTGCATTTCCATCAAAATTTGGAATAATAGACAAAGTTTTAATATCTAAAGTTGGCACCGGCATATCGATTGTTAAATTGCTTAAACTATTAATTATACTATTATCTATAAAGTTTGAATTTGAAAAATAATTATCGAAGTTATCGAACTCTTCAGAGCTATCGATTTCACTTAAGGATTCTATAGGTGAAGAGGAGTCTGACATGAACTGAATTCTTACCACATCCGTTATCTGTATCTAGCAACGGTTTCTTCAAGATGTGCCCCTGGCTTCCACGGTGGATTCCACTGGAACTGGTTTGGTTTCGATTTTCGTCAAAGAGTTGACACTCACGGATTGTCCACGATGGATTTCCTACGAAAATCCTACTGACTGCGCCACTTATAAGTCTCCGTATCGAGAACTTATTTTTAAAAAACAATTTTATTACTTTATTACAACTACTTTCAAAAATTCAAATAAACAATATTATTTTATTATTACGATCTTTATTATTTAACAGTTAACATCAGACTGAATATGTAAAATGAATTTATTAACTAGCAAAACTATCTATATCAGCAATAAAAATATGTACAATAATAATTCAACAATAAACAAATAATAAAGTCCGCTGTCAGCATCTACAGTGTTGAACCATATACGGGGTTACCAAATATAACACGCGTAAAACCGCTTCCGGAAATAATTTGTTAATTAAGTAAAAATTTTAAAAACTTTCTAAATTGCGCCAAAAATTGTTAAAAAAAGAAAATCGACCTTATATCGATTCTATATGATAACTAACGGGCCCAACAATGTGTAAAAAATCGACAGCAATCAAAATGCATTGACGCGGAACAACAGTGTTTTTTTTGCTGGGTTAAATCAACAAATCAACCACGTCAAAACCAACAAATAAATTTGGATCGGGTTTTGGTATTTCATTTTGCAATACTCTAAAGTAGTTAAATCTCTATTTATAGTATAATTGTGCAATTTCTTACCTGGTTGTTACGCGCCTCAAAATTACCACGATTCTCGTAACTTTTTTTCCGATTTATTGCTATCCAGCAACGAAAATATAATAAATTCGACTTTTAAACCAATTCTATCTTGTAGAAAATTTCATAACGAACAAGCTCACAAATAATGATTTTTTCTCTAAACTGCATACGTACAGAGTTATATTGAAAATGGTGATAGAAAAAGCGGCGTTTTCGTGCATTTTTGCAGTCTTCGATTTTTTTTGCAAATAGCACAACTTTCTGAACTAGCGCATACTTATAATATGATTGTATATATCATTTTCGATCAATCTTGAGCATATCTAAGTTACGTAACGACACAACTATATCTGGTAGGTTTTGAGTCTAATTCTCCTGGATTAGTACTCCGGAGGCTGTATCGTGCTAACAAACTGAAATTTCTCAAAAAATCATAAAAATGTCGTACTTTAAGTACCATAGCACTCGTTGTACTGGCTTTGGTAAGCTGAAACTCAATAGGGTTCATCTGTGAGAACAATATCCAATCATAAAATTGGCGACTTGCTGCACCACGGAGGCTGTATGGTGCTAACAAGACATGTAACGAAAAGTGACCGACGACATACACACAGGATTTTTTTTCTAAAAATCGTTTTTTAGTTTTGTTCTTGATGAAAAACGTATACATGTGACCAATTTCATAATTAGATATTTTTCAAGAGGTCTCACAGATGTACCCTATTGATTGTCAGCTGACTAGAGCGAGTAGAGCGGGTCCTGTAAATCCAGATATACTACATTTTTTATTATTTCTGGAGAAATTTCGGTTTGTTAGCACGATACATCCTCCAAAGTGTGTACAAGTGACAATTTTATTATAGAATATTGTTCAGGGCGTCTCACACATGCGGATAAGTTAGTTTTAATCTTTAAAACCGTTTATTTTTTCGTTGAATCGCTTATATTTTTTATTAATTACATTATTAACTTAAATAAAAATGGCAACACTCAATAAACCATAGTGTAACTTTGGTTGCCTACCTATTATATGTTTTTAATAATATATTAAAAAATAAATGCAAGGTTATTGTTATTTAGAAAAAATGTTATTTACTCTAATGCCAATAAAATTTTATTATTTACAGCATACGTTTGTTGATAATTTGTGATATTTCTGAACTTGTATAATATTATATTTCGGACTGAGATAAATAATCTTTTTATTAACAAATATATTTCGAGTTCTCTTCCAGACGCAAAAATTAAGTCATGACCTTTAGTTTTATATAATAGTTTTTACCTTGAATATACTTTATATTAGTAACAACAGCCAATTTAATTTGATACTTCTAGGAATTTTATACCAAGAATTTAACAAACGATTATAGATAGTAGTGTTATAACAAAGAATATTCTTTGGTAATCATTAGGATATAGGATTTATCGAGGTTAGTGATATTCCTATCAGTTACGCAACCAACAATACACAGTTTAACCTAAAAACAAGTGAGTGCACTCTGTCGTTGATAATGTGTAATTTTTTCAGGTGTACATCAAAAGCCACTCAACCGATGTAGAGTGCGGGAAGTCAGTCGAATCAAAAAATTTGGGTGAAGAAAAAAACATTTCCCGAAGAGGTATATATTCGAAAACAAGACCAGTTAGAGTCTTGCTAAGACAACTAGTGATTATGTCTGTTATTGTTGCTGCCTTAGTGGCCTTAGGAGCCGTTATTGGATATTTTCTTGGATGGATCTTCCTAGTTCAAATAATTATAGTAGCTATAGTGGCCTACATAGCGGCAGGAAAGTGGAGATGGTGGTATGTAGCCGCTGTGACTGCTCCAAGAGATCTAAGGTTAGTTTAATCAAAATTATGAGATTTAACAGAAGTACCAAATTTATTTTTACCGTTACATATAATTGTATTAATAAAACTTCAACTCTAACTTCTGCAATGTAAAATTATGATTTTTTTCAATGTACAGAAATTATAAAAACGAAATTTCATCCCTTAAAATATTGTTATTTTTCGTAAATATGTTTGTTAGAATAGTCATTTTTAAATTTGAATTTGGGGATTAATTAACAGGTATTTAAATAGAATAGGAAATTTGAAAACAACTGGTTTGAAGCACACTAATAAGCTTTTGTTTGCCAAATGAATGGAAAAATGTTCAATAACATTGTACAAGCAACTTCATAATATAATTATTACATATGATATCAATATTTGAGTATATCAATAGAATAAAGTTTTATTGTCCTTGCATTTTTTTAATGTAAAGATTTAAAATTGCCACACATTTTTTTATTCTAAACAATTTATTTTATACCAGTATTTAACAATTTTAATTAATATTTTACTTTCACACTTCAATCCATATTCATTCTTGATTTCATCTAAATACTTCTACATGTCCAAATTATCAATTTGGTCTTTTCTGAATAATAATATAATTCATGTTACTATGGAAGTATTTCAGGGGGTTCATATTTCACCTTAGCTGGCCAGTATATTTGTTAATGTTTAGTATGTAATTTAATTTTTGATTCTATATATATTTTATGTATTTTTTTTGTTATATGTATATAAATAAATACATGCACGAAGAAGATATACATTTTAAAACTAAAATTATATGATTACATTTGAAATGTTTCATAAGGATATTTTTATGGTAATAATATTTGGTATGCATTATCATATTATAAAACAAACTGCTACTCCTAAAATAGAATAGGGATCATTACTTTCAATTGGATTGATTGAATATATGATACGACTAGGTATATTAGAGACAACCAGATAGAAATAACAAATTAGTTGATGTGTGTTTATAATTTATATTTGAATTGGTTCAGTTGACATTAATGTATGTACTGATTAATATGATTTTTCATTCTACATACTTTTATAATTTATATAATCAACAAGAGTTAAAGGTACAAGCATTAATGAAAATAAATTTCCATAAATATATAATATAAACTTTACTTGTGTGATAAGAAAACAAAATTTCGTAAGTTAACATACATTATAATTCAATTTGAAATTATGGTTGGTATTTACATGGAAACATTAAAAAGTGACATTAGAGATTAGACATTTGGATATTAAAAAAATTATTGAAAAGACACAGTATTTGAAATTTACTCAACTCCCACATTACTCAAGTAATAATCAAACGCGATTCTTCCCTGTACATTTCTTATGGGGCACATTCACTCAAGCAATTAGAATTCTCATAGCTCCTCTTCTAATGCATGGATCTTGATCGTTTCACTCTCAAAACACTCAGTGGATCAAGCTCTTTCTTTTGAGCTATTAATTGTTTCAATTCGTTGAGTTTGAGGAAAGTTATGCGTGCACAATCAACTTTACATTCAATTTTTTCAAGCTTTTCCTTCACTCAAGCCTCTATAACTAGAGTTCTAATTAATGTAGGCTGTTGGCACAAGTCTAAGAACACTCAGTGGATCAAGCTCTTTCTTTTGAGCTAGTAACTGTTTAAATTCGTTTAGTTTGAGGAAAGTTATGTGTGCATAATCAACTTTACTTTCAATTTTTTCCAAATACTGCGTCCGACGCACAGCTAATATTGTCTGTAAGGAAGTACTGTAAAATGATTTTATGTAATAATTACACCCTCTCATACATAGTCTATACTAATGCTGTGGGGCAGCACAGGTCTTCTAGTTAGAAATAAAAAAACTTACTATTTGCCATATTTCCAAGAACTATCTAATTTAGGAATTGTATATCGCACAACTAGATCTAAAGAGGTATTAACTCAAAAAAGCACAATTTTCAAAAAACACGAAAAACTGTTTTCTGTGTCCCTGTACACTACAGGAGCGTTTTGTTTTTATAGTTTGCTTTATTTATACATAAGAATAATCATCTTGTAGTAATTTAATTTTTTATACACGTTTTAAGGCTAAAAATCGGAATATTTGAATTATTTCCCTTTTGCTTATCAATGTATGTATATTTCTTATACTAATTTGAGTTGAGCCTGTGTTGGTGAATTAAGTTTTTAGTTGAATCTCTTTTGAAGAGGCATTATACATTTAGAAAAAAATACTGCAGTCAATCAATATTATTTATTAGTACTATTATTATTAGTAACATTAACTTAGGTCAGTCTCATAAACCCAAATGGGTCATAACTCTTAAATAAAACATAAAATATATTGCCAACTAGAAAAAACAGTTTTAAATGCACATCTGAATCAATCATTGTGATCATAATTTGTCTTACAATAACAGTATTATTAATCATTATAATTCTATCTTATGCTTATACTTATTCTTGTAGAATAAAAAACATTCTTATAAATGATAAGTTATCACCTTTAAACTTAGGTTTAATATAAATTTCTACTAATAATGGCACATAGAAATAGTCGTTAATAAGATCTTATTTATATTAATAGCCCTTATTTATATTTTGTACTAGGTAATGAAGAACTTTGCTAATTCACTGTAATGAGATCTAATGAGTTAAGAATATTCTGATAACAATAATGCACTTAATTTTTATTACCGCCAAGAATATTATTATAATAGAGATCATAATAAGATTTTGGAATAACATTCTTATCAATCAAATCTTGAATGTCTTTTCTTTGCATGGGATAATGCAATTTTTTCATTGTAGGCTTGTGTTAATCCAATTGAAAATGTCGTCTGATTTATGGCTATCCCATTTCCTCTTTTGCGGTAGGCCCTCTTTTTCACACACACTTTTCTATAAGCTTCTTCAGCAAATGATGTTTTATAGAAAGATGTATCAGGGTGTTCTTTTTCAACTCTGAGTACCTTAATGTCATGTCACTTAATTAGATTTTTTTCTTCATCTACATTAGAATTTGTGCCCCATGATTCCTGTAATGCTTTAACATCATAAAATTGATTGTAGGTCATTTCAACAACTTCGTAAGGTTTTCCAGTCTTTATGGCAGTGGTAATCAACGTTTTATATTGTTCTCGCATGGACCAGACTGCAAATATCTTTTGATTTGTTTTTCAATCACACTATGTACGTTATCTCCTTCGTTCTGTGAATGACCGCGTATTAAAAACTTGTGAGTTATAGACTTAACTGGCAATTTGTTGACGGCGTAGGCATAGACAGATAAAAGTAACTTATTTTTTTGTTGGCCGCCACAATTATCCGAATAGAAAATGACTTCAATTTCTTTGTTGGGATTTTGGTCTATCTTTAATTTAATGTAGTCAAGTACGCAGCTGCCAATTTCAGTAGCTCCTCTTTTTCCCTCTGTTTCATCCCAAAAGTAGCATATGACATCTTTTGCCCTTAAATCGCTGATAGTAAAATTAAGGCAGTTGATCCTGGATTTATAGAAGAACAAGGATATTTGTCCTTTAGGAATCTGCTACGATTGTGCCACCTGTCTTGTCATTTTCTTTTTCAGTCCTTGCAAAATCTTTTTCTCTTAGATGCTCTTCATAATCCTGGATTAACTTGCACTTTTCTTCTTCGTTTGAATTCTTGTACCCTTCGCACAAATCGCATTGATCTTTCTTTGGTACGAAGAAAGAAATGTTAAATTCGTTATTGAATATCCTGTTGAATGTAGAAGACGTGGCTACCGGTAGTCCACCCTCTTCTCGAATTTTTTTATAATCTCCATAGATATCTGCTAATGATTTATAACTTGCTATGAATTCTCTTGTTGTTTGGGCTCTCAAATAGTGTGATTCAATCCGGGGAATAGAATTTATAAAATCTTTAAAGCTCTGTCTAATTTGTGGGTCAATAATTGGATGATGATTGTGTTTTCCTCTAAAATCGTCTTGAATAATACCTGATTCTGTTTTCTTCGAAAGTGCTGTTTTTATCGCTTTATTGCTCAAATCAAGAGTGGATTTGAAAAATGGCTAGCATACTCTTGTTGCGAGTGGCGTACTATAAATTCTCTTTTCCTTTCAAAATCGCTGAGTGTCCAATATGCATCAAAGACCTGTTGTCTTGACACCTCATCCACTTTATCTTTACATTTTAGGCGACATGTGTCTCCACAGGGTGGTCCAACCTTTCTTTCTAGTATTAGTTTCTTAGATTTTGACAGGGACTGGTAGGCTTTGCTAGAATTTCTCAGTTGTTTCGCGAGTTTCGACTTCCACGTTGCTGGGCCTACTTGCTTATTATCATCTTCGGTATCTGACGAACTCGAACTGCTGGTGCTGGACGAAGTCACAGATGATGATGAAGGTACGACCTTAGGTGGGAGCTCATTTTTATTTAACGATTGAAAATTAGGATTTTCATCGGAGTCGTCAATATCACTTTCATCGCTCAGGATTGGTGAAGTATAGTAGTTAGGGGCAACAGAATTTTGTTTAGACGTGCTAGGGATAGATGTATTAACCCGTGTCAAGACAGCATGAGTTTCTTTGGATGAAACTTCATCACTTGATGACATCTTCAAGTTATCTTCTACAGTTGCATGTTAAGTAAAAGTGATAGGAGGAGCGATATTTTCTTTATCCCTTTCTTTTACCATATTTACTAAAAATCGTCCGTGTTGCATTGTTTTCCTGAAATATAAAATGATTATTTTACTAACTTACAGAGTCATGTGCCCCAAATCGATTTGGAAAGCCCATAAAAAACATTTTTAATCTTTTTAACTATGTTGTAAAAATATATTTGCTAGAAATCATCTAAAGGGACCCCAACTTGAAAAATTGGCAGTAAAAAAGTAACAAACTTTGTTAATATTAAGATGAATATTAAATTGTACTGAGACCTAAAAACTCCAATCGCCAATAACGAAATAAGTTTAATTTTGATAAGGTTTTACAGAAGAAAGAGAGCATGAAATATGACTCAACAAAACAGACACAACTACAAAATCAAAAATGTTTCAACAATAGGGTAACAACTCAAAATAAAAACTTTACTCACCCTGCCAGCAATACAGGTTTAACTCTAAATGTTGTATCCATTTAATCAGCACTAACCATTTAAAAGGTGACAATTCAAAATAATACTGCTTCAAATTTCAAGTAAACAGTTACAACTCACGTGCACTCCGCTTGTAATTCTAATTGCAACTAGCGTTATTCCCGTTTAGACTCGGGAGGAACTGCCCCCCTCGTTCAACAAAAGGGATTCTAGGCGCCATCTAGCGTTGAGTTTTGCACTTATTTTTAAATCTGTTTTATTGGTCAGATAAATATCCATATAGGAAATTAAATGGTGAGCATCACTCAATCACACGGATTTTTGACTTAATTCTCTTTAGATCTAGGTGTGCGATATGAAAGCAAAATAACCTTGGTATTGGTTACAAAAAAAACCTAATGTAGTACATATGAATATATGCTTAAAAAACACCAAATTTTACTGTACAATTTCATTTTTTATATGAAAATGTTTATACAGGGTGAATCACGACCAACGGGGTGGAGCTTTATAGCGAAACGGTAAAAGTTTTAAAATGTTTGTCACTTTAGCAGTTTGTACATTCATATAGGGTACATTTTAAAATTATTTTGAAATATTCAGGATGTTCCAATAAAATGTGGTACATCAAAGTTATATTTTTTTATGGGACACCCTATATTTTATTGCGGTTTCTGTTTGACCCTAAAAAATAAAATACTCCTTCATAATGGTTCCCTATACCTAAATACAGAGGTTTCCGAGTTATGCTGACTTTTTTTAAAAAATTAATAACTCATTGATGTAACAAATTCTAGCAAATTTTCTCATATATGCAAATAGTTGGACATTGGTTGAATGTATTCCACGATTGAGTACTAAACATCTCTTTACAGGGTATTCAGTTTTGTTATTAGATCATTCAATGTGTAATATAGGGCTTATTTTAAATGGAACACCCTGTATTTTAATAATTCGCCATGTTCAAAAAAATATCCTCTTTCGAATGGTAAAAGGGTATCCTATACCTAGGTATTATACTTTCCTTGCAATTTACAATTTTCTTAAATTTTATGGTAAATCGATCTTAAAACAAAAAATGCATACATAATCTAGTCGGTACTTAACTTAATGTCATTTTATGAAATTTCTCTGTTAATTCTCTGAACAATCTTGTGTTAGTTTCAAATTTTATTTCTACTAAAAATGAAGCAGTGCCTGTTAAACGAAAGAGTCGACATGATACTTTGCATTGGGGAATGTTTACAACATTATTTCCTAGCATCTAGAGTTTATGCTCAAAAGTACCCTGAATTCACCCAAAGAGGGAAGTTTTTGAAATACTGCTTAATAGATTCCGTGATACTGGTAGCGTTGCATATGAGAAGGTGAACAAAACTAAACCAGTTACTGGCGACAACGCCAACGAATTTGATGTATTGCTGTCGATTACGGAAAATCCTAATACCAGTTTTAGAAAAATTTCAAGTGAATTAGGAATAAGTCAAATGAGTGTGTGTAGAATACTCAAGAAAAATCGCTACCATCTATATCATATTCAACTACACCAGCAGTTGACACAACAGGATTATGATAAACGTTTAAATTTTTGTTTATGGACTTTGGACAAAGTTGGAGAAGATCCTGATTTTTTTAATTATGTATTGCTTACTGACGAATCTACTTTCCACAATAATGGGTTAGTAAATAGACATAATTTTCATTATTATGATACAGCAAACAAACATTTATTCCGTACTGTTGATCTCCAACACCGATGGAGTGTAAACGTTTGGGGAGGGGTTGTGGGCGAGTATGTTATCGCCCCGTATTTTTTTGACAGACACCTGGATGGAAGAAATTTTTTGGAATTGGAATACAATAACATTTTTACTACAGTTTATGCTCAAATTGATGTCCACCTTCATTAATGTAGCATTTCTTGTGCTTGCTGCTTGAATACTTTCTGGTGTAACAGATTAGTAACCTGCTCTGATTCTGTTTTTACTTTTCCGCCCAACCTATCTAATATGCGAGGAAAGTATTGGTTTACCCCAAACAAAGTTGGAATTTTGAATTTTTTTTGTGAGTTATCTGCACGTTTTGCATCAACAACAACACGAAAAAACGGTTATGTCGTCGTCGTTGTTGTCGGCCGCTTTTCGTTACATGTCTTGTTAGCACGATACAGCCTCTGGAGTGCAACGAGTCACCAATTTTATGATTCAGTATTGTAAAGGACATGTCACAGATGAACCCTATTGATTTTCAGCTCACCAGAGGCAGTACAACGGGTGCTATGGTACTTGAAGTACGAAATATTTGTCATTTTTTGAAAAATTTCAGTTTTTTAGCACAATACAGCCTGCGAACTTCAACAAGTCACCAATTTTATGATTGAATATTATACAGAACATCTCACAGATGAACCCTATTGATTTTCAGTTCACCAGAGACAGTACAACATGTGCTATAGTACTTTATGTACGACATTTTTGTCATTTTTGGAGAAATTTCAGTTTGTCAACACGATACAGCCTCTGGAGTATGTACAAGTGATGCATTTTATGATTGGATATTATTCAGAGCGTCTACCAAATTTTTGTCATTTTTGGAGAATACTTAGTTTGTTAGCACGATACAGCCTCCAGAGTGTATACAAGTGACCAATTTTATGATTGAATATTGCTCAAGGTGTCTCACAGATGAATGGACCATATTCATTTTCAGCTGGCGAAAGCGAGTACAGCGGGTCCTATAAATCCAGATATACTACGTTTTTGGTTATTTTTGGAGAAATTTCAGTTTGTTATCACGATACATCCCCCGAAGTGTATACAAGTGACAATTTTATGATAGAATACTGTTCAGAGCCACATATGCGGAAAAGTTTTAACCTTTAAAACCATTTATCTTGCAATAGGCTTACGTGGAGGATTATGATGTTTTTTCGGTTGGAAAAGAACCATGTCTTAACGTTTGTTCTACATAAGTTAAAGTATTTTTACGTGGAGTTGTTCGGTCTGGGAAACAATCTATATATAAATATCTAGCATGTCTGCTGTTTCTTCTAGTGCTGGCAATTGAAATCGTTTTTTTTTTGGATATTCGATTAACCAATTTCAGATTATTCGGTTTTGTTTGGAAAACCGAAAATCGAGAATTCGGTTATACGGATAACCAGTTATTCGATAATCCTTTTAATAGTTTCAATCAAACATTGGAATAACCGGTTATATGGATAATCGATTATTTGAACAACTGTTCATTCAAATAGTTCTCCATTCTCGCACACCTAATATTGAACCTCTCTGATCTCTGTGGGCATCTTCTGTCAGCTTAGGCCTGCCTTTGAGTTATCTAATGAGCAGGAATGGAACAGTGTGACTGTTTTTATGTGCAAGCTTCCTTTGTCAGTATAATAGAAGTAAATTAGCAGATGATTGTAATATTTAAATTAAGTCATTCTTAGGATTTTTTAAAGAACATTTTAGTAGTTGAAGCAAGATCTCATATGCATATGTTTTTTGTGTAAAACTAAATAATAATCACTTGAGTTTTGTTTAGATTGCAATTTTTATTTAAGTGTGTTTAGTTTGTTTACATATTTTTTAATGATTATTTGAAAATTAAATGTTGTGTAGTTTTGAGTTTATTGTCATTTTCTATGTATATATGGATTTTATAATTATATGTTTCCATATGATTTGAGGATTTTATGGAAATTGTTACTATTTTTGTGACTACATAACATATACCTACCTGAAAATTGAAGAATAATAGTTTTCATGTTTTAGTTCTACTGTTTTAACATTAACTTTAGCAATTTTACAATAACAGTATAGTTTGTTAAATTTTCAGATAGTTTGACCATTATTCGAAAAAGCGGTTTTTGTATTAATCAGTTATTCGGATTACGGATTATTGGGATAACCAGGATTATTACCTTCAATTGAATTGATTGAATATATGATATAACTAAGTACGTTAGGGACAACCAGATATAAATAACAAATACGTTGATGTGTGTTTATATATTTGAATTGGTTTAATTGAAATTAATGTATGTACTTATTAATACAATTTTTCATTCTACATTATTTTATAATTTAAATAATCAACAAGAGTTAAAGGTACAAGTATAAATGAAAATAAATTTCCATAAACATATAATATAAACATGTGTGATAAGAATACAAAATTTCGTAACTTAACATACATTATAAATATGGTTGCTATTTATATGGAAAGATTAAAAAGTGACATTAGAGGTTACAATAATTTATATAGAGCTAAGATTTTCTACAGGTCTTATATAATATATCAGAAATGTTGTAAGTGGCAACTACTATTGTAAAAATAACTCAGACAATAACGATCTCATTTTTACTTTTCCGCCCAACCTATCTAATATGTGTGAGAAAAGTGTTGGTTTGCCCCAAAAAAAGTTGGTTATTTTTACGTTTTTCACCAAGAACGACACGAAAAAACGGTTTTTAGAAAAAAATCCTGTGTGTATGTCGTCGTCGTTGTCGTCGGCCAAGGGCCAAAGTCCATTGTCGTCCAAAATGTAAAATTTTAGGATAAAAAGAAAAGGCAAATGAAAACAAAACTTTGAGATTTTAATTATACTTCAATTAAACTAATAACATTTTTCTTGGGTTTAAACTAAATTTATCCAAAACTTTCTTCACTATGCAGTCCTGATTTTCCTACAAAAATTTTCGATGCACACTCTTCATCATCTATTGTACTCCTGAGCCAGGTTTTTACCCTCCGTAGGGTACTGAACGACCTTTCCACAGTAGCAGTAGTGGATGGGAAAGCACTTAATATTAGCAGTGCGTGCCTTGTTGCGGGGAAAAATAATTAGCTTCCTCCAAAAGTGCAGCCACTTCAATGTCCTTTAATTTGTCTTCTGCTAAATTCTTTTTCTTCCACATATTGTACCACAAATATAATTTTGCAGAGACATCACCCAACTTATAAAATTCCATGAAAGATTTTGAACAAAAATCAACATCGGATATAACATATTTACATTATAAGCTATCATTACATGGTAGTTTTGTTTTATATGGTGCTGGTCGAGCAACCAATTTTCAAATTTTTGGACCATTTCTAATGGAATGATTCTAGAGTTTTAATTAAAAATTTAATTTTCTACTGAAATTATTTAACTTACCTTTTTGTAACCAATTTCTTATATCCATATTGTCTTTTCTGTCTCTTTATTCTGTGGTGCCTCGCTTTCTATTCCCCGTATGCAACTTCGTATCCTACACTATGTACTGTACTGTACTGTCTGTCTTCGCGCCGGATGGGCAACTAACTTTCTATACCCTTTTGAGCCTAGAAATTGCCAGAACATTCGCATCGCCGGTTCCCGTATATTCCTCACTTGTATCTCGATTTTCTCGAACTCGAAGAAAACCAGTGGCGTTTCGTTACACTATTAAATAGGACACTGTCACTAGACAAGAGCACTTGCGCACACCAACTCAATAGTTGTTATAAGAGTATTTATTTCGGATTCAGATGTAGGATTGTGTATTGAATGTTTCAAAATATTTCACATTAAAACTACCGTATTGAGTAAATTTATTTTAATTAATTAATAGAATTAAAAAATGTAGTTAAATGAAAACAAAAAGAAAGTGACAATTTTTTTACCATTTTTCTCAAAAATGTCCGACAGTTAAGTGGTTGAATCGAACACTAAAAATTGACATATCCTGAAAGTAAACCGAACACTCCTTTTTATCCAATTCTGGTGTGGGACAATTCTGGTGTTCGCCAATGCATAGATCGAAAACCCTATTAATATATATACACATAGATTCAAAAGTTTTGCATCACCCCATATCTCTGTAAGTGATTATTTCTTCGTCAAGAATGGACTGGATACTAATTAAATGATTAGTTTGAAGTAAAAAAAACATGAAAGGTTCTTGTCCAAATTTTGTTTTTGCAAGAAATACATGTTTAAAATGTTTTTGTTGGAGAGTACATTTTTAGTAAGATAATTTCTCTAGCAAAGGCAGTTGAATTTCATGATTTGGACTACCAACATGAATCGTCAAGTGATAAATAAGATTGATCGTGCCAGAATAATAAGTCTAATTGAAGAAGACCATTCTCAAAGGTTCGTGGCTAATAGAGATGGTAGATCACAAAGTGATGTATCTCGTACATCGAACCGCTATCTCCAGACCAATTATTTTTGTTACAGACCTAAGAGCGATAGAAAGCGTGTTACCAATGAACGGAAAAACCGCTATATCCATTTGTCGATCTAGAGAAACCCGACGAAGACATTACCGGCACTCCATAGAGATTTGAGAGATGCCTTGGGAATTCCAGTATCGGTCTCTACATTACAGAGACGAATACTTTCGATAGGATTAAGGTGCCGTCGACCTATGAGAGTACCCCGACTACTACCTGCGCACAGACTTCGCCGTACAAAATACAATTAAACAGATAAAACAGATAAAGTATTCCAGGAGACACAATGCTTACACTGGAAAATACTTATTTCAAATATATACTTAAGTAATATAAACTTTTTTTTGGTACCACCATTTATTTATGTAGATAAATCAGAAAGTTATTAGGATAATAGAAATTTCTCAACAGAGTAAAAAGCATTTTGGATGAGATGATTGTATAAAGCTGACTTGAAGCTTACTAAGCTACATGTGTGTCCAAATAATTTGAGTGCATGGTTGTAGCAGATGATACCTTGATAACTAGCAGAGTCTTGTCCCAGAGCCAGACGAGAGTAGGGTAGTCGTAGTTCATTACCTCTTCTAGTATTATAGTTGTGAATCAAAAATTATTTTTGGTGTAGTGTGTTTCATTTTTTTTACAGTCATTGTTATTATGTAAATGTACAAGCTGGGTAAAGTCAGTATGGTTAACTCAGTGAATGTGATTTTACAAGATTATTTATAATGTAGTCCTGCTAGACATCTTATCACTTTTTTTTGTTGCTTAAAAAG
This sequence comes from Galeruca laticollis, assembly GCA_963921935.1. Classification (NCBI taxonomy): domain Eukaryota; kingdom Metazoa; phylum Arthropoda; class Insecta; order Coleoptera; family Chrysomelidae; genus Galeruca; species Galeruca laticollis. Next base: position 211,268,166 of record OY998175.1, on the reverse strand, counting down.
TTTTATTGTATCATTTGCAACTCCTCTAATTCCAATGCGGTACAGTTTTTCCAGCAGTAAATTATGGTTCACTGTATCGAACGCTCTACTTAGGTCAAAAAACAGAACAACTGGAAATTGTTTGCTGTTTATGTGCAAATATATGTCTTCGCAGAGTTCTTTTGTTGCAGTTGAAGTTGATCTTTTTTGTCTGAAGGAAGCCGTGTTGGCAGCTAGGAATAAGTTTGTGATATTCGTCAAAATTAACCAGTCTCAGATAATAGCTAAAATCGATAATTTTCGCACTTCGTTTTTAGATTCCTTTTAGAGTATATATCAACTTTCAAAATACATAATGATTATGTGGTATAAGTGTAAACTTCATGTAATTTATTTGTTATGAATATTTTGGTTTCATTATGCCTAACCATTTTGGTAACGTATTTCAAGTTGATCTGCTACGTATGATTTATTCTAATTTCTACTTTCTTTTTCAGGGCGTTATACAGATATATTTTTCTTTTGATACAAATAAAAACGTTACAAAGGAATAATGTTACAATAGCACAATTATTTCAAAGGCACGTAAAGAAACACCCAAATAAAACTTGTATATTATTCGAAGATCAAGAATGGACATTTGCACAGGTAAGTTGAATAACCTGTAAATTGAATATCACGTAAAAAAATTTCCCGAAATAGTATTTAATGAAAATTAAATAAACTACATAAAAGAACTTTAATTAAAAGTGATTAATCGATATATAAATTAACCTTAATTACAAGAAAGTAAGTTTCTTGTACTATGTACTACACGGCCACACTTCACTTGTGAAAAATACATAGAAATTGCATTGAAAGTGATAGAAAATTTGCATCAAAGCTAACAGTAATTTGAATTGTACATGTAAACTTTAATTAAAGTAATTTATATTAAAGGTAAATGACGTAAGTTGGACTAAAAACTAACTAAATTACCTTGGTTAAACAACAATTACGATTTGAAACTTAATTAAAGTGACTTGAAGGACTAGAAAAATATGTGCAAGAAATTTCTTTCTTTGTTTTAGGTTGAGGAATACAGCAATAAAATAGCGAACATATTCAAAGGTCATGGTTACAAAAAAGGGGACAGGGTAGCGTTGTTCCTTGAAAATAAACCAGAATTTATATGCATATGGTTAGGTCTCTCTAAAATAGGCGTCATCACGCCTTTGATAAATACAAATTTAAGACTGAGTACATTGGTACATTCCATCACCGTAGCTAAGAGTCAAGCTGTTATCTTCGGTACTGAATTGTCCGATGGTAAGTTATTAATTCCTTTTGTTTCATAGTATTGTGTATTTATTTAATATTTAATCGGCATTTCTCACCTAACCAATTTCAAACTACACATTTACAAATGACACTGTTATCTTATTGGCTCAAGAAAATATTTTTGCACTAGAAGGAAAACAAAGAAAATCACAACGATAACTTTACAATAACACAGTAAAAATTAGAAAAAATATGTGTAAACTGCACGCAAACAAATATACCTGAAGATGAGGGAATTAAACTGGCTACTTGACAGAAATGACTTCAGGAAACAAAATTTTACAGTAATAATCTCAATTTGGACATGCAAAAAGGGTGGCCATGCATCCAGAATTTTTCGTAAATATAAGTTTTTGTCCAACATGGGGTCTAAGTCATCCGGAATTTCTACAATTCAAGTAAAGAACAAAATAAAAAACCGAATCAATTGAGCGATTTTTATTAAATATCAACATAATAATAAAAATTTGTGTTATTCATGATCTGTAATACTTTTATTGATATTTACTATTTCGGGAGATACTGTTTACAAGTTATATTTTTTATTCTGATTGAGACAATATTGAATAATACTGCCTTGATTTCTATAAATATGTCATAACACAATAATATTCTCCTAGGGAAATATGAAACGTCATATTTCACTATAAATAGTATATATTGTGCAACAAGTGCGAAAAGTTCAACTTTTCTCACGAATGTGGAAGTTTGTGGCACGAGCCAAGGGCAAGTGCCGCAAACACACGAGTGAGAAAAGTACTTTTCTCTCATGTTGCACACTATACTTTTTCTAAAACTGCACAAAATTAAAGAATACAAGTAAATAGTTTTGTAGAAAAAGTCTAAGCATCGAGGACCACCCACCGAAAACGGCTGGGCATCGAGTATAAGTTTCTGAAATTGGCTGGGCATCGAGGATCTCCTACTGGATTCTCCATATAAATGTTTGTAGTGTGGGCAAAGTGCCGTGAGAAATAATATTTCTCACAGTGTGAGCAATATATGGTTTTGAAATTAAGGAAGCTATGAGAAATATGCTACTTTTCATAGCAGTTGTAGAAAAAATTTTATATTTTTTAATTGAAACAACAAATGAGGGGTATAAAACCAAAGGCGGCAATCTCGCAATTCCATATTCTAAGAAAACAGCGTAAAACTGTGGAAACTAATAGGATGCAATAGTGACACCAAAATTGATAGTGATTGATGAAAATGTGTTTTGGGATCTGGTATCGAAGAGTCTTCAATGACTTTTTTCAGTTAGTTTCGGTTTGGAGATTGGCACTTTTCTTTCCAATGCATGTCGTTTTTGAAAATAATTTTAAGAATATTGCCAGTTCTGGTACCGATAAAACTTACGGTTTGGTGTTGAATAAAAAATACTGTACCTGCTGCTTAGTACAAAAATACGTATATTTCGAAATTGAATAACGCTATCAATATCAACTAAACTAAGATATCTGGGAGTTCAGGTATATATTCACAATCTTCATCACGATCTTCGGGATTATTGCTTGTTCCTTGTTCATCGTGTTGAAGTAGTGAAGCTGATGGAGTACTTGCCATTCTGATCCAAAAGGTTTTTTACATTATGCAGCTTCAAATCATTAGCATTAGCTGCCATTTTATCTGGATTTATCATGCTGATCTGGTTGTCTTTTCCTGTGATACTGACAAATTTCCCTAAATCATTTTTATAATGGAGCTCGCCCCGTATCAGAATATTTCCTGACCTGCAGCGTTTCAAAATAAACCTTTTACATTCTTTAAACTTGAAACCCCAGGATCCCACTGGGGAAGATCTGACTTCCAATCGTAAACACAGCTTTGCTTCATATCAATGACCGTAGAAAACTCTGAAACCATTGTTTTGTATTCCTCAGGCACCGTTATTACTTCTCTCTTCCTCACCTTTTTCTCAATTTGCCCAAAGAGATGGTAAGAACGAGAGGCCAACTACACAAAAAACTAACTCGAGAATATCAACATTTTTTGACACTTTATGGATAAGCCACTTGCAGCACATGCCAATCATAATTGAATTTTTATTTTGGCCACTGCATACGTCAGCAACCAGTCATATATTTTTCGTTGTATTGCCAAAATTAGTCTCAGCGAGTCGATGAAAAAATGCAGAAGAAATTTCATTTAATCCTTTGCAAAATTCGTTCTCTGTCCAACAATATGTGAACACATTTTCCCTCAAGAGTGAAGACCTTGAAGATACTTGAACATTGGTAAAAAATATTGAAATAAAGCTGTCTTGAATAATAGGCACTCTGATCAGGAACCTTCAGAAGCACCAAATTTTTCTGGCAGTCAATCGACCTTCTCTGTTTTCACTTTATCTTTTGCCTCATAAAACATTTTGTGGAATGTTTGTATATTGTTCATTTTGAGAAAGGAGCACTTGTATGCTTCGCTTTTGTGTAGGTATGTTGGCAAGTTCGTTGCAGAATACCTGCAAACAAAGTGAGTGATTAACATAAATGAGACCAACTCGAGAACAAACAACAAATAATGTGGAAGAATAGAATACTGGATAACAAAACATTAATGACAGCACTCACCTCAAACGTTTTGCTTCTATCTGTAGGGTTGTCTTATTCGTTTTCTTGTCTGTGTTGGTATTCAATCCCCGCAGAAATTGTTTAATTATTTTTTGGAAGCATTTAGCATTGCACCCAAGTTTAATATAGTTCAGTGCGTGCCAACTAGATTTTTGACATAGACCAGTAGTAGCTAGCTAATAGTTGTCAATAGATGTACATGATTACTATAAAACTTATTACTTTCTCGCAATTAAGAGCATAGCTCCAGACTTTAAAATTCTCGTGGTGGTTCTATCTACATCATCAGTCGGTACTGACAAGAAGACCTATTACCACAATCAGGGTAAGTGCTATCTACTTCCTCTTTTTTTATAGCGTTTTTTCTTTCAACATTTTTATTGCCCAAATATCAAACTATACATTGAATTAAGTATAAAAAACTACAGTCCACTTATTTCCCGCCTAGACAGTTGGTGTGACAGGAGACGCATTGACTTCCATGACACAAAATAAATTCAAAACACTATTTCTAAGTGTAAAAACTGCGTGAAATGAAACTTTGAAACACCATTATAAGTGAATCGTTTGAAACAAACGCGAAAACTGCAAAAATTACCGAATTAGATGCAACATCGATCATCCGTTGATCATGTGACGGGCAGCACTTGGATCTCATTGGCCTGAATGGAGATTGCAGTCTTTGATACGTACTAGGCGGTGGAGATTGCCACTTCTGATCCCCACACTAATTTTTGTATGTAAATTAAACAAGGATATTGCCGCTTCTCCTTTCCACTTGTAGTTCTATGTGGAAGAGAATATAATGAGGAAAAATATGACATTCTCATCTCAAAACATGAAAAAGTGGAGATTGCCGCCTTTGATTTTACATACCTCAAATGAACTAGCAAATTGTTTGCATTTGTAAAACTACTTTTCAGGAACTAAATTTTCAATTCTCAAACCTACTGCCAAAGTGATTATAACCAGATACAAACAATGAAGTATCTTGTTTACAATTCGGCGATGACACTACCTTTCCTTACTAAGAGCATTCAGTTCAGTTGCAGTCTTGAACGATTTTCCAAAAACCGTCACCTAAGATTGTGATGACTGTGCCATCATCGACACACCAGGAACTGTAACAATGCTGCAGATTATTACCTTTAAATGTAACATTGGAAATTGTTCTAGTTTAGTTTGAAAGCAGTTAAAACATTTACTTTTTTGAGATTTGGTAACGTGGAAATATATATGTCGACTGAACACTTGGATTACTTTTTTTATGTGTTAATAAAAATCGTTTTACTGTTTTTACGTTTGTTTTCAAACGAGAAACGAACTCTGTGTAAATACACACAGTACAAATTAAAAAACGCTTTCGATAATAAACAAAAATCTAATTCTAATGAAAATACCTATTATTTTTAAATAAAAGTAATATTCTGATAGGTAATAAATTTTAAAAAACGTCTTAATTCTTCAATGAATTTAATTGTTTGAACAAACTGTTTTGAACTAAACACCTAAACAGAGAACTGGCCCTGTTCTCCTGGAAACCATAAATTCTCGATTTCACAGAAAAATAAATCGTTGGGATCTAGCAGGCCATATAATGTAACCATTCGTGGAGATTATCCGATTGGGAAATTGTGTATTTAAAAAATGTATTGCTAATCGATAATTATGCGATGCACAACCGTCATGTTGGTACCAAATATAATTGAAGTTGACACCTAATTGTATAAGGGCATAATTTGGTTTTGCAGCATATTCAAATATTTTTGTCCGGTTAAATGTTCACCTAATATTCCAGTCCAAACATTTAACTTTTGAGGATATTGAGTTCTACTATTGTAGTGTTTGTGTAGGTGGCTCGAATGATACAATAAACAAATTTGCTGCTATTTCTCGATTTGAATTACCTTGGTAATACCATTTTATAATTTGCACTTTTTGGTGTATCTGCATACTCATGTTATAAGATTTACAAAGATCGTTCATCAATCGACAACAAACAGGTAGTGACGTACAGTTAAACATCTGAACTATAGCCGGTAAGTACCGCCCTCGAGTGGTACACGCGCGATTCGAATTCGTATATTCTAGTATATTTATTTTAACTGTAATAATCTACGCCGACTTAGGATTGCCTCTCTCTAACACACTGGTAATACAATGTGCATCTTACGTTTTCCCGTTGACTATGAGGCAATTATTGTTTTACGCTAGAATTAAATGAGGAATTATTTCTATTATTCTTAACATGGAATATTGTATGGGCGCTTATACTTTCAACGTGTAGATTGAAACTGAAGAGAGGGGATAGATAAAAATAGAAGAATTACGGCTGTAGACGAAATCATTTTATCAGGAGAGTAGGAATTACAGAGTTCAGAATTGAATATTTACCTTATAATGATTGGAGTGATATTTGAAAAACAATTTAACAGTGTGTGAACGATACTTCTTTGGCATGGTATGATACCCTGTTAATGAAAATAGGTGATACACTGAATATACTTGCTTTTTTCTAACACATTGTCGCATATGGGCTCTGTATTAAAACCCTATGTTACCATAGAATATTCCTAGCACTGTATAACGATATAATGTTTACAAAAAGTCAGTAATTTTCTTCAAAAATCATGAATTTATTCCGGATTTAAATTTTTTTGGCATCCTTGTATACAAAGAGTAATTCAAAAATGTTCGGACAATAGTCAATGCTATTGTATTTCAGTATTCAAAAGAAACAATTCTTTCTGAACTAATTACTTTATTTTGTAAAAATGTTTAACTAAAACATGGCATGCACAACAACTGAAACATGGACAACTGCCAACATAAAAAGGAAAAAAAAGAATTAACATATGGCGTGTACAGTTGCCAACTGAAGTTTACTACACTAATGACAGCTTTGCATGAGTGTTGGATTGTATATTCAATATATGCTTCATGATACGTTCCAAACTAGACCTTCAAATTCGAACGAAACCGAACACATTTCGAAATACAATCATACTGCATTCCTTTTAGGCAGGAAATAAAGCACTAAAAGAGCCAAAATCTCCAAAAACTTACGTTCAATACGGATTCAGATGCGATTTTTTGCATCCGCTTCCTATAATTATCTAAAAAAAATGTACCTACTTTGTACCTTATCAAAATCGGAAACTGAATTTGTGCGAAGCGAAATGCACTTTCTAAAAAATCATAACTTTGTTATACTTGCCTGGAATATGCTCTAATCGTCTTCTTCGGGATTTTCGAGGTCGCTGATCCTGAATATGGCCTCTAAATTGAACCGGAAACCACCTGGAGCTTAGGATTGCTGATAACGTCATCTCCGAGGCTTCCCCTGAAATTCAATCTCGAATGAAACGAAACTTTTCCCCTGGGGGCTTTTCCAGGTCGCTGATTTCTAATCTGTCATCGCGACCACCCCGCGGATACTTGATGCACTGGAACATGGACCTCATCTCCGGGCTTTTTCCCGTGCGAAATTTCTTACGGATTGGTAGACATTATCACAGATAACCCACAGATATATGAGACACTGATTGTGGAGCCATCTAAAGAGCCTGTCGACTAAACAATTGAGTGATGTTGAAAAGATTTCTGTAATTTTAGGTTTTGGCGGTATATTCAAATTTACTATATTTTAATTATTTTATTTCATAATAACCATTTATAGTCCATCATTTGACATTTCAGTCAATTTAACTCAATAATGATTAGATTTTGAGTTAAATTAAATGAAATATCAAATGATGAACCATAAATGGTTGAATTGGGAAAAATAAAACAATAATCATATAAACAGTTTATTTATTTTGGATTGAAATACACAACAAATAATTTCTTTCACAAAGTACTTTTCTTAACAAACAGAATGACAATAAATAAACCATAATGTAAAAACAATGCAATGATTAAAAAATAATTTAAGTAACATACATTCTAGATTGGAGTATCATTAAATTTTTAAATGATGTTAAATCAAGATAAAAGTAGAAAATTATTTATGATAGGTTTATTTTGATTTATCTATTTATTATTACACTCGTATAAACACACAGAGCTGGACAAACTTCTGGAGTATAACTGCTACTTACTTAATCAAAAAAAGTGTAAGCAATGAGTAGTTAACTACTATTTTTGGCAACTTTCTGTGAAAGAAAAATATTTGAGTATAATTACTGTGAATGTTATAACAAAAGTAATTAAAATATTTTTAAAGGAAAAGTTGTTAAATACTGCCCAGCTCTGTAAATACAAGGTGCCAAGTAATTACATATAAGAGTGCTAAATAGCACTTGTGACTGTACAAAATTTAAAATAATATATCTAACATTTCATTTCCACTCGAAACACATCTTTATTTCTTTACTGGAAGTATTAAATAGGTTTATATCACAAGCTTAAACCTAGTATATTGTACATTTAAAAGCATTCCATTCTTATGAAACCATCGCACAAGGCAGTTTAAGTTACTCTGCAGCTTCTGTCAGTCTATGATTGTTGAAATGTTTCTTAAGGGCTCTTAAAAATCCCACCGTCTCGTGGAAGTCCTTTCTCGTCTCTGGTTGAGGTTCTACAAGTAAATACACAAAAAAAAAACAATAAATAAGTAAACACACAAATATGTTTGAAAATTTATATCAACAAAAGGAAACAAAACGCGCTTACTATTGAAATAATAAGTTTACACATGCTTTTGTACTAAGCCAAAAAAATTATCAAAAAATATTTGAACGTTTAAATTTTTTTGGTTTTTTTGAATTCCTTTTTTTGGAGCTTTCGATTTTTTTAGGAATTGTTGATTTTTTTTGGTTTTTAACTATTTTTTGATTTATAGATTTTTTAATTTTTTGTCTATTGGATATTTTGGATTTTTGGTTACCGCTAGATCAAATACTTAGACGTAATGCCTCAACAAAAGTTAATACTCACTTTCATTTCCCATAAATTGTCACACCATGGACTATATATGAAAATCGGCAAGGGGTCAATACCTTCCATCTCATAGCTGGTAAAGGGAATATAGCTATAACATAAAATAAAACCCAGATTATTATTTTTTCAATGGATACATTTTAAAATGGAGCTGTCTGAGTATGGTGTACACACTAGATATAAATTGAGGGAATGAAAAGACGAATACTAAGTGTGTCATTTGATTAAAATTCCAGCTAAGCGCTTTCAACCATTAGGTCATTCTCAAAGCTGTCGACAAGAGAATAAAATACAACAGGTACAATGTACATACAATGAAATAAAATGTTTGATGTTACATCATTATTTAAGTAAAATTTGTTAAAATTGCCCTATAAAGAGGGTGTACACACATATCATTTAGTTGGTAAGTTCAAATTAGACGTAAGACGTATCGTTATGTGAATTACAATTGTACACGCTCTTTATAGAGTAATTTTAACAAATTTTAGTTAAATAATGATGTAACATCAAACATTTCATTTAATTGTATGTAGCAGTTACAGGGTTTGATGTTTTTTGACACCTTCTGTATATTTTTTTCTTGACGAGAGGTTTCAGAATGGTCTAATGGCTGAAAGCGCTTACCTGGAATTTTAATAAAATTACACACTCAGTACTCGTCTTTTCGTTCACTCAATTTACATTTTAAAATGTCCAAATTTATAGCATGCTATATTGAATACAATAAAACTTACCATCCATTTTTGCTAATTTCCACTCATATGGGAGGGTAAATCAAACTGTCTTAATAAGCTCTCTTCGTCTTTGTCAAATCTAAAGAAAAACAGTTTTTGAAAATGAAGGGATCATATACTCCATCGTTTCCTCGTTGACAAATTTAATGATTTATTACCACTGCTTTTCACCCATATTAATTTTATCTTCCTGGGTTGGAGGAACAAAACTGTAAAAAGAAATATTTACTTTATTAATGCAGCAATTTTCAGTTTAGCTAAGGTAAAGAACAACCATGATATCTAAAGTTGTCGATTAAATTAGTAAAAATTCTCTGTATTCTAAAAATAAAGATAATGGTTGTTAATTGTGAAAGAAAAAATGCTCAAATTTTTTTAATAAAACTTACCGAGTACACCACTTATTAGACTACTTCAGAATACACTTTGACATTGTCTTTTCAATTAATAACAATAAAGCAACGAAACAACAGATAAATATTACACTATAGCAATTAAAAAATACACCAAAATACCGTAACCTTAAAATAACCTCTACACTTGAACTAAGAAATGATAACAGTATAACATGTGGGGATGGGGACGAGCAATATGATATCGCGTTATAAAAATCAATAAAATTTGATTACTAACGACGTTACAGTTTTCGTTAATTTTTTGGAATTATCTACCGATTTTAGTAACTCGACAGGCTCTATAAATGGCACGGTCTGCAGTGTCCCTAGCCTGGACATTATCTCAATTGTTGTAATCGGCATGTAAATATGAAATTTACAATTGAAGTGAAATTTATAAAAGAGGTTATTTCATTAAAATATCTTTGTATCACCTGGATCTGAATCTACTAGAAATTGTTTCATGTAACACTTTATTACTTTATGATATTTTTAAGAATTTTTTTTGACGATTGTGAGACAAAAAACGTGTTTTGCTTAATTGTTTTCCATTTTAATGATAAAAACGTATTAGCGATAAAATTATCTCAAAGAAAAATCGTTAAAATGTTTATGATTATTAATAAAAATTGTAAAATCGTCACGAATTAATCTAACGTGTATTTTCCAAAATACACGATTTAACTATTAATACCTCCTTAGTATGCAAGATTCGAATTTGTGCGTGTTATATTATGCGACATACGTCAAAGGAAATTAAAGATGAAGTAGTAGATATTAATCTGTCTAAAAAAACTATTCTCAAATTTATTTTAACCATTCTAACAGAATTGCTACTGTACTGTTGTTGCTGACCACGCAAAATAATATATTTTAATTATTTAAATTATAGTCTAACCTTCAGAATTGATCCAAGCATTCTATAGAATGTAAGCAAAAGGTTTAACAATTAAATTCAATAAATGTATATTTTTATTGAAATTAATTTTATTACATTGTTTATTCCTTCATATTGTTTGAAGGAATATATAGCAAAGAAAAAGTATATAAACAAAATTCACAGATTTCTTATTTTTATTTATGTAATGGATGGAAACTCAAAACTATTCAGTTGGAGTATTTATTGTACTAATTTGCAACAGATTTCGATTATTACTCAAACTGTTCACTTGAACTAACATTTATTTATAAAAAGTCGATTTTATACCCGACAGGGTTAACTACATAATAATTACAGGTTAGTTAAGTTGCCCTCCCCCCCAATAGATGTTTTCAACAAAACATATATGATCGTTATGCACTCCTAATGCACCAATATACTCCATGAATGATTTGCTGTGCACTACATTTCCCGAGAGGCTACAGCTGGTTGTTTTTGGGGGTGGGGGGTCAAATAAACGCCCCCCCCCATCATAATTTTCAAATTCTGTACTTTGCACCATCAAACGCTAATGCTCCATCAAAAAAATACTTTGCACCCCTCTCCTCAGTTAGTAGTAAAGTAAGCTCCCCTCCCAATGAAAATTTGCAAAAAGATATAGAAAGAAAGAAGAAAGTAAGAAAGAAATTTATTCATCATTGAAAATTCTACAACTGCATTACATACATTTATAAAATTTTATCCAAGGATACTAACCTATGTACAGACACAAACAGTTGAAAATATATGTAAAATTTTATTCTTGTTATCATTGTTGTTTTTATTATTTATTTAATTTTTCTATGGTATATACACCCAATAAATAGTAAAAACAGAACATATATGTGAGTACTTACAAAGATACCACTAAGGATATGTACAAAATACAATTAAACAGATAAAGTATTCAAGGAGACACAATGCTTACATTGGAAAAGACTTATTTCAAATATATACATAAGGAATATAAACTTTTTTTTTGGAACCACCATTTATTTATGTAGATAAATCAGAAAGTCATGATAATAGAAATTCCTCAACAGAGTAAAAAGCATTTTGGATGAGATGATTGTATAAAGCTGACTTGAAGCTTACTAAGCTACATATGTGTCCAAATAATTTGTGCATGGTTGTAGCAGATGATACCTTGATTTCTAGCAGAGTCTTGTCCCAGAGCCAGACGAGAGAAGGGTAGTCATAGTTCATTACCTCTTCTAGTATTATAGTCGTGAATCAAATTATTTTTGGTGTAGTGTGTTTCATTTTTTTACATTCATGGTTATTATGTAGGTCCATAGTAGATCAGCTTAAGCACATGTAGTGAGACTGTTCGACGTATTTGCTTTATTACAAAACACATACAGCTCATTTTTGTAACGAGGTTTTCTATGTGTGCCTCCCATATTAATTTTTGATCTATAGTCAGGCCTAGATACTTGAACAGATTCACTTGCTCCACAGATTTGTTTTTAACCCTTATTAGGGGGCAATAATCATAAGAAATGTTTTTTTGTTGGAAGACCATGAAGACTGTTTTACTTATGTTAATTGCTAAACCACTATTTTCACACCATCTGGCGAATTCCTCTGCAGCTGAGTTTGCTGTTTTTATAGAGAGCGGAAGGTTATTCTGTGCCACTATTTTACTAGTATCATCTGCATAGATGATTCTTTTCTGCTGAACCACACTTGAGAGTTCTATGTCACTCATAAATATTACGAAGAAAAGTGGAGCCAAAGTTGAACCCTGAGGAACCCCCATTGAAACAGAAGCAAGTCGCAATTTCACAAAGTCAGTAGCGACTATCTGAGATCTGTTTTTTAGGTATGATGCCACCCAATCATTTGCAACTCCTCTAATTCCAATTCAGTACAGTTTTTCCAGCAGTAAATTATGGTTCACTGTATCGAACGCTATACTTAGGTCAAAAAACGGATAACTGGAAATTGTTTGTTGTTAAGGTGCAAATATATGTCTTCGCAGAGTTCATTTATTGCAGTTGAAGTTGATATTTTTTGTCTGTCGGGTTGGCTGCTAGGAATAAGTTTGTGATATTCAACAAAATTAACCAGTCTCAGATAATAGCTAAAATCGATAATTTTCGCATCCTGAGATTGTAAGCATACATTACGGTAGTTGGCCACTTCGTTTTTAGACCCCTTTTTTATATATAGGTACCGATTTTGATATTTTTAGTGCTTCCGGGTATGTTCCATCAACAAATGACTTATCTATTATGTGAGATAGTGGATAGCATATCACATCATGGACAGTTCTTAGAGCCTTACCGTGGATTTCATCTATACCAGGTGATGTGGTTTTTGTTATTTTGGTAATGATATCCTGAACTTCTATATAAGTTGTTGGGTACAAGAATAGTGTGGTATTTGATAAGGGGGATAACTTCAGATTATTTGTTATTGTATCTGTTTTTTCGATTCCCATGAAAAATTCATTGAAGTGGTTGCCAATGTCATATTTATCTGTGGTATGATTATTATTGATAGTGAGCTCAATGTTGTTATTAGTTTTTGCATTATTCCTTGTTTCATTAATAATTTTCCAACTCTCCTTGCTTATATTATTTGCATTCAATATTCTTTCGTTGTTGTATTCTGCTTTAGCTTTTTTCACCAGTTCTTGATAAATATATTTGAGTTGTTTATATCTGTTTTTTATTATCTCGTTTGCTGAATACTGCAGTCTAATGCACTCATATGCACCACCAACAAAAACAAAATCCGCCCTCCCCCTACTTTGTTAAACCTCGATATATAAAGTAAAGTAAATGGCATCAGAAGCCACTTCAAATGCACTTCTATGCACCACCAACAAAAACAAAATCCCGTCTCCCCCTAATTAGTTAAATCTTATTATACATAGTAAAGTTGCCCCCCCCCTCTCAACTAGTTTCCGAAAAAAGTATAGGGCGGTGGGGACAACTTTACTATGTATAATAAAGTTCAACTAATTAGTGGGAGAAGAAATTTTGTTTTTGTTGGTGGTGAATATGAGTGCATTAGAAGTGGATTCGGCTGCATTATATCTTTTTTTGCAAATTGTTATTAGGTGGAGGGAGGCAACTTTGCTCTGAATAATGCGATACTGCTAACTGAAGGAATGGGTAGAAAGGATTTTTTTGATGGAGTATTATGGTGCATTACAAGCGCTCGATGATGCGTAGTACAACATTTAAAAATTCCGATTGGGGGGGGGGGCGTTTATTTACTCCCTCCCCCAAAAACAAATATCTGTAGTTTCTCGGGGAATGTAGTGCAAAGAAAATCATTCATGGAGCATATTGGTGCATTACGACGATACAAGTTGTTGTTGAAAATATCGATTGGGGGGGGGTCAACTTAACTGAGCTAATAATTACTGCATATTGTAGATATTGACTTGAAACTAATGGCTAACTAAAAAGCGTCTCCATATTTTAAGATTCTCTCTATATATTTGTCTAAGGTAATCATTGTACAGTACTAGTAATATTCTTTAGTCACATGGAGCTTAACACAGAGTCCAAAATCAACAAGTACATTCAGTGTATCACCTATTTTCTTTAATATGGTATCATAACATCGATGGCTTATTTGCAATAGGGCGTAACCGCAAAAAGTAAAATGATTACAAAAGAAGAAAAACATAATAAAACCAAGTAATCAAAAAAAGGTGATAACTTTTGGTATGCATATAATCTTGGTGGTATTTTCTTATATTTACAATTGCTAGTTATTCTTTTTTCTTCGTTTTATTTAATAATTATGTGTTATTTTGGACAGCCTCTTGTTTATTTTTGTTTTTTTCAAACCTTGCTCTATTTTTTGTAAAGTGCGTGTTATAATCATCTTCAGATATTTGCTAGATCTTATACCCGTAACTCACATCGCATTCGTCTTCCTTTGGGCGAAATATCAACAGCTTCGTCTCTTCAGAAACACGACAAAAAGGGAAAAGTGTGTAATTTCCATATCGTCCTCCAGACAATTATCTTTGTATAATTTATAGAGTTGAGATTTAGTTTGAAACGTTTGCTCCAAGTACACTTTTGAAGTGTCCTTTCTACAATAATGGGAAGGTTGCTTCGGCAATTCATTGAAGAATGTCTCTAGGTATTTTACTTTTCCGCCCAACCTATCTAATATGCGAGAAAAGTATTGGTTTACCCCAAAAAAAGTTGGAATTTTGAAAAAAAAATTTGAGTTATTTTCACGTTTTCCATCAACAACAACACGAAAAAACGGTTTTTAGAAAAAAAAATTCTGTGTGTATGTCGTCGTTGTCGTCGGCCACTTTTCCTTACATGTCTTGTTAGCACGATACAGCTTCCGGAGTGCAATAAGTCACCAATTTTATGATTGAATATTATTCAGGATATCTCATAGATCAACCCTATTGATTTTCAGCTCATAATAGCTAGTACAACGGATGCTATTGTACTTTAAGTACGGCATTTTTGTCATTTTTGGAGAAATTTCAGTTTGTTAGCACGATACAGCCTCCGGAGTGCAACAAGTCACCAATTTTATGATTGATTATTCAGGACATCTCACAGATGAACCCTATTGATTTTCAGCTCACCAGAGCCAGTACCACTTTATGTTTTCAAGTTAAAACTTTACTTTTTTAAAAAATTATTTAATTACATTAATTATACGTTATTAATGTTTATTGAAGTTAACAATATGAAGTCTATAATCATTCTGAAAATAAAATATGTATAATGAAGCTATGCAGTGTCCAGTAGTGCAATTCAGCATTATGACGTAGTCGATCTTCCGATGATGGTTCGATGTAACAATACCATATAAGGTCACGAATTCAGCTGACGGGACATCTATCGTTTCATAATTCCTCCATCCCCAAAGAAAATTCAAGGGTGAAGCGAGAGTGGAACCACTTGAGTTGGATCGATGTTGGTAGGCTTCTATTTATGCTGAAAAACCTTTCTCATAAGGTTTCTATATTTAAATAGGAAATAACGGATTAGAAGTATACTTGAGCTGATAGCAATTCGAGAAAAGGTCACAGGCATCTTGAGTTCATCAAGCGGATTTGCATTGTTTTCTTGAAGTTGCAGTTTATGAAGTTTGTCTAAGTTGATTTTCTTTAGCTGAATTTCTTGGATATTCAAAATTGGAAGTGGTACTTCTTGGATTCCTTCGAGAGCTATAGGATGTCCTTCGATGATTTCTTTTTCGTTTTTGTATGTGTATTTTGTAGTAGCTATAGAGCATCTTGGCGGGATTGTTAATAAGTAGCTTCCTTGTAAGACTGAAACTCCTGATTCTTCACAATCTGTTTGTATTTTCTGTGAGTCTGAGAATATTACAATGTAATGGCTTTCGTTAATTTCTTCTATTATTGGTTTGGAGACTTTTATAGCGATTTGTTGGCAATTCTCTGGCGATGATGTGACTGAGAGGAGAGATGTGATGCAGTCTTTTGTGTCTCTGGTTACTTGTAGCCTGTTGGTTTTACAGTAGTAGATTGATGCATTCTTCTTCTTAATACTGATATTGGTTGTTGCTCATAATTAGGTACGTAGAAGGAGGAATAAGGACAGAGTTATTTATATTAGGTACGGAATATAAGTGGTAGTAGGTAAACACATCTGGATGGACCAGTGGAAATTCTAGTGAAAATATGATTTTATCTTTATCATAATAAACTTTAGTATTAACAATAGCATAATATTTTAATATTTGGTTTTCATTGAATAATAATTGATCATATGTGTATGTGTTATATAAAATTTGGACTATTTCTTTAAGATCCTCACGGGAGATTACGCTTTGATGCAGAACAACTAAACTGGCAAAACTTACTGCATTTTCGATATCGTTAAGAAAGCTGGACGTAGAGTCCAGATTAATTTTTATTTGACTAAAAATTTCTTGAAACTCTATATAGTGTGAATAATCATAAGATGTTTCGTTGAGTGCTTTTCCTAATTCAATAATTTTGTTGGATATTAGAAGCTGATTATTTGAAGTTATTGATATTGATTCATTAATGCTATCCATAAGATTTTTGTTAAGAGTTATTTGTGAATTTACTTCTCTAATGATTTTATTTTGATCATTTTGCAGTTCGCTAATACTTGCGTATATTTTGTTAGCATCTTCTTGGTCCATATTGCCAGTAACGAGTTTCACTAGCGAGCCAAGAGGGTTGATTATTCCTCTCTTAATGCGATTAGATGGAAATATGGAGTTCATTTTAATATTTATACGATTAACTTCAAATTGCAGTTGTTTATAAACATTTCTCAAAGAATGTTCATGAATATGGTTCGTCTTATTAAATAAGTTGTTTAATGAGTAATATTGTAAACTTAGATTCGTAATATTGTAAACTTAGATTCGTAATTTGATTTCGGATGGGGTTTGTAGGGATATAGTGTAGAAATGTATGGGAAGCAATTTTTACCCTAGCTGGTCCTAGTTCGAAAGATAGGATGCCGGGATTACTTTTCAAGGATTTAATCTGTATCTTCTGGTTCGTCACTGTCTGAAGAGTCAACGTCCTGTGAAGTTACATTAATTAGTTTTCTTATGGGTTTAAATAGTTGTTTATGATAGTTGTTTTTGTAAGTCGTTACTGTAATATCTTTTGATGTCAAAATGTGTTCGGGTTTATATGGAGGTTTAGTTTTAGATTGTCCTTCCGGTTGTTTCTTATAAAGGGTAGTGCCAGGGGGAATGTCTGGGGGATCTGTACGTTTTTCGTTTAATTTTTCGATATTTTTCTGTTTTTTGTTACTAGTGTCGGTATGTATTCTGTCATATAATTGTTTCATGTTTTCTTTATGTTCATTTAATTGAATGTATCTGGTTGAGCTTCGTCGTCGATTTCGATGGGATCTTTCAAGTGAAGATGTCCTAGAAGAAGGTCAATATGCTTATGTTTGGTGACAGAGTGAATTGAGTTATTGTATCCCAAAATGGATAATCTGTTTTTCGAATGGGTTTAATTATGGATTCGTTAGGGATAATGTTCTCATGTGTTCTAATATTGTAGAATTAAATCTTTCTACGATTGCATTGCTATTAGGATTATGTGTATAATGCCAGTTAATACCATATAATTTAGCAAAGCCTTTGAGAGTGGATTGAGTAAATTATGTGCCATTATCAGATACAATGTTTTCTGGAATTGGAACTGATAGATGTGAATCGCAGATAATGTTGGAATAATGTAAGCTTGTCCAAATCTACTAAAACTGTCACATACTGTCATGGTAATTGTATTGTCAAATTTAAAAGTGTCTATGTGTAACGTTTCGAGTGGTTTTCTTGGAGTTGGGGTTAGCTGAAGCTTTATTAAAGGAGGGTGTCTCTCATATTTTACTTGTTGACAAATGGAACAGTTATTGATAAAGTCTTTTACGTCGTTATTTAGTTTTGGCCAATAAAATTTGGTTTTTAGTTGGTTAGCAGTCTCGTGAATTCCCTTGTGATTTGTAATGCCTTCGTGTTGTTGTTTTATAAGTTTTTGTTGTTGGGATTCGATTTTAACGTCATGTAGTATAATATTTGATTTGATTAAGATAAATGCAGAGCTTTTAAAGGTCTGAGGAACTATTCTACACATGGTTTTAAAAAGAATTTCATCGATATCGTTCTGAAAATAAAAGGCGTACCGTTTCTTCGGAACAGCATATTCATTTAAGAGTTGAATAATTTGATTTTCAAAAGAATTTTCACTCACGTGTAAGAACCACCTGGTTCTTGCAGGATTATCGAATCATTTTTTAATTTCTTGATGAGGATTTTGATCAGTTTTGATTATTACTATTTGATTTAAGAATACATTTAATGGTTTCTCGGTTATTTCGATTCCAAGTATTGGGTTTTCTAAACTAGTGTGTATTGTTTGATCGTCATTTGAATCTACTTCGGGAACGAGAGGTTGAGAGTCTGATTTGGTTGTAGAGTTAGTTTTATTAAATTTCTACCAAATAAACAGTAGAAACTGAAGGATAATACACAATGAGAATCCTTTTGGATCCTACTGACTGCGCCACTTTATGTTTTCAAGTTAAAACTTTACTTTTTTAAAAAAATATTTAATTACAATAATTACACGTTATTAATATTTATTGAAGTAATCATTCTGAAAATAAAATATGTATAATGAAGCTACGCGGTGTCCAGTAGTGCAATTCAGCATTATGACGTAGTCGATCGTCCGATGATGGTTCGATGTAACAATACCATATAAGGTCACGAATTCAGATGACGGGACATCTATCGTTTCATAACTACCACGGGTGCTATGGTACTTGAAGTACATTTTGTCATTTTTTGAGAAATTTCAGTTTGTTAGGACGATACAGCCTCCGGAGTTCAACAAGTCACCAATTTTATGATTGAATATTATTTAGGACATCTCACAGGTGAACCTTATTGATTTTCAGCTCACCAAATCCAATACAACAGGTGCTACAGTACTTAAGTACGATATTTTTGTCATTTTAGTATTCAGAGCGTCTCAAAGATGAACCCTATTGATATTCAGCTCACTAAAGCCAGTACAACGAGTGCTATGGTACTTGAAGTAACAAATTTTAGTTATTTTTGGAGAATTTTCAGTTTGTTAGCACGATAGCAGTCTCCAGAGAGTATACGATTGATCAATAATTTTATGATTGAATATTGTTCAAGGTGTCTCACAAATGTACCCTATTGATTTACAGCTGACTAGAGCGAGTACAGCGTGCCCTATAAATTCAGATATACTACATTTTTGGTTATTTTTGGAGAAATTTCTGTTTGTTAGCACGATACATCCTCCAAAGTGTATACAAGTAACAATTTTATGATAGAATATTGTTCAGGGCCACAGATGTGGAAAAGTTGGTTTTAATCCTTAAAACCGTTTATTTTTTACTGTATAAGTTTTGTTGCTTGATTGAGAATGTTGCTGTTACGATCCGCTTCATTATTACTTGCCATTTTTTTTTATTATTTCCGAGGTACGTTTTTTAACCAGCAATGTCCCATTTTTTCTTTAAGCACCAAAGTTCCCAAAAATATCCGTTTGCATACTTTTTCATTATTCACTTTCAATTGGTAAAGGTATATGCCCGATCTTCTAGAAGGACCAGAAGTGTAACTACGTTTTTTTGGAATATAATCTAATAGAGATAAACTCCAAAATTTTGAAAAAAATTTCTGTGAGTCTCCTACAAACTGTGAACTACAATATGTTTTGTTTTTCAAACAGTTTCTGAGTCACAGTGTACTGACTTTCTAGAAGGGCGCTGTACGTTATGGCTTACTGTTCCATCTTTAGTTCTGTTGTATCCTAAATAGTTTTCACCTTTCATTCTATTAGTTTTATTCTTCTCTCTTTTTCAGACTTCTGGTTGTGTTCTTTTCGATCGATGTAAGCGAACTGGCTCTTATGTATTATTTTCTTCATGATTTTAGTAAGTAAATTCTCTAGCTTTTTGTGAGGTGGCATCAATGTTGTCTTCAGCATCCGTCACATCTTCAATGTTCTTATCTAATGATAGAGGGTTATACTCTGGATCATCATCAGCATCAGATAATTCTGGGAAATTTACTTCATCTGTAGTATTCGATGGTATTGAACCATTTATATCATCAGAAATAACTGTATTTTCAAGACGTTGTAGAATATCAGTACTGATGTGTGCTGTTATATCGTCAAGTAGTGGAGCAGCCCTGAAACTTTATCTACACTTGAACAGACTGATTCAGGAATTGTACTGGTATCATCTAAAGGCACACATTGTGAGTGATCATTTTCAAAAATCAGACCTGCATATACTATACTGTAATTGTCAAATTCAATAGGAGTTATAATATTTTCCTGGTTTTCAACAACCTCCAAAATTGGATGAGAGATCAGATTAACACTAGAAGATTGTACGTTTTCTTTTTCTTCGATAGCCAATTTAACAAGTTTCTGGCTTCTAGCTGACATTTTTCTGGAAACAAAAAACACGATTAATTAGGAGGCGAGCAAAATAATATACCAATATACCAAAAACCGATTTAAAATGATAAACTTTAAGAAAAGTGTGCCTATATTTTCTAAACATTTATTCCCGGAAAAACGATTTTGAAATTAAAACTGGTCTAAAATTGACATATTTTGCGGGCTTAATTCATCTGTGGCTTATTGTTAAGGTATGATTTAACAGACTGTTTGTCGCAACGGTCTGGTGTTGCATCGCCAAAGGAGACAAAAGAAACCCCATAAAAAATTTTAGTTAGTCAATCATCTTATTGTCTCCCCAAATGGCTTTAGACAAAAGTTTAATAAGTTATTTTGTACATCAAAAATTACATTCGTTTGTAACATCTGCCGGAATATTCGTAAAAATTATTAATCCAGTCGAATCAAAAAATAACCAACAGAAGAAAATTAATTGACCCATTTAAAATTTGTATGGGATTTCCTGCCCTCCCCGGCAACGATTCAACACCCGGTATAACACGAAACTAATTTGAAAACAAAAATAGTTATTTACGAGTAAATAATTAGTGGGATATGGACATTATTAACGCACGCATATGTCCGAAAAACCAAAATTCGTTTTTTTTCTATATTTGTGAATGACCCTGTATGAATTGTATCACCTGTGATGAAAGATGAAATGAGTTTTTTAATATTATGTGATAATTCAACCTTTTTTCGTATTTTCTCTTTATACAACAACAAAGTTATGAAAGTCTCAAAATAGCATTATTATCAAGTGAAATCGCCCTGTAATACGAAAACATTTGGAAATGAATTTGTTATACAAGGATGTAATGATAATATCACCAAAGATAAATCAGCACTAAATCATATCTTGAGAGATACGGAGTGATGGAAAGTGAATATTCCTCATATTCAACACCCTGTATCTCGAAAACTAGTCATAGGATGGTGTTGCGCCCATTGAAACATTTCACCAGAATGATCAATTCTACAACTTATCAAAAATTCAAGAAATTTGACGGAAAGCCATTTTCCCATTTAAGGTGTGCGAGGTTCTTTATCGTATATACTCGTATTTTTACACCGTTGTGACCTGGTTTGGCTCATATTTTTAGCCCTGTTGAAGGTGACGGACTGCACCGAAACGTTGGCAATAAAAATAAAAGAATCGAACTAGTAGTTATTTTTTATCCGCTTCCACGAAAACTTTCACAAAAAAATAATTGACAATCCTCTATATAGTAATGTTTGCAAATTTAATTGATAATTAACTTAACAATTGAGGGTTTTTTTACAAAAACGTCACAAGTCAAAACATTTTGTTTTGCAGAAATGACAAATTTCTTTCGGGCTTCTTACTGGAAATAGACACCTTCATCAAATTTTCCAGACATGTGTAAATTTGTTTTACATAGTGACTTCTAGTGCTGAAATTATCAAAAAATATAAGAAAAAGTCAGAAAAAATACAAAATGATAAGACTCATGTCGTTTTTGACAGAAAATATGTATTAAATTTTTGTTATTTAACGTTATAAAAACAATATATTAAATTCAAAGCTCGTAACATCTGCTGTTGTCATCTTCTGAAACATCTGCAGTTTCCGTGTCGTCATCTTCAGTGCTTTTTTGGGCCAAATTTTCATAGAATGCAATATTACGCACATCATTCAGGAATTTAGTAAGTGACATGATATTTTGCATTTTTGCTGGGGCAATGGGTAATGGTCCACTATGCAAAAATGGCATTTCGATTTCTCGCGGCAAATTTTGTTTAGGGCCAACAACAATACTTTGTGCCCAAAGACCATTATAGCTTTCACGTGTAGATACATATCGAGTTGCTGCTTTATATTTAACATTCTGACACTTTTGATCTCCAATGGAGGCTTTGGCGTTTTGAAAAATAGCTTATTGGTCGCTTTTTTGATGTCAAAAAATTCGTGGTTCTTCACATTATGTAAATTGAAGAGAAATGGTACCTTTCGCGCTCCTAGGATGATTGTATCCCAATCTTCAGGTACCTCGGCAGCTTCTAGTTTTCTTTTTTGTTTTTCTATTAATGAGAAATCTTGGTCGTTCGGTAAGTAACTGTGTCCTCGAACAGGAAATAAATGAGTGATTGAATCAAATATTTTTAGACAATGCACTAAAATATACAAAAAGTGAACCATCACATAGTTTTTATTTTGACAACAGCTGTCGCTAATCAGTACTAGTTCTCTATGATCGCCAGCTACACTTTTTAAGTGTTGAAACAGCATGGATGTAACTTCATTGTCGCCCTTTTTACCCTGACCCTCATGATAAGTGAACATCATGACTTCATTGGTACCAAGATTATGAACTCCGAAGACATTGTACCAAAGCTGTCTACTGTAGAACACTTCATTTGTTTTCAAATGAGGCAAAGGTAAATTTTGCATAAAGTCAAAAGATATGCATAAGATTTCACCGCTTCTTGTCCTTTCTTTAAATAGTCTCTTTTATTGTCTAAAAGCTTCTGCTTTTCTCAGGTGAAGGTTTTTATCTATAGCAAGCTGAATTTTGTCAGAGTTAGAATCATTCGCTTTCTGCTCATATTGATCACAAATGGAACAGGTGTCAGAACGCGGATACCCGAATTTTATATTATATTCATTGAAAATGCTCCAGTACATTCTGTAAAGCAAATTTATTTGAGTCAATTCAAGAAAAAGTTGATGCATCTTAGCTACTGTCAAACTCTCAGGTAAATACTTTCTAACTGGATTGTCTCTTAATGAGTAAGGAGATGACCGAGCTTTGAAAGATTGTGTATGTTGCCTCACAAGTTCTGTGACTTCATTTGGGCACTTATTATGCCGATTATTATGCAAACCTCTCATATCCTTGGTAGATTTTCCCAAATGTAAAAGACTATGTTGTATGCGACAAATTCTGCGTTGTGTTACACCGTGAAGACTCAGAAAAACTTTCAAATATACAGTTAATTCTGATCCACTTACTCGGATTTTATATTTAAATGCAGCATCGTGATCTATATGGTTTTCTCCCTCAGGTTTTCTGCGCCTGGTGATTGTTTGTATTGCAATGAGTCCAGCTAAATGTGAATCTTGTTCATTTTTGTCTGACATTGCATTAAATTGTGAAAGAATTTTATGCTTGTTTTCCTCGGTGATTATAGAAAAACATTTAAGCCTTGTACATCTGAAAAGCGACCATTGTCTTAATGTTTAAGGAACAAATATAAGTAGTATTGCCTGCAATCCAGTACTGTTTGTCGTCTCTCAACTACTTTGCCGGCATTGTTTACATGTTCATCCCCTCTGACTTTTGCTTTCTTTATCAAAGTTTCTTTCTTTTCCCCGCAACGTTAACGCTTCTTGGTTTTCCATTTCCATTGTATTCACTTATTTTTATTTTAAGACGATTCACTACGATACCTAATATCTTATGTCAGATTTCAAGGTTACAATAATAATAATAATAATAATAATAATATTTATTTACACATAACTCAGAAATACAAACAAACAAAACTAACGACATTATGCGAAATAAATATATACACTTGCGAAGCCCATGAGGCTTGTTTGCAAGGATAAAATAATAATAATATAAAACTTATACTAGGTAACAAATAATAATAAGTATAGGTAATTAATAAAAAATGTATACTATAATTGAGGATTAATAAAGTAGAAATAGAAATTGATAGAAACATTATCAGTAATTAATTTCGATAAGGTTGTGAATAGAGCGCCTACTTGTATTGGTGATATACTCATGAAGTTTCAAAGTTAGCACCTTTACAGAAGATTCAGATTTAATTTGTTGGGGTATAGCATTATATAGCTTAGGTCCTAGAAACATAAAGCTTCTTTGTCCAGCTGTTTTTTTCATTGTTGTATTCAGGTAAGTATGTTTATTTCTTGTCATATAATTGTGAGTTTGAATTTGTAGATTTGATTTAAGTTTATGTTGTCTTAATACCGCTTTTTTTAAGTATAATTGTCTAACGTCTAATATTTTCGTTTCAGTATATAGAAGTTCACTGCTATATCTTCTTGTTTTTCCAAGAAGGATTTTGAGGAATCTTTTTTGCGAAACCTCGAGAATATTATAGTAAGTCTTCGCCACTCCACCCCAGCTGACCAGACCGTAAATTAGGTGAGATTCAATCAAACTTTTATAAACTATTAGTTTTTGTTTATATTGTAGGTGATATGAGATATGTTTGAATTTATATAATACACACCTCAATTTTTGAACTAGATAATTAATATGGTTATCCCATCTAAGATGTGGGTCTATCATAATTCCTAAATATTTTATTTGTTTTGCAGGTTGAATATTGATATTTTTTTGTACATTGATGGCGTAGTTCGGAAGATCCGGTTCTAAGGATGCAAAAGGCAGGTAAACAGTAAACAATAAGCTGTTATATTATGGAAATATGTTATTTTGCGTACATAAACGTAATCCGTTTAGTGAACTATTGTCGTTCTTGCCAGACAACTCATGGACTAGTGTCGTTTTTGTAGCTTTGGTTTCATAAGCTGCTAAAACTTGGTATGTGTGACGTTTTTGCCTTCAACCATTATTCAGTTGCATGGATACGGGGTTTCACTATAAGATGGCGCTATATTTTAAATTTTACCAAATTTGGACTTGTGACGTATTTGCTAAGAACCCCTCAATTTGTTAAAACAAATTCACAACTTCGCTTTATTTTTTTCCTGAAACCACTAAAAATTACGAAAACAACCATATATGGCAAAGTACCGAAAACATTTGTTTCCATTATTTAATGTATTTTGAAAAAATACGCGGTACCGAAGTTACAGCGGCTGCTTAATTTTGCAAATAAGAGACTAAAATATCTTAGGTTTGTTCCAACCTACGATAAATCACCGTTTTGGAACCATTCTGAAATTGTTAGGAATCATTTTATACGCAGGCGCAAACTTTCTACCGTCCCAGAACTGATGTAAGTTGGAACGATTTTAGGACTGCTTTATTATCGTTCAGCGATCGTTTTGTTTGTGTAATACTGTGACCTCCCTTTATAATATATATTCTTGTATTTAATGTACTTTATTAGTGGTATTATGCATTATTTTCTGTTTAATTTGTTAAATTAAACTATAAAAATCTAGTTAGGTGACAAAATACTAACAGCGAATGTCAGTCCTCACAGTTCTTTCTTTCGGTCGAGTATCGAAATCACCGTTCCGTGACGGCTCTATAACGATCACAACATAGAGAAAGTAATAAGAGAGTGTTCGTTCCCGTATAAACAGCTGGCATCGCGTCGATCTGAGCGCACCCCTTGCGGGTGGCAGAACTAATTCTTAGAGGCGGGATATTTAAATTTGGTGGCTTGGATTATTGGTAGGTAAATTTTATAGTTTGTCTTAAAATTGTTCTTCTACTTCCGCTACTAAAACCGCACTTTGAACACGGGTTTGACATGCACAAAACGACTCTTTAAACACTAGTGTTTAAAATGCGAAAAGTCACATCTCGTTTATCTTTTATTTTTTAAACGTCAAATCAAGTGTATCTTTTGTATGTTAAATTTAATGTTTCGTGATAATTTTGTTGTTCTGTGTCATTTGATTTATCAGTCAGCTGTCAGTCATGTAATGAATATAATTCAAATATAATATAATGTTTTCCTTCCCGCGGGCGAAGAAAAAGTATAGTAAGCACCTCGTGTTAAAAACGTCTTTAGTCACTCGTTTCACAAGGAACTCGTTCCGCTTCGCTCCACTCGTACCTAGTAAAATTCGTGACTAAAGTAACCTTTTTGACACTTGGTACTTAATATACTATTATTATATAATTATTTCATTTCAAAAAATTATATTTCATTTTTTGTAATGAAATAATTATAATAAACAAGTTTGAGACAAATAATTTAGATAAATAAGAAAACAGCAAACATTTAAATATTTTATTAACCTGCACATAATATAAAAAACATTATTAACCACAATTACATATTTCTACTAAAATTACATTACATTATATTTAAGAAAAGTAATCGAATATCACATCAAATTGCACATTGTTATTTTAAAATTATTGACAACAAAACCAACAAACATTTTAATAAAAAGAAGTTAAAAACTAGATTCTCCATATCCATGAAGACAGGAACAGGTCTGAAACAAAAAGTAAATTAAAAGTAGTACGTTTTAAGTTACAAAAAA
The DNA here is from genome assembly GCA_963921935.1 of Galeruca laticollis. Taxonomy (NCBI): domain Eukaryota; kingdom Metazoa; phylum Arthropoda; class Insecta; order Coleoptera; family Chrysomelidae; genus Galeruca; species Galeruca laticollis. The sequence goes on along the minus strand of OY998175.1, from coordinate 211,241,145 downwards.
ATATTTTTGTTTGTTAGTCCTCTTACCATCATTATATTTTCAATTAATAAGGGAACACAAACTTTTATGAGTTGAGAAAATACGTATGATTTATGTTCTAGACAGATGAATAAATCAAAATTTATATGACCTTTTGCAAAGTGTTATTTTTTTCAGTAATATTTTCTACATGAACGAAAAGTGGTGAAATATGATAACAAAGTCATGCAGTATTGAAAGAAATTTAACAACTTCTCTGTACACAAATCAGACATATTTTATCATCATTTTCTTTGAAGGAAGTGAAACCACGGTGGTGAACACCTAAAATATCTCTGCAAATTAGCCTTACATTCTTCGCAATTAAAAGTTGTACGAAACTAGAAACATAGCTTATTGTTGAGTGTCAACATTTGAATTATGTTATGTATTTAAGAACGGGAATTCAATTGCTTCCAATTCATTAATAGTTTTAGAAGTGAATGGTTTTGGTTAATTATGAAAAGTTTAAAGACTTTAAGTTGTCTAATAAATTATATCGTCCGCTTTACAATTTGTTTTGTGGTTCTCGACTATCAATGTCACAAAAAATAAGGTTTCTTTTTACACAAAAACTGTACTTTAAAAAGCCTGTATATTATTACCATGCGGTGGTGTATGATGTACGGATTGAAAAGGTAAAGCAAATTTAAATCTTTTGCGACACGTACTTGTAAGTGGATCATCATCAAAATGATCTTTATACCTTTGATCATTAGATGTATAAGTTCTAAAATTTTGTACCACTGTTCTCGTTGATTAATGTCAGATGAAAATTTGAAAAATGTTTTGATCTTAAATCCAAATTGCGAAGTGGCCAAAAATATTTACTATTAACAATTTTTTACAATACAGCTATGACGAATTATACCTGGTAATGACATTTTAAAGGTTCACTTACTTTTATTTACTTTATTAGAACGGGAAACCTAAATAAATTGAACAAAACTATACTAATTTTACTCAACGGTTATAGAGAGAAGGTTGTCTGGTAACTCTGAGCCAATGAGAATCAAGCAGAAAAAGCGCGGGAGTGACGTCAGCCTGGGTGCCACATTTGAATTTTATTATTGGGACAAGTATTCACTCGTTAAAATACCACTTGTAACTAGAACACTGAAATAATATAAAACTACTTCTGATAGGTTTTGGTTTTAAAAAACAATATATTCTCAAACACATATTTTTTGCAGCATTTGTTAATTTAAGTACATATATTCAAATGAAAAAAACTCAAATATACTATGTACATATTAATAACCCAATCTTTATCTCTATTTGTGTTGCTTTATACGTTTTTTTTTGTTTTCAGAGAATAAAACGTATTAGATTTTATTTGTATTGTAACATATTATTACAAAAACATTTCTTTATTATTAAAAACTATAAAAATACATATATGTGTTATCTGATGTAAGAAATAAAACCAATAATTTGCACCACAACACTTTATTTACCGAAAATACGATCAATATTAATAATTTACAAAAATAGCGACTTGCTTATAACAAAACTGTTGAGAGAATGTCCCACAAAATATCTAAATGTCTTACGTCTAGGCGAAAACTTCAACATGTTAATGTTTAGCTTGTTTATCTTAACAGAAATGTTTATGAAATTAATATGATTTAGGTTCTAAAGAAATAGCTCATTTATGACACGTAAACAGTATCCACACTGATGGTGCATGAGTGACATAATCGCTGCAACGAATACTAGATAAAACAAATAATATACAATCTTATCTATCTACTTACTACTTTTAATGTAAGAAACCAATATTATTCTAACATATGTGACAAAAATAGTACACAACATAGGCAAGCCTTTTTTCTCTATCTTTCATAACTTAAGCTGGATACTTTAAAAGTTACTTATATTTCGTATTGAAAGAAACTAATTTTACCTTAAAAACCTATATACAAAAAAGTTTATTAACATTAAAAGGTAAAAAATAAGTGATATATGACAATCACTAAATTCATTTGACAATTTTTTTCATGTTTTTTATCAATTTATTCCCCTTTTCTTTTGATAAGGGAGATTTTCTCTTTTTTTGTTTTTCTTCAGCTTCTTTTAAATTTAAATATTTTATTCTGACAAATATTCTTTGTCGACTACATCACTTAACGAGCTCTTTTGGGATCTCTACTAATTATAAAATAACTCCAACACAACAGTAGCAAAGAATATACAACGATAATATTCTGTGACGATAGTTCCAGTTGCATTCACAACAATACAGATGAGTCTACTTCTTTTGTCTGTACTCTACAATACACAAAATACAAAAAGAACAACAATGAATACTAATAAAGGAACAAGAACCCGATATAAACAATAATATGCACTCCTACTTCTATAAATTCATACAGCCTTGTTAAAGCTGGCACCCACAGTGACGTAACGATCCCCTCTTCCGTCTGCCCCGCCGAGTAGTTATCAGGCAACCTTCTCTCTTCTATAAACGTTGAATTTTACTCATCCTTAGAACTTGTAACCATAACCAATATAACCATATTTTTAGTTTTGACACTTCACTTTGACAAACACAAGCCGTATTCACACAAACCAATGTAAGATTGATTTTGTATATTTTCATTTTTAATGACTTAAAAGTTAATATACTAGGATATTTTATAATATTTATTCACAATAAAGGCAATATGTTGAAATTCATTGTCATTTATAATATTTTAAATTATTTTATTCTATTTTGTTTATGTAAAACAGTCTTGTAGTTCGCGCGACTGTAGAGACTCCATGCGCGGGTGGCGGCGCAGAAACGTTGTGCCACTTGCCGCCTATGCATCAAACCGTCTCTTATATTATTTGTCTATGGATCACAAGTTGGTTGGAACGAAAATAGAACCGTAATATTACGGTCACGTTTAGCTTGGAACGGCATTTACTGTATGCGCTTGCGCAGTCCCGTTCTAGAATGGTTCTTCGCGAGGTTGGAACGAACCTAATAAACTATTTGAGATACAAAAATAAACGTGCAGGTCATTTTTATAGGGGATTAAACGATCTTTTAAATGAATCCTTGAACATTTTTGTAGTTATTGGTAATCAGTTGCTTTGCGTATTCTTGTCAAGCTCTTGTGTTATATAGTTTGTTCAATAAAGATTATTTTTGTCTTAAAAAAATGAAACATTAATTAAGCACAGAATATACGCTCACTACTAAAATCGTTAAAACTTGTTTTAAAATGGAAACTAAAATTCATTGTTTTTAATTTCAAGGTTGCAGTTAAAATATTCCAATGATGAAAGGTCAAAAAAAATGATAAAAACTTGGACTTGCTTGATGTTTATTTATTAAAAATTTTCGTTTTGTGGCAAAAATTAATAAACATAGTAATTGAAAATATGTCTTAGTTGTAAATTGAGATGTATAGTTTCATCGCCAAGTTCCTCATGAAATTACCGTCGTAGTTTTTGATAAAACCAATGAACTCAACTAATTATTGCACTTATTTATATGTATAATGCATACTAACTACGACAGTAGAAATATTTTACATAAATATAATATCCTATCTCAATGTTGCCACGTCTATTGAATTTGAATTTTTTTTACATTTTTTATTTATATACATAATTATTTCTTATTCATTGCGCTTTCGGTATAAGAGAATTCTCGCCCTATCAACAATTGGCTTTGCCAATATATGACATATTTTCCACTAAATTTTCGAAGTGTTGTCGATAGTCCGTATGCTAAACACGAATTTGTTACATTGTTACAATTCAACACATATTTTTTCTTGATAAAACATTTTTACATGCAACCGGCAACACCGTGACATGTACTTTAAGCCAGTTTTGATTGTACGAAGTTTCAAGATCATTCTACATGTTTTATTCATGTTGAGTATTCGAATATGAATAACCTTTGACACAAAAATCTTGCGATTTCATTGTACCTACCAAGTAATTGGATTTAATCACGTTATATTTATTTTTCTGGAAACCATTTTAAATCAGAAATATATACTGTTTCTACCCTTTACTCATATTACTTTTTTAAATGAAACTGACTGTTTCTAGATAATTCCACAATATATTGAAAAAATGTTGAAAAGTGTATCGAAACAATTGTTAATTTCTTCAAATTTTTAACATGTTTTCAATATATTGTGGAATTATCTAGTAACAGTTAGTTTCATTTAAAAAAGTAGTTTGAGGAGCATTGATTGAACAAATACCACAATCGATTATTCTTAAAAATACTGGCAGTTTGTTCCATTAATATTTTATTATGCTTCTTTTTCCTTTTATTTTAAGACTACGTCTTGTTTTTTTTTCTAAAAAGCAATCTTATAACCAGAGAAACAAACACGCTTTTATCAGTTTTATCCAATTTACTTTTTTCTTGGGCATATTGGATAAAACTGATAAAAGCGTGTTTGTTTCTCTGGTTTATTTTGGCAAGAGATGATATATGCGGCATGTACAGGGTGTCCCAAATTGGTGTGTTTTGCAGGGTATCTCGTAAACTAGAAGAGAAAAGCTGTTAAGATGTTATGACTTCTTTTTTTTATGAAAGTCACGATAGCCTAATTACATTTTTATTAACTCCCTGCAGTTGGAAGATACAGGGCGATTATTGAAAACTGTCGAAAACTACAAGGTACTATAACTTCTTAATTAAGAAAAATATAAAAAAACGTTATAAAAACTTTTGATAGATATAATACTACCAAAACTGCTATCTACGGATATCAGTAAAACTTTGCGCCATGTACACGTCTCAAGTGACTCTATAAAGATTAAAATTCCATTTAATAAACAATTCAAATACCTAATTAAATTAAAATCACAAAAAATTTTGAAATCACGTAAAATACCATGTGTATATTAAATGTATCCACCTTTTTCTATTTTCAATTGATACTTACAAAGAAACATTCTTCCAAATAATTCTCAATTTATTGACTGAAATTTATTCAGATAAAATTTTTATATACACTAATTTTGAGCTGATCTAAAAAATCATTTGGCAAGAAAAAAAAATTATAAGACTTGGCCCAATTTTTGCAGCCTTATACCAAACATTGGGCCAAGTCTTATACATTTTTTTTCTAAGCAGTTATCGAAGAATTACTTGAAGAATAAGGATGAATAATGGTAATAAAAGAACCTTCCGAAGACTTCATAATAGAATTATTTATTGATTTCACCTAGAAAACCACAACTAAAACGGAAAACCTTCTCTTCAATGTTGAACAGACTATTCAGATTTACATTTTTGAAATATAATTATTAAACTATACATAAAAAAAATTAAAATACTGAAAGATGAAATTCAAGACCGACAACCCAGAAACTTAAATATTTCACATTTAAAAACCCCAAACTTGCTAATATTGTTACAAAAAATTCTATAAACAACAAAATATACGTTATTTAATAATGTAAACAGTTATCGAACAATTACTTGAAGAATAAGGATCAACAATGGTAATAAAATAACTTTCCGAAGACTTCATAATACAATTATTTATTGATTTCACCTAGAAAACCACAACTAAAACGGAAAACCTTCTCTTCAATTTTGAAAAGACTATTCAGATTTCTATTTTTGAAACATAATTATTAAACTATACATAAAAAAATTTAAAATACTGAAAGGTGAAATTCGAGACCAACAACCCATAAATTTAAATATTTCACATTTAGAAACCCCAAACTTGCTAATATTGTTACAAAAAAATTCTATAAACAACAAAATATACGTTATTTAATATAGTAAACAGTTATCGAACAATTACTTGAAGAATAAGGATCAATAATGGTAATAAAAGAACTTTCCGAAGATTTCATAATACAATTATTTATTGATTTCACCTAGAAAACCACAACTAAAGTGGAAAACCTTTCTTTCAATTTTGAAAAAACTATTCAGATTTCTACTTTAGAAATATTACTATCAAACTATACATAAAAAAAAATACTGAAAGATGAAATTCAAGAACGACTACCCAGAAATTTAAATATTTCACATTTAGAAACCCCAAACTTGCTAATATTGTTACAAAAAAATTCTATAAACAACAAAATATACGTTATTTAATAATGTAAACAGTTATCGAACAATTACTTGAAGAATAAGTATCAATAATGGTAATAAAAGAACTTTTCGAAGACTTCATAATACAATTATTTATTGATTTCACCTAGAAAACTATAGTAATATTTCTAAAATAGAAATCTCAATAGTTTTTTTCAAAATTGAAGAGAAGGTTTTCCATTTTAGTTGTGGTTTTAAAATACTGAAAGATGAAATTTGATACCGACAACCCAGAAATTTAAATATTTCACATTTAAAAACTCCAAACTTGCTAACATTGTTACAAAAAATTCTATAAACAACAAAATATACATTATTCAATAATGTAAACAGTTATCGAACAATTACTTGAAGAATAAGGATGAATAATGGTAATAAAGGAACAATTTTGGATTCTGTGTTATTCAATCTTTGTATAAATGAATTGAAATTTTTATTCTCTTCTATAGGGGGCGGTGGTCCAGAAAAGGTTCGGAACCACTGATTTAGATTATTATGTCTAGTTCCAGCATGTGCCCTAGTGACGCACTGTATAATATAAACAAAATCTTTGACTTAAAGAAATTATGTTTTCTGTGTGCATCTGTAAAATATCATACTATGAAAAATAAAATTAAGTTACCTACACATACATATGAATCCAAAAATATACACTTATATGAAGATCTCTTATGATGACAAAATCTTTATGTCAAATCCTTCCTATTAACACAACCAAAAGTTTTGTGAAATTAATATCTGAAATATCTCTTCATTCTCTGCAATGTCTATCCACTTCATAGATTTTATGTATAATTATAGTGTTTTCTTATTTACCGAAACATATGTTGAGGTAAATTTGTTCATCTCTGGCATACATTTTTTAGTATTTATAACTAACAAATTGGCTTTCATAAGTTGTTCGGGGTACTAATGTTCAATTTGGGTTTAATACTACTGATTAACTGATTGTAGAATTCATTTTTATAGGAGAAATTGATAACATATTTGAAAAACTTATTTAAATTTGACGTTACAAAATAGCAAATGACATTTGTGTTGTGACGTCAACTGACGCTGTTGTGAGGACGATACAATTCGATGATTTTAGGAACGGTGCTCGAGAATATCAATTTTAGGAACTATTCGCAAATAGAGCATTCACAGGCTTGCGTATGCATGACGTTGGAAACGACGTCAAGAATAACGCCCTGATTCCAGATTCAGGGCATCAGTGCGGATGAAACTCAATCATCGACCACCACACCTGCAAGAAATGAATCACCGGTAGCGACATTGATTCTCTTTCCGAAATATCGAGACCACACATGACCAACGTTCAACTTTAGAAATATTTTTACAAAAGTTACAACTTTTATTTTTTAGAACTGAATATCTTTTTAATAAATACATGGAAAATTATCATTGATGCTGCAAATGGAAGATCATATATGAATTATATGGCAAATGTATGCATACTTTGCCCGTAGATAATATACTTTTTAACTAATTAAAAAAAAAATAGGATTGCAGGGAGAGGAGAAAGACGAAATTTTCGGTATAAGAGTGTCTGTCGTCTAGCGCAAAAATATATAAAAGAGGGCGGAGTCGAGACGTGACATGGCGCGAGTGACGAGCAGTCACTCTTGATATTAAAGAGTTCAGTGGCACACAGAATTTTGTTGTTAGGGGGCTCACTAAGGAAATATAATGCAAACTTATGTTGTTTTAAATGGGATACCCTGTAAATTTTGACGTTTTCCGTTTCCTTTTTTAATTCTCATTCACCTAATATGACATATTATATATCCATTTTCAATGGTTGGAGCTACAGTGCAAAGAAACCATTTATGGATGTTATCAGGTGAAACACCCTTAAAAAATTGAACACTCAGTAACGAAATTTTATTATAAGGATACTGATGGGTGACAATTGTATTTATCAAAATTATAATTAATAAAAAATAAAAAAAATAAACTTATGAAACAAGAATAAATATTGTAACAACTAATCTACCCATAACTAATTTTATTAGAATGTAAAAATTACATTAAATGTTCAAAATCAGTGAACTAAAAACAGCTGATTCGTGATTTTAAGTACCTATATTATTATTATTTTGAAATTATTGAATCCGTTTTTTGGTAAATAACATCACGAAATAAGACGTCTGTATTTTTTTACCGATTTCTTTTTTATTTCTAATTATGTTTAACCCGATATGTTGTTATATTTTAGTTTGTTTACCTCAATTGACATGATTGTTATATCTTATAAGAATGTCCATTTCATCAAGTAGGCTTTGGTCCTCTTACCGTGGAAAATAAAACAAAACCTGTGTTACCTGTCAGAATTAATTTTACGACGTGCAGTCTTGTGAACAACATGAATTTTGAAAATTATGAAAAATATGATATGCATGTGGCATATATTAAACGTCAAAAGAATGTTAGTGATGCGTCTGAATCATATTTTCAACGATATCCAGAATGAAGGCAACCTGACAAGAGAATTTTTACAAACCCCGATTCAAATTTAATCGAGTATGGATGTTTTGTGAAACCACGGCGTAAGTACGAAAAGAATCATGAGGAAAGAGAGGTAAATATGTTGGGATATATCCAAGCACATCATGAATCTTCTCTGCGTCAAATTGAAAATGAAATAGGTGTTCCAAAAACTACTGCAGGAAGGATTATAAAGAAATATAAATTTAGGCCTTATCGGACATCCGTCCGTAAAAAATTATACCCAAACGATTTTTTGAGAAGAACACAATTTGCACAGTGGTATATAGGAAAATGTAATGAACAGCCAAATTTTTATTCAAAGGTAATATTTAGCGTTGAAGCTCGCATAAGCAGTGCAGGAATATTTAACAGACATAATGAACTATATTGGAATGACTCAAATCCACACTTAGTTCAGGGGATCAGGAAACAAGGCAGATTCGGCTTTAACGTTAGTTGTTTTGTCAAATTAGTTTATCATATATTTGATGATGAACTAACTGCTGCTGGATATATAGATATCTGGGAAATAGACTTACACAAACTTTTGGAGGAAGAAGTGTTGGCTGATAGGGACACATTTTGGTTCCAACAAGATGAAGCACCTGCCCATAATGCTCTATTCATTGGAGATTATTTAAACGAAAAATTTCCTAATCTGTGGATTGGTACTTATGGACCAATTAGGTGGCCCCCTCGTTCTCCGGAAGTAAATCCTACTGATGTTTTTATTAGGGGATTTTAAAAAAATAATATTTACAAGACTAACTTCGAGAGTAGGGAAGATGTATTACAAAATATTCATGCCGCATTTAGAAAAATAAAGCCAGTGCACATTCACAGTTGTATTCGTCGTAGTACATAGACGTGTTTAACGGAGTGCGATAGAGAGTAGATTTGAACAATAAATTAAATTCACATTAGTGAAAATAAATAAGTTGAAGTAACTTTAGCTAGTGTAAAAATAAGATGAGTAATCAATCCGACGGAGATCCCCCCGATCCTGGAATTCAGGATGGATTTTTAGGTTTCGGTAAAAATTATCAACAAAATAATAATGTTATGGATATTGATGATAACTCCTCGAACGGTAAGGGAACAAAAAATAACCCAACTTTAAACAAAGGAAGTAATGATCATATTAGTATTTTTTTGAAAATATAACAAAACATGCAATTGATAATAAGAACAAAGAAAACAAAGGCAAAAACTCCGACCATGAAACTAACAACAACACAATAATTAGTAGGACACAAAAAAGAGACATAAATAATTTTATCAATAAATATAGCTCTAATGATAGTGGCCCGTATTTCGTTTAAATTCTGAGTAAAAAAGAGAATATAGGAAACTTACATAAAATAGCAACTGCAAGGATAATCATGAATGCAGTTCCAGAAATAAAAAATAATATTATCAATATGTCAATTATTGGAGCAAAAAAAATTAAAGTAGAGTTAAATTCATATTCAAGTGCAAATACGTTGTTAGAAGCTACGTCTTTAACAGAAAAAAAGTATGATATTTACATTCCAGTTTTTTATAATCACAAAAAAGGTGTAATAAAACAAGTTGATAAGGAGCTAAGCGAAGAGGAATTAAAAGAAATAATTAAGCCAAAGTTAGGATATAATTTTGAAGTGTCACATGTAAAAAGAATTGTAAGAAAAAATGAGGTAGAGCCAACCACAACTATCATAGTAACCTTCAAAGGGCAAACAAACATTGCCCAATAGAGCCATAATTGAAAAATTAGTATACGAGGTGGAACAATACATACCTAAAGTAGTTCAGTGTAATAATTGTTTAAGATATGGTCATATGAGTGTACAATGTAGATCAAAAGAAAGATGCAAAAAATGCGGAGAATCACATAATTATGATGAATGTACAAAAACGGATATAAATTGCTTATTTTGCAATGAAAACCGTCTAGCCACAGAAAAAACAAGTGTAAAGAGTTCCAAAGACAAAAAAATATAAAAAAATCTATGGTAACAGAAAATATCTCTTATGTTGAAGCATCCAAAAAAGTTGAGAGAAGTTATTCAAGTGTATCTAGCACAAATACAGGTAACAGATGTACAGTTAATTTAAAAAGAAAACGTCTAGAACTAAATACCTACTCCCATTGACGAATATTTGCGACAAGAACATAGGGAAATTCTATCGGTACCAAGTATACAATCACAACCTTTTTATATTAATTATCCTAATATTCCTAACTACCAATCTAACAATCAAAAGCAAACCTATAATGAAACAAAAATTAACAAAACTTGTGAATCTCTAATAACACTTATTAAAGACATATTAACTTATACTGATGGGTCGATACTGAAAGATAAGGAAATAGAAAATACGTTAAAACAAATAATAACTCAAATTTTAGATGACAACGAATAAAATAAACATCCTACAATGGAACGCCGGTTGTATTATATTTATAAAAGGAATCTTTGAAAAATGTTTTTATGATTATCAAATAAATGTAGCCTTGATATCAGAAACTTGGTTAAAAAAATCATCAAATTTTATTATAAGTGGGTTCAATATCTTTAGGTCAGATCGCAATGATGGGTACGGAGGAGTAGCCATATATTAAAAAAAAATTACGTATTCACAAAACAATTCATTCTTTAAAATTGATGAGTTGGAGTGCGTGTCTGTGAGAGTTAGAATAGACCACAAAACTAATATAAATATTTACTCCATATATTCAAAACCAAAAAACAACATCAGTGAAGAAAAGTGGTTGAAATTTTTTAATAGTCTTGACAAACCCTTTCTTGTCGTAGGTGATTTTAATTGTCATCACTCTGCTTGGGGATGTAGTTATATAGATTCTGACGGTTCCAGGCTTATTTCTGCTATTGAAGAATGTCACTTAAACTTTATCAATAATGGCTCAGAAACAATAATTCCAAGAGTTGGTAGCAGAAACAAATCGGCAATCGATATTTTCATATGTTCTACCGATGTAACACTAAAATGTAATTGAAATGTAATTGATCAACCATTAGGGGATTCTATCCATTTTCCTATAATTATAAACATTTATTTAAGTAACATACCAACTATAAATAAAAGTAATAGACCCAATTTTAAAAGGGCAGATTGGCCTCTTTTTTCACAAAAGGTAGACGAATTTTTACAAATAAAGAATGCAGGAAATTCATACACGGATATAACAGAAGCAATAAATCAGGCATCCAAAATTGCCATTCCAGAAGTGAAGAAAGGGACCAATCCTGGTTTTAATAAAAAGTGGTGGAATCAAAAGTGCAATGATACAATAAAACGTCAACAAGAATCCTTCCTGTTTTTTAAAAAGCAATCAAATTTACAAAATTACTTAAAATTTAAAAATTGCACAGCTCATACAAAAAAAATAATTATACAAAGCAAAAGGGAGTCTTGGAAATTATTTTGTGAAAATCTTAATAAAAACACACCGGAAAAAGACATATGGAGATATATTAAAATGTTAAAAAATTCATATTCTCCTCCTACAAACAATGTTCAAATAGGAGATTGGACAGAATTGTTTTTTAATAAATTAGCTCTGGGTAGAGACAGAATTTGAGTTAGAGTTGGAATACAATAATATTGTACATGATTTGGATAGCAAATTTACATTACTAGAACTAGAAGTTAGTACAAAAAATAACAATAACTCTGCCCCAGGCAGACATCTTATAAATTATAATATGCTCTCAAAACTATCATATTTTGCAAAACAAATATTATTGAACATAATAAACAATATTTGGTCAAAAGCGACCTTTCCAGAAGACTGGAAAGAATTTTTAGTATCTCCAATATTAAAACATGGTAGGGATCCGGGGCTACCTCAGTCATATAGAGGTATATCACTAGCATCCTGTCTCATGAAAACTGTAGAAAGAATGATTAAAGCACGGCTAAATCACTGGTTAGAGATTAACAACAAAATATCTAAAAGACAATTAGGATTTAGAAACGGGTGTTCTATCAATGAAAATATAGGATATTTGGTTAGTGAAATAAATTCGGCCTTTTGTCAAAAACAATCAGTACCTGCAATATTTGTAGATTTGGAAAACGCCTACGATAATGTCGATTTAACTATTATGTACAATAAAATGGTGGGGATAGGACTATCAAAAAATTTCTCAAGCAAAATAAGACATCTTTATTCGAATCGTGTTATATATTTGAAAATAAATAATGAACTGGACGGTCCAAAAACAACGAATATTGGCCTTACACAAAGTAGTATCCTAAGTCCAACTTTGTATCTAATATATACTATGGAGTGTTTTTAAATGAAACTCACGGTCTCTACGACAGCAACTAGTTAATTCCACAATATAATAAAAGTTATTGAAAATTCTAAAAAATTGACAATTGTTTCGATAAATCAATATCATCGTCAGAATGACAGAAGTTACATTTCATTTTATGCCTACCTGATGTTTAGTAGTTATTTTTAGCTAGACCAAGAAGTAACCTAACTTGTGATCGGCTTAATATATGTTTATAGAATTTTCAATAACTTTTATTATATTGTGGAATTAACTAGAGACCGTGAGTTTCATTTAAAAACACTAATATGAGCATATTCCACGAAGTAAGGGTAGAGACAGTTAATTTCATATACTATGGACTTAGAAAATTCTGTCATAATAAATAATGATACAAAAGTAATACAATATGCTGATGACATTTGTATATATCATAGATGTAAAAACATTGCTGAAGGATGCAACAATCTTAACATTGCATATAGTAATCTGGAAAAGTGGTGTCAAAATAATGGACTAACAATATCAAAAAGAAAGAGCCAGGCCTGTATATTTACAAGAAAACGACAGTGTGTTCCAAAACAAATTAAACTATTTATTTATTTAGCGTATGGCATACATGGATTTAGTTATAATTAGTTAAAATTGTACACATTCACATTACGTCATAAAAAACATATAAGTGTATATCTAAAAGTAGAAAAGTAGAAATAAAATATAAACATAAATATAGCACGATTTGAAGTTAAATTTTAAAATCTAGACCATTGATCCAGTCCAGCACAGAGTTAGTGGCCTTATAGAAGTCGCTCATTTCTCCTCCGTATGCAGTAAGGGGGCACTCCATCGTAATATGGTGGACAGTCTGGCGAGGCTTTCCGCAGTCACAGGTTGGTGCTTCGGTGAGTCCCCACTTATAGAATGAGTCACGGCAAATACCGTGAGACGTTCTTATCCTGTTAAGTGTCTTCCACTCGTGGCGAGGCAGCTCCATACCTGGTAAGGACACTGTAGGATCAGTTATATGTACAGCCTGGACTGGTTTCGAGGCTTCCCAGTATTCTCTCCATTTATTGGTCAAATTGAAATTATCGCTCACAAATTTTTCTGCTAGCAATATTGGGGGAGATCTAGACTTCAATCTCTGCAGGCCGGCTTCGGGAAGGTCACTATGTATTGGAAGTAGGGGATTTGTTATTATTTTATTATATTCCCTAACTAGGCTCTCTTGTCTGCGGATGGAGGGAGGTGCAATGTGGCTTAGAACAGGGAGCCAGGGCAGAGGTGTGCTTTTTAGACAGCCACTAATTAGTCTCATTGTCTCGTTGAGTTTGGTATCGATGTTCTTTACGTGGCAGCTGTTTATCCAGACTGGGGCGCAGTATTCAGCTACTGAGTAGACAAGGCTGAGCGCTGAGGTTCTAAGAGTGGATGCGTTCGCGCCCCAAGTAGTGCCGCAGAGTTTGTGGATTATGTTGTTTATGGTATTCATTTTAGCTGCGGTGTTCTTTAAATGTGTTTTGTATGAAAGGGTTCGATCCATTGTTACCCCTAGATATTTTGGGCAAGAATTATAGCGTAGTAGATTATTATTGAAATACACTTGGGGCTCCACTCGTGCTTGTTTATTGTTTAGGTGGAAGCACATCGCTTCAGTCTTGTTCATATTTGAAATTAGCCTCCAGTTGGCGAAGTATTTTCCCAGCATGTTCAGGTCTTCTGACAGTACGTTACTAGCTTCTTCGATGGTTTTACTTTGGGATGCAAGGGCCATGTCATCGGCATATCCGAACTTTCTTGACGATGTCTGTGGGGTTTCGGAAATATATAGATTAAACAGGACAGGTGCAAGTACAGAGCCCAAATTAAACTAAATGAAACTACTTATGAGATATGCACATCTATCAAGTACTTGGGTATATGGCTAGATCAAAAATTATTGTGGAAAACACATATAAATTATATCATAAAAAAATGCGAAAGAGAAATAAACATACTTAGGTCGATATGTGGTACCAAGTGGGGATCAGACCCAAATATAGCGTTGCTTCTTTATAAGTCTTATATAAAATCTATTTTAGATTTTGGATGTTTTTTTATGACCAAGCGGCAGAATGCCATTCAAAGAAGATATACCTTATAATCCATAAATGTATTAGACTTTGTTTAGGAGCTCTAAGAAGTACCCCAATTGATTGCTTATATGCTGAAGCTGGTGAAGTTCCAATAAGATTCCGTAGGCAAATATTAGCTGGCAGATTATTAGCAAAATTAATAACCAAAAATAGTGACCTCGTAAATAATATCTACTCCCTGTATATTCTGGATCTTTCACACAACTACTATAGTAACAAGAAAAGTTTTACAATCGTCCAAGCCTATTCAAGAATCCAAAAATTCAATGACGATATTTATTGTGCAAATTTAGATCCTATTTATTCCAGGGATATATACAACACAAATAACCACATACAGTGCCGATTCCTTCCGGACTATTCCTTAATACCGATAAATTTGAGGCAAATAATATTTAAACATGATGTCGTAAAATATTTTCCAATACATAATATCATCTTCACCGATGCATCCAAAAAGGAAAACAAAGTAGCATGTGCAATTTTTGATCCAAAAAACAACTATACTTTATCCTTAAGGCTAAATGACTACTTCTCAATTTTTTCAGCAGAACTAGTTGCAATCCTGGAAGTAATAAAATATATTAAAGCTACGGAAAGGGATACTAATCAATATGTTATAGCTTCGGACAGTAAAAGCTCGATAGAATCCGTCAAAAACATCTATTATTCAAAAAAATCACACTATATCCTGACTAATATAATATCAAAAAATGGAAGAACTTGATGTCAAAATACAATTTATATGGATTAAAGCCCACTGCGGGATTAAGGAAAATGAAAAAGCTGATGAAGCAGCCAAACAAGGAATCTACAAAGAGGATGTTGCTCCATATAAGTGCATTCACACTGATATATCATCCTTACTGGAAATCGAAACAAAACAAATCTGGAAAGAACAATTTAAAAGAAAAGGAACTGGTCAAGCATATAAAAATATACAAACTGATATTCCATCTAAACCTTGGTTTACAGCAACAGCTAATACCAAAAGATTTGTCTCAACCATATGTAGGATGAGATTTAACCACGCACTTATCCCGGTATATTTATATAAAATCAAATTAAACGAATCACCGTATTGTGCAAGTGGCGAAGTAGGAAACCTGGAACATGTAATTTTAAATTGTAAAAATATTCAAACAAAATTGATTTATTGTATCATGATCTAGAGTTGTGTCCAATCTATGTTGCACCCCTAATTTATACGCGGTACACCCAGTGTGTTGTTCAGCTCTGACATACCCCAGAGCAAATTTAAGTGTCCCTGTGCATTCCCCAAATGAATTAAAAAAAATAAAGAATAAAAAAATATATATAAACAGAAGAAAAAAAATAAAAAAAGAGAAATAAAAGGAAAAAAATAAAGAATAAATAAAAAAAGGACAAAAAATAAATGAGGAAAAAAACGATTAAACTGGTTAAAGATATTAGGTATTAAATATAATGTGAAGGCAGAGTGATGACGGTCAATCATTTTTTGCAATACAAATTAAATCTGGCGAATGGAATCTCTTCCGAAGCCATTGTAACCTCACACACACACACACACACACACACACACACACACACACACACAAAGCCAGTGCACATTCTCAATTGTGTAAGATCAGTAAGAAAATGGTGTCAATTATTATTACAACAAAACAGAGGACATTTTGAGCATTTAATGTAATATTTACATTCTAATAAAATTAGTTATAGGTAGATTAGTTGTTACAATATTTCTTGTTGTTTCATAAGTTTATTGTTTTTATTTTTTTAATATGGTTTTTTTATTAATTAAAATTTTGATGAATAAAATTGTCACCCCTCAGTATCCTTATAACGTTTTTTTATATTTTTCTTAATTAAGAAGTTATATTATATATTATATTATAGTACATTGTAGTTTTCGACAGTTTTCAATAATCGCCCTGTATCTTCCAACTGCAGGGAGTTACTAAAAATGTAATTAGGCTATCGTTACTTTAACAAAAAAAGAAGTCATAACATCTTAACAGCTTTTCTCTTCTAGTTTACGAGATACCCTGCAAAACACACCAATTTGGGACACCCTGTACATGCCGCATGTATCATCTCTTGCCAACATAAACCAGAGAAACAAACACGCTTTTATCAGTTTTATCCAATATGCCCAAGAAAAAACTATCGGGCCCCATATCTAAGTTTTTAAAATAATTTTGTTATATTCGTCCACTGTTTCCTGTCGGTTGTTTTCTCTTTTGAGTTACGGATTTATAGGTTGTTTATGTCAGCTATAACCTCTTGTAGCCACGTTGATTTTGGCGCCCCTATTTTTCTGTTGCTACTTGGTTTCTACTCAGTAATTGCATAAATTGTGCTATTTGGACCTGCTCTCCAATGTCCCAGCCATTGTAACCTCTGCTCTTATTAGACTAATGATTTCCCTCTGGATGCCCTTTTTTAGTTCTTTATTTGTTCTTTTCCTATATTCATTTTCCGCTATTTTCTTGTTGTTTCTTGGTCATTATCGTAATTTCAGCTCCATATGTTATTGTTGCTCTACTTATTTTTTTATAAATTTTCATCTTGATGTTTTTGCCAAGAACAATTAAATGAGAAATTATTCAAAATGAAGAGACAATAGAACACAAAGAGGATATTGAAGATAGAGCTAATGAATGTGATAAAAAAGAAGGAGCTACTATTTCAGGGGGAGTACAAGAAAAAGAAGAAACAACTTTAACGATGAAATAAAACAATATAATTTGTTTAAAACTTCATTTGTTTGAACTAATGTTAAATTTAAACTGGTTGACGCGTTTCACTAACACAGTAGCTTTTTCAAAACGAATGAAGGTATAATATAAAAATGTTTTGATATATACAGCGCATAAATACAGAATTCTATTTACTAATGTTGAAAGAAATTACCTGGAAATTCATTCACCACGAACATTCCTAAGCTATTTTCTAGGTAAAAAGGTTTAATAAAAGAGCGTGATTGATTCTATTTGGTCGTTAAGAAGGTTACCTGAATATTTATTTTTGTTAATCTCAAGGGCCTCTAATAAATTTAAACTAAAGGATTTACCGACTACATGTAGAATTTCCAAATTTGGGTCGAAAATGTGTTGGTTTTCTAATAAATGATTTGAATAGTTAGAATCTAATTTTTTTGTTGTCATAGCTACGTTTGTGTTCCGAAATTCTAGTTTTAAAATTTCTAGAAGTTCTACCGATATAAATTTTATCACAGTTGTCATTACCACATTTTAATTTATAAACTCCTGATTTGTTTAATTTTGAAGGTTTAGATTTATTATTTTTAATGAATTTGGATAAATTGTAATCAGTTTTAAATGAAATATTCATGTCTAAAGTTTCTAAAAATGATTTAATTTTTAAGGATGGTGTTCCAAACTATGTTAAGCTTTTAAATTGTTGATTATTATCTTTATCAGAAGGGAATACTTGTTCTAAAGTCTGTTTTTTTATCTTTTTATTTATTATATTGTCAATTAAATTTGGATCGTAATTATTATTAACTACTATTTGTTTTATGATATTTAATTCTTTGTTATAATTATTAATATTTAATGGGGTGTGTATCATACTATTGAAAGCTGCTAGTTTATGACTGAATCGGTGAACCGAACTATTATGAATTGTAATATCTGTATGTGATGGTTTATGCAATATAGAAAAATCATGTTTATTATTTATATTTGAAATTGTAAGGTCTAAAAAGTTTATAGACTTATTTTGTTCAAGCTCTACGGTACATTTGATATTATTGTGAATTGAGTTTATGTAAGTAATGAAGCTCTCTAATTGTCTATTTGTACCGATGAAGCTAGCTAAAATGTCGTCCACATATCGGTGCCAGTACATACATTTTTTACTAAGGTGGTGTCATGCATTATTTTTTGTATATTATCCATGAAAATTTCTGCTAGTAGGGGCTGAGGGGGTTGCCCATAATCAAACAACATTTACTGCTATAAACCTCTATTGAAATGAAAATAATTTTGATTCAAACACACTTTTAATAAAGTAATTATATCAGAGTGCATTATAGGATTAACATTATTGTATGTGAGCAAGTTATCAACAAGAGTTATAGTTTCTTTAGGAGGTATACTAGGGAATAGATTTGTTACATCGAACGATATTAATTTAGAATTATGGAGTAGTATTATATCTTGAATATTATTAATTAATTCCGTTGAGTTTTTAACTGAAAATCGAGATTTGAATGAACGATATTTAGAAATGACATCTATGAGAATCTTTGAAATTTTGAATGAAGGTGCTGTGAAATAAGAAACAACTGGTCTGATTGGGTACCCCTCTGTATGAAGTTTAATTAATGAATAAAGTTCAGGATGTTGCGGATTGGGTAAAAATAATTTATATTTTTCTTTATCGTTAATTATTGATTTAACGTTATCTACTGCTAATTTTATTTCTCTCTGAAATTTATTAGTTGGGTCTTTTTGAAGGGTCTCAAAATTGCTTGCCTGAATAAAATTGTTGTTTTTTAATATATAATCTTCTTTAGGTAATGATATTACCGTATTTCCTTTATCTGCTTTTGTGAAAATAAGACTATTTGACTTTGATTTTTGTTGAATTGATTTGGCGACTGATAATTCAAAGTTCAAATAAATGAAGTTTTAAACAAATTATATTGTTTTATCGTTCAGTATGGATTTTCATCAAGTAAAAGCCTCATCTATACAATTTTTGAAACAACTTTAAGAAGATCAACCAGAGAAAGAAGAAGTTACTGTTGCAATTTCATTAAATGTGAATTTGAAAAAAAAACAAAATAGATCCCAGAACTCCAGAAGAAGCATTATCTGGAGAAGATCCGAAAAATTGGCACCATGGAAGAGATAAAAATATGAAAAAATAAGCATGGACCATAGTCAAGAGATCCAAAGAAGAAAATATCGTAGGAAGTAAGTGGGTATTTAGAATAAAAATGAAACAAAATGGACAAATTGAAAAGTATAAGGCTAGGTTAGTAGCTCAAGGATTTACGCAGATTTATGGAATAGATTTTGAAGAGACCTATAGTCCTATAATTTATAAAAATACTTATAGAATTTTATTAGCGCTGTCGGTAGAAAAAGATTGGGTTTGTCATTACGTCCATGTAAATTCTGCATATCTGAACAGTAAAATAGAAGAAAATGTTTTTATGGAACAAACAAAATTTTTTGAGGAAGCAGATAGTAAGAATTTGGTTTGCATATAAAAGTATTTATGGTCTGCACCAGTTAGACCGAGATCCTAAAACCGCAATAAACCATAGGCGGATATTGGAATTTAGGCAGGATAAAATAAATCAATTGTATCTCAATTCTCCAAAAGCGAATAAATATGGACAATGGATATTTAAACGTGGGAACCTAAAACATAAAAATTACTCGCACATACTACCTACTTATAAGTGTTATAACTCTATTTGGTTATTTGATAATTATTGTTTATAATTACTTAATATCTCAGTATTTAATTTATTTGGTTATTTATAAGGATTATAGAAATTAATAATTTAACTGCTGTACTCGAAACTGGATTTATTTTTCACAATATCTACAAGCTCAACTTCAAGGTGAAATAAAAACCTGTATTGATAATATTTCGTTAGGTATACAGGATGTACCAACCAATTAAATATGTTACACATTCTCACCCCAAAATGGGAGAATCCAAAAATTGTTTACACTTTTATGCAAGAAAAAAAATCGGTTTGTAATGCGAAAAATCGCCCGACCGTAGAAATTTAAATTTGGCTGACGGTCGCTGGTTTGGACGAGAGGCCAGTGTAATGAGAACGAAGCTAGTTGTATGAGTTTTAAAAAATTCGTGCACTTAGGCAGCCGTTTTACGTGGAAAGTATATTACCTGATTAGGGAAGGAAAATACGGTGTGAGTTAGCATCTAGGCGGGTCCGACCCGACGTTTTCCTGTGGAAAACCGTTCCGATGAGCAGCGAGTTCCAGGATTTTTGCAGGATTTAAACAACCACGTGGATATTTTGTTAGACGTTTTGCTCGAAGAACTTAATATTTAGGTTTTTTTTATTTATCTTTGATTTTATGGATTTATCCGCCGATTGAGGAGTATAGTCAGCCAGACCACTCGCCTGGATCAGTAGCCAGGAGGGCTGGAATATTTTTTTGAAGCGTCGACATCGAGGGATTCGATTGCTGCTCTGAAGCAGGAAAATCGTAGTAAACGTCATTTTATTCAATATTATTATATACTTTCAACGTTTATCCATTTTTTTACCGTCAAAATTTTCCTAAATTTTTATTATATGGTTTTTCCTATGTCATATTTTTGCGCTGATTAAGCGATATTACTCGTTCAATGTTTAAAACGTTAAACATTTTATTTGAATATTAAATTGTTGGCTTTAAACGCTAGGTATACCACGGTACGTACCAGGGTGCTGCGATATTAAGGTATATTTTTCTGTCTTTGACGATTTTCATTGATATATGTAATGGCATTTATAAATATTTAAACTCATATAGTTTGCGGTAGTGTGAACCCAATTTATTGAATCAATTGTAGTTTTGGTGTTAGAGTTTCACCGAATTTGAAAAATTGTGCATGAACCATTTGTTCGTTTCCTGAAATTGAACTGTAATTTGAGACATCTGTGTAGATTGGGGCCCTCGGCTTTTCTGCACCCTGAGTTAGTAACCTTCAGCTCTTCTCAGGTATCGTAGAACCTGCTTGTTGATTCACAAATTGTATTTTGGAGTTCTCTTGCTTGTAGCTGCTAAATTAGCGTACGAATTAAGTTTTTATGTAGATTTCGGCCTTCAACCTAACTACGCACTGAAGCTACAGCCTTCAGCTGAGCTCAGGTATTAATTTCATAATTTTTACTTTTCCGCCCAACCTATCTAATATGCGAGAAAAGTATTGGTTTACCCCAAAAAAAGTTGGAATTTGAAAATTGTGTTTGAGTTATTTTTACGTTTTCCATCAACAACAACACGAAAAAACGGTTTTTAGAAAAAAAATCCTGTGTGTATGTCGTCGTTGTCGTCGGCCATTTTTTCTTACATGTCTTGTTAGCACGATACAACCTCCGGAGTGCAATAAGTCACCAATTTTATAATTGAATATTGTTAAGAACATGTCACAGATGAACGCTATTGATTTTCAACTCACCAGAGCCAGTACAACGGGTGCTATGGTACTTGAAGTAGGACATTTTGTAATTTTTTGAGAAATTTCAGTTTGTTAGCACGATACAGCCTCGGGGCTTCAACAAGTCACCAATTTTATGATTGATTATTATTCAGGACATGTCACAGATGAACCCTATCGATTTTCAGCTCATCAGAGCCAATACAACAGGTGCTACAGTACTTTAAGTACGATATTTTTGTCATTTTTGGAGAAGTTTCAGTTTGTTAGCACGATACAGCTTCCGGAGTATATACAAGTAACCACTTTTATGACTGGAAATTATTCATAGCGTCTCAAATATGAACCCTATTGATATTCAGCTCACTAAAGCCAGTACAATGGCTGCTATGGTACTTGAAGTAACAAATGTACACAGATGTACCCTATTGATTTTCCGTTGACTAGAGCGAGTACAGCGGGTCCTATAAATCCAGATATCCTACATTTTTGGTTATTTTTGGAGAAATTTCAGTTTGTTAGCACGATATATCCCCCGAAGTGTATACAAGTAACAATTTTATGATATAATATTGTTCAGGGCCACAGCTGCGGAAAAGTTAGTTTTAATCTTTAAAACCGTCTATTTTTGTTGTAAACTTGTATCTCATATTTTGAAAAGAGACATAAGGTCCAAGAAAATATTGAACATCAATCAGGGGATATTTTCCGACTTTTATTTTTAAATTAACTTTCCTAAAACCTTTTCAGAGTGGTTGATTAGTGCTGTTAACCCACTGAGGTGTTGTGGGCTAACTTAAGAAGTCTTGTGTGCTTGCCAAAACTTCTCTGGCGCCCTTTTAGTAAACATTTCAGTTTTGAAGAATCCACCCCTTCTTCGACTCGAAGCTAGTCGACTGGCGAGCACGGGTTGTACTACGGGAGACAACCCGCATATCTATAACGAGCACTGAGAGGTTGAGTTTTCCTCATTATAGGTGTTATTAACACATTTCTAATATTTCCGAAATCTCCAAATTCAAAATAAACGAAAAGAGGAATAACATATTTCTCGACCTTAGAAAGTATCGAGAGCTGTTTTCATTGTCAACATTAGAATTGTTTTCTGAGTTAACAATACCTGATAAAGCAGAACTGTTGGTTGCAGTTTCTGCTACAAGCTTATTTTCTGCAGTTCCTGATGTAGAAGGATCGTTCTCTGTTTCATTTGCTTCGTTGTTACCCAACGATGCGCGCAATTGATTCCAATGACGTCTTAATTCTTTACCATCATTAATCTTTACATTAAAAATGACTGAATCTTCTGTACCAGTTACTACTTCCTTCGTCCATGTTGGACATTCTGGATTTCTAAAATCCCTTAAATAAACTCTTTCACCGACTGTACAATTTTTAGAATGCCCCCCATAATATTCTTTTTGTTTTTCAATTTTATCCTCCACTATTTTTTTGCGTTTGGTATTAACAAATCTAATTTCCCTCGAATATTCCTTTGAAACACTGTTTTAACTGGGAAAAAGCTGCGAGTCATACGCATAAAGAATAACAGAAGATGTGGAAACTGGACAATATCATGGATGGAACCCTTGAATCTATAATAATTAATGTTGGAGTTGAAACTTCGTCAGATTCTGCTGAAATGGAATTTTGATTAGGTACATCATCTGCAAGTTTTTAACAAATCAGCTCTTTTTAGGGTTACAAATCATTCTTATATGTAGAACTTACTAATTAATTAATTAATTAACGAAATACCAGATAATACCAATTTACCTTATTCTTCTTACCGATAACATATCCAAATAGGTAAGAAAAGCTGAAATAAAATATTGTGAAATTTATACAAAGGTCAAGTAATTAGGTACCTCAATATCAAATATGATCTCATTCATACCTAACCGCCCGATATTATAATTGCTTTTAAATGGATTTTGAATAATCTAGGATTTCCGTTTCTATTGTTATAACTACCTGGAGTTCACTAAATAGCATAAATACGTCGAAAGTTATTAAATATATATATATATATATATATATATATATATATATATATATATATATATATATATATATATATATTGTAGCTTTTCTTAAACCATTATATATATTTATATTTTTTATGACGTTTCGCCTATCATAGTAGGCTTTTTCAAATATTGTTTTATTATGTTTAAAAGTACCTACGAGTAAAAGGATTTAAATTGAAACCGGATGGTTTACAATGAAGACAATAACAATTAAACATTAACAATTAAACATTAGACATTAAAAATAAAAAGTTTCACATGTACGAATAAGATTTCTAAATTAAGTCTTATTGTGGTACGTACCTCGATGTTGACATGTTTACGTTAAAATAATGAATGGACAGACATAAGATTCTACTATTGTTTTTGTTTTTCTTTTTGAAATATATGTTCCGGTTTTTGTTTGTTAGTTTTTAATTTGTTAAGAGTCAAGGTGTATATCAATTAATAAAATGGAAAAATACGAGGTGGTCATAAATAGAAATAATACTTATTAGCCGCTTACAGTATTAAATTGTGATAAATATGGCTTAAATGATTGGTGTCCTGCTTATCATTAACTGTATGCTGTTCCTTTTTTATGCATATCATTTCCTTCATCAGAAGTTTTTGGTAGTTGTTGTCCCGTGCTAGAATTTTAGTGTTTGAAAAGTTGAATTCGTGTTTTTCACTAGATTCATGCTTGTGTAAAGCTGTTGGGGCATTTTTGGTATATTGGTGTCCGTTTAGCCTACTATTAAGATATTGTGTAGTCATGCCTATGTACTTTTTGGAGCAATTCAAGCAGGGTATTGAATAAACGACATTAGATTTCATTTTAGTTGGAACTTCACTTTTCAGTGATGTGAACAAGGACGATAATAAATGTTGTGCTTTGTGACATACAATGATATCATGCTTACCTAAGATATATTTCATTTTTTCCGATAATTCTGCTGTGTAAGGCATAGCGATATATTTTTTTATGCTTTTATTATTTATTTGTGTTTTATCAGGTATGTTACTATTATATATTTTGTGTGTACGTTGTTTTATAATTCTATTTATTAATTTTGTAGGGAAATCATTTTCATAAAGAACTTTTTTTACTTCCTTTAAGGTCTCGAATCTATATTCAGGTGATGTTAGAGTTAGCGCTCTATCGGTTAAATTTATGATAACACTTTTTTTCTGCGAATTTGGGTGGTGGGAATTGTAATTTAAGTAGCGACCCGACCAAGTGTTTTTGGTATACCATTTTGTTTTAAGTTTTTCGCTGTCTTCTTGTCGTATGATTGTCATGTCTAAGAAATTAATTTTTAGTTCAATTTCTATTTCTGAAGTAAACTGAAGTTTGGGATGAAAATTATTAAACGCGTCTAGAATTTCGTCAATTTGATTTTCTGGTACGGCAGTGATGCAATCGTCGACGTATCTTTTAAAAAATATGCTCAAAATGTTGCTCAAAACCTTCTCTTCCAAGTATTCCATGACAAGTTGTGCTACAGTTGAAGATATTGGAGAGCCCATTGCACAACCATCTAACTGCTGGTAA
The DNA here is from genome assembly GCA_963921935.1 of Galeruca laticollis. Classification (NCBI taxonomy): domain Eukaryota; kingdom Metazoa; phylum Arthropoda; class Insecta; order Coleoptera; family Chrysomelidae; genus Galeruca; species Galeruca laticollis. The sequence continues at coordinate 211,215,433 of OY998175.1, read as the reverse complement.
AATTTGTTCTTATGTTGAAAATAATTGCTATTCAGTGTTAGATTTAAAGCTTCAATAAACATGTCTTGATTAAGAGTTGTATATTCTTTTAGGGCGTTCCATTTTTCTTTAATGATTTTTGTGAGTAATTGGTTCGGGATATTAGTATATAGGGATACCACGTCTAATGAAATTAGTTTGTATCTGTTCGGTATTTTTGTTGTATTGATAAACTCCTTGAAACTAAAAGAATCTTTTATGTAGTAGTTATTTTTACATGTTATTTCAGATAGACAGTTACTTAAATATTTAAATAATCTGTAAAAAGGTGACTGAATAGATGATACTATAGGTCTTAATGGAGTACCTGGTTTGTAAAGTTTCGGCAACCCGTAAATTTTTGGTGCTACTGCATTGTGAATCATTAATTTTGTTGCTTCATTCTCAGAAATAGGTTCTTTAGACAAGAATTTTTTTATTAGTAAGCTATTCTTTTCTTGGTATGTTTTTGTCGGATTGTTACGTAATTTTTTATATGTTAGGTTGTCAAAAAGCAAACTATACATTTTATTTTCGTAGTCAACTGTGTTCATTATAACAGTTTTGTTACTTTTATCTGGTTTCAAAACAGTAATATCTGGGTTATTTTTAACAAAATGTTTGGCTCTGTTAATTTGTTTGTTGACTTTTAGTTGAAATTTATTGGTTTTTGTATTTTTGTGTCTAATTTTGATTATATGGTTATTAATTAGATTTACAATGTTTCCATGTATGGTGTATTTGATTTCATTTGGTTTATATATTAATACAGATCCTCTATTTGAAATTTAAAGAATAAGTAAAACATAAGGAAATTTATTTAACTTTGGCTGCCATATTTTCGATACACACTGTACTATATGTAAATTATTACATTTTGAAACATTCAGTAGAAATATCAAATATGATAGAACATAATAGGATTTGGAGAAAATATTTGAAATTGCAAAATATAGAGGTCTCTGCTAGCAACATTACAAATGTAATAAAAGAATTTCAAAATCTCACTTGGTTATTGAAAATCATAGATTAGTAATTTTTAAAAAACAAGAAAAATCGGTAACCAACGGAAAGGAGAATTATTTATTTTATAAAAATTTAGTCAGTAGTTTTTTATCCTTTGAAGAGACATCAGAATTAGAGTTGTCTCAATTTTTTGGTAGATTGTATAAATTGTATATCACACAATCAGATAAATAACCCATATGATAAAGCCAGTGCGTGCATAATTCGGATAAGAATTGCATCGTAAAAAGTGTATGTGGTTGCAGTTTTCTAAATTGTATATATTTAGAAAGTTAGCAGAATTCTAAATACGTTTAGAATAAGTACGAGTTTTCTTGATCCATTTGGTGAGTCCACTCCAGTTTTTAAATGTATTTCTCGAGAAATATCAGGCCTTTTTTTAAATACAGTTGAAAATTTAGATGCATCTATATAAGAAATGTTGAAATATACCAAAATTATCGATACATATATCAGTTTCAACATCAAGTGAATAGACAATTTGAGCAGAAATTCCGTTATATGACATTGATACACGTCAAGTGTAAATTACAAGTTGAACGTTTGATAATAATAATTAATTAGGTTAAATTCTAGCATAGTTGTATTATAATTTTAAGTTTTTGTAGAGATTATGACTGTTGTTCTTTTATGGTATTTTTTGGGAATAATAATTTTGTTGAATTTGCGTATCTGATAGTATAATATATAAATTTTGATTCTAACTCCCTGTAGTATTCATTCAGTATCCAATCTCGTTGAACTTATCATTTTACATCCATAGAATTTTCAATTTAATCAGTGACATTTGGTTGATTTTTTTTGTGACAGTAAAATAGTAAATGTCATAAAATAATTAAAGGGTCTTTTATTATATTGAATTAACAGTTATTCGAGAGTTTGATAATAGTGAAACATTTAATTTGGAAATACATTAAAAAAACAAATAAATTTGAAGAATGAATTTTGAACAACTTTGATCTCACCCTGAGATAGGAGTAATAGGTCGATTGTCTATAAATTCATCTTTAGATTGATATTTATTGGCACCGGGCATATTTTTTTGACAACCACTGTCAAAATTGAAATAAAATACGTACTTAAGTTGCATGTACAATAATTGTCGCTGCGACAACATATTATAAGTTGTCTCCACATCGTAGGGCAATTACAAGTATATAATATTAAAGATATTACAATTTTGGCCCAACGTAGGGCAATTACAATTAAAGAATATTAAATATTTAAAGGATTGGAAATATTATAATATACAGTGTTGGGAACATTACGAGGGAACATAGGGTTTACCTTCAATGTGTTAGAAAGAGACAAAATACATATAAATTCAGTGCATCATTCTTTTTCGCTAACAGGATATCATAAAGTGGAAAACGTCCAATACAAGAAGTTAAAAATACAAGAAGTTAAAAATACAGATGTGTAATGTGAACAGTTTAGCTTATTATTTGAGAAATAATAAGATTGTATGTACTATAGTGATAGCTTAATGCAATGAACAATAAAAAAATCAACACTACTTTCGTTTATCCCTTCATGATTAATTTACAAAAAAATAATTCAGTAGTAATAAAATTCACTATATTAGTTCGGTTAGTATTGGAATAAATAACCTAAATAACCGTAACATGCGAAATAAAATTTGTATTAATAATAATATGTGTTTCCAAATATCTCAATTCTCATTTTTCGCTAACAGGATCTCATAAGTGGAAAACCCACAACGCCGGCCTCTTACTATTTGTAGCTTCTGACAGTATTGCCAATTTTCATTGTATATTTATATTAATTGTAAAATGCATTGTTCTAACACGAGAACAAGTTATAAGAAGATTTTAACTGTCTCGACCCTTACTTCGTGGAATATGCTCATATTAGTGTTTTTAAATGAAACTCAAGGTCTCTAGTTAATTCCACAATATAATACAAGTTATTGAAAATTCTAAAAAATTGTCAATTTTTTAGAATTTTCAATAACTTGTATTATATTGTGGAATTAACTAGAGACCTTGAGTTTCATTTAAAAACACTAAGAAGATTTTTATTATGATAATTCAAGAGGTTGTAACAGATCAAGATATAATTAATTCCATCTATTCGTTAAATATTTTATTGTAATGCTGGAAATTGTTCTAGTTTTCAGTTTGAAAGCGGTTAAAACCTTTACTTTTTTTCAGATTTGGCAACGTGAAATTGGTCTCCAAACATCTGCTGTGTTTCGAATGTTAGTAAAAAAAAATTGATATCTTTATCGTTTGTTATCGTTTGTATGCAAATGAGAACGAATTCTCTGTGTAAACACACACACAGTGCAAATTAAAAAAAACGAAAATAAAACTAAAATCGAATTCTAATGCCTACAATTTTTAAATAAAAGTAATATTATGATATGTAATAAATTAAAAAATAAAACTTAATTCTTCAATGAGCTTAAATCAAATGTTCGAATAAATCCCCGTTTTGCGCTAAGCAGTAGCCGAGACGGTTATAAAATTCTTGACGAACACGTATGAGCATTTCAGGTGTTATTTGCATACAAATTTGTAAAATTTGTTCCCTTAGTTCATTTAGAGAAGAGGCTCTGTTTTCTTGAAACCCATAAATTCTCGATTTTATATAACCCCAGAAAAAAAATCGTTGGGAGCCAGATCTGGAGATCTCGCAGGCCATCTTATGTTACCATTCGTGGAGATTATCTGATTGGGAAATTGTGTATTTAGAAAGTTTATTGCCAGTCGATAATTATGTGATGCACAACCGTCATGTTGGTACCAGATATCATTGAAGTTGATACCTAATTTTATAAGGGCAGGAGTAATTTGATTTTCCAGCATGTCCAAATATTTCTGTCCGGTTAAATTGCCGTCAATAAAAAATGGTCCAATTAAATGGTCACCTAATATTCCAGCCCAAACATTTAACTTTTGGGGATATTGAGTCCTATTATTATAATGTTTGTGTAAATTTGTCCTTGACCAATATCGAATGCCGGATGAATTATGTGCACCGTGTATGGGAAAAGTCGATTCATCTGTGAACAAAATATTTTTCGAAAAGTTTGCGTTCAATTGTATTCTTTCCATAATTATTTCACAAAATTCCATTCTACGAAATTGATCGTCTGGAAAAATTTCATGGCTCTTTTTCAGTTTGAAACTACGATAACCATTTTTTTTAATACAGTCCGAATCGTTTTCGGATCAACATCAAAATCCTTTGCTATATGAGTGGACGATTGTAGGGGATTATTTTCCACACTGGCACAAATTAAAATATCTTTCTTTTTCGGGTTTTGTTTGACGTTTTTGTGTACGGGGTCCATGTTTAGTAGAATTGACACATCCATGCTCTTCAAAATTTTTTATAACCGTTCTCAATTGTTTTTTGCTAATTGGTTGGGCATTTTCGAATGCCACAATAAACAAATTTTCTGCTATTTCTCGATATGAATGACCCTGGTAGTATCATTTTACAATTTGCACTTTATGGTGTACTTGCATACTCATTTTAATAAGATTTGCAAAAGATCGTTACTCATTCGCAAACAAACGTTTAGTGAAGTACCCAGATTGTACAGTTGAACATCTTCAAGAGGCGCACGCGCGATTCGTATTCGTCTGGTGTAATAATCTACGCTGGCTTTTAATTCTCTGTCTCATGATTGTCCTTCTCCAACACACTGGTGACTCCATGTGACCATGATAATTTCTTTTTGGACGTGAGAGGATATCGTTTTACGTTGAAATTAAATGTGACTGATTTCTCTCACAAATAAAAAGGAATTTTTGAAAGGCGCTCTACAATCTAACGCGTGGATTGAAAATGAAGAGAGGGGACAGATAAAAGTAGAATTTGAGCTGTAAGCGAAATCGTATCAGGAGCGTAGGAAACAGAGGCGGTTTACATTGAGATCTTTAAAACTATTCCTTATGATGTTAATGAAAATTATTATGCTTACATGCATTAATTGTACCCTCAATATCGATGAATGTAATTTTTTTAGATATTTTCCAGTGATTTTTTAGTGGTACTTATTTCAAATACCTATTAGGTAGATTTTAATTTATTGTTCAAATCATATTAGCGTGTACTACCCGAACTGATATAGTGAATTAGTTTCTTACTACTGAATTATTTCTTTGTAAATTCATCATGAAGGTTTTTAAATTAAACTCACGGTCTCTAGTTAATTCCACAATATAATAAAAGTTATTGGAAATTCTAAAAAATTGACAATTGTTTCGATAAATCAATTGTATGCCAGGCACCGCCTTCGGAAAGTTTACCGCCTAGTGAGTTGTAGGGTCACGGATGATCCTAACCAATGGAAATTAACAAGAATAACATTGTCGACGATTGAAGCAGCATTGCCAAATCGAAATCATTATCTGATGGAAGATTATTTTAAGGTGACAGAAAATAATTTTTACAATAATAAAAAAGTTATTGGCAATTTTAAAACTTTTCTAACTATACTCGATTCTCTAATTTATTCATTTTATATTTTTTCGAAAACTAGAACAATTTCCAGCATTACAATAAAATATTTAACGAATAGATGGAATTAATTATATCTTGATCTGTTACAACCTCTTGAATTATCATAATTAAAATCTTATAACTTGTTCTCGTGTTAGAACAATGCATTTTACAATTAATATAAATATACAATGAATATTGGCAATACTGTCAGAAGCTACAAATAGTAAGAGGCCGGCGTTGTGGGTTTTCCACTTATGAGATCCTATTAGCGAAAAATGAGAATATTACACATATATACATATTATTATTAATACAAATTTTATTTCGCATGTTAAGGTTATTTAGGTTATTTATTCCAATACTAACCGAACTAATATAGTGAATTTTATTACTACTGAATTATTTCTTTGTAAATTAATCATGAAGGGATAAACGAAAGTAGTGTTGATTTTTTTATTGTTCATTGAATTAAGCTATCAGTATAGTACATACAATCTTATTATTTCTCAAATAATAAACTAAACTGTTCACATTACACATCTGTATTTTTAACTTCTTGTATTGGACGTTTTCCACTTTATGATATCCAGTTAGCGAAAAAGAATGATGCACTGAATTTATATGTATTTTGTCTCTTTCTAACACATTGAAGGTAAACCCTATGTTCCCTCGTAATGTTCCCAACACTGTATATATATATATATATATATATATATATATATATATATATATATGTTTCATTCAACATCGTTGCTCCCAAGTTTCACATCCATACTTGGTTATACCGTACTGATGAAGGCTAATGAGCTAGAAACATGCATGTTTACGGTTACCACTCCTCTTCAGTAACCTATTTATTTTTGCGTGCTTTCCCATGATAACACTTGTTGTTTGCTCTTTGTTTTTGTTAAATTCACGCATGATCCATTTTTGATCTTGTTTATATATATATATATATATATATATATATGTCCTGCTTATATAAATGAAATAAATATTCTAATAAAATACCTAGAGGATCTTATTCTTACCCAACTATACTGCACTGTCACGGCAAATTTATCACTTCTAATTATATTTGAATGGTAATGGTTCTATTGTCCTCGCTACCTGCGGTTCACTATACAGGAAGAATCTAGCGAAAGTTGCTACCTGAACACTTATTTACATGAAGAAGCGCTTACAATTCTGTTTAAATCTTTGAATCACCCTGAAATGTTATAATGAGCTCTTCAGCTATCAATATGATAAAAATATACTATACATAAATGATAAACTTATAAAACAAAATGAATTAAAAATGAAAGGAGACAATGTCAAGTTGTTGACAAATTAAACTTTTAGAGACTATTCGAGATTAAAAAAACCCTCACGGTATCTAGTCTAGCAAGGGATGAATATGTTTCCTTATAATCAAACTCATTACTTTAACTACAACCTTTAATTATTAAACTAGACTTGTAAATATGAGGATTCCCTTGTGAATCTCTTTTTATTAAAAACCCATTCGTTTTCAATAATTCTTTTATCTTTTGGTAGTTCACATAATGTCCAGGTGTTATTTTCCTGAAGTGCATCCAGTTCGTTCATAACTGCTTGCTCCCAATATTTTTCATCAGCCCTTCCTTTTATATCATCATACATTTCTGGAACATCATCTACGAAAGTTTCAGCATTAAATGCAAGTGCATCAAAGTCATCATCAACAACATAATCTTTGGGATAATTTGGTGGTTTTCTAGTTCTCTCACTGTGCCTTTGGGTAGGTTCAGGTTGGTTGATCTCATGATTTCCTGTGTCATCCGATTCTTCTACGTTTTCTTCTTCGGCGTGTTCATCAGTTTCTTGTCGGTTCATGACTTCTGTCTGTTCTGATGTTTGCTGAGTTGGGTCATCCCAGTCAGTAAATTGTCTTTCAATGTGTTTTGAAGATTCATCAAAAATATACCATGACCTTCGATAACTGCTTCTTCCTTTGGATACCATAACCTATAGCCATTATGGCAATCACCAATCATGTAACAGATTATTGTCCTGGAACTAAATTTCCAGTCCAGCATATGTTTTGGAGGATGCAGATATGCAATGCAACCAAAAACTCTCAGTTTACTCAAATTTAGTTTCTTGCCATACCAAACTTTAGCTGGTATCTTCCCATTCTGAGCAGAAGTTGGGGTCCTATTTATTATATAGACTGCAATCAGTACTGCTTCATTCCATAGATTCTTTCTCAATCCCGACTCGATAAGCATACACCTAGCCTTTTCTGCTATTGTTCTATTCATTCTCTCCGAGACTCCATTTTGTTGCGGTGTATACCTTATAGTGCATTTGTATTGAATGCCTTTCTTTTCAAAATAATTCTTCATTTCATTAGAAAGGTACTCCGTTCCTCTATCACACCTAAACCTGCTTATTGGGAGATTAAAGCTTTATAAATTTTGAAAAATGTGAAAGCCTCTGATTTATGTTCTAGAAAATAAACTGCCGTGAAATGTGTAAAATCATCTATGAAACAAAGTATGTATTTCTTTGAATCCCAAGAAGTAATATTTATAGGTCCCATAATATCGTTATGTATTAACTCTAATGATCTTCTGGCTCTAGTTCGCTTTTCGTTATGTGGTAGTTTAGTTTGTTTACCGCTTATGCAAACTTCACATACCTTTTCAACTTTCTTGGTATTATTAATTTGCATACCGTCAACTAAATTTTTCAATTCTATCAGTTTATTCTTACCAAGATGACCTAACCTGCGATGCCAAATATCAAAATCAGTTACTGTCATGTTTGCCTTAGTCATGCCAATGTTTCAACACTTAATTCATACAATTTTTCCTTACGTAAAGCAACAGCTACAACTATATAAAATATACATAATTTTTGCTTGACCTTATTCAAAAACAATAGTGTGATCATTCATTTCTAATTTTCTTATAGATACTAAATTATATTGCAAATTAGGTACATGTAACACATCATTAATAGTTATGTTATAAGATTTAGCCTGAGCAGTAGACTTTACTCTAATGGAACCACATTTTTCAGCCTGCATGTATTACCCTGATTTTGCCACCTTAATTTTATTAGAATCTTATAAAAATTTAACAAATTGCTGCCACTAACTAAATGTTCAGTCACACCTGAATCTAAATACCATTCTACAAAAGTTTTTGAATTTTCACTACTAGCAACAAAACAAAAATCTCCGTTACCTGTTTGTGCACTTGTCGAAGCAGCATTCACCTGTCCTGTTTTCTCTTCAAAAAGAACTAACCGCCATAATGAAAGAAAACTTCGAAAGAAAACAAGAAAATAAGGATCTTAAGAAACAGCTAGACAAACAAGATAAAAGGATAGAAGTCTTAGAAAGAGAACTGAGGAGTAAACATTTAATTATCTGTGGAATGAGTGAAGTACCGGATGAAAATACCGAAAGCCAAAAGATGGAAGTACAGGAGGTAATTAACCAACTAGGGGTTTAGCTGAAATTTGAACAAGATATAATGGATATCAGGAGATTAGGAAAGAAAAGGGAATATTCAACTATACCAATATTGTTAGAAATGGCACATAAAAGTAAGAAATTTGAAATGTTAAAATTGGCACGGAATTTGAAAAATTCGAAGTGGAGTCTTATCGAACATTTTCCAAAAGAAATTCGATATCAGAGAACACAACTTTTGGAACAAATGAAAATAGCTAGGAGTCAAGGCTGCAAAGCTTTTGTTAAATACAATAAACTTGTGAATGGAAAAGAATATGAACTTAAGGATATGGGAGGTTGGAAGCAGCAGATAAGTGCGCAAACACCAACAGAATTTAGAAAAGCAGGGGGAAGAACAGTAAGTGATAGATCACCAACACTAGAAGAGCATTCTTCAAAAAACCTGAAACTTTTATAAAAGAAAATAATTTGAAAATAACCACAATTGAAAAGGAATCACACACTAAGAACGAAAACAAAATTGAACTAAATGAAGCCAAAACACTAAATACAAATGGTAGAAAGGAGAAAATAAATTCAAATGATGGAGAAAAAGCAACAAGCACTTCAACTCGGGATGTGCTCTGGGGCAACCAACGCAGTGTTAGAGTAGTTAGTACTCTGGAATGTGCAGGGATTTAAAAATCTCAACAATTTTTTCGTTGAAGACTCGCATGTGCAATATGATTTCATATGTTTATGTGAAACGTGGCAGGCTACTGATATTGAGGTACCAAATCTTATACGTAATAATTACAGTGTTGTTTACTCCAAAGCAATTAGAGAGAAGTCGGTAGGACGTGCAAAGGGAGACCTAGCCATATTTTACAAAAACAGTTACAGTCCAAGACTCCTGGATAGTTCTCCTTGGTGGCTTATATATCAGTTTACAATGTCTTCTCTTCAGTTCATTGTTTGCCTTGTGTACATTCCACCGAGAAGTAACTACAGTGAATTATTAGAAAATTTTGGAGTTTCACTTGATGTGATACTGGAAAAATATTCCGACTGTATAACTTTCATAAATGGAAACTTTAATGGTCGAATCGCAGAACTTAGTGAGATCCCTGAAGAAACTGTAACAAATACTCAGTTTTTCCTGACATGTCAAGTCACGACAAGATGAGTATGGCTCAAGGTCGCTATCTTCTCGAATTTGTCTATTAGAAACTTTTCATTAGTAAATGGTCATGTTAATACTGACAGACCTGCAAATTTTACTTTTTGTAATGCCTTGGGGCAAAGTGTTATTGATCTATGTTTCTGTTGTAACTAGAATTTGTTGACAAATTTAGTGTACTAGATTATCAATATTTGTCAGACCACTTCCCAGTACTTTTAACGTTCGGCCCTTTAATAAGGAATGAACCTAACATTGCATTTTCATCCTCATTCACTAGCCTGAAATGGGACAATACTAAAACCATAGATTTCATTATGACAATCCAGCACTTGCAGAATGTAGGTATGTGTGGAGATGTAGATATTTTATATAATAATCTTTGTTCAAGTATTTGGGACGTAGCAAAAAATTTAGGTCTGTTTTCAAAGAAAAAAATTAGTAATACAAAAAAACATCCTCGTAACTCTTGGTTTGATGTTGAATGTAAAGAGCTTAAGACTCAAGTAAAAATTAAATTAAAAGAGTGCAAAAAGTATGGGTTTTCAGAACCATATAAAACGAATTACATTACTATAAAAAAAGAATATAAACAGCTAATTTTAAAAAAGAAACAAGTCTGTGAAAATAATGTTATGGTTGCTCTTTCCAATACTAGAAATCAGTCAGAGTTTTGGAAAACATTTAAACTTATTTAGGCGCAGAAATAAATTCTGTCCATTAACAATTGCGGAATGGGAGTCATTTTACGACCACTTAACTACAATTAAGGTTAAATTTGATATAAGTTTTTTGGCGTTGGAAATGAGTTTCTGTATTCACCCATAACACTCTCAAAACTTGATCAATCCCTGCTGTTGTGTGAAGATGGTAAGGCTCCTGGTACGGATGGCATAACCTATGATTTTCTGAAACACTTACCACAAAATTGGCGCTTGTACATGTGTCACTTATATAATAAAATATTAGAATCAGAAAAAATTCTACTTGGCTGGTGTGACACAATTCTAACAATGCTTCACAAGAAAGGACCCTTAGATGATCCAAACAACTATCGCGGTATATCGCTAATCAATTGCTGCGTTAAAGTATTCACATTTATTTTACTAAATCGTCTGTCCAGCTGGTGTGAAGATAATTCCATCCTTCCAGAAACACAATATGGCTTCCGAAAAGACAGAGGTTGTTTAAATAATATTTTCATTTTAACCTCGATCTTGTAAATCACTCTTAGACTTCAGCGCAGAAAAGTATTTGCTGTCTTTGTAGACCTCAAAAGAGCCTTTGACAGTATAGATCATAAACTTCTTTGGTTGAAACTTCATAAATTTGGGATTAGTTCTAAACACATTCGGATACTAAAACAGTTATATGATAAAGCAACATTCTCAATCAAGCAACAAAACTTATACAGTAAAAAATAAACGGTTTTAAAGATTAAAACTAACTTTTCCGCATCTGTGACCCTGAACAATATTAATCATAAAATTGTTACTTGTATACACTTCGGGGGATGTATTGTGCTAACAAACCGAAATTTCTACAAAAATAACCAAAAATTTAGTATATCTGGATTTATAGGACCCGCTGTACTCGCTCCAGTCAACTGAAAATCAATAGGGTACATCTGTGAGACACTTTGAACAATATTCAATCATAAAATTGATCCATCGTATACTCTCTGGAGGCTGTATTGTGCTAACAAACTGAAAATTCTCCAAAAATGACAAAAATCTGGTACTTCAAGTACCATAGCACCCGTTGTATTGGCTTTAGTGAGCTGAATATCAATAGTGTTCATCTTTGAAACGCTCTGAATAATATTCAATCATAAAACTGATCACTTGTATATACTCCGGAGGCAGTATCGTGCTAACAAACTGAAACTTCTCCAAAAATGACAAAAATATCATACGTAAAGTACTGTAGCACCTGTTGTATTGGCTCTGGTGAGCTGAAAATCAATAGGGTTCATCAGTGAGATGTCCTTAATAATATTCAATCATAAAATTGGTGACTTGTTGAACTCCGGAGGCTGTATCGTGTTAACCAACTGAAATTTCGCAAAAAATGACAAAATGTCGTACTTCAAGTACCTTATCACCCGTTGTACTGGCTCTGGTGAACTGAAAATCAATAGGGTTCATCTGTGACATTTCCTTAACAATATTCAATCATAAAATTGCTGACTTATTGCACTCCGGAGGCTGTATCGTGCTAACAAGAGTTGTAAGGAAAAGTGGCCGACGAGGACATCATACACACAGGATTTTTTTTCTAAAAACCGTTTTTTCGTGTTGTTGTTGATGGAAAACGTAAAAATAACTCAGAAAAAATTTTCAAAATTCCAACTTTTTTTGGGGTAAACCAATACTTTTCTCGCATATTGAAAGGTTGGGCGGAAAAGTAATACATCTCGGAAGGTGTCTTGCAGGGAGAATCACTTAGTCCCCTAATTTTTTCTATTTTCATATCTGACTTTGAAGACTATTTTCGCTCAAAAAATCTAAATGGACTTACTATTGACGGCAACAACGACGTATTAATGCTTCAATACGCAGATGATATAGTTATCCTTGGCGACTCTCCAATTGATACAGAGCGAAAACTAAAGGTACTCGAGTCTTATTGCTTTGATAACAAACTTGTAGTCAATACCGATAAAACAAAAGTAATGATATTCTCAAAAAGTGGCCATGTACATAATAACAATAAAAAATTTCATTATAGTGGATATTATTTGGAAACAGTAAAGCAGTTTAATTACATGGGTGTTGATTTCTCCTCCACAGCCTTGTTTTGCACCATGGCTAAGAAATCTAAAATCAAAGCTAATCGGGCCATTGGAGCAGTAATGGAAATATTGTGTTGGTCAAAAATGAATACTTGGGAATCGTGGATCAATCTATATAATTCAATTATTTTATCTTCTCTTTCTTTTGGAATTGATGTATGGGGTCTGCGTTACACTGATATTATAGAGCGTGTACAGGTAAACTTTTTCAAAAACTCCTAAGTGTGTCAAAGAATACCCCAGATTACATTGTACGCTTGGAAACAAGTTCTGATCATTTGTCAACGGTTGTTTTCAAACATGCCTTACTTTGGTTAAACAAACTCAAAGGAATGAACTCTTCAAGACTTTCAAAAATTTGTTTCAATCGACTTGCTCAGTTAGCATCTGATAATAATTCAAAGTATAATTGGGTGACACAACTTAAATAATCGTTTATTTATTTGCAATGTGAGTGTCTATGGGAAGATTATTTAAGTACAAATGTACGCAGTTTAGATAGACTTATTTCTAGACAAATTTCGAAAACGACTGCTTGATAATGACATAAACAGAAAGGTTGCTTCTAGTTACTCTTTACTATACTCACACTTACTAGTTGGTGAAAATAACAGTTATTTGCAAACATCCGCACACATTTATATAACCAGAATAATAGCGCAACTTAGAACCTGTAGTAAAACATTTTTAAAATTGTCTTTTAAAGGAAGTTTTTATATTATTGACAGCACTGAGAATTGCACTGTCTGTAATATGGATACCCCGGAGTCATTACATGATATGCTTTTTGAATGTCCCATTTACAGCCCTCTCAGGAAAAATAGTTTTTTTCAGAATGTTCATAATATTGATGATCTGGTACACTACCTTAATATTAATAATACACGAAACGGATTCTTTGAACTTACTAAATTAGCTCATAGCATTATCAGTATATTAAAGCTGCGAGCATTTGCACATGGTGAATGATTGGCTTTATCACACATATTTTATATTTTGGTTTTTATCTTAACTTTTTTATTAATTTACAGATTAGTTCTATGTCATATTTTATATCGAATTATCTTAATTCCTCTCTTGAAATTTTGTACCGAACCCTTGTGAAAAGATTTATCTTATGCACAATAAACTATCTATCTATCTATCTATCTAAGGGAACACTTCCTGTTTGGCCTCTTCTCCTGTGCTGCCACTTTGCTTTCCATGTGATTGTTTGTAGGGTTTCTTTCCAGAATTAGTCATGAAGACAGCAGATGAATGGTTTTCTTCTTTGGACCTGGTTGACATTGTAGAAAGTTTGGCTTCTTCGTCGAGTATTCTTCCTTTTACAGTGGCTAGTATAATTAGTGATTCATCAACTAGGGATAGAGTTTCCAATGAGCTTATGACTGTTTGATATTCATTGGAAGAGACATATTGAAATAACTGTATCTTTCGCTGATCTGACCTCCAGCTGATTTATATTCCCTCATTAGCTGATCAAAATGTAGGAAATGGTCAGAAAGACTTACTGTTGATTTTTTTGTAATGTTTCCATTTGTCTTTTGACCCGGTTCTGTGTGGCCAGACTTTGCATTTCAAAGCCACTTTTCAAACTATCCCACATTTCATATGCAGTTTCTTTGCCTTGCAAATATTGTCAATGAGAATCAGATACCTTCGAAACAATTCTTCTTTTGCATGCTTTATCTTCTTTTATTAGTTGACTGTTTCTACGATTCATTTCCAGAGCTTCTGTTCCTGTGCTTGGTATATTTTCTAACTATAGAGGCTGTTGTACATAATTCAACAAATCTAATTCATCTAGCAGAATTTCCATTCTAAACTTCCAACTGTGGTAATTCCTGCCATCAAAAAGCGGAACTTTATATTTTTCTTCTTGATTTGCCATGATGATGGAGCACATTTTCCTTTAACCTGATTACTTTCCGAGTTTACTTGTGCCAAATTGCGGATTCTGGGCCCATAAACTGATGAAGTGAGAATATCAGAGTGCAGTGCTTGGCTTCTTCTTGTAACACTCAGGACTTTTTAGATAAAGAGATTGATTGGAATTCTGTAGATTTAACTTTTATTAACTATCAATACAACACACATACAACATATATATTGTAACAGTATGAATCTCATTGACATATATAATAAATCTCAACCATTGACTGACGATCTGTCATTCCACAACCATAGAGAATAACATTATTTTATATGATGGTTTAAAATCGCTCTACTAACAAGATAGGTTGCTTTCAAACCAATATATAAGAATCAAAGAAAATTAATTTCAAAATCAGACCTTTTTATGAATTCACTGCTAGTTGGGGCATACAGCTTAGGGACTACGAAAGAAGAATAAAATCACAGTTTCGAATACTGGGACTAAAATGGAACTTTTTGTACTGCCTTTCATATAATGGGTGTGATTGCATTGTCATATTTAATAGGGTGATGGGACCCCTAAGACCTTGATAAATATAGTTTTGGTTGATAAATATCAGTTATCGTTTATTGATTCGACAAGAATTACTGGGCCCTTAACAATAGCGGGGCCTTGGACACGTGCCCAGTGAAAACTAGGGCCCTGTGTGACTGGTTCTAATTTTGAAATTCTATTTACAGCTATAAGCGAAATATTGGATAAAATAGAAGCTGAAGTAGCTTTATACCAAATTAGTTGCAATAACAATAACGTAAACGTTAACCAAAAATACCACAACTTGGATACTTTGGTCAAAGATGCCGCATCAACTTGTCCAACTGTAAAAGAACCCCTGAATCATCATGACTGTTTGGTATACATCTACACTTCAGGAACCACTGGATTGCCTAAAGCAGCGGTAATCAGTAATTCAAGGTAAGTAATTCGTTTTGTATTAAACCTTGGTAAAATTTTCGTTGAACACTTTCTTAGCGGCGAAGGATCATCTGTTATTCTTGCAGAAATTGAAATTCATCACTGTTTAATAGTTAGTTTTGTTTGATTCATTTTCTTACAGTTTTCTTCATTTCGTTACCACTCTCTTGTAAAAAAATAATAAATATTTGAAAACTATAACGATTTTATTATATTATAGCACTGATAACGTGCATAAATATCGACTTTTAATATTGCTATGTCGCTTATTTTAGGTATATATTTATAGCCGCGGCGATACACTGGATGACAGATTTCAAATCTTCTGACATTTTTTACACTCCGCTTCCGTTATATCACACGGCCGGAGGATGTATGACGGTCGGTCAAATGCTTATCTACGGCTCAACAATAGTTATAAAGAAAAAGTTTTCTGCTTCTGGATATTTTGAAGATTGTAGAAAATATAAAGCGACGGTAAGTAATCGTTTAATTAGATAAAATAATTACTTTTAAAGTTCGTACAGTATTATCTGGTTCAAAATCCGTATCTATGGACAAAATATTTGTTTAGAACAGTGGTGGACAAACTTTTTTCATACGAGGCTAGAAAGTTTAAAAAAATTCAGAGGAGAGCCAGAATTATAGTAAAAATGCATATTGTTTTATAAACATCACACCCAGCTCATTAGTTTTTTTTTTATTAAATATGCTTTTATTTCAACAAGTGTACAAAGTCACAGTACAATGTATGAAAAAATAATCTTTTAGCCCATCACATGTTCAGACTATAAAGGATTCTTAAAAATAATTACACTTAATTACAATGTTCAGGACAAGCTCAATAATAGTCTCGAAAAAATTTCATACATATATACACACACACACACACATATATATATATATATATATATATATATATATATATATATATATATATATATAGATCTTTCTAACAAAGTCAGGCCACTAGATAAAACAGCATATACAGAGCCACCTATAAGGAATAAATTAAATATAAAAATAATGAAATGAACTTTATTCATAAGCCTCAAAGTCACCAAAATGTAACATATACATCTAATAAGATCATTTAAAATAGAAAAAATTCACCAAATTCTCTTTAATATATACATCCAACGTTTCATACTGTCTTGAGCCTACAGAAATGGGCCATTCTGAGCCAAAATATACAAATTCATGGATATGAATTAACAATCCTGAATCAAACATTGTTGCCAAACTGAATCGTCTTTTTTATAGCAATTAAGTCAGTAAACTTTTCTTGTATGTATAAAAATATTATTCAAATAAACCCACTTGAATAGAGGCTTTAGGTCAATGAAAAGTGTAGAGGAGTTATTTATGATTAGTAAAGAATATGATGTCCGTTATCTTGTACTGCTGCTTATCAATTACATCACAAATGTAAGATAAGAAAAATAAATTGTTCATTTTGGAACAATTATGTAAAGGGACAATTTTTTACAAATGGAATATAGATGTAAGAGCCGCAGACGAGAGCGGTAATTTTATAAACACTTTACTCACGAACGAACATATTCCCTACTACTGGGAAATTAGTAAATAATTATGGATGATAATTAAAATATACACCTACTTTAAGCACTTGAACATTTTTCTTCTCATACCGAGCTTTTCTTTGACGCACTTAATACTTAATGTTTAACTCTATGTACAGTAACTATTCGTTAACAGACTTTACCTACCTAAGTAAATAGACATTCTTAAGAATAACTGTTTTATGCATGTATTAACAAAAACTGTTCTTTTCACCAGGAAAAATAAAAAGGCTGTATTAAAAAAATTAATTTATTAAAAACATTTAAAGAACAAAAAAATATTTCTCTTTTGTTTAAAAAAGTATTAAAAATATAATCCATGCAATCGATCTGCTATTACAAATAAAAATATTCAAAGCGGATTCATGAGTTTTCCGGTATAAAAGTTGTATACAACTGATTGTATAGAGGTCCATTTTCGGTCTTTGAATAAAACGGGATATTGAGCTACGAATATATCCACTTCAGTTTATTTAGGCGCTTTCTTCCTTTTAATATGATTATCAAAATATGTTGCAATTATTTTTTTTGTTCTAGAGACCAAGATTGTTTAGGAATTTTAACCCTTGGTTCACTAGCGTTTGTTGTTGATTCGTCATTTCAAGTATTTTTAAAACTATCAGTCCATTCCACATTTGCCGAATCATCTCCTAGATGGTATTCTTCACATATGGGATCCAAATCAATATTTATATCCGTTAATTCTAATCCTTTATACTTTTCTAAACCTCCCTCAGTGGCAAGTAGCAGCAGTTTTGATATTTTGGCTGTCTGGTAGGTACTATCAGATAGCCTATAGAAATTGCAATGGGTTTGAAGGGTATGTCCCATGAAACTGAATAGTTGTTCCAGATCAGCTTCTGAAAACTGAAGTAACTGCGTTTAGTGGCACACACAGATTTTGGGTTTTGATCCCCACACTTTTCAGGGTATTTATATAAAACTTTAGTTCCGCCTATAAATGTTTTCGCTGAAGTATGAAAAATATAGTCATTCCCTTCAATGAAATTTCGTCTTATAGTGATTAAAACATCGAAGTGTTTTCTCATAACTAATGAGAGTAAAATAGGAACTCCACACCCCCTTTTGCCCCTTATTACTATTCTGCTGCAGGACTTCAACAATATATTTTCTGCTTCATTAAGGCAATGGTCGAATTCTGTTTCCTGAGTAATCAAATTTATTGATTTGTGAACATCTGTTTTCATTTGTGCTACTTCTGCCGGTCGCCGTCTGTTCAATAAGATGATTTGACAGTACAAAACTTATTTGATAGTATTATATGCTTTTGTGTTATTTTCATTTTTTTTTCAGTTCTTCAAACATATCACTGGCCATTCTGACTAAATACTCTTTAAGTGACTTGAGATCTGATGTGAGGGGTAATAATTCTTCTTTATTCCATTTTTTTATTTAAATTAGCACTGGCTTGAGCTGAGACTTCATTAGCCCATTGAGACTCTGTTAGCCTTTTTAGAATTTTTATTTCTTTTCCGCGAGCCTCTGTGTTAGATTTTTGGAGTAACTCAATAGTAGCCAAATCGCAACATTTTTTTAATAATGTGTCAAAGTTCATTGCAACTGTGGGAGATTCGTATATATCATTGGCCTCATTATAGCCAGCTATAATGTTGACTCCACTGATAATTTGTTTGAACAATGTTGGACGCAAAAGATTATTAAACCCTGTAATGTTATTGTCCGATTTTTTGGAGTACTGTAATAACTTGGCTAAATTTCCTTTGCTCTTTCTGCCCTTCATGTATGAATATGTATAACTACATATCAGAGGGTTTAGCAGTTAAATTTACTTCATCAGCCCTCCTTCTTGGAAATAGCTCTTTCGTTAAAAGTTCGTCATGGTTAAATTTTCCTAAAAGCAGTGCGGATTGAGCATCACTTTGGGAACTTTGTCTACATCCTTGTGCTGATGGTGGCCTACATTGGCATGTTTTTGTAGGTCTATATAAACTTTTTTTATATAAAAACCTTAACAGTGAGGACAAGGAAGAAATTCACTGCTGCTAACCACTGGTTTTATTCAAGAATATTACATACTGGGTTTATCTGGGAAATGGAAACATTTTAAGCTCCCGTATTCTGACAATATGTTAAGAATGCACTAAATGTTAAACTCGCCAAATCCAAAAAGAGATAAATGAAAAATTATAATGACTTCTTCAAGAAAACTAAACCCAATTTTCTGTCTACTTTTCCTATTTTGTTGAATGAACAATTTTATTTAAATTTGGGAATCGATATAGTTCCACGTACACTTGCATATTTTTTTATACTGAAATTTTTAATTCTATGGAAATTAATATTAATTTTACATTATTTTAAAATATTTATATTTTCATGGAATAAAATATTAGGTATAAAAAAATGTGCATGGATTATAGTGCATATGGAACAGGATCGATGATTACCAAAATTTCAATAAAATTGCTAATATATCAAAATAGGAAAATTGGACAGAAAAATCTATTTAGTTTTAATGAAGAAGTCCTTATATTTGTGCATTTATTTCCCTTTGTATTTGGCAAATCTAACAATTATGACACTCTTAACATATTTTCAAAATACAGGAACCTATTTTTTATTTTCAGTATTATCCAAAAACTTTTGGCGGCACTGGTGCATTGGCTCTGTGTACAGGTTCTGTAAGAGATCTTCAAAGCAGCCTTAAAAATGCTATGAATTACAAACATTTATAAAACAATGCATACATTTTTTTTGAATTTATGACAAGGAAAATAAGATTTCTCCTTACCGAATTGCTAGATCGCTTTAATTTAATTTAAATTAGATCTTACTTATAATATCTTTGGATAGAGCAAGAATTTTCTTAGTTCTCCACGACATATTATATTTTAGAAACAATATGCACACACGTTTTTGTTCACTTATTGTAAAAATAACGAAATAAATAGGATTATCCTAAAATCACTATCACTAACACAATATCCACACAACCTTTTTGTTCTTTTAATGTGTAAAAATAATGATATATTACAATGTAAAACTTTATCAAAAATGCTGACATGGCTGGTCGGTTTCATTCCAAGACTTAGTCGGCATTTTTTATAACTTTTTAAACTAAAATTGAAAGAAGTATAAATAAGAACGTCCTAAAATCCCTAATGACACTGTTGCCAGTATTGGGCAATTAGAAATTAGCTTCAAAACAATGGTAGACATTTATTATAAACTTAAATATATACATATTATACAATCATACTATTCCTACTAAGTTGAGCCGATAGAAGCTACCTAACCTGAGCCAAATATACAACTTTATGATTTTGACTTGACAATCATGAGCCCTGCATTCTTGCCAAATCGAATATTTTTTTCCGAAAAAAGAGAGAGACAAAGAGACAATCGTTAGGATCAGTACACCTTTAAAAGGGGATTTCTATAGAGTAGAAAATTTAAAAAAACACAAAGTGGCAGAATGTAGAATTTTCTCTAAAAAATTTTATAAATATACACTTTTAAATAGATAACTTACCATGTGACCCATTAGAGAAAAAAGTCGATGTGTTGTCAAAACTTATGGGGTAAGGATCATCTAAAGGTAAAAACTTGTTAATATAAACAGTATTTTTCTATAGGTGATTGTAAAAAGATTAATAAGATTGTGAATTTATTCTACCATGAATTACCTTATCTCTAATTTTACATATGGTATGTTCTCTATTTAAATTTTATTGTTGTTGAGTGGGTTGAGAAGAAAGGTTAGGTGACGATTATGATAAAAAACTGACAAAAGTGTCAGCGCTTTGCCGTTTTTTTCCATAAAAATATTGTAAAAGTGAATGAAAGCGAAACCTAAAAAAAATATTACTATTGCAGACCTTGATATTCATAGTGGCTGCATAAATTTTGTTTTAATCTCGTTGTAATGTTTAACATTATAAAATTACTTCTCCATGTTTTGGAATTGTTGAGAATTAGAACTTCTTTAATAAAATAGTTCATTATGCGGGATGTCATTTTAATTTAGAGATATTTTATATATAATTGTTACGTGGAGCTCGTGACAATATCTTAAACGAGTAATTTACAATTTTTATTGAAAATAAAAAAATTGGTTTGGTTTGTATAAAAGTGTTCTTACGCGGACGTATTTATAATGCATTTCCGTTAATATTACATTCTCTGTTCTTTCTCGACGGAACACTAAATAATCCTAATACGAAACACAACAAGACGTTGCCAGATTTACATAGGGATTCTTGTAATAACTTTTAAAATGTATTTGTATATAAAGCTGGCCCAGCAGTGCCACAGTGTACCTTATAGTGAACTAAAATTCACAGATTTCGTACTTTCTTGAGCCATTTTTTGGAGGGAAACATCCTCTGATACTAGGTTAATAAAATAAATAACGTAACGGAAAATTATGATTGTAGAAGCTAAAAATGGCGCACATTTTAAAATTAATGATAATTTTGTTTTTTATATTGGCGTTATCCATTTATAATGCAAAAACAAACCTGAGCCACATATACGGCTCAGGTTTGTTTCTCTGGCTCAACATTGTACGTACAGTTTGCTATCGTTGGTTCAGCTTGGGCAGAAACCTCTATATATATATATATATATATATATATATATATATATATATATATATATATATATATATATATACATATATATATACATACACATATACAGGCACACGCATATACATACAACAAAACAAAAGAATAATATATATAATCATAATTTTTTTGAAGCATTGTTCCTAATCATCAATAAATGCTGGTACCGGAACCTATATATTTTAAGTTTCATGGCCATTTACAAATTGCATCATTTCCGCTTTGAACGAAGAATAACTATCTTTATTTTTTATATAGTTTGGCACAAGATTGAATGACTGAAGACATTTAGAAAAGGGATTATTTAGAGCAATGTTCGTTCTCACCTGGGGTAGATAAATTTAGTCTTGACTTCTAGTTTCATATGAATGTATTTTATTAATTATATTCATTTTTGTGCTGCATTTCTGTGGATTTTTTGTTATTTTGTAGATAAATTTACATTGTTCTATCTGCAGAATTTTTTCCAGCGGTAATATTTTAGTTTGATGGTAGATCATTTCTGTATTAGCCCTGTAATCATAGCCAAATAAAGTTTTCACCACCTTATTTTGCAGAGTTTTGATTTTTTAAAATAATGTCTGAGAACATACTCCCCAGTTTGTTATCAGATATCGGAATATAGAAAGAAAATAAGCATTATATATCATAGTTTTATTCTGTAGATTTACAATTTTTTGTCATGTGCTCTGCATGTTTGTGTCAATTTAGTTTGTCATTGATTTCCAATCCTAGATATTTGGTATGATCGACCTTTTGAATGGCCTGATCCCCAATTCTGATATCTGGGTCCCAGCTTTCTTTATTTTTATTTTTGAAGAACATATACACTGTTTTACTCTATTGGCAACTTGTTAGCTAGGAGCCATTTACTATATAGTTGTAGATCACAATTTACCAAGGCTTCCAGTTCTCCCAAGCTAGATCCCTCATATACTAGGATGGTATCATCTGCGAATATGTAATAGTGAGCTTTAAGATTTACCTTGTTCAGATTTAGGGTGTGTAGTGAATATAATAGTGGCCCAAGGACTGAGCCTTGTGGGACTCCGCAGTTTATATTTGCGATTTCACTGTTTACTTTATGCAGAGACACATACTGTTGCCGATCCTTTAGATATGATTTTAATATACTTGCACTTTTTCCTCTTATACCTAATAGGTACAATTTCTCGAGTAGTATTTCATGATCCACTACATCGAATGCTTTTTGTAAGTCAATAAATATTGTTAGGAAAAAGTTTTTGTCATCCAAGTTGGGTACAACATGGTTCAGGAAGTCTGTTGTATCGCTTTGGGTGTTTGAGTGTTTCTGAAAACCATATTGATACTTGTCCAATTCAACATACCTAGTAAGAAAGTTCATGATACGTTTTTTGAAAAGAATTTCCACAAATTTTGACAATGCACAAACTACAGTAAGTGGGCGATAGTTTTCTAAATTGTTTTTTGGCCCTGTTTTATGGATAGGGGTAACCAAGTTGGCTAAAATTGGTATTATTACCTCCTGTACTCTTAATAAATCTTTTACAGAAATGTTATCATTACCTGGAGCAGAGTTTTCATTCATTTCATTCAAAATTTCTCTTCTTTGATATTAGTATCATATAGGTACAAGGAGTTTTTTATATTGATTTCCTCGAAATAGTGTGAAAGTGGGTTACTTAAAAGTTTTGCATTGATTATTATTGACGATTGATTGACCTATATCACAGAAATATTCGTTAAATTTGTTTCTAATTTATCAGTTATTAATGTTTTATCTACCTCTATTGTATCTACACTAGTTTGTTTCTTTTCATGTTTTATTAGTTTATTTATGAAATTCCATTGTTTCTTTGGATTTCCATCAGCATCATTCCATTTTTTTCTGAAAAAGTTAGTTTTTAGATTTCTTTTTTCGTTTTCAACTTTTTTCTTTTCTTAAATCCCCTAAGATTCGTTGATCTTGAGGGAATTTTTTTTATTAGTTTGTATAATTCTTCTCTTCTTTTCAATAATTTTAAAAACTGGGGGGTTATCCAATCATTATTTTCCCTAATTTTCATTTTAATTGTTTTTGTAGCCTTATTTTTAGCTTCTTGTATTAGTTTGATCAATGTTTCGAATGTATCGATCGGTATAGAGATTTGCAATAGATTTTTCAAATTGTCTTCATATTTTGAGTTTTCTAGTTTCTCAAATGTTCTCTGAACTTTACAATTATAATTTTTATTTTTCGTATATAATTATATTTCTAATATATTGTGATCCGAAATTGTGCTATATTCAATGTTTACCTTACAGTCTATTTTACTTGTTGCTAAAACATGATCGATAACACCGCCCTACAAAATTTAAAAAAAAAATTTGTTGCCAAGTATTTTTGAACGAATTCAGGGTAATTCAGGTCCGCTGAATTCAAAAATAAAAGGAGTTTTTCCAAATTGGCTCTAGTTTTTGAGGTAATGGATACATATTTTTTAAAGGAATTTAGCTATAATATATGCTTTTTATTTTTTAAGAATATTTTACGAACAAGAAATTTACGCAGAAACGAGAGTTCGACCCTGTTTAGTGAGCGTACCACGTGCCGGCTGCTGATCACGTGATCAGTGCGTGCACTCGTTTGTCTTGTGTCTCTTGACTTCAACTGTCAGTTCAGCGTAAGCAGTTGTTCTACTAAGACTTAGCGTCGCGGTTATTGTGCTTTTCTTACGTATTTTGTGTATTTAGTTCTTATTGCCTACCTAGTGAAGTTATTTAAATTTAATAGACGTCAAGTGGAAGGTAGGAGTACATGTGACGAATATTTGTACCTATATTTTTAACTAAAGTTACTCTTTTTTCAGAGGAATGAGTTCTTCACGCAGAAGCTGTTTGAACAGCCCTAATGTCTTCTGCTACATTTGTGGCGAATATACTGTAGCGAAACAAAGAAAAAATATCACAGATTTTGTTAGACAAGCTTATCAAGCTTATTTCGGTATACAGCTTGGAGACCAAGACAAGTCCTGGGCTCCCCATATAGTGTGCAAAACGTGTGTCGAATGTTTACGACAGTGGTCAAAGGAAAAAAGAAAAAGTTTGAAATTTGGTGTGCCCATGGTGTGGAGAGAACCTAAAAACCACCATGATGATTGTTATTTTTGTTTAGTTAATGTAAAAGGTTTTAACAAATACAAGAAAGGCAAATGGGGTTATCCTGATTTAGAATCAGCACGAAGACCTGTGCCACATAGCGAAGAGATTCCCGTGCCAGATGTTCTGATGGCGGAAGAAGAAGAAGAAATTAAGGACCAGTACAGTAGCAGTGGAAGTGAATATGAGCAGGAAATTGTAACATGTCGCTGAGACATGTTACTATTTTCATCAATTATTTTGGAGCGCTACTTATTCGTCGGCTACTCCACCTCTAATTGCAAATCCTTTTATATCGAATATTAGGAACGTATCGTTGACAGTTTTTACTATCATTAAATGGCTATTTAAACTACGATTGACGTGGAACTCGGTCTCTTTTATTCATTTCTTCGCTAAAAACTTATCAGCATTCTCTGTATAATATCATTTTGTGTTGGATTTTTAATTTTCTTCGCTGCTCTGCAGCCTGTACCTTCAGGAACGCTTCACGGACTTACCCTTACGGACCTGACGGACTCTACACACCGCATCATACAGCGTCCAAGTCCAGGCAACGACGTATCAAGAACACTTGACAACAGCTGCGAGCTGTACGTCCCGAGTCTTCCCAAGATAAGTCCCTAACTTATTTTTGGTATATATAAAATATTGAGCTGGACATTTTTACTGTATAACTAATATTTATTCGTATTTGTATCGAGAATATATGGTTTTGTAAATTTATTATTGTGTGTCAAATAAATCCATTTGTCCCGAAATTTTGTTTGTTGATTCACCTTATCCCAATTGAGGTAATAAAAAATAGTGTAACTAAGGCCGAATTCACTACCTGAGCGGAGTCCCAAGGCCGGGTGTTTAGGTTGTGTCAAAATACAATCAACACCACAGCAGTTCTCTCAAGAAGAACTTAATGACCTAAGACGGGATCTCGGTCTATCAAAGCAAGCATCTGAACTTCTGGCATCCAGATTAAAAGAAAAAAACTGTCTACAACCAGATATAAAAATAACCATTTATAGAACACGAGAGGTGAAACTTGTTCCTTACTTTAGCCAAGATGAAGATCTTATTTATTGCAACAACATTCCTGGACTTTTTCGTCAAATGGGAATACAATTTGTTCCAGGGATTGGCGACTATTCATAGACAGTTCCAGTAGAAGCTTAAAGTGTGTTTTGCTACACAATGGCAACCGATATGCGTCAATTCCTATCGACCACTCAACAAAACTTAAGGAAGAATATCAAAACATCAAGTTGGTATTACAGAAACTATCCTATGAAGAACATCAGTTTTCCATTTGTGTTGATCTAAAAATGGTCAACTTCTTGCTTGGGCAGCAAGGTGGGTACACAAAATACCCTTGTTTTATCTGCTTGTGGGATAGTAGGGCGAAGCAAGATCATTGGAATGTGGTTAATTGGCCAATAAGACAAAATATGACTGTAGGAACAGCAAATGTCATAAACGAACCATTGGTTGACCGTGAAAAAATCATTCTCCCACCGCTCCACATCAAGTTAGGACTAATGAAACAATTTGTTAAGGCTTTGAGGAAATATGGCGAGTGCTTCAAATACATTTGTAGATCGTTTCCTAGGCTAAGTATGGAAAAGCTAAAAGCGGGTATTTTTGATGGCCCTCAAATTCGCAAACTTATTAAGGACTCTAATTTTACAAATCACATGACGACACTTGAAGCTGCTGCTTGGTGTAGCTTTGTTATGGTAGTTAAAAATTTCTTGAGTAATCACAAAGCGGACAATTACGAGGAATTAGTGAAACAGATGTTATTAGACTTTAAAAACTTGGGTACTAATATGAGTATTAAAGTACACTTCTTCATAGCCAGTTGGATAAATTTCCCGACAATCTTGGCAATTTCAGTGAGGAACAAGGGGAACGGTTCCACCAGGATATAAAGGAGATGGAGGTAAGGTATCAGGGCAGATGGGATCATCATATGATGGCAGACTATTGTTGGAGTCTCCAACGTGATGTACCTGACGGTCCTCATAAAAGAAAATCCTACAAAA
The DNA here is from genome assembly GCA_963921935.1 of Galeruca laticollis. NCBI lineage: Eukaryota > Metazoa > Arthropoda > Insecta > Coleoptera > Chrysomelidae > Galeruca > Galeruca laticollis. Next base: position 211,188,306 of record OY998175.1, on the reverse strand, counting down.
AGAGCTTCTTTCCTACGAATTAGATGTAATTTTTTAAATTAAATTATTTCTTTGCTGTTATACCTAATCAATAAATGAGTTTTATTATTTTTTCGTTTCTCTTTTTTTGAAACCACTTTAATATTTTTTACTAAAAGTTGCTTATAAGGGCCACTGGTCTATTAAATTGATATTTTTCTCTATCTTATCATATTTTGATAATATATCTCTAAAATTAGAGCCAATTCACCTAAATGGACTTCAAATTCATGATCAGCACCACGAAATTATCTAGAAATCGCCCAAATATTGTTGACAATAAAATTAGTGTTGATCAGTGTAATAGTATGAGAGTGTTGTGTAATTCTGGTTGCATATTCTATGCCTATATTGTTTCGGATTTCAAAACCATTCAATATAACACAATTCCTATAGTCACTGGTGGTCTCATTATTATCTAATAAATTTATGTTAAAATCCCCAATTATTAGTGTTTTTTTCTCAGGCTGTAGTATTTCTTCCAATGTTTCCAGGAATTGCTTCACATTGAATGATGGTGGTCTGTATAAGGCTATAATTTTTACACAATTTACCTGTAGATTCATCCCAATCATGTTGAATTGGCTGTCCCCACCAACATCGTTCATCTCAATGAACTTGATGTGTTCTTTAATATATATTGCAACTCCTCCGGCTCTCGTATCTCTACATGCATGCACAGCTGTATATCCATTAATTACGAATTGGTGTACTTCATTTTTATATAACCAGGTTTCCACAATTACTAATATATCATAATATTTCATTTTCACGAGACACTGTAGTTCCTCCAACTTGTTTCTGAGACTTTGTGCATTTATATATAAAATTCTTAGTTGTGCTTCTGCTGTTGGTTTGTTAATTTTATTGGATTTTTCTAGTTTTTTAGATTACTGGTGTCTTCGATTGGCTGAACTGGGCTATGTTCATCTTTGCGTATATAAATTTTCCCACGGCTTATCCATGCAAATCTATAGCTATTTTCTTTCTTGTATTTCAGCACTTTCGCATTTATCATTTTCTTCTTTCTAGCCTCCAAGAATTCTTCCTTCTCGTTTTCACTGGTAAAACATACTTTTATAGGCATCTGTCCATTGTGGTTTCGCTTTTCCAATTCTGAAGCATTTCAGTTTGAACTTACAGTGCTTCGCCCATTTTTTGGATGATATCTTCGATGTTTTCTCGCTTGTCATATGGTACCCCATTGACAATTATGTAGCTTCTCAGCTCATTTTGTTCATTCTTGTTTTGTTCCTTTCCTAGTTGCGACTTTATTGTCAGGATTTCTGCTTTCAGAATTTTGTTGACTTTAATTTGTTCTTCATATTTGTTCAGTAGATTGGTATATTTGTTATCCATATCCATTAATTTTCCATTATATCATTCAGGGTATATTCCTGTTTGCTATTAGTATCATTTGAGTTTGTTTTTGAAGGTTTTGAAGGGATTTTGTACTGTGGTCATAACCTCATTCTTTTTACAAGGTTCACAATTGTATATTTCACCTTTCGGATTTTTCATTTCACTTGCAAAATGGTTGAATAATGCGGTTGGTACTTTTTCGCACTTTGTATGATACCATTTTTGGCATTTTATGCAATTAATAGCATACGAATTTTTGCAGGAGTTTGCACAGCTACCACACAAGTCGGCCATTTTTATTCTATCAAAATTATCAATTTAGATCTTCAAAAAAATGCGTTATTTAAACATTTTTATATTTTAGATAGCGCAATATATCGGCGAGATGTGTAGGTACATCTTAGCGGTTCCACCTAGCGAAAAAGATAAACAACACAATGTTAGAATGATATACGGTAACGGGCTTCGACCGCAGATATGGAAAGAATTTATTGATAGGTTTAATATTGATATTGTTAGAGAATTTTACGGAGCAACAGAAGGAAACGCAAATATCGGTAAGTTAATGTCACAGACAATTATTGAATAAATGGAGAGGTTAAAATTAATATTAAATTTCAGTTAACATCGACAATACCGTCGGAGCAATAGGATTCGTCTCCAGGATAATCCCCTCGGTTTATCCAATCTCTATAGTAAAAGTAGATCAACAAACCGGTGAACCGATCCGAGACGCGAACGGATTGTGCATGCCTTGTAAACCGAACGAACCTGGCGTGTTTATCGGTAAAATTCTTCCGAACAATCCTTCGAGAGCCTTTTTGGGTTACGTAGACCAAGAAGCTTCCAAAAAAAAGATCGTTTACGACGTCTTCCAACACGGAGATAGTGCCTTTTTATCGGGGGATATTTTGGTAGCTGACGAATTTGGAAATTTGTTTTTCAAAGATCGTACAGGAGATACTTTCCGTTGGAAGGTTAGTAATTTGCTGTCTTTTATATTTTGCCTTTTAATATAAAAACGCTTATTGTTTAGGGGGAAAATGTCTCAACGGCCGAAGTAGAAGCGGTAATGAGCAATATCGTAGCCTATAAAGACGTTGTAGTGTATGGTGTAGAAATTAGGGGACATGAAGGACGTGCCGGTATGGCAGCCATTTTGGATCCCGAAGAAACGGTCAATTTGAACGAATTATTCGAAGGATTAAAGAAAGCTCTACCGTCTTACGCCAGACCGATTTTCATAAGGATATTACGAAAAATAGATATGACTGGCAAGTAAATGTTTTAACTATATGATAGGAAACTTACTTTATAATGTATATGCACATATAAAATTAGAAATAATTTTGAAAACTTTTTTCTTTATGCTCAATTTTTTATCTAACGAAAATCGCATGGTATTTAAAAAAGTTGTTGACACCCAAATTTTTTACTTTAAATCATATACATCTCTGCAAATTTATTTTCAACTGTGAGCTGCACAAATAAAGAAATGACACCGGCCGAGACAACAGAAATGCACAATAATTATTATACCAATCGCTATTGCAACACTTTATTGTATTTTTATCAAAATAATTAACATAGACCCGTGTTTTCCCTCAAACGACATAAATTTGTTAGTTCTTCTCTCCTTAGCTTTAGATATAATTATACAATGCTATTATAGTATTTACAATCTCATTTTAACTCTATGTATTGGTGAAGCATGTGAGTCATCAAGGTACCTGTCAGTATTGAAACAGAATACCGTGTGAATAGTTTCATTATCTGTCAAAGTCGTACAGTGCCTTTTCAATTGAAGCAGAGATGATGGACTGTAAAATATAATTATATAAAAAGAAATGCTGTAAATATATTTGTCAAGTATTAGTTTTTATGACTACACTGGTTAATTTCTTCATTGGAAACTTTTGTCGAAAGGCTTTTGTTTTAAAACGTTAACGTTAAAACGTTTTTAATCAACGGTTCTTGATATACTAACCACCCCTATATGCGAAGTGTGCGGCGAACATAGGCGCCAGAGCAATAGGAGCGCTGTATGAAACGCCTGTGCCAATTAATGAAATTTTTTTGTCACATAACATATTCATCATAGTTGAGTAATCAATTAGATTAGATTTTAACGGGGTTTAAATGCTCTGAAACCTAAGGTTTATTGTGCCCCCCCCCCCTATCAGAGCTGTTCTCGCTACTACTACAGCTCGCCTTCCAGTTCCAGGGTTCTAATGAACTCTAGTATTTGGGACGGCTTCAACGAGGTTAGATCCTCACTCTTACAAGTTCCTTGTCCGAAGCATTTCTTGTGTTCATGGGAGCTCAATGCTTTGATAGCTGCTTGGCTATCAGAATGGATTGATATCTCACATTTCAAACAGTTTCTAGGTTCATTTACACGCATCTTTCGATCTCAAGTATTTCTGCCTGAAAGACGCTCGGGACGGAACCTTACGATAATGAGTATCTGGTGTCAGGCCCAAATATTTCAGCGCTTGCTCCAGTGGTGATTTTTGAACCATTTGTATACCATCTAATGGTGTTTTCTTTGAGAGTTTGGCTGGTGTATTCCCTTTCCCAGTCTCTCCTCGTATTTAGCATCGTAATTAAATTCTTTTCGATACTTACTTTCTTGATCATTTCGTCACTGGGAAGATGTTAGGCAGATGGATCTAAAAGATCGGGGATCAGTCCCATCTTTTTTCCCTATTTTTGGTATGAAGGTTGCCCTTATCCATTTTCTAGGTATTAGACCCACTGCTAGACTGCTTCTTGTAATCTTCAACAGGTGAGGAAAAATCTCCTCTATCCCTTGCTGCACTAGTGCTGGAAATATTCCATCTACTCCTGGTGATTTATATGGTTGAAAGGTACTTATTGCCCATTCCAACTGTTGTCTGGTAAATATTTTCTTAACATTGTCCCAATCTTCCTTGCGGGATTTTTTGGTGTAATTCTTGCTATTTCAGTGCTTGTTGCTGGTTCACTATCTGGAAAGTGGGTTCTAAGAAGGAGAATCTATCGTTCCTCTCCACCTTCCGTATGTGATCCGTCTGGCTTTTTCAACGACATTGTGGGGTTAGTTCCCTCATTTGCCATGACCTTTTGTAGTCTGGCCGCTGTGTGAGTGGAAATGATCTTTTCACAAATGACTTGAAATTTAAGCCATCTGGCCTTCCTAATCTCTTTATTGTACTGAGTAAGTTTCTCAGTGTACCCCTGCCAATTATCGTCACGGTTGGCTCTATTACAGAGCCGACGGATCTCTTTTCTGAGGTTTGACAGATTCTCATTCCACCAAGGAGCATCCTTTTCTGAATGAGCTTTTGACAGTGGGCAACCCCTGGAATGAAAAGCTTCCATTATTGCCTCACTCACCGACTGTTTGTTCCAGGTCATAGTGCGGGTGATTTACTCCATTTACTTCGACGTGTTCCAAATTGGCCTTCAGATTGGTCTTGTACAGAAGGCGATCGATAAATTCTTCACAGGTTAATGATTGGTACCAGCCGTGGTACTCTTCTGGAATAACACCTGTGGTGCAGAGTTTTAATAAATCTTTTTTTTTTCGCAGCGCTTATTGACAAAGGATGTAAATACAATTGCTCCAATTGTGAGGGAAACGTAAATTCTTCTTCAGGAACAGAAACCTCCTTGACGCTTTTCTTGGTTTTTCTAGTGTTGTATCGAACTTCACCTAGAGCAGCCTTTTTAACAGATGACGGGTCAGATCTGATATCAAAATAAAGAAGTATCTCTGACATGTCATAATTAAAATAAATTTTGGTTTCACCCTTCACATACACCATCCTTTTAATTTTTAACCATTTAACTGGTTTTCCCTCATTATCTTTGGTCTTATTTTTATAAATGGTTTCTGCTAATTTCTTGAGGTCCTTAAATTCATGAAACTTAAATTCCCTGACATGATACGGTTTCTTTTTTAAATTTTTCTGACCGACCTTATACACTTGCTTTGATCTAGCCCGTTTAAAAATATTAATCCAGTCTGTAACTGAGTAGACAGATTCATTTTTCTTTGCAGATTCAATGCTACTGTGCATTGAATCTGCTTCCATATAAGAGTGGCCTGACTCTAAAAATTTTTGTTCAATTTTCTGTAGGTGGTCAGTTTTATTAACAGTCCATAACAAAACAGCTGCAACAAACTGGTTGCGGTTTTGTCCGCCGCAGGTATCGGAGAATAGAGATACTTCAGTGATATCATGAGAAATGTATTCTGATAGATAGTAGTATAGAATTGACCCAATTTCACTACTCCCTTTTTTTCCATGTATCTCAGACCAAGTGAAACAATACGCGTCATTAGGTAAAACATTTTCGTACAAAGCCAAGTTGTAAAGTACAAGTTTACACGAATAATACAGCAACCCAATTTCTGCACTTGGAATTTGCAGTATTGCCTGAAGGTCAAAAGTAGCTGTCATAAATGTTTTTTCCGCCCTTTCTTTGTTTCTCTGCTTTTCAGCATTACACTTATTTTTTCTCTCTATGTGCTCCAGATAGGAAATCTCTAGTTCCATTTTTTCTTTTACATTTGCACGTGCATATTTGGTACATAAAAGGCACTGGTCCTTTTTTGGAACAAAGAATCCTAAATTAAATTCTTTTGAAAAGATTGTACGATAAGTAATTTCAGACACTGGCTGGGAGTCTTTATATTTTTCGCGATAAAGTTCGTACATTTTAGTGATTGAAAGCTTGTAATCCAAATATTTACGTCTGGTTTTTTGCCTGACATAATGACTTTCCATTGTTGGGAATGACTCAATGTGAGCGATAACTTCTTCAATTTTTTCTAGTGGTGTCTTATTTGGTGGCTCATGGTGTCCCCGTGGATCCCCATTTAACGAGTAAAAGCCTAGGTTATCTTGTTTTTCCACAGCATCTTTAATAACTGAAGGAGAAATACTCAAAACAGAGCAAAAAACTTTTGACACACTTGCTTTTCCTCAAGTCCAAGATCAAAGTAGCACTTTTTTGTGTAAGACCTTTGCGTTGCACGTTTTCTAGCAACAACAACCCTCATTGGAGGTGCAATTTTAACATGGTTCAGTATAAAGTTTTTCTTAGAAGGAAAATCCAGACTCCAATATAATCTACAAATCCTCTCACGGTTTTGTTCATTAAAAGCCTCTGTGCACTTATACTGGCAGCTAGAACAATCTATTAATTTAGGTACTTTTGGTGGTCTGATTCTATTTTTTGTTTCGTACGGTAAACCTTCAGCACGTCTTTTCTTAACGACATTTCGTTTCCATGAACTTGGATTCGCATTGTGCCAGCGTGATAGTGGTTTCACTCTTTTCCAGACTAAATCAAAAATATTACTTACAATACTTGAAGCGATGTCATACGAGTTCTCTGGTTGATTGTTCTGCTTGATATGCGTAGCATCTGCTTGATTAATATCATTAGATTCAAATGAATCCTCCACTCTAGCTAAATCCTCTTCTTCATCAGTGATGTGAGGGGGATTGTTCTGATTATTATGTGTTGCATTATTTGCTTGATTAATATCGTTAGGTACCAACGAGTTCTCCTCTGTAACTAAATCCTCTTCTTCGGTAATATGAAAGGGATTGTCCTGATTGTTTTATGTTGCATTTGCTTGATTAATCTTATTAGATCCAAATGAATCCTCTTCTGTAGGTGAACCATCTTCTTCAGCAGTAATGTGAAATGGATTTCGTGGTGATTTATTTGGTTGATATGTAGGATCTTCATCTGACAAATCTTCGCCAAAAAGTGGCTCAGAATCCGATTCAGAAACTAAAAGCAAAGCATAATCGTATTTCATGGATTATAATTTAAGTAATTTGTATCCAAAAAATATGCGAAACGTAGAAAAAAATAAAAAAAATAAATATTCTAAAATTAGATGAATAGAAATAAAATGAGTTCCTCTAATCGAACAAAAAATAATCAAATTAAATAATGATACAATAATTTACCTAATTTTAGAATTTTGTAAGGGTGGATTTAGTTTTAAGCATAATCATAAACATAGATTTGACATAAAACCATGCCAAATCTTAAATCAATGTTTATGCTTATATTATTCTGTATAAACAGATGCATTCAAATGTATTAATTTATCTTTTATGCTAATGGTTATGCTTAAAACTAAATCAAGCTGTATAAATCCACCCTAAAACCGATATCACGAAACATAACCTCAAAATATATATTCAATAGATTTTTACCAACCTTCTTTGCTGCTTTCAATCGCCAATGACACTAATAATTTACCCCTTGTATTCATATTGTCCTATACAAACTTCACCATTCAAATAAACGTGTATAAACCACTGAAAACTAAATATTTTGAATGACAAATTCTGTGAAGTACAAACCCGCGTGTTAGAAACAAATTCTGTAAATCACAGTTAACCGATTTTAGTCCGTTTTAAAATAAGTAAATTTTACTTCATAGATAAAAAGTTCTTCAAGCAAAACCAACTAAAGGACTTTATTATTTATTATCTGATAAAAAGCTAATTGATAATTTGGTATAAACTACAGCAAAAAAAGCTTATATAGCATTACATTGTTTTGTTTGTATAAAATATTTATATCATGATTGGGCTTTGACTTAGTGAAAAAAGCTTAATGCAACAAAATCTGTTTTGCTTGAAGAAAATCAGAAATACATTGTCATAAAGTACATTATGTGTTACTACCTGTATGGCATTTCCTTAAAAAGTAAACTTATATGTTTTTAGCATTAATTAAAATCGAAACGAAATATCGTATCGGTTAACAGGTTTTACCAGTAGACAGAGCTTGAAATGGTATTACTGATAGTGTCGTAACCCCAATTTTAAGAAAATTGGCGGTTAGTCGGTTTTTGCAGTAAGGGGGCTAAATTATCTAAGTTTGGTTATAAATTAGTTTGTTAATAACCTACTACTACCTTATAATCTATCCTAAATACCTTATATACTAAGTCCTAGTCGGGAACACTGGGTATCCCCGGCAATTCGGTAATCCTTTGGCGCTTAGTCCAGGATTGTCCAGAGAGATTTGATTGGCTAGCTTGTTCAGTTTATCGAACAATACTGGAGTGTTCAAGATATCTCCTAGAGTTTTGTTTCTCAAATCAGACCTAGGTTGCCTGGGTCCAGGTATTGCTGGCATTCCATCACCACATGTTCTGGTGTGCCGACTTATCCACAGTCACAAGTGTCCGTTTCTCTTAGATTGAACCTTTTTAAGTAAGTTGGATAAGGTCCGTGACCAGTGCGGTAGTGTATGAGTCCTGGCGTTGGGTTGAAGTGCTCTTGATCTAGTCTGGGCTCGATGTTAGACACAAACTCGTAGTCTTCTTCCCGTCTCGCCCGTTTCCCATTCCAGTTGCCATTTTCTGTTTATTATATTATTTATATCGGCTTTTCTGACTTCTATTACTTCTTCTTCTAGGATCTCTGCTACTTTTTCTGGTCTTCCATTTTTATGCCAGCAGAGGGCTGCTATCCTTCTGACTTCTAAGCTGAGTGGCACCACACCTACCAAGATAGCTAGTGCTTGGGTCGGTGTGGCACTAAACGCTACCGTTCATTCTGACCAGGAACCTTCTCTGCGCTCGATCTAGGTTCTGTTTACTTTTTACATTTTTTATTCTATGTGCTCATACACTCGCGCTATATCCTGCCACGAACGACAATATAGTATTCAAATAAATTCTGACTTTACGGAATGGCAACTTATATTCCCTCTGCGCAAAGCTAGAGAGTTTATGCATCATCATTACCGCCTTATCGCAGACACTTGGGATGTGCTGATTATACAATCCAGACTCGTCCAGCGTCACTCTCAGGTACTTTGATGTTCTTCACCTTCTTACAACTTTTTCATCTAGCTTTCTCTCGCGAGTTGCCCTTTGACTAGACTATATGTTGTTTTAGTTGTGGATACTTGTAATTTTACCTTTTTGCACCACATTGACACGGTTCCCATTAGATCTTCTGCTTTTTCTCTAGGTCACGCCTATTATCTGCTCCCATGACAAGCAATAGGTCGTCAGCATACGCTATTACCCCCTCCACGTTATCGCTATGCCCAATCTCATCCAACTGTTCTTCTATTATAATGTCCCAAAAAACGGAACCACATACTGATCCTTGAGGAAAACCTTTGATTAGGTGCCTCGTCTTTTTCCCGTTTGGACACGCTAGCGTGGCGTATCTATCCTGGCAATAGGTCTTTAGGATTTTGTACAGGTCCTGCGGACACTGCATTATCCTGAACCTGTCAAATAATGCCGGCCACCCAAGATTGTCAAAGGCGCCCGAGATGTCAATGAATACCGATACTACATATTTGTATTGAGCGCCATGAATTATCTGCATTGCCTTATTTACAGTATCTTCCGTGGATTTTCCCTTCCTATAGCCAAACAGATTTGGGTTCAATCCTGTCAGCTCCCGCGTTTCCTGTATTCGGTTACACAGCAACTTTTCCAGGGGATTTCCCCATGGTATTCAGCAAGCAACGGAAGCGACAGTCCAATTTTTGTTGCAGACTCATCCTTCTCAGATATGTTCCTAGACGACAGTGTTCTGTCAGAATGCGTAGATCCGGCCTACGCCATTCTAGGACCTGTTGGGAGGCTTTCTTCGAGGGCTTTGCGATAAACGCATCAAGTGTGTGAGCCTTGGTGTGCCTCTCCAGAGCCTAAGCGTTTTACACTTGGCCTAATCGGAGATGCAGGTTTTGGCGGTGCTTATTGCGATGTCAACGACGGGTTCTGGTCCAATGAAGAACAGAGTCGGTTCCTTTTCTGGCGAGTTCTGTGCCCTGTAACCCAGATCAAAGTAACTTTGTTCCGCTTGTCCAGGTGGTCAAGGATCTGAAAGCATTTCCAAACCAGCCTAGAATTCACTCGATTGGAGTTCAGTACTTTTAGAGCCGCCTGGCTATCTGAGATGATTTTAATATACCTGTTCACTGGGTGCCTGTTACTCAGCTCTCTGGCGCCCAGCTCTATAGCTATCATCTCTGCTTGGAAGATAGTAATGAACTTGCCAAGGTTTAATGAGATTTTAACTCAGGAAAGAGGACGTTGTAGGCTTTTACTATGTGCAGCTGAGGATCATTTATATTATATGGTGATTACTGATTTCACTCGGCAGACCCGTGTGATCTCTATGTAGGTCCTTGTTGCCCGGGCTACTTGACGTTAAGAGTCTGTAGGTGACCATCCTAGCTTCCATCTCTAGCTCTATATCATAGATAACCTTTATATACGGATATATAGTCAACTCAATATTAAAAATGTTCTGATTTCAATCGAAATTCCACATGAACAGTATTTTATTAACCTAATTTTAGCGTTCTCAAAATTATCCAATACAAAACGAAATACTTGCGCATATATGTAGAATAATCAAATGTAATTTTTTTTATAAAGAGGAAGGGTTAATATTTTGCTTTCTTATTTATTTAATCATAACTATACAACTTAATTAAACTTTTCAGAGAAATTCTACATTTAATACATGTTCGTTTAGCATCGAATTAATTTGAGAACGCTAAAACAGGAAGAACTAGATATAATTAAGGGTGCCACTTAAATAAAAACACACATCTGTTGAAATTGTTTTTATTTTATTAAATAGAAATACAGGATTAACATTTTCACAATCAATATAAAAAGCGGGGAAATGCATGTGGCCAACTTATATGATGGCGTAATTGATAAGAGCTGCTTGACTGTAAATAATTAACTTACCTTCTCTTTTTCTTGGATTGCTAACATGTAGCAGAGAATAATTATCTACTGGAGTCATACTGCTAAAATTATTTTGCGTTTTTATTTTTCAAATACAAACATGTATGAGCAGTTAAACTTTATCTCAGTAAAAAAGATCTCTCCTTTTTCTGTCTCAAATAGGGAGCTCTTCTCTGAAGTGGAATATGTAGCAGATATACTTGGTCGTAATTCATTATTTGGCATAGTACCATGTAGAACTTTTGCAGAGAGGTATTATAATAGCATCATTTTCATCAAAGTTATGTTCACCTGGAAATAGTAATTGTTGTTAGTTGCACATTTTTTTATTACTAATTTTTAAAAGGGTGCCAAATTTATAAAAACAATATTTTTTTCATATATTGAATATCAGACAAGTTGTCAAATGTTATTACGATTAATCTTGTGTCAAAATAAGAATTTGTTAAAAAGAAGCAAATGTACGATGGTATAAAACAATTTAATTTGTCATTATATTTGAACTAATGCTCAATCCACAACACCCTGAACTTTATTCATTAATTAAACTACACTCCAAACTATTTAAATGCGAATCATTGAAACGTGAAAGATTTGGGTTATGTTTTACTTTGAACACATACATAATTGAAGAAAAAACAAATTACAGCGGTAATAGCGACCTCCTGACGGTTGTAGGAAGAGATGAAATACCCTGCTCTATATGCAGAGGGGTAAGGTTTAGTATGGTCTCCATGGCAAGTCTCGGTGTTGTCGACATAGCTCCCGTATTGGCCAGGCCCGCGAGATGCTGTATACCTGACAGCCTCATTATGGACGTCTGTTGCCATTCTTTTTGCCACCAGACTACCAAGCCATACAGAGCCATTGGTTTAATAACGATTTGATATATCCTGTTTATGCTTATGTCCCAGGATTTGCCACATTTCCTTATTAGATTCCAGAGGTACAGTCTGGCTTTGTTGATTTTGTTTTCCAGATGGGAGTTAAAGGTCAATTTTTTGTCTAAGATAATACCCAGATATTTGATCTCCTCAAACTGAATTCGCACTCCAGATACTACTACTACTACTAATAGATTCAAGCGAACCTCGGCCGAGCAAGCTCAAGCCAAGGTTCCGGCACTGCGGACGATTGTGCCATTCATGCGACTAATGCACCCATGAAGCAAAGTCCTTCAATGAAGGACTCAATCCTCTTTAGTGGGTGCCTGCGTGTGTCTCCAATCGCCATAATAGGGATTCCGAAGATTCGCCTGCGTAATAGGTACAGCCCAATGTGTTCGTCAGCCAAGCTGCAACCCCTACATGTGGGACTTTCCTCTAAACCTAAGTTATGGAGGTATTTCCTCAGACAGCAGTGCCCTGTTAAGAATCCCGCTATCTTGTTTAACCTACTCCTTGGTAGTTCTACAGCTGCCCTAGCATGTCCATCCCCTCAGTAGGAGCTTGGACTGCCTTAGACCCTGTAGAGCGTTCCAATGAGCGAGGTGTTGGTTTCCCAACCAGTTCCTTGCTTCCCTATTGATTGCTTGTTTTGTAGGGCCCGGGACGCTGAAGGGAGCTGCCGTCCCCTCTCCAGCCAGTGCATCCGGCCTTTCATTGCCTTCAAAACCAGAGTGGCCTGGAATCCGTTCTAGCCACACTACGTTCCGCCTTGCTAGCGTAGCAAGCCGTTCTCAACATTCAGCAGCAAGCCTTGAGTTGATGTTATATCCACTCAGGGTCATGATAGCTGCTTGACTGTCGGTGTATATGGTTATGTGTCGGTCCACATAACATCTGTCTAGGTTTATCTGCGCACATTCCAAGATAGCGTATACCTCAGCCTGATATGCAGATATCCCCTTTCCCAAAGGAACACAAACTTGTGTCTTTGGGTTCCTGGAATAAATTCCAGCCCCCGCCCCATCAATGGAGCACGAGCCATCTGTGTATCAGGCGATCCCATGAGGCTGTAGATTTCCCTCTCTCTCCCAGAATTCTCTATTCCGGATCTTCACCCTATAGGAGGTTTCAAAGGAGTACCTACGCAGGAAAACATCAGCCGCCCTAGCCAAAACTGGGACATCTCCCAGGAGTCTGAGCTGCTTGACGTGCCTGCACTGTTCCTCGCTTCGCACATAACCCAAGCATTTTAAGCGCAGGAGTGCCCTCTCAGCCTCGATCACATGGGGAAGAGGCTGAAGTCCAAAAATCACCTCCAACGTAGCAGTTGGTGTAGTTTTCATGCAGCCAGTTGCCCCCAAACTGTCCAATCCGCACTGTACTTGAACGCTTAAAAAAGTCAGATTCAGAATTGTTTGGGTTTGGCCACCAATTGCATGAAGAGGAATATATTGGAATCTAATTTTATTATCCTACAATTTGCAAGAAATTTTGATACTTATCATGTTTTGCCATATTCTTTGACACTAATTGTATATATTGGCATTAAAAACGAAAAATCGATGTTTTATGACATATCAGATTCAGCCTTAGTATACTTGCGAATTTGAAATACCGTGATTATGACAGGGAGCATTGTGTAAATATTAAATTCAACAAGAATGCATAAAGACCACAGATACTGCCTCCTCATAAATTAGAAATTATCCTTTATACCTGCGTCCTACTAACAGGGTCGGAGTAATCAGCAACCAGGTAAAGCAAGGGTACAGTCTATCAGTCTGTGACTTTTCATCGTTGTGCATTGTGCAAATAAAAACGGCAGTGTTTCGTCCATGGGAACGTATTGTGTCGAATGAAATGGAAATAGAGAATGAAGTGATTGAAATTAGTGACAACAGTGATACTGAAGATGATGTTTCGGAAAACAGGAAGGTTAAAATAAAACATTTGTCAAGTGACGCAAAAACGATAATAGAAAATGTTTACCAAACTCTAATTGAAAAAGGCTGTTCAAATTCTTTCACTGTGACAAGTGAATTAACAAAAGTCCCTGTATCTACGGTAAGGGACATTATAAACAAGGGAGAGACAGAAACGAGAAATGAAAAAAAATTCTAGAATCGATGAAGCGGCGGGAACTGAAATAAAACAACAAATTTACTCTTTTTACAAAGAAAATAGGGTACCAACAACGTCTATGATTTTGGAAAGACTGAAAGTTTCGAGAATTGAAGTAACCTATTCGGAACAATGGTTTCGGAAATATTTGAAAACCATAGGTTTTAAGTATAAAACCCTCAACAGAAGGATGAGCATCATGGAAAGTGGACGATTAAAAAGATTGCGTTGGGAGTACGTTACAGAAATAAGAAGATTTCGCCAGTAAGGTCGATACATAGTTTGGTTGGATGAAACATTTTACGATAGCCATGACGTTATAAAGAAAGGATGGATTGATGGCACAAAAAGTTGTTGTCTAGAGGCCTCTCCGTCTAGGGGAAAAAGAATAATAATTTTACATACCGGTGGCAGCGATGGATGGGTGCCCAATGCGTTGCTGTTGTTCGCAAAAAATATAAAAAATTGTTCAGCCGACTATCACGAAGACATGAATTCACCACTTTTTGAGACTTGGTTTCAAGAACAGCTGTAGCCTAATTTGCCCGATAATTCTGTCATTGTGATGGACAACGCCAGTTATCATTCAAAACAAATTAACAAGAAACCCACCACAAGCACGAAAAAAGCAGAAATCCTACAATATATGGCTGAAAATGATAGAAATACCTAAATCAAAATGCACCAAAAAAGATCTTCTAACCATTATAAAAGACCTGAACATTCCTACAAAATATCGGATTGACACAATGGCATAAGCAAAAGGACATACGGCACTGCGTCTTCCGCCCTACTACTGTGTATTAAATCCCATTGAACTTATCTGGAGTACTCTAAAACGGGGAATTCGGCGTAAAAATACAGCTCCAATGCTAAGTTCTACTATAGTAGATTTAATTAGAAGTGAGGTGGAAAATACAGACAGTATTTTATGGAAAAATTGCGTCGCACACGTAGTTGATGTGGAAGATTCATGTGTCTCCGAATGTACAATTTATAATTAATTTGGACGAAGACAGCGATAATAGTGACCTGTTTGTTGATAGTGACGATGATTTATAACGCAAATATTTGTTATTATTGTAACATATTATGTGCATATATGTGTATATTGTATATATCATTTTCAAGAAGTCAGTTAAACATTTCTAATTGAGAAGGTTGTTTATGATGTAGATGACTTTTTACTTTACTGACCGTTCTGGTATACAGTGTCTTATTTTGTGTATACGTAGATATATACTCGTATTTATGTATAATATGTACTTTTGTTTTGTTGATATGTCCAGCGTAAATCTAATATTTTTCTATATATGTTTTACTGAATGAATAAATGTATTAATATAAAAAAATTATTACATCATATTATAATAATGAAATAATTATTCTTTTACCCTAATATAGTGGTGTATAATTATAATGTAATAATTATATGAGTCGTTTTTGTTTGTAAATCCATAAAATCGTTGTCAAGAAGTAATTGTTTTCTACTTTGCTCAAATTTTTAAAGACGTCCCTGCGTCTGTGTACTTGGTCTTGATTTACAACTATGCTATTTACGGTCTATAAATTGTTCCCCACTGGGTAAAGTTAACAACGGTCGAAGATAATAAAAACGGTATTTCAAATTCGCAAGTATACCACAGATAATAATAGATTCGCATACAGTTTGTCCAGAGCGGGCTTATGGACTGCAAAAAAAAAACATTATTTTTGTCTACTTTTTATTTCGAATAAACTTTATCATTATTTTTCTTTGAAATAACGTCCCCGATTTTTGACATAAGGATTCTTTGAATGTTTTTAAAATTTAAACGGTTTCTTTGATACTTTTATTATGTTAAATAGTAAAAACTCTATGCAAAATCTCTTTGGATCAAATGGTTTGATCATTTTAGAATCACAAAGTGGATTTTAACTTTTTTTTAATTATCGGTTATCGTCAATTTTATTATTTCCTTGAGATATAGTAATAATAGTTGAAAATTTTGTTACAGGTACATACAAATTAAAAAAGACGGACTTACAACAAGAAGGATTCGATCCATCCAAGGGTGATAATATTTATTACTTAGACATTAATAAAGGTGCTTACGTGAAAGTAACAAATGATATTTACAATAAAATAAATGATGGAATTTTAAGAGTATAATGAGGTTTTCTAGCTTAATTACTATTACGATTCTGTAGATGTGATTGGATGCACTTACGATGAGTTAAAAGAACCAAAAAATAATAATATGTTAGTGTTATATAATGTACATTGTGGCGAAGTTTAAATATAAATTCGGTTCATCGACCAAAAATATCAATTTTCATATTGAAAATGTTATATTTACCTCAAACCTTAAGGTGTATTTGTGAGATTATTTAAATAATATTTGCAGTATGATCTAAAACCTTTATTATTTGATATAATAAAAACAAGCGCGGGGTCAAGTTTGGAGGCTAATATTATAAATACGATTAATTCCACTCAAATCAACGATAAGCAAATTTATGTAATAAATTATAGAGCTCAATTTTTGTGTTCTGCATTTAACTGCCAAAATAATTGATATTTGTCGTTAAAATATGTAATTTTGCAGTATAATTGGCTGAAGGACATCAGTTGATAGCCTATTGGACTGAATTGTCACTTCAATAAAGACACATTAATAATAATGTGCGATTTGATGTAGATTTTTTCTCCTCACTTCAAATGGTATCGGGGAAATGAACAGGATAACCATTCTAAAATGAAACACCGGATTTTAAATTCAATATAACCATTTAATTAACAATCTGAATTATATACATATTTACAACCAAATGCTGCTAGCAATTGGTAATTACCCGAGAGATAAACTATTACAATGATAATGTGATTTATACCTAACCGGCAAGGGTGGGTTATGATACAGAAGAATCCAATGATTCTTGCTGGAGCTTTAATGAATGCCTGGTTTTTGGCGCGATAACGGTTACGTTAACGATATTTGTTTACCAAGTCATTTGTCATTAGAACCAGTACATGTTGAAAATTTAGATAAATACGAAATATATAACGGTCCAAGTAATTTTGACCCATCGATAATCCGCACTCAATATCTAAACCAAGAAGAATTTTTAAAGCTATGTAATAAATACAAAGATATTTTCTATGACGATAACTCTGACTTAACTTTTACTTCTGCCATTAAGCATGAAAATCCTATTTATGTTGAAGGTTTTCCACATCCGAAGGCAATGCAGGAGGAAATTACTAAACAGGTTAAGAAATTACTCGAAAAAAAAAAATTATTAGGCCTTCAAATCTTCTTATTCAGTTCGTATTTGGACTGTACCAAAAAAAACCAGACTCTTCTGGCCAGAAAAAAATCCGTATGGATATTGATTATCGTAAATTAAATGACAACATTATCGAAGATAAATATAATCTCGCAAATATCGAAGACATACTAGATAATCTAGAAAAAGCCAAATTGAAGTTCATCCAAATTCTATTGAGAAACCGGATTTTTCCGTACCCCACGGCCACTACGAGTTTCTACGAATGCCATTTGGTCTAAAAAATGGACCCTCTACTCTCGAAAAAATTGATTTCTCCACAAATGTTGTTTCTTCAGAGCTCTCTTCATAAGTGTCGAATTGAATTAATAAAAATCCAAGCATAAATTATGCAGGGAGGAGAAAAAATCTTTATATACTTCACGGAATGTAAGTACATTTACTAGTCTCGAACTTTATTGACAACCTTCGCTATCGCTGGGGCGCAAAATCGTCCTCGACTAGTAAATGTTACTTACATTCCTTATAGTATAAATAACTATTTGTGTCAAATTATATTTTTAGATCACACTGTATATTTCATACTGGCAGCTTTCTTGATACTTGACGAAATATAGTTGCAGGTCGTTTTCATTAATTTAAACAATTATAGTATGTATATTTAAGGAAATATCTCATATTGTGCAAGAATTTATCTGTGATCAGTACGATGTGACATGAAGCGCAGATTCGGCAGTTTTTTTACAATATGCTTATGTAAATAATTGTTTGTTACTTTTTGATATCTTTTTCAACTGGCAGCTTTTTATACACCCAATAAAATCTGGGGTGCTAGGGGAAAAGAGTATAAGTCAAAAATATTCGTTTTTGGTAAATCAAGTTTATTTGTATATTATTTTTAGGAGTAATATATTTTGAAGTTTTATTTTTTAAAATACCATAAAGCGGTGTTACTTTCTCATAATTTCTAGTTTTTTTTGTTTTTTTATCTTGGATTTTTTCCCAAATAGACGCGATTACAAACTATGTGATATTTTTATCATTTAGCTATCGGTTAATGCATTCAAAACTGATTTAAAACACTCCTATATATATATATATATATATATATATATATATATATATATATATATATATTGGTCAAAAATTTGGCAAAGTCACATGACGATAAGTAAGACTTTGCCAACCCTTTTAAAACGCTTTCTTTGTCAGTTTGTGATACGGTAAATAGTTAGTTTGCCTCTTAAATATGTTTTTAAAAAATTTTGAGGACAAAAAAAATTCACAGGTAATTAAAAAACGTTTTTTATAATTTTTTTTAGAAAACTTTATTGTTTTAATGCAAACAAACGAAAAACAGATTCTAACTTCTAATAACAAACAAAAGTCTTTCTTTGAACACCTTATAAACTACATTTATAACAAACAAAACATGTTAATCCTAAAAAACTAAAAAATAAACTTTTAATGATAATCAGCTTTCTAATTTTTTGACGGGATGTGAAAAAGGAAACATAAACAAAATTCTAAAAATATCTTATTTTAAATCACTCTTTAGGCAAGATTATAGGAAGATACATCTTCCGAAAAATGATGGAATCCTCTATATATTTTTGGGTTTTTAAGGCATTGAACAATGTCCGTCTCTTGTATTTGCGATATATCATCGACAACAGGAAAATAAAATGCCTCCCTTTCTGGTGGTGCCGTCAAACCATCCCGATTTGGTTCGATTGTACCTTGTGTTGGCTGGTCCACCAATCGTCCATTGATCATAAATCATTTCAGCTTTGTACACAACGTAGGGTGGCAAACTTTTACCATCCCCTGTAATAGCAAACATAATTGATGTTGCTGACTTGGAATGATTCATGAGCCTTTCGGGGTATTTGCTACCTCTTTTGAAAATACATTTTGTTACCCCAGGGTCATCAGAGAGTTTAGTTTCATCGTAGTTTAGTATATTTTCAGCGGGCACATTTTCTAAACTTCGCTCTAAATTATCAAAAAATCATTTATTTCGTCTTCCGTTTTTTCCGCACGAACAGACTTAATATTTTTACTGCTTTTTTTTGATAAAATATTCTTATGCCTGTTTATAAAGTTTAGGCACCAGTCATTTCGAGGTAAATTATCGGTTAATTTAGGTACAGTTCTCCCAGTTCTGTCCAAAAATCGTTTTACAACCAACCGCAAGTCAAGACTTGTAAGTGGGATTCCATATTCTGCAGCTGCTAGCAACACATCTACCATATGCCTCTCTTCTAATTTCGTTATTATAGTAGCGCCTCCAGGCTTTCCCAAATGCCTACCATGAACTTTGTTGTAAAGTGTTCTTCTTGGGATTTTAAAAAGGGAGTTTTTATGTCCATTCTATGATTTTGAATGGCAGATATCGCTCTTTGCAACTGTTCTTTCGTGTAGTTGCAATATAGCCTGCTTCCTAATTTTTTTTGCAAATACGCCCCATTTTTGCGTTTCTAAAAAGAAAAAAACACTAAATTTTCGTTTTTCTTCTAAAATACGCAATGAAATGTTTTGAAAATCACACACAAATTAGCTAAATAAGCATACTACTTAACAAAACACTTGTTAACCCTCAAGCTGTAGTCACATTTTGTCACCAACCCTTAGCATTTCGTATTTTTAAAATCTGAAATTATTACCTGCCAATTCGCACCTCTCTGCATCGATGCTAACGATCCACTGAAGAATTCCGCGCAACAGGTCTTGGTTAAGACATGTTCAGCCGTCACTTTGCTTTGTTGCCGACTCCAGCACTGTTGCCAAATGTTCAAAAAATGAAAATATTGCAAAATGTGCATATTTTGACAAAGACACCTGCATTGGTAAAGTAACGCCGCTTTATGGTACATATAAACTTAAAATATGTATTTAATGTGAAATAATGAGTAACTAATAAGGTATTGAAAAAAAACGACTTATTCTATTTTGGCCAAAAAATTAGGGAGTTGTACTAAAAAAACCATAAATGGATTATTACATTATTAACCCTTTCACTACTGGTAAAACTAAACGTGAATACAACGCCAAACGCAAAAAAATAAGAAAAGTATAGATTTTAATATAATTGTTATTTTTCTTATAGATAAGTAAAATGAAGAACCATAAAATATTTGTTTTACAAAATTTAAAATTTTTCACCTGAAGGGCAAAATTTTTCAAGGAAAGAATTTAAAAAATTCAATTTTTGAAGGCTCCGACGTCACTCATGTCATGAACAGCTAAAACGAATTTTCTGAAATATTTTCCTAAACACCTATTTTAACAGTTTTTACATTTCAACCCACCGTTAAAATGGGGGTTGGAAATTTTTGTAAAATGTAAATAAAACAGTGATTATAAACCGTTCGTAATGTATTCTAAAGAAAAAGAATTATTTTACCAAATTGTAGTACTTCCTTGAATTAGTGTTTGAAATTTTGTCTATCATATTATTAGATATATCAAAATTTCCATCTAAATTGTACGTTGATAAACAAAGACAAAAATTTTGGAAATTAAACTAAATAAATTTTTATATATAGGATAGGTTATTCAAAAATAAATATTTGCCAAAAATATATTGAAAATAAACATTACCTGTAAATATTAGTAAAAAAGTAAGTAAGTATGATGAGAAATGCAATAATTAAGTTAGGACAAAGAATCATGCAAGATTGAACTGGTTAAAAACAAAAAGAGAAGAAGATCTACAAACATAAGAAATTAAAGAAGGAAGCAAATAAATGCTGTATAAACAAAAAAAGACAATGGATGGACATGCAAATGGAAGATATGGAGAGGAATTGCAGGGACAGTAACTATTCTGATACATAAAATCACAAATCAAAAGAAATAAAGTACCTACGAAAATAGACAAAAAAGGTTGGACACATTATTTCAAAGAGGGAAGAAAATATAGAGGACACAAACAAGAGCCGCCAGGGAGAAGTAGAAGAACTGCCAACATATGAAGAATTCAAAGATATAAACTAAAACAAAAAAGAGCCCCAGGTCCTGATCAGATCGTGAACGAATTAATAAAGACTGGAGGAGAAAATTATTAAAAACAATCTACAAGTTAATAACCGTAATATGATTCAAGATATTTTTAGATTCTAGTATATCATTTTTTTTATTAATCCTAATTTTTTGATAATAAATTGTTATACTAAATATTAAAAGAAAGGATCTTCAATATTTGAATATTAACAGAACTTTTCCACCTGTTATTATCGTCCCTTTTACTATCAATATATTTTTCATTCAATTTAGTGATTTATTATTTTTCGTCTTTCTGGATGTTGTTTTTGTCCAAAAATTAAACAAAAATAATCCGCTTTTGATATTAGAAAAAAAACTAATTGTTATTAAATGTTTTTTTTCGATCTCGCAATTTTTATAATAAAAATCAAAATTATTATTTCCTTTCATGATATAATCTCCAATTCAAATTGTTGATTTTTTTTATAAATCACGGTCACAAGTAAAAAAAATAAATTTATTCCCTAAGAAAAAACATTTCAAGGTAATAATTATAAACGTAAGTGTAATCAACTGCATCTTCATTACGACTGAATAAATGGAATTTAAGGGGAGATAGTTTTTTGCCTGGTTATAAATACAAAGTGACAAGCGTGTGTATTTTTATATAAATAGATTTTGAAACGTTTTAATACTTTCTGTACTAAGCGGTTGTGTTTTATTATGCATTGTTATTTTTTAATATTAAATAGTTTTTTGTTGTGTCTATAGTTTTATTTATATGTTATATTAACCAAATCCACTGCCAACGTGTTTAGTCAGGGCCCCTATGTCCTTGATAGATCGCAATTTTCTTGGAATAGACAAAGTAAGAACATAAGTAAGGTTCATCATTTTTTGATACCCATCACTGAATGTGTCGGTTTTGAAGCATGCTTTAATACAGTGCTCAAACAATGAAAGGAACGCGTTTGGATAACTCTGTAACTTATTAAGTGATAGTTATACAGTGCGGTCGTAAATTGTGCCCCCCCCCCCCTCATAACTTCTGAAAGGAATGAGATATAATAATGAAACAAAAACTAGAGGATATTATACTATGACTAGTAATAGTGGCAAGCACCTGACTTCAATTGTGTGATAGAGGGCGTTACTATCTTTAAAATTTTTATTGGAAGCTAAGGTCACAAAATACCGTAAAGATATTTTAATTATCTTTACGGCAATAAAAACTTGATTGTGATTTTAGTGACATATCGTAAAGTTAATGAATGCATCACATTATAATCTCAATAACCCACATTCTGTCTATTAACCTTACCATTGAGTGTGAATGCTCATTTGTCACTGTCATTTACTTCACGATGTCACTAAAACCACTTAAAAATCATAATTAAGTTTTTATTGCCGTAAAGATAATTAAAATATTTTTCAAGGGAGGTATTTTGTGACCTTACTTTCCAATACAAATTTTAAAGATAGTAACGCCCTCTATCACAAAATTGAAGTCAGGGGCTTGCCACTATTACTAGTCATCAGTGGCGGCCTTAGGGGGTGGCGAACAGGGAATCGCCCAGGGCCTCGCGCAACAACCCAAGCAAATTTTTTAACGATTCTTTTTATTTAAATTTTCGATTTTGATCCTTAATTACTTATTAAGGTTATAATACAATGGTAAATTAAAATTAAGTTAGATAACTAATTCATTCATACATAATTGAAAAATTCATTATGTACACTGAGAGAATTTTTTCGATAACCTGGTTTTCTATATCATTGCACAGTTATACTGATCTTAATTGGAAAAATGATATCCAGGATATCACCATAGGGCTAATAATATCTAAGCTTCAATATTTGTATTATCACATCTTCTTCTTTTTTCTATTAACAGATATTAAGTCAATCACAAGTTAGGTCACGGTATCAAATGAAATGTAACTTCTGTCATTCTGACGATGATATTGGTTTATCGAAACAATTGTCAATTTTGTAGAATTTTCAACAATTTTCATTATATTGTGGAATTAGCTAGAAACAGTGAGTTTCATTTAAAACTATAATTTTGATTTTGTTGAAGTTCCTTAATAAGTCTCTCGTAACGTTTGCCATCGTTAGCGTCAAAATTTCCGCTAATAGCTTTAAAAACCGAACCCATTGATTAGGCCAAGTTTTGTCCTCCGTTGATGAGGTAATAATTCACTTAATTTAGTTTCTATTTGTGTGAAACAAGAACTAGATTTCCTTGAAGAATTGGAAATTGGAAAACATTTAAGAAGCCCACAAAATGAAGTTGTCAATGAAGAGATAAATCTAGGGAGTTCTCCACTAATAAACTGTCTTTTTAAGTGATAATTGTAAAGATCAGCAGATATAGTTTTCCTGGTTTTCTATATCATTGCACACTTATACTGATCTTAATTGGAAAAATGATATCCAGGACATCACCATAGGGCTAATAATATCTAAGCTTCAATATTTGTAATATCACATCTTCTTTTTTCTATTAGCATATATTAAGTCAATCACAAGTTAGGTCACTTCTTGGTCTAGCCAAAAATAACTACTAAACATCAGGTAGGCATCAAATGAAATGTAACTTCTGTCAATCTGACGATGATATTCAGTTATCGAAACAATTGTCAATTTTTTAGAATTTTCAACATTTTTCATTATATTGTGGAATTAGCTAGAAACATTGAGTTTCATTTAAAACACTAATAATAAGATATTAGTTAACGGTGAAAAGCTTCACAGGCGCTGAATGATTTATTCGCAAACAAAGGATGCCGTTTACTGTTTTCCGTGTCGAATATTCGGGCTAGAAAATATAAAGATTGAATCATGTGAAGGAGTGTGTGATTGGAAACACTTGGGTGATTACCTAGTCTCACGAATCTAGTCGACAGCATAAAGATTGTATGTTGAAATGGATTAATTTAGAGAATGGTTTAAAAAGCTGTTCCACTATTGACTTCTTGGCCCAGTCACAAATTGAACAAGAGAGGCAACGTTGGAGAGATATTTTGGAACGATTGATCGCAATTGTAAATTTTTCATCATCTCACAATTTGGCCTTCAGGGGTCATAGAGAGAAGCTAACATCTGACTCCGATTCGAGACAAGCGGCAACTTTATAGTTTTAGTAAAGTTAATAGCCCGATTTGATCCCGTGTTGAGACTTCATCTAAAACAAGTAAAGGATAAGGCGATTAATGACCACTATATCGGAAAAAGTATTCAAAATGAGCTCATACAATTAATGACAAGTCACGTGAAGACTCAAATTATTGAAAAAATAATATATATTACTCGATTATTATTGATTGTACTCGCGACGTTTACCGTGTTGATTTTTTAATAAAGATACAGCTGAAATTGAAGAAAATTTTATTGGTTTCTTAGCCGTCCAAAAAACCACAGCTGAGAGTTTGACTAATTATATAATCACAGAATTAGAACACTTAGGTATATCATTGCAAAACTGCAAAGACCAATGATATGATAATGGTGCCAATATGCGTGGTGAAAAAAGTTGTGTCCAAAAACGTATTCTTGAAATTAATCCACTTGCCTATTTTTTACCTTGTGGGAGTCATAGATGGAATCTCATCCTAGGAGATGCAGCATCGTCTTGTGTCCATCCTAGGAGATGCAGCATCGTCTTGTGTCCAAGCAAAATCTTTTTTTGGTTTACTACAAAGGTTGTACACTCTGTTTGCCGGCTCTAAGTCAGAGATGCAGCATCGTCTTGTGTCCATCCTAGGAGATGCAGCATCGTCTTGTGTCCAAGCAAAATCTTTTTTTGGTTTGCTACAAAGGTTGTACACTCTGTTTGCCGGCTCTAAGTCAGAGGTGGGCTATTTTAAATGCACATGTAAAATCGTTGTCGCTAAAACCACTTTCTGAAACTAGATGTGAGTGCAGGGTAGCATCGGTGAAGGCCGTTAAATACCAACTAAGTGATATATGTGATGCTTTAAAGGATTTAGCAGAAAACCTAACAGATTGTCAGTTGGTCAGTGAATGCCATTCTATAGGAAAGGAACTACGTACGAATTTGTAGTTTCACTTGTCATATGGTATGACATTCTTACAAAGATAAATGTTATAAGTAAAATGTGGCAAAGCGAAAACATGCAGTTAGATGTGGCTATACAACATCTAGACGCATTCACAAATTGGCTCGCTAATTATCGAGAAAATGGTTTTTGGTCATCCCTTGCAAGAGAAATAGCCGAGAAAAATGATATTGACAGACAGTTCAAAGAAGTCAGAAGACGACGTAAAAAAAACATTTTGATTATGAAGGGGAAAATGAAGCTTATGAATTGAAAGTAGAAGAAATTTTCAAAATAAACTATTTTTATGTCATTGTCGACAATGTGCGCGCAAGCTGTCATCCTAGGTTTGAGGCTCTTAAACATCATGAGAGCATATTTGGTTTCATGTATAATATGAAAAAAATGAAAGGAAATTAGTAATAGTGAACTTTTAAAGCAATGCAGGGACTTGCAAATATCTGACAGTAGGAGAATCATGTGATATTGATGGTCATGAATTGTACGAAGAACTGAATATGTTCATCCGTGTGTATGAAGGAAACGATGACATTATCTCGGTGCTAAAATACATAATAGAAAAAAAATTAACTGAAGTTTACCCCACTATCGAAATAGTCCTGAGAATTATTGCTACCATACCTGTTACAGTTGCGTCTGCTGAAAGAAGTTTTTCGAGGCTTAAAATTATTAAAACATATTTGAGAAATTCGATGACACAAGATCGGCTTTCAGCCCTTGCTATTCTTTCAATCGAAAATGACGTAGCTCATTCGTTAGATTATTGTGCTTTAATTAAATATTTCAGTCTTAGGAAAAGCCGCAAACATCAATTTTAAAATTTATCATCTCTGTATTTGTTAATTTTGTAAATCTGTCAATGTAAAATATTTTAAAACTCAAATTTGATTTATTTGTATAATTTTAACATTTCTCCTTAAACATGACAAACACCTAAACCAAACATCCAGACCTACTTTCGCATCACATACTTTTCATGAAGGACAAAAGGCCTCGCAAAGACCTGCTGCCCGCAGCCTCGCAATGGTTAAGGCCGCCACTGCTAGTCATAGTATAATTTCCTCTAGTTTTTGCTTCATTATTATATCGCATTCCTTTCAGAAGTTTACGACCGCACTGTATACAGATGAACATTTATATTCTGAAAGACGCATATTTTCTTCTAATAAATCGATTAATAGAACTTTCAACTAATCCTTTATTCGTAAACTAAGATTAACAATTTAAAAAAAAAAGTGCGAATAACTAAATGAAAAGAATTTTTAATGGTAATGTTCTGCTATCTAAAAACAAACGTGTTTTAGTATAGCGTGTGCCCTCCAGCAGTATACTTCTCACGAGCCTTCAAATGTCATCCTGTGATATACTGTCCCACTCTTCGACTAGGGCTTCAATTCGTCGATGAAGGGTTTAAGGTGGATTTAGAGGACGTCGAATACGTGTGTCCAATATATTCCATAAGTGTTCAATTGGGTTGAGGTCAAGGCTCATCGCTAGCGAATGCATTTTACAAATTTCAAGCTTGTTAAGAAAATCTATAGTAATTGCAGCAGTATGAGGCCTTGCATTATCCCGCAAGAAAAGAAAATCAGTACCTATACCATATGCTGCAAGAATAACATGATCTGACAGAATGATATCAATATATCTTGCAGCTGTAAGACTTCCTAGTATTACTACATAATTGGTTTTTTTCCTCCAAACTTTTTTTTTATTTACAAGCAAGTTGTATCTACCACTGGGGTAATTAGCGATACAAATATGGGTGGTTCATTGTTAGTTTGATGTCAATTAGATATTTAAAAAGATTGTATCTATTACAGTTTTCGTCAAGAACTTGTTATAGATTTGTTGTCTTGATGGTTGAAAGTTTGGGAAATCGGTCATTAAATGTAAGCTGAGTCTTGCATAATTCACATTTTGGGGATTCACTTTTATAATTAAGTAACTATGAGTAAGCTTGGTGTGGCATATTCGTAACCTAATCAGTTCAGCTTGAAGCGATTTTTCGTTTATTGACTGCGACCGAGGTTTCACGTCTCGTAATTTCGATTGGGACGTTTGCCACAATTTTTGCACTTTGATTTAAGTAGTGGTTTTATGCCGTCGTACACTAGCACGTACACTACACTCACGATTTCATTAATTACTCCATGCCGTTCTTTGTGGTTGGCTTCTTCGTTTCCTTCAAAGCCAGTATGAGAAGGAACCCAAAGTATTTCCACTAAGCTATTGGAATGTTGCAACTGCGATAATTCGACTTAAATTTGGAGTGCTATTGGATGTGTGGGATAAAGTTGATTGATTATATGGATTGAGTTAAGAGAGTCTGTTAGTATTAGGGATCTTGAAGTATTTTTTGTTTTTATGTGAGTAAGTACTTGTAGAATGGCGTATAGTTCCCCAGTGCAGACGCTGCTTATTTCAGGTAACTTGAATTGTAGTGTACTGTTTTGTAAGTTCACTGCTGCGCCTACGCCATTAGCGGTTTTGGATGCGTCTGTATATACGAGGTGAAATTGTGGATATTTATCAAGTATGGAGGCAAATGCTTTCCTAATTAGGGTATGGGGAGCTTCTAATTTGTTAAAATTGCACAGTGAAGTGTCGGTGGGAGGGATATTGATCGACCATGGAAGGGGATTTTAATTTTGTTGGAAAGAAGGGACGTTTGATTAGCGTTCTGTGAGAATTTGACTAGCTCTTACATATATTGGTGGGCCTGTTTTGATATTTGCCCAATGTAGAGTTTTGTAGCAATTGGTCAGTATGTTAATGTAGACTGGATTCTGCTGGTTTGTGCGGATGAATAGTGGGTATGAAGCGGCAAGGTATTTGAGAGTCCCCCGGTTTCGTATTATAGGATTTTTATTGGACTTTAACAGAATACTCCTGTTGCTATTCTTAGTGCTGTGTTTTGAATGGTTTCGAGCTGGTTTAGAGTAGTTTTTTTTGGCTGTGGCGTATACTATAGAGCCGTAGTCTATCTTTGAGCGAATTAGTGCTTTATGTATGTGCATTAGACAGGTATAGTCATATCCCCGGATTTGCTTGACAGTGTTTTCATAAGGTTTATACCGTTTTGGTATGATGTTTTTACATGTATGTGATTTCACAAAGAATCGTCTTTGGTATAAGAGATGAGGAAATGGGAGTCCTAAAAAACGATCAATGAGGATGAGCTACGCGTTCACCTCATTGATTGTAAAAACAAAGAAACTTGACCCGGAACGGAGGACATCGAGTACAGATCCCCCTCTCCCATCCGAGCAACCCAAGGAGATGTTGGTACTGCGGAGACTGTCGAGCCATCCTCCAAGATGGCGACCGACAGTTTCTTGGAGGAACTAACAGCTCTTAGCCAGGGTACCCCATCCTACCATCCAATCATAACCCATCTCACCACCATCAAGCAGAGATGGACAATGAAAAGGTAAGATTTATTCAGTGTAACCTTCAACACAAAAAAGTGGCTTCGGCAACTTCATGCCGCCACCTGGATGTGATGCAGGATACAATAGCACTTATCCAAGATCCCTGGATAAGACAAACTAAAATCATGGGTCTAAATAATCCAAAAGGTTTAACTTCCAGCTTCCCAAGCAATCAGCAACCTAGGACGGCCATATATGTTACTAGGAATTTTAAGACCTACCTACTGACGCATTTTTCGTCCTCCGACCTAACGGTAGTGAAGGTTGAATATGCACAGAAAGGTCAAAAGAAAGTGTTAATACTGGCATCCACATACCTCCCATCAGACGCAGCCAAACCACCACCAATAAAGGAGTTGGAGAACCTTGTGGAACACTGTCTCACCCAGAAGCTCGAATTGACAATAGGCTACGATTTAAACTCTCACCACGTAAGCTGGAGCAGCAAAGATATTAACACTAGAGGTAAATATTTTTATGATTACATAACTAACAAGAATCTCTGTATTCTGAATAGAGGTACTAAACCAACTTTTATTAACTCTCTAAGTCAAACATGAATAGATATTCCCTTATCTACTATTAACATTTCGAATACAATCTCCGGCTGGCATGTATCGGACGACATATCAATGTCGGATCACCACTGGATAAAATTTGAAATAAAACTGGCGCTCACAACCTCCACACTAACTCGCGACCCCAGGAAAACGGACTGGACAAGATATGTCCAATGTTTGGAAGGGGTCGAGGACGTGTTGCCTAACAATAAAGGAGATTTTGGAAATTTATTCTGAAACCATTCAAAACTCCACAATCAATGCCTATAAGATGTCTTACCCCCTCAGGCGGGTCGATCTTAATGGAGCCTCCACTCCGTGTGGTGTTACCATGAGATTGATTCAACAAGGCAAAAAGAATCAGACTCCAAGAGGATTGGAACGCATGCAAGACTCACCTCAAGGAGTATAAAGCAGTCATTAGACAAAAACAAAGAGAAGCGTGGAGAATCTACTGCGAGGAAATCGAAGATTTCCCCCAATCAGCTAGACTCCAAAAAGCACTCTCCAAAGATCCCTACCATCATATCGGTATACTAACCAAAGGGGATGGCACAAAAGCTGCCAACCTGAAGAAAAGCCTTCAACTATTATTGTCAATTCACTTCCCTGACTCCAGAACCACAAACACGGCAACCTGGGAGGAAGAGAAGAATCACTACCCGACGGAAGATGACTAACGTATATCGCGACAGATCGTCGACGCGGACAGACTGAGGTCTCCAGGGACGGACGGCATTTATCCAGCTCTACTTCAGTGGGGCCTGGATGCTTTAATGCAGCACCTGGTGGGAATTCTCAGATCCTCATTGGCACTGAGGTATATTCCATAAGGTTGTAGATAAGTTAAAGTTGTGTTCATACCAAAACCAGGAAGAATGGACCATTTCATTCCAAAAGCATATCGACCCATTAGCCTCACATAGTTTTCAATGAAGACCTTGGAGAGGCTATTCGAACGATATATAAGAGATGTAGTGATAACGCAAAATCCACTGCATCCAAATCAACATACATACACCCCAGGGAAGTGTGCCGATTCGGCTCTGCCACTCGTTCCGTGCCGCATCAAGAGATCGTTGGAAACTAAAGAGTCCACCCTGGGTATATTCATAGACATAGAAGGTGCGTTTGTTAAAACCACTTTTCCTAAAATAATAAATGAAATTGCCAACAAGAATATCCCCCAAACCATAAATGACTGGATATATAACATGCTCTCAAAAAAAACAATAAAAACAGCGTAGAAGATGGAACCATCAGAGGCTCGACTGTAAAAGGTGGTCCACTGGGAGGCGTATTCTCGCCACTAGTGTAGAACATAGTCTTAGACTCCTTGGTCAGCCGCCTCAACGATGGCCACTTCTACACAATAGCTTTTGCAGATGACATTGAGATTCTGCTAACGGGAAGAATCGAGGAGACAATCTGCACTTTAATGCAAGAGGCCCTCCTATATCATAGAACAAGGGCGAGTTCAGGAATTACACGCGGTGTGAGTACGATTATGACTGGTGCGACTGTCGATTACCTAGGTTGTGTGATGTACCTAAAGTCCAAATTCTGAACGGGTTAGATGTTTGTCTCTTATCAACATTTTTTGTAGGTTATAACACAGGCACTGGCACAAATAAAGGCTGATTAAGACATACAAAAAAAAGTTTTTGTTATATGATGAGTAAAATAAAAGTATTTATAATATCTTTATTACATTTTATTTAAATCACAAGTTGAATATTTCATTAAATAAATCATTCCTTCTTTCCTTCCAAGGCCTAAATCTATCTGAGGTACCTAGTCCTCTTCATAATGGGTATTATTGCCTACAATATTATTTTCTCCTTCTATATACTCCTCGTTTAAATCTGAATGATCTAGACCAATATTATGGAGAACACAAGCAGCTAATACCACATGTGGAATCATTTCAAACTTGCTCATATCTAGAAATTTCAATCTTCGAAATCTTCCAAATAAAAGAGCAAACGCTCTTTCAATCACCTGCCTAGTTTGTGCATGTTTTTGATTAAATTTCTTTTGGTTAGCTGTTAAATTGCCTCGATCAATAAATGGAGGTACGCACCATTCTAATATAGGGTAAGCCTTATCCCCTAAAATAACCATATTATTTGGCAAAAAATTATTTTTGTTTCTAGTAATATTTTTATATATATATCAGAGTTCCTTAAAATTCTTGTATCACTGACTGATCCAGGATATCCGACAAAAATATCAATAAATCTTAATGATGGGATACATATGGCTTGTAGTGTTATTGCGTAATGACATTTTCCAGTAATATATACTTCCGAATCTTTTTGTGGTGCTTTAATTGGTATGTAAGTACGATCAACTGCTCCAAGAACATATGGCATTCCTGCGAATAGGCAAAACTGTCTTTGAATTTCCAAAATATTTTCAGTGGGCCATTTAATCACTAATTTGGATAAACCATTTATTGCTTTAACCACTCTTATAAAAACAACAGACAAAGATGATTTGGCCATGTTGAAACGATCTAAAGTATGTTGGATTTTTTTTAGTATTTCTTATCTATTTAAAAGAAAACCAAATATAATACCTAAAGGAATCTGGTGTTGCTAACAACCACAGCACCGCCAATAACTGCTTCTGCGGATTAATTGTCCTTCCAATTGCGCTTTGTCGCAGTAACGTGGTGCCAATAAGACCAAGTAAAGCTTCAAAACAATATCTACTTATTCGAAAATGAGTTTTGAACTGGGTGTCATTATAATTAGAAATAACATTTTCCATGTAAAGATTTATTCTCACTTGTTTTGTTTTTGTATAATTCCCCATTTTGTACTCCATCACAGATACAATTTCTTCATCAGAGTCCTCAAAAATGTATTTTATAGATTCTAAAGTATAAAATATCTTCCTTGATGTCATTGTTATATATAGTAAAACAGTAAAAATCACAAATAAATAAACAACGAACCGCAAAAGTGACAACTGACAATTTTAGGTTAGTCACACTAGTCACACCGTTAAATTACGGTGTGTTCATGAGGCGACAACTTAATCCCCGTGAACAGTGCGCTCACTCAGTGTGTTTTTTAGAATCCTGAACGGTTAGGATGTCACACTAACATCACACTCACACCGAGTGCTCAATTCCTGAACTCGCCCCAATGGTGTCAATAAATCCTAAAAAGACGGAGATGGTTCTTTTCACGAAAAAAAAGGAGACTTATCATCAAACCCAAAGCTCCTAAACACCAACCTTAAGTTTTCCTCAGAGGCGAAATATTTAGGGGTCGCCTTCGACAGTAAGTTAACGTGGAACTCTCATGGGGAATGTCGCCTAGGATCACTGCCATCATTAGACCTGTGCTAACGTACGGCGCCATTGCCTGGGGAGTTAAAGCAAACCAGCTGACAGTCGTCCGAAAATTGGATCAAATCCAGAGAACAGCATGCCAGAACACAACAGGAGGCATGAAAACCACACCAACGAGAGCTGTGGGGGTGATCCTTGGTCTCACTCCCCTTGACATACACATCAAGGAGTTTGTGTTGGTGACCATGACACGTCTACACTCTACTGGTATACAACCTGATGTAGGATCCGGTAAAGTGAGACGTAATTTGTAGCATGGGGCCCTCAGAGAGGACTCACTGCTGCTGGGCAATACGGACTCGATTGCCCCGCGATATGCCTTTCACAGGCCCTACAAGGTAATTTTTAAAAATAACGCACAAGACCCATTGGAAGAAGGCGCAATCCGCATCTTCACAGATGGGTCTAAAACCAATGTAGGCTCAAGATTGGAATTTTTTTCAGACCCCTGCATCTAAACATAAAATGTGCTGCAGTGCAAGTGTTGCTCAAACAGAGCATCGCTGCAAAAGAGATTACCATAAGTAATAATATTTACATCCTCACGGGTAGTAGGCAAACGCTACTATCCCTGAACAGACCACGCATTACATCCGATCTAGTATTGGAATGTCACATGGCCCTAATCGAAGCATGTAACAACAACACGGTCACTTTAGGGTAGATCAAGGGCCACGGGAAATCGAAAGGAAACCGTATTGCTGACTCACTAGCCAGGAAAGCAGCCTTTCAAAAACTCTTGGGACCCGACACTTTGATCGGTCTATCGGCATCAGCAATAGCTGACCTATTAAAGGAACACTCCTTTAATAAGTGTAGATGGGACGACGCAGTAGGCTTAACAAGGAACTGTTACAGTATCCGGACAGCAACGTAGCCAAAAATACGTGACTATGAACAGGCAAAACCTATATAAACAGGCACGGATATTCTGACTGGTCACTGTCATCTACGAAAACACCTCCACAGACAGGGTTTGTCTGACACCCCACTTTGTAGAAGATGTGAACAAGAAGATGAGACTCTACAACACTCTCTAGATTTAGGTTTTCTGAATTTGGCGAGCAAATGTTAACATACGCCTGTATGAGTGAACTTACTTCAGGCGAAGTTATCGCCCACTTCAAACAAGCAGGCTGGATGACGAGTTAGAAGGAAGTCTGAACCTCGAAAGGATGCACAGTGGGCCAATTGTGGCCTGTGTGCTATGGGGTCACCCACCCTTCAAATTCTTACAGATACAGAACTATTGTTATATTTGTCAAGTCGTAAGTTTGTATGAATGTTCAGAAGTCAGTCTTAATTTGTGCGTTGCCTATGTAGGAGTCCAGGATTATCATTTAGGTTATGAAATTTGATTGGTTGCTAGCGAACCTGATGAGAAATCTGCAATTACGGGAGGTTTCTAGACAATTTTGCAATTATTTGGTAAGGTTCTAAAAATACCTTGTCTTTTTTGTTACGTCCTCTAGGGTTTTGTTTGTGAACAATTTGGTTTAAATTCCGGGTTATCGTCACCTTGATCGTTACGTTTCGTAATAAATTTTTGCTTTTTGTCTCAGTCAGTTTCGTATTTACCTTTTCGTATACATGTATTAGTTTTCCTTGTGTTTTTCGGCGTAATCGTTATAAAATGAATGTGAGTCAAATATTTCGTTGGGATTTCGTGTGTCGGTATGCCCGAAAGTAAGTTCGAATGGCTTAAAATTAGCTGAGCTATGTATAGTATTATTGTAGTCGACTATAGCATAGTCCATTAAATTACTTTTGTCATCGGGGTAAATTTCTTGTAATAAGCGTAATAGTTCGATTGGCGTCGAATGTAGACGTTCTGCTATTGAGTTGGACCCATGGTGTGTTGTATGTATAGTTATTGTTCAATCCCCACAGCAATTGTTTAATTAATTTTTGGAAGCATTTAGCATTGCACCCAAGTTAAAACATAGTTCGGCGCGTTGCCAACTAGATTTTAGGCGAAAACCTCGAGTAGCGATTGAGCTGTGGACAGTACATGTTCTCGATCGTGGTAGAAATTATTTTTACCTTTAAATTAAGTGTGTAACTCCAGATTTTAGAATTCACGTGGTGGTCCTATCTTCATTCTCAGTCGGTACCGACAAGAAGACGTACTGTCATAACCAGGGTAAGTGTTATCTGCTTCCTGTTTTGTAAATGATTTTTTTTATTTTTTTGCATCATTATTCTTGCCGGAATCTATCTATGCATTGAACCAAATATAAAGAAAAATACT
This sequence comes from Galeruca laticollis, assembly GCA_963921935.1. Lineage (NCBI taxonomy): Eukaryota > Metazoa > Arthropoda > Insecta > Coleoptera > Chrysomelidae > Galeruca > Galeruca laticollis. The sequence continues at coordinate 211,153,216 of OY998175.1, read as the reverse complement.
ACAATCCATTTATTTCCCGCCCAAACAGTTATGGAGCAGGACATGGTAGGTTAGCCATGTGTTGTCGACTTACCCAATTCTAGATTATAGGGAGAAAGTAGCACTGGGATTTTATTTAAACACTAAATAACAGTCCCAGTATATCTGTAACTGTTTGATTATTCAATTCGGTTCCCTTGTCTAGAACTAAAGTTGGTGGAACATCAAAAGTTGTAAAATATTTAATTAAAGCTCCACTTATGATAATTGCGGTCTTACCTTTAATAAAAATTGCTTGTGCGAATTTTTTGAAGGCATTTGTGAGTGTTAAGTATAATTTTCCATTGAAAGTGAATACATGTACATGTACAATTTGAAACGGTTTAGAAGTGGATTCAGTTAACATAAGCGGCACGTAAGGGGTTTTTCTAGCTTATTTAGATCTTTGACAAATGTTACAATCATTGATAAAATTAGTTACTGTTGATTTTAGATTTTCCCAATAATTTCTTTTAACTATTCTACAGTTTCGTTAATTCCCCTGTGGTTTGTTTTACCTTCGCGATGATTTCTTATTAAAAGTAATTGTTCTTCTACATTGGATTGGTATATTTTATGGCATTTCATGTCACACACAAGCTGTAGAAAAACGTGTCAAGATAGTCTCTGAGGCATCTTTGGCTGTTTCTGGTGACGGTTATGTAATGGCCAAACTGCAATCCCGATCAGAAATGCCAGTTTTTGAAACCAAAAGAGAATATAAGTGATTTATGACTGTAAGGGTGGGAGCGACGGTGGAACTCTAGATCGGATACCTCCACGTGGTGAATTCTGGGTAGTTTTTTTTTGGCTTTAAGGCATAGCCTATGCAGCCAGACACTAAGTAGGTAAAATGTTCGAAAGATCATGTAAAATTGATCTAAATATGTAAACCTGCAGACAAATTTTATAATTAAATGTGACATTGAATTGATGCCTATTATGCCTATCTATCAGTAATGCCCCAGAAAATAAATATTTTTCCCTAAAACAAAGGATTGAGTTACAAAGGTCACTCTCTTCTCGCCCAGGGGTCTGTCAGGGCATTTTTTAAAACAACAAATACAAGGTAGACCACGGTAAGTAAGGTAAATAATACAGTAGGGTAGACATTTGGGAATGCAAGATTATCTAATGACTACAATTTAATATTTGTCTCGGTAACAAAAATAATAAGGCAGTCGTATATTTTTTTTATTTGTCGATAATAGATACAAAATATTGTAAGGAATTTCAACTTTTAAATTTAGGAGTTTTTGTTTCAATTTTTGTATCTATTGCAATTGAAGAATATGTGGTCTAAGTCGGACGTGACATTGCAAGTAGTACATAGGTTACTATCCAAGATATTGATTTTGCGTAAATGTGCAGGATAGCTGGCATGTCCAAACTTCATACGACTGATGGTGGTTATGTATTTCCTTGGGCGCTGATAATCTTCGAACCAGCATCGTTTTTCGATTTTTGGTACTAGCTGTGTGTAGCGAGTAGGTTTAGTGTCACAAAATTCCCTGTATCGTTTATTCCAGTTTATGTACATTTTAGTTCTGGTTAGGTTAATGCCTTGGTCCAATGTTAGCCAGCAGGTCGTTTCTTCGCCTGTTATTATGCTCTGTTTTGCCAGTTCGTCCAATGTTAGCCAGCAGGTTGTTTCTTCGCCTGTTATTATGCTCTGTTTTGCCAGTTCGTCCACTTTTTCATTATACACTACTCCAAGAATTTAACGCACCACCAAAAAATAACCAAAAGTTTAAAGTAAATTTTTGTCTAAACTGCTTGTCCGATTTGAATGAATTTTTTTTTGAATGACAGGTTAACACTTCCAGAGAGTTAGTGTACTACTGTATTTACATACAAACTTATTTTTGTATAAATACGGGGTGCTGCAATGATAACCTGATTTTTTCATAAAATTTGTAACACCCTGTGGAGTTCAACAGTAACAATATCAACTTAAAATTAAAATCAAACTGTAGCTTTATCTTTTTGTAACATTTTGTTTTTTGACTTACTCTATTATCTTGGCCACAACAAGAGAAAATCAATTTTATAGCATAACATGTTTTTTATTAAAATTTATTATCCAACTTTAACAACGAAAAACAATGAAACAAAACGTAAAAAAGTCAGTAGCGAGTATTTCCGCCTCTGGCAGAAATAACTGCTTGGCACCGACGGCCCATACTTAAAATAAGCGACCGTATATCATTTTGGTCAATTTCTTCCCATATTTCAATCAGTCGCCTCCCCACGTCTTCCAAGGTGTTCAAGTTCCGTTCCTCTCGTTACCTCCTCCCAAGAGTGTCCCAGAGATTCTCTATGGGATTTAAATCAGGGCTTCTAGCTGGCCATGTCATGGTATCGATGCCAACTTCCTCTAGATAATTCCTCACAACTCCAGCAACATGAGGCCTGGCATTATCGTGCATCAACAAAAATCCTTGCCCTATATATGGCGCATATGGCATTACATGTTGGTCTAAAACCTCCAATATGTACCTTTCAGCTGTAAGGCTTCCATTATTTATGACCACAAGTTCTGTGCGACCAGTCAAAGAAATACCTCCCCAGACCATCACAGATCCTCCTCCAAATAATGTGTTATTTGAGAAATTACACTGAGCATATCGTTCGTTAGGGCGTCGATATACACGTATGCGCCTATCATTATTGTACAAACAAAATCTTGACTCATCCGTTAATAAGACCTGTTGCCATTCCGCTTCTAACCCGTTACGATGTTCAATGGCAAAATTCAGCCTCGCTCTTCGATGATCTCTAGTTAGAGCTGGCCCCCGAGCAGCAATTATAGGTCTCAAATTGTGTTCTCGTAGTCGCTGACGAGCTGATTCACCACAAATTTGTACAAAACGTTGTATTAATGCCGATAATATTAAAAAACGGTCCTGATTAGGGGTTGTTATTGAATTCCTTCCTTGTCCCGGTCTGCGACCATGACTTCCAGTGTCTCTATATCTTTGTATAACTCGTGAAACGGTTGTATGGTATACATTAAATCGTCTACCAATTCTTCGGTAATTCCAGCCTTCCTCGAGCAATATTAATGCTTGAGCACATTCTTCGCCAGTAAGATTTCGTGTTTCACGTTGCATATTAATTAAAATAAAGGTTTTTACAAAAAAAAACGTAAGGGCTAACACTAAAAATACACTTCTATGAAATGCTTTTTGACACCTGTATTTAGCTAATGACAATTTACTGTAACTTATTGTTTTTCATAGCCTGCTACTCACTTTTATCATTATAAATTTTAATAAAAAACATGTTATGCTATAAAATTGATTTTCTCTTGTTATGGCTAAGATAATAGAGTAAATCAAAAAACAAAATGTTACAAAAAGATAAAGCTACAGTTTGATTTTAATTTTAAGTTGATATTGTTACTGTTGATCTCCACAGGGTGTTACAAATTTTATGAAAAAATCAGGTTATCATTGCAACACCCCGTATTTATACAAAAATAAGTTTGTATGCAAATACAGTAGTACACTAACTCTCTGGAAGTGTTAACCTGTCATTCAAAAAAAAATTCATTCAAATCGGACAAGCAGTTTAGACAAAAATTTACTTTAAACTTTTGGTTATTTTTTGGTTGTGCGTTAAATTCTTGGAGTAGTGTATAAAATTCCTGTATGGGCTTTGACCCATACAAAAATTATTCGTTGATTTTCATCGAGTTCTGCCAGATTTATTTTAATTTTTGTTATATATGGGTTATTATACTTTGAATTTATTTCTAAGTGCGATTTTAAACCATTTAGAACAGCAAAATATTGTTTTGAATTGTATATTCTATTGCTTTTAATATAGCTATAGATTCTGCACTGAAAATGGATGTGTGTTTTTCTAGTTGGTAACAGTGTTGTATCTGTTGGGGTATTACGAATGCGGCACCGGTCCCTTGATTATTTTTTGAAGCATCAGTGTACATTGGTGTGTTTTTTGATATGTACTTGTGATTTGTTTGACTACTGCAATGTTTAGAGGTGTAAATTCTGAATATTCCGGGATTATTATTGTCACACCGTGTAGAAGTTTCATGAGATCTGCAGAAATGCTGGTAGGATTGAAATCACTTGTTTCTATAAGCTTCACATAGAAGGGGTGAGCTTTTATGTTTCCAATATTTAGATGTCAGGTCATGCATGTTTAAAGCTGTTACCATAGTCATTAATGGGGAATTTTTAGTTTTACATTTTAAGATGTTTTTCTCTGCTAACATTGGTCTCCGTAATTCTAGGGGTGGTTCTAACGTTTCTGCTCGAAGTGGTTCGATGGGGGTTGATTTCATCGCTCCAATGCACAACCTCAAAGTTTTATTTTGTAAGGCATCCAGCTTCCGTAGCTCCTTCTTGCTTGCGCAGCCATATAATGTGCACCCATAGTCTATAATTTACCTTATGTATGCCTTGTAGAAAGTTAGAGCAATTTGAGGGTTTGCACCCCACCATGTTTTCATTATAGATTTGAGAAAGTTTAGTCCTTTACTTGCTTTTACTAGAATTTCCTCTATGTGTGTCTTAAATGTCAACTTTCTGTCTAGTGTAATACCAAGATATTTAAATTCGTTAACTAGAGGGATCTGAATATTTCCCAATGTTATTGTGGGGGTATTTAAGATGTTATGTCGAGTAAAGATCACACACTGTGATTTGTTAGGAGAAATATCCAATCCATCTTTCTCCAAACAATTGAAGAGTGGTGTTATAGCTGCATTAAACAAAGTTAAGCACTGTTCAAATCTTTTCGAATGTATGTAGATGGCAAAGTCGTCTGCATACTGGATAATATTAGCGCTGGGTGTAATCGTGTGAATGTTTATAGTATAAATATTGAATAGTAATGGTGCTAATACAGAGCCTTGTAGTAGGCCTCTGTTGGCTACTCGACTTTTTAACAGGGTTCCATTCTGTTGTCGAACTGTTAAGGATCTATTTACATACAGTTTGCAAATAATATTTGCTATTTCTACAGGTACCTGCAGATCGATTAATTTTCCGCGTAATATTTGCCATTCTACACAGTCATAAGCGGATTTTATATCGAGGAATAGTGTGATAAGATATTCGTCTTTTGCGAAACATGCTTGTGCTTCGGTAACAATATGTGCCGCTGCGTCATAAGTTCCGTAGTTTTTTTTATATCCATATTGAGTGGAAGGGAGGACATTTATATGATTTAACCACCATTCTAGACGATTTTTTACTATTCTTTCGTCGAAATTTTTTAAAAAACAAGGTAGTAACGATATGGGCCGATAAGAGTCAGCATCCTCTGGATTTTTGCCATGTTTTAAAATAGGTATGACTATAATATTTTTTCATTCAGTGATACTTTCGCCAGACAGCCAAATGTCGTTAAATATTTGTTTTAAAATTTGCTTGGCATTTAGAGGTAGATGGTGAAGCATGGGATATCGAATTTCATCGTAACCTGGAGATTTGTTTTTCCTATTTTGAAGTGCATAATCTATGTCCTTCAGGTTAATAGGTGTTGAAAAAATGAAATGATTATTTTTGGAATGTTTGAGTGTCTCTAGATTGTGGCTGATGTCATCGAGTGGCATAGGTGGTGCAATTTTATCAAGGAAGTCCACCTGCCATGCAGTACTGTCATTCGTCAGCGGCAGTCGTTCATAGCTTATTTTTTAATATGCTATGAACTGGCGAAAATCCGACATAATTTAACCGATAATAAAATGAAAATAATATACTTAAAATTGATATAACTTTGTTGTTTGTGTAACCCCTCAAAATATAAAGTAGTAGGAAGCTGAAATTTTGCACAGGAAATAGTGTTTATAAATAGAACATTTTCGTTGTCAACATTTTTTAATGGATTAATAGTATATTCTGTATCAAGAGTAGTATAAACAAAATTCTACACGAGTAGAAAGATTTGTTACCCGACCCGTAGAATTTTGAATCCCACCCGTGTTTTAGGCTTTACTTTTTCTATGACTATCAAATAAAAAACAAGACAGCATATATTGAATTTCTCCTTAATTTCTGGAGTAGTTGTGGTGAAATCATCACTGCTGTCAGTATCAAACACGAAAAAGGAATGAAGCCATGTAATAGCTATGATTTAAATACAATTATATACTTACTTTTTATGAAGTATTAATCAATTTCAGTTTTAAAAAATAGATGATTAAACAACTTTGACAACCGACATTTTTGACAGCTGACAATTGTTGCGAAATAGCGTTTTCAATTTTATTCTTAAAAAGTGCCACAAAATACACTTATGCTGCACTTCTGGCTCTAACAATTAATACTGTAATAAGTACGAATATGGAGAAGGAAAAGAAAGAAAAAATTAAAATGTCAGAAAAGTGATCTTCTGTAGTAATAAATCTAGAAACATGTAAATACATATTTCGAAGTCCAAACAAAAGCATGCGAGAAATCGACCTACTTTTTTTTAGTTTACTAGACCACGAATAACCAAAATAGTTTAGAAGATTTAAAACGTGGTTCTTCCAGACGGACAGACGTTAATCGTTCGCGAAGGTGTCGAGGAGTCCGACACAAATGTAGATCCTAGTGCCGGGTCCACATCAGTAGATATGTACGTAGTTCATCAGGATATTTATTGATGTGGAGGGGGTGAAGTACCAACCCGGCGCGTCTCCAAGTGGCGGATAGGAGAAGGGCCTCTGATTGATTTTATATGAGGAGGAGGTCTGCGGGGAAATATCTGGGGGCTCGTTGTTTTTAAAAGCTCAACTGGCAGCCCTCGAATACCCTGCCGCGGACCAACTTTACCTGTCCCAGCTGTAGTATCGTGGCTAAGGGATTGCACACAGGGTTATGATGCCGGGTGAAATTTCAAGCTTACCTCGAAATCACCTGTTATACCAATGTCTCCTGGCTGTCTGTGGTCAAGTCTCGCGGGCCAATGGGATGAGGGAGGGGTCTTGGCTTTACTGCCCGGACCAATAGGAGACAACCTCATTGAAAACCTAAAGTCAAGGTGGGAAACCAGGCCGAAGAATACGTGGCTATATAGAAGAATAGTCCTTACCGGTTTCGACCTTGGAGCACCGGGTGGAACTCTATTGTATTGAACTCCTTACCTCTGCATGTTGGGCTCTGCAGCGGTGGACCGTACTGACCCTAGCTTCTCGTGGGACCATTTATGGACAGAGAAAGTAAAACTTCCACCGGAAAAGTAGTGGAGAAATCCTCCACCTCTTCATCCGGGCACCTCGTAGAGGGAAAAAAGGCCAAACGGCACAAAGGTCGTATGCCGTTCGACCTCACAAAACCAGAAGAATCGGGCGCCATAGACGACCCACTGAGAAAAGGCCTCAGTGGAGTTAACCAGCAACAAGCACCGAAATAGCACCAAAAAATCCCGCAAGGAAGATTGGGACATTGCTATGAAAATATTTACCAGACAATGGTTGGAATGGACAATAAGTACCTTTCAACCATATAAATCACCAGGAGTGGATGGAATATTTCCAGCACTCCTGCTGAAAATTACAAGAAGCAGTCTAGCAGTGGGTCTAATACCTAGAAAATAGAGAAGGGCAAGGGTAACCTTCATATCAAAAATAGGGAAAAAAGATGGAACTGATCCCCGATCTTTTAGACCCATCTGCCTAACATCGTTTCTACTCAAATCGATGGAGAAAGTAGTGGATAACTACATTAGAACAGAGAATCTGGAGAATATACGACTTCATAAATGTCAGCATGCCCACAGAACGGGTCGATCAACTGAGACAGCTCTGTATAAGCTGACCGAAGTTTTCCACAGAACTCTGAACAACAAAGAAATCGCAATGTGCGCATTCCTGGATATATCTGGGGTCTTTGACAACACAACTCATGTGTCTGTCAAAGAAGCACTAAAAAGGAGAGGAGTGAATGAAACCATTTTAAAATGGATGTACGAGTTCTTGACAACGAGGATAGCTGAGACACAGGTGGGGAATCAAACCACCTCAGTTAAAGCCACTCGGGGAACACCTCAAGGGGGAGTGATATCTCCCATTCTATGGAGCCTCGTAGTAGATGAGTTGCTCTACGGGCTAACGGAGATTAGCTTCGAATGTATGGGCTACGCCGATGACATTGTTTTAATAGTCAGAGGCAAGTTCGAGAGCACCTTGTATGATTTATTACAAAAGGGCCTCAGAATCATTGAGCAATGGTGCTTTGCAGTGGAGCTAAACATTAACCCAAGCAAGACCATAGTAATTCCATTTACCCGGAAAAGAACACTTCCAGCCATGAAACCCATATCCTTAAACGGGGAAATCATAGAATGGAAATCAGAGGTTAAATATCTAGGGATAACCCTAGACAGTAAGCTTATGTGGAATAAGCATGTTGAAATAACTGCTAGTAAAGTAATAAGAGCTTTGATGGCGTGCAGAAATCTAGCTGGTAAGAGGTGGGGCTGTAACCCAAAAATACTGCGATGGATGTACGCCATGATTGTGAGACCAGCAATTACGTATGGGGCAATAGATTGGCACACAAAAGCAAGTCAGTACAGCACGAGGAAGACCCTCGACAAAGTTCAAGGGCTTGCCTGCGTGTGCGTCAGTGTAGCTATGAGAACGTGTCCAACTAGGGCACTTGAGATCATTACAGATCTCACACCTCTACATCTGGTGATAGAAAGATCTGCCCAAGAGGCAATTCTTAGAATATCTAAGGAAGGTTCAGGCAATGAGAGTATTAAAAATCAGGGAGCTTGGTCCTCTCTGACAAGATACATCTCATTAGCGAATCTTTCCCAGTGACGAAATGATCAGGAAAGTAAGCATCGAAAAGAATTTCACCACGAAGCTAAATACGAGGAGAGACTGGGAAAGGGAATACACAACCCAAACTCTCTAAGAAAACACCATTAGATGGTATACGGATGGTTCAAAAATCACCATTGGAGCAGGCACTGGAGTATTTGGGCCTGGCACTAGATACTCATTATCGTTAGGCTCCTTCCCGAGGGTCTTTCAGGCAGAAATACTTGCGATCGAAAGATGCGTGGAAATGAAACTACCAGAAATGTGACATATCGATCCATTCTGATAGTCAAGCAGCTATCAAAGCATTGAGCTCCCATGTCATTGACTCAAAGTTGACATGGGAGTGCCGAAGAAAACTTGATAAATTAGGCAAAAATAACAGAGTCTCTTTAGTCTGGGTTCCTGGCCACTCGAGAATCACGGGAAATGAAGAGGACAATACACTTGCCAGGAAAGGAGCACAAATGCCCTTTATTGGCCCGGAGCCTTTCTGTGGTGTAGCAAAATGCTCCTACAAGAAAGAGTTTCGGAAGAAAGAGGAAACCGAAAGAGAAGCACTCTGGCGGTGCGTTCCCGGGTTGGAACATTCCAAAAAGTTCCTGTGAAACTTTGATACTGCTAGATCCAAAAAATATTTGGACCTCAGTAAAGATAAGCTACATCTCCTCACGGGCTTTCTTACAGGACACTGCCGCCTTAGGAAGCACTTAATGAGAATAGGCCTAGCAGAGACTGACGAGTGTAGATTCTGTGGGGAGGAGGATGAAACTCCGGATCACCTAGAAATGCTTCGGACAAGAAACTTGTAAGAGTGAGGACCTAACCTCGTTGAAGCCGTTCCAAATACTAGAGTTCATTAGAACCATGGAACTGGAAGGCGAGCTGTAGTAGTCGCGAGAATAGCTCTGATAGGGGGGGCACAATAAACCTTTGGTTTCAGTGCACTGTAATCCCGTTAAAATCTAATCTAATCTTTTATCAGCTAATAATTTGATTAACACTAGCATTACAAATCACTAAAATGCATCACACTGATATTTAGATGTTACTTTAAAGTCCCAGCTGCACAAGAAAACTTCGAAATACTATATCACACGACTTGATTACGTTTATTAACGGAAAATTTGCGGTTGATAATTATATGAAAAAATCATTACAATTTAAGTTTTATATAATAAAGAAAACGAAAACAAATCATACAGTTAAATTTTCCAATTCGTTAATCAAGTCCGCTTCTCCTTTGATTTTCTCTAGTTGATTAATCTCTAACGCTTTACCTTGAGCCTGTTGAGTTTTAAGTTTTTCTATAGCGTCGAGTTTCTGAAAATATTTATAAATGTTTATATTAATACCTTTATTTATTTACAGATAATGTTACCCGTTTGATAGCCTTCAATTTTTTATCTACTTCGGGATCGCCCGTAAGATTCACCTGAACGTTACTGACAACTGCCGGTCCTTCTTGTTCGTCTTCTTCATTCCCTCCTTTCATCGACTTTTTAGCTTTTCTCGCTTCTCTTTTCTTTTTCTGTTTTAAAGCAGCTTTTGATGGAGCAGCGGAACCTTTGCCTACAAAAATCATCAAACTGTTGTTCAATATATTATTTCATAGTAATTTCGTTCCTAAATATTCGAAATTTACCTGGTTTATGAGCGTCTTCTTCATCGTATAAATTGAACCTGACTTCAGGACGGTTCCTTGCAGAAGGAGGCCTATATACCTGTGTCGAAGCTTGAGGTTGACTTGGAGCTATACCTTCGACTTTTTTTTCGGAAATAACGGGATCTCTGAAAACTCCTTTTGGGAAACTCTTGAAAACAAAATTCAAATAAATTGACTTTACGTATTAGACAATATTTAGAAATAAAACTACTTGAAAAATTTAGTATATTGTAATGTTTTTCCATATACTACATCCAAAAACTCTTAAGTACTTTTTGTTAGAAACGTACAGGGTGGGCTAGATAAAAATTCAGAAATTATTACTGAAGTATTAAAGTGGCCAAAAGAAGTTCCAGATTTCCAAGATGGTCGCCAGGGGGCTGATACAGGGTGTTTAATTGGAAAAGGGCCTAACTTTAACTGTAGATGAGAATCACTTTGGTGCTTCCAAAAACCTATATTTAATGTGTCTTCTGCACTTTATAACCTAGATACAGTGTGTTTTAAAATTTTATCCTATTTCTTTCGAACCACATAACTTCCGAGTTACCCTGTATATTATTTTGAAATTTGGTACACGTAATAACCATTACCAAGAAACTCAAATTGCCCCATTCTGCACTACACACTTTCTTGCCCTTTTTGTAATATTGCGAACGGACGTTCTGATCACATCTGGATTATTTCTGATTTCTCTGCAGGCATTCTCTATTCTTCGAAGAAGTTCTTCTCTGCTATTGATGTCAGTAGCATATACTTTTGATTTTAGATATCCTCAAATATGGTAATCCACAGGATTGAAGTCAGATGACCTTGAAGGCCAGTTATTGGGACCACCTCTGCCTATCCATGAATTAGGAAAATTTTCCTTTAAAAAATTTCTTACTATGACTCTGTAATGCACCGAAGCACCGTCATGCTGATAATACATTCCTGCTACATTTACGTCTGCATCATTTAATAGCACTGGTAAAATATTCTGCAGAAAATCCAAATAGACTTCGCCAGTCAGTCTATGTGGAAAGATGTGTGGTCCTATTAATTTATTATCAATGACACAGCACCAAACGTTAACAGAAAATTTGCTTTGTGAATTTTCTTCTGCCCAAATGTGCGAGTTCCATAAATTATAAACGCCGTCTCTTGTAAATTGAGCTTCATCCATGAATAGAATGGCCTAATGGTTGAAAGCGCTTAGCTGGAATTTTAATAAAATGACACACTCAGTACTCGTCTTTTTATTAAATCAATTTATATCTAGTGTGTACACCATACTTAGACAATTCCATTCTAAAATGTACCCATTGAAAAAATAATAATCTGGGTTTTATTTTATGTTATAGCTATTCCCTCCACCAGCTATGGGATGGAAGGTATTGACCCCTTGCCGATTTTCATATATAGCCCATGGTATGACAATTTATGGGAAATGAAAGTGAGTATTAATTTTTGTTGAGGCATTACGTCTAAGTATTTGGTCTACCAGTAACCAAAAATCTAAAATATCTAATAAGGACAAAAAATAAAAAAACAATAAATCAAAAAATAGTTAAAAACCACAAAAAAATCAAGAATTCCTAAAAAAATCGAAAACTCCAAAAAGAGGAATTCAAAAAAACCAAAAAAATTTAAACATTCAAACATTTTTTGATATTTTTTTGGCTTAGTACAAAAACATGTGTAAACTTATTATTGCAATAGTACGCATTTTGTTTTCTTTTGTTGATATAAATTTTCAAACATATTTGTTATTTATTGTTGTTATTTTGTGTGTTTACTTCTAGAAGCTCAACCAGAAACGAGAAAGGACTTCCACGAGACGGTGGGATTTTTAAGAGCCTTTAAGAAACATTTTAACAATCATAGACTGCCAGGAGCTGCAGAGTAACTTAAACTGCCTTATGCAATGGTTTCATAAGAACAGAATGCCTTTAAATGTAGAAGTATACAAATATGCAATATATTAGGTTTAAGCATCTTGCATTAAATCTCCTGTTTGTCAGCAAAATGACAAAAAAAGGTTACATAGTTGTATTTGATAGGTTTGAATGTAATGTTTATAATGTAAATAATTTTAATGTTTAAAGAAATGTAGAACTTAATGGGAAATTATGCAATGGCTTATATATGTTTAATCAAGGTATTACGGAACCAATTAAAGCATTATCAGCAGGTATTTCAGAGCATGAATTATGGCACAAACGATTAGGCCATCTTAACAGGAGATCTATGAAAGAGTTACGGAATGGTTTAGTTAGTGGAGTACATTTCACTGAAGAAAATCATCAACCATGTGTAGTATGTCTGCAAGAAACAGTGGGCAAGTTTTCAAGGCAAAAGACCAAACAAGCCACAGACTTGCTAGAATTGGTACATACAGATCTGTTAGGACCTATGGAAGAATCATCATGGGGAGGTGTAAGGTACTGTCTTACTTTTATAGACGATTTTAGTAGGAAGGAAACTGGTTACATGCTCAAAGAAAAATCTGAAACATTTAGTAAATTTCAAGAATACAAAGCGTGGGCAGAAAATCAAACAGGTAAAAGAATTGAATGTTTGCGAAGTGATAATGGAACAGAGCATGCGAACAAGAATTTTGAGACATTCCTAAGAAATATGGAATTCGTCATCAGGCTTCTTGTCCATACACTCCTCAGCAAAATGGTGTTGCTGAGAGGCTGAGAGGATGAATAGATGTTTAGTAGAAAAGACCAGATGTTTATTCTTTGAGGCTAACTTAGGTAAGAAGTATTGGGCTGAGGCAATGAACATGGCTATTTACCTAAAAAATAGGGTTCCTACAGCAGCTGTAAAAGATTGTGTACCTGAAGAAAGGTGGACAGGAAAGAAAATTGATCTGTCGCATCTTAAAATTTTTGGTAGCATAGCTTAGGTTCATATCCCGAATCAAAAGAGGAGAAAACTTGATCCTAAGTCTGCAAACTACATATTGGTAGCGTACTGTGAAGATTTAAAAGGATATCGCCTACTAAATGTTGCAAATCCAACAAAAATTGTTAAATCTAAAGATGTTGTTTTTCTAGAAAATATAAAGACAAATATAAGTTAAAAAAGTATAGATCAAGAAGAAAATTTAATAAGTAATGAAGAAGAAAAACAAAGTTGGATATTTAATAAAAATATTAAAACATAAGAAAGTATAGATCAAGAAAATGTCTTGATAGAAAGTGGAATTTCAGAAGAATGACTCAAGGTGAATCTTCAAGCCAAGAAGATCAAATTGAGGAAAGAAGATATAATTTAAGACCACGAAAGCCAAAAGATTCTGAAAATAATGAGTTTCTTTTTAATGTTTTAGTAGATGCTAATTCAGATACACAAGATTTAAATGATGCTTTGTCAAGATCTGACGAAGAACATTGGAAATCAGCAATGAAGTAAGAATTAGACGTAATGAGAGATAATGGAACATGGGAACTAATAGATCGTCCACAAGGAAAAAAACGTTGTAAAAAGTAATTGGGATTTTAAAATCAAAACGGGTACAGATGGATCTATTCAAATATATAAGGCTAGACTGGTAGCAAAAGGGTTCTCTCAGAAATATGGAGAAGACTATTTCGAAACTTTTGCACCAGTTGTAAGATTGCCTTCAATTCATTTACTTTTTGGGCTCGCTGTGGAATTAAATCTGGAGACCACTAATGTGGTTGTTAAATTTTATATGTGCTTTTTATGAATATGTGTTGAATATTTTTAGGTTACTAGTGAGATTGTAATGTGATTTGTTAACCTTTTCTATTTCTATTTTTAATGTGTCTAAACAAATGTTGTTTATTGTTTTCAGTATACGTAGTAACATAAAGACCAATACATTCTTCTCTTATCTGGCCTACCCTGTACATCTAATTTGTGATTTAATTGTTCATTTATTCAAAAGATCATAAATGTAAATCATAGCCATACCTTCCAAGTTACATCATATAATTCTTCTGGTTCCTTGCAAGGTCTCTCGAAGAGTAGGACTCCAGTGTAATGCCATATTTTATATCCATTTCCAATTCTAAGCCTTGGCGCAGTAGTTGCGGTTAAGAAATGTTCTCCATCTGCAGCCCATTGAAGAAGGGTTGTATCGGGCGCATCACATTCACTGATCTTCTTCCAATTTGCAGTGTCCCATACTTCGATATGTCCTCTCAAATTTCCAAATCCTCCCACAAGTAAGATGTTACCTTGAGGATTATAGAAAATCGAGTTTTTAGGTCCGGTTCCTAATTCAAATATGGGTTCACATTTTAGATTGAACACAGTGGCTTTGGCGGGCATGAAACCATAAACCACACAAAATTCATTACTTTTCGGAGACCATTGTACGTTGTATATTGAGCCTTCTTTGCCTACAATTTCAGTAGCATAAAAATATACAAATTGAAACAACAATTCACTCAGTACTTACTCAAATTAATTATCGAGGTTTCACCGTTTAAACCAACAAAATGTAACCCCTGCTTTCCATAATAAGAACCTCCAGTTTTATCAACTTCTGTAGATGTTAATAACAATGCACTATTTCCCTTTGCGTTCCAAATGAATTCGACTTTATCGGCTTGAAAGAAGCTCTTATTTGCAATCGTTTGATTCGATTCAAAATTAGGATATTTGAATAATCTTGAAAGAAATTAAATATTTAAAAATTCGATGTTTATCTTTTACTGCAAAAAAAACATTTACCTTGCGAAAGACGGTTGTCCTGGACTTCCTAAAGTATGACAAATAAGAAAATATACACCTACATTTGGTGACATTTTATAAGATGTAACTTTGTAACTTTTTATTCTCGCTACTATTCTTTCAAAGTTAACGTCTTCATAAAATACAACATCGTTGTTAACCATTCTTGAAAATAACTTTTCATCAAGACTCCATTGAGGCTCCCTTAAGAAACAATACAAAATTACCAAAAGTTTACCAATATATTTGAATTCGTTATCTTACCAATTCATCTGTTTTTTATGAACAAATGTTTTAATAAGTTGTCCGGTTTCAGTTTTGTATATTTTCAAATTCGGACATCCTTCGGGTTGAGCACTGTTTACAGTAAAAGGTTCCCAGCTCATTAGGAAAGTTCCTTTCGGAGAAAAAGCCAAATGATAGGTTTTAACATTTTCTACAGTAGCTAACGTTTTCCAGTTATCAGTTGCAATAATTTGTAATCTAAAATATAATATAGAAGTAAAATAATATACCTATTTTATTAACTTACGTTTGACCATTTACGTAAGCAAAAAATTTCCCATCTGGATCGAAAAGCATGGTACGACATGATTTACTTTGAACTGCAGAAAACTCTTGTAAGTTATCAAACGTTGGTGGTCCGTGGTATACATTAATTCCAGATGAACTGCGAACTAAAACAGCTTTCATTAGTATAGACGAACTTTTTCAAAAATTCTCTTTTGTTACTTGATATAGGAATTGCCATTTTGTATAGGTTACGTTCAAAGCACGTGTTTAAATAGTATCAAATGATATATAATTGTAGTTTAAAACTGATCCATTTCAAACTTTGAAAAATTAAATTAAAATAGAATATATGAAATTACGCAATTACATCTTTCTAAATTTCATTTATGCAGAATTAACTGCCATCTTAACTTTTATTTTCATAAATAAAAGATTTATGTTGACATTTGGATAGCAGATTCACCAACTCTCAAAAATATTTATCCCTAAAGCTAAAGTCAAAAGCCCCTAAAATGGCCCCACTTACTTAAGGGTCATTTACACGGGTATAACTGCGGGTAGAGTCAGTAGCAAGTAAAGCGCAATCTACTGTTCGCTCTACCGTTTCAGCCGTGGAACTAATCACACAACACAAAGTATAATATCAACAATATTATGGTGTGGTGTTAATTGAAAAATGAATTCAAGAAAAAGACAGTTGATTCAAAATTGTTTGGCTACAGTTACAAATGAACAGAAGTGACTGAATCTATCGATGAGGAAGCAAATAAGTGAGTGGGTGAGAGGGAGACTTAAAAGAAAGAATACACACGGAGCATGCGCTCTACTGCTTAGAATGTGTTGAAATATAAGGGGTGTATTCCGTAATCTCACCAGTACTCTGGTCAGTGGTTGTGACGTCATGAATCCGATGCCATATTGCACTGGTGAGAAAAGTATGACGTGAACTATTTTGGCAGTTGTGTCAATTATTTGAAGCAAACGCGACTCGGGTTACACGAGAACCACAGAACACCCTGACGAGAACTATTTTCAATACGCTGTCTGTAGGACACGCTAACTTGTAGTTAACCTAGTCTCACACTTGACCGTATTGTTCACAAGTCAACAGAGAACATCTTCATCATTATCAGAATTTGATAATAATTCTTCCAATTCTGCATCAGTTAACGGTTTATTTCTATTTTTACACTTTTTATGCCGTTTTGGCTGCGAAGGACCTGCTTCAGAGTCAGACATTTTATAATTACTGCCAGAGTCAACTAAACTACAATAACTCAAAACCTCGCGCCGGCTAAAGTAAGGCAATTCTATCCTTTCTGCATGTGCTACGCCGAATTACAACAGCTATAGATTCGTGCTAAGAGGTTACCCTAACAGGTTAACCGAATTATTGCACTGGACGCTTATGAGCGCCGTTAGGACACATTAGAGAGATATTGCTTGGTAAAAAATGCTTTGCGGTAATTACGCTTGCGGTATTTTGACGTTTATTGAATGCGCGATTCACTTCTTTACGTCTCTAACGCAAATAACGTTAACGCTTCGTGTAATTTACGGTTACGTACCGTAGTGCGTTATTGTAAATACCGCACATAATTGTCCTGCGCAGTTCTCAAAACAAAACGCCTCGGTTTTCTAATGTTAGGTTTATGTTTATCATCGCGTTTAGATGATGTTTAGTATGTGTTGTGGTTTGTGTTATACAACTCTTTTTAAAAGTATGCAAAGTCCAGTAACTCCTAAAAGTACCAATAAAATACTTTCCCTTTTAAACATAAAATTGTTTTTTACATTATCTTCTTGCATATTATCTATTCTATTTGGTTTTGCTCCACTCCTTTTATATTATGCAAAATCGCATATTCAATAGCATTTTCACTAGCTTCAGCTAAGAATTTAATCCATTCTTAATTACATTTCATTTTATCAAGTATGCAAATAGTAAGTTTATTTGGTTTTTGGTTTTTACTTTAAAAATTATAAGTACTCAAAAAAGACAGGTTATGTTACTTCCTTCATAACGCAGCGCTACGTTATTAAATAACAGTGATGGCAATAGCTCTTATTTCCAAATCAATTTTAGGTAGAGTGTTATTAAAATAGCGCAACATAAATACCGCACAGTATGCGGTATTGTAATTGGCAATATCTCTAGTGAAGAATAACTAGGACGCGTATGCGCACCGATAACAGTAAACCTGTCAAACGCTAAACACACAAAAAAACAAAGAAAGTTTACTTTGCATACTACACAAATAAAACCGGTATAAGTCTATAAGTAAAAATCAAAATTGGCAAGATTTTAGCGTGTTCCCAGAAAAACATTAATCCGTGCATGCTAAAAAGTGACGTTTCACGTATGCACAATTTTTAGATTTCCGTACAAGTTAGCGTGTACCTAGATACGGCGTTTTAAACTCGATTTATGGCGTCAAAGCACTGGCCAACATTTACGAAACAAGTCACCAGTATGGTGTCAATTCATGACGTCACAACCACTGGCCAGCGTACTGGTATGAATTACGGAATACAGGCAAGATGTGTTTGAGGATTACTCCAGTAAAATTTGAAGAACTTCTGAATATGATGAATGACAAAATCGAACGGCAAGACACATTAATGAGGGATGCAATAATACCACGAGTGAATCTTGAAGTTACGTTGAATTTTGTAACTGCAAGGAACAGCTATCGAAGACTTTCTCATTTTTTTTTTGGGGATCAAGACCTGTAATTTCAAAGTTAGTCATGTCTCCGCAATACTGAAGGAGTCAATGAAAGTTTAATCTTTGGTGAATTTCATTTTAACTATTACTTTTCCGCCCAACCTATCTAATATGCGAGAAAAGTATTGGTTTACCCCAAAAAAGTTGGAATTTTGAAATTTTTTTTTGATTTATTTTCACATTTTCCATCAACAATAACACGAAAAAACGGGTTTTAGAAAAAAAATCCTGTGTGTATATCGTCGTTGTCGTTGGCCACTTTTCCTTACATGTCTTGTTAGCAAGATACAGCCTCCGGAGTGCAATAAGTCACCAATACAACAGGTGCTACAGTACTTTAAGTACGATATTTTTGTCATTTTTGGAGAAGTTTCAGTTTGTTAGCACGATACAGCCTCCGGAGTATATACAAGTGACCAATTTTATGATTGGATATTATTCAGAGCGTCTCAAAGATTAACCCTATTGATATTGTAATGTTTTTGTTATTTATTTAAACAATAAACGGGTGGGATAAATTTTAAACACACGGTATGGCTACTTACTAATTTATTTAAACACTAACTCACTAACACTTAATTTATATATACTTAACTAATCACTTAAATCTAATTTATATGCACACAAACTTGATTATATTAGCACTTTACTGTTCGGTGTATTTCTGTTTATTTCTCGAGATCACTTTATCCACTCCCTCATCCGCTGATCGGTCCTTTATATGTATATATATATATATATATATATATATATATATATATATATATATATATATATATATATATTAGCCTTTTCTTACTAGAGAATTCTACTCAAAACAATTGGATTTCTGGAATTTTCTAGATAAGACTGGTCACAAAAACCAGTTCTAGATAAGATAGTCACAAATCGTAAACAATCCCTGCGCGTCCACCATAATTTTAACTTTTATACCTGGCTTAGACAGAGTCGGTTTCAGGGACTATACCAGTGTGCTGTTTCCTCCTCCTTAAATGGAAGTTCCTCCTGGAACTTTTGTGTAGCCGAGACTGGATGTTTGAATCGGCAACTGGCCCCATTTCTACACTTTCCGATTTTATGGAAATAGCAGGGCACCGTCTTCATCGGATACTGATAACGGGGGTTGTAGCTGCAAATTAATATCTGGACACCGGTATCTTGAAAGATAATCTCTACCATGTTCCTGATGATTCGCCAATCCAACTGGTTACTCGCTATCTTAGGCATAGCCAGTTTCTTCACGTTGGATTCCAACACATGGTCTCGGAGGTTTCGAAGTGCTTCCCACACATCGCGGTAGGTAGATCGATCTTGGAATTCATTTTTAGTTACCACGTAGAAGACGTACCGCGAATTATGTTTCAGTTTCAGTGTCTTGCCAGGGGCTGGAATCTGGTCTTCAAGTTTTTCTAATTGCCCGAACTTCTTTCGAAAGACGGTTGCCAACCCTCGTGCGTTCTTGATACGGGCGGAGATGTTGAATGCCAGTGAATAATCTTCCGGGAGAGTGAACAAATCTTGTTGTTGTTCCGAAGTGATTCCATATCTAGCTTTCCCGGTACCTCCATACGCGCCCATAAATTCATTGAAGGTGGGGTCAGACACATCTCGAATAAGGTTTACTCCTTCCTCTATGTCATGGTCTCCTTCGAATGGCGCTAGTCGGTTTTGGTGAACTACTTTTGGTTTTCCGTTGGGGATCTTGCTTATGCGATATAAAACGTCATTGATCCTTTTCTTGATTAAGTATGGACCTTCCCAGGATTTTTGTAATTTTGGAGAAAATCCTTTTCTCCTCGTTGGGTTGTGTAACCATACTTTGTCCCCTTCTTTAAAACCGCCTTCTGTGGCCTGCGTGTCGTACCGACTTTTCATTCTGTCGCTGGCAACTTGAAGATTTGTTCGAACTAATTCATGAATATCGTCCAGCCTTCTTCTCAATTGGATCACGTAGTCTTCGCCTGCTAGATCTTCTCCAGGCCGACAGCCAAATTCCAGGTCACAAGGAAGCCTCATTTCACGTCCAAACAGGATTTTCGCAGGTGTTTCACCCGTGGACTCTTTGACGGCAGATCGATAAGCCAATGCGAATAAGGAGAGATACTGGTCCCAATCTCTCTGATGGCTGGATACTACTTTGGACAGGTATTTTCCAATAGTCCTGTTCATTCTCTCGACCATTCCATCTGACTGTGGATGTAAAGCTGTTGTCCTGGTCTTCTTCATTCCCAGCCTGTCGCAAATCTCCTGGAATAGATGGCTTTCAAAATTTCTCCCCTGGTCACTGTGGACTTCCAAAGGTACTCCATATCGGCTGATAAATTCCTTCACCAATACATCCGCGACAGTTGTGGCCTCTTGGTTGGGAATAGCGTAAATTTATACCCATTTTGTGAAATAATCCATTACACCCAGTATGTACTTGCTACCATTTTCTGTCGTCGGAAATGGTCCAGCGATATCTAAAGCAATCCTTTCGAAAGGGCTTCCAACATTGTACTGTTTCATGGGTGCCTTTCTCTTGCAATGTGGTCCATTACTTGTAGCACAAGTCGTACATTTCTTACACCAGTCCTTCACATCGTCGGAGCTGTTCATCCAATAAAACCTTTCACGGACTCGCTGAAGGGTTTTCTTCACTCCCAGATGACCTCCCGATGGACTGTTGTGTAACTTCTTCAGTACCTCAGCTACTCTTGTTCTCGGTATAACTAGCTGTCTCCTCATCTCGGAAACATCATCGTTTTCAAGGACTCTTTTTAACAGCCCTTCTTCCAGGACAAGGGAGTCCCACTGAGCCCAATATGCCTTGAGTGTCGGTGAAAATCTTGGCACTTCTTGCCAGGTAGGTCGCCGATTTTCTTCCTTCCTTTGCCGGATCATCTTCAGGTGAGGATCATTCTCCTGATCTTCTCTGATCCTGGTGGGTGACTATTTCACACTTCCGGCATTTGATCTTCTTCGGCCTCTTGTCTGCCATACCTTTCAACAAGTTGACGATCTGATCAAGTTTGTCATCGTTATCTTCTTCCTGCATGGTTCTACCTTTGTTGTACCCCGAGCTTTTCTTGGCTGCTTTGCATTTAAGCGGTTCTTGGTTTACAGGAGTCGTAGGACGCTTACACGAACTGCGTGTATGCTCTAGCTCGCCACAATTACAGCACCTGATTTTCTTCGGCTTCTTGTCTACCATACCTTTCAACAAGTTGACGATCTGGTCAAGTCTGTCATCGTCACCTTCTTCCTGTATGGTCCTATCTTTGTTGTATCCCGAAGCTATCGTGGCTGCTTCATATTCAAGAGCAGCAGTCAATGCATCGGCCAATGTTTTAGGATGGGCTAATCGAAGCGTCTTCTCCATATCGTGGTCACACAAGCCGTCAATAAAGGCCTGGATGCCTAAACATTCCATCATGTTCTCTGGTGCTGATGGATAAGCAAATCGAACTAGTCGGGCAATATCCATTTCATACTCTCGAAGGGGTTCGTCACGTTTCCGCCTTCGGTTCTTCAGCTGGAATCTGTACAAATGTTCGTGACCATATCGCATGTCCAACCTCTTCTTCAGCTGCTTGAAGTCTTCCGTTTCTTCCAAAGGTATCGTCTGGAGTACATCTAAGGCATCTCCACGAAGCGCGATGGTTAAGTTCACTGCCTTCTCTCTATCGGACCAATTATTCACTCTAGCGGCTGCCTCAAATTGTTTCACATAATTGGTCCACGACATTTTTCCATCGAACATTGGGGCCTTGGCTCGGGTAAAACTGCCAATGTCTTCAAACTTGGATACTGTTTCTGGCTTGCAAGGTTTCGTTTGCTCGGTCTTCTTTTCTTCCTCTGGCGTGCCTCGCGTTCTTGAATCGGCAATCTTTTCCTCCTACTCCTTGATTTTCTCGTCTATCGTTGTAATCTTATTCTCGATTTTCTCGTCCATCGTTGACATTTTATTCTCGATTTCAGATTTTAGAGACGAAATTTCATTTTCAACGTCAGCGGCAATGTCGTTTTTCATTAATAAGATATCGGCAGATATATCGTTCTTCAAAGTAGAAATCTTCTCGTCCATATTAACAGAAATGTCGATCTTCATAGCAGAAATATCGTTCTTTATAGCCGAAATATCGCTTTTCACATTCGTAGAAATCTTTTCTTCCATGCCAGAAATATCGTTCTTCATAGCAGAAATCTTCTCGTCCATGTTAGCAGAAATATTAGCAGAAATGTCGATCTTCATAGCAGAAATCTTCTCGTCCATGTTCTCTTCCATGGCAGAAATCTTCTCGTCCATGTTAACAGAAATGTCGATCTTCATAGCAGAAATATCCTTCTTTATAGCCGAAATATCGCTTTTCAGATTCGTAGAAATCTTCTCTTTCATGCCAGAAATATCGTTCTTCATAGCAGAAATCTTCTCGTCCATGTTAGCAGAAATATTAGCAGAAATGTCGATCTTCATAGCAGAAATCTTCTCGTCCATGTTCTCTTCCATGGCAGAAATCTTCTCGTCCATGTTAGCAGAAATATTAGCAGAAATTGACGAGATTAAGGTGGAAGCCTCGTCATTAAATAAAACTGTTTCTGGATCAAAGCCGTCATTTTCCAGTGCTACTTTAAGTCTTTCTACTAATTCACTTTTCTTACCGGACGTTTCCAACTCACGATTTTCCAATTCTGCTCTTAATTCCGTGACTTTCAGATCCCTTAATCTCTTGGCCATTTTTACGTAGCAATTTATTTATATTACCCCACACCTGAGACCAATGTAATGTTTTTGTTATTTATTTAAACAATAAACGGGTGGGATAAATTTTAAACACACGGTATGGCTACTTACTAATTTATTTAAACACTAACTCACTAACACTTAATTTATATATACTTAACTAATCACTTAAATCTAATTTATATGCACACAAACTTGATTATATTAGCACTTTACTGTTCGGTGTATTTCTGTTTATTTCTCGAGATCACTTTATCAACTCCCTCATCCGCTGATCGGTCCTATATATATGTATATATATATATATATATATATATATATATATATATATATATATATATATTAATGCCTTTTTTTACTAGAGAACTCTACTGAAAACAATTGGATTTCTGGCATTTTCTAGATAAGACTGGTCACAAAAACCAGTTCTAGATAAGATAGTCACAATCGTAAACAATCCCTGCACGTCCACCATAATTTTAAATTACATACCTGGCTTAGACAGAGTCGGATTTAGGGACTATACCAGTGTGCTATTTCGTAACCATATTGAGCTCACTAAAACTAGTACAACGGTTGCTATGGTACTTGAAGTACCAAATTTTTGTCATTTTTGGAGAATTTTCATTTTGTTAGCACGATACCGCCTCCAGAGAGTATACGATTGATCAATTTTATGATTAAATATTGATCAAGGTGTCTCACAGATGTACCCTATTGATTTTCAGTTGACTAGAGCGAGTACAGGGGGTCCTATAAATCCAGATATACTAAATTTTTGGTTATTTTTGGAGAAATTTCGGTTTGTTAGCACGATGAAGTGTATACAAGTAACAATTTTATGATAGAATATTGTTCAGGGCCACAGATGCGGAAAGTTAGTTTTAATCTTTAAAACCGTTTATTTTATTTAAACAATGCACCTCTTAGTTTCAGTCGGAATGACAGCGTCCTCACTATCCCACTCTACTCAGTGCATTCCATGGGTAGAATACGTAAGCAAGTGGATATTTTGACGGTGGTGGTAGTAAAGTTATTTTGCCATGTGCTGCTGATGACTCTACTCTACCACCTACTACATACTCTACTTAGTGAGACGTTTATACGAGTACAGTTACTCTATTCTATGAATCACTTGCCTCATTACTCTATCCGGGAAAAGGTACCTTTAAAAATCCCCCTAAAAAGATAATATTCTGGGAAGTAATAAATAAATAATATGTTGTGATATTTTTTTATACTCTTTATTCATAAATTAAGAAGCATTAAATCAATATTTCGCAACTAGTGCGAAATAGATAACTTTGTGCGTTGGTTTAAAGTATGAAATGATACGTTTTTCATGCAGGTCATCGGAAAAATATTTTCCATAAGGGCTGGCAATCCATTTTGTTTCCCTATAGGCGTACTCACTACACGTTAAACAAAAGTTCAAAACTGTCAACCTGCGCACTGCTGGCTTTGTTAATAACAAACGTACAGTTACCAGAATTATCACTAGATTCAGCAGTGTGGCCGAAACTATCTTGACTTATTATTAAAGTAGTACTTAACTAACAATGATGCAACGGAAAAATACATAAGTAGCTCTTTGAATTTAAGTGAAAAATAAGTATTCACAGCTTAAGGCTTAAACGGGGCAAACGACCACTATTAGAGCATTTACACAATAATGGTGATAATAATTATTATTACCATGAACCCCAATACGACCAAAAAATATATGATGAAATCGGACAGTGGTATGATGAATACTTTGAAGGGGAACACGGAGCACACAACAGTAATATAGAAGATGTGTATTTTGAAATATTAAGCAAAGGAAATACTACTGCTCCAAAACATGACCATATTACTAAAGATCTATTACGAAAACTCAGTCAAAAGATACACAGATATCTTATCAAATTATACGAGTACTGTTTGATGCATCACTACTCGCCTAGTGAGTGGAAGCAGGGAACCATTATCACCATTCCTAAACTTAATACGAACCATCATAGAGCAAAAAACTACCGTCCCATTACTCTTCTTTCAGTTTTGGTTAGGTAGGTATCTGTTACAAAATGAAAACGGACACAAAATTCCTGATTACCAATTCGATTTTAAACATCAAACTTCTACCATTCACCCAGTAACCATTTTAACAACCAACATTCAAGCTAACCAACTAATGGGAAACCACTCTGCAGCCCTATTTTCTTGATATAAGCAAAGCATTTGGTAATATTTGGCACAAAGGACTACTCTACAAACTAATGACACTAGAATGCCCCCGATATTTGATCCTGCTCCTGAAAGACTATCATGAGAACAGAACTCTGCAAGTCAAAATAAAACGACCAACATTCCACAGCGAACAAGGAGTTCCACAAAGATCGCCACTGTCTCCTCTTCTATATAATGTTTACTGTCACGACATATACAACTACAGTCATCAACAAGACTACTTCAATAACAATCGCTACAGTTTGCTGATGACACGGCCTTGACTAGTCACAACAGAACCCTCTCGAAAACCGTTGAAAATCTACAAGTATTGTTAGACAGGACCCTGATCTAGTTCAACAAATGGAGGATGAAAGTTAATCCAGACAAGTCACAATATACGAGTATAATGTTTAACCACAATAATTCACCAAACTCACCTAAAATAAATATAGACGGTGTAAACTTTGCGAGGTATCTGGGGGCAGACATAGACCACAAATTCAACTTTAAACAATATGCTAACAATATAAAGAGGAAATGTAACAGTAGGAGCAAACACTTTCGGAGTTTAACCTTCAAGAATTCAGGGATAAGTAAGAAAACAGCTGCACATATATATAGTTCAATATGCCTATTTATCCTAGAATATTGTCACCCAATATACCTTACTGCGAAGACTCCTACCATCAAGACACTTCAAACTGCAGAAACCGCTTCATTGAGAACCATAACGAAGATAAGACACCCCAGAAATCCTCTGCACAACCCACCCAATAACCTACTGTACGAAACAACAGGAATTGTCCCCATAAATAAACGCATACACAACCTCTCTGAAAAGTTTGCACATAAAGAACATTACCTAGAGATACTAAGCCGGTTCTGTACGAACAGGAATCAAGAAAGAATGCCGCACAGAAAATACCTACTCAATACCATATGGGAGCACATTCCAAATTTAAATATTTAAGGAATAAGAAGACCACACAACATTTTTTTTTGTTTTTTTCCCTTTTTACATATATATTTTTAGTTCAATACTATTATCTAATAATTATACACACCACCATGTAATATATTATAACAGGCTGAAGGACCTCGGTCGATGGCCTATTGGGTGACCCAATTAAGTACACTAATTATTATTATTATTAATTATTATTGGGCCACGAAAAATATCCCAAATGAAGGTGTATTCCCACACAAAAAAGTTTGGGAGCCGCTGTCTTATATCATTTTCCTTTCGCAAACGAAGTGAAGTGTAGTTGAATGAAGTGAAATTATCACATCAATTATTTTTTTAATGGAACGACGGAACGCATCTCAGATAAATTCAACCTTTTGACAAAAAATCCCATGCCTCGTCAAGATGGGACCACGATTTTCGTTTCCTTTACCTGAAAATCCATAATCAGTTATCAAAACGCCAGTCAAAATATAAATTTAACCAGCACTTTCCCAATATAATCAATAACTGCATGTGCTTTTGAGGACGTGCAGCATCGGCGAGGGAAGGTAGATTTTATTTTTTAATTTATGGAGGTGATTTGATCAGATATTCGTGTCGAAAGGAAAGCAAACCAAAATAATATGCTGTGATATTATTGGGAATACAAAATAACGAATACTCTCTCTGGTGTAATTTTTTGAAACTAGACAAATGTACATTGTTGATTTTGGAAAACCATGGTGGAAAACATAGAAGGTTATGATGTTTTGGCCATAGTTTCCATAAAAATGCTACTTATTGTATTGTAATTCTGAAGTACTTGGTGAAGATTCTCTATACAGTGAAAATTTAGTGGTTCTAGTAGGTAGTTCAAATCATTATTCGTTGTGTTCCACAATGTGGTTAAGAATAATCAAAAGGTTATATACGAGAATAATGTAGGATTGGGAGAGTCTATAGACAGACTACGGGCTGGAATAAATACTGAAACACTTGTGTCTAAATATATGGAAGTATGTCCCCTCCATTTCACCAATGAAGACTATTTCCGTCCTAGTATGCTTTAAACAAATTACAATTTTTGCTGTTGACTATTCATTCTATTATGGTTTTTAGGGATTTAGTTGAAAACATTTAGTGAAAAAACTCGAAATACCAACAACTTCAGGTGTAAACATATAACAATGTACATACGTCAAGTTTGAACTATCGCCACTTTGGTGCTGGCATCTAGTTTTGAAATCTCTTCAGATTATATAAGGAATTCCCAATACTACAGATAAGCAGACGAACTAAAAGTAATTGTAGTTATATGATCTGTGCTACAAGTTATGTTGCCAGCGTAACAGATGAATACCGGCTTCGTCAAATTATTGTACCATTTATGTTGTCGTTTGCGCTATCTATTGTTTCATTTACGAGTATGATACCGGCAGCCGAAACAAATATGTAGACGTTTTTAAAGTCACCGACTTTTCCAATTAGCATTGCCAACGGCAAATTGCGGCATAATGGATTCTCCCTGATTGCTCTCGGTGCTGTGTTCATTTGTAGATTTAGTCTGTTGTTTTTTGTTCTGTGGTGTACACGTACCTTAAGGGAAAAACCCCTAAGTTGGGAACCCTGTTTAAAAGTCTTTAGCTTGAGGCAACTCTTAGCGTTGATTGAAGTTCATTAATTCCAAAATTTAAAAGAAAAAAGTATAATGCGAATAGGGAGACACAAGTTATTTTAACTATGTTTTACAATTATTACAGAATATGTCAGATATGTCTGTAGAAAGTGTGATTTTGATGATTTTTTTATTTTATGATTGACTTGCGAAAAATGAGCTAGATGTGTAAAAATGTTGACAAGTGACATATATCAAGCTTAAAGTGGCGCTTTTCTTGTAACTTTTAATGGTGATGGTGTCGGTGTTGGTGTGCGGTTAGATGGTCTTTAAACTGCGTTAAAATGGCAAACGTGAATCTGGATAAAGAAACATTTTACCGTAGATTGAAAAAGCTGTATAATTATTGGCAAAATTCAGAAGGTGAAAATGGGCTTTCGAAGATGGACGCGCTAGTTACGGCTGTTGGCAAAGACGACGACATTGTATACAGCAAATCCGGTGCATTGCAAATATGGCTCTTGGGCTACGAACTTACAGATACCGTAATGGTCCTTACCGAGAAGAAAGCTTACTTTTTAACTAGTAAAAAGAAGGTAGAATTCCTTCGACAAGCAGAAACTAAGGACAAGGATGATGGCCACATTCCCCTGGGTTTATTAGTCCGAGACAAAGACAGCGATGAAGCCAAATTTAAAGTATTATGTGATGCTATTAAAGAGAGTAAAAAGGGGAAAACTTTGGGTGTTTTTTCCAAAGATAATTACTCCGGTTCGTTCGTTGATGGCTGGAAAGCGGTAGTTAAAAAAAATGATTTCCAAACTGTGGATATGAGTTCTCAGATTGCGTACCTCATATGTCCTAAAGAAGAATCGGAAATCGTCACAATTAAAAAAGCCTCTATGGTATCCGTAGATGTTTTCACAAAATACCTCAAAGATCAAATAATGGAAATAATAGATTCCGAAAAAAAAGTGAAACATATTAAATTAGCAGAGGGGGTAGAATCCGCAGTTAATGATAAAAAATACGTATCGGGAGTAGATATTAATCAGGTCGATATGTGCTATCCAGCTATCATACAGTCCGGAGGCAACTACAGTTTGAAGTTTAGTGTAGTTAGTGATAAAAACACACTTCACTTCGGAGCTATAATTTGCTCGCTCGGAGCACGTTACAAATCTTATTGTTCAAATATTGTGAGAACTTTATTGGTAAACCCGACTGAGGAAATTCAAAACAATTACAATTTTTTGCTAACTATTGAAGAAGAATTGATGAAAAAGCTTCAAAGTGGAGTAAAACTGTCTGATGTCTATGATACCGGTTTGCAATTGGTCAAGAAAGAAAAACCTCAACTGGTAGATCATCTCACAAAAAATTTTGGATTCGCAATGGGAATTGAATTCAAAGAGAATTCATTAATTATCGGACCTAAAACAACAGCTGAAGCGAAGAAGGGCATGGTATTCAATTTGAATATAGGTTTTTCCAATTTGCAGAACAAGGAAGCCTCTGAGAAAGAAGGAAAGACGTACGCTCTGTTCATAGGCGATACAGTACTAGTAAACGATGGTGAGTATGATATAAATAAATGCAATATTGTCATATGTAATTTCGCAACAACTTTTTCATTTGTGCAGTTATATTATAGTTAACCTTCATTCCATATCAAATTAACCAGTTTAAAAACAACAATGTTGAACCTGTAGTTATTGGACTTTTTTCATTCTTTGGTTATTTCTTGCTTTCATTTAAAGAAAAATGCAAAATTTTAGATTTTGAGTTATAAATTTTTAAAAGTATAAAAAAAGTTACAAATGGAATGTTTTTAAATAGTTTTTGGGATATTTCTCAAAAACTAGCTAAGATAGAATGCTGGAACAGGTGTCATCTTTTGAATTTTATTTAAAAATTATTTGTTGCTCTAACACGTAGTGACTAAAGGTGCACCAAATTTCAAAGTGGAGAATCAATGGGTTGACAAGATAAAAAATGTTGATCTAAAATAGGTACACTAAAATCACCATGAAGGTCTGCCAATGTTAGACTATAAATATTTTTGGATTTAAATTAAAGCATAAGACAAAATATTTTTATTAAGTGTTGCTTACATGTAAGTTTATTCAAAGAAGTACAAAAACTTAATTACAATATTTACAAATCACAGTTGTTTACCCCGAGGTAAAGACCAACAAATTCTTTTCTTATTTATGGCACTATTGTATGGTTGAGTGATTTGAACTAAATCCAAATTGGTAGTCTGGTATAGTTACGAATTTGAAATACCGTGTTTATTATCTTCGACCGTTGTTAACTTTACCCAGTGGGGAACAATTTATAGACCGTAAGTAGCATAGTTGTAAATCGAGGCTAACTACACAGTCCGACACTACACAGGGACGTCTTTAAAAAAAATTTATTATTGCTTTTGCGTCACTTGACAAATGTTATCTTTTAACCTTCCTGTTGTCCAAAACATCATCTTCAGTATCACTGTTGTCACTAATTTCAATCGCTTCATTCTCTATTTCCATTTTATTCGACACAATGTTTTCCAATGGACGAAACACTTGCACAATGCACTACGATGAAAAGTCACAGGCTGATAGACTGCACCATTGCTTTACCTGGTTGGTGATTACTCTGACCCTGTTAGGACGCAGGTATAAAGGATAATTCCTAATTTATGAGGAGGCAGTATCTGTGGTCTTTCTGCATTCTTGTTGTATTTAACATTTACACAATGCTCCCTGTCATAAACACAGTATTTCAAATTTGCAACTATATCAGGTTTTCTAGAGGGATTGTTGTTTCTATTCTGTTAAGGATAAGTCTATCAAAGACGTTTGATAAAGTTGGGAGGAGGTTTATTGGTGTGCACGAGCTGGCTTCAGTTGGAGGTTTACCATGTTTAGGTATCATAATAATTTGTGCATATTTCCATTGCACTGGAAAATGCATAGCCTAAGGAGGCTATTAGGATGGCACCTTTTCTTGTGATATTTTTTAAGATTTTGCCAGATATAAGGTCAAATCCGTTGGCTTTATGAGGGTTGAGAAGATTGATCTCGTTACAAACTAAGGAAGGCTCTAATTTTATCGTCGTTTATATCATTGGGTTGTGGGGAAGAGAAGACGGTTGATAAATGTTCCGCGAATTTGTTTGATTTTTCTGTATCAAATTGAGCTCAGGTTCCATCAGCTTTTCTAATTGGAGATTTTGCTACTAATGGTTTCTTGAATTTCTTTGTGGCTTTCCAAAGAGAGTCATAGTCACCAGCTAGGTTTGTGACATATGTTTCAAAGAATTGATTTTTGGCTGTTTGGATAGCACATCGGAGTATGTGTGTGAACCTGTTATATTTGATTTATCTAATGGGTTTCTTGTTTTCTGCGACATGCTATTCTTTTCTCTTCCACTAGTTTTCTAATGAGGAAGGGTATAATGTAACTTTCATCAATTGTTTTCTTTTACAAGAGTAGCTTCCCAAGCGACGCTTAGTATTTGTTCTGGTATTTTATATATTCTTCAGTATTGTTTGAGCGGAAAGCCTAGAGATATTTTTTCGTTTATTTTTCTTTGAATTGGTTTCGTATTTCTGGAGCATACTCTTGGTGTTGGTGTTTTCCAAATTATATTGGTACTGAATATAATTGAGATGGTACTGTGATCTGAATGTAGGTCGAAATTGGGGGGGGGGGTGGTTGACTTCGCTATATATTTCAGTTATATCTTTAGTTTTCTTGCTTCCTAGGCTGTATGTTTTGTGTTCCAGTCCCCTGCTACTAGGAAATATGAGCCAAATACTTCTGTTCCATTTGTCGGTCTTAGGAAAACTAAATCTTTAAAAGATATATTCAAAAAATCTGACCCATTCTACATGGGACCGGGCCAATAAAAGGCCTTCGTACCCCTTTCCTGGCCGAGTGCATTGACCTCTTCATTTCCTTTGAGTGGCTGGGAACCCAGACTAAACAGACCGTGTTATTCTTTCCTATCTCAAGTTCTCTTTCTCCCATACCAACTTTGAGTCAATGACATGGGAATGAATTGCTAACTCACATGTCTTTAGATTGCAAGTATGTCTGCCCGAAAAACACTCGGACAGGAGCTTAACAATAATGAGTATCTTATGCCAGCCCCAAATACTCTTATTTTTATGTATATATGACTTAATAATATTTATTTAAAATCAACAGGTCAACCGGCGACTGCTTTAACAATATCAAAGAAAAAGATGAAAAACATTGGTATTTTCCTCAAGGATGATTCGGACGGCGAAGAAAATGACGAAGAAAAAGAAAACACGCCCAAGACGGAAATTCTCGGTAGAGGAAAACGAACGGCCGTTTTAGACTCTAAATTGCGGACGGAACATAGTACGGAAGAAAAAAGGAAAGAACATCAGAAGGAGCTGGCAGCCCAACTGAATGAAAAAGCCAAAGAACGTCTCGCGAAACAGTCAGGATCTAAAGATAAAGAAAAAGTGAGAAAGAATACGGTCTCTTACAAAAGCGTTAATCAAATGCCTAGAGTTCCTGAAGTGAAAGAACTCAAATTATATGTCGATCAAAAGTATGAGACTGTTATTTTACCAATATACGGAATTGCCGTACCATTCCATATATCTACTATTAAAAACATCTCTCAGTCCGTAGAAGGAGATTATACTTATCTACGTATCAACTTTTTCCATCCTGGATCTGCGATGGGGAAAAATGACGGTAAGAATAGAACGAATTAAAATTCCTTTTGTTAATTTTAATTTATTAATTATTATTAATTAGGTAACATATGGTCACATCCTGAAGCTACGTTCCTCAAAGAATTGACCTACAGATCATCAAACACGAAGGACCCTGGTGAAGTAACGCCTCCGTCATCCAATTTAAACACCGCTTTCAGATTGATTAAAGAAGTACAAAGAAAATTCAAAACTCGCGAAGCCGAAGAAAAAGAAAAGGAAGATCTAGTAAAACAGGACACCCTCGTATTATCCCAAAATAAGGGTAACCCTAAACTGAAAGATTTGTACATCAGACCAAATATTGTATCGAAACGAATGACGGGCTCATTGGAAGCTCATACAAACGGTTTTAGATACACGTCCGTTCGTGGTGATAAAGTCGATATTCTTTACAACAATATTAAAAACGCGTTCTTTCAACCGTGCGACGGTGAGATGATCATCTTGTTACATTTTCATTTAAAGCACGCCATTATGTTTGGTAAAAAGAAACATGTCGACGTACAATTTTACACTGAAGTTGGTGAGATTACAACGGATTTAGGAAAACATCAACATATGCACGATAGAGACGATCTGGCTGCTGAACAATCCGAAAGGGAATTGAGGCAAAAGTTGAAGACTGCGTTTAAGAGCTTCTGTGAAAAGGTTCGTATAATAAATAAATAAATTCCTTATTTATACAGTGAAACTACTTATTCAGAGGGTATATGTTCCGTAAATTTGCTGCGAATATGGAATAGTTAATTTATATGGAATTGTAGTGAATATGTTCTTAGGTGTAAAAATTGAAAAAAATACCTTTTTAACTATATTTAATTATTATGGTCAAGTGTAGGCAATAGTTTGAAGAACTTAGTAATTTTGTTTTGTTTTGCAGTTCTTTAACCCTTTAAAGGCGAAGTTTTGTTTTTAGTTCTTGTACTGAAATATATGTTATCATGTTCGTAATTAAGAATGTATTGGGGGAAAAAAATTTTTTTTTTTCACCGTTCAAAAAAAAACACTTATCATATGGTAACGCTAGGATTTCATATGCACTTTTTATTCAAAATATTAACTTTTACAAAAATATTATAATTCTAAGTAAAATGCATAAAAGTATTAAAAACATTTACTTCGTATGAAATATATAAAAGCATGGAATGCAAAGGCCCAAGTTACATTTGTTACACATTGTACGAACACTCGATGAACAGCCTTTGCCTGCGCATCTTTTTCTTTTTTTATCCGGGGTTTCAACAACTAAATGGTTCATTCCATCATATCTTATATCGTCCGAAATTCTATTCAACGATAGACTGGTTTTTGAGGTTCTGGGTCGTCCACCAGTCTTGGGCATGGTCCCATAACTTTGTAAGTAGCACGATGTAATTTCTCTTCGAAATTCAAGTTGCGTCAGCCTTCCACCAGACTTTCTGTGTATTTGCCAGGCGTTCATTACTGTGACATCAACAAACCATGTGAAAATAGGTCACCACCATTTCTTGCTGCGAATACCTATCCTGTAGTCCATCAGATCTGTACCTCCCATGTGTGCGTTATATTCACCAACCAAAAATGGACGAGGTACCATAATAATCCTTTTTTGGGCAGAACTATAGCGTTTTACCTGAGATAGAGGTAAAATACCGTTACAGGTTGATGCAACACTAACAACGTTGTTGTCTACCCAACGAACCACTATACTACCTGTTTCTCTTTCAATCATTCCTTCGTATGTACCTCTTTCTTTTTTTGCGAGTTTTTTTGTCCGACATGGGACAATTTCTTGGAATGCGATTTTCGCGAATAGTACCAGTTCCCTGATATCCCCTTTCTTTTAAATGTTCTAAAAGATTTAAACCGGTAAATAGGTTATCAAAGTAGAGTTTATAAGGTCTGTCTTTTGCGCCTCTTAACGCATCCAACATTGTCACAAATGGTGCCGCAGCTTTTCCAAAATCTTTTTCATAAATTTCTGGCCGTCGACTATTTTTTCCTTGATAAAACTCACAATTCACTAAATATCCTGATGTTGTATTTAGTGACCACATTTTATAGCTGAAGCGAATAGGTTTACCACGAATGAACTGCTTGCATGGATGTCTACCATAGTACTTTATCATACTCTCATCATAGCTCATGTGTTGTTATGGCTGATAGTGTTCCAAATATTTAGCTTTTAGTTTGTTTATGAATGGTCTTAGTTTCCACAGTTTGTCATCCAAGTCCGGTTTTGAATTGTCAGCGCAATGGAGGAAACGCATAATTTGGACGAAACGGTCCCGTCTCATGGCCCCACTCACCATAGTGTTGTTCACATCACCTTGTGATTCCCAATATGATTTTTTTCCTGGTAATACTACGTAGCCACTTAGTATAAGTATTGCTATAAAGCATTTCATTTCATTTTTAGAAATCGTAGGATCGGGTG
This sequence comes from Galeruca laticollis, assembly GCA_963921935.1. NCBI lineage: Eukaryota > Metazoa > Arthropoda > Insecta > Coleoptera > Chrysomelidae > Galeruca > Galeruca laticollis. Next base: position 211,118,146 of record OY998175.1, on the reverse strand, counting down.
CATTTTTAAACAGAGCATAGCGAGACGATTCTTCGATTAGAAGAGTAATTATTTCGTCGTCGAAAAATAACTCAAAAAGTTGAACGGGTGAAAGATCCATAAATTGTTTATAATCAGGTTTGGGAAAATCTATTGACTGCGCCTGAAGATCACCGCTAATCCAGCTGTAGTCTTTTTTAGACCTTGGGAGGTACGATGAAGCTGAAACACTGGAAGTGGGAAGATCTGGCTCTGCAGTGACGTTCTCTTTGTTAAAAAATTTGACTTCGGCTCGAGCTCGCAGTTGTCGACCCGAAAGATTATCAATTGTACCCCCAGAATCCTCATCTGCAGAGTCTTCATCCGTTAACACATTAGCCTCGGGTGGTTCAACGTAAATACCGTCAATATCTTCGGAAAAGGCAATATCTAACGCTTCCTGCAATGAGAAACCGCGCCTGAAAAAAAAAACACTTCTTAAAAAAATGATAATGAATGTGACTAGCGTTACCATATGGCAACACCAACAAAAAATGCCTCTATGTAAAAAAAATCTAAGACATATGACAAAACAAAATACAACATACAAAAATGAACATATTTATAAAGTAAAATACAATAACTAACGCTTACTACATGTTTTAAAATAAGCAATAAATACTTACGCAAAATTTATGGACTCCATTACTCAAAGCCTTGCAGAATTGTCGAAATAAATTTGTAGTTTACACCCATGCACTCACTAACAAGGTCAAAACCAAACTAAGATGTTCTTTATAGTTCATACCTAAAACGGATATTTACCGCCATCTAGCAAAAACTACCGAAACTTACAATTCAGACGTTAAAAATGGAACCTATGTTTACCGTTACCGTATGGTAACGCCAGTCTTTAACGGGTTAATGGACTGTGGATTTAACATTTCTTGGTTTTTGGTCAAAAATCTTCATCTTGTGATTCAAGCAACTCATGAATGTCACTTGATTCTATCTGTTTGAAACTCTCGCCCTATTCTATTTGCAATTTCATCAAAGTATGCAGTTAGAGATTGAATTATTCATGTTTTTCCACAGTCAGAAGTGGCCACAATTTTTTTCCAGGATAATTTTAATGTCTTAACGATTCTTTTATGTTTAAGACACATTTTGTTACATCAAATTTCTTCCAGTGTTGCATAACATTCATATCCAACATGATTTTAAAGGTTTGTGTAATGTAATGAGCCGACACGACTTATAAGTCTCCAGATCAAGAACTTATTTTTAAAATCAACTTTAATATTTAAATGCTACAAAATTCAATAATTATTTACACAATACTATTTTATTTTTGTGATCTTTATTGTTTAAAAGTTAATGTCATACTAAATAAATATAATGAATTAGCAAAACTATATCAGCAATAAAATATGTAAAATAAACAAGTCAGCAATAAACAATAACAAGGAATTATTTTGTCAGTATTTACAGTGCTCAGCCATATATGGGGTTATCAATTATAACATGCGTTGACAAAGGGGAATCTACTTAATATATGTACCCCAAATAAAGGAACTGTGAATAAGAAGCTTTTACTGTACCATGTTCGTGTATTGTGAAATTTGGGATTTCGGTGGTGATTTCCGGATTTCCTGTTTTTGTTATGTCTGGGTTGCCAACCAATATATCAAAGTCAGAGGAAAAGGCTTTTTGACGAGATAGAAAAGAAATTAAATCCGTTTTACATGTATTAAATAATAAAGATTGATCACTGGACCAGGCACAAAATTTCAATAAAGCATTCCCAATTTTGGCCTTTAAGATGTTTGGATCTTTATCACTAAACAAAAATGTTGAATTATCTGCATAAAGAGTGGTGAATGATTCTGGTATAACAGAAGCTCATTTATATACAAGATAAACAATGGATCCCTGTGGAACTCCTTGTGCCTTTATCATAAGATATGTATTTCTTTTATCGACAATTTTGATGAATTCTAATCTGTTACATAGGAACAGGGATAACCATTAGTACGCTGTTTCCCCTATGCCATATTTATAAAGCTTGCCCTTCATAATACCATGCTGAACACAGTCGAGAGCCCGACTGGGGCTCTCACTTTGGTTGACCAAATTGAGAACTTAGCTATAGAACTATTTCAAGGCTGTTGAAGTTGAAAATTTTGCTCGAAAACTGTGTTGCTGATCAGTAATTACATTATGAATTTCTAAAAATTTCAACATCTGCTTAAGCATGAAATACTCAAATATTTTTGACAAGACTGGTGATATAGAGATTGGGCGGTAATGCGACATCACTTCAGCATCACCCTTTTTTAAAATATATATGTACCGCGAATGAAGGAACTGTACCATGTACCCGAGGGGGTGACCACTCCCAAAAAATGTGTACAGGTATTGCGAAATTTGAGTTTTCGGTGGTGATTTCCGGATTTCGGCGGTTATTTCCGGATTTCGGCGGTTATTGCGGGTTTTCGGTGGGGAATGCGGGATTTTGATGATGATTGCTGAATTTCGGTAGCGATTGTGGAATTTTGGAAACAATTTCGGAATTTCAACAGTAATTTCTAAATTTTTATGAAAAATAGATAGATAGATAGTTTATTAGTCTTTACCATCATACATATGACATAAGACAAGTCAGATACAGTATAAAACTATAGTTAAAACAATTAAAATTAGGATTAGAATTTAAATGTATACAGGCAACAGTATATAACAATCATTTGGTATAAACAAGAATATGAAGAAAATGAAACAAATGAAATAAATAAAAGGTTGCGTTTTTAAAAATTTTAAATATTAAAAGATCCAAAAAATTAGGTAAGTAATTAGGATTGAGAGATGCTACGTCACCCACTAAATTCACCCAGCGAGTAAAAACAATTTTGTATTAGAAACCTTTTAAGACTAGTTTTAAATTTTTTGAGATGGTTTATTTGCTTAATACCATCTGGTAACTGATTAAAAAATTCTCCCCCGGCATATGTTGGCGACTTCTTCAATCGGGAACGATTAAATTTGTTCAAGTGAATATCAATACTCTGATGATTTGTGCAATAGTACTGTGCCCTTCCCTGAAACCGTATTGCTCGGGGGGTATAATGTGGTTTTTGTCTGTGAAATTTTGTATTATTTTAAAAATGATTTTGTCTATGACCTTTGCTATGTTATTCAATAAGGAAATAGTTCTGTAGCTATCCACATAACATGGTTGTTTGTTAGCTTTGATGATAGGTATGATATTGGCAATCTTAAGCATATCAGGATAGTTGCCTGTGTTAATTATATATTTGGTGATATATGTGAGTTTCTTAAGAAGATTTTTTAACAGAATGTTAGGAATGCCATCCCTTCCAGGGGCTGTTTCATTTTTCAACGATTGTATGGTGTTATAAATTTCATTATATGTGGCCAGATTTTTTGTGTTTGGTGTGTGATTTGTGTGTAGGTAGTTTTGAACAAATTGTGTAATATTATTGTGTATTATTTGTGAAATTATTTTCGAAATACTCTCCAAAGTTTTCTGCAATTTCAGATTTATTAGTGACAGCTTGTCCATTAACAACAATTTTGGTCATTTCGTTATTCTTGTTTTTTAGGCTTCTAGTGATTTTCCAGAGAGAGTTATCTACTGGTTTTAGTTTCTCTAAGAAGATCTTCCAAGAATGATTTTTGTATTCATGCACTAACATATTAATTAAGTGTTGGTAGTATTTTAGCAGTATGTTGTCATTGTTGTGTCTGGTAGTTTGCTTTTTTTACGAATTTTATTTTTCTCGTGTATGATTTTGGTTATATGATCGGGTAAGGTATTGCTGATTTGGAATTTAGGTTTAAGAGAAGTTGTGTTATTTCTGGCAGTTGTGATGATATTTTGCAAATTTTTAATTAAGTTTGTTAACTGTGTTGTATTTTCTATTTTATCAGTAATTATTAAATTTTCATTAATAATTTTTCTGAATTTTATCTAGCTTGTAGTGCTATAGTCATGGACTTTTTTAGTGGGTGTGTGTATGTTATATGTAATTTTTAATTCTATAAGAATGGGGTCATGATCGGAGTTGAAGTCGGGTAAGGTTTTCATTTTGGAAATATTGCTTATATTACGCCCTATGGCTAGATCTATTGTACTCGGAGTGTAGTTAGAATAAGGGAAATAGGTGGGATCGTCTGTATTGAAAATGTTACAGTCACTGTTATCACAAAATCTGAGGAGAGTATTTCCATTTGTGTTAGGATATATGCATAGGAGTCCCATAGCGGATGCTTACAGTGTTAGTTATCCACTATGAGGACCCTATTGTGTGTTTTAATAATGTTGAACAAATCGATCTCTTTCAGCTTATTATTGGGAGGACTATATGCTCCAACGATTTTAATTTTATTGTCTAACAATATAGTGATATTCTCAATAGAAGATTTATTTTGTTGCAGGTGTATTCTTTAATGTTAAGACTTGAAAAATCAGAAAATACGATAAGTTCACTTTTGATGTTATTCAACTCTTCTTCATGAATTAGGTTTACAAGTAGTACATTATTTAGTTCTATATATTCATCTGTATCTTCTATATCCCAATCTTGGTCCTCTAATTTTGGTACCGTCACTTGTGTTAAAATGTGTTTTTCTATTTTTTCACAGATTTAATAATTTACATCCATCTATAAAAAAATGTACCACACTTTCAAATTTTAAGATGTTTCTTAAAGAGCATATCAAAAATTTGTAGCTTTATGTCGTTACTCCAATTTTTCAAATTGAAAGTGTTTTTGTTTAAATATATTATAATTATTGACAAATTTATATAACATATTTTATTAGTGTATTTTGTTAATTTTAATTTTATCTATATAATTAATTTTATTGATTAACATGTTCAAAGACAGTAACTATTTGTGTCAGATAAGTTTGGTCAGTACACTTTTTTGGGATGGGGTAAAGGATATTAGAGGTAACGGGGGATGGTAGTAATAAATTCTAAATGTGTGGCAGTGGCTATTGGATTTTCGTTATTCCATTCAGTAACATGAACGCAGCACAGTGTTGTGCCACTTACAGTCGCTAAGCTGAGAACGTGTATCAGTGTCATGCCACATTTCAACTTTAGGAAAAGACACTGATCAAGGTCTCAGTCCTTCAATGTGTTAATGCCTAATATTTCTGAGTCAATTAATGCAATACTTTTGGCAGCAATCATAGTTTCATTTAGCTTTTCAGAACAAGGTAATTCATAAACTCTTTCATAATCCACGCTTGACCTTTCACCAAGTTTACTGTTTTGTTCTCTTGTATACATAAATTCTTGTCATAAAACAAACCTGCTAGTTGAAAATAATTCCGAATGGTAGAATTTTTACTGGGCGTTTTTTCTTGCTTGCGAATTTTTAAATGGATTTTGAAATGTCTTGATATTTGATAATAATTTATTTTCTGAATATACTAATAAATAGCAAACATTTCTGTAGGTTGAATCGATGACTAAACAAGAAATCGAATTTGATACTCCGTTCAGGGAGCTGGGATTTCCGGGAGCACCTTTCCGTTCCACCGTTCTTCTCCAACCGACTTCAGGTTGTTTGGTAAATCTCACAGAATGGCCTCCGCTCGTTATTACTTTAGAAGACGTAGAATTGGTACATTTCGAACGTGTTCAATTTCATCTAAAGAACTTTGACATGGTATTTGTCTTTAAAGATTACCATAAAAAAACCGTCATGATTAACGCCATACCAATGAATATGTTGGACCATGTTAAGGAATGGTTAAATTCATGTGATATCAGGTAATAATACTTTCTTCAATTTAAAAAATATTCCACATTCCGATTGAGACAATTTTTCAAATTGATAATGGAATTAATAGGTACTCTGAAGGTGTCCAATCGCTCAACTGGGTGAAAATTATGAAAACAATTACTGATGATCCGGAAGGATTCTTCGATAGCGGCGGATGGACGTTTTTGGATCCCGAATCTGACGACGAAGTAGCCAAAGATGAAGAATCCGAAGAAGAGGACGAGGCTTACGAACCTACGGATAACGATGAAGAGGGATCCGAATGGAGCGAGGAGGATTCCGAATATTCGGAAGGAGATACCGAAGATGACGATGGAGACGCATCTGAAGATTTGGGTAAGAATTTAATGATCATTGAGTATTCAATTTTTTCAGGATTAGCAAAGTATGAAATACATATCTTTTTAAAAAGGTGTTTAATTTAGAATAAACAGTATTTTCCTGTATTTCATCAGATTACAAAAAAGGGTAAAATATACAAATGTTTATTATTAATTAATTAATTTTTTCGACACGTAACTATAGAATTAAAACAACCAACAGTAACATAAATAAATAAAAAGAACAGAACTATATTCTGCCGTCCAAACAAGAAAGATCCTGTCTGCAATCTTTAAGTTTTGAGAAAATCAGGTTTTTGTTTTATTTTATTCTAAAACACATGGTATTGTAGGAAACTTTTCATATTTTATTTTATATATTATGTCAGAAAATAGAATCTAATTGCTTGTTATAATTTTTATTTACCTCTTCATTATTAGGAGATATTTGATAAAATTGTCACTTACGACAATATAGTTTAGTATATGCATTTAGGTTGTTTCCAATTTTACTTATTTATTTATTTACAGGATTAACCCATTATATTCATACAATATACAAAAATACATCAAAATATATTAAAATACAATAAATATATGAGCAATATTAACCCATTAAGGACGGATTTAGTTTTTTTTAACTTTTGCAATTGTAGATGTTCATCTACTGCGAGGCTCCATAGAAGGGTACATATCACTCCCCCTTGAGGTGTCCCGTGAGTGACTTTAACTGAGGTGGTTTGATTCCCCACCTGTGTCTCAGCTATCCTCGTCGTCAACAACTCATACATCTATTTTACAATGGTTTCATTTACTCCTCGCCTTTTTAGTGCTTCTTTGACAGACACATGAGTTGTGTTGCCAAAGGCCCCAGATATATCCAGGAATGCGCACATTGCGATTTCTTTGTTGTTCAGAGTTCTCTGGATGACTTTGGTCAGCTGATACTGAGCCGTGTCAGTTGATCGACCCACTCTGTAGGCATGCTGACATTTATGAAGTAGTATATTCTCTAGGTTCTCTGTTCTTATGTAGTTATTCACTACTTTCTCCATAGATTTGAGTAGACACGATGTTAGGCAGATGTGTCTAAAAGATCGGGGACCAGTCTCATCTTTTTTCCCTATTTTTGGTATGAAGGTTACCCTTCTCCATTTTCTAGGTATTATACCCACTGCTAGACTGCTTCTTGTAATATTCAGCAGGTGAGGAAGAATCTCCTCTATCCCTTGCTGCAGGAGTGCTGGAAATATTTCATCCACTCCTGGTGATTTATATGGTTGAAATGTAATTATTGCCCATTCCAACCGTTGTCTGGTAAATATTTTCATAGCATCTTCCTTGTGGTATTTTTTGGTGTAATTCATTGCTATTTCAGTGCTTGTTGCCAGTTCACTACCTGGAAAGTGGGTTCTAAGAAGAAGAAACGATCGTTCCTCTTCACCTTCTGTGTATGATCCGTCTAGGTTTTCAGCAACATTGTGCCATTTGCCATGACCTTTTGTAGTCTGGTCGTTGTGTGAGTGGAAGTGAACTTTTCACAAAAGGCTTGAAAATTGAGCCTTTTGGCCTTCCTAATATCTTTATTGTACTAAGTAAGCTTGTCAGTGTACCCCTGCCAATTAACGTGACATTTGGCTCTATTAAAGAACTGAAGGTCCTCTTTTTTGAGATTTGACAGGTTCTCATTCCACCAAGGAGCATCATTTTTTGAACGAGCTTTTGACAGTGGGCAACTGCAATGAAAAGCTTCCATTATTGCCTCACTGATCTGTACTACTCTTTGTTCCAGGTTGTAGTGCGGGTAATTTACCCCATTGACTTCGACGTGTTCCATATTGTCCTTCAGATTGGTCTTATAGAGAGACCAATCAGTATTTCTAGGATTTCGGATTGTAGGAATCGAGGTAGCATCTCCATCTATCCTAAATTCGATGATCCTATGGTCGGAAAGTGATGGTTCGCTCAGCATCCTCCAATCTTATACATTTTTCCTAGCAGCAACATTAATAATTGTTACGTCCAGGACCTCTTCTCTTGCTCTCGTGACAAAAGTGGAGGTTGTCGCCATGTTTTTAAGGTCTCAAGGTTATTTGCTAAGAGATATTTTAATAAACACTCATATTTGGCGTTGTTGTTAGTGCTTCCCCACACGGTATTGTGTGCGTTGGCATCACAACCAATTATGATTGGCCGCCGTCTGCTATCGCAGTGTCTCACTACCTCTTGTACTTCTTCTGGCGGTGTCATCGGCCCGTCTCCAGCGAAGTAGGTAGAGGCAATGACGATGTCTCGGTCGATACCTCCAATGTTGAGGTGAACCATGATTGGAACAAGGTCCTGTGACACGTATTCTGAAACACATATATATTTTGTTTTTCTTATGATTACACAGGCACGCGGAGATACTTGCCTTTGATCATAAATCAATTTAGAATCATTGCATGCCAAACCTTTGATTTGGCCTTCTTTGTTGATCCATTGCTCTTGGATCAGTACAATATCCGGTTGTAGTTTAGCGAACAATCTTGCAATCACGGCTGAAACTCCCTTCGCGTGATGCAGATTAATCTGAGGTACATTCGTGAACGTGAATTATTATGGATGAGAGAGGCCGAGTTACTCAGCCTCTATTCATCCCCCTTCTTTATCACTCCCTGACCCTCCTCGACTACCACGGCAATATTTTCCTCGGAGTTCGAGCGGGTTTCTTGATATCGAGTCAGACCCTCGACTTCCAGGCTGCTCCACCCAGTTTCCCGGGATACAGAGGCGATCTCCGCATCCCTAGTCACCCAGCAGAGCGGGAGGAGATCTCGGGCTGACCCAAGGTCAAGCTTTCACCTTTTTCCAGAGGTTCCGGATGTGGAGGGTATCTCCATGTTCTTTGGACTAAAACAAAAAACAGTGATGTGAATTTGCAGAGACGCAGCGTTTTGTTAAATACGTTTAAAATTTTTAAATGTATACATCCAAAACCCTCTATAACGACGTATAACTCGACTTTTACGAAAAAGAGTGATTTGGAATGATTGATTCAATTTTCGATCATCTATGTGATGTGGAATATAGTAGTATAGTACGTAAAAGTAACTTACTAGTCTTACTACTGCCTGTTTCAATGTTGCTATTTGAGCAGTAGATACTCCCAGACTGCTCCGCCCAGTTTCCCGGGATGCTGAGGCGATCTCCGCATACCCAGTCACCCCAGCAGAGCCGGAGATCTCGGGCTGACACAAGGTCAAGCTTTCGCCTTTTTCCCCCTTTCCAGAGGTTCCGGATGTGGAGGGTATCTCCATGTCCTTTGGATCCTCCGTGGGGTTCTTTTTCATTCCCAGACCCGAGACAAGGATACGCCCAAAATGGAAGTTTAGCGCGTAACCTGCCTTCAGAGCCTCCCCAGATTGGTGATCGATCCCAATCGTGAAGATAGTTCCCTGACCCTACTTTTTAGAGTTCAGGATCTTCCAAGCCCCAGTAGTGAGGTTGGAGTTCAAAACCTCGACAAGTTGGAGGATCTTCTCCAATTTCATGTCGTGACTTCTAGGGAAGAACATCGTTATGGTCACCGGCTTTGGGATGTTGTCTCCACTTCGAGTCACCAATTCGGGACCTTCCCAAGAGTTTAATTTCGGCGCTGACCTCATGAGCCAGTCTGCCAATTCTTGGAACCCACAGTCCACCAGTATCATTCCACGACGGAAACGGATACCTTCTCCTTGCTCTTGCACAGCTCTTCCACCGAGTGTCTTCCAGGGTGGAGAGCTGCTCTGCTTTCAGGATGACCCCAGGATAATTCTTGGGTATTATTCGCACCCTGAAAGACTTCTCTGTTTCAACAGCTACTCAGTAACTGTTCAGCTGTTTTTGGTTTTTTACTAAGAGGTCGCTGCAGAGGAGTTATATGCTCCGGACCTCTTTTCGGATTTACCTTCCCCGTTGGTGGTTCCTTCGGGGGGGTTGGGCGCTGAATAACCTGCTTCCTGACCTCTTCAGGAGATATTTCCTGACTAAGGAATCGCAGGTATTTCCGCACCCCTGCACAGGTAAGAGGTTTAATACAATGGAGTTCCCCCCGGTGCTCCAAGGTCGAAACCAGTAAGGACTATTCTCTTATATAGTCACGCATTCTTCGGCCTGGTTTCCAACCTTGACTAGGTTTTTAATGAGGTTGTCTCCTCCCGGGCAGTAAAGCTAAGACCCTATCCCACTGGCCCGCGAGACTTGACTACAGACAGCCAGGAACATTGGTATAATAGGTGACTTCGAGGTAAGCTCGAAATTTCACCTGGCATCGCAACCCTGTGTGCAATTCCTTAGCCACGATACTACGCTGGGACAGATAAAGTTGGTCCGCGGCAGGGTATTCGAGGGCGCCAGTTGAGTTTTTAGACAACGAGCCCCCAGGTATTTCCCCGCAGACCTCCTACTCATATAAATTCATCTCAGAGGCCCCTCCTATCCGCCACCTGGAGACGCGCCGGGTTGGTGCTTCACCCCCTCCACATCAATAAATATTCCGACGAACTACGTATATACCTACTGATGTGGACCCAGTACGCTAGGGTAATAGACGTGTTTTTAAGACAAAGATAGGACGTTGTAACTTTGTAAAGATGTAAATATGTTTACGATTACAATGAGCCATCATCTCAATTTATCACATGTTTCAGATAGGACCTTTCTTATTAGCACGGCAGTATTGCATACACGTTTGTGGACAATAAATTGAGAAACTATTAATTCTTTGTTTTGACGTAGGTTCGGACGAAGAATCTGGTAAAGATTGGTCCGATTTAGAAAGAGAAGCTGCTGAAGAAGATCGAGAAAAGGTATACACAGGCGAAATAGAGGATGATATAAGGGGTAAAAGCCGGAGTAAAGGAGGCGATAAATTTTCGTCTAAGAAAGACAAACACGCCAAAAGTAGTAGACACAGCAGCAGCAGCGGTCATAAGAGCTCTAGCAAACATTCCTCTTCAAGTAAAAATTCTAGTTCGAAAGACAGAGACAGGCATTCTTCATCAAATCGTAAATCTTCTAGCCATTCAAAATCTTCGTCTTCAAGAGACAAAGATAGGCACAGTTCATCGCACAAGAGCAGCAGCTCTAACGATAAGAAAAGGCACAGGAGTTCCAGCGACGATAAACGTCACTCAAAAAAATCTAGAAAGTAAAAGTTGTTTTTTCATCATCTATCTAATTTTTTATTAGATTGCAAGTTGTCATTTAGTGAATAATAAAAATATCATTTCTCATAGATTCGTAGTTGTTTTGACCAAGGTTTTGTGATTTTTACTTACAAAATAAAATGTAATATGATCATTAAATAGCATTTGTAGTACTTGATAATCACAAACTTGCTCATCAATTTCATGTACAGTTACTCTTTTTGATATGTGTATTTTTTTTAAATTATTATAAGGAATATTATTGTTTTCATATTGTATTACGGTTGGTTGAAACAAATTTTAAAATAGCATAGGTATAATATAAAGTTACATAATTTTATTAATAAATGCATTATCGAGAATACTCTTGATTGCATCAATACATAAAAATTCAAATATTCAAGAAAATTTTAATATGGTTTTTACCCAAATGATCAATCTAATATCACAATTTGACTTATTAGAAGGTGTTATATTTTTATTTTCCTTGAACATATTGCATCCTTTCAGTTTTAGGTCAGTCTATTACTGATTGGCATTCTTTTTCAGAATTATATCTTTCATGTCTGTTCCAAATATTGTTTCTTGTCTACAAAGTTGGCAAAGACACAATGAATTGTTCGTGTATGTGGAAGTTATAATGTTCTCAATTAAAACTACAGTCAGAGTTGTGCAGATTATTATTTTTTTATTTTGCATAGAGTTTTGTAATAATATCAATTTTTTGTTTGTTTGGCGAATGTTAAGAAATTGTATTTATTAATGTAAATGTATTATATTTATAGGTATATAAACAAATAGTTTGCCTTATTTTAAATCTAAAAGAGGTATATTAGTTACTTAGTTATTGTTTTAAAAGTTGTACCGAACCAACCACTTAATAAACATTTTCATATAATTTTTCTTTTTTTTAACACCATCCTGCAGTGTCCACTCTGTAAATGGGTTGGTTGGTTGAGACGCGTGCATGTATACATACACCATTTCTAAAAATAGATAAAGAAATGCTGGGTCTAAGGGGATTCACGATGAACACTAGCAGCATTGATAAGCTTAACAATATATTAGATAGTTTTTACTTTTAGGGTTGAACTGAAAGACAGGTCGTTGAGTAATAAAAGTGTTACAAGTATTGATTGTTTTATTGTAAGACGACATCAGAAGTGGTTAAGAACTCAATGAAAAATAATTGGAATATTATTTTTCTTGATTGTTTGAGTGTTGTTACGTTTTCTTCTAATTGACTTGAAATCGTGGATGTGGTCGAAAAACGGAACTATTTGTTATTGTTATAAGTTATAAATAAAACTAAGTTAAGTTGTTATAAGATTAAATTACGAATGCCAAATATGCCGAAAAGACGAAGGCGCTGTCGATCGTCATCTAGTTCAAATAGCTCTTCATCAGATTCATCTAGTAGCAGCTATGATAATACATGGAAACGTCATAAAGCTGATAAGAATCGTCCAGGAAGAAGCTATACGCATCCTACTTGTTCAGTAAGTAGTACAATTGTTATACATAGCAAGAATCAACAAATTAAATCTGAACTTTTCAAATGCTAATAAGGTATCTTTAGTAATCGGAGCAATAAACGATGAAAATATTACCTCAGCCATTGAAGCAGCCGGTATTAAAGACCTTAACCTATTAGGTGCTTATTTAAAAAATAATCAGATGACAGGCCATAAGTTTAAACACATAAAACAAACATATGTTTCCAATACACGTGATATTATACAAAGCGATAAAAAACAGTGCATGTATGTGGAGCTTTAGGGCACTTAAAACAAACATGTCGCCATCGTAAAAAAATGCATTTTTTGTAAAAAACTAGGACACGTAGAAAGAAACTGTTTCTCAAAAAAAGATCCGAAAAATAATGCACAACTAACCAAATCAAATTTTAAGAAAAATGAAGAGACGGTGCAATTAGTCAAACGAATAAAGTTTAACGACAAAAATAAATTTAATACAAATATTATAATTGACAACAAGGAACATCAAGCGTTTATCGATTTTTGTAGTGATTGTTCGTTAATTTCGAAAAAGTTGCCTAATAACGTGGAATTAGAAATTAGACCACTTGATAAATTTGTCGAACTTTCGGGATTTTCAGGTAACTCGTGCACAGTAAAAAAACATGTTGAAACAATTGTTAAAATTGATACAGTAGAAGCAAAAATAACATTATATGTACTAGGAGCTGAATGGTCAACAGAGTTGCTAATAGGAAGCAATTTTACAGAAAATAATAATATTATGGTATGGACAATAATTTGGCATTTCAATACAAAAAAGATTTTTCAAAAAGTATTATGACAGGTAACTTACCACAAGCAAATAGTTTAAAAGTTCAAAATATTTCACAGATACATTTTTTCAATCTATGAAAAATTTAAAATCGACACATACAGTAACAAGGAAAATAGATATCACAAGTAGCAATATAGTAAAATATCGACCATATAGAGTTCCTGAGTCTAAGAAATCAATTTTAAGAGAGCTTATAAATGAACTTTTGGAAGCTAAAATTATTAGAAAAAGTAATTCGCAATATGCGAGTCCGTCATTTTTAATAAATAAAAAAGATGGTACAAAACGACTGGTAGTAGACTACAGGCCAATTAATCAAATAACAAAGAAAAAACCATCTTCATTACCAATAATAGCAGAAATCATTGATAATTTATCAGATTGCAAATACTTTACCCTTCTAGATCTAGCTGCAGGATACCATCAAATGCCGACGGCAGAAGATTCTATTCAGTATACAGGCTTTACTACTATTGAGGGCCATTACGAATATCTGCGTTGTCCATTTGGATTATGCAACGCCCCAGCTGTATTTCAGGAAATGATGAGCGAAATTCTTCAACCAATGTATATACATAATATTACTCCATATTTTGATGATATTTTAATCCCATCGGACACAGTTGAAGAAGGTCTAGAGTTATTAGACAAAGCATTACAATTATTGCAGACACATTGATTAACAATTAAAATAACCAAGTCTAAATTTTTTATGACAGAACTCACTTATTTAGGATATGAGCTTTCATTTAACAAATCACGCCAAGTAAACTTAAAATTGAATCCGTAAAAAAATTTCCCAGTCCAAAAAATCAACATCAGCTTCGTCAGTTCCTTGGACTTATCGAATTTTTTCGAAAATTCATTCCAAATTTTGCTCGTCGAACAGCAAAATTGACAAAACTTTTAAAGAAAGATTGTTCATGGAATTAGACAATAGATGAAACAAAAATATTTGAGAAAATGAAAAATTTAATAGTGCTTGAGCCAATACTGATAATATTTATTCCAAAACATAAAAACCATTTCAAAAAAAAGTAAGAAAATAGGGAGATCGCCGACAAAAATAGGAAGTGATATAGAAAAAATGATGAATATGATGGAAAAAATTGGAGACAAAATGGAGGAAATGAGCATGGAGATTAAAAAAACACGAGGAGCAAAAGGAGTAAAGAGAATAAATGAAACAACGGAGGGAAGAAAATGAAAAACTGATGAAAGAAAATGAAGAAAACAATAACCAATATGGACCACAGATTGGAACGACTGGAAAGCGAAAAATGAAAAAACAATATAGTGGTTCAGGGAGTAGAAATAGAGACAAATAATCCAGAAAAACTACGAAATAAAATGGAGAAATTTCTAGACAAAGAATTACAAATAAAGACAGCGGTAGAAAGCTCAGTAAAGTTAGGAGAAAAAACATGCTTAGTAAGACTGGCAAACCAAGAAGAGAAAAGAAAGGTGATGCTCAATAAACAAAAATTGAGATTTAAAACTGAAGAGAGATTGTTCATCCAGGATGACTTGTCGAAGAAGGATAGAGATATTCAAAAAAAGATCAGAATGAAAGCTATAGAAGAAAGGGATAAGGAAAACGAGTGAAAATTGGGCTCAGAAAAATGTACATAGAAACAGAGGAATGGAGATGGAACACGGAGGAACAGAAGTTGGAAAAAACAAAACAGAACATATCGACAAAAAACCAGTGGCGACACCCATAAGCTCAGAGGCAGAGGAAAATAAAGTAGACCAGGCAATGGAAATGGACAAGGAAATGCAAAAGATGAAGAATAGTTCAAATAAAATGATTACTGAAAAGCAACAACTTAAGGTAAACTCCGGCGTTAAACGAAAACAAAAAGAGAAACAATATGGAATGAGAATAGGAACATGGAACGTGCGAGGTACATTTGAGGAGGGGACCATAAAACACTTGATCAATGAAATGCGAAAATACAAATTAGATGTGTTAGCAATACAAGAAACAAAACAAAAAGGGAAAGTAATTACAGAGATAGACGATTATATGTTCTTTAATAGTGGAGTAGATAATAGAATGCTAGCAAATATTATAGATTTTGAGGGAGTATCAGATGGACTATGTAGAATAAGAATCAAAGGAAAACGACATTAGTTAATGCGCATGCCCCTTCTGAGGACAAAGATGAAGACACGAAAGCAAAGTTCTATGAAGAACTGGAACAAGCAGTCAATAAAATACCGAAATTTGATGTTAAATGTGTAATAGGGGATATGAATGCAAAGGTCGGACAAGAGGAAGAGAATATAAAAGTAACGGGAGGAAGAAGTAGACACACACTCAGTAATGATAATGGCAAGCGACTCATAGAATTTGCTTTAGAAAATAAAATGAAAATCGTAAGTACGTCATTTGATCATAAGAACATCCACAAGAAAACCTGGTTATCACCAAATGGCAAAACAAAAAACCAAATAGATCACGTCTTAATAGAAATGAAGTGCTTAAAAAGGGTAACAGATGTACGAAGTTATAGAGGAGCTGATGCGGATAGTGACCACTTTTTAGTAATTACAAAACTGAATCAAGATAAGCCACCTAGAATTGAAGATGATAAAAAAACGGAAAAAATACGATTAAGAAAAATTGAAGGATGAGACCAAAGTAAATCACTTCCAACAAGAAATCAATAGAGAATTAAATTTAAGACCTTGCGTCGAGCAACTAGAAGAAGAATGGTCACAGATAGAAACTGTAATGAGAGATGTAACAAATAGGATACTAGGGGAGCCCCAAGGGAAGAAAAAAAGATACGTGGTTTGATGAACAATGTAAACGGGCGTTGGAAAAAAGAAATAAAATCAGACAAAGACTACTAAAAGAAAACAGTGAAGAAAATAGACTAGAGTATAAAAAAGCAAGGAAAGAAGTTAAACAAATATGCAGAAAGAACAGAAGAAATTACTTTGAAAGGGAATTAATAAAAATTGAAGAAGCTTATAAAAATAAAGAAGTGAGAAATTTTTATCATGAAATAAGAGAAGGGAAAGGCCACAACCGGAAAGCACCTTATTTTTTGAAAAGCAAAGAGGGATATCTAATAGGGGATAGGGAATAAAAAATAAATAGATTTGCACAGTATTTTGAGGAATTACTAAATGATGGTGAGGAAGAATTAGGCGAAAATGATAATGAAATGGAGGAAGAAAATTGTGATGAGGAAGATCTAGCCATAACGGTTCCAAAAAAACTGGAGGTGACTTAATGCTTAAAACATATGAAGAATAATAAGAGTGCAGGAGAAAACAAGATTCCAATAGAAATTTTAAAATATGGAGGCGAACAATTAACGGAGAGAATATGGCAGTTGTTGAAACAAGTATGGCGAGAAGAAAAAATCCCTAAAAATTGGAACAAGGCATTAATAATTCCAATCCACAAAAAAGGTCCCAAGGAAGAATGCGATAACTACCGCGGATTAGCACTTTTAGATGTAACATACAAAATTCTGGCAAAAATACTTAAAAATCGATTAGACAAATACCACAATGAAAATGTAGGAGAATAACAAGGAGGTTTTAAAGCAGGTAGATCGACAATAGACCAAATTTTCATTATGAAACAACTTCAGGAGAATGCTTACGAACAAAATTTAAGTCTGCTATTCATCGATTACAGACAGGCCTATGATACTATCAAAAGAAAAAAAATGTATGAGGCAATGAGAAAGTTACAAATACCAGTTAAATTGAGAAGACTAGTGGAAATGACTATACGAAAAACCGAGAGCAAAGTAATTTTGGAGGGCAGTACTTATAATGAATTCAAGATAGAGAAAGGTCTGAAACAAGGAGACCCATTATCCACAACCTTCTTTAACCTAGTTCAGGAAATTATACTAAGAGACAGTGGTATAAAAACCCGAGGTTTAATTTATGGGAATAAACATCAGTGTCTTGCATATGCGGACGACATAGTACTTATGACCAGATCCAGGAAAGAACTGCTAAGCGTATTTAAGCTACTAGGAGAGAAGGCAAGAGAATATGGTCTAGTGATCAACGAGAAAAAAACAAAATACACGGTAATGAAGGATAATGAAAAAACCGATATTATTATAAATTGTAATGGAAACAAAACCTACAAAATAGAAAAATTGGAACAAATCGAATATTTGGGAGTCACTATCACAAATAAAGGAGACGAAGAAAGGGAACTAGACAAAAGGTTAACAAAAGGCAGTAAAGCAGCAGGAATGGTATCACAGATGTTTAACTCAAAAGACATATCACGAACAGCAAAAATAAGAATGTACCAAACAATATATTCTCTTATCTGGATATATTACAAACAAGACATTTTTAAAGAATTTAATTTAAGAGGCAACAAAATTACAGAATATGGAAAGAAATTGTATGTACCTAAAAGCCGTAGGTGGCAAATTGCCAAGAGTACCTAACCATGACGATATTGGACATTTTGTGCTGGACAAAACATTAAACCATATAAAAGAAAGATATTGGTTTCCGAAAATGTGAAGATTTGTAAAAAAATATATTGCAGCTTGTATTAACTGTTTATATCATAAACATCAAGGTGGTAAGAAACCCGGATATTTACATTCCATACCAAAATACGCAAGACTGCATCACACACTAGTTGAATAACTTTATACTCAAAGTTATTTTTTAAAAAAAACTTTATTAACTAACATACAATTTATGTGTTGTTAACTCAGAAACTGAACATGGAATGAATGTTTAAATTATAATCAGTAAGAAAGAAAGTTTACAAATACTGACTCATCATTATATAAAATAAATAATGTTTATATATATTTCACAGGTCATCTATTATACTTATATAACTCCTCCCCCATAGGCGAAAACAATACGGATGGAGGGTTGTTTTCGGGCTCATTATGGTCTTCTGAGGGTTGCTCTATTTTCTTGGGCCTTCTTCTTCTGTACCATATGTAGAGGATAATCGATATTATTATAATAACTGACAAACTGGGTATATTCCAGAATAAGGGATGGACTTATTCATTTTGTATTATTTTGGTGAATTTTGCTTGTTCTCGAAGAGTATTTATGGCTTCGAGATTTATTGAATGTAACTTCAGCGGTAAATCTTGATATATATCTCCTCTTCGAAGCAATGGATTCCATTCTAATTTTGGAAGTACTAGTGGGTTTCCTTTTATGCTTTCTTCTGTGTTTTTGTACAGGGAATCCTCTATGGCTACACTACAGTCCTTTGGAATCTTCAAGATTGAGTTTTGTTTAATCATTGCTATTCTATTTCTCTCGCATTTTATTGTGATTTTCACTGGATTTACAGCGGGTAGTAGTAGTAAAAGTTTACTATTGATTTGTTCTATTATATGATGATGTAGAACTGCATGATTGGTTTCGCATGAAGGCGGTTCAGCTCGGATTAGGGCTATGGTGCATGTGTCGTTTACAATGTCTTCATGACGTTGGCAGAAAAATGTACCTTTGATGGATGGGCATAGTTTCTCTTCTTGTTGATGCATTGTAGTACCAAGTATAAGGAATGGAGTTTTCGGAATGATTAGGGAGTTTTTATATGGTAAGGGAATTATATGGTATGTTAGAAAATCTAAATCTAAAATTATTGGTATATGAATAGCGAATATTAACTTAGAATTTTCGATTCTTACTTGTATCCCTGATAACTGATAATAATGGTAAGGATTCTTAAACTTAACGACTTTATTATTTCCGTAAATTGTTGAAACTCATCTCTATATCAGACTAGTTAGTTCATTTAATGGTATAACTGAAGTGTGTAAATTACCCAAGTGAGCAAATATAATTGAGTTTTCAAGATTATCAACGAAATTTATTAAATTTTGGCAATTCAAAATTATTTGATCCAGAGCATTAGGTAAACTTAAAAACAAGAACATTTCGTCTGTAAAGTTTTTAGAATAATTGTAAATGTCTTCTAATTTTGTTTGTAGTAATAACTGATTTTTGTATAAATTGCTAATTGTGTTGTTATAGTGATTTATGAGATTAACGTTTAGGGAGGCTTGTAATTTTAAGTCGTGTTCAATTGAATTTTGGTTTTCAATTAATTTCTTTATTTGCGAATCGTATTTGATTTCATATTCGTGGTCTAAAGTACCAAAAACCCATTTTTCGATGGTGCCTACGCCATCAATTATTCCTCTTTTATTTCGAATGTTTTGTTGGACATCTGTACTAACCAAATTACCAAGTTTTAATCTAGTGACGTTTAAAAGATAATTTGCATGTTCCAATAGATTGTGTGTGAATTGTTTATCTTGAAATGATGATTGATTTAATAAGGCCCCTAGATTATTATAAAAATGCTCTATGTTTTGTAACTGTATTACAAGTTGACCTGTTTCGATAAAATGCAGAAATGTATGTTTAGTTTCTATTAATCTAGTTTTTCCTAATTCTAAAGGTAATATAGGGGTGTTTAATTCTTGTATTTCGACGTCGTTATTCTTGATTAATGTTGGAAGTGCCAGGATGAGGATTAGGGACGCTGCTATCGGTAACACTGTCATGCTGCAAAGAAAGTTTAACATTAGTGTACGGTTTTTTCACTTTAGATTTGTGAATTGTCATATTCTTTGTGGTTACTATTTTCTTCCCATTATCATTTTTTACTGTTCTGATTATGAATCTAGGCTTGGATTTATTTCTAGCTGCCTCTCTATTTCTAATATATATCTCTTTTACTTCTGTATAATCTTTAGGATCTTCTGGAGTTAGATTACGTTTATCAATCGTTTTTTGTTTACTTTTGACCGTGTTGTCATAAATAGTTTTATAAAGAGTTTTTAAACGAGTTTTTTTATCGTTCAGATAATCGTTAATTATGTGTTCGTCTGTGAGATCGAATGGATCTAGAGCTTTAGTGTTTCCTAAAATTATATCGATGGGTCGACATTTTGTAACAGAATGAATTGAAGAATTATAGCCTATTATTGCAAATGTCATCAAATCTTTCGCGTGCGCGTTGGGATGCTCTAATTTAAGTGTTCTACAATTTTCTAAAATTGAAGAATGGAATCTTTCTACTCGACTATTGCTGTTTGAATTTTGTGGTGTGGTGAAATGAATTCTAAACTTCTCTTATTCTTTAAATAACTTTAGACAATTCGAATCAAAGCCAAGTAACTATAATAAAAATAGAACAAATAATAATTATAACCAAAATGTATACAACAATATTCCACGGAATAGTTCCCCTATAATTTCTAGAAATCAGTTTCAATATCAAGTTAGTGGATCACAACCACAAAGAAATTTTATGATAAACAATCAAATGCCGACAAGATTTCAAAACAATCCTAACCCAAATATCCAACCCAGACAAAATCAAAATTTTCAAACCAACCCCAATCCAAATATTCAACCCAGACAAAATCAATACTTTCAAACCAATCCAAACACTAATACCTTTCCTAGCCAGCCGATTCAAATGCAACCTCGTAGACATTATCCGACAAACCGTCAAGTTTTTGGGCCACCCCAAAACGTATTTGCACCAACTGGGCAAAATCCCATCACAAAAACAGAACCAATGTCCATAAATACCAGAAATACTTTCAGACCTAGACAAAACAACCAACAAAATTATATTGCTGAAGAACTTTATCAAACAGATAATCATAATTTTGAAACTCAGATGAAATTTCGATAAATCAAACCCAATATGAAACCGATAATTCTTTAATAGACCCTCCGGCGGATACGCCTATGGGATATAATCAAAATCCATCTGTGTCATTCAATAATGTTGAAAATCAAAATTAAATATTTTCAAATTCTTGTACAATGTAGTATGCTAAGCCCGGCTATTGTGGAAAAATATTTCCCCTAATATATGTATGAAGATCCAACCTTAATTTTGTTCTAACATTTATTTGAAATTTATCGTATATCAGTTTAATAATCATTTTGATGGTCAATAGGTTTAAATGAATTACGCAATTTAAAATTTTCTGTTGATTTTAGCACAAATTTACTGAGAAATAACTTTATAAATATTCCGCTACTATATAAGTTAGATAGAAGCGAATTCAATATTTCCGTTGACGCTAACGAAATATTAGCTTTGCAAGTTCTAGTCTAATCAACAAGTTCAAAAACGTGTTAAATAGAAATAAAGCTCCTCAAAATATGTGCCATAGCTCATTCGATTCGGAATGACGTCTAGAAAAATGTTTTTTAAGGGTATATTAGCACATAAAAAATTGCAATTGTTATTAACAAAATAAGATAAAAAAAGGTATTTAGTTTTTCATTAATAACTTTTAAAATAATGATATTTAAGGAATTTTGAAAAAAGATCCTGAAAGAGGAGAAAATTTCCAATAAAAAAGTCCTAACTCCCGGAACTCTATCTATATTATTTATAATTTTTTTAACGCTGAAAATAGGGCTCCGCGAGGACGTTACGGCATAGGCGCGCCGCCTAAAAAGCCGGTATATCACCTAAAATAATTTTTTTTAATATAATAAAAAAAAGGTATTTAATTTTTCATTAATAACTTTTAAAATTATGATATTTAAGGAATTTTGAAAAAAGATCGTGAAAAAGGAGAAAATTTGCAATAAAAATTTTTTTTTTAATATTAAATAACAATTTAAAAATTTGAATAAATGATAGTGTAATCTAGACACTTGAACGAAAAAAACCTCGGTGAAAAAAAATGCTTTTGTCGATTTTTCAAAAAGTTACACCATTGTTAATTAACTAATTTTTTTCCAATTTCTGTTTTTATAAATTACGGTATAAAAGTTTAAATAATTGGTCTATAAATTTTTCGCTTCGTGGAGCTCTTTTTGTTTAGGTACTTAATAAAGTTATGCAAAAAAAATTTATTAAAGTTAATTATTTTGTTAATTATAATTTTTTTAAACCAACTAAAAATGAAATTTCTAAAAAATTTTATCAAAAAAAATTTTTTTTTGGTAATATATTATTATTGCTGTTTTCGCATCTGATATAGGTATTAATTAACATTGGAAAAAAAATTTTACGTCATTTGTTAAGAAATTGTTTATAAACAAATAGACTATTTTGGGATTTAAAAAAATATTTTTTTACTATCTTATAGCATAAGTGAAATGATGATTTTTAAAAAAAAAAATTTTCTTAAATAATTTTTTATATTGTTTATAATCGTTTTTTTTGTATTTCAATTGTTTAAATAATTAGTTAAGAAATTATTTTATTCTTAAAAATCATCATTGACCCTTTTCAATGGAATAACAGAGAAAAAAATTGTTTTTATAAATAATTTAATTGTTTATTAACTTAACAATTTGTTATAAACAAATAATATTAACCGTTATATTTTTTTTCGAAAACTTCAAAAAATTACTAAAACAATCATATATAACAAAGTTAAGAAAAAAATTTTTTTGTATTTTTTACAACACTTTTAAATATTATACAATAATGAAATTACAGCCGTTACATAATTTGTCAAGTTAAAAATTGTTATAACTTTTAAACTATTAGAGATAGGGTAAAGAACATTTAAGTCATTTTTGTAAAGGATTTATTTATCTGTAAAATGAATTCAAAATCGATTCTGTAACTATTATTTATCAATTTTAGATTTTTTTTACATCTTTTGAAATTCCATAGCTTATAAATTGTTAAATAATATAGATACAGTTACGGAACCAAGAACTTTTTTATTCTATGATAAAATATCTTTCTAATTACGCATAAATTATAGCAATATCCATTTTTGTTTAAATAATATATTAATTCAAATTTATACTTACCCAATATATATTCTGCTACAGATCATTTTTCATTTATTCATCACTTGAATTATTAATATTCTGCTAAAATGTTTATAAACAAATGCTTATAACAAGTGATAAATAATAGTTACAGAATCGATTTTGAATTCATTTTACAGATAAATAAATCCTTTACAAAAATGACTTAAATGTTCTTTACCCTATCTCTAATAGTTTAAAAGTTATAACAATTTTTAACTTGACAAATTATGTAACGGCTGTAATTTCATTATTGTATAATATTTAAAAGTGTTGTGAAAAATACAAATTTTTTTTCTTAAGTTTGTTATATATGATTGTTTTTGTAATTTTTTGAAGTTTTCGAAAAAAATATAACGGTTAATATTATTTGTTTATAACAAATTGTTAAGTTAATAAACAATGAAATTATTTATAAAAAAAATTTTTTTCTCCGTTATTCCATTGAAAAGGGTCAATGATGATTTTTAAGAATAAAATAATTTCTTAACTAATTATTTAAACAATTGAAATATAAAAAAAAACGATTATAAACAATAAAAAAAATGATTTAAGAAAATTTTTTTTTAAAATCATCATTTCACCTATGCTATAAGATAGTAAAAAAATTTTTTTTTAAATCCCAAAATAGTCTATTTGTTTATAAACAATTTCTTAACAAATGACGTAAAAATTTTTTTCCAATGTTAATTAATACCTATATCAGATGCGAAAACAGCAATAATAATATATTACCAAAAAAAAATTTTTTGATAACATTTTTTAGAAATTTCATTTTTAGTTGATTTAAAAAAATTATAATTAACAAAATAATTAACTTTAATAAATTTTTTTTGCATAACTTTATTAAGTACCTAAACAAAAAGAGCTCCACGAAGCGAAAAATTTATAGACCAATTATTTAAACTTTTATACCGTAATTTATAAAAACAGAGATTGGAAAAAAATTAGTTAATTAACAATGGTGTAACTTTTTGAAAAATCGACAAAAGCATTTTTTTCACCGAGGTTTTTTTCGTTCAAGTGTCTAGATTACACTATCATTTATTCAAATTTTTAAATTGTTATTTAATATTAAAAAAAAATTTTTATTGCAAATTTTCTCCTTTTTCACGATCTTTTTTCAAAATTCCTTAAATATCATAATTTTAAAAGTCATTAATGAAAAATTAAATACCTTTTTTTTATTATATTAAAAAAAATTATTTTAGGTGATATACCGGCTTTTTAGGCGGCGCGCCTATGCCGTAACGTCCTCGCGGAGCCCTATTTTCAGCGTTAAAAAAATTATAAATAATATAGATAGAGTTCCGGGAGTTAGGACTTTTTTATTGGAAATTTTCTCCTCTTTCAGGATCTTTTTTCAAAATTCCTTAAATATCATTATTTTAAAAGTTATTAATGAAAAACTAAATACCTTTTTTTATCTTATTTTGTTAATAACAATTGCAATTTTTTATGTGCTAATATACCCTTAAAAAACATTTTTCTAGACGTCATTCCGAATCGAATGAGCTATGGCACATATTTTGAGGAGCTTTATTTCTATTTAACACGTTTTTGAACTTGTTGATTAGACTAGAACTTGCAAAGCTAATATTTCGTTAGCGTCAACGGAAATATTGAATTCGCTTCTATCTAACTTATATAGTAGCGGAATATTTATAAAGTTATTTCTCAGTAAATTTGTGCTAAAATCAACAGAAAATTTTAAATTGCGTAATTCATTTAAACCTATTGACCATCAAAATGATTATTAAATTGATATACGATAAATTTCAAATAAATGTTAGAACAAAATTAAGGTTGGATCTTCATACATATATTAGGGGAAATATTTTTCCACAATAGCCGGGCTTAGCATACTACATTGTACAAGAATTTGAAAATATTTAATTTTGATTTTCAACATTATTGAATGACACAGATGGATTTTGATTATATCCCATAGGCGTATCCGCCGGAGGGTCTATTAAAGAATTATCGGTTTCATATTGGGTTTGATTTATCGAAATTTCATCTGAGTTTCAAAATTATGATTATCTGTTTGATAAAGTTCTTCAGCAATATAATTTTGTTGGTTGTTTTGTCTAGGTCTGAAAGTATTTCTGGTATTTATGGACATTGGTTCTGTTTTTGTGATGGGATTTTGCCCAGTTGGTGCAAATACGTTTTGGGGTGGCCCAAAAACTTGACGGTTTGTCGGATAATGTCTACGAGGTTGCATTTGAATCGGCTGGCTAGGAAAGGTATTAGTGTTTGGATTGGTTTGAAAGTATTGATTTTGTCTGGGTTGAATATTTGGATTGGGGTTGGTTTGAAAATTTTGATTTTGTCTGGGTTGGATATTTGGGTTAGGATTGTTTTGAAATCTTGTCGGCATTTGATTGTTTATCATAAAATTTCTTTGTGGTTGTGATCCACTAACTTGATATTGAAACTGATTTCTAGAAATTATAGGGGAACTATTCCGTGGAATATTGTTGTATACATTTTGGTTATAATTATTATTTGTTCTATTTTTATTATAGTTACTTGGCCTTGATTCGAATTGTCTAAAGTTATTTAAAGAATAAGAGAAGTTTTCTTCTTCAATTAAATATGTAATCGCTTCCTCAATATTATGCGGACTTTTAAATCGTATAATAGTTTGTAAACTACCTGTTAAATTTCTCAATAGTGTTCTCAAAGTCATTTCATCATACAGTCTCCTGAATATTTCTTTTGTTTGTGCAGACATTTCTGCATCTGGGAAATTATTAACTCTGCTGATCAAATGGCTTCTCAACACTTGTAATCTACGAGCAAAATCTATTGGTTCATTTCTAGAAATGTGGGCCATTAATACATCTTGTTCTAAGCATTCTAACGACCTTCTGTCTCCAAAACATTGCTGTAAAGCTGCTGTTTTTATAGCAACCCATGTACCTAATTCAGATCTCGAACCGACCAATAAATTTGTTTTATCAACTAGTTTTGCCTGTATTGCTCTTATAATATAATTTCGAACTACAATATCTTGTGTGACTGCGTAATTATTTACTACGAAGTCGTAACTATTAATAAATTTCGTTAAAGTACTTTCGTTCCCATCATAATATGGAATCGTATCAATTTGCATTTTTAGCATTGAAATATTCAATTCTGTATTATTGTTTGCCATTTCTTTGAGATTAACTAGCCTATTAAAATCTGTAATTAAATTTTCTATATCTACGACAGTATTCATAAAACTAAAATACACTTATTATTTTCAGTTCTTTTAAAATGTATCTGTAATTAAATTTTCTATATCTACGATAGTATTCATAAAACTAAAATACGCTCATTATTTTCAATTCACTTAAAATATTTCTGTTATCGAATTTCTATATTCGCGATAGTATTCATAAAACTATAATAATACGCTTATTATTTTCAATTCTCTTAAAATGTTTCTGTAATTAAAATTTCAACGATAGTATTCGCTTACTATTCTCAATTCACTTAATCTGTTTATTTATATAATTACTACTAAAAATGAAGGAAATAAAAGTAAATAAAGGAATTGTGAAAGGAATAGTTAGTACTCACGCAATTCCTGATTCCAGTCCAGATCATGATGTAGGTTCTTGACACTGAAGAGTTGAAACTCACGAACTTCTCGAAAATCGGACACTATGCCGTGGCTTTTCGAAATTCTGCGTCAAATCCTACTGACTGCGCCAGTTAAATAACAGTTATTTTTAAAAAAAACTTTATTAACTAACATACAATTTATGTGTTGTTAACTCAGAAACTGAACATGGAATGAATGTTTAAATTATAATCAGTAAGAAAGAAAGTTTACAAATACTGACTCATCATTATATAAAATAAATAATGTTTATATATATTTCACAGGTCATCTATTATACTTATACAGGGTGTCCCGGGACTAATGGGAAAAAAGTCAGGAGCGTATAATCTGAGCCAAAATAATGTTAGTACTTCATATAAACTTTTTCTATGCAGGCTCTTGTTTTCGAGTTATAGGCCTCCAAAGTTTTCATTTTGAATTTGGTTTTTATTTTTATTTTTTGAACCAGTTATTTGATCTTTATCAAATTTACGGTAAAGCTTAATATACGTGTAAGTTTATTTTGGTGAGGTAAACAGATTTACAGTAGAGCCTTGAAGCCAGGGACGGACTACTCGCAATGGTTAGTGATCCAAAAATTTTGCAGGGATGGCACTCCCTGTATGAAATTATCGAAATTCACTTCCCCACACATTAAGCTAACGAAAAGGTACTCTTGTTAGAATTCGATAAAATAAGCCGTTTGGCTAATATTTACAGTTTTATTAATGCACTACGTACCAATTTACCTAACTAACTTACTAATACGATGTCCAACATTTTCATACAGTACTACAAAAAAATGATTTGATGAAAGCAGATGATAAAAACAATAAGAACTTATTTAATGGGAATGAAATAGGTACGCAAACAACGTAATTAGTTGCTTTTAATCAAAATTACGAACACAACATTATTAAACCATTAAGAAAACCTCAATAAACACAAGTTATAAAATATTAGACTAAAACTAATTCCTAAACAAAAACAAAATTCTAATAAATGTTTAATATGAGCTCCTCCCACTTCCACGCATATTCTAAGTCTACGAAGATTGTTTCTTTGCACTTGAAGGAGCAATCCCATATTATTTCTAATAACATTGCAGTGTACCACAATTATGTCTATTAAATCTTGCCTAGTTTGTACAGCTGTTGCGTATACCTTACTTTTGAGATAGCCCTAGAGAAAGAAATCCATAGCATTAACGTCTCCTGATCGCGGTGGCCATTGAATAGGGCCTCCACGACCAATCCATCTATTAGGAAACCTTGTGTGTAAATGCTGTCGTAGATCTAAACTGAAATGCATCAGACATGAACCATAAATTCATACGAGTTTGTAGTAGCACCTCATCAAACAGGTTCCATAACTCATTTTGCTAAAACTCCAAATATCTCTGACCGGTTAAAGTACCGTCAATAAAGTATGGCTCTATCAAATGATTGCCAACTATTCATGTCCAAACATTAACCATGAATCTAGGCTGGCTCCTAGTTTGGATAATGCCATATGGATTCACATCATCCCATAAATGCATGTTATGAGAATTTATGACTCCATCTATGGTGAAACCGGATTCGTTCGTAAAGAGAACGTTACTAATAAATGTATTGTCTGCTTGTTGTTATCTCAGAAACCACTGGCTATACTCAAGTCGTGAAGGATAATCAGCCACTGTCATACTGTGTACTTTTTTCATGTGAAAAGGATATAACAGCTATTCATTCAGGACGCGATGAACAACTGATTTCGAGACGTTATGTTCTCTTGGTAATTTTCGTAATCTCGTTGATGGTCCATTATCAACTGCATTTAACAAGTCTTGATCAACTGCCACAGTACGTACGCTTCGTACTGGACCTTCTCCAGCTTTTCTTGGCAAAAAACTTTAAAATTTTATTTTGTAAACATGGAAAATTACATTTATTTATTCATACCTGTTTCTCGTATCCTGAGATCAATACGCTCAAACATTCGTCTGTCTGACAATGCTCTGTTTGCAAAATGCTCTGCATAAAGCCTTCTAGCCTACAAACAGTTTCGAGAAGCCAGTTCATACATTAAGTGCATATCTGCATACTCAATAAAAGTGAATTCTGCCATTGTAACTGTTAAATTAAGGACTTTTACCTTGTTGCGTACTTCTAAAAATTGTGAATGCGTAAATTGGTACGTAGTGCATTAATAAAACTGTAAATATTAGCCAAACGGCTTATTTTATCGAATTCCAACAGGAGTACCTTTTCGTTAGCTTAATGTGTGGGGAAGTAAATTTCAATAATTTCATACAGGGTGTGCCATCCCTGCAAAATTTTTGGATCACTAACCATTGCGAGTAGTCCGTCCCTGGCTTCAAGGCTCTACTGTAAATCTGTTTACCTCACCAAAATAAACTTACACGTATATTAAGCTTTACCGTAAATTTTATAAAGATCAAATAACTGGTTCAAAAAATAAAAACCAAATTCAAAATGAAAACTTTGGAGGCCTATAACTCGAAAACGAGGGCCTGCATAGAAAAAGTTTATATGGAGTACTAACATTATTTTGGCTCATATTATACGCACCTGACTTTTTTCCCATTAGTCCCGGGACACCCTGTATAACTCACTACATATCGACCATCTGGAACCATTTGTGCAAACTTATAACAAAAACAAGTATTTAATAGTCCTTATCGACGGTTTCACAAAATTTGTATACCTAACAGCGGTCCCAGATACTTCAAGTAAACATGTGATGTCAACACTTGAACTTTAAAATTTTTGGTACCTAACCCAAAAAGAATAATTAGTGATGCTGGATCGGCTTTTGTGTCTAAAGAATTTTTAAATTATGCAGCAGAAAAAGGTATGAGAGTGTATACAACGACAGTCGGAATACCCAGAGCAAATGGACAAGTAGAGAGAGCCAATAAAAGCGTGTTAGCTGCCTTAGCTACTATGGGCGCTACTTTTGATAGTAAATCATGGGATTTAAACCTAAAGAATATTCAGCAAGGTACTAACAGTACCAAGCACTGAATAATACAGGCCACACCAAGTGAATTGCAATTGGGTTATAGATTACAAGTCGATGGAGATAGAATTATTGATGATGACGAAGAAAATGATATTGGTGACGTCACATCATTGACAAAAGAAGTAGCTAAGAAATTAGAAGAAAACCGTGAAAAACAAAATTCGAAGTTTAACAAGAATAGACGCCCGCCTACTCAATACGTTTTAGGGGACTTAGTTTTGACTAAGATTACAAGTTTTCCGGCCAACAACAACGAAAGTAAGAACTTACTCGAGAAGTACCAAGGGCCATTCGTGGTTGTGGAAGTATTGCCAAATAACAGATATAAAGTGAAAGAGGATATACATTCCACACGAACAAGACGTCCTTATGAAACTGTTGTAGGAGTAGAGAATATGAAGCTCTTCAAATTCCAAAAACAGACTTAAGGTATGTTTGTGACGTATCTGACGTACACTAAATGATTTAACATGTTTGTGACGTATCTGACGTACTCAAAATGGTCTAATATGTTTGTGACGTATCTGACGTACACAAAATGATAAAATTTGTTTGTGACGTAATTGACGTTCACAAATCGATTATATTAAGTTGTGACGTATTTGGCGTACATAAGATGTCAAGTTTTAAAGTGGCATATATAACGTAGATACCTAAAATGTTTGTTTAGTTGTGTCGTATTTGACGAACATATATGTTTATGTTTAATTGCAAAGTGTTTTATGTATAAAAAAAGTTGTGACGTATTTAAAGTATACAAAATGTTTGATACGTATCTGACTTATATAAATCGCTTCTGTTTAATTGTGACGTATTCGACGTTCCCAATAATTTTTTTTACTCCTTATTCTCTAGATACGCTCGTAACTCAAGCAACCGCCAACAAACTACGTATAATGCAAAGAGCAATGGAGAGGGCCATGCTTGGTATAAGCCTGAGGGACAAAGTTCGAAACGAGGAGATTCGCAGAAGAACGGGAGTCATGGATGTTATCCAGAAGGTCGCTGAGCTGAAATGGCGGTGGACAGGGCATCTTGCACGGCAAAAAGATGAACGGTGGACACTAACGATTATCCAATGGCGACCCCGAGAGACCAAAAGCGAGGCAAAGGTAGACCCCCACTGCGATGGGTGGATGATATTAGGGATTTCACCGGTAGAGACTGGTGGCATAAAGCTCAAGACAGGGACGAATGGAAGGGTTTAGGAAAGGCCTATGTCCAGGAGTGGATGAAAAAAGGCTGAGAAAGAAGATGTCTCGAAAGTTAATAAGAAGAATGTAGATTTCAGGATTTTGAATATTTATTTAAAAGGTGACTGAGAAACCCCTATAAAGGTGTATAGAACGTTATCGGGCGATGGCGGCTGACTTTTCGAGCTCGAGGGGTTTAAGTGAGTTGAATGTATTGTACTTGGTGAGGTGGTTTCGAAGTGATAATAATCGTCAAGTAAATGGAAGCGGGTACAGCTGCGGCTGTATCATACCCTGTTATCGGTCCATTTGGCTAGTGAATAAATTCACCATGCTACAGAGAATACGCAGAAAACCTGTAACACCGCCGGGGGGTGGGTTGTGTGCGTTGGCATCACAACCAATTATAATTGGCAGCCGTCCGCTATTGCAGTGTCTCACTAGGTCTTGTATTTCTTCTGGCGGTGTCATCGGCCCGTCTCCAGCGAAGTAGGTAGAAGCAATGACGATGTCTCGGTCGATACCCCCAATGTTGAGGTGAACCATGATTGGAACAAGGACCCGTGACACGTATTCTGAAACACATATATATTTTGTTATATCTTATGATTACCCAGGCATGCGGAGATACTTCCCTTTGATCATAAATCAATTTATAATCCTCGCATGCCAAACCTTTGTTACTCAGCCTCTATTCATCCCCCTTCTTTATCTCTCCCTGACCCTCCTCGACTACCACGGCAATATTTTCCTCGGAGTTCGAGCGGGTTTCTTGATATCGAGTCAGACCCTCGACTCCCAGGCTGCTCCGCCCAGTTTCCCGGGATGCAGAGGCGATCTCCGCATCCCTAGTCACCCCAGCAGAGCGAGAGGAGATCTCGGGCTGACCCAAGGTCAAGCTTTCACCTTTTTCCAGAGGTTCCGGATGTGGAGGGTATCTCTATGTTCTTTGGACTAAAACAAAAAACAGTGATGTGAATTTGCAGCGACGCAGCGTTTTGTTAAATACGTTTAAAAATTTTAAATATATACATCCAAAACCCTCTATAACGACGTATAACTCGACTTTTACGAAAAAGAGTGATTTGGAATGATTGATTCAATTTTCGATCATATATGTGATGTGGAATATGGTAGTAGTATAGTACGTAAAAGTAACTTACTAGTCTTACTACTGCCTGTTTCAATGTTGCTATTTGAGCAGTAGAGACCTTGATCATCTGTATTAATATCTATACACGGACCGAGTATGCTTTTATAAACTTGAAGGTTATGTTCATTATTGGCTTTCCCCTTCTTTGGAAACAATTCCAAAATTGACTGCTGTGTCTGCTGTAAAGTACGCTTCATATTTGCTTCATTAAAATAATATTTCTCAACACGCAAAATAAGGAAATTTGCACAATAAAAACAACACACATAAATATGCACGACAAACCGCCATATGCGTAATAGCGAATTCAACGATATCTGATGATGACTGGCGTGCGCCGGCGTCGCGTGCGTGGGAGGAGCCGATATGGAATCCATTTCAATTATCAGCGAAGTTGCCAGCGCTGTGCCGATTCACAAATTCTCTAAGCAATGTTGCCGGACTGTCGGTATTGATCTGAGAGTTGATTCTCACTTGGTCGGCGCTACTACTATAAGTACTTTGAAATTCAGTTTATTAAAGCTTTAGATCCAATAATGATGAAACATATATTATTTGTATTTCGTAATTCGTATTAAATGTAATTCAAATATTGCAGCAGTATGCTAATAAAAAATTATTGTACCGATTTTATTGTATTTTCCATGGGGGGAGTTTGAACCATCATCAGTTTGTTAAGCATGCTTAACAAACTGATGATTTGATACTTTTTCGGAATTCTGGACGTCTGTATATGCTTCCCAACGAGCAGGCCAACCATCAAAAAAGTTAAAAAAATTAATCAAATCATTGACGTTTATGTCCCTTTGTTCCAGACCTTTCAGAAAAGCATTATGAACTTTATGTAGGCTGCATGAGCCTATATTAATCAATCCTTTGAATTTTACATCTAACACACATTCATTAAGCAGTTTTATTAATTTTTTGTTGACATTAGGGCCATCACAACCAATCATTATTAAATTCCTCGATTGAATATCTGCCTTTTGTACCGCGGCAAGAATTTTATTATGTAAGTCCTCAGCTTTAGCACTACCAATAAAGAAAGTCTGTAGGTGCCTCTGAACGATTTTTGACTCAGAGTCTGACCACTAACGATTTGCAATTCGGAATTCTTTCTGACTAATTTCGTTGGTAGTTTCATCGAAACATATTGTATAGAAATAAGCTTTAACATCTTCTTTAAGCTTTCCCCAAAAGTAAGGTCCCAGAGCTTCGGTTATTAAATACATCAATTTGGCAGCAGAAAGGGAAAAATCATCAGGTACTTCGGAAGAAAACATCAATCTAAATAGCTGATTTATAACACTACACGAGTTTATTGAATAATTGGATAGTACAGACTTTATTGCCCAATAGAGCTCGGCTTTAACTGCAGCGGGTTTTGTGCTACCTAGTGCCACTGTCACTGATCCACTTGTGGTTGGTTTACATCTGTCTTGCAAAGTTTTAGCTGCAACGGAGTGAGTTTGATCTTACAATTACCGATGTGGGATTTCATTCCAGCATGCTGGCGAGGCGGTATTTTCCGTGGTCAACACGAATTAAAATTTCACAAATAGTACACATGACTTCACTATCACTGGCCCGTTTTGCCCAAGTTCCTATTCTAACAAATCTATCACCACTCTACCCTTTGTTACTGAATTGCTTATTAACAAAAAAACGCTGTCACCACTGTAATGAATCTCGACCTTGGGTCACCAATTCTTTTCTCAAATATGCAGCCGAGCGTGTAATGCAAATCCAGTCCGATTTAGGCTGGGAGCGCCTGGTCTTAAAACGGTTTGATTTCCTTCGCCAGGACAGGATTGTTCTCTCAGTTCGTCCTCGTATCCGCTATGTATACACACTCTAGGGAAAACTTGGGGAAGGATTATAAATAAAGTATGGGGAAACCACAAAGTTGAAAAAAATATAATAAAACTTTTCTCTGTATACATATACATAAAAAATAAAAACCCAATATCAAGACAAATTATTAAATTTCCCCACTATCAAAGTAACTATACACTTATCTATAAATCGTACGTACTAAATCTTTCGCTGTATAACATATGACCAACAACAAATAAGTATAATATCCCTCACCACGAAATAGAATAAAAAAATTAATTTCCTACCCACTTATCATTTAATATGTTTAACGTGTGCGAGGGGCGTATGATTTAACCCTAATTTCGAAGTTCCACTGTCTCATTGCGAAAAACACCTATGTTGCTCTTAAAACAAATAATATACAAAACGACTGTGATTTCGAGTCATTTCCCCCTGTATAAACAGAAAGTGAAATCGGAGTCGTTAAAAGGAATTCTGCTGATCTATGAGTAATAAATGTTTATCGACAATCCCGTTCAGTGCGTAAGTGCCGGGTTGCAAATTTTCAGGTCTTTGAATAACCTACAATGTTTATTTATTTTACTTGATATGAATGAAGTTACTTAATCACGTCTGAATTACTTAGCTTTTATTTATCGTCGCGAAAATTTCACTGGAGATGGGACATCAAGGAGACAAGATCATACGCTCCCGGCCCGTGTTACTCGGTACAAATAAATCTCGGTTTAACCCTCTGTTTATCTCCCATCTACGAGGTGGAAGCGAATTATGTAGCGTAAAACAATATTCAAATAAATAGTGCCCAACTCCTGTCGGTTATATGCACCCTAGAGAAAGTGAAAGGTTCCTACAATTTTGGAGAAAACCTTATTCTAACATCACACACGATAACTCATATCTTATATAGCGAGCAGTGCCCAAATTGTGAGCCTGGACCTGCAGTACCTAATTGAAACCTGCCAACTTGTCAAATCCCCGTGAAAGAATAAATAATGAAATAGGTCTACTGTTATAGCTTCTCCTATGTATATAGTTACGTTATAGATACCAAGTTTAGAACCAGAGTACAATAATAAAACGTGTAAATTCTCCCTAAAAAAAAAACAAATCTCAACTTGTTTAAAAACTTACCGCGCGAAAAACTCCCTTTTTCCGGTCTTCGAATTACTGCCTGCTTTCACTATCTTTCTAGAAACCGCGGGTAACGCTAGTAACCGGTATCGAGCTATGTTGAACTTCGAGTAGAGGGCGAGTTTTCCCGTTTTGTGTCACCGACGGGGGACAGTGTTCACCGTCAAGGATATCTAAGTATCCCTATTACACCCTGACACAACGGAGAAAAACTTCTTCCTCTGAAGCCGCTAACACCAAGAAAACTGATACCCGTTACCGTGACAGGGAAAGGATTTTTCCCTTCGCGTTTGTCGCCCCGGCACTGTCTGTTTTTCTGACTGCTCTGTAGTTGGTTTTTACTATACCCCTGAATTAGGTTTGGGGTTTTTTTGTTGAATTGCAAAAATCCATTTTTTGTTTTGAAGCGGCCTCGATTTTTCGTTATTAACTAGTTGTATACAAAACAATTATTTAATTTTGACCTAGTAAAATGTTTTATTTGTTTCAAAGCTGTTATGGTTCTGTATCATTTTTCTAAACAAAAAGTGGGTCGAATTCCACTTTTTATATTATATTTGAAATAAAATATGTTTTACCGTGTGTTCCGAAAGTTACTAATTTAAATTTTTCTATTTGGTATTCGCATTTATCACACTATTATAAAACCATTTTTATCTTTTTCTTTAAACCAAATGTCTAACTTTACATTTTCTCATTTTTGTATTATATGGTTTAGTTTTCCACTGAAAAGAAATGATATGTGGTTGTGCTGGAAGAAGAGAGTCACAAGTGTAAAATTTTTTATTTCGGGATTTTTTAACGAAATAGCTGAAAATCATGAAATTTTTAGTTAAAAATCCCGAAATCAAAAATTTTACACTTTACTTGTGACTCTCTTCTTCCAACACGACTTGGTAACTAATTATATCAACCAGAAATCCTGGATCAAGTGATCTAATAAGACCGATAGTAATTAGTGAGTACCAAAATACTAGAGAGTGACTAATACCGCGATTCAGTCAGTTCTTTGCGATACTAAAGTGAAAATACCATACCACAGAGGCAAGAATTGTGCGAATTCACTGCCACCTCTACTAATTTGGAGGACTGGGCATAATTATCTTTATTATGTTATGGTATTTTCGGTTCAGTATCGCATGGCATCGACACCTAACTCAGGCATTAGTCACTCTCTAGTATTTTGGTACTCGACTAAATATTATTATATAAAATAAAAGCTTTTTCCAAAAAGCTAAAAGCCCCTTCAGATTTTACATCATTGGGGATTATCTCAATATGCTACAACTATCACAAAAAAGGGACTTTAGGGAACAAATTCCAAAAAAGGGACTTTAAGGGAATAAGGGCCGGGTCCACATCAGTATATATGTACGTAGTTCGTCGGGATATTTATTGATGTGAAGCACCAATCCGGCGCGTCCCCAGGTGGCTGATAGAAGAAGGGCCTCTGAGATGATTTTATATGAGGAGGAGGTCTGCGGGGAAATATCTGGGGGCTCGTTGTGTTTAAAAACTCAACTGGCAGCCCTCGAATACCCTGCCGCGGACCAACTTTACCTGTCCCAGCTGTAGTATCGTGGCTAAGGGATTACACACAGGGTTACGCTGCCGGGTGAAAGTTCGAGCTTACCTCGAAATCGCCTGTTATACCAATGTCTCCTGGCTGTCTGTGCTCAACTCTCGCGAGCCAGTGGAATGGAGGGGGATCTTGGCTTTAATGCCCGGACCAAGAGAAGACAACCTCATTAAAAACCTAAAGTCAAGGTGGGAAACCAGGCCGAAGAATGCGTGACTATATAGAAGAATAGTCCTTACTGGTTTCGACCTTGGAGCACCGGGGGGGAACTCCATTGTATTGAATCCCTTATCTCTGCACGCGGGGCTCTGCAGCGGTGAACCGTAATGATCCTAGCTGGTAAGAGAAAGAAAAAGTAAGACTTTTTCTTTCTCTTTCCATAAATGGTCCCACGAGAAAACCTCCACCTCTTCATGCGGGCACCTCACAGAGGGAAAAAATGCCAAACACGGCACAAAGGTCGTATTCCATTCAACCTCCCAAAACTGGGAGAACCGGGCGGCATAGACGACCCACTGAGAAAAGGCCTCAGTGGAGCAGGGATGCGAAAATACCTGCGACTCCTCAATCAGGGTATATCCCCTGAAGAGGCCAGGAAGCAGGCTATTCAGCGCCCAACCCCCAGAAGGAACCACCAACGGGGAAGGTAAAGCTGAAAAGAGGTCCGGAGGATCACTCCTCCGCAAAGACCTCTTAGTAAAAAACCAAAAACGGCTACAACAGTTACTGAGTAAGCCACTGGTTACTCAGCAGCTGTTAAAACAGAGGAGTCTTTCAGGGTGGGAATAATGCCCAATAATTATCCTGGGGTCATCCTGAAAGCAGAGCAGCTCTCCACCCTGGAAGACACTCTGGTGGAAGGGCTGTGCAAGAGCAAGGAGAAAGGGATATACTTCTCACGTATACGTTTCCGTTGTGGAATGATACTGGTAGACTGTGGGTCACAAGAATCGGCAGACTGGCTCATGAGGTCAGCGCCGAAATTAAACTCTTGGGAAGGACCCGAATTGGTGGCTCGAAGTGGAGACGACATCCCAAAGCCGGTCACCATAACGGAGAAGATCCTCCAACTTGTCGAGGTTCTGAACTCCAACCTCACTACTGGGGCTTGGAAGATCCTGAACTCTAAAAAAGGAGGGACAGGTAACTATCCTCACGATTGGGATCGATCACCAATCTGGGGAGGCTCTGAAGACAGGAGGTTACGCGCTAAACTTCCGTTTTGGGCGTATCCTTGTCTCGGGGTATGTCGAGTTCTTAACATCTCCTCACGGGCTTTCTTACAGGACATTGCCGCCTTAGGAAGCACCTAATGAGAATAGGTCTAGCAGAGATTGACGAGTGTAGATTCTGTGGGGAGGAGGATGAAACTCCGGATCACCTAGTTCTGGAATGCCTCGCCATTGCAAGCCAACGCAAGAAATGCTTCGGACAAGAAACTTTTAAGAGTGAGGATATAACCTCGTTGAAGCCGTTCCAAATACTAGAGTTCATTAGAACCCTGGAACTGGAAGGCGAGCTGTAATAGTAGCGAGAACAGCTCTGATATGGGGGCACAATAAACCTTAGGTTTCAGTGCATTATTGTAACCCCGTTAAAATCTAATCTAATCTAACTGAGGTCAATGCGTGCGTTATCCATAGATCTGAGAATATGTCATGTCTCGATTAATCAAACGCCTTATGGAAATCGATAAACACCATCTGGATAGGTATGTTGTATTCTGTTGATAATTCTATTAGATTACGGATTGTTTGTAAATGATCAATCAATCGTACTGAAGCCCTTTCTAAAACCGGCTTGTTCTATCGGTTGATAAAAATCGAATTTTCGCGTCAGTCTGTTAGTAAAGATCTTTGTAAAGAGTTTATAGAGATGGGACAAGAGGCTAATAGGTTTGGATTTTCGACATTGGTTGTATCTCCCTTCTTGAAAAGTAGGATCACTTCTGTATCCAGCCTACGATTTTCTGAGATAATAATAATTTTAGATTTGAACATAGCAGGTGAAATTTTGAGATTGAAAATAATTTCCAACAATTTCTCTTGGCCACTTTTAGTATCAGTATTTTTCCACCGCAAGCCGGTTACCT
Organism: Galeruca laticollis; assembly: GCA_963921935.1. NCBI lineage: Eukaryota > Metazoa > Arthropoda > Insecta > Coleoptera > Chrysomelidae > Galeruca > Galeruca laticollis. Next base: position 211,079,161 of record OY998175.1, on the reverse strand, counting down.
CGCTTAATGGGCCACCCTGTACATAGAAAGAAAATAGAAACTGATAATGTACAAATTATTGAAATAGTACTTGATCAATTTGCTCAAGACCGAAGAAGGTCAAAATTTGTATTTTCTTTGCAAAAAAGTTAAATACTTTTTTGTTATAGTTCTAGATACATATTTTTATATTTGTTCATATTTTTTAAGAACCAGAGTTTTTGATTTAAAAAAAATAGTCATGTTCTTTTTAGATAGAGTATAAAACTGTTTTCAATTGTTTACTCTATAAATTATTTATTTTTCTTTACGCTTTTTAAGAATAATAATTTTTTATCTGACACAAGTTTAGTATTAAATTTGAGGCAAATAATATTTAAACATGATGTAAAATATTTTCCAAAACATAATATCATCTTCACCGATGCATCCAAAATGGAAAACAAAGTAGCATGTGCAGTTTTTGATCCAAAAAAGAACTATACTTTATCCTTAAGGCTAAATAATTACTTCTCAATTTTTTCAGAACTAGTTGCAATCCTGGAAGCAATAAAATATATTAAAGCTACGGAAAGGGATACTAATCAATATGTTATAGCTTCGGACAGTAAAAGCTCGATATAATCCATCAAAAAGATCTATTATTCAAAAAAATCACACTATATCCTGACTAATAATATATTACTAGAATATCAAAAAATGGAAGAACTTGATGTTGAAATACAATTTATATGGATTAAAGCCCACTGCGGGATTGAGGAAAATGAAAAAGCTGATAAAGCAGCCAAACAAGGAATCTACAAAGAGGATGTTGCTCCATATAAGTGCATTCACACTGATATATCATCCTTACTGGAAATCGAAACAAAACAAATCTGGAAAGATCAATTTAAAAGAAAAGAAACTGGTCAAGCATATAAAAATATACAAACTGATATTCCATCTAAACCTTGATTTACAGCAACAGCTAATACCAAAAGATTTGTCTCAACCATATGTAGGATGAGATTTAACCACGCACTTGTCCCGGCATATTTAAATAAAATCAAATTAAACGAATCACCGTACTATGAATGTGGAGAAGTAGGAAACCTGGAACATGTAATTTTAAATTGTAAAAATATTCAAAACAAAATTGATTTATTGTATCAAGATCTAGAGAATTCTCCTGTATTGATCCAGCACCCACTTAATTTAATTCAACTGATTAGTTTAAATAATGTATATATTTATAGAATTTTATATACACATATATATTGTTAGACTAGAAATTAATATCTAAGATCCTCTGTGTCCAACCTATGTTGCACCCCTAATTTATACGCGGTACACCCACTGTGTTGTCCAGCTCTGACATGCCCCAGAGCAAATTTAAGTGTTCCTGTGCATTCCCCAAATGAATTAAAGAAAATATATAAAAAAATAAAGAATAAAAAAAATCAATATATAAAAAAATAAAGAATAAAAAAAATCAATATATATATATATATATATATATATATATATATATATATATATATATATAATATATAACAACAAAGAGATTCATGGGTAATTCACGCAAAATAAAGGGTTACTGAAATAAGTGGTAACCGTGGACATGCATGTTTCTGGCTCATTTTATTTTGCGTGAATTACCCATGAATCTCTTTGTTGTTGTTGTTAACATATCACGCGATATTCCTGCATCTTTTTTTTATATATATATATATATATATATATATATATAAACAGAATCAAAAAAAATAAAAAAAGAGAAATAAAAGGAAAAAAATTAAGAATAAATAAAAAAAAGAACAAAAAATAAATGAGGAAAAAAAAACGATTAAACTAGTTAAAGATATTAGGTATTAAATATAATGTGAAGGCAGAGTGATGACAGTCAATCATTTTTTGCAATACAAATTAAATCTGGCGAATGGAATCTCTTCCGAAGCCATTGTAACCTCACACACACACCTATACGTGTACGAAGTACCTTGTGAGGACAACCACATCCTGATAACATTCTGTGGACATCATAAAAAATAGGCCTACTTAGTTTATATTTTGTGTACGCATATTATACTTTTTTTTCTGTCGTGCATTAAGTTATTGTTACTAAACACACAAAATAAATTTTAAATACACAAATATTTCTCTTATCCATACTACTTTATGCGGACAACAAATTGACTTCGCGCTGTGAGAACTTTTCTAATTGAAATAACACTATGGGGATTGCAAATGTATATAGCGTAATGAGGTACCAAATATTTTTTTTTGGCTTTACTAATCGGTATATAATAAGATCTTTGGCCAGCAAATTCAATTATGTTTATCAAGGCAATCATTTTTCAAAATAGATGTTTTTGAGAAAATAAAATGTGTCTAGAATATCTAAACAGCAATTATTCTCTTATCGAACAACAAGCACAACTTCTAAATTAAAATATATAATTTTTTTTTTGTATCATGTCAAGATCTTCTATCTTACAACGTACGATTCGGCAAATTTAGCCATGTTCACAGTAAGTAAAAACACGAAGGAATGGCTATGCTATTCCTTTCTCAATATTCCATAAAATAGCTATTCCTTCGTGTTTTTACCTAGTGTGAAAATTGCTATATTTGCCGAAATTTTACGACGTAAGATAAAAATCTTAATATGAGACAAAATATATATATATATATATATATATATATATATATATATATATATATATATATATATATATTTATTTAGAAGTTATGTCTGTCCTTTATTTTAATTTGGCCGAATTCCCAAGATATTGAAAAAAGTTTTTCCGCTTTTGTTTGTTGTTTGTTTAGTGTTACAAAAATGATTTGACTAAAAAGGCAATGTGCAATAATTTAAAATTTATTAAGATTTGTGTGAGCGCTTTCGCCGGTTAGGCATCCAAAAATTGAGTGACAATGCTGTCGATACCATTTTACTTAGATGTTTAAAATTTGACTAACACAAACATCTATCACATTTACTGATGTCCTAGGATATCAAAGATATTTCAATTAGAATAAAAGTTGGCTAAACGTTCACATGCTTGTTACTTCTACAAATTTAAAAAGAGAAGTTTGGTTTTTACCGCACATCAGGGTCGAGATAAGTTCAAGAAAAACCATTTGTCTGACTTTTTCCTGATATGTTCCGATTTTTATTTTATTCCAGAAAAATGGACGTGTCGCTCAGCAGATATTTAGGTATATTCAAAATTATCAGCAAGACTCTGATTATTAGTAGAAGTCACAAAAAAAAGTTAAATAATTTGAAAAAACAACTTTATTATTCACAAATATGAAGTACAAAATTAACATTTGAAATGACAAACGTACAAAAATTAAAACATCTATGGTAGGATAAAAATAGAAACCAATATGTAAATTAAGCGGTAGTGATTAACACTGGATTTCGACAAGTTATTTATTTCTGATATGGTTGTAAATAAAATCTTTCACGTTGGACCACTTCCGTTCGGAAGAAATAATGCTGCTTTGTTCTTTTAAAAAAATTTCACACTCTACTTTTCCCGGAACTGATTTTGTCAATAAGTAATTTTTAAAGTAGTTTAAGGTTACGTTAACTTCGGCTTTTGACTACGGTAAATTTTTCACAATTTGTTCACGTTTAACGCTTCTATTGGAACCTTTTTTACATATTTTATAGTATTTTTAGGTTGTAACTGTAAAGCAGATACAGCATTTGGTTCGAAAGTTGCGTTATCGCCTAAAAATTTGTCCCCTTTGCTTCTTGATACATCTTCGTCTTCCATTTCTACTTCTTCCCAATTTTCTAAGTCCTGTTCTTCTTCTGCATTAACTACTTCACCCTCTATGGAGTCATTGACTTCAATTTCATGTAAATGTTTCCCCTCCATATGCTCTATGTTTCCTTTCTCCATGTTTATTAAAATTTTAATTATTTTAGCCAAATCTACAGTTTCATTTTGCAAACGGTAATACTCACGGTGAACACGTATATCGTGACCCATAAACTTAGCAAAACAATCCATCTCATTTTCGCGAATGTTTAAAAGTTGAACAGTAATTGCAAGATGTTTTCGTAATTTGGTTGATCTTAAAGCTCCAGGTGCTTCGCAACCAGACTCAATAGAATATTTTCTAAATAAGTGGTGGGCTTGATAGAATCCATCACAGTGAACTCTTGAAGGAAATATATATAGATTGTGCGGTTCTACCCCGCAATCATTTTTAAATTGGAGGATAAGGTCAATATTTCTTGCAACTCTTTAGTTAGTATAAGAGGAGCAGCTTCAACTTTTCCCCCTTACTACCAAACGAATCCTATTGTCGCAATAAGCTTTTTCAGCCTCTAACAACATATCGTAGGTGTCACAATTCTTATCAATAGAAAGGCCCCTTTGATAGTCGGAATATTTGATAAAATGTTTTGTTTAACAGGTCAAATGCATTGGCAGATCTTGTTTTGATCAATTCATCAGCAGCTATTTCACCATGATGTCATAAGTACTTATGTAATTTTTTAATGCCTTCAGTAAGTGGCATTATTTTCGGAGCCTTTCCATTTTTGTTCGTTTAATGTTCTATAGGCGTGCCTTGTGATATCATTGGTCTTTTGTCTTTTGAACGTCACATCTCCTGCATCTTAAGTAATTTATATTTCATGTTCCGCTCCGCTTCGCTCCACTCGTGCCCAATAAAACTGGTGACTAAAATAACATTATTAACACTTGATACTTAATATACTACTACGCACTTTCTTCACTATAAATCTCTGCCAGGTACCAAGTTCTATTTGGAGTCCATAAAGCATTCACATGTTTCCCGCAAATTTTAATATGCGAACTGGATCAAGCTTTCCATATTACGTCTTCTACAAATCTAACAAGATACCACTTAAGCCCTAAAATTAATCAAATATTAAAATTTGTATACAGCTTCAATATAATATGAAAACTTGCTTAGACTTGACCTTCATAATCTCGTTGTTACAGTTTTTCTTTTTAACAGATTTGTTATAGTTCGAGTGAAAACTACGACATAAATTCATTATGTTTTTGACACCTTGGACGAATAAAAAAGAGGGAGCAAGCATCAATACACATATACACGAAGAACTATGGAGCCGAGTTAACAATGGTTGCGTTCAGAAAACATACCTTATAACTCAACTGTTTAGTGAGCGCTCAATGAGCAACGAATGGTTGACGTATGTCTTCTGAACGATCATTTTTTGGAAAGATCATAGATAATCTTCATTATAGATTGTATTGTCTTTGGAATAAATATTTGAGATTTTTTTTTATTAAAATTAACGTGTCTCGCCATCTAGCGGCCACTGACACGGGATCTATCATACATTTAGTTACAAATAAAAATCAAATTAAATTAAACGATTGGCAGTCTTTGAGGAACTGAACCACAGCAGTAAACTGGTTAGGTTGTCCGAGAATGTTTTTGAGACTTCCACTGAGCTTGTGTTTGCGACGAGTTGGGCTGTAGTGTTTGAAATCTGTAAGAATATGCTCTATTGTAAGTCTTACATTATCACAGGATTCACAGATAGGGGGATTCTCTGTAGACATCAGGTAACCATGGGTTAGCCGTGAGTGACCTATTCTGAGTCTTCTTATAACACTTTTGTCTTTTCTTGTCATGGGAGGCATCTTCTGGGCGGTAACTGTTGGTTGTATTGTACGGAGCTTTGTGTTACAAGTATTCCAATGTGATTGCCATGTTTGAGTCATAATATGTCGAGCTGCTGATTTTAAATCTTGATGAAGTTGAATTTTCTCTACTGGCAAGTCGGCTGAACAAGTTTGTTTCGCTGCTTGGTCTGCACGTTCGTTGCCTGTGATTCCTACATGAGAAGGGATCCAGATGATATTCACAACGATACCTCTAGTGTGATGGTCGTGGCAGGTGTCGAGGATATCATGGACTAAGGGATGTTGTGAACGGTTGTGTTTGATGGAGTATAATGATGAAAGGGAGTCTGTACATATGGCAAGTTTGCTGTTATCCTGTGTTGGAGTCCTCAAGGCTTGTAGTATTCCATATAGTTCGGCTGTATGTATGCTACATACGTCAGGAAGTTTGTATGTTGCTATTGTTGTATCTACTGTAGTAACAGCACATCCGGTACCATTGACTTCTTTGGAGGCATCAGTGTAAAGGATTTGGTCGAACTGCTGGTTATTTATCAGCTCACTGAATATTTGTCTAAGGACTATGTTAGGCGTTTCGTACTTGTTGTAGTTGTTTAGGCTTGTATTCAGTAGTGGCGGTTTTTTGGTCCATGGAGGAGTATTCGAAAGTTTTATGGGAGTTGTATCTCTAAGATTAATGTTTCTAGAAATAGGGTATAGCATTTGTGGAGATGAGAGCGATGTTTTGGGTTTGTTTTCAGGAGCTGGTTTTATAGAATCAAATAACTTAAACACTGGGTTTTGTGGGTAGGCGGATATTCTGGAAAAATAGGATAATAGTTGGCATTCTCGTCGTATGAAAAGAGGTGGTTCAGAAGATTCAATGTAGATGCTTTCGGTAGGACTGGATCTAAAAGCGCCTAGACATATTCGTAGTGCTGAGGTTTGGATAGTGTCAAGAGATTTGAGATACGATTTGCAGGCGCTCATGTCTATGTCATAATCTAGTTTGGAGCGGACCAGTGATCTGTAAATCCTTATTAGTATTTCCTCTTCTGCTCCCCATTGGTGATGTGCTAATGATTTTAAGATGTTAATCCTATTTAGACAATTGGCTTTAGTTTCTTGGATATGTTGCCTCCATGTGATCTTTTTGTCAAATATTACTCCTAGGAATTTATGTTGATCAACCACTTGTAGCAAGTCGCCATTGAATTTTAGTTGCGGAGGAAGAGGATTTAGTCTTTTGCTGAACTGGATTACTTTGGATTTGTTTGTTGAAAAGTGAGAACCAGATTTGAGAGACCAATTGTGGATGTTATCTAGAGCCTTCTGAAGTAAAGTACAAGTACTAGTAGTGACTTTACCTTGGCAGTAGAGAATGAGGTCGTCGGCATATAGTACATATTTGACAGGTGGATTTATAGGGGAGCAGATATCGTTGATACTCATCAGAAATAGAGTGGAGCTAAGAACCGACCCTTGTGGTACTACATTTTCTGGCGCGTACGAAGTAGACTTTTGCCCATTTGTAACGACTTTGAACGATCTGTCGGTTAAGAAGTTTTGTAGAAAGGAGAGAATATTTCCAGTTAAATTATAGTTTGTGAATTTCTTAAAAATAGAAGTTTTACGGATTGTGTCGAAGGCGCTGTCAATATCTAGACTCACGGCGATTATATCTTTTTTGCTTTCAATTGCTTGTGAGATGTCTGTGTGTAGAGTATAACCAGATTATCCAATGTGCATCTGTTTGATCTAAAACCTGCCTGCGCTGTAGATAGTAGGTTGTGCGATTCTAGGTACCAGTGTAGGCGTCTGTTAACCAATTTCTCGAGAATTTTACACAATGTACAGGTAAGAGAGATTGGCCTAACTGAGCTTGGAAAATTAGTATTGGAGTCGTTCTTTTTGATTGGTATAATAATTGATTCTTTCCATTGAGCCGGAAATTGTTGACTGCACCATATTTTGTTGTAAAGTTCGAGCAATTTGGTTTTTGTTGCTGGATGTAGGTGTTTTAGAAAGATCATAGGGATATCGTCCGGTCCTGCAGCTGTGTTCTTCAGTGAAGGTAGGACTGAATTTAATTCAGAAAGGGTGAAAAGAAAATTGAGTGGGTGACAGTTGTATGAGATTTGTTCAGGATGTGAGTTATTTGGTGAGTTTGGAGGTTCGGGGTTGGATTTGGTTTTATTTAGAAAGTGTTGGGCAAGGATATTAGCAATTTGTTGGTCATTGGTAATGACTTCACCCTCATGGGTTAAGCCAGGTATTTTAAAACTAGTGTTTTTTCCTTTCATCTATCTTATCTTGGTCCAGATTTGAGATGGAGAGGTTTCAGAGGTTATAGTGCTTGTGTATTTATTCCGACTCTCGTTTACTTTGTTTAAGAACCCTTTTGGATTTCGCTCTCATTCTTTTGAGGATTATCAAGTCTGAATCATTTCTGGCTCTTCGGTATTTATTAAGCGCCTTTATGCACTCCTTTACTGCATTGTTACCGGATTCATTCCACCAGGGAACGGTTCGTTTTGGAGGGTTGACGGAGTACTTTCCTATACATTTATTGGCTGCGGAAATTATGGAGTTAGTCAATTGGTCAACAGCTTCGTCTACATCATTAGAATAATTGATATTGTCTGTATTTTCCTTCAGAGTTTGGCTGTAAAGTTCCCAGTCTGCTTTTGCGATTTTCCACTTTCCTTTAATGTCAACTTGCTTTGGTTCGTTGTCTGAAATTAGGATAGGAAAATGATTGCTATCGTAGAGGCTATCAAGGGTTTGCCGCGTTAGTAAGGGTGCTGTTCCTGGATCTGACATGCTGAGGTCTATTGAGGAGAAGGATCCGGATTGTACATGAAAATATGTGCTGCTGCCAGTATTTAGTAGATTAATGTTACTATTGTTAATTACGGTTTCAATCATTTTGCCACGGGCAAACGTACGTTCTGAACCCCACATTGTGTTGTGAGCATTAAAGTCGCCTACTAAGATAAATGGTATAGGTAATTGACTTATGAGATCCATTATATCTGTGTCTCTTACAGTGTAGTTTGGAGGGACATATACACTACAAATAGCAATTTTATTAGGGCACCATGCGCTGATGGCAACTGCTTCTAAGTTTGTATTTAAATTTAATTTTTGGTGAAATATATCATTAGAGACAAAGACTGAGGATCCACCACTAGCACGTAAATGAGTAGTTCTTATAAAATGATAACCAACGTAACTTTTTAAGTGAGGGTTGTGAGACTTGGTAAAATTCGTTTCTTGTAAACAAAGGAAATTTGGCGAGTAATCAGTTAAAAGCTGTTGTAATTGTTCCAAACGAGGGTAAAAACCGTCGCAGTTCCACTGTATTAAGGAGAGGGGCATGATAATAAGAAATTTAAGTATGACGATTTATGCGACTGCTACGAGCCTTCGGAACTATATTCTTCATCACTTGGTTCATTAGACATATCCAAACTCTCAGTTTCTTCAGTGTCAGATTTAAGCTTTTTTTAACCTGTTCGTTATATGGGTAATTCTGTTCTTTATGGACCTATTTGTGAGATCCGGGTAAATTAGGTAAAGGTTTGAGACTAGACCGATGATGTTCTCTGTGTTTTTTAGGGCTTCCGTGTATGGATCAGAGTTACCAAAAGTATTTTCTAAGAAGTCATATAGGTTTTCTATGGGAAGTATGAAGGCATCTGGCGTTTTCTGGTAGGTTTTTGCTATACAATCTTTTATGGACGTAGAAAGGTTTGATTCCGTAGATACACTCACTTTGCGCTTCTTCTTTACTGCTTTATGAACTGCTGTGGAGAATGGAGGGGGAGGCATATCGTCCGTGTTAACTTCTGCTTCTGCAGGTACACTTGAGTTTTCACTGGGTGATGAAAGCTGGGAATATCCGCGTTTTTGGACTGGAGGCAGAGCGGTAGCAGGCTGGTTTTCTCGTGGGGTTATCGGGTCTTCGTTTGAACTCACTTCGTTGCTTTCTATTGTGTTTACAGAGTCTGTTTTTGAGGATACCTGTTCAGTTTGTTCAGTCAGAGTGGATTGGAACATTATATTGTTGGTTGGGGGATTTGGGCAATTTGTAGCGATGTGTCCGGGTTGCTTGCAAATGAAGCACTCCATTTTGTCCGTAGATAGAAAGATTCTGTTTTCATTGCCGTCAAAAGGGATGATTAATGAGGTTTGCAATTCGAAGTCGTCTGATGGGGAAAGAACGTAGGCTTGTCGACTAAAACTTAATATATGAGAATATTTATCGCCTGGGATACCATCTCGCAGAAACGAGACAGGGGAGGATAATTGTAAACCAAGGCTTTTTATTGCATTTTCAGCAAGATCATGGGGTATGTAAGGAGATATGTTCGAGATGATTATCCTTTTTGTCGGAGATACGAGTCTGCGGATGTTTATGACATTATTGTTGATGGTTACGGATGGATGGGATTTTAACAGATCGTCAACAAGGTTAGAATTCAATATAGGTGAGGGTAAATATATTAAAATCCTTAAAATTCGTACAAGAAAAAAAAACTTGTACGAATTTTAAGGATTTTAATATATTTACCCTCACCTAAATTGAAGATGTTTTCGTACTCTAGTGGATTTGCTTCAGAAATAAAAGGTTAGAATTGGTTAGATATATGCAAATTCTGTTATTCGAGATCCTCGAAGCAAAAGAAATATGTTTGGGGCCTACAATATCGCCTAATGCCTTAACATAGTCGAATAATTTTAGGTTGTCTTCGGCGTGCATCACTATGGCTTGATCCTTTTTTGGGAAAGATGGTTTAGGTGCTGACTTAACGGCTGATACATAACTGTTGCTAGTCGTTGGGTTGTTGATATTTAAATTGTGCGACATTTTTGTTTCTGTGGGTTGAGGAAAAACTGTTTGATTTATTCTTGCCCTTGTACTCAAAAGCAAATTGTTAGGATGGCTTAGTTAATTACAACTTTATGGTTTTATTTTAGTGTTCAGCAATATATCCACAATGAAATGTTGCCTACGCCTCTGGTAATGAGGAGCAGGCAAAAACTGAATTTATCGAAACTCGGTTGATGAGTTGGCTATTATCAGTTTATTTGACGAAAAGAAACGAAAAAATGTAAACAATCAATCAGCGCAATGACAAAAACTCGATTGAAGATACTTAAAAATGTTCAATACATACGTCGGTTTTTGTAACACTGATTAACTATAAATTTAACTTGGTAGATCACTCAGTACTAGAAATAACTGTAGAGCAAAAATGCAAACGATGTTGACTCGTTTAAGCACACGCATCGACTCCCATTTGAGAAATTAAAATTATGGCTAGGGCTAGAAACAATTTAATTCTTGCATTATTAGATGATGGTGATGTAATAGATATTGACAAAAATATTATAGCCCATGTAGTAGAAAATTTACAGGAACCATTGCATGATTATCACGTGAGAAGACGTGGTATTCGAGAAAAAAACAGAAATTATTACGAAGAAATAATTCCAGCATACAATGATTTAGTTTTTAAGGAGCATTTTAGGATGTCTGCAAGAGCTATAGAGGTGTTTAAATGTATCTGTTCGATCGAAGAGCTTGAATTAATTATTATTATTCGTGAACATTTTTGGTATCTGTTACGCTGTATGTAACATTATTATATGTATAAATCGCTTCATATTCATCACTCATGTTGTAATATTTTAATTAAATCATATATTACCCTACTAAATATAATCTTTCTTTGTTTACTGTGGTGTATCCACTTTGTTTAAATATTTGTCCTTTTAATAAAAACCATGTTTATTCACAATAACTTTAATGCTTATCTTAGCTACGATAGATACATTACATTTTATTTGGTGTTTGTCCGATAGCGGTTGAAAGCAGACTGTCTTGTTTCCTTTTTGTCCTAATGAGCATGTGCTCCTAAGGATAGACACTGTTGCCAGGTTAATACTATATCCGATATTACACCCCCCTTTGTTAGTCTAGCTCCTGTGAGCGTTTATTTAGCATTGTAATAATGTCTGCACCCTAAATTTAAATTACTCCATGACTCTACGATTATTTTACTTGTGTAATATAAATTATTCCGAATACTTAACAATGGGTACAGTACAATATTAAATGACGTTATATTAGAAAAACCCCAATCTTTATGTAGTAATCATTTAAATCTATATTATTAAAGGTAACACCAGTATGCTCTCAATTCCACTATCAAACTTTCCTAAATCCATGTCATCGACAACTCCAAAATCACATACATATACATATAAAAACAAATAAAATCTTAAAAATAATTGGGATTTTTTTTTATAAATTAAATCTAAAAATTATTTACATCCATCCAAATGAAAATATTTTAACAATAATTACATATTTCAGTCAATCTCTCTTACAAAATCTTTGAATTTTGCTGGCGTTTTTTGTAGTTCTTGAACTACGTCGTACAACCTTCTCTGTATTACAATGTTTTGCAACATTTGTTCTACTCCTGGGTTCCGATGATTCTGGGGGCTGGTATGGATCACTCGGAATGAATGAGCCTGTCTGTTGTGGTTCGGAATGTTCAGTTCGGATAGGTGGTTCAGCTGAGTGGCTAATTGCAACGTGGTCTTGCACTACCGATTCATCTGTAACAATAATTACATTATTATTTACAATTCCACGACTATTTACCAACTGTTTTGTCCCTTCAGGCACATTTTCCCATTTTCCCAATACCGTTTTATCACACCTGGTTTCTTTCTTACATCTGTATTTCGCTCTACCTGATCCTGTTCCTTCTCTCTCTGTCTTCTATGTATCTGGTTTGCATGTCTTTTCCAGAGCCTCTCATCTTCCAGTCTGCATAGGTATGTAGTTTTGCCTATTCTTCTTTCAATAACTGCCTTTGATTCGGATTAGCATAATCCGCTACTGCTTCTCCTGTTTCGAATTCTCTCTTATTTCCCTTAAAATACTTAATCTGTCGTTCTTGAGCTTTCTGATGGCTGTTTTCTGTTCCGATTTCCTCTTCCTTATTTTCTCTCCATTCTATGGATTCCTTAAGTATAGCTGCTCTATTTCTGAGCTGTCTACCCATCATTAACTTTGCTGGTGTTTCTTTAGTTGTTATATGAGGGGTTGTCCTATAAGAAAATAGAAATTCTGAAATTATTAAGTCAAGACTCTTACCCTTGTTCCTTATATCCATTGCTCTGGCTTTGACATTGCTTTTGAAAGTTTTCACGATGTTTTCCGCTGCTCCATTTGACTGTGGGTGACCAGGGGGAGAAGTGATATGTTGAATGTTATTTCTCTTAAAGAATTCTTGCATTGTTTCTGCTGTAAATTGCGTTCCGTTGTCCGTCACTATTGTTTTAGGAATACCGAATCTGGCAAATGTCCTCTTGATTTTCTCTTCCGTTTCTTGTGCTGTTATATGGTTCATAATATGTGCTTCTGGCCATTTGCTATATGCGTCCACTATCATTAGTACCATTTTACCTCTTATAGGCCCCAGAAAGTCCTTACTCACTCGTGCCCATGGTTCAGTTTCAACCTTCCATGGCGTTAGTACAGTTTTCGGTGGTGTTGGCTTGTTTTCCATACAGCACATACACTTTCTACATGTTTCCTCGATTTGCTTGTCTATTTTAGGCCAATAAACATACGATCTTGCTATACTCTTTGTTTTTACTATGCCAAAATGGTGCTGGTGAAGTTCGTCCAGCATTTTTCCTTGGAGTGACCTCGGAATAACGATTCTATGTCCCCATATTAAAATTCCTTTGTCCACTATCATCTCGTGTTTCCTGTGATAGTATGGTTTCGTTTCTTCTGACGTCTCTGGCCTTTTCGGTCTCTCGTCTTATTTATTCGATACTGATCGTTTGTTCCTTTAGCGTACTTACAAAATTCACATAGTTACCTAGACCTTCAAATTCATCTGAAATGTAATTAATTTTTAAAGGTGCCCTACTTAAATAATCAGCTATAATATTATTTTTCCTTTTATATATTCAATATCATAATTAAAACTTGATAAAAATGCTGCCCAGCGTTGCATACGGCTGGCATGCATTTGCGGTATACCTTTCTCAGGATGAAATAATGATATTAATGGCTTATGATCTGTTCTAATTTTAAATTTTTTTCCATACAAATATTGATAAAATTTTGTTAAACCCCAGTAAATGCTTAAACTTTCCAAATGTATTATTGGGTAATTTTTTTCGCTTGGTTGCAGCGTTCTGGAAACACAAGCTATTATTCTTTCAGTCTTATCAAGCATTTCATGTGCTAATACTGCTGAAATTCCCAAAGTACTTGCATCACAAGTTAATACAATTGGTAAATTCGGGTTAAAATGGGTTAATACAAGTTTTGATGACAATATCTCTTTGATTTTTAAAAACGCAATATTACATTGTTCATCCCACTCGAATTTAGTGGGTTTATTTAATAAATTATAGATTGGTTTTAGTATCACCGAAGCGTTTGGTATAAATTTTGAATAATAGTTTACCATGCCTAGGAAAGATCTCACCTCCGTTAGGTTTTCTGGTCTTGGTGCATCTTTAATCGCTTGTATTTTCTTCTCACTTGTTTTCAATCCATCCCTGCCAATCACATGGCCTAAATATTTGACTTCTGATTTGAAAAATTCACATTTATCCAACTTTACGGTCAGTCCAGCTTTTTTTAGCTGCTCCAGTACTAAGATCAATGTCTTCAGATGTTCCTCTTCGTTTTCACCTGTTAAAATAATATCATCTAAATAACAAACACAAGAGGGTATATCTTTTAAAAGCTGTTCCAAATATCTTTGAAATATAAAACTAGCTACTTTAATTCCAAATGGAAGTCTGTTAACAGTATACAATCCCTTATGAGTACTCCACGTTAAAATTTTGCTTGATTCTTCGTCTACTTCAAATTGATTATAAGCCATACACAAATCTAATTTAGTATAATATTTTCCTGTATGAATCTTAGAGAAAATTTCCTCAGCCCTTGGTAAAGGATATTCCATATTCTCCAGATATTTATTTACAGTTACACTGTAATCACCACACAATCTTACCGTGCCGTTTTCTTTTAAAACTGGAACTAAAGGTGTAGCCCATTCTGATGTTTCAGTTTTAGATATAATACCTTCTTTTTCTAGTCTTTCTGATTCTTCTGTAACACCTTGCTTAAAAAGAAGAGGAACTGTGCGAGCTTTACAAAATATTGGGGTAGCATTGCTTTTAAGATATAATTTAATTTTAGCCAAGGTAAACTTACCGATTCTTTCATTAAAAACTTCTGGAAATCTAGAAACTATATCATTTATTCTTTTATTTACGTAATCCAGCTGATTAACCACTCCGAACTGAATTCCAAATGCCTCCAACCAATCCATCCCCAAAATCCTCGGACCTCCATTAGCTATAACATACAATTTAATTAGGCATGTTTTGTTTTTATACTTAACATTAACATTTATATAACCTAAGGGCGCAAAAATGCTATTATTGTAACTTTTTAAAACAATTTCAGATTTTTCTATTTTGAAATGTCTAAAATATTTATTAAAATGATCTGCATTTATCGCCGATATAACACTACCGCTATCTATTTGAAATAAATGCTCTGTATTCTCGATTAAAACTTTAACAACAAATTTTTTTTATATGGTCAATATTAAAATTTTCCTCTAGGTTAAAATTTTCTAAATTTGATGGACAGCCACTATACACATTAAAATCTTGGTCTGCTTCATCCGTTTGACTACTTTGTTCAGTAAACCAACAATCTTGGGAATTAATCCCATCGAAATTATCATTGTTTACATAATCATACATCTCTAATACCTCATTTTCTTTAATATGTTCAATATCTGAATAATCTACATAATTAAAATTTCTACTTATACATGCTCTAGCAAGATGACCTTTCTTTTTACATTTAGAACAATAAAAATTTACATACCGACAAACTCCTTTATGAAAATAACGATGGCCTAGAATCAATACCTCGTAAGAGAAAACTTCAAAGTTTTCAGTATGAACAAAAAACCTTCCATTTGTCATAATTAATAATCTACACTTCTATAATTGCAATTGTGATTTTATTATTGTGAAATAAATATAATTCTAAAGAAAAATTACAATTTATATGCTCTCAAAAAAAATGCAAGCACTTACGAGGTATTTCACTTATAGTGTTTGACAAGTAAGTGGTATTGCTGGCTAGGAAATTCCTTATCTTTATTTTAAATTTTATTAACTATTAAAGAAATCAAAAAAATATTACATGTTACTTAAAAATGAAACAAAAAAATTATTCAGTTAAATTGATCACTCGATCAAAGTACTGCAAGTATTAATTATTGTTAGTCTTGATCGGTTTGCCTTCCTTTCTTTTTTGAAGTTTCATGCGGCAAATTCTTGTAAAAATTAACGTAGTCCGGTTCCATTACCTGGCTTATTTCCATTAAATGTTCATATTTTTCTAAAGAAATTTTGGGTTTGGTGCGGTATAATTGCGGGTAAGTAGGTATAACGTTTGGTAAAGTTTTACCTTTTCTTAGTGGCAGGTATTCTGAGTCGAAATCAGTCTTGTAATATATAATCCCCTCGGGGGTGTATTTAAGGCATTTTATATCTGTAACGTAGGAGGTTCCTGGTGGTCTTAAGGAGTTATACCATTGAAAGTTTGGAGAGGCATAGTTTTTGAAGAAATCATGTGTTAAATACTTAGCATCTAGAGGAAATGGCTTCTCTCTTGCTCGTTTTGTAACTGAAATAAATTCTGCAGGTAAATGAATGTCTCTTCTATCCAAACGTCTCTCAATCAGGCTGTGTACCGTATCACACTCCATCTGTGTATGTCCCTTGCAAAGATACTTCTGCTCAATCGTTTTCCGCTCTTTTACAGCAAAAGTCAGCAAAGCATTCGATACAACAGTGCATCTGTTCTGATACCCACATCCATCTGAGTATAGAATAATGGGCTTGTCACTATTTTGGAAATGTGTGTATAAATAGTCAATAATGCAGCTTGCAAAATGCGTTGAAGTCACGCCTCCTTCTCCTTCATGCCACCAGAAATTAGTGCTCTGATGAGTAGCAACATTGTATACAGTAAAGTTATGAACCCTTAATTTCATTTTAAAATATAATTTTGAGGCGTATAACCTAGGGCATAATTGAACAGCCTGTAAGTCCATGGTTACCATGTTGCAATTGCCTAAAATGCTAGCTTCTTTATCAGTTTGTTTTTCGATTCTACCTCGATCTTTATTTGCAATGTGACATTGATAATCCTCCTCTGTGACGGTTTCAAAATTACCTGCTTTGTAGGCGCAGCACACGTCGCACTGGTCTTTCTTAGGCTGGAAAATCGCTAAGTTTTTTCTATCGAAAATTTCGTCAAATGTAAAAGAACTTAGTGCCTTGATGTTGGTGCAATCAGTTGTGTACCTTTTGTAAAGCTCGGATTTACTTTTTATGAAACTGTCTTCAATGTATTGTTTATTAGTATCTCGCCTTGCATAATGGGACGGTAGTTTTGGCAAGTTATCTAGCCATGTTTCAAGAAATTTCCGTTGTTCGACGTTTTTTAATATTGTGCCGTTAGCTTCGCGATTAGAAGATCTACGCGCATTCACAACATCAACTGATGGTAAAGTACCACAAGTACTATTTTGGTACCATGACCGAACTGACCATTCGCCTAGACTAAGGGTACTGAGAAACATGCTCTTACATACCCTCATTTTGATGGTTGCATCTTTCAAGAAATATTTAAATGTTGAGCTCTTTTGGGTTTCTTGATTTTCCGTGCGTCGGCGAGTTGGTTTCGAAATATCCACATGATTCACAACAAAGATTTTCTTCTGTTCCCAGGTCATTTCACTCCAAAATTTTGAAAATATTATGCTTCTGACGTCATCAGTAAGCTTGCTACATTCATAAATTTTGGCGTGTTTTCCTTTGCACCTTTTGCCCATAGTCTTTGCTTCTCTCTGTGTATCGTTTTTCCATACTTTTTCCTTTGATCTCGTATACCCTATATAAGCCTGCCCTTTCAACCGTTTGTATTTATTATTATTGCGCCTCCATTGGGACCTATTTACAAAACGCTTGCGTGATCGTTTTCTTTTTAGATTTTGGGAACCTTCCACTTCCGCATTTACTACCGGATCATCTTCTGCTTCTTTCGGCGCATTTTCTTCCGCTTCTTCTTCTGATGTGGAAGAAGATGATTCTTTACCATCTTCCATTACGTATTCTTCGTCGGTATCGTCTTCTACCTCTTTCCCAGGATCATCATTGATTTCTATTTCAAACGTCTCCACGTTTTCAACTCGTAGGCTGGATGCGAGTTCTACTTCGTTAGTGTCTTCAGAACAGAGATTGGTTTCAAAAATGTCAACACTTTGTGCTGTCATAACTTCAGGAACCTGCATTCCTTCGAACACCAAATTATTTTCACAATTTTCTAAAATAAATCCATCATCAAATTGGATTGGCAAGTTAGAAACGGAGTATTTTTCTATGCTTTTGATGTTTTCGATGGGGGATGGTGATTTTTTATTGGACTCGAGAGCCATTAATACCATTCGGCTTGCGCGACTGTTCATTCTGTAATAATATAATGAATTAAATTTCTGGCAAATACCATAATATGACGAGTAGGTTAATAATTTTCAGTTTTCATTTGGTTTTAGTTATAGGTATTAATAATAAACAAAAATCTAACCTAATAAATAATTGCTAATACCACGTAAGTACTCAAATTATTCATTAAACCAATATCTCTTATGTACAAGTCATAAATAAATTGATATAATTAGAAGTAAATCACTATATTTCTCAAATTTCTTTACTAAACAAACATTCTAAGGTAACAACAATTACAATTAGCTGGTAGTAATCTAATAAACTTACCTGTATAATAAACACTTCACAAAAAACACCACAAAACACTGGGTGACAGAAACGGCCATTAGCAATCTGGCGCTTACGAGCAATTGCATTTAACATTTGCACGCGAGGTATTGGCACGTGACAAATTGAAGCATTTTTATTGGTCTGGCAGTTAAGAGCTATTGCCAGGATGTAGAAACGACTTACAACAATGCAGTGGCGCTAAAACCTTAAAATTCAAAAAAAGTGTACTTACGAGGTATTGATTCTAGGCCATCGATAATTACAAACTTTACATTTTATCATCTTATTTTGGTTTTTATCCGCCATGTTGACATTGAAATTTCTCGCTGTCATCCTATTGTGTGAAGGTGGAGCTAGATTTCGTGTCGAGGTCGGTTTGTCCATACGCTGTCTTGATCTGCTTTGCTGATCCGCGTCGTGCCATTGGCGCTGTGGTTGGTAAAAATTCTGCCGCTGACGCGCACCTTGATTTAAATTCCAACTGTCAGTTTGCCTTTGGAACGTTTGAAATTTTTGATTCGATGACCTTGCTGTGTCTTTTACAAAATTTATGTTCACTTCCTTATCGATGTTGTCGTTTTCTTTTTTATAGCCAACTCGACCAGTTTTTTTAAATCTGCGTTTTCATCCTCTTCGCACAATCTGTCTAATATTGGACCGTTTTTCATTCCGGATATGAATTTCTCTCTAAAGAGCAATTGTAAATCGTTTCCAAACTTACAGTTTACAGATAGACTTCTTACTCTAGCATTCCATTCTGCCATAGTTTCTTCACGAGTTTGCTGAGCTAGATGAAATTTTCTTCTCTCTCGCCATACAACGGTTCTTGGACAATACTGTTGACTTAATAGGTCTGTTAATTGCTTGAACGTTTTTGAATTTGGTGAATCTGGGTGGCACAGGTCTCGCAAAAGTTTATAAATTTCACTAGAAATATTACTTAATAACGTAGCTACTTTATTTTCTTCCTTCGTACCGTTCGCTTTAAAATATTCCGATAATTGTTCACTGTATATAACCCAATCGTCGGTTTCACTGTTAAATTGGTGGAACAAAATGCTAGTTGATGCCATTTTTATTTTTTTTGTTTTACTTCACTTTATTTCTTTTTTCCTCGTCGCCATTTTGTGGTGTATCCACTTTGTTTAAATATTTGTCCTTTTAATAAAAACCATGTTTATTCACAATAACTTTAATGCTTATCTTAGCTACGATAGATACATTATATTTTATTTGGTGTTTGTCCGATAGCGGTTGAAAGCAGACTGTCTTGTTTCTTGTTTCCTTTTTGTCCTATTGAGCATGTGCTCCTAAGGATAGACACTGTTGCCAGGTTAATACTATATCCGATATTACATTTACTATTAATAGAGCCATAGATCTTTATATAAACATCACAATTTGCAACGTGTTGTGCTCACTGAGCGCAATTGAAAACCGCTCAGAAAAATGGCGTCCGCTCACCAAACATGTTGAGCTTCGCCCACTGATCAATGTGCGTTCACAGAACATTTACTCAACGGTTGTGCAACAGTTGTGTTTTCTGAACGCAACCAATGTTATTGTTATGATTTACCGCAAATGATACTCACCTAAGGAATGAAAGGTTAGGATTCAAATAATCCACTTTTTTACAAACATAACACATTTTACCCATCGTATTAGTACTAATATATCACTTAAACGGTATATAAACACACACAATTATTTCACTTCGACAAATTTATTCAAAATTCTAACACAATAATATAAACATTGGTAGCCATTTTACCACAAATGAGTTTTAGATCCCAAGTGATGTTACGTAGCTTATACTTTTTCATACATGTTGTGACAATAGTTATTTATGTAACAAGTGTGTAAAGTAGCCTTTTTTCGACGAATGTGAATATTGTCGCATGAGCCGCAGGCGAATGCGACAATCACATGAGTCGAAAAAAGGCATTTACACACGAATTGCATACAATATTTTTTCTACTACCGAAAATTTTATCAATATACAGAAGTTTATTAGTAATTTTCTTTACGCACTAGTGCGTAAAGTATGTTTCTTTACGCACTAGTGCGTAAAGTAAGTTTAAGTTTTCTTTAGAAGAAATTATAACGCTTTTATTGATTCCTAATAAAATATATTATATATTGATTAATATTTTGAACATTTTAATCAAAATTAGAACAAATTAATAAAACAACAGACGAATTCAGTTATTAACAATATTAATATTGAAGGTGCAATTTGTGCAGTTATTAAATTTTAATCCTTTAGCTTGCTCTAAAGAGTTGTCCGTGGATTTAGAAACTACAGTAGTATTGCTAATGTTAGCTAATCCATAGGATGAAGAATTGCCGGTAGCAAGGGTGGATGTAGTAGAAAGGGTGTTATCTTCCAATAAAATCGTATTACCATTATTTTGGGATGTACAAGGGAAATTATTATCATCATCCATTAATATTAAATTAGAAATATTATTTCGTTTAGTTAATGTAGAGTCTACGTAGCTCTCTGCAACTGTAGACGACTTCCAGCCTCCGTGTTTCTTTACGGTTAGGAGGTCTCCTCCAGAGTTCGCTAACATGGTGGCCGATGACCTTCTAAAACAATGTCCTGTATACATGGCTGGATCAGGTAAATTAAGGTACTTTGCTATAATAGATGGCATTTTGCCAAATGTGTTTATACCCACTGGTTGTTTTGTGCATTTATTATTTACATATTTTAAAAAGAATCTGGAAGTATCCACCATAGGAGGTCTTAAAGCAATATATTTTCTAATAAAAGCCAAATAATCTATTTTTGAATTAGTTGGATTTAAAATAGTAAAAACCCTTTCTGTCCCATTTTTAGTTTCAGGAATTCTAATGATTAATATTGTTTCCTTATCTTCAATATCTGTTATTGTTAGTTTTGTCAACTCTTCTCTTCGGCATGCGCCGGAAATACCAATTATAAAAGCCACCTAAAAATAATTATCACTAAAAATTAACACAAAATTAAAAAAGTGGCATGAGCGCGACTTGAACCTGGGTCCTCCCGCATGTGAGTCTCGCACCTTAGCCACTACGCTACGGATAACTACACTATACGTTGTGAAAGTTGAGTACATATACAAACGTAATAGGAAAACATTTCTCTGAAAATTCTATGAAGTAGAATTTTTTTTATATGAAATTTATTGGAAACTGTTTATATATGAAATACAGGTACTTACTATTGTAAATTATACTTACTTTAATCATTAGAAACGTCGAATCAGGAGCCGTCTCGAGAAATGTTACCAAGTGATCTTTTTCCAAAATTTTTGATTTCTTAACTTTGTGCCCTTTGCTTTTATTTTTAATAAGAGCAACTAATTTATAAAATTTAGAAATATCAATATTATCTTTGATTTTTAAAGTAGTCTTCAACATTGAAAATATCGACCATGTTGTGGATGGTTGGTAGTGTTTCAATTCGCTTGAAAAATATGCCACAAGAACATTTTCGGAATATTTTGTTATTTTATTTTTCCTACACCATTCTTTAAACAAATTGTATTTTGATTCGTAAATATTCGCAGATTTTTGGGGCAATAAATCATTGGAAGCATTCTGTGCTACGTCTAATATGTTTGGTGGTGTATTTGCGAAATAATCTTCTGAGATATCGTCAGAGGAATCCATCTTTATAATTATATGTACTTATCTGTTACGATATCTAAAAAAAGAATCTAAAATAACATCATAGTTTCCTAAAAATGTTCAATACTTTTGCTTACCTTAATAGGTATAATCGGAAGATCTCAATTTAAGTTTTAAATGTCAAATTCAATGCACGAGGAAATGTCAGTCACTCACAGACAACTTATATAGATACCACTTATGCACCCTATTCTATTATTCAGTACACAATAATTATTTATTAAATTATTAGGTATGCACTTTACTGAATTCTATATGTTTCAATCTCTGATTTAAAAAACAGATTTAATATCCGTTTATTATACCTACCTATATTTTTATAAGAATAGCTAGAACTACATACAAATTGGAACTTTTTCTTTACGCACTAGAGCGTAAAGAAATACTCTTTACGCACTAGTGCGTAAACTAAAGTTTTACGCACTCGAAAGTGTGTCTAAAGTTCGTATTTTACGCACGGTAGTAGAAAAAAATTATTTCGTTAATCACGAAAATACTTTTGTCTAGATTCGTAATGAAAAATATTTCTTATTTACCAAATTTAATGAGGGCTAGAGCCAGTTTCTTATTGATTTTTAATAATATTACGATGTATAAATCAATTTTTGTGAAATGTAACATGCACTCAGATAATAAACGTTAACTATAAAATTTGACAACACTGGAGTGTACTTATAAGTCGCTTCAAACAATATTTACAGATGTTATGTCCATCTCTTTTATTCGTCCAAGTTTGACTAGTATTCTTCCCGCTTAAATTCTAGCCAAAGTATGAA
This sequence comes from Galeruca laticollis, assembly GCA_963921935.1. Taxonomy (NCBI): domain Eukaryota; kingdom Metazoa; phylum Arthropoda; class Insecta; order Coleoptera; family Chrysomelidae; genus Galeruca; species Galeruca laticollis. Next base: position 211,056,177 of record OY998175.1, on the reverse strand, counting down.
AGTTACGTGTTTGACTTACAAGAACTTACCTGCTATGAAATAATTAAATTTGATAAAGCGTATATGTTTTGGTTTTCATTGGCATCTAGTTCAAGGTTTTATTTTTTCGCCACCTGTCAATTACGGCGTAAACGAAGCGGGGTCGCTGGAGTCAGGAGGGACCATCTCGCCAAGAATCACCAAAATAGAAAAGGAACCAGAGCGACTCACAGGAAACTACTTCTTTAAAAAAGTGCGACCTTCATAGAACAATTATATCTTTACATATAAGATTAGCGTGTTATGGTATATTTTAAATGATTCTTTCGGATATTGAAGTAACTAGCTAGAATATTTTTAATCTGTAATAGTTGTAGTTTCAAACAGCGTTGAGTAAATAAATAATAGCCACTCAAGGAAGATTTACCTTGGCAACCTATATTTTTCGCAATCATTGCTACGCAAAAGAGTTTCGTTGAACCGCACTTTTGATTAATACTTTGATTTTTATGAAAAGAAAAATTATAACTATGCAAATAGGTGAATAGCAGGCGAAAATGATGGAATAAAATATTACAAAAAGAGGATTGAGCCATAGTCATGTATCTAATTTTGACTAAAAAATAGGTTATTAATGTGGTTTTATAAGGCGCATCCACTCATTTTTTTAAGAATAAGATTTGTATTACGAAATAAACGATTCTTAAAAAATGAAGTAGTAAAAGAAGTGTAGTATTCAATATGCGGAGAAAGTAATTTTGTTACTCGTATGGATTGCGACAATGTGTACTGTTACTCAGTAAGGATAGTAAGGAAAGTAAATTTACCGATAATAATTTTCTTTAGAAAATTATCATATTACATTTGACGGTATTGATATATTTTGTAGAATTGTGATTAGATAAATAATTTCCAATAAGAAAATTTTAATATTATGTAAACAATAGAATTTACAGAATCCTGGAGCAATATCTTACATGAGTGCGAAAAATATAGGTTGTCGCGGTGAATCTTTCTCATTAAAAAAAGTAGCTGACCTAATAAGTACTCCCTGGAATATATACATTACCAGGGTAATTTCGTTTCAATGAAGAATGCAATTATCAGCTATTGTTTTCCGCATGACAAACGCACTGGTAGTAATAGATATTTTTAATGAAGATTACTCACCTTGCCATAATTATTTATTTTTTCTATACTTTAGGACTATTGGGTAATTGGAATAGATGCATATAGATACAACTTGGCAACAAATAAGCATTTAAATGAAATTGACCGTCCATCGCTCCCCGGTTTCAGTAATTAGTGGTGTTGTCGGATTGTAAAAATTGTCGGTACTGTAGGACCTGTGCAGATACCTTTTTTATAATCCAATTGATCTTACTTTTTCGCGAAAAATATCACACCCGAAGTTTATAACAAATAAATTCTAAAATGAATAAATTCCTCCAAAAAGGATACTAACATCTACGTACTTGCAGGTTTATAAAAAATAAATGTAAAATAATATAACAATTTGAAAAACAATTACCCTATTATTTTATATTTCAAATGCCTCTTTCAGAGTTTAAATTAAATAATAACCAGAATATTTTTAGGCTGTGGTACATGATGTGGGTTCAAATAATAGTGTGAAGTTAAATAATAGCCAATTGAGAAATATTTATTTCGGCAAGCTAACCTTTTCGCACTTATGCAAGTGTTTCATTAGGTCCTACCTTTCTTCTACAATTTTGGTTTTTATAAAAAGGTGAACATATATACGTGAAAGTTACTTTGAATTATATTTTTCAATTTTTTAGGGCAAAACGATACAAAATTTTGTAAAAGTAGCACAAGAGACAGCGATTATTCCTCTACCTACACGTACATATTTTTTCTTTTTGTAAAAATCAAAATTTTGGATAAAAAGTAGGGATCAACGAAATCCTTCCACAGCAACACTTTACATGACTGATAAAGGGATAGCCTGTGGAAGCAAATCTTCCTCTAAATATAAGACAAAAATTATAACAATATTAAATGTTTAACGTGTAAGCCGCATAAGAAAATACTGTCTTATGGGGACGCCATCCACATCTACTCTTGACTTGTGTACAACATAAAAGAAAAGTGCCTTCCGGGGTCGTCATTGACAATTGCTTTTATGGTTTTTGCAGAATTTATACATACTTTGTGTATAAAAAGTCCTAACAGGAAATGTATTTGACGGATGGACGTGTAACTTTAAAAGCTACCTGTGCGATATCTAATGTATACTCAGTAAACAATGGCCTAACGGAATAATACGTTATGAGGACCTAGTTAGACATGGTATAGAATTGATCGTCATCCAATAGGGACGTTTGCTATAAGGAGCAAACGTTATGGGGACCAGAATCGAGTCCCCGCAACGTAAAATGTCCCCATAGTGCTGGAAAAGAGTGGACCAATGTCCTCACAAAGATAGCGGTACACACGCATACACACCCTCACACACACACACACACACACACACACACACACACACACACACACACACACACACACACACTAATACACGTTTGGCAATATTTATGGCGACCGTGCATGAAACGTATTTGTGGCTTAATAGTTGAAACTGTTGGGATTAAATAGAGAAAAAAAAGATGAGCACAAGGATATAATTTACACTCCTTAACCCTCCAATTTACCTCAAATATTACATAAAATAATTAGTGGCACCGGGATCCAGAATTATACATGAACAAACGGTATACACTTGTATGCCAAAATTATAGCGAAGCAATCTACTTAACACCTGTAATCCACTAATATTATGATAAAGGAACTATATACACTTGTATGCCAAAATTATAGTAAAGCAAACATCGTAACACCCGTGCTCCACTAAGATTATGATAATGAAACAAACTGTTTACATGGGTGCGGCATTAGTGCGTCGAAATACTATATATCCGTTATTCTAGACAATATCAAATAAAGTTATTTGCAAAAACCATAGGCAACTTCTAACTTCACATTATAAGATTATTTTCGTATTTTCATATTACTAGGGTGAACCAAATATATGCACACTATACTGAATTAACCGCATTATCCAGGAATATGAAATTTGGCACAGTAGTTATTTGGGACAGTGAGCAGAACTACATTTTTTTTATTTCCACTTTAAGAACCGGACAAAGGATTAAATAGGGCGGTCTTTTGTATCTCGAGAAATGTTACACCTAAAAGAATATAGTTTTTGTCGAATATGGAAGCTATAAGAAATTCGGATTTTCCACATACCGTTTTCACAATTAGATAGTTCCGAATATTAGAAATTTAATAAATAATGAAATACACAATTATGGCACATAACCTAGGAATCTGTTTATTTATTTTTATTTATAATTTTTTTTGAATATGCTACATTTTGACATCACATATAGTTTACCTCCAACATACAAACTACTGAACTTGTCTTACATTCGTCGTTTTGAAAAAATGAAATTCAAATTCTAGAGAACTTAAACAAAATTGTCAGAGGTTGTCATTAAATTAGAGTAATCCTGGCCAATTGAAAAGAACAGCAAAAAAATATTAAATAATTTTCTTTTACTAGCAAACTCTGTATCTAAGAAAGAATTAAGTATTGAGAAAAGTTTCTCAACAAACGATGCTAAACTAGTCTTTAGACTGTGGAAGTATATAAAATTTAGTTCTAGAGTCTAAAAAATACAAGACTATTTTTTAAATACACTTTAAAAAAATTTCTTGTAAATGGGTAAATTTTTCCCTAACAGAGTTTGCCTTCGAAGTAAAAACTGCTAAACGTAACTCATATTGGTACTTTCAATAAATATAAAATTATTTTATCAAAATATAAACGAAATTGCCAGCAAAAATTGTAAATGAATCAAAATAAACCTGGCCAGCTTGAAAGAAAAGCAATATTAAATATTGTTATATTTACAGCACCTTCGAAGCAAACTATGTAAGTAATAATTTAGTATTTAAAAAAAAATTTCAAGCAAATTATGTAAAATTTCTCTTAGGCTATGGAAGTATATAAAATTTATTTCTAGTCTAAAGATGTGTATAACTTTATTTGTTAAATAAAATTTAAATAGGTAATCTTTTTTGTAAAATGCCAAATTATGCTCCAGGGATACCTTAGTTATAATGTTTGATATTGCTCATCCTCATTTCTTTGAAATTGTGTCTTTTTACTTAAAATATACTCCTACTACCTTTGCTTGAACTACACCTAACTATGCTGTAGCATTTGATGTGACTAAAGTTGGTAATTTTTCTATTGAACGAAATATAGTGGATATAGGTACCGACATTTTGCACTTTTTTTATTTGTGTGGACATTTCAAATCAATAGTGAATTATCAAACACAAATTTTTCTTGATTAGTAAAAATTATAAAATGTTTACCTTATTTGATTATTATTTGATGCACTAACAACGTTCTCTCTACCAGAATTGCTTTTAACTACTAAAATATTCAAATGTATTACATACAAACAAAAGTTATTCGTTTATTTTCCCGCCAGAATAGCTACCATAAATATACTATAATTGGTATGACGGAATGTTGACACACGCATAATAACAAAATATGTTTCCACAAATGCCTTATTATCGAAATAAATAATTGTGTATCTGCAATATTTTTGTAGAAAACATCATCTTTAAAAAAGCGGTTGTTATTAAATATTATTTTTATTTGTATCAACAACACAATGAATTACCTACCTTCTCCACTGTTAATCCCCTCTTTTAAAGTTATGTGCCTTTTCAAGGATTCTTTAATGGAAATATTTAAACTTAACTTCATACTGTTGTTAATAACAATATAAATATAAAATTTGGATATGCGGGATGCTTATTATATAGATTATTTCTATTATTGTTATAAAAATTGTACTATATTTTAATGAAACTGCTTAGAAAAATTTAATGCCAAATAACAAAAATTGTACTCATCTAAACCAGTGACATGGTAAGAAATAGGACGATTGGGTTTGAAATTTTTACCACGCTTACGTTCAAAATACTTTGAAGGAAACCAGGCCAATCTGTCACATTAAAACAATTGAAAATAATATTTTGAGTGTCAGAAATGTCGTTTGTACAAATATTATTTTTAATAATAATACAGTGCTTTTGCGCACTAGTTTTATTTTAACACGCGAGCCGTAGGCAAGTGCCTTAAAATACAACGCATGCACGTGTGCCGTAAAACATTTTATCTACGTCCGTATTGAGAAAGAATAAAATATGTGGTTTGAGCGTGTTTGAAAACATATAATACGTATAATTAACTGTTTTGGTTAATTTTTTTACAATTGAATAGATACATTGCATGCATAACCTAACCCAATGTTAAAAAAGCGTACACGTATTAGAAAAGCAAAAGAAATTTATCATCTTGGTGTAAAGCCGGCTCATGTGCCCCGTAAATAAGTGAGTGTACCGTAAATTCGAGGAATGGTGGATCATTATGAAACATTCAAAATACCCATATACAATTATTCTTTATTCTTGTTAAGTTGTGAGATACAGGACGATAAAGAGTGCAGATGAAAAACAAATTTTATTGCATATCTTCTCGGGGAATGAAAATACAAATTTAAAATTTGTGTGGGTTATAATATCTTCAACATACATCAAACGTATTAAATTGTCAAATTCTAATAAGTCAGTGGCATGGTACTAGGGCATCGTGAGGTGTTATTCTACCATATTCTTGAAAAAAAATTGTAGGAAGCTACACATTTTAGAATCGGTTGAGAATATATAGGGTGTTTCTTAACACGGAGTTATCACTTAATTTTGGTCTGTAGCAAGTTATTTTCTTATCTGATGTGCCATACAAATTTAGCTGTACAGGACAAGTTGTTTTAGAGATTTGGTGTTTAATCAGTGAGTGAATTAGTGATCTTTCACTTTCATATATTTCGATCAGAGAGAAAATTTTATTCTTGATATCAGTTGATGCATTGGAATTGCCAAATTTTTTAATCATAACCACCCTGGCAACACATTTTTCATGGTTTTAGCCTCATAAAAAATACTAGTAGGTAGTTGATATAGACCTCTCCCGTCACTATAAGATTTTAATGCAAAATTATTATCATATTTATAGTTTCATCCCTAATTCGGTGAAATTGTTGCATACTTAAAATAAATAAAACTAAATTTCAGTTTTTTAAAACTATTTATTTTACTCTACTTGTTTCGCAAATTGTAATGTCACATATTCTCCTGACGATGCAAATTGCGAAACCGGTAAAGTAAGATAAGTATTTTTAAGAATCTGTGAAATGTAAAAATTTACTTTTATTCATTTAAAAAATTACCGACGTTTTTTGTTGCTGGTTCTGATTTCTGCAAGTTCTTCAGTGTAAACTTTAAACTTATGTCTACATGTAGATACATAAAAAATACGAATATGGAAGAAAGAGGAAAAAAATTAATGGATTAATCCACACTAAACAATTACATAGGTAATACAAATCTGAAACTTTAGGATCAATTCAATTATTAAAACTGTCAATCAACGAAAGGTAGATGAATTGAGTACCACTATTCAAAGTGTAGATAATTCAAAAGATCATAAAGTTACGGATTTGTTTAATTTCATTATTTAGTTTAAATTATTTAACCTATTCAATTATTTTCTTCTATTAAATCATGCTAGTATTTATTATGTATACATGTAAAGGGTTTCTCCCAAGATTTTTTACAGGTTGCATCTCAGAAACCAACGATTAGGTTTATTTGAAAATTGGGTAATCTTTTTGGGATCTACAGTAACTTCAACTGAAGTATACAGGGTATATGTGACGTCATCGCGATGAAAAAAATTCAATGGAAGGGGGGATAAAACTTAGCTCAATTGGAAGGGTTTTTTATTTAAAATTCAACGGTGATCACAGTGAGGGTACTGAAGTGGATAATTATACCAACTTTCCAGATTAATGTTTATTTGTAACAGTAACCAGAACATTTTGACTTTACAGTGATTTTATAAAAGATGTTCAAAATGACCTCCGTCTGCAATAACACAAGCATCGAACCTTTTAAGTAGTTTACGTGTACATTCCGCAGGTATCATCTCTTGCGTAAGGTTATTACCAGAGGGTCTAACTTTATTTCTTAAATCGCTGGTGTATACAGGTTTTTTATTATAAAAAAGATCTTTTAAATAAGGGTGATAGGACCGACGATCGTGAACGCCATCGAAAGGGTCTATGAGTTCCAATCCATTTGATTGGAAATCTAGCATGAGGATAATTTACTAAAATGCCGCTATTATGTGGGGGTGCGCCATCTCGCTGCCATATCAAATATCTTAATTTTCTTCATTGCGATGACGTTCCTGCTTCTGTGATGATGTCACAGATACCCTATATACCTCAGATAGAATTACTGTAGGTCCCAAAAAGATTACCCAATTTCCAAATGACCTCGTCAGTTACAGAATGTAAAAAAATATTGGGACACCCTACCTACATACGGAGTGAACTATCATAATTAGGCCAAAAGAATTTGCGAAAATCTTAATAATTTTTATGGTTGCTAATCGGTAAAAATGAATGAACTAAACCAATTTATACACAAAAATATGATTATAGGCGTCTACATCTATCCTGATCAATCCTCATTCTGGGTCTCGTCAGTGATACGTTGATAGTGGTTCCGTTACTAATGGACATCTGACGTACCTTTCACCTCAGATTATCATTAAATAAATATGTACACCAACTGCTGATGACAGAATTAAGAAGTAAAGCCATCACTAGACAAAAACCAGAAAACCAATATCTACGTGATATATGTTAGCGTAGACATACGAGTATGATTACTTTATAGATATTTACGGAAACATGATCGGGTTAGTGATCTACATCCGACTTTTATGATTTTGCGTTCGTTTACTTGATCCGATGGAACTAACCTCTTCCGAAAAGTTGAATAGGTTATGGAACGAGTTAATACCGTTTAACCCTACTAGAACGGTATGGTAACTTGGGTTATTGACTGATTACAATAAACAAAAATTCGAATTTTGATAAATACATAACCTCTCACATGAAAAAATGGAAGAAGTGGAAAATGTGTTACACTTCGCTATATAGCGACACCTCAGGTATGGTTTCTAGAACTAGTAATAAAATACTTTCGGATACCTCGAAAGCCGAGTAACAACCCGTCACGTGAATTTAAGAACCCAGTACTTGATCCAGATTAGGTTTCAGTAAATACCTTATGAAGCGTAATCATAAAATCACGTTTTAACATATTCTGTGTCTGCTACCATAAAACATGTGATATGGATGGACCCATATCAGATTAGATGGTCATAATCAGGCTAGGCACATGAATTGTCTGCAAAAAGCCTTTAGTTCAATATTTGTTTGAAGCTACGTAGGTAGTAAATCTAACATCTGTCACTTGCTAATGAGAGAGCTTTCAGTCAACATTATACTCGAGTTTCGACCTAGGGTGTACAAGATGGGAAGATAGATCCACTTGATAAGCAATTAAACGTCTGCACCTAACCTTAACAACCCTTATTATTGGTCTCGTTAATAATAGGTAGACCGTGGTCTAGACACTGATAGACATCTAATAGATCTCTAATTTCAGATCATGAAATATCTATATCAACTACTAATGACAGAAAAATTTTCCCTTGAATATGACCATATAATGTGATATGATAATAATACCATTCAATATCCGATGATGCACAGGTGTTCATAATAGGTGAAATACTAAAAAGAAACATTCACAAAAAAATTTAGAATATTTTAAATATAAAAAATTAAAATATGTTTAACGAATCATAGAAAATTAAATCCGGCAATTTTTATAATAGAATATATTTTTTAGGCTATATTTTGATCCCAGTCTAATGCAATTATTATTGAACAATTCTATATCCATATTTTGTTATTGTGTCACTGCAGAGTTATTTCAAATGCGCAATGACGACGTCACGACGACATCCAAGTGGACGGTATATAAAATCCGTGAAAGATAGTAAATATTGGATTAGAAAAATTAACCGTACGGTGTTACATCATAGTTGTCACTAATATTGCCATATCCACTTAACGTAAAATTGTGCGGAATCGAGTAATTTGGAATTGTTTTCTTAATATTGCCAAGTTTAAGTAAGATATAATCAACGAGCACGCCGAATATCCATGGTTGCCACTAATAAGAGCAAACCAGAAAATTAAACCCCACTAGATGGCGCTCAACGCAGCAACTTTGGAGTATCCATAAATATAGCAGAATCTGAACAAACTGAATCGTCACTTGTGGTGACATATGCACGAAAATTACAAAGTAGGTACCAATCGAATCAGCTTGAGCTATAGAACACAAAGATTGCATTGAAAATTGTGGCATACGTGTGCACGTATGCCACAAAAGACGCGTACGCCACTAATACTGCCCATGCACGCACAAGTTGCCACTAATATAGGGACACAGGCACACACACACACACACACACACACACACACACACACACACACACACACACAAGTTTAGTCTTCAAAAATTCGCTATCTATTGAGAACAAATTTTCATAGTTGTTTTTTAGGTAAGATGTAAAATACTTTTAGTTTTTGTTTGATATATAGTATTACATAAATGTTTCTATTCATGTTTGTATTTCCTATCAATAAAATTTTTTGATTTAAGAAAAATATATTAAATGTAAAAAAAGAATTGACGTCATTTTTTTGCCCCTCCCCCTGGAATATTTTCTGCCCCCTTGGATTATTTTCTGCCGGCGCCCATGATCACCAATAAATGTTATATTTAACAGTTTTAATAATTATTGTCAAATTTGTGATGTATTCATGTATTTCACTAGAGAACTTAAATGTTTGGAAAACTTGCATACTATTTGCCTCATTGTTACTCTGTAAAGAGATCTTGTATCTGTTTATTAATAAATTATATTTAATTATTATTATTAAAGAGATACAAAACAGATAAATAATGTTTGTAATGAAATTTTTATTTACTGCAATCTAGGTGATTTTGGGCAAATACGAATCTGCTCAAATTCCTCAAAGTTCACTAACTATCGAAGGTCGTGAGCGTCAACTGTACTTTTATCGGAAATGTAACCTGGCACCTTCAACTGTAAAATTGTTAAAATAATATGAACATATAATAATGATTATTATTTTATATATTGACATCATAAATAAAAAACTTTTGACATAAAACAATTAGTTTGAGTATATTTAAATATTTGTACATATTAAATAATTACTAAAAAAATAAATTATATCATTTAATGGATCCCCTAAGATGATGCCAGTATTGGAGTACAGGTCCACGGTTCTGCCAAACGTACTGGTTACCCCATAAAGCCCAAAATCTAAACAAAAATGAAAAATCTGCTCAAAATATCAACAAAACCAGATCGAAGAGCTTACATTCCACAAGCGGCTCCTCCTAAATGTGCAGCGTGATCAAAAAATTTCCATCCCAATAGAACCCCAGCTGTATCAAGCCCAACGATAAACTTAATTGCCTGAAAGATGATATACGATAGTAAGGTTTCAAACGATAAATAGAAAATAAATAAAAAACTTACCGCACCCGCTGAAAAAGTGAAAACTGGTAATAAAATGATTCCTAATCGAGTATCCGGATACTGAGTGCAAACATATCCTAAAACTGCCATAATCGCTCCAGACTAAAACAGCATTCATATTTATAAACAAATTTGAAATGTAATTAAACTAAAACTACTTACTGCTCCTAATGAAAGACCAGGTTGTTTTGTTATTATTTTATACATGTAACTAGTGAAACTGGATACTACTCCTGCCGTCATATACAACCCTAAAAATTGCTCTTTTCCTAAACTATGTACGGCTCCTAAAAGCAAGAAATATATTCAATATGGAAATTGCTTTTTTTAAAAAATATTCATTTTCACAACAGAATTTAATCAAAATTTCAAGTGTACAACTAAAAGGTTAACAAAGAACAGAATTACAAAAAAATACTAAATTCTTTAAGTGATGTAAACCTAAAGAGTTTATAAATTATGTCTGTAAAGTTTGTTATTGTGTATGGCATGACAGCTGTATCACAAGGAAAAAATAAGTGGATTTTGTTGAAGGCCATGTTATTATTTATAGTAAAATATGTAGGGATACTGATGCATCAAACATTAGACAAAATGAGATATTAGAGGAAAAGTTAGATAACATGAAGACAAATAATTGCAGACTAGAAAAAAATATTTAAGATGTGCGAATCAAATTTGATAATGAAATAGATGGGATGAGCAAAAACATTGAAAAATTATCAAAAGAAAATTTGGAGAAAGATTTATATATAAAAAGACTTAAGAGGAACACAAGATTTTGAAGATCAGGTCTATGAACAAGAAACAAATACAAACAAACGATTAAATGAACAGGGAGACATCAATAATATTTTAAATAAAAAATTAGAAGATTTAAATAAACAAAACGGATATTTAAACAAGGAACTGAATGAAAGTTTGGCGCAAATGAAACATATTGAAAACCAACTTAAGGAATTTAATACAGTTAAGAAAGATATGCTACAAGCTATTCAACTACTGAGTAGAGACAACGACACCTACGCCTCAGAGATTCTTAATCTTAAAAATGAATTAATCTTGCAAAATAATAAAGTCACTTCAACACAAACTGAAATAAATATGAAAAATTTGATGCAACAAGTTCAACAACAACCTGATATCAACCAAAGAAATATTAAAAATAATAAAGTGATTAAGAAGACAATAAAAAAGGTAATGATACTATGTGATGAAAATGGGAGGGGATTAGCCAACTACATTAGGCTTAAGAACGACAATGCACAAACAGAAACCATTATCAAACCTGGAGCCCTATTTGGGGGAGTAATTGAAGACATCATCAAACTAACCAAGAATCACACTACTAATGATTATGTTATAATAATTGCAGGTCCAAATGACTTTAATAAGAAAAAATATCCCAGTTTCAGAGAAGTTAACAGTAAGATAAAATATTGTACTCATACGAATATTATATTAACATCGATTCCCGTTAGGTTTTGTACGAAGTATTGCAGACAAAATATAATGAAATTTAATAATAAATTGTCAGAATATGTTGGCAAGTTAAACGAATATTCTGAAGGTAGTATACGTTGGATAGATATCCTACATAATTTAAAGACATCAAAACATATTTGTACGAATTTGAATTAACAATCAAATTATTCCTGTAATCTTTACTTTAACTTCTCCCTGTATAATATAATTTATAAATCCCGCACACATCATAAATAAAAATATCATTCTTCTCAAATATTCAATATTTCTTTAAACAAGCAAAAGTCCATTTCAACGTCCCGTTTTCTTATAAGAAACACAGATAATTATTGTCTTACATTTTTTTTCCAATTAATATTTCAAAGCAACCGACATCAGTTTAAACCATATCGCTTCATAAAAACTATCGTCAAGCTCCCTTATCTGTAACGAACAACACTTTTTTCATGCACAAAAAAACCGACCCAGTGTTTATCTTTCACTGCTGTATTTGACCTTTAAATTTTAAACTCTCGCCTCCCATTGGTCAATGTTCCCTGCTATATCTCATGAATTCCCACTTTTCATCCACACATAAATATGAATAAGACCCAATTTTTCACCACTTTCCAATCATACTTCGTAACAAAATGGTACTCTCGTTTTAATAGGCTTTTTTACTAGCATAACATTTACATTCAGTTAATAATATCATAATGTGACTAAATAATTTATAGTAACTTCAAATACTCAGTAATATTCTTAGTTGTGTCGCAAGATGAACCACATGTAGCATACCTGTAATGTACCAAGTGAAAGTGATACAAGAATTTAATTTATTTAAACAACCTCATACCTACTATAAACCTATAGTTATTTATTATCGCTAATGGGCGACTGGTTCTTCGAGTTAAAAAATAATAGTGATTGATGACTTCCCGCATTTTACAATCTCATTACCAAAAAAATGAGAACGTAAAACAATATTATTGCAGATAAAATATTAGCGGCAATAGAGATTTCAAAAAAATATAGAACAAATCTTAAATTTGTAGAAATTAATAATCATATTAATAGTGTTGAATCCTTTTTACAACCACCTACAATAGAAATAAGCAACCCAGCCCTTGATTCGAGTACCGATAATTGTAGGTGAAAGACGTGCGACACGGCAATCCGTTTAAACCAAATACTACTGGTAAATTTTACGCGAAATAAACTGAAATTAGTGTAACACAAGAGTGCGTGGAAAGTAATAGAAAATAACTGAAAATCTTACCCCCGTCCCCCGTCCCCCGCCTTCCCCCCGACGGCGGGGGGAACATAAATGATCTTTCGAACATCAACAGCGAATCCGATAAAAATAACAGCGAGATGGGACCACAAGTGATCAAAAATCCTAATTTAATGCCAGTTAATAATCATACTAGCAGCATAGAGGACGAATGCCGCTCTATTCAGACGGTGACAGGTGACAATCCACAAAAACCCAGAACATTCAACATCGACAAATCGTATTTATATTCAGATAATGTTCATGTTTTTATTGAAAAGTTGAATGCTTAAAACATAGGTCGTTTACATCCCATGGCCGTAGGGCATATTTTACACCAAAAATTCAAAATATCTAATATTAAACGAATACAAAAGGTAGGGAAAAATAGAGTACGAGTGCAATTAGAAACTTTAAAAGATGCAAATAATTTAATTAATAACAAAGAACTTAATAATGAAAATTTAAAAGCATTTATTCCAATTAAAGGAGTAATAAAAGAAGTCGATACAATTTGTAACGAAGAGTACTTACTCAAAAATATCATTATGACGTGTACAGTCACGGAAGTTAGGAGGTTTTAAAAGAAATAGATATAGACGGAGAGACTATTTATATACCAAAACAAACAATCCTAGTAACTTTCGAGGGTAATGCCTTGCCAACGCACATAAAAATAAATAGTGTAATATGTCCAGTAGAAAATTATGTACAAAAAGTAACACAATGTTACAATTGTTTAAGATATGGCCAAACAATGTCGGTCTACAAATAGTAGGTGCTTAAATTGTGGTGAAATAAAAGAAGACGATCACACATGCAATGATCTGGAAAACACTTTCTGTATATATTGTAAGGTTAACAATCACAAATCGATTTCTAGAACATGCCTTACATTTGAACAACAACAAAAAACAAAAGAACACATGGCACAAAATAATACTACCTTTCTTGAGGCAAAAGCAAACATTTGTAACTCTTATGCTAATGTCACACTATTAAATAGTTTTGAAGCTTTAATCAACACCCCAGAAAATTTTCCCGCCCTTCCAAACAAAAATATGAACTACAATAAAAATAATAATAATAGCCGCCGACCTAATATTCAATTATCCCAAACAACAATTCCCAGAAATAAAACAAATAACCCTCCCACCGTACACGACCCCCCAACTCCACCAACACCTCTCGACAATACTCCTAAAAAACGAATGGTGAATACACGCGGAGAGGAAATGCACCCTCCAATGTTTCTTAGAAACTTTGGACCAGAGCAACCGATTCACATAGGCCAAAAAACTACGAGTATGGAAGTAGACTTATGCAGTGATAAATATGATCAATTAGTCACTCTTTATAATATCCTAAAGGATATATTTGATGATATAACAAGTTTTGAAGACTTGGGAAAAATTGATATAGGTTACGTAAAAAAGAAACTTAGCAAATTCCGTAATGGCTAATAAAAACAATACAATCAATATTTTGCAGTGGAACTCGCGTTCCGCTGTGGCAAATAGATATAGTTTAATAAAATTCTTAAAAGAAAATAATGTAGATATAGCGATCTTAGTAGAAACTTGGTTTAAACAGGACAAACAAATCAAATTTGCAGGGTATCACATCGTTCCGGCAGATAGAGAGGAACAGCAGTCCTGTTTAAAAACCACATGAAAGGCGAAAAAATAAATTTAAATCAGAATGTCCATGAACATACCACGAATAGAATTATGTAAATAATTAAAAATCTCAATACTATCCTTGTACTGCCCGCCAGGTATAAATATAAACAGCCAACGATTGGGAAAACATATTTACTACTATAAATTCTCCCGCTATTCTTGCAGACGATTTTAACGCCCACCATGAAGTCTGGGGATCGCACAAAAACGAACAAAGAGGGAGACAGCTAGCTAATATTATAGACAACCAAGAACTAATAATTCTAAATGATGGATCACCGACTAGACTAACACACAACGAACACAAATCTGCAGTAGACCTAACTTTTTCATCACCTAATATATCCAATAAAATAACCTGAAAAACGCACGTGGATACCTTAGGATCAGACCACTACATAATCATAATGGAACTCGCTCTCAAAAATAAAACTGAAGATAAAGAATGTACCATATACCCCTCCAGCAGATGGTATATAAAAAAGCCGATTGGAATTCTTATAAACAGAACATTGATAACTTCTTTGCACAAGACAATCCCATTTTCAACAACATCAATAAGAAATACTCATACTTTATGGAAGGAATAAATAGTTCAGCAAATAACTACATCCCAATAAATCAACCATTTAAACCAAGAGGAGGAAAAAGAACACCGTGGTGGAATGACAAGTTCGATGAAGCAACTCAGGCAAGGAAAATATCAATGATAAAATTTTAAAATGCCAGCACACTGGAAAACTTCCTGTCTGCAAAAAATGATGCTGCTAAAACTAAAAGAATTCCAAAAAAGTGGCAAGACAATCCTGGATAACATATTGCAATAACCTTAACAAAAATATGCTCATGACTCAAATATGAAATCAAGCAAAAAAAATTAGAGGAAATCTAACTAACCGAACCAAGTCCACAGATGACAACTGGGTAGAACCGTTTTTAGACAAAATTACACCCCCAATGGTACTATTAAATCCCAATGAAATTACAACAGCAAAGCAAGCAGAAGATACACCAGAATTTTTCCAGTGGAGCCTGGAATTTGGAGAATTAGAAAATGGTCTCAATATTTAAAAAAATACGGCACCTGGAGAAGATGACATTAAATATCCAATGCTGCAACATTTATCTAAAAACGCCAAAATGTTTTTATTGGAAATATTCAACAAAACATGGTCAACCGGGAATTGCACATGATTGGAAAAAGATTATAATCATTCCAGTTTTATAACCTGGGAAAGATCCTGAATCTTACAGAGGAATATTGCTTCTCTCATGTGTTCTAAAGACCTTTGAGAGAATAATCAAAAATCGACTAGAGTGGTGGATAAACCAGAACCAAATATTACCCATAACCCAATATGGATTTAAAAAAGTATTCGGTAGAATTGATTCGGCATCACACATTACCACAGATATACAGAACACATTCTCAGAAAATGGATCCTTAATTGCAACATTCTTAGACCTTCAAAGTGCTTACGATACAGTAAACATCCCAATACTAAAAGATAAAATGAAAGAATTGAACATCCTGGAACGAATCTGTAACCTATTATGTCAAATGCTATCAAATAGGAAATTAGATATTAGACACAAGAATTCCCTAATCGGACCACAATATACATCACTGGAACTACCTCAGAGATCAAAATTATTTCCCCTACTATTTAATATATTTACCGCTTGTTTACGCTCAATAACAGATGAAACAATTATAATACAATATGCAGATGATATTGTTTTATACTCACAGGAAAAGAAATGCGATCGTGGATTATAGAAACTGAAGAACTCATTCATTCCTTTGATTACCACCATTCAGAACCTAGGACTTCAGATCACGCCTCATAAGTCAAGCATCAACGTATTTTCTAGACATATTTTACAAAAACCTGAAAATATCCAATTATGTAATGCTCTACTACCATGCAAATATGAAGTCAAATATTTAGGGATAGTACTGGATAGCAAGCTAACATGGCAACCATTCATAGAACTCATACGAACAAAGTGCACAAAATTAATAAATTTCCTGAAAATGATTACGAGGATGTGGTGGGGAGTTAGTTTAGATATCGCACTTTTGTTCTACCGAGCTTACATCTGATCTATAATGAACTATGGAGGCATACTGTACGGATCAGCAAATGACACAAACCTAAAACAACTAGATCTTATCCAGAATAAAGCTCTTAGAATTTGCTTCGGAGCAATGAAGTCTACACCTGTCGAAGCTATTAGAATGGAAGTAAAAGATCCGCCACTAAAATTGAGAAGAGAATACTTGGCTGAAACAATGATTTTAAAATGCAAATTAAAACAGTCGCCACTAATCCATAAAGTATCTGTTTTAAACTGCAACGATTTGACGAAACATACTGGATGCAACACACAAGAGATAAATACTTTGAATTATATCAAAACAAACCAAAACTTATAATACCGAAATACTCTGAAACTGCTCCTTATAATCAAAATTTACTCTATGAATTACAGATAATAACGAAAGTAACATGGCAGTATACACTGATACATCAAAAAATGAGTTAGGTACTGGGTGTGTATTTTATATCCCCAAAGGACAAATAGAAAAGAAGTTCAAAATCAATTCTCATTGTTCGATTTACACCGCAGAGGCATATGGAATATTGAAAGCCTTAGAATACTTAGCATCTCAAAGCCAACATAAAAACATTACTGTATTTTCAGACTCACTATCCATTCTACAAAGTATAAATAAACCAAACGATCCAAGCTCTCTTGTATATCATCCGTATATTTACAAAATTCAAGTCATCTTAGGACAACGCACCTCAAGGAAATTCGACATACAAATGGCTTGGGTAAAAGCTCACATAGGCATAAAACAAAACGAGCACGTAGATACTTTAGCAAAAGAAAATATCGAAACAGGAGAATCATATTTTGAGAATAATTGCCTATCGGATTGCATTAACATATGCAAAAACAATTTGTATAAAAAATGGACCATACACTGGGAACACTATTTCAATAACAAAAATTCACAGTATACTTTGTTACAAAAATACGTACCAAAAAAATGCTGGTACAGAAACACTCCTTACAGCCGAAGACAGACGGTCTCCTTAATAACAATGCGATTCGGACATGCATCTGACCCCGCTCATCTCAACAAAATCAAAGTAATAACATCTGATATATGTGAAGAGTGTAATGAAAGGGCTGACTTATCTTCTAAAAATGCAAGAAATTCGAAGCTCACAACAACATCCTAATAGGAGATCTTAGAGAACTTGGGATTGAATTCCCAATCAACATGCCATTCCTCTTGGCCATCAATAACAAAAAGGTCCTTGACTTAATCATCAAATTTATCAATAACACAATTATATATCTATAAAGTCCATTGTTAGACGCTAATGCCTATGTTTTGTTCCCTTATGTATATATACCTTCCTATCCGTGTTAGAATAATGCCTTGATTGACCCCTAGGCGAGAAGCGTGTGACCCTGTCTTTCCTCATAGTTGATGTAACCCTTAAGCATATACACAAACCTATAGGATAGTTATTGTGATTTTATCAAGTGTTCCTGGCTGCATGGATCCACTCCTAATGCCAAAAAAAACCAGCCCTTAAGTAATTTTTGCTTTATGCACAAAGTCTTCCAGCTCATTTTGATGAGATCGGCAATTTAATTATAAAAACAAAACCAAATGTGGTTAGCTTATCAGAAATACATGTTACATAAGATATTTTTGATAGCAAAATAAATATTGAGTGTTATCAGATATTTAGAGTAGATGGGATGAGTAGACATACTGGCGGAACTATTGTGTATGTTAATAAAGGATTAAAAGTAACAAATATTAAAAGAATGTGTGTCTATAAAAATTACTGGATTCTGTCTGTAAATATTGTCTATCAAGGTGTACTTTTTTGTTATCTCGTTATATAGATCCCCAAGTGGAAACTGTATGGATTTTATAAAATTTTTTAAGCCTTGGTGTGAGCAGAATATCTGTGATAAAAATGTTAATGTGGTTATTAGTGGAGATTTTAATATAGATTATTAGTCGAATTCAATAAATGCTGTTCGGCTAAAAGACATGCTAATGAATCTTAGTTTAAAGAATATTGTTGGAGAGTGTACACATCCGACACAAAATGGATGGACGCTTATAGACTGGGAAATAACAAATACTGATATTTTAATAGCTAAAATTAGTAATCACTTTCTTATAAATGTAAAATTAAAAATTACTAAAAATGAAGTAACAAATCAAACTATTGAAAGTAGGGGTCGCAACATAAATTATCAGGATATTATTAAAAAATTATTAGCTATTAAATGGAAATATAGGGAATTGGACATTAATGTAAAATATAAAAACTTCTATGATCAAGTTATTAGTATTTTTGATCAAGTCGCCCCTAAAAGAACTAACTATTTATCCTAGATTTAAAGAATGGCGGAATAAGACAGTTGAGCAAGCAATTGTGGAGAGAGATAGAAGTTATAAATATTGTGTAGGTGTAATAAAACAAATGAAAATATAGACATGTATAAGCAAAAACGTGACATAGCAGTTGAGATCATCCAAATGAGAAAAAGAAATATTATGAAAGTAAAATTGATGAATATAAAAACAACACAACTGAAATATGGAAAACACTGAAAATATTGATTCCAAACAATGTGATAAATGCCGATTTCATTGAAATTGAGTTTGAACAAAAAACGATAGAAGTAGTAGCAGGTATGCCTTATAAATTAAATTCATTTTATATTAACAGTATTAACCAAATTGTGATGGAGATAGATAAAAACTGGGCCAGATATTCCAATACATATTGACCATGGCAAGGATACTCTTGGTAATTTTACATTAACGGATACAGCTGCTCTTGGAGAAGTAATTTTTTCCATGCCAAATAAAAACTGTCCTAATGATATTGATATGATTTAAAAAAAAACACTTTCGACAGTTTAGCCAACCCTTTGTTAAATTTAGTTAACAGTTCTTTGGAAACTGGTGTAGTACCAGATGATATAGAAGTCTCCACGATTATACCTATTCGTAAAGTATCAAAGTCTAATAAAGCATCTGACCTAAGACCTGTAAATATGTTGTATATTTTTGATTTTTTTTTGGAAAAGGTAGTGTATACACAATTGGTCGTCTTTATCGAAACAAATGAACTGATAAATACGATTCAATCTTGTTTTCAAAGCAAGTCTTACAATGTGTTCTTGATGACTGGCGATGTAATATCAGTAAAGGATTTGCAACTGCTTGTGTCTTTCTAGATTTGCAGAGAGCATTTGAAACAGTGTATAGAAATAGACTACTGCGTAAATTGGAAATGTTCAGGTTTCTGGGGATAGTAATGAAATGGTTTGAAAGTTATTGGTCAAATAGAAGGCAAAAAGTAAAAATTAACAATATAACTTCAGATGAAATATTGAGTGAGTGTGGTGTACCTCAGGGAAGTGTGTTAGGCCCATTACTTTTTATTATATATATTAATGATGTGGCTTTAATGAGAAATCATCATCAGTCAGGGTGTCACAATTAGAAGAAACATATAAAATTAATTAAAATATAGTGTTGGAAACACAGTCACTATCTATTAAAATAATATTAAAAACAACCCATTGTACAATGGATGACTCCCTGAAATAGGAGATAAAAATTTAACTTAATCCGACATGTATGAATCAGATGTATGACATATATATAAAAAGTGGCTTGTTCTGAAGACTGCGCATACAATGCTGTTCACTTTTTTAGAACATGGTGCAAAATTAAGTGATGGCAACAAATTGGAAGAGAACATCAACCTTACAGACTACTCAGAAAAATATAAAAATATTTTAGAAGACCCCTTTTTAAAAGTAACGTTACCCAATAACAAAACTAAAGTCATAAAAAAGTCTCCATACTGTTGGCTTTTGGATGAAAATAATAGCAGAATTAGTACAGATAGGTTAAACAGATTTTCTTCGGGAAAAAGAAAAAGCTTAATCCCAAAAAAACAAAACTTAACAAAGAAGACAAAACTAGAGGTAAAACTGATTATAAAGCCCTCAGTAAAAACCAAGTGAATACGCAACATTTCACGTAAGGTTCTAAACTCGACTCAAAACGTTGAACATAGATGAACCTCTTCAAGCTCAGAGACAGAAGATTTTAGTTTGAACGATTCCACCAATACCAAAAGTTTTTCAGATAATTCTGCAGAAAATATATCTACCAGTCAAAGTGATAACCAGCTTAGTATTTTGGAAGAACATTATTACTCTGTTCAGCATGAAGAGGATTGGTTTGTGGGAAGAATACTTCAGAGACTCGACAAATCAAAATTTAAAATGAAATTTTCTAAATTTGAATTGGGGTTCTATATAATGGCCTAAGCAAGATGATATTGCTGACGTCGACCAGAAATTTATATTTTACAGGACTTTAAAATTAATCGGTCAATATTAAAAAAGATGTATAAAGAATTAAAAATAAAAAAAAGAATATCTTTTTTTGTGTTTCATTTATAAAAATTGATGATCACTTTCAATTTCTATACCTACATAACTAAATCCCTATAAAAGAAAATGGGTATAATGGTTTTCCTTTAAAGCAATCTCAATAAATTGTTTACCTAAATTTTTTAATTAAAATGTAAGGTAATATTTCGCATTTTATGGTAATATTTGGGGTAATGTTGGTATTTTCTGGTGATTTATGGTATTTTAAGTAGGTAATTTTGGTATTATTTACCAAATATAGTATTTTAGTGTACAAATTTTGGTCAGTGGTTCACCCTTCGAGATTAATGGATAAAAACTTTTAGATTTGCGAAACTTTTTACGTTACAGAAAACTATACTTAGCATAAGTCTCATGTTCGATTTACCTGTACTAAAACTGTGGAGAACATACATATTAGCCAAAAGATGTAATCCAGAATAATGACTAAATGTTGATAAAACCATAGGAATACATATATTTTGGCTTGCTGGATTTGAACAGAAGTATCTCAACATTGTTGGCTGAAATCTAGGAATTCTCCATGCCAAAAAAACTAATATATTTAGGGCACATATTGGTACAAAGACACGTTCGCCTTCCGTAAGACCTGACCACCATGTTTTAATTTCTTTCACTAAAGCATTCTGAAAAAATACATTTATCAACATTTAAACAACATATTATTCATCTTAATTTATACCGTTGAGGTGAAACCGGTGTCTACCTGTTTTTTAAAAAATTTCATAGGCTTTTTCAACATTCGTCTAGCGTGTCTTCTCATATTTTCATATTCCCAAATCGAAGCTCCCAAAAAACACGCTCCTGAAAACTATTGTTTGATTATAATAAATAAGTATAAAAATGTCGTTCCACATACTCCTACGGTGAATAAAAAAGGTTTAACCAAATTTCCGACACGCAATTTTCCAGGATCAACATGAGCGTTCGAAAATGGAGTGGCTAAACTGTCTGGATTTACGTTCGGTACATCATTTGTGTTTCTATCTTTTCTAAAGTTTCTAACATTTTTAATTTTTGGAGGTCGATATTGAATCATGTTTTCTTTTAGACTAAAACAATAATTTGAACTATTTTACCTTTTTATTAGAGTATTAAAAATTAATAGACAAAAAATATGATTTAAAAACATAACATTATTATTTAATCGACTTACCATACATTTGGTATTCTGATCATACGACTAAGAGCCATGGTTTTTAAAATTCAGTTAATTCAATAACAAACTGTTATTATAATAATAATAATATGATATAATTGTAAAATTTAAACATCTTTCTATCTATTAACGATATATAGGTTATGTTCAATTGATCCTTCAAATATTTACATTTAGGCGTTTTTTAAAATTTCAAATTTAAACAATTAGGCCCTTCAATATGACGTCTGTAGGCATTAAGTTTGTGGAAGTTATTTGAAATATTTTCGAGTTAATTACACTTTATTTTGTTATAAAATCCTTTTCGAGATGTAGAGTAAATATTTAAAGATATTCATGCAAGAAAATCGTTATTTGGGTGAACGGTATGTTTCAAAAATGCTCAATTGCCATTTGCTTATATTTCTGATGTTTATTTATTTAACAAATATGGTCAAAAATTGAAGCTAATAAATAGTGGTCACCCTTTTACTATAAATATACATGATATAAACTCTTACATCCCGTCAGCTCCACCATTCATACACTTTTTACTGCAGCGAACAAATAAAGGCCCACAAAAGCTTAAATTTTATTTGTTTTGAATAGATTTCGATATTTTTTTCATATATTGTAGATAATACTTTGTATCCTGAAACTATTCAAAAATAATATTGTTTTAAAAGTTTGATTTTATTATTTTTTTAAGGGGTATCATAAGATTGAAAAAAGAGTTGATATAAATTGACTGTCTCGACCCTTACTTCGTGGAATATGCTCATATTAGTGTTTTTAAATGAAACTCAAGGTCTCTAGTTAATTAATATTGTGGAATTAACTAGAGACCTTGAGTTTCATTTAAAAACACTAAGAGCTGATATAAATTTCAAAAATGTTTTATTTCCGCAAATTTGGTGTACAATTCCATTTTTATTCATAGGATGCACAATTAATTTTCTTGAAATATATAACAATTTGTTAGTTCAAAACAATATGGAATATCAGCAAAAGTTCCTTCTTGAGGAACTATAAAATAAAGTGAAACAAAAGCTAAGAAATAATATTTAAACAAAATATAAAAAAATAGTGTATGTTTACTCAAATTTATTCTTAATTTATCACCGAGTAAAACCTCACATCATTCCTGTTAGAACGACTTCCAGAATCAACTACGTGACACGTTTGTGGCATTTTCAAAAAATTAAAATGAGCAGTTAAGGACTGCCGACAGAAGTGATAACTCAAAACAATGGAATAATTGTAGTATCTATTTATATTTTTAAATTAATTATAGTATGGTTATATGTCAATACTGCTACTTTATAAAGTTCTAATAGTGAAATTAAATTTTCTCACTTCAATCCGACCATTAATAATAATGCGAATGCCGTTATAGTTTGCGTAGGATCCCTCATTTCTTCCATATGCCGCCGAATACCCCGAGCATCCTCTCCTCCGTATGCTAATGCCGTTTGTCCCACTTCAATACGATCATTAATTAATCAAGTTACGGGTTTATTTCCAAAAGGTGGGTTAAGCCACTTTTCGGGTGGTTGCCTGGTACAGAAACGCATTACGTGTCGCTTATGACGATATTAGGTTACCCCTACAATGTCGTTTGGTCACTTCCGCCACCGTACTCACTTTGGTTATATAAGTTTATAAATCATCATTTTGAAAAAATTACAAGACATTTATTTTATTTATTTCTGAGTTTAAATTTGCTATAGAATTTTATATACTTTTCAATGGTGTAGATATCAAATATTAGCCTTGTTTATATATAACGCTACGCTAGCGTTATATATAAACAAGGATATTAGATAAATGAATTAATTTTTTCAAAGCAAATATTAATAGCTATGTTGGAAATATTCGACAATAAATGCTTTGCTTTTATCACTTATTTTTCTACACAAACATATTATTATATTGAGTACTCAGTATTGTACTGTACAGTGATTCTACAATTAATCAATTCAAATGAGGATTATCGAAAACACCGATCACCGTTTATACAAGACGTGAATTACCGGTAGAGCCAGTGATTTTCCATTCACCGATGAAATATCGCGGTTACCCATATATCGCCCAACACTAAGCTTTTCCCCTACCAAAAATCACTCAACGCGGCTAAAGAAATGTTCACTTCAAAATAAATAGAGTTTAGTCACAAAACAATAACGCAACACACTTTCAAAGCTTTAAATCCTACAATGTATATTAATGCTGGCGCAGCCATTTTACAGGGCACCCTTCGGAACAGGCTAATCATTTTTTGCTAATTTGTAACGCTGAGCTTGATTTTGTTGCTAATGCCGTTTCCAAGAAAACGCAAACTATGCTACCGTAATATTAAGCTAGCGTAGCCACGCGCTATCACTATAACAATAAGTAATATTGAAAAAAACTAAACGCACAGAAATTTGTTGCTAATAGATGACACTAACCGATACTGCAAAAAATCATCCGTTGCCCCGATTTCCCCACCCCTTACTATTAATTGATATTAAGCTAGCGTAGCCACACGCTGTAACTATAAGAATAAGTAATATTGAAAAAACTAAATGCACAGGAATTTGTTGCTAAGAGATGACACTAACCGATACTGCAAAAAAATCATCCCTTACCTCATATTAATTGAAATTCATCGTGTCTTACTAGCCATAGCCTAGCAACAAATTGCCCTACTGATTTTATAGTCCATATTTGAACAGTAATACACCAGCAACAAATTCCTCGAGTATTTTTTGATCGAAATTCATCGTGTTTTAGTAGCCACAGCGACAGCGACAGCCACAGCGACCGACTAATTTTAAAGCAATATAGTCCATATTTGGACAATAATATATCAGCAACAAATTCCTCGAATATTTTTTGATATAAATTCATAGTGTCTTAGTAACCATAGCCTAGCAACAAATTGCCCTACTGATTTTAAAGCGATATAGTCCATATTTGGTCAGTAATACACCAGTAACAAATTCCTCGAGTATTTTTTGATCGAAATTCATCGTGTTTTAGTAGCCATAGCCTAGCAACAAATTGCGCTACTGATTTTAAAGCGATATAGTCCATATCTGGACAGTAATACACCAGCAACTAAATCCTCGAATATTACTTTTCCGCCCAACCTATCTATATGCGAGAAAAGTATTGGTTTACCCATAAAAAAGTTGAAATTGAAATTTTTTGAGTTATTTTTACGTTTTTCATCAAGAACAACACGAAAAATTGGTTTTTAGAAAAAAAAATCCAGTGTGTATGTCGTCGTTGTCGTCGGCAACTTTTCGTTACATGTCTTGTTAGCACGATACAGCCTCCGGAGGGCAACAAATCACCAATTTTATTATTGAATATTATTCAGGACATCTCACAGATGAACCCTCTTGATTTTCAGCTCACCGGAGCCTGTAGAACGGTTACTGTGGTACTTGAAGTATGACATTTTTGGAGAAATTTCAGTTTGTTATCACGATACAGCCTCCGAAGTGCAAAAAGTCACCAATTTTATGATTGAGTATTATTCAGAACATCTCACAGATGAACCCTATTGATTTCCAGCCTTCCACAGCCAGTACAACAGGTGCTATGGTACTTTAAGTACGACATTTTTGGAGAAATTTCAGTTTGTTAGCACGATATAGCCTCCGGAGTATATACAAGTGACCAATTTTATGATAGGATAGTATTCAGCGCGTCTCAAAGATGAACCCTATTGGGATTCAGCTGACTAAAGCCAGTACAACGAGTGCTATGGTACTTGAGGTACCAAATTTTTGTAATTTTTGGAGAATTTTCAGTTTGTTAGTACGATACAGCCTCCAGTGTGTATACAAAGGACCCATTTTATGATTGAATATTGTTCAGGGCGTCTTATAGATGAACTTTATTGATTTTTAGCTCACCAGAGCTAGTACAACGGGTGTTATGGTACCAGAAAGTGCCACATTTTTGTCCTTCTTGGAGAAATTTCGGTTTTAGTACGGTACAGCCTCCGGAGTGTATACAAGTGGCCAATTTTATAATTGGATATTTTTCAAGGTGTCTCATTCAAGGTATCTCACATATGTACCCTATTGATTTTCAGCTGACTATAGCGAGTACAGCGGGTCCTATAAATCCAGATATACTGCATTTTTGGTTACTTTTGGAGAAATTTCGGTTTGTTAACACGATACATCCCCCGAAGTGTAAACAAGTGACAATTTAATGATAGAATATTAATCAGGGCATCTCACAGATGCGGAAAAGTTGTTTTAATCTTTAAAACCGTTTATTTTTTGATCGAAATTCATGTGTTTTAGTAACCATAGCCTAGCAACAAATTGCTCTATTGATTTTAAAGCGATATAGTCCATATTTGGATAGTAGTCGCCTAGCAACAAATTCCCCGACTAATTTTTAATTGAATTTCGTTGTGTTTTAGCTGCCATTTCCTAGCAACAAATTGCCCTACTGATTTTAAAGCGATATGTGAATATGAATTTCGATCAAAGAATAATCGAGGAATTTGTTGCTGGTGTATTACTGTTCTAATATGGACTATATTGCAATAAGATCAGTAGTGCAATTTATTGCTAGGCTATGGCTACGAAAACCCGACGAATTTCAATTAAAAGAAACTCGGGGAATTTGTTGCTGGTGTATCACTGTTCAAATATGGACTATATCGCTTTAAAATCAGTAGGGCAATTTATTGCAAGGCAATGGCGGCTAAAACACAACGAATTTCAATTAAAAATCACTCGGGGAATTTGTTGCTGGTGTATTACTGTCCAAATATGGACTATATCGATTTAAAATCAGTAGGGCAATTTGTTGCTAGGCTGTGGCTACTAAAACTCGATCAATTTCAATTAGTATGAGATAAGGGATTATTTTTTTGCAGTATCGGTTAGTGTCATCTTTTAGCAAAATTTTCTGTGCATTTAGTTTTTTTCAATATTACTTATTTTTATAGTTATAGCGTGTGGCTACGCTAGCTTAATATCAAATAATAGTGAGGGGTGGGGAAATCGAGGTAAGGGATGCTTTTTTGCAGTATCGGTTAGTGTCATTTTTTAGCAACAAATTCCTGTGCATTTAGTTTTTTTTAATATTACTGATTTTTATTGTTATAGCGTGTGGCTACGCTAGCATAGTTTGCGTTTTCTTGGAAACGGCATTAGCAACAAAATCAAGCTCAGCGTTACAAATTAGCAATAAATTATTAGCTTGGTCCGAAGGGTGCCCTGTAAAATGTCTACGCTTGCATAATATACATAATCCTGCACTCTCATACTAGACAAGTCATTATTTGCCTACAGACGCCATATTGAATAAATTTTGACAGGTCGTTGGAATGCCTAAAGAAATAATCATTTGAACGATGGGCGATGTACTGCTGCTGCATTAGCACAGACAAATAAATAAAAGGTGCATTAGTGCCAGCTGCCAGCCTGATTAGTGCAGAGACAACAATTGAGACGTGTAACTCAATGTATTATTGCGTGTTGTCTCTGATTAGTGCTATGTATTAGTGCACAAAATACGGACGATCCGTTTTCTGTGGATTAGTGTGACGTTGAAGTTAGTGTAGGTTGGTGTGTACGTTGCAAACAAATAAATTAATTTTAGTACATTGATATTTTATTCAATTAAAAAGATATAAGGTAAGTAAACTAATAATTGTTATGGAGCCAACATTATTTTATATACATTCATAAGCCGAAAACATCCAAGTTTAAAATATCTTCCAAATATCTATTTTGGTTCGATTTAAGGCGGGTTTATACAACATTTAGATAGTCATAATCACAGTCACAATCATAAGAGTTAAACTAATTATTTCTTATAGGTCCGTTTATACAATTGTCACAATCACAATCATAATCATATAGCATACTTTTACTGACCTTGAAGTTCCCAACTTTTAACTTTATGATTATGATTGACGAGAATTGAAATGCGCAAGCGTCGAAACCAACAGGCGATTAGCAATGTTGACAAAAAGGCGTCTTGGTTGAAGAATACATTTTATTGGCCGTTTTTTGGAGGCATTTCTGTGCTCCGTCAATCAATGATTGTTATCCCATCCAATTCCGATTCATTGATAGTTTCCGTTTCATGACATCTTCGTTAGATAAGCTAGCATCCCATTTATCTGACTATCCTAATTTAAAATCTCAATTCTCTAACTTATCTGAAGAACAATTCCAATTATTAACAAAGAAAGGTGTTATGCCTTATGATTATATTGATTCATTCGATCGTTTTAATGAAGTTGAATAGCAGTATTGTTTATATTATACTTCATTGATTTGACTGTTGGCTAATTTCATTTATAGGAATTTTATGCTTATGACTGTGACTATTAAATTTGTATAAACGACTTTTAGAATTGTGATTAAGTTTATGATTCTGACAGTGATTATGACTATGTAAATGTTGTATAAACCCGCCTTTTTACATTTATAACCATAGTTTATTTAGAAAGATATGTGATTCACACAAGTTTTTTCAACTTAAAAATACCTATGAAACGATGTAACAGCTAGAGATCTATTCAGGAATTCAACTGTAAGCAAAGCTTGTTTGGAATCCAGTACATTTAAAAAGGGCGATGTGACGTCACTACTAATGCGGCGTATTATAATATGTACTTTCTAAATAGTCACAACTTTGATTGAGTAATAAATAAAAGCAAATAACAGTTGTTCATTAAATTTTTGTTTACATTCTTTACATAGAACTTTTTTTTTAAATTGCGATACTAAAATTGGCCTAAACAAAATTAGACATTTTTTTCAGAAATACCAACATTTACAAAATGATTTTTTCACATTCACGTTGGCATATCATCCAGAAACTTAGAACATTCTCTTTTAGTTCAAGATTTTCAACAATGTTGTCTCAACAAGCCCTCGAAGAGAAAATAAAAGAACAAGGTGATGTTGTCCGAAAGTTAAAAGCTGCCAAAGAATCCAAAGAAAAAATCGCCGAAGAGGTAACGAAACTTTTAGATTTAAAATCAAAGTTAACAGTGGCTGATGAAACTTCTAACAATACCAAATTTACACTCAAAACTCCGAAAGGTACAAGGGATTTTGCCCCAGATCAAATGGCTGTTAGATTAGGAGTTATGGATAAAATTATATCCGTATTTAAGAAGCACGGTGCTGTAACTATTGATACACCAGTATTTGAATTAAAAGAAGTATTAACGGGTAAATATGGTGAAGATTCTAAGCTTATTTATGATTTAAAAGATCAAGGTGGTGAAATTCTTTCTCTGAGATATGATCTGACGGTACCTTTCGCAAGGTACCTCGCTATGAATAAAATTTCCAATATTAAACGTTACCATATTGCCAAGGTTTATAGAAGAGATAACCCTTCGATAACAAAAGGAAGATACAGGGAATTTTATCAGTGTGATTTCGATGTAGCAGGAGCTTATGATCCTATGCTTCCTGACGCAGAATGTGTCAAGATAGTTTATGAAATTCTATCATTATTAAAAATGAATCCGTTCGTGATAAAACTAAATCACCGACAACTATTGGATGGAATTCTTGAAGTTTGCGGAGTTCCGGCTGACAATATTAGAGCTATTTGTTCGGCTATAGATAAATTAGACAAATCACCTTGGGACGAAGTTAAAAAAGAAATGGTGGAAGAGAAAAATCTATCGCCGGATATTGCCAATAGAATTGGTGAATATGTCAGGTTAAATGGTAAAATGGATCTGGTTGAGAAACTACAAGCGGACGAAGTACTAAATAAAAATAAAAACGCCTGTGAAGGTTTAGAAGCTATGAAAATATTGTTAAATTATTGCAATTTATATAATACATCAGATAATATTCTATTTGATCTTAGCTTAGCAAGAGGACTGGATTATTATACTGGAGTTATTTATGAAGCAGTATTATTGAAAGACAATACCGTTAATGAAGATACATCTGTAGGATCAGTTGCAGGAGGTGGCCGCTATGATAATCTAGTAGGAATGTTTGACCAGAAAAACAAACAAGTTCCATGCGTTGGAGTTTCTATTGGCGTTGAAAGATTATTTGCTATCATTGAAGCTAGGTAAGTTATATTTTAGATATAAGTAAATTATTTGTAAACTTGAAATATATACTGCTTAGGACTTGTAAAAGTATTTGACGATTTTAGATATTTGTCCTGTAGAATCGTCCACGTTTAAATTTGTCACATACAATTGTCAGTAAATCTATTCTTAACATCTATAAAATGCTAAAGTAAAAATTCAGTATTTTAGCTCCAGTAGTTTTAGCTGCGTTTTTATTTTAGTCAGTAATGTAGCTTTTCCAATATAATACAGGTATAGCGTAGGGGGTAACAACTGGGACAAATTTTGTACATGTATTGCACTTTTTTTATATTACTGCCAGTAATTATTTCATAAGGTGCCACTTTTATTGGTATTACCGCGTAATGCCGATAATTCCAACGTAATGCCACATAATTCCAGTAATACCATCGTAATTCCGGGAATGTCATTACAATATTACCTGGATTATAACAGTTTTACAATTGAGAATTATTTAATTTTGTTAAAAAAAAATCGTGCAAAAAATTAATTCCATTCAATACATGCCGCACCGAGCGATTATTGAAATAAATACGATTGTATCCGAGATGTCAGCTTTAAGGATTTCTTTTTTTTTAGTTATTTATGATTTATTTTCCCAAAATGGATGCATTTTCCCAATATATAAAGAGTGTGGCTAAATTATGGCACAAATTCAGTATTTTTCAAATAATTAATTTTTTACAAAAATTCCAAAAATTGGTCGATTTTAATAATAATAACCTTTATTACAAAATATGTTTACAGATCAGGGTTGGGCTGATTAAAATCACAATTAAAATCTTGATTTAAAACCAATTTCTTTCTTTTTTATTCAGAATCAGATAACAACATAATATAAAAGTTTTCTCAAAAATCAAAAGAAGTATCTGCTTTTAGCAAAAACAACAAAAAAGAAGTACATAATTCCAAATTCTTACTGTATATTACTGTATATTTTCAGTCTATTCATTTTCGTTATACAATTAAAACAAAACACGAGTTTTCCTCCTTTTTCTATACCTAATCTGTTTCTAAGATCCGAGTGTACAAGACCAAAAGAGCTAAATACGCGTTCTACTGAAGCTGAAGAAGCAGTTGCACACAGGAACTGTTTTATTATTGGCAACTGTTTCAAGATTTCCGGCTCTTCATTTT
Organism: Galeruca laticollis; assembly: GCA_963921935.1. Taxonomy (NCBI): domain Eukaryota; kingdom Metazoa; phylum Arthropoda; class Insecta; order Coleoptera; family Chrysomelidae; genus Galeruca; species Galeruca laticollis. Next base: position 211,024,272 of record OY998175.1, on the reverse strand, counting down.
GTGATAACCACCATTGTAGTCCGTTTACATTTTTTATTACTTCATCCGAAAACATAACTTGCTTAAATGGAGTACTGCGGGCATTTAACTTTATTACTAAAGGTAACAGTCCAGTGTTTTCATATAACTCGTTAATTGTTTCTAAAGCTATATTATTTTCTTCTGGTGTTAACTGATATTTTGTTTTTTGTGGATTCAACATATATGCTATAAAATGATATGGCGTTAGTGCTTGCTTATACTGATTATTAAATTGTTGTGTTTTTTTAATGGTAATTCCACAGATTCATCAAAGATATATTCTAAATGTTTCCACTGCTCTACAGCATCTGCGATAGTAGCATTTTTCCTCTGCACAGTATCAAGAGCAACTGATATAGGTTTTAAAATGTTTAAATAATCTTGCGCTGCATGTTTAATCCCAATATTTGAAACTTTTTGGTAAATAGTGGAATCAATCTCCTTTTTATTTTCTTCGCAGATTTTTAATATGATGTCCCACTGAGTGACATACATCTCTAAGCAGTCACCAAAGCTATTCCATAGCACATCGCTTGGAAGGACTAAAGCGCTGCGTCCTGCTTGACTGAATGTAGCTCTAGCCAAATAGTTATTTCGAAAATACTTAACAATTTGGACCACATGTTCTTTAACGTCTTTAACTTGAAAGTCCTTGCACAGTAAATTAAAAATATGTGCAAAGTAGCCATAAGTTATAACTTTTGCGTTCGTTTTTTCTTCTAATGTTTTTCTCATAAGTGTTATATTTGCGGCATTGTCTGTCACAAAAGATTTTACAGTACACTTCTATTTTAATTCACATGAAGAAATCAGTTCACAAACTATTTGAGTTAAATATTCTGAAGTATGTGGATTTCCTGATGTGTCTATAGTTTCGTATAGGAGGGCTTGTCCATTTTCAGTGATTATCGTTGCACATATCACTGGTTCGTTGTGCACGTTTGACCACCCATCAATTGACATATTTAAGGACTGTCCCTGATAGGGAGGAGAAACATTTTTCTTTTTCCTCTTCATAGATTTCGTTCAAAAGACTTGTTGCTACCGTTTTTCTCGAGGGCGGTGTATAACCAGGCCTTAATAACTAAATGGCTTTTTTCGCCTCAATATTCTTAATACATCCGAAGCTCGAATTAGTAGCAAAAATAGCCTTTGCTATTTGTTTGTCAATTTTATGTTTTTCAGCAGTTGAAGTCCGCATTACAAAACCACTCATGGTAGGCTGAGTTTCGATTGCTTTCTTTTTATGGACTGGCTCAAAAGTTGTTGGAGTTGTTGGTACTTACGGTGGAGTTTTTCTAACATATGAACAATCCGTCATGAGTGAACTACAACTTGAGGCAGATGATGTGCTGGTAAAACTGTCAAGCGACATTCGACTCTCTGGAAAGAGAAAAAACAATTTAATTTGATGATATATTGATATAAGATTGAATTATTGATTTTAAAATAAAGTGAAAATGTTCAATAGAGATGTAAAAGCTAATTTATTTTTTTAAATTGAAAAAAATTAAAAATTAAGTAAGTATAGAAGAGTAAAGATAATTTTTAATTAACCTGGGAAAGTTCGCGGTAAAAAAGTTACATTAAAGGCCATGTGTTAGATTTCACCTATTATTAAAACAATCCTATATCCTAAGATATCTATCAAAAAATTTTTAAAATTATCTCAAAATGTATCTTCTTCTTCTCATTGACTTTCAGACTTTAAGGTCCATAGTCTCCCTATTGGGATTCCGAGCCTCATTTTTCCAGCAGCGGTGGCCAGCCGCTTGGCCAACCCTACTGCTTTAAATCAGTAGGGAGTTTGTGAATTCGGTGATTTAGTTTCAGCTCTGAAGTCGTCCTTTGCTTCTTCTACTATTCTTTTCCAGTCTTTTGATTTGTTCTTCCAGTAATTTATTCCAATTTCTTTAAGATCTTCTTCTACACCCTCCAACCATCTAGTTTTAGGTTGTCCACTTACTCTTAGTCCTTGCCTTTTAGTTTCCTGTATTTTCTTGACACACCTTTCATTACCTAGACGTTGTACACGTCCTGCCCACCTTAAACTTCTTATTTCATGTGTTATTATTGGGCTACTGAATTTTTGATTAACTTCGTAGTTTCTTAATATTCTCCATACTCCATTTTCTTTAATTGGGCCGTATATTTTCCGTAGTATTTTCCTATCCCAGATTTCTAATGTGTTTTCCTCTTTTTATTGTTAAATTCCAGGTTTCTGCGGCGTAAAGTACGACTGGTCTAAATACTGTCTAGTATATTTTAATTTTTGTGTTTGTAGACAATATCTTTGATTTAAATGTGTCTTTTAATGCATAGAAACATTTGTTACCCTGTTGTATTCTGTTATTTATCAAAAATGTATCTACTTATAATATAATACGTATATATTTAAAAAATATTTCAAAATATCTCAGAATATATAATTAAGAATTACACTATGTTACTTAACTTATAATTAATATTTATGTCTCAAAACTTTCACTAAATTATCTCAAAAATAAAATATCAAGTGCTTGGAAAATCAACAAAAAATGTTAGACAAAATCTAACCACGCGATCATTCACGGGTTAATAATAAAAATCTTTATTAAATATAAATAAAATTAAATTAATAATTTAATTACCTGTATTCCCCTCTTGATAATTACAAACATCGTGGTGTGCTTTAAGTCTTTGGACTAACCCTTGAATATCTTTCTAGCACTTTCTACAAATAGCCCTACACCCCAATTTATTTGGATTTGTTGTCTTAATATAGAACTGCCATATTGGGTCCTCTTTTCTTCCATTAATTTTACTTTATTTATATGTTTTCACTTCACTTATCTAACCTAACTATCGAAATGCGTGAAATTGTTGGGAAACGTAAATTTATAGGTTGAGAAGGAAAACAAGCCTCGACAGGAATATTCTTGCAAGAAACACAACAAACGCGTTCGTGTCTCACTCGGCAGTACTCGGCACTGTATAGGACAGAAGGAAAACAAATCGCGACAAGAATTTTCTTGCAAGAAGCGCGACAAATGCGTTGTCACAAATTTTTGAGCCGCAAATTGTATTATAATTTTTAGACTTATACATTAAAATAATTAACAATAATTTCAATGAATCAAAATGTTCAAATTTTATATTTAAATTTAAAAAATCAAATAAATTGTGATTTTGTTAAAAAAATCAATGGTTTTTTATTTTTTTAATAAAAATCAGATTTTGCCCAACCCTGATTACAAAGTAATGCTGCGTAATACCATTGTAATTCCGGAAATTCCATTATAATAATACCTGGTTTATAACAGTTTTACAATTGAAAATTATTTAATTTTGCTTAAAAAAATCATACAAAAAATTAATTCCACTCAATACATGCCGCACAGAGCGGTTATTGAAATAAATATGATTCTAACTGAGATGATGTCAGCTTTATGGATTTTTTTTTAGTTATTTCTGATCTATTTTCTGAAAATGGATGCATTTTCCCAATATATAAAGAGTGCGGCTAAATTATGGAACAAATTCAGTATTTTTCAAATAATTAATTTTTTACAAAAATTCCTGAAATTGGTCGATTTTAATAATAATAATAACCTTTATTTCAAAATATGTTTACAGATATAAAATATAACTGACCACACATAAAGAAATAATGTCACACCAATACAATTTATTAGGATAAAACTGTACCTCAGAACCAGACTAACTTAAGTTACACTAGGCTAAATTTTCGGGAGAGCACAAAAACCGTAAAAAATTAACTGTATTTCTGGATACAGAGCTAACACCTGAATTAGCCCTCAAAAAAGTATTGACATTATTAATTTTGTATATACTTAACCCATTTATAAGTATTTTATTTATAATCAACAACTTATTTAGTCAAGACTGGACTTACGTTTTTTTCCTGTACTTATAAAATCCTTTTTGGACTTGAGATTGGACTTACGTCATATTGGCTGTACTTGTAAAACCAGATTTAGAACTAACAACTGAACACTATGACAAGGTATGCTAATAAACAATACACAGAAATTATTGTAACAATATTTTTAATATTCAAAGAAATCTGTAAAAAAGAATATCAAAATTTTGTGTTATGGTTTTAATGCTAAAAAAATCTACAGATGAATAATAATAATAATAACGTTTATTCATAAATTTAACAAATACAGTGATAAAGATAAAATACAAATACAATTGAATAAACATTTACACATCCACAGAAGTATTATACATACTTGTATGTGGTGAACCAAAATTACTAATCATGAAAGTTCCCTTCATTTTCCCCATGGGGAATGTTTTCAAAGAAGGATCTGTACTATACAGAAACCCATTTCAATAAATTCATGAGGTTTCTGTATTTTTCATTACTTATCTTTCTTTTGGTTAATTTGATTGGTGGGATTGCCACTGGCAAATCAATCCCTTTTTCTCTCCGCTTTCTCTTGAGATCGACAGTTTTAAAAGCATCATCAGTGAAACTGGTCTTGTAGTACAACTTGGTATCCCCTTTAAGAAACCATAACCAAACTGCATGTGATATAAAAAATCGTCTACTCCTCAGGTAAAGAAAATGTACGAAGACTTCAAGACGCATCCATCTCACAACAAAGGGGTTCTTCGTAGAGCATGAAGCAATAAAATTCGCCCAGTCATTTGTGGTCAAAATGGTGTGGTTTTTTATTTGCTTTTTCGCTCTTTCAATCACACTATGCTTGCCGTCAACTTCATTAAAAACTTTAGAATAGACTCATTTCTTCTCTGGTTTAATGTTTTCTTTCTCACACTCATCTACTTACATCGAGTGTATTATAGAAATATTTAAATGATTACCTAAATATTTGCGTTCTGATCTTAATCTGCTGTAGTGGCTTTCGTAGACAGGAAACTTAGAAATGTGATTTTTAATCCTATCTAAGCTATCATTTGGCAACTTATTTGCTAGATTATGCTTCCCTCTAAGATCTGGTGTCACCAAAACACTAACTTTTTTAAAGACAACTCTCACAAACATTTCAGAAATTGAAAGGGTATTAAGGAAAAAGGTTTTGCATACAACTGCCTCTTAATGATTCAAGTTTAAAAAAAATATATGGCTCTTGGTTTTGTCCTTTCTTTTGCCATCTTGAATTCGCGGCCTAACAACGGGTTTTGTTTTTATAGAAGACACTACGAATTGTCTTTTTGAGTCCCAGCTTCTCGCAGCATTCCAATATTCAGAGTGTATTTTCAAACGTTGCTCCTCTGAAAACTTCTGATTGCATTTTAAATGACAATTAGCATGGCAGGGAGGCGTCATAGATTTCTCATTGGTGACAAAATTTTTTGTATATTAACATATTTTTGTCCGCCTAGTCTCTTCTTTTTCCTTATATTTTTTTCCCACTTTTTTTCATTTTTTACCCTTTTCTTACCTTTTTTGTTATTTTTCGCCTCGATAGTTTCAATATCTTCTGAATCGGAGTCTCTGTAACGGACTAAAGCAACTGGATTCAACACTGTCTCTCTCAGAACCAAGTCAGAATCTCCTGCAAAAGAATAATTTGAGGAATATTCACTGTCGGATGCTGTGCCGGGAACGAAAGTAGGATCATCTATATCATTCTCTTGAAATAACTCATTCTCAGCACCAAACCACTCGTTATACTCAAAAACATTTCGTTCCTCGTTGACAACTTCTTTAGGTCCTAAAAAAATAGATTATTGGTTGAACAAGCCAGTTAACTCTTGTTGATTAGCAAATAACAAAACTTGAACATTTACCCACAATAAAATTAAATTATTTAACTAACCTTGTGCTGGTATCAGCGAGATTTGGTTCTCAGCTCGTGGTTCAAATTGAACATCTGCATGATCTTCAAAGTTATCCTCCACATGAACTTTAAAGAGGGTCTTCATTATACTGGTTTAAATCATTTTCTCTTGCAGTTTGTTGAAACTTCTCAGACAGGGTGATGTTTAAAAAATCAGGACCCAACGGCTGTAAGAAAAATTGTATCAATAACTCCTTAATGTTGTCAAACAAAAAGAGTTTGTATTTTTGTTGAGTCAACATTTTGCACATAAATGGGTCTACCAAGATTTTGTGCTTGAAAAGGTTACAAAGAGAGAAATGGTATAACAATATTGTGGTGTGTAGGTAAATAATTAACAAAGCTTACGTCCTAAACGCTAATTATAATTATTACTGGTTAATAAATTGCACAAATCTAGTGAAACTTCATGATAAATGAATACTTACCCTTAGTTCTGTAAATGATGGTTCTGGACTCGATTCTTTAGGAGCACTTGAAAATGGATCTTCCTCGTCATTATTATTTTCTAGTAAAGATAAAATAAACTTGCCTCTGCTATATTTATTCATTTTAAATAATTTCTCTCCAACTACACTTAAAAACAATCAAAAACAACAGGTTATCAGAACAACAGGTTGCAGTAAACAAGACTGTCATAACAAAACTGATTCTTTTCTACTGAAAAAGGGCGCCAAGGACTTGAGTGTTAATGTGTTGCTATAAACATTCAGCGCCACAATAACGTAAGTGGAGTTATGTTTGTCTGGCTCGAGTGAGATTCGCACATGACAATACTATTTTTTATTCTGACAACAACTGGAATACCCTAAAAATAAAAATAGAGGATGGTCTTTGATTTGTTCAGCTATAAATTGTTAACAGTAAATTATGAAAAAACTGTTCCATTTTCAAACACTGTTTCTACTTTTCCAGATTTTGATTTTTTAAAGATAAATAGTAATCAGTAAATAAATTCTAGATATATTAAATATTTAGGTGTTTATCTGGATTGTCATTTTAGATTTGATGTACTTATTGAGAAAACTACTGAAATACTAAGAACATTACTTTATAAATTTAGACACTTTCAAAACATAATTGATATAACTAGCCTAAAAATAATGTACTACGCTATGTTTCAATTCAAAATAAATGTTATTTGATCCTCTCTTTTTTCAACAGGCAGGCGAGTTCAAACGAAAAACACAGATCGTCGGAAATAGAAGTTTTCATAGCATCGGCACAGAAGAATCTCCACGAAGAAAGAATGAAATTATGCAGTGAGCTTTGGGATAGTGGTTTTAAAGTCGAACATTCCTATAAGAAGAATCCCAAACTTTTAGCGCAATTGCAACACTGCGAAGAAAACGGCATTCCATTTGTTATAATCTTAGGTCAAAGTGAAATGGAAAAAGGAGTTGTTAAGTTGAGAGTTGTAGATACAAGGCAAGAAGTGGAAATAAAGAGATCAGATTTGGTTGATGAATTGAAAAGTCGATTAGAAAGTATATATGTAAATGGATCTGGCTAGTGTTAAAGGATTATTATGTTTTAAGGAGTTTTTAAATTATTTTCTAGCGTTATATTCTATTTATTTGTAATACCTTAAGTATAAACAAAAAAGGAGCTTTTAGTTGTCTGTTAGTTACCACCCTTTTACATTGTTGACTTTTTTATTATTATTAAAAGCTTTTATACCTGTTTTAGGCATTTTTATTTATTAGTAAATAAATAGTTTGTGGAAAGTGAAGAAATAAGTAAAATATTTTTTATTTAGACAATTATCTTCACTATTATAGTTATTAATTAAAAATACGTTTTTAATATGTGTTGACAAGTAATAATTAAATTGACGGTAGGTTCATACTCTTTTTTCGGAAAATTTACAAAGTTAGTTTTAGAAAAAAAATTGGTTGTCTTTTCTGAATAATCACGTTTCTTTAGAGATTGTAAAGGAATTGTCTTTGATGTGAAGGTTATCTATTATTTATTTATCATCATTTACTGGGGTATTACAAATAAGTTAATGTATTCTTATTTATCTGTATTTGAGAATGAAATGGATAATTTCTCGAAATGTTAAATGCCAAGCTAAAATTTTCGTAGAAACTCAGAAAACAAAAAGTTAGGTTCGTTAATGTATGTAATCAAAATTTCACGTTAACGGTTGATGACTTCATCTGGTACTCGATCTTACTAGGCAAGTTCTCTCTCCTTAACTTCATTGCGCTTTCTACTGCTGTCTTGATATGCAATGCTTTTGCCAGAAAATTTTCCATTGTGATTCTGAGCTCCTCTGTGTATGGATTTTCATTTTCACTCCTTGTACAACATTATTTTTTCTTTTCTCATTTTCCATTCGCTCTAATCTATTGTCCATTTCTGTTAAAATTTTCTTCATTTTACTGTTATCCTCAGTTGTTTCATTTCTTCCCGGTGTATTCTTTGTTCTTCTCGCGTTTTCTTTATCTCCACTTTGTCATAATATCAATCATTTTCTCTATAGGTACATAACCTTCTAGGTTTCTCGATTTCTTTATCGGCGACCTCCCTGTTTGTATGCATTTTTTATATGATTCGTCTTCAGTATCCCCGTCGCTTTTTCTCTTTCTGTAAGATTCATCATCGGTCATTTTTATTTCGAATTCACTTTCTTTAAAATTTCTAAGCCCGTCCCTGTCTTAAATATTTCGTTTACCCCAAAAAGGTTCCGATTGTTGGGCTTTAATTACAAATTAATTGTTCTTATTTCTATCACACCGCGAAAAATGACCTCGGCCGGTTATACCGTCAGACCTTGGACCTTTATCGATGATATTTAGCAGTCTTTTTTTAATTATATTTTTTATAAATAAACTATGCTAATCTTACTTGTAACTAATAGAAAAATTATCCACTTGACAGGTTAAACTGTTATTTACTACAAAAAACTTTTTAGTTGATTTAATTGCTCATAATTGTCCTGAAAAACAAAGTTTATTACGGAGCAGAAATCAACTCAACCTTTCGGATAGATACCAGGACCGGATCATGATACATTCTCTTTTTCTAAGTGATCATATGAAAATAAAACAACTCATTTTCCAAATTTTATTTAACAAAAATGTATAAACCAACGCATCAACAAAAAAATTGTAATTTACAATTTTTTAGAGAGCAAACGTTCGGCATGGTATTTGACATGTTCGCCAATGAAGGATGCTATATAAAAGTAGCTGTGATTATATCCTTCCCTCTTGTTTAAAACGACCGGTACTCCTGAAACTTTACAAGCTTCCACGAGATTTTCCGGCAAAAGCTGATTGGATTTCAAGAAGTTGTCCTCCAATCCCTGAAATAACAATAAAATGTAAATTCTAACAGAAACAATCAACGTTTTTCCAATACCTGATCTAACAATAATTCCAAAGGAGGTCCGTTATATTTTTTAACTAATTCTGTAGCGTCCCAATCGGCCCACGAAGAGGTTTCTTGTGGTCCCAAGTATCCACTGAAAGCTTTAACGCCCCAAGGACAATTGACTGGATTGGAAATTGCCGCAAATGTGGAAACAGATTTATACAATCCAGGATTCTTCAATGCACTGATTAGTGCTCCATGACCTCCCATACTGAAAATAAAATTAAGTATCGAAAATGGTTTTATAGTTTATTGTGGAACTTTATTACCTGTGTCCCATTATCGACTGCAATCCTTCAGCAACAGGAAAATTGGCATTAACAATTTGAGGTAATTCTGATGTAACATAACTGAACATTCTGTAGTTTTTCTTCCACGGTTCTTGTACAGCGTTTACGTAAAATCCAGCACCAACTCCAAAGTCCCAACTTTCAGAATCACCTGGAAGGTTGAGGCCTCTAGGAGATGTATCGGGATTCACAATGATTACACCATATTCAGCGGCATATCTAAACGAATACAGATATTGTGTAATAAAAATTAATAAATAAATATCACTTACTTTTGGGCACCTGATTTTTCAATAAAATTAGCCTCTGAACATGTTAATCCCGAAAGCCAATATATAACAGGTAATTTTTTGCCTTCCTCAATTTGGGGTGGTAAATATACCCCAAATCTCATTTTACAACCTACTTCTTTGGAATCATGAGAAAACACTTTTTGGTATCCTCCAAATATTTTATTGGATGCTTCTTCTGTTAAAGTCATCTATAACATTTTTATATCAAGGAGATTGTGCTATTTTAAAAAATATATATATCATTTTACCTTAAATAATTTGCTTAACGTTTTTACGTACGACTTTGCCAGAATCTCCAGAGCAAAAGACAAATGTTGAAGGTTAAAATTCTTACTTCATTTCATATCAATTTTGAAATAGATAAAATACGCAACGTTGCCGGAATATCCATAGAAATTATATAAAACAGTAAAATATCAAATATATAATCTCCAAAATCCTTTTTTGCAATAAACATAATTATTAGCAGCTTTTCGTAAAACAGACCTAGACGTATGCTTTTAATTGGATTTAAATTTTTTATAAGAATGCATAAATTTGACAATAACAAACATCATTTCACGTCAACAACAGATTGTATAACATGTAGCACGATAATATCTAACAGGTTTGCTTATTTGATTAAATATTTCCCCAGTGGTCGGGAATTTGTCACGTCACCAGTGGACCTCAGCTCAACTCGCTTCATTTTAAATATATTTCCTGCTTTTTTCTTGTTTATTTGCATAAATTTATTTGTCGATATAACTAATCTTAATCGATAAAATGAAAATAAAAGGATTAAAAAGTCGAAAATTTGGTTTGAAAACTAGATTTTCTTACCAAACTATTTTTAAAAAGCAGAATTTCAAAATCGTAGGCAATAATAATTAATTGATTTTTCTGTGTTTTAAAAGATTATAAGTAGTAGTACAAGTATTTATAATATATAACTTAACGATTGAAATAATAACTTGATAATTCACATAACATGTATAGATGAAAATAACAAATAATTTGATTTGAGGTAACTTGCTTATAATTTATTTTGTACACAAAGAGAAGCTAATCTACGAGCTGTCCTTATGAGTTAATTGTTGGATGAACTCAGGAATTTTTTGTTGCTGCAGGGATAATAAAATAGACGTCATATTCAGTTATAAAAAATTTATTATGTAATTTTTTTTATTTTATAAAACTTCTATCATCCCTTGTCCTACTCACACTTTTCCTCTTTAAACATGTTTTGTTCTGGGTTTGATAATTATTATAATTAATCCTAATAATTGACGTTCTTAGTTTAGAAAATAAAATAGACTGTTATAAGTACTGGCGACAAAATTGAAAACTCCAAACAATGCAATAACTATATTCTTTTCAAAATTTTTTAATCAAATATATTTTGATTATAATATGTAAATACTTTTTTATAAACTTCTAATTGTGAAATTATATGATACAAATAATCATTTTGAAAAACATATTTCTGATAATTTAAACCAAAAATTTTGAGAATTTAAATTTGCTATAAAATTTTATAGAATTATCAATTTTGCAATTATCAAATAATATAAAAATTTTCAAAGCAAATATCAATAACAACGTTCAACGTTGGAAATATTCGACAATTAATGCTTTGCTTTTATCATTTATCTTTCTACACATACATAAAAGTATACTGAGTACTCACTATTATACTGCACAGTGATTCAACAATTAATCGATTCAAATAATAATTATCGAAAACACAGTTAAAACAATGCAAATTGTACACAAAATAAACCTATCAAGTGGTCAACTAACTTCACTTACTGCTTGCAACATGTCGGTAACGCGAAACTACAAGATTTAACTCACCCAAAAAATCAATCAGAGAATATACAACGTATTAGCAAAGAATATATATATAATGGTGTATTCTTTGGTATTAGTATATCTTTCGTATAGCATAGGAAGCGCAATTGTAAAATTGGTGGGTTTTAAATCACAAATCGGTAGTTGGTTTTCGACTTTTAGTGTAAGTCATCATTTTAACCATCTTAAATATTTAAATACGTAAAATAATTCAAAAATTTATACATTGAAACGCAAATCCCAAAGTTTTGTATTTACACCGATATAACGTGCTCATATTGATAGACTTTCTTGATTGACAATTAGAGAAGTTTAATTGCTGTCTGTATTAATAAACCACACCTTTAGTATTTAAAAAACTGATACAAAATTGTCAAAACACACGATAAACCATGAAATTGAAAATATGAGGTCCAGTGACGACGTATCGTCCGACTTCAGTGAGGCGAATAAAGCATAGGCAATCCTGTACGGTTTCGTATCGTTGATTTGACGTAACATCAACGTAATTCCAAAAGTTCTTCTTATTTTTATTTTTTGGCCTCGACTCCTTGAGTACTTAGCTAGCACAGATATTTCATCCAATGTTTGAGAATATATTCACTGAAGAATGTCTGGAAATTTGTATATTCCCAAATCTTTTATTTTATTAATCAAATATTTTTTCAATTCTAATATTCAACACTACACACAATAATCTATTTTAAAAAATCTAGTACACTAGTATCCAAGCACCCCATAGATTTGATATCTATTCTATAAACTAGTTTTTATTACAATTTTTTCAATTAACTACGCAAAATATTATCACTAAACCAGCAAAAAAAGTGTCACTGCAAAATTAACTGATAAGTCCTTTCCGAACCCAATGTAAAGGCATTGTAAATTTTACTGTAAATTTTCCACTAAATATTATCTCTAACTATACAGAACACTTTCGCGATTTACACAATTTACCCTGTCCGTACATAAAGATTATCTATGGTAAAGTCTTATTTAATATTTTTTAGTAATATCCTTGTTTATATTTAACAAGCGTAGCGTTATATATAAACAAGGCTAGTTATATATAAACAAGGGAAATATAAGGATCTCTGATCCTTATCTCGTATCAATATTAGAGTAAACTGCAATATTTTGTCATTTTCTCTTTTTATTTATTGCAGTTAAAATATTTTTCTTTCGAATTAGCTTGTTATTGTCTATTAAGTAATAATAATGTGGAGTAATTACTTCGTCTCCTATTTACAATATTTTTTATTACTTAAAAATCGTTAAAAAAACTATACAGAATTTCAACGTGACTGACAAGTCTACTTAAGTAAAGGCCAAAACCAATGAGAAGATATGGAACTAGCGTAAATCCCAAGTAGTCAAATTTAAATATTTAGTAGTGAGTTGAAATCGGTTGCAAATAATACAGTCAGAATTAGACAAATAAGTTATTTTCAAAAAATTAATAAAATATTTATATATTTTGCAAAAAGTGTTGTGTCAAAATGCAAAGGCGAATGGTATCCTATAATGTGGGCAGTGGTAACTATTATTTATTAACTTTTTTTATTAATGTTACCGCAAATTCTGTTATAAGCGCCATTATTAAGCAAAGGTACTTTATAATAATAATAATTAGTTTTTTTGAGGAATACGTTACAACAGAAGTGTAAATGTTGTCGATTTTAGGTATTGTTGGCTACGTTATGCGTAATTTATTTTTGTTTTTCAAATATAAATATTTCATTAAAAATTGCACAGAAATACTTCCTAAATGAGAAAAGTATGGAATTTAATATTGTTTTTAATAGTTTATTCGATTAAGTTAACGTGATATCCAAATTATATTATCAGAAAGAACTTTTTAAACTTTTAAAATTACCCAATTACTTTTATGCAACTGATGGAGTTCCAAAATAATTTTTTCACACATCTTATTATAAAAAAAGTTTTTAATAAATCGCACGTTGTGAAAACAAATGCAAATTCAAAAAAATGTTATCAAAAAAACTGATTATTCAATGGTGTAGAGCTCTCGGGTCTAGCATACTTCCATATTTGATAGAAAAAAACTTTTCGCGGGAATTTGTTGATGAGAGACCTTTCATTTTAACCTCAATCAGTCATCCCCCACCCTCCCCCTGAGGGGTGGTGAATTGAGAAAAATTTCAAGTTTAAGGTTAAATTATGAAAATTTAGGGCCGTACTTAAAAAAATTCAAGGAAAACGATGACGTCGTTGGAATTTCATTTTTTCCAAAAATAAGGGTAGCCACCCTTCAAAAAAACCACCCCCGAAGGGGAATTTTTTATTTATTGTATTTTTTTGAGATTTCACGCATCGTATATGCCCTATCCCGAAAATGAAGTCTCCATGTCTTCCCGTTTCTTTTATAACCAGATCTATAATCATCGTATTAAACTTGAAATTTTTCTCAAGTTTGGACTTTGACAAAATTTCAGAGAAAATGCGATGATTCTGGATCTTGGGTCACTCTGTTATATAAGAAACGGGAAGACTTGGAGACTTAATTTTCGGGATAGGGCACATACGATGCGTGAAATCTCAAAAAATACACTAAATGAAAAATTCCCTTTCGGGGTGGATTTTTTGGGGGGTGGCTACCCTTATTTTTGGAAAAAATGAAATTCCAGCGACGTCATCGTTTTTATGTATTAAATTTACATAATTTTATCTTAAACTTGAAATTTTTCTCAAGTCACCACCCCTCAGGGGGTGGGTGGGGGATGACTGATTTAGGTTAAAATGAAAGGTAATCATCCATCAACAAATTCCCGCGAAAAGTTTTTTTCTATCAAATATGGAAGTATGCTAGACCCGAGAGCTCTACACCATTGAATAATCAATTTTTTGATAACATTTTTTTGCATAACTTTATAAAAAAAAACAAGTTATCAAAATGAAATTTTGGGTGTATACGTAAAAAATTACGTAGAATTTGATTCCAGATTCAAAAATTTATTTTTACGACTATTTTACAAAATCACCCCCACCCCCGCCCTTAGGGGGTGGGTGGGGGATGACTGATTTAGGTTAAAATGAAATGTAATCATCCATCAATACATTCCCGTGAAAAAAATTTTTTTATCAGATTTGGAAGTATGCTATACCCGAGAGCTCTACACCATTGAATAATCAATTTTTTGATAACATTTCTTTTGCATAACTTTATAAAAAAACAAGTTATCAGAATGAAATTTTGGGTGTATACGTAAAAAATTACGTAGAATTTGATTCCAAATTCAAAAATTTATTTTTACGACTATTTTACAAAGTCACTCCCACCTCCGCCCTTATGGGGTGGGTGGGGGATGACTGATTTAGGTTAAAATGAAAGATAATCATCCATCAATACATTCCCGTGAAAAAAAATTTTTTATCGGATATGGAAGTATGCTAGACCCAAGAGCCCTACTCCAACCCAAATACCTTTCCAGATATAAATTGTCAAAATTCTGTGAATAAATAAATTTAGTTAATTCGTTTTTTTGATCAAATAATATGAATTACGGTTTTAAATACACCTTGGATGCGGAAATTGTATGTTTTAAATACTTCTTGAAATTTGATAAAAATCTAGATTTTATTAGATTTAACCTAAAATTTGTGATTTAATTATTTTTATTTGAAATTTCGCTCTTTAATAATAATAGGTGGCGCTGGCAAATTTATTTGTAATTATTACTATTTTATTGGTATAGGTACATTTTAAAACAAGAGTTTAACAATTTTATTCTAGAATATTTTGTGAACGTTGATTGGTAATTTTTTTATTGAAACATTTATAGTGTTAATGGTGTTATTTTGACATACCTGAAGTGCCACATTTCGGTCATTTTTTGAGAGCACGATACAGCCTCCGGAGTGTACAGGGTGTTTGCCAAGTAATCTAAAATATTGTAGTGGGCGCATCGTCACTGTATTTTAAGACGAAAAACATGTGTGATAAGTCTTGTCGTTAATGAGATACAGGGTGTTGAATTGTTTTATTATTTTAAATTTGATGTTTTATAACTCGGTTTGTAATGCCGGTGAAAAAGTGCCGTATTTCTTTTATAATTGTACTTACTCCTCTCTTTTGATTTTTTACTAATTTCATTATTTCCAATTCATAAACGTAGCCGCTACAATGTCATCCCTTGTTCCACTCACACTTTTTCTATTTAAACATGTTTTGCTTTGGGATTGATAATTATTATAATTAATCCTAATAATTGATAATCTTAATTTAGAAAATAAAATAGACTGTTATAAGTACTGGCGACAGAATTGAAAACTCCAAACAATGGAATAATTATATTCTTTTCAAAATTTTTAAATCAAATATATTTTGTTTTATTATTTTAAATTTGATGTTTTATAACTCGGTTTGTAATGCCGGTGAAAAAGTGCCGTATTTCTTTTATAATTGTACTTACTCCCCTCTTTTGATTTTTACTAATTTCATTCTTTCCAATTCATAAACGTAGCCGCTACAATTTCTTTCAAAATTGGGCTAAAAAGATGAACAATTACCCTAAAAATATTCGTAGCGGCTACGTTTATGAATTGTAAAGAATGAAATTAGTAAAAATCGAAAAAGGGAGGAGTGAGTATAATCATAAAAAAATACGGCACTTTTCCACCGGTGTGAAGTTAGTAACCCAAAGCTGATAGCTCATTTGCCGAACAATGCCAAACGATCAGTGGTGTCCTTAATATCATTTTGACTACGTAGATATTGATGAAGTAGCTGAAAACAACAGCGCAAATATCTTGAGGATTCACAAAATATTCAGCCGGAAGAAAAATCATTTAAATATGGTCAAAGGGGAAGATTCATTCATTTATATTGGATACATGTAATTTTCACAGACAAAAAATTATCTCGCAATTTAAAATTTGTAGTTAAATGAAAATTCCAGACGAAAGATAGATCATGTAGTCAATCTCCAAGGGGTGGTTTTTGGTTCTTTATTTTAGAAATATGTCATTTTGGCGGTGAAAGAAATAACAGAGCAGCTCTAAATTTATAAACAAGTATCCTAATGGTAAATCAAATACTCCACTGATATGAAAATGTCTTATTTCTAAACAAAGTATCCTAATGATAAATCGAATACTCCACTGATAGGGAAATGACTTAACTAATCTCAATTATAATTCATGTCCCGTTTCTGTTAGTTTGTGTATACAGATACATGGTATACTGTGATTTGTGCACAATAATACTGAACATTTCTTCTTGTTACATGGTAAGTGATTTTCATATTGTTATATCTATAATATTTTTAGAACATAAATGTTTTATTATAGTGCTCAATTAAAATGGATACCTATGAAAAGCAAATTGAACGTTTGATGAAACTTTATGAAGATGTTCCAACTGACGAGGAAAGGGCTGCAGATTCAGACAGTTCAATAGTGGACTCGGATCATGTAGAATTTAGTGAACATGACACTGACTCTGAGACTGAAAATAATGAGAGGGAACAAAATGAAATAGAAGCAACAAATGCAGACACTGATGAGCCAACAGAGGATCGGCGTTTGTATTATCATGCAAAGGATGGGCGCAAATGGAGAAAATTTGGCGGCGGTGCACGCAATGTTCGCACAAGAAGAGAGAATATTGTCACGCATTTACCTGGGCCTCTACGGGAAGCAAAAAATGTTAAAAAACTTATTGATATTTGGCATCTCTTTAATGATGACATCTTGGATATTGTTGTGAGGTATACAAATTTATATATTCAAAAAATAACATGCAAGTACCAGGATCCAAACGATGCAGCTCTGACGTCAAAAGAAGAGATGAAGTACTTTTTTGGCTTGCTTTATCTTGCCGGCACTGAACGAGCAGCTAGACGAATTTTTGGAGGAGTATTGGAGTAATGATGGAATGGGATCGGAAATATTCGTAGCAGCAATGTCACAAAGGAGATTCCGATTTCTTTTGAGAGTCATCAGATTTGATGATACGACAACGAGAGCAGAGAGGCAATCTATAGATAAATTGGTGCACATAAGGGAAATATTTGAAATATTCAATAACAATTGCCAGCGTTATTATTCGATAGGGGAGTACGCCACATTAGACGAAATGATGTTGCCTTTTCGCGGTCGATGTGCCTTCCGCATGTTTATGCCTAAGAAACCCAGTAAATACGGCATAAAAGTTTTTTCACTAGTTGATGCTCGAATTTATTATACATCAAAATTGGAAATTTATGCTGGTGTGCAACCAGAAGGGCCATTTCAGGTAGACAATTCAACTAAAGCAGTGTCTCTTAGAATGTTTGAACATATTTCGAATTCGGGAAATATCACTATGGATAGGTGGTTCAACAGTTTTGCCCTGACTGAAGAAGCTTTTACACAACATAGACTAACAATTGTCGGAACACTAAATTCATGAGCAAAAGGTATACAACAGGAATTTAGAGAGACAAATAAGCGACCTATTCCTTCGACTGTTTTTGGATTTGGAACATATATGACTTTAGCATCTCATGTTCCCAAAAAAAAAAATAAAAATATTCTAATGATATCTTCTTTCCATCGAGAAGGTGTAATAGATGAAAGCACGGGTGATGCACAAAAACCTGAAATCATTACATTCTACAACACCATTAAATGCGGGGTCGATGTTGTTGATAAAATGATTTCGTCATATAGTGTGGCGAAAATACAAGAAGATGGCCGTTAGTGATATTTTATGGCATGCTGAATCTAGCGGGTATCAACGCATTTATCATTCATAGAAGTAATAATGAACCTGAATCCCAAATAAATCGAAGATTATTTTTAAAACAGTTAGGGTTAGAGTTGGTGAAAGTAAACATAGCAAAAAGTGCAACTATGTTAAATTTGCCAAGAAATATGACAGACGGCCGCTAAATTTGCAGGAGTGAATATGGTACCACCACAGGATCCACCTCCAAACAAACGAGGATACTGTAAATATTGTAAAAAACGGCAAACAAGATACTTTTGTAAGTTTTGCAAATCTTGGCTTTGCATGGAGCACATTACTGCCTGCTGTGGTGAATCCGCCGAACGGAATCAACTTTGAATTTAAGGCATCAAATTTTTTGTGTCGATTTATTTTTTAATTTGTCTTTTATTTAATATACTTATTTATATCTTTTTTATTCATGTGTACCCGTTGAATATAGCTGATTTTAGTTTTTTCATGTGAAACAATGTCATAAATAAAATGATGTGTTATAACTGTGTTTTTCTTTATAATCCGCAATTTTTTTTGTTAAATCGCCTACAATAAATATAATGAAAATGAGAATCAATTTAACCAATCTGGAAAGATTTCGTTGAAAAAAAAATCACAAAATAAACTTTTTGATATTTGAAATTTGTTTCTGATAGGCTTAACCCGTCCGCTAATGTAACTACCTATCCGCCCGTCCGATGGAGTGTTAAATGAGTGTTTATTTTGAAATTTTGCACATTTTAGAAGATTTTTATTTTTGATTACGTAATCAAAAAATTGGGTACATGTTTCAGTGAAATTAACTCTTATTTACAATTTGGCAATTCGCATTTGACGTGTTCAGGCGTTAGTCTTGTTCCTCCAAGTTGTAACACAGCGTGAGCATTTGATACCGGTAACGACGCAACATATTGAAATACCTTGAGTAGATTCGCTATTTTATGCAATTGCTCATAATATTCCTCAATTATTTATGACCTATCTTTGTGTTACACCCTGTATATTTCATAAACCATTAAGAAATTTTATGATTGTAATCTAAAATACTTTCTTGTTATTTATATGAAAATGTGGGATATACTCGGTCCATGTGAAACAATCGGTATTTCCCCCACAGATGAAATTTTATTTTTGAATCTGTATTATCAGTAATTTTACCAGGCCTATCCTTATACAATGATTTTACTATACTATACAAGTAGCAGATTTTTATTGAAAACACGTTAGCAAAGTTTTCATTATCACAAATGAAATATGATCATACTGTTTTTTAACGAATTTGAAATATACCAACGGAAAATTACTATAAATAGATTTAAATTAATGAATCAGCATACCGTAAAATACATTTTATTATACAAAGTGCCTACAGAACGTAACACGTAGAGAGAATAGAGGGTGGTCCTTAAGTAATTGTACATAGAAGTATGGTAGATTCCTGACTTTAAAATATTACGATTTAAACCAACTTGCTTTAATAAAATGTTGCTAATAAGGAATATACAGGATGTTAAAAGGTTAACTTTAAAATTTCTTTTTTGCAATAACTTTAACGTTTTTGGATATGTATACATAAAAATTTGGAAATAGAGGGTTTTGGGCACGAAAAATCATAATCTGTTACCTACTTCGATGTAATTTGTAGAGGGCGCTTCATAGGCCACATTTGTGGCATCAATGTGCCCTAAATTTTTTGCTGTTAAAGTTAGCTGTATTTTTGTAAAATATTATTAAAGCCACGTTATTTTAATAGCAAAAATGTATACTTGTTATTAACCTTAAAACTATACGATTTAATCGCATTTTAGGGATCAGGAGCATGATTATTATTAGAAACATTTAGAAAACAAATTAAAAAAAACTAAGCTAAATAACATTATAACTTCAATTGTGTCACATTAAATGTTGGATATATCATCCATTCTCGTTGATGCATTTATTTACACGTTCCATAAAAGATCGTCTCATATTAAACAATATCATTGCATAAAAAAACCCGCTGCTAGTTATAGAACTAGAAATATCTATAAATAAATAATATTATATTACTGTGAATAAGATAAGGAATGCAGAGTTAGCTTTGTTTTAGTATATATATTCATATTCATTATTATTCAGGTTGTTGTTGAAATGGGTTGTTGAATATAAGTTGTTTGGCTTTAGTGGTTAAGATACGTTTGTTTAGTATTGTCAGTTTAATTATTAGTTTTATAGCAAGTATTATAATTTTAGTTATATTTTGAAAATAAAGTTTTTTTTAAAAATAGTTTTCCGTGATAAAAATATATAATTTGCTCTATTTATTTCTTCCCTAAGTAATAATTATTCATTTCGGAAACTATTAACGTAGTAGGTTGACGTCACGAATGATTTGGACAGCAAAACATTCGATTTGTTTCAATATTATATCAGTCTTGTAATATTTAGTTTGCATTTTATTTGTTAATTTGAAAAAGCGGAAAATGCCGAGGCAAAATAATTATTCTAATACAGATATGAGAGATATGGTTGCTATTTACTGTCAGCAAAATTTTAATAGGCGTGCTGCGAAACGAGAATATTTGAGAAGATATCCAAACAGGCAGCAACCTAAACATCAAACGTTCAAAAATCTATTTAGGAATTTAGGCGAAAGTAGTTCGTTTCGTCCTAAGCGTGATAAGTTAGACCGACCAAGAATAATTACGCCTGATAAATATGACGAAATAATGGTTCGCATTGAAGATGATCCTCTATTAGTACACGGCGTTTATCAGCTGCTTTAGAAATCAGTAAAACTTCTATTTTAAAAAGACTACACCTCGAGAAATATCACCCATACCATTTTACTCCGGTACAAAATTTATTGCCAGCAGATCTACCGTTAAGATACCAATTTGCAAGTGCTATCCGAAACAGGCAATATCTTGAGATCACACCTTCGTCGACAGAATATTATTTACCGACGAAGCTACCTTCAACCACCGTAGTATTTTTAATTTAAAGAACAATCATATTTGGGCTATTGAAAATCCCCATGATAAACGAGTAAGCCATTTCCAATATGAATTCAAAATAAACTTATGGCGTGGTATAATTGGTAAAAACTTCTTGGACCATACGAGTTACCTCGTAATTTGAATGGTAAGAACTACTTACATTTTTTGCAAAATGATTTCATTAATCTATTAGAAGAATTACCACTGAATATAAGACAAAATATGTGGTTTATGCAAGATGGTGTACCACTGCATTATACGAGAGCAGTCAAAACATTTAAATAACAAATTTCCTGAACGCTGGATTGGTCGTGGTAGCCTTCCTTGGCCAGCACGTAGTACAGACTTGAATCCTCTCGATTTCGGTGTATGGGGTGAAGAAATAAATAGAGCAGCGGGTTTTTTGATCCAAAGATGTTGTTTAATATGAGACGATATTTTATGGAACGTGTAGATAAATGCATCGACGAGAATGGAGGACATATCGAACATTTAATGTGACACAATTGAAGTTATAATGTTATTTAACTTGGTTTTTTTCAATTTGTTTTCTAAATGTTTTCAATAATAATCATGTAGCTGATCCATAAAATGCGATTATATCGTAAACCGTTAAGTTTTAAGGTTAATAACAAGTATAGTTTTTTTCTATTAAAATAATGTGGTTCCAATATTCTTTCACAAAAATACCGATAACTTAATCAGCAAAAAAAATGTAGGGCACATTGATGCCACAAATGTGGCCTGCGTAGCGCCCTCTACAAATTACATCGAAGTAGGTACCAGATTATGATTTTTCGTGCCCAAAAACCTCTATTTCCATATTTTTATGTATCCATATCCAAAAACGTTAAAGTTATTGCAAAAAAGAAATTTTAAAATCTAACTCTTAACATCCTGTATATTCCTCACTAGCAACATGTTATTAAAGCAAGTTGGTTTAAATCGTAATATTTGAAAGTCAGGAATCTACCATACTTCTATGTACAATTACTTAAGGACCACCCTGTATATCTAAAACGAAATATGATAATCATATTGATAAAAACAACAATGGTATTATTTTAAGATAATATTTTTGTTTAGGTATGCTCTTTTTTAAATGCACTTTAGATAAATAAAATCTATAATAAACAGATAGTAGGCAGTTTCCAGTAGTACCACAAATGTAGATAGTGACTCGTCATGTTGTAAAGACATTTTATAGGCCAATCAAGTTAGCGGTTTTCTGGCTTCCTGGAAGAAATAATAAAATCCTATTATATTCAATAACTATATTATCATAAAACGTAACACAATATATTATTTCGTGTTTTCTATCTTTATCAAAGACTACCTGGCTCTGACACGACCCCTTTAGGTCCTTCCTTTTTACTAAAAAAACATGTTGAAAAATAAAACACACTATTTAATAAACAACACTGTATATATTTACTAATGAAAATCAAATTTAGTTTCAAAATCAATTTTAAAATTTCTTCTTTCTGGCTTTGCTCCAAGCAAACGATTGAATTGTACTGGTGAAATCCAAAGTATTGGTTATGTTATTTTTAATGCTGAGAAGAACGAGAGAGTTGAGTAGTTTCGTTTGGGTCATGTTTGATCTGTGGTACTGCTTGATCCTTTTTAAACAGGAAAATGACCTTAAACAATACAGTTGAGTTAAACCAATTGGTTCCCAACGGGAGCGATACCGCCCTCCTGTGGGCGCTGCAGCCTTTTAGGGGGGCGGTAGCGGATTCAGAAGCAAATAATAAGCAGTCAAGAGGAATGGTGAAATAAAAATGATTTAATAATGGTTAATAAGCAGTTTTAAATTAGCATTAATAATAATACTAATAATTATAATAATTTCTTTTAGTTCAGAATAGAACTAAATAACTTGTCCTCGCACGTTGATAAACGAACGCGCGATGTTCATACAAAATAACATGTTTCGGCATGTTCGCACACAGACAAGTTGAATCATGCACGAAATGAAACGTATAAAAGCAACAGCTCTACGAATTTTTTGGTAGTTAGTTGTATGTGCTTGGCCGCGATATATAGTCGTGAGTCATAAGCTCTGCCGTAGTAAATAATCGTGATTGGTGTGTCATTTTATAAACATTACTATCTATAAATCTATTGAGAATTCAATTTTTGTATGAAAATGGCTGAATCTACTTCTAAATTAAAAAAGAAATGCCGGCAATACAGTATATTTAAAATATGGATTTGCGGAATCTTCTACAAACAAATCATTATCTATGTGTTTAATTTTTTCAAATGAAGCTATGAAACCTTCTAGGCTACAAGAGCATTTACATAAAATGCATCCTGATAAGAAGAACAAAGATATATTCTATTTTCAAGAACTCGAAAAACAATATTTAAAACAGCCAACTATATCAAACCTTTTTGCATCGTCTTCTAAACGAGACGATGATGGGCTACGAGCCTCATATAACGTTTCATTGTTAATCGCAAAGTCAGGAAACCCACACACCATTGGCGAGGAATTAATTTTGCCGGCAGTCGAAGAGATATTAAAAACTGTTCTCCATCATAAGACACCATTTGATATCATTAAAAAAATTCCCCTCAGTAATAATTCAGTGCAAGGAAGAATAGATGAAATGGCAAATGACGTTGAAATATCATTATGCGATTACCTAAAGACTTGCAAATTTTCCATTCAACTCGATGAATCAACTCTACCAAGTAACGAAGCTCTACTCTTATCATACGTACGATTTATAAAAGAAGAAGAGTTATTATTTGCTAAGAATTTGGAATCTGATACAAAGGGACAATCTATATTTACTATCATGCAAGAATTTTTTCAGGAGAAAGAAATTCCTATTAGCAATATTTTGTCTGCTGCTACTGATGGTGCTTCAGCAATGACCGGGCGTCATAAGGGTTTTATAGCACATTTGAGAAAAGCAGTGCCAAATGTACTCGCTGTACATTGTATTATTCACCGTCAGCATTTGGTTGCAAAAAAATTAAATGAACGTCTGCATGCGTCCCTCAATAACGTTATTAAAGCAATCAATATCATTAGAAGCAATTCATTGGATGACCGTTTGTTTCATAAGCTTTGCAATGAAAATGATGAAGACTACAATCGCTTGCTGCTGCACACAGAAATACGTTGGCTCTCTAAAGGTGTTTGTCTGAATCGTTTTTTCAATCTATTTGACTCAGTGTTGGAATTTCTCGAAGAAAACGAACAATTGCGCGAAAACCTGATTACGTCAAAAAATGGCATCGCTTATTTGACGGACCTGTTTAAAGTATTTAATCAAGTTAATCTACAATTGCAAGGTGATGATTTAAATTTAATTAAAACTAAAAACGTCATAGCTGCTTTTGCAGGAAAACTTCTTATATTCAAAAGAAATCTTGGTAGAGGTGAGTACAGTTTCCCACATTATCAACAGTGTCTGCAAAACCGGAAGATTTACTTACTTACTGCCACCACTTGGAAGTTCTTCATGTTGATTTTACAGAGCGTTTCCAAGATATTTTAAACATGGAAATATCAAGTTGGGTTATAGATCCTTTCGCAAACACAGATACTGAAGGCTCATCAAATTTGGAAGAGGAGCTATTAGAACTCACAACTAACGAAGAACTGAAAGTAAAATTCAAACGTGGATATCAAGAGTTCTGGCTTCAAAAACCAATACCACTTCTCTATCCTGGATTGTGGACAATAGTACAGAAGTTGTTAATTGCATTTCCTTCGTCCTATATGGCTGAGCGTGCATTCAGTGCAGTAACTGATTTGCTGTCAAAGAAGAGGAACAGACTACACATCACTGAACGTGGCGATCTGCGATGGATGTTAACGAAATTGGAACCTGATATTAACAAACTGGTAACACTCCACCAGCCTCAACCGCCTCATTGATTTTTTCTTTATTATTAATTTTGTATTTCTTATTTCTATTGTGATTGTATTTCTTATTGATTCTGTGTTTATATTTAAAAGTTTAATAATAGTATATTATGCAACGATCATGTAATGATGGTTATTAACACACGAGCATTAACCGGGATACGAAACGAGCCGAAGGCGAGTTTCGTATGGTTTATGCGAGTGTATTAATAGCCATTACACCCGATAAATAATCAAAAACCATAAATTTTATATTTTTATTGAACACAATAGGTAACAGTAATTATTCGTATTTCTATAAAAAAAGGTACAAAATTGTAATTATTAATACCTCGGGTATTGGTATTGCCATAGATACAAGAAAACTATAAACATTTTATTTGTATTCAACATATAATAATTGTAATTAATCCGATATCGCTGATATCAGACATTTTGATACATTATCGAAGTTTAGTTAGGTATCTACGAAAATTTAATACGTACTGATTTTGACATCTAAAATAATTACATAAATCTGTATCGTAATGGGTATCATTATGAAACGGATTATGGGCATATAAGTGCATTGTTATAACACGGGTGTAGAAAAACAATTTTATTGTACATTTGGTAGTAGTTTAATAAATTTCTACTTCATCATTCCTCTAAAATAAAATTTAGACATTAACTGAAATTAAAGCTAAATAGGTACAGATCAATTGGGACGGTACAGATGATATTCAAATAAAATTAACTACTTTGGACTAACCGGGGGGCGTTGAAATTTTTGTTCTCTTCTATAGGGGGCGGTGGTCCAGAAAAGGTTGGGAACCACTGAGTTAAACATCATTTATAGAAAAAAACAGTAATAAAAAATTAGACTATTAAAGTATATGAAGTATACAGGGTGTCCCAGGAGTTCGTACCAAAAACTTGGGAGGTGATAGAAGGACTAAAAATAATGATGGTATTTCATTTAAAATTTTTTCTTTACGCCCTTCGTTAACGAACTATAGGGCTCTAAAGTTGGAAATGAAAAATGGTTTTTTATTTACAATTATTAAATGATTGATTGGAAATTGGTAATATTTTAACCGTTAACAAACACCATAATTGCACACTTTTTGGCGTGATATACAAGTGTACAACATACTTGTGAACTCAGGTACCGACTAAGTTAAATGGTGGATGCGCCATTTTTTTAGTAAGTAAAACTTTTTTCAGTTATAAATGCAACAATTGGCTTTTGTGAACATTTCTAGAGATATCAAGTACTCTTGTGACATCTCGATATCATTAACGGTTGAAGAGATACGGGCAATTTTATGTCACACTGCACACCTATTGGCGCATTCACATTTATTTTGAATGTACGATTACAGGAAGCATCATGTATTATTGTTTAAACATAAAAAACTTTATTGAAAACGAACATTACTTTAACAAAAGTAGAAATAGCAACAAAACCCTGAAAAATTAATAACTACATTACATTAACAGATTAAAAAACGAGTAACCAAGTAATTAACGACATTCAAAGAGTCAAAACGGTTTAAAAAAATTACAAAAAATGTTCAATATACATACATACATCCACACATTTCCGCAATCTTCTAAGATTAGATCTTTGTACTTGAAATAGCATTCCAGGATTCCAAGCTTTTAAGGTAACCTCAAAAGTGAAAATCGCATGGGTTGATATCTGGCGAACGTGCTGGCCATAGAAATGGTCCACCCCAATCCACCTATCTGGAAAAATATTGTTCAGATGTTCACGTACCTCACGACTGAAGTGAGGGGGGGCTCCATCGTGCATAAAACCACATACATTGGCGCTTTTGTGAAGGTTCATCCTCTAATGAAATTGGCAGAATATCCTGCAAAAATTGTAAATAAGACTGTCCGTTTAAACGATCCACAAGGATATACGGACCAATTAAGCGGTTGGCTATAATACCTGCCCATACGTTGACCATAAACCTTTGTTGGTGTTTAGTCTTAATTATCCCGTGAGGATTTTCATCATCCCAAAGATGTAGATTATGGGAATTAATTATGCCATCCCTGGTAAAACCTGCTTCATCTGTAAATAGTATATTTTCAATGAAATGTCGGTCTTCCCGTTGTTTACCCAAAAACCAGTTGGCATAATTAAGCCTAGGAGGATAGTCATCTGGTAACAGCATGAACTTTTTGTACATGAAATGGATGCAATAGTTGCTCCTGAAGTATCCTATGTACGCTTGATTTTGAAATATTAAATTGTGCTGAAAGTTTCCTTAAATTGGTTGTAGGTTCATTATCAACAGCATCTAGTATGATTTGTTCAATTATTGGAGTACGTACGTTTCTTATACTCCCTTCGCCACCTTTCTTCTGTAAAAATGATCCTACAACGTAATTATCCATTGTAAAAACAGTTTATAAAATTACTGCATTAAGCTGAACGTACCTGTTTCTCTTAAACTCCACTCTATGTGTTCAAACGTTTTCCTGTTAGGTAACCTTCGATTTGGATATCGTTCCGAATAAAGTCTTCTAGCTAGGCTAGAATTTCCGTCTGCCATTCCAAACATCATTTGCATATCCGCACACTCATTAAAGGTAAATTCTTCCATTTTTGATTAAAATAAATAATGTTACAATTTCTTACCCTGACAAGTGTAGACAGATGACAAGGATTTAGAAATGATTTTAAAGTGGGATGACAGTCGCCTACTTAGAATAATGTATGTATTTGGTTGTTGTTGGTATTCTCGTATTTTTACTTTTGTTAAATTAATTGTGTTTGTTTTCAGAAAAGCTTTTTATACATATTAGTAGTATTAACAATGTAAAAGTTTATTTTTATAAATGTAGACTGCACCAATTTATTAATAATTTACTAATAATACAGGATGCTTCCTGTAATCGTACATTCAAAATAAATGTGAATGCGCCAATTAGGTGTGCAGTGCTACATAAAATTGCCCGTATCTCTTAAACCGCTAATGTTATCGAGATGCTACAAGAAGACTTGATATCTCTAAAAATGTTCACACAATCCAATTGTTGCAACTAAATTGAAAAAGATTTTCTTATCAAAAAATGGCGCATCCACCATTTAACTTAGTCGGTACCTGAGTTCACAAGTATGTTATAGACTTGTATAACACGCCAAAAAGTGTGCAATTATGGTGTTTATTAACGGTTAAAATATTACTAATTTTCAATCAGCCAGTTAATAATTGTAAATAAAAAACCATTTTTCATTCCCAACTTTAGAGACCTATAGTTCGTTAACGAAGGGCGTAAAGAAAATTTTTTATATGAAATACCATCAATATTTTTAGCCTCTCTATGACGTCCTAAGTTGTTTTTGGTACGAACTCCTGGGACACCCTGTATAGTAGTTATTAAATACTAATAGAGAATGAAGATGTTAATAAGTTAGAACAACTGGTGGAAAC
Organism: Galeruca laticollis; assembly: GCA_963921935.1. Taxonomy (NCBI): domain Eukaryota; kingdom Metazoa; phylum Arthropoda; class Insecta; order Coleoptera; family Chrysomelidae; genus Galeruca; species Galeruca laticollis. Next base: position 210,995,616 of record OY998175.1, on the reverse strand, counting down.
TCTCTTGCCCCTCTCCCTACAAGTTGACAAGGCTTTGGTTAATATTTGTTTTTTTGAAATCGTCAAGAAAGCTTGTCATGACAGAACTCAGGTTGGCCCTGAAAGTGTCACTTTAAAGACTAGTCACTTTCATGATTTTTACAAGACTCCTGTTACGTTACAAGACTCATATGTCATTTTTAGACTGAAATTGAATTAGAAATCGTCACTTATCTTATGAAACGTTTATTTAATATAATTAAAAACACTAACAATCAAATACAACAAATATTACTAATTGGTATTAGAACTATGAAAATTAATGTTAATGCTGCCGACACTAGTATTATGCACATTAGAAAAGTTTATTGCAGGTATATAAATCAAAGCATTATTATTCCTGTTTTCTGTTGCGTTAGCTATGTTTGACAACACTACTTTTTCGTTGACATATATGTTAGGAATATTAACATTGTCAGTCTGGTCAAATGTTAATATTTTTGATTTGTTGTTGATTCATTGTCAGTAGTAATAACCCAAGGACATTGATAATTGTTCGAAAAGATTTTATAACAAATTTCGAAAGCTTGTTGCTTGGAAACAGACCGACGCCGAGGCGGAGGTCTGTTGCCTATAAGCAACAAGCTTGAGAAAGGTGTTATAAAATTTTTGAGCATTTATCAATGTTCGAGGGTTATTCGGATAGAAATTTTTTTGCTAATTATAGAAAAGAAGTACAGAGCTTCTATAATTTCATTAATATTCTCGTCAGTATTATGACCAAATCGTGACATTTTGAAATATTAAATATTTGAAACGTCAAAATCGAAATAAATAATCAAATTGTATCCATAGCAACGTGGTAGAGTGAAAACAGCCCATGGGATCTGTTTTCAGTATAATGTTGTTCTGATTGGTTGTGTTCAATCAAATGACCTAAAATTAACTGATTTCATTGGATTTTTACTAGAGCAAAAAATTTTCAGTAGTAATATAACAAGAGAGTGAGAATAAATTGAAAATAATTTGACAGATTTTTTGAAAACTTGTTGCCAGGCAATAGTCACGAGAGCCCGCAGGGCTCGAGTGGCTATTGCCAAATGGCAACAAGTTGGAACAAAATCTGTCAAATTATTTTCTAATTTATGGAACTCTCGAGTTATATTTGACTAGATTATTTTTTGATTCACAAATTTTTACAATAAAAAAGATCAATAAAACTATCATAAAATTATTGAAAGATTTAATTTAATTAATTATTACAATATAATACAATAGAAAAGGTACTAAACCGATGATGTTCACTCATTTTATATATAACGTTGACACAATTAGATAATTATTTTGACAACTATCTGACACTTGCTAGACAAATAAAAGCAACAGTGATTATTCCCGAGAATAATCACAAGAGCTTTATTCCCACTATAATAATGACATGATTGGTTGAAACTTACCCTTGTGTCAAATAAAGAAGCATTTCATTGGTTTTAAGAAACGTCAAAAAATAATCATGGATATTAACTTCTCATACGACTCTGATGTTGACATATTTTTTCAGTTTATATCTATTTTTAGTTTTGATTTTAGTTTTGAATACATCACTCGTCATGAAAGTGTCTCTGCTTGACTCGGAGGCTTTAAAGAGATACTCGGATGCTACGCATCCTCGTACTCTTCAATAAGCCTCCTCTTCTGCAAAGTTTCACTTTCATGACTTGTAATGTAATATACTATTACGTTATCTTAGTATAAAATAATATCCAAGGCATTATACAGAATAAGGGGTCTGCTATTTTTTACTTACCTCTCTGCACATGCGTTCGTTACTGGAGTACAAATAAACATCCGCAGCAAAATTTCTACATTTGGATATACATCTTGCAAATTTTTTCTTGTGAGCCACTTGTACAGAGACGACGGCTTTTTATTCCCTATTTTGTTTGCTGCTAAGTGTGATTTAAGATGGACAAGTTCATCAAAAATCGACGGCTCCAAATCATTTTCAATAACAGTAAGAAGATTCTTAACCTCATCTTCTCATGTTCTTCTGTTGTGAGATCCGAAAGTTTTATTACGGCACGAAACTTTCTAATGAACTCCTCATAGGCATCCATTCTCATTGTAAGTTGTTTTTGAACTTTGTCAATTATCGGCAGAAATGTATTTACTCTAAAATTGTCTCTTCCAGAGAGGAAAACTTCGCCATCTCGAGACTCATCATCTTGAAGTTTTCTTGTTGTCATACGTCTCTTGTCATGCTCATACACTTTTTTTTCACAAACATAAAATGCTTGTTTTCATACAGATCAAACTGATTTCTGAGCTCTTCAAATAATGATATGAGTGACTTGAAAACTTCTACTACAGCCATTGCATCAGTGTCTTCATTTTGAACATATTTGTTAACCTTATGCAACCTGAAAAGAATAGTAGGCTTTTAGCTTTTGCTCGACTGTTAGACTTCTGATCTGTGTCACTTTCCAATGTTTCTAGAGCTCTGATTATTGCAAGCCATTCTTCTTGTAAGGCTCTCAAAGCGTCATGTCTAGCAGACCATCTTGTAATGGAAAGGCTTTTTGTCGTAAACAACAAGTAGTCGTTTATTAAATATTTAAATTGTTTAAAAAAATAAAAACAAATACATATACTTTTAACGATACCTACTGGCAAATATAATAAACATAACTCTTATTTTGTTAAAAAAAACTCAGATTCGGTCAATTTAAATAAATATTTCTTACTGGCATAGGTCACAAGTATAGTTTTTCATTTTTTTGTCCACTCCAGCACATTCAGCATGAGCCCATTTTGTACAAATCCTACAACGTATCCAGGTTTCACGTGATTTAGATCTGCTATATAAATCGTTACAAAAAATACAAGCAGCGTCTTCCTCATCATCTTCGATGTATATATTATTTTCCTTTTCTTCATCTTCAATTAACTGAATTTGAATATTTTTCTTCGTTCTGTTCGCTGCACGCCTTAATTCGGCTGCTTTTTTTGTTTCAGCTCTTGTCTTTATATCAGTTAGGATAGGACTTTCTGTTAATGCTTGGGGTCCAGTTGTCTGCCTTTTGCACTTGGTGTTTTCTATTCGTGGAATAGATGATACTTCCTCGGGTCTGACCCAAGATGGTGAACTCTTTACAGTGTAAGGATTGGAAACGTCTTGACGCGTTATTTCATCATCTCACTTTGAAGTAGAAGGTTTTGAAATTAAAACTTCCTGAAGTTTTATTACGTCATCAACTGTTCTTGGGCAATATCTGTCCCTGCTGAAGGTGCGAAAATATGATCCGGAAAAATATTTGAATCAAAGGGTTGTATGCCAGAATGTTTGAAACCATTAACAACATTTTGAGTAGATGCTGCTTTTCCATAAGCTTTTCCAAATAATGTTGCAACTTGGTATTGTGTTACTACCCGCCCTGGGTAGTTTCTTAACCATTTTGATACTTCTTGGTTTACATAACTTTTTAGTGGCCCAAAAAAGCAAATATCGAGAGGTTGCATCCGATGGGTGCAGTGTGGTGGAAATGAAAACATAATTATACCGTTCTCCTTTGCTTAAGTTACAACTTCCAAATCTTTGAGAGTTTCGTGACCATCTAAAAGAAGTAAAACTTTATTTTCTAATGATGGTTTTGCATACTTAATGAAATGTTTTCGCCACTGATAAAAAGTTTGTGATGTCATCCAACCAGAATCGCTGAGTTCCTGGAGAAGCTCCGTCTATTAGCTCATTTTTCCATCTTTTTCTGGCAAAGATCAGGGCTGGTGGAATATAATTTCCAGCAGAGTTCATACAGCAAACAGCTGTAATGTGCTGACCTCTCTCTGCGCTGGTTAATGCTCCTACTTGGTTTTTACCTCTTTTGGCAAAAACTTTTTGGGGTCTTTGAACAGTAGACATTCCTGTTTCATCCACGTTTCAGAATCTTAAAGAATCAATCTTATGTTTCTTAACCATTTCGTCTAAAATTTTGAAAAATTGACTCTTGGTTTATTAAATCCTTGTGACCTGCTGATGTAGGTTCGGGATTTCTAAATCTTTTGATTCCGTTGGCGAAACCCTCGCAACCAATCCCATCCAGCCCTCCCGTTTTCCACGTTAAATCGATGGCAAATATTGTTTTTAACAGCTAATTGATCAGCCAGTTTTCTTACATCATCGCAGCTTAAACCGAATAGCATACTTTCCAGATGTAGCAAATATTCCACGAGTTCTCTCTCCTGTTCTGGGGAGAATGTTGTTAGGTATCTCCCTAAGCCCTTGTCAGTTCCTTTAATTTGTTTATTTTTGTTTTGCTTGAATAGCACGGTTCATACTTTCTACTGATCAATTCTGTCTGTCAGTTTGCCTTTTGTATATTCCAACCATTTTTTTAACTGAAATTCAAAATGTGGTGTATTAAAAAAATAAAATTTTAGGTGATCTCCAAATAATTATACTCCAAGTGTAAAATGAACTTAGTGTGTCAATTTATCCGAGGACCGGGTATGTCATTTTACCTATTGGTCACAATTAAACAAGAAGTTAATAGGAGATAAAAACTATAAACATTGTGCTAATTGGTGTGTAGGATCGCTACGACAAGTACATGCTCTACTTATTTATGTCAAAAATGTCACAAAAACTCAATTTTTGTAAAATATACGAACCTCTAAAGATTTCACCTTAAAAGTTGGCGCATAGTACTAAAGTGACGCGTTGCGATTTGCGATAACACCACTGCGACTGCGGCTACTGAACGATAACTATAATTTGGTACTAGGACTAGGATCTAGGGAGCCCACGTTAAAACTTTACCTTTACCATGCGCGCAAGCGCTTATGAAACTGGACGAGAAATATGTTTAATATTTCTTCATCTGTCTTCCTGTACAGTACAGAAGGATAGGAAAAGGTTAAAAATTATCATAAAGACAGTTAATAGTTATCACTGAATCATTTTAATTGACATCAAGGGATGTCTTGAAAAAATAGAATTTATGTTAATGTATTTATTGTCTGATATATTTATTGATTTTCAGAAGCATTAAATTTATAACTTTAGAATTGAAATTATTTGTTGTTATTATTGATTTAATCCAATTTGCACTAGTTCATAAATTACCACTGTTTTAAATAAAATTGAATACAATCAATTTAAAGCGTTTATTTTATTAATCATATAATTCTAACACTTTATTATGTATTAAGATTTATTAGGTAGGTACCAAAAAATATAAATAATTCCTGTATCGATAAATATTTTTTATTAGACATCTCATATGTAATACCCTTGTGAATAATATATTTATCAGTCATTGCACCGAAAAGAGATCTGTTTCAGAGTTGAATTCTTCCGCTTCAAAGGCTTCTTTGTCCTATAAAGTCATCTTTGAGGCTCTATTTGTTTGTTAATTACTTGGTGCCTTTTTTTGTAGACGGTGACACTTGTAGCTGAACCGTTTGATTTCATCCATTATTTTTTGTTTTCTTTCTAACTTGATCAGAATAATTTTGTTGCTTTGACTTAGTAGTGCTTCTACTAAACTTGTGACTTCTTGATCTTTTTTGCGTATGTCCATAACACGATGACTTTCTGCTATAAAGAATTATTTTTCTAATAGCATATTTTTTACTTTTAACTACCTTCTTCAAATATTTGAATCAACTAACTATGATAGACCCATGGACAGTTAAAAATTCAACTTCATGACAAACATTTTGAAAAGCTGAAATTAAATGAAGCCATAGTTTATTCAAACTGATATCCCTTTCCGGCTGCTTATTATTTTTTGTAAATTTTTTAAATATGTTTATTTTCATATATTATGTATCAAGATAAGTGTAATTATTGAAAAATATGTTTTAAGTCAAAATCTGTGATCTTGGTATATAAAGAAACTTTTCTGATGAATCTGTTGCAAAAAATTAACAACAGCGTTCGATTATGTTTGATATTCCTGTATAATTTAGGCTATAATACTTTCAATCACCAAAACACCAATCGAACCTATATACTCACAGTAGGAATAAAGTTTTATGTAACGCCCGTCTTATCTTTGTATACATTTCCATTATTTTTCCTGTGAAATAGGTTAACAAAATAGGTAAATAGAATAATTATAATTCCATACATTTGAAAATAAAGAATTAACTGATAAACTGTGAGGATTTCACGGCAAGTACTATACAACGGGAAATACTAAGTTGCTCATACCTACTTCTGCGTCTGTGCGAATGGTAAAGGCGAAATTTACAGTGGAACCCGTAGATCCGAGTTGATTTGGTCAATTTGGTCTGGCGATACACAATTAGGTAGGGAGTGTCTTTAATGAGTAGGGACTCGCTAAATAACGCGGCAATTTTTAAAAAAGGCAACTATGTCATTTTACCCTAGTATGTCGTTTTAGGCCAGGTTCCCCTATTAGCTGAAGAATTACTACTAAGATTTAATATTGCCATAGACTTACCTTTACGATTTGATGGTTTCACTCTGCAGTGCTCAGCATCATGACCTAACAAGATGGCACTTTGCACAACTGATCCGTGGTTTCGTACATTTCGACTGAAAGTTACTTTTCATTTTACATTTAAAGCATGGTACATTCGATTCATCAGGCTTCGCATTAGGCAAATTATGACGTTTCTTCGAAAGCGAATGACGTAAATCCACTTTTAAGGATCTTACTAACGACCTCTCTGCCTTTTGCGTAGATATCTCAATGATACTTTCCTCACGTAACATTGAAACAATGTCTTAGGTTTTTCGTAACGACCTGCTCGTGCTGCATTTTGAATTGTCACATCAGAAATTCCATCGATTACGCAAGCAACTGCGTTTTTTACCGTGATTCGACAAGTTCTAATTCCATTTTGCTGTAGTAATACGATGTCATAGTTTCGGTTGATTATGTTTCTCTATTCAACATTTTTCGTAATGCTTTTGCATAGTCAACATGATCTGGAAAAGTTTTAGCAACTAAAGCCTTCCATTCAGGCCAGGTGTATCTTACGGAACTTGAACTATGATACCATGTTCTCGCCATTCCTGAGAAACGTGTTTGCATGTTGTAAATTGTCGTGGCATCATCCCAATTATTAATTTGTTTGTTTCATGCTCTCATTTTCTGGGCTGAACTCCGGTATACAGTCGCTTCGCAGACTTAATCGAAAAAAATTTGAATTTTGACCTGCTAATCCTGCAATCATGACGTCAGTAAAGCTAGCACCCCCACTTTTTCAAATTTAAAAAAAAACTTATGTGCAATTTAGAACTAATTTGTACCCAAAAAATTAGAATTTGTACCCACTTAGTTTTTCTGAAAAATCACTATTTAAAGTGGGGGTGCTAGCTTGAGCTCAAGCTAACACCCCCACATTGACAAAATCAAATTTTATTGGCAAAAATCAAAACTTTGAATTAAGGACTAATTTGTACCCAAAAGACCATAATTTGTACCCACTCAGTTTTTCTGAAAAACCGTTATTTAAAGTGGTGGTGCTAGTTTAAGCTCCAGCTGGCACCCCCACTTTTACAAAATCAAATTTTAACAGCATACCTTTAAACTTTTAATATGTACCCAAAAGCGTTTTTTTCATTATTATATCATTTTGTTTATAAAAGATGATAGTAAATTAGACCACGTGTTTTATTAATTTCCAAGTGAATAGTTAAAAGATTTTCGAATATAGGACTAATTTCTACCCAAAAAATTGAACTTAGTACCCACACAGTTTTCCCTGTAAAAGGAGTTTTACTGTGGGAGTGATGGCTTGAACACCTCCACCTTTACAAAATCAAATTTCGACAGCTTACCTTTAAAATTTGAATTTAGGACTCATTTGTACCCAAAAGCGTTTTTTCATTATTACATCATTTTGTTTATAAAAGATGATAGTAAATTAGACCACGTGTGGTATTAATTTCCAAGTGAATAGTTAAAAGATTTGAAATTATCAAAGATAACTGAATATTATTAATTTTCGAATATAGGACTAATTTGTACCTACACAGTTTTCCCTGTAAAAGGAGTTTTAATGTGGAAGTGCTGGCTTGAACACGTCCACCTTTAAAAATCCAATTTCAACAGCATACCTTTAAACTTTGCATTTAGGACTAATTTGTAACCAAAAGCGTTTTTTCATAATCATATTTTGTTTATTAAAGATGATAGTAAATTAGACCACGTGTTTTATTAATTTCCAAGAAATTATCAAAGATAACTAAATATCACTTAATTTTCGAATATAGGACTAATTTGTACCCAAAAAATTGAAATTTGTACCTATACAGTTTTCCCTGTAAAAGGAGTTTTAATGTGGAAGTGCTGGCTTGAACACGTCCACCTTTAAAAATCCAATTTCAACAGCATACCTTTAAACTTTGCATTTAGGACTAATTTGTAACCGAAAGCGTTTTTTCATAATCATATTTTGTTTATGAAAGATGATAGTGAATTAGAACACGTGTTTTATTAATTTTCAAGAAATTATCAAAGATAACTAAATATTATTAATTTTCGAATATAGGACTAATTTGTACCCAAAAATTGAAATTTGTACCTACACAGTTTTCCCTGTAAAAGGAGTTTTACTGTGGGAGTGCTGGCTTGAACACCTCCACCTTTACAAAATCAAATTTCAACAGCTTACCTTTAAAATTTGAATTTAGGACTAATTTGTACCCAAAAGCGTTTTTTCATTATTATATCATTTTGTTTATAAAAGATGATAGTAAATTAGACCACGTGTTTTATTAATTTCCAAGTTAATAGTTAAAAGATTTGCAATTATCAAAGATAACTGAATATTAGTAATTTTCGAATATAGGATATAGGACTAATTTGTACCCAAAAAATTGAAATTTGTACCTACACAGTTTTCCCTGTAGAAGGAGTTTTAATGTGGAAGTGATGGCTGAACACGTCCACCTTTAAAAATCCAATTTCAACAGCATACCTTTAAACTTTGCAATTAGGACTAATTTGTAACCAAAAGCGTTTTTTCATAATCATATCATTTTGTTTATTAAAGATGATAGTAAATTAGACCACGTGTTTTATTAATTTCCAAGAAATTATCAAAGATAACTAAATATTATCAATTTTCGAATATAGGACTAATTTCTACCCAAAAAATTAAACTTTGTACCCACACAGTTTCCCTGTAAAAGTAGTTTTACTCTGGGAGTGCTGGCTTGAACACCTCCACCTTTACAAAATCAAATTTCACCAGCTTACCTTTAAACTTATTTTCATTATTAAGTATATCATTTTGTTTATAATAGATGATAGTAAATTAGACCACCTGTTTTATTAATTTCTAAGTAAATCAAAGTTAAAAGATTTGAAATTATCAAATTTTCGAATATAGGACTAATTTTTATACTCATATTTTACCCAGCCAAACTACTTTTTAGAGGTGTCAAAACAGACATATCAACTGTGACTAATATGAATTTAAACACCACAACTGCTGAGTACATCTTCTAAATTATTGTAAATTCTAAATAAAACCCAAATTAATTATTGAATTACCTTCGAGGTTAATGAATTATAATTTGAGTGATATAAATCATATATTTTAATTAAATTATAGGTATTCTCAATACTTATAAGTTTGTACTAAGTACAGTACTAAAAAGTATATTGAAGGGGAAAGGTGTATTGTATAAAAACATAGTTTTATTTTTTCACTCAATATAATTATGCGATGTCTCTTTATACATTATAATGGAAGGAATTGTAAATGTGTCATTACGGACTCGCTCCACCTTTTTCTTTAGATCGTCGGATTAATAACATGTATTATTTGCCATTCGGCTATAACACTTGTAATGGCCGACATCAAAATCGGACATATGACGTGCATATCTCGGAGGTTCATAATGCACGACTCCGGCTAATTCATATAAATTATTATTAACTGTTGCCATTCGATTATTGTTGTTAAATCCTTCAATTTTATTTTGCTAATATTGTAACTACCCTGCGACACATCTAGCAGTATTATTAGACCTATTGAGAAAAAGAAATGCATTTATGACTTAAATAATTTACATAGTTAAATTTATATGTCAATAATAAACGTTTGCTGTATTTCTAATAAATTATAACGTATCTCGTAATATTTGGATATAATTCGGAATGCTTAAACAAATTTAAAAACGGTGGTTAGTTGTTTGAACGAATAGAGAATTATTATGAATCAGAAATAGGAGCGGTAGATCAAAGACGCATATCATCTAAAAAACAAAAAATATCACCTCTCGGTTTTTGCGAGGGTAACAAAAAAATGTTTTTAAATTGTTTGTTCATCAAAAATGAAAGTCTGACGTGATACACCAGACTATGATCATTCTTTTAACTGCTTTGAACTATTTACGAATTATTACGCACGTGCACTAGGGAATTTTTTTGTCTCTTCAAAGGATCGCCGCGGTTATCACAAAAGATCTCACTGAAAATAAAAATAAGAGTTGTGGTATCTATAACAAATATCGAATTATATTAATATAGTATTTTATTAGAGACAAAAAAATACATAATAAAATAAATAATAAAATTCTTTATTTTTTGAATGACAAACAAAGTTTGTATAAAATTCGTCAAAAGTTTTCTTAAAAACTAATCTAACTACCTAACTAACTAACTAACTAACTAGTACAGCCTAAAAGTAAAGTGAAAATGACGCATAGTGAAAAATATAGGATAATATACAAATTTAAAAACTCATCGACTGAATAAAAACACATATCTACTAAAAACGATTTGAGTAAAATTTGGAATGATTTTATTGTTTTACTTGATTTAATATATAATGGCAATTTATTAAAAAGTCGTAGTCCCATTATAGGAGGGGATTTGAAAGTAATATTACTTTTAGGAAAAGTCAAAGACAGATTATTACAGCGTCTTGTATTGATATTATGCTTCTGGTAGTTAGTTTTGAAATCACATATGTTGTTATATATGAAAACACAAACATCTAAAATATACAAACAGGGCAACGTTAATATTTTCAATTTTTTAAAGTGTTCTCTACAACCAGTTGGACGAGAGACACCAGCAAACAACGAATTATTCTTTTCTGTGACACAAATACGTCTTTAGAATAGAATTGGTAGACATTCCCCAGAAAGATATGCCATACCTCAGACGTGATTCCACTTGTGCGTGATACAGCATAATCATTTGTTTTTGTGTAAGAACAGATCTTAGATTTTGAAATAAGTAATTACTGGAATTTAACTTTGAAATAATTGTCTCACATTGCTTACTCCAATTAAGACATTCGTCGATCAGCAAGCCCAGAAATTTGACATAAGAAACACACTTTATCGATTGATTATTAATTTTTAGATCTACAAACTGCAGTTGTTTTTGTCTATGATGAAATTGTATTGCTTGCGTTTTTTCTGCATTAAGATAGAGTGAATTTATGCAAAACCAATTATAAAGACCCGCCAAGAGACTATTACAATTATCTTCAACTACTGATTGACACTTATCAGAAACCAACAACGAGGTCAGCATATAATGTAAAGTAAGTTGATAAGTTAACTGACACAATGTCATTTATATAAATTAAAAACAGAATTGGACCCATAATTGATACTTGCGGCACTCCTACTGTCGATGATAGATAATGTGATGTACAGGTTTCGATACTGTTCTTTGCTATTTTTGGTAAGCTCGCGTATTGTTGACGTGCATTTAAGTAAGATGTGATCCAATTTAGTGAGTTATTTTGGATTCCTATATTATATAATTTCATAGTTAAGATGTTATGATCGACACAGTCAAATGCGCTGCTGAGATCACAAAAGATCCCAACAGGACACTCATCATATTTGTAAGTTCTTGATAAAAAGAATGTATTGCGGTGTTAATTGATTTTGCAGTTTGAAAACCGTGTTGGTTTTGCACAATCGTATTATTTAGCTGTAGGTATGCATTAAGCCTTTTCAGATAGCTGTACTCAAAAATTTTTGAATATGAAGAAGGAATAGTTATAGGATGGTAATTTCTAACCTGTTCAGAATCACCTTTCTTAAATATTGGAATTATTTTTCCAGTTTTGATCAAATCCGGAAAAGTTCCATTCGAAAAGGAAAGATTGACAAGATATATCAGTGGGGATATTATAAATGGCAATATTTTTTTAATTAAGAATGCTGGTACTTCATCGAAACCACAAGATGTTTTATTTTTAAATTTGGCATGTGAGAGTTCATATAATTCTTCCTGATTAAAAGGACACAAACGAAAGGTATCATTAGGTATTTTTGATTCATTAAAATTAAAATTGAGTTGTTCTCCAATCGCTCCGGTACGTGAAATTTTCGACACAATTTCCTGTGGCGCATTGTTAAAAAATGTGTTAAACATATTAGCTACGTGAGTAGGATTATCTATTATTACATTATCGGTATTATACAATGAAATAACTTTTTTACGCTCATCATTATTTGCAGTAAAATCATTTATTAGTTTCCATGCACTTTTTGTTGGATTATCCGAACTTGAAATTATGCTTTGATAATGTATTTTCCTAGTTGTTTGTAAACGTTTTACATGTTCTTTTTTTGTAAATTATAGTATGGCCGTAGTTGCGGAAATTGTCTACACAATGCATGCAGATTTTTTCAAATTATTGCTAGAACATTGTACATCTTTGTCTATCCACATTTTATTATTCTTAATTAGTTTCCTTTTCAACAGTGGAAAATGAATATTAAAATAATGAAATTAACTGTCTCGACCCTTACTTCGTGGAATCTGCTCATATTAGTGTTTTAAATGAAACTCACGGTTTCTAGTTAATTCCACAATATAATAAAAGTTATTGAAAATTCTAAATAATTGACAATTGTTTCGATAAATCAATACCATCGTCAGAATGACAGAAGTTACATTTTATTTGATGCCTACCTGATGTTTAGTAGTTATTTTTGTCTAGACCAAGAAGTGACCTAACTTGTGATTGACTTAATATATGTTTATAGAAAAAAGAAGAAGATGTGATATTACAAATATTGAAGCTTAGATATTATTAGCCCTATGGTGATATCCTGGATATCATTTTTCCCATTAAGATCAGTATAACTGTGCAATGATATAGAAAACCAGGAAAATTATATCTGCTGATCTTTACAATTATCACTTAAGAAGACAGTTTATTAGTGGAGAACTCCCTAGATTTAACTGTTCATTGACAACTTCATATTGTGAAAAGAAACAAGAATTGGATTTCCTTGAAGAATTGGAAATTAGAAGACATTTAAGAAACCCACAATATGAAGTTGTCAATGAACAGTTAAATCTATGGAGTTCTCCACTAATAAACTGTCTTCTTAAGTGATAATTGTAAAGATCAGCAGATATAGTTTTCCTGGTTTTCTATATCATTGCACAGTTATACTGATCTTAATTGGAAAAATAATATCCAGGATATCACCATAGGGTTAATAATATCTAAGCTTCAATATTTGTAATATCACATCTTATTTTTTCTATAAACATATATTAAGTCAATGACAAGTTAGGTCACTTCTTGGTCTAGCCAAAAATAACTACTAAACATCAGGTAGGCATCAAATAAAATGTAACTTCTGTCATTCTGACGATGATATTGATTTATCGAAACAATTGTCAATCTTTTAGAATTTTCAGTAACTTTTATTATATTGTGGAATTAACTAGAAACCGTGAGTTTCATTTAAAACACTAATATTAAAATAATGCATAAAAATACTCATAAAATTATCAAAAGCTAGCTTGGTATCCAAAATTCCATATACAGTATTCCAGTTCTCAAGAATAAGACTATCAACAAAATGACTCTCAGCAAAAACTCTCCTATAGCCAGAACTGGTGATAACACATTTAAAAGTTTACTGTATTACTATTTTTTGTTCTAGTATCAATATTAAAGTCACCGCAAATAATAAAAGAAACATTAGGTTTAAAATAATGATTTAAAATATTCTCAAGATTCTCCAAAAAAATGTCAACATTACCTGATGGTGATCGGTAACAATTTATTACAAAAAATTCAGTTTTATTTTTGTTCTTAAAAGGAAAGCAACAAAACTCAGCATCTTTAGCGGTAGAAAACTCATTTAAATTAAAATTATTTTTAAAAGTTATACCCTTTCTTACCCAAATTCCAACACTACCACCCGTAAGAGTGGCATCACGACAATAACTACTAGCTAAATTAAAACCCTCAACATGAATTTGCTCCACAGAGTCACTAGTTTCCCACAACTCCGTCAAACAAACTATGTCGTGTAACGGGTCAAAAATAACGTTACGAATTTTCGCATCTCTATTAATATTAATTAATATGAAATAATTTTTCAAAGCTTCAATGTGTATCGTTCTCCATCGAATTGACTTGCCATGTTGCCAAATGACCCTTTTTATTTCCTGTTAGTTATTATTGTCAATTATTTATTTTTTCGCTAAATTTCAGCGCAATTTAGGTTTATAAGAAGCTGATTAAATTCTTTAGGATTTTAAACTTTAGATGACAGTCTCTGTACCATATTCTAAGTTGTTTTATCGTGTTTTCGGTATTTTCCACGGAAACGCCATCTAGGTGTACCCAGTAGGAATTGTTAATACCATAATTGAAAAACTTGTTTTCGCTGAAGCGTGAAAGGTACTTGATTCCAGTAGGTTCGGGCATTCTGCTTTTGACCTTTGTACATCGTGGTGTGACTTTCAATTTTAATCGTGATTTTTTTGAAAAAAAAAATCATCCTTCATGGGATTTATTTTGAAAGTCGATATCATATTTTGGGATTAGAAATTGTTTTGTGACCAATAGATTATTTGGTATTTTTGGTTATTTCCCAAAGTTATTGCTTGAAATAAAGGATTTTTACACGACACGTGCAAAGTGTCTTCTAAGCGCTGCGTTTTACACCGACAGGAAGAATATAGATGTATACTTTTTGCTAATAGCGCCAAACTAGATCCCACTAGTAGATACATCAACCCAAAAGCCCCTTGGCCAGGGGTTTTTATTTTGGATATTGAATTGGTGCTGAATTCCTTCAGTTCGATCGTTCTTCTTGGTGTTTTCCTTCTTCATCATATGCAGCTGTTCGTCTGCATTTGCTAAATATACGCTACCTGAAGCAGTACACCAGTGCTTCTGCCGCCGGAAGAGTCGATCAACCACCGCTGGAAACACGCAAGTTTTTATATTTTTTGTTGAATTCTTTATTTTCGGATTTTTATTTAATAATTGGCATTGTATTTGCTCCGGTATTTAATGACATTTAGTAATTCAGTAGAATATCGGCTTACTTGACGTAAGTTTATAGTAAATTTTCTTAGTTTTGCTTAACTAGATATCTATTATTTTTTTTTTGTTACACAGTAACATATATTATGTGAGCGGGATACTAGGGTATCGGATTTTATTACTTTACATATTATGATTATAATTATTATTTTCTGCACAAGGGTTTTTGCCTGAGCTCAAGCAACGCCACAGTTATAAATATATTACCTGCCTACGTTTGTCCCTTATTGTCTTAATGACGAGAGGTTATTGTTGTAACAGTAGTAGTGTTAAACCCTTAGAGTTCCGCAAGGTAAACCTTTACTTAAGAGTGTGATTTGTAGTTGGTGTTAATATCTTATTATTAGTGTTTGCTTTAATGATTCCCATTTACGTTTTTTTAATTCTATATTGGCAAAAAGAATCTCCTCTTGTTATCAATAATTTTACACAAATTTTGGAAATGAAATTAAATTAACTTTAAGATAAGTAAGACTTTGTTTTTCTTGTCTTGATACGACTTTTTACTGGCCTTTTGTTAAATTGGTGGCCAGTATGACTACGGTTAGGTGCTTGGGGTCAATTTAACTGGCGCCCATTTAAACTTCGAAATAATTTTAGCTTAATTCGAGAACGGACGACTCCCGTCTCCACTTGAGTCTAGCCGCGAGCCCTAAAATTTTAGACATCGATTTGTCGCGTTACATAACTGGCGCCCAACGTGGGGCCGTGTTTTCGAAAGCTTAGAAAAGACTTGTCTTCGAATTCTTAAGTTGTTTTTTTAATTTAGTAACTTTTCAAGACTATAATATTTGCGGTGACTTGGCTTCACTTTACAAAAATATAAAGTTGAATATATTCTCGAGTTATTTGATTTTTTGGGTAAAATAGAAGGTGAAGGAAGCTTCGAGTTAATTAATTCGTACGTTTGAAATATTGCAATAGATTTTTGTTTTGAACTTTATTGTCTTTTTAAGTGCGACCTTTAATTTAAATAAAGTACTAGTAATATAAGTGAGGGATTTGTTCTAATTTTGACAGTACGGGGTAGGTACTTAGATAAAATAGATTTAAGTGTGTACATTAGTACAAGAAAACTATTCTTGATTTTTTTTTATTGGATAGTGCTTACTGTGATTGTATTTTTCTTCCCTGCGATGTCTCGTAAAATGATAATTGGTCGTCTAGACAAAGAAGAACTTGAATATGAACTCAATGTTAGAGGTGTTGAAATAGGAACTGTAGACGAGATGAGACAACGTTTAGTTATGACAATGAGACTAGAGAAGAGCGGTGAAAGTTTTAAATATCCGGACTATCCCTATCCGTTCGATGAGGATGCTGATGCAGTCGAGAAAAAGTGCGATGAGTTAGGTGGCAGAATAAATTCTTTTACAGGTGGTCAGCAGAGCGGAGAGGCTATTAAACTTCAGTCTAAGTTGTCGCATATGCTGGGAAGGTTGGACAATATGGTTGTAGGTGTGGAAGCAACTAACAGATCTCGGAAAGCCACTTTGCTAGCTAGAGTGTTGTCGCTGTTCGACTCGTTGCACGATAAACTTCATCCCCCACTTCCTACGAATGTTTCAGTACAGATACCTCCCGCACTCGGTGCTTTGCAGGCAATAGTTACAAATCAGTCTTTTCAGAGTGGTGCCGTTAATGCTGCTAGTTCTTCTCCAGTCTCGCGAGTGGTTCCAACTTCTGTGCCTCAGGGAAAAATGGTACCTCCTCATAAGTGGGGATGGGAAAAGTTTTCAGGTACTCCTAAATCACTGTCCGTCTGTGCTTTTTTTGAGAAGGTCGATGAGCTACGAATAGCGCGCCATGTAACTAAGGATGATTTATTGGAGTCTGGTATAGATTTATTTAGCGATAAAGCTTACCAATTTTATAAAGATGTGAAATTACGAGTAAATTCCCGGGATGAGTTAGTAGCCGAATTCCGCTCGGAATATCTCCCGGCTTATCATGATGATGTACGATTTGAAGAGTTGCGGAAGAGGACGCAGCATTCTTCAGAATCAATTGGGGTTTATTTGTCGATAATGAATAGCTATTTTCGTAGACTTAGTTGCCAGGTGTCTGAAGAAGTTAAGCTTGCTATTGTTTTAAAGAATATACATCCTTTTTATCAAGATCGACTCAGGGACCCGATGCCAATTAGTTTGGAGGAACTTAGAGTAGTTTGTCGACGGATGGAAGAGCGTCGAGACGCCATAAATAGTTATGTGGAGCCTTCAGGAAGGAGGATAGGCGTATTGGAAAAAGATTTAGCATTTATTGAGTCTGAAAAGAATTTCGATGAGGTATACTCAACTAGTTCTTCTCGTCCATCTCCCAAATCTACTTCTGAAGTGGAGACAAAAATTGTATGTTTTAGATGTCGTAAGCCAGGCCATCGTGCCGTGGGTTGTGCCTTGCCTAAAAAGGTGTTCTGTTTCAAATGTAAACTGGAAGGCCACACTGTAAGAAGTTGTCCAAATTGCAATCCGGGAAACGGGGTGAAGCGCGCCTAGTAGGTCGAATAGGTAGCGCTAGTGAACAGTCGGCCATATTACAACCTATATTGGACTACATCTTAGACCACGCAGTGAACGACGAGAGGCCGTACCTTAAGGTTAAAGTACTGGGTTTAGAGATTCTTGGCTTACTTGATTCAGGAGCTTCCAGAACCATTTTAGGTAGTAGTGGATGGAAACTAATCAGTGTTTAGGATTTACTATGGATGGTAAAAAGAAATCCGGTTGTAGGGTAGCTAATGGTCAGGTTTGTGATGTCACAGGTGAATGCTTGGTTCCCTTTAGCATTCGTGATAAATTGCGAGTTATTTCCGTTTTGATAATTCCTGAAATCTCCCACCTGTTGATCCTAGGAGCAGACTTTTGGAAAGTCATGGGTATCGTACCGGATTTGTGACACAACGAATGGCATTTTTCAGATTCGCCCGTAGTTCTTAACTCCGTAGATCATATTCGAAGTCAAACTGTCCTTAGTGAGATGCAGAAGATAAGGCTAGATGCTTTGGTTAATCGTAATCAAGAGGTAATGGGTACAAACTTGGGATGTACTGATGTCGCAGAGCACAAAATTGCTTGCCACGCAACTCCCATCAAGCAGAGATACTATCCCGTATCGCCGGTTGTGCAGGCTCACATTGATAGAGAGTTAGACGAGATGTTGAAGTTGGACGTTATCGAAAAGTCTAAGTCACCCTGGTCCTCCCCGATACTGCTCATAAAGAAAAAGGACGGTAGGTTTCGTTTTGTGGTTTATTACCGGAAGCTTAATGCTGTCACCGAGAGAGATAGTTATCCCTTACCCTACATTTCCCACACTCTTGATAAACTCCGTAATGCTCACTATTTGTCCACAATGGATATAAAATCTGCCTATTGGCAGGTGCCGGTAGCAGAGACTTCAAGACCGTTTACTGCCTTCACTGTTCCAGGTAGGGGGTTGTTTCAGTTCAAAAGGATGCCGTTTGGACTACACAACGCCCCTGCAACTTGGCAGCGGTTGATTGATACTGTTCTTGGTCCTGATCTTGAGCCTTATGTTTTCACATATCTTGACGATGTAGTTGTGATCACCGATACTTTTGAAAAACATCTATGTATATTGGAGCAAGTTTTCGAACGATTGCGTAATGCTAAATTGACAGTCAGTTGGGAAAAATGTGAATTCTGTCGTCCAGAGCTTAAATATTTAGGATATGTCGTCGACCGAAATGGACTTCACGTTGACCCTGATAAAGTAAAGGCAATGCTGTTAATACCTACTCCTACTACTGTTAAAGAAGTTCGATCTGTTATTGGTACTTTCTCGTGGTATAGGAGATTTGTCCCCGACTTTAGCAACATTGTTTCTCCCATTACTGCTTTGTTGAGAAAAGGTAGGAAGTTTAATTGGACCCCAGACTGTGACCATGCTTTCCAGAAAATTAAGGAGTGTTTGGTTAGCGCTCCATGCCTTCATTGCCCTGATTACGATTTGCCGTTTGTTGTCCAGTGTGATGCCAGTGCTTACGGTTTAGGGGCTGTACTGTTAAATGAGCACCCAGATGGTGATCGCGTAATTTGTTACCTCAGTAGGTCTCTCACCAAACAGGAGAGAAACTTCTCCACGACCGAGCGCGAGTGCCTCGCTGTTCTGTGGAGTATCGAAACTTTGAGACCCTATCTTGATCAAATTCCTTTTAAGGTCGTTACGGACCATTATTCCCTAGTCTGGCTACAGAACTTAAAAGACCCCACTGGTAGGCTCGCAATGTGGGCGGTGCGTTTGCAACAATATGATTTTCGGATAATACACCGCAAAGGCAAAGAACATATTGTCCCTGATTGTTTGTCCCGTTCTGTCCCAGTACTAAATTCCGTAGAACCGGTAGCAAAAGATCGTTGGTATGACTCTATGGTAGAGAGGGTTACACAAAATCCGATAAAGTATGCCCAATGGAGAGTTTGTAATGGTAGACTTTTTAAATATGTTAAGCCTATATTTACGGTTCTAGGTGAAGAGTTAGATAATTGGAAAGAGGTCGTGCCTAAGTGTGATAGGATGGCTACGATTCGATTGTCCCATGATCCCCCACTATCAGGTCATTTGGGTATTCTAAAGACCTTTAAGAGGGTTTCAGAGAAATTCTACTGGCCTAAATTAAAGAGTGATGTTGCACGATATGTTCGTAATTGTTTGAAGTGTGCAGAACATAAAGTCGATTTGGGTGGACCACGGGGACTTATGACACCACAGCCGCGAGCAACTAAGCCTTTTGAGATAATGACGTCCGACCTAATGGGACCCTTTCCTAGGTCTACCACTGGACATGCATATGTCTTAGTGGTTACAGATCTTTTTAGTAAATTTTCCTTTAGTTTCCCTCTGCGATCAGCTACAGCTAAGCTGATGATCAACAGGATCGAGGAAGGTGTATTCCTGGTATTTGGGGTTCCCCGTATGTTGATCTGTGACAATGGTACCCAATATACCTCGAAGGAATTTTCGAATTTTATGGAAAAGTATGGAGTTACCGTGCGTTACAATGCGTTGTATCACCCGCAGGCAAATCCTACGGAAAGATATAATCGTACCCTTAAAACAATGCTGAGGACATACATTACCGATAATCAGCGTCATTGGGATGTCAATTTGGCAAAGTTGACTTGTGCTACCAGGACCGCCGTCCACGAATCCACTGGCCAGTCACCATATTTTGTTTGCTTTGGGAGAAATATGGTATTAGATGGCAAGAATTTTGAGAGGAAGGATAGTTTGAGAGAAAATATAGAAGATTGTGTAGCTAAAGGAAAGGATCAAGAAAGAATAAGAGCCAAAGAATTTTCAGTTTTATTGGAGGATGTTCGCAGGCGATTGGATGACGCTGTCAAGAGGAGTGAAAGGGTTTATAACTTAAGACGGCGCCCAGAACAGTTAGATCTTGGAGATAATGTGTGGCGAAAGAATTTCGTTCAATCGGATGCCACGAGGTATTTCTCTAGCAAACTAGCTCCGAAATGGGTTGGGCCTTTTGTCATTCATAAGGAGGAATCGGCGTGGACTTATAGACTTGTAGATCAAGATGGAAGAGACCAAGGTGTTTGGAATATTAGAAATCTGAAACCGGCTAGCGCCAGTGAAAATTTATGTGGGTAAATTTTCTTGTAGTTAGGGGGGTGTGTAACGGGTCAAAAATAACGTTACGAATTTTCGCATCTCTATTAATATTAATTAATATGAAATAATTTTTCAAAGCTTCAATGTGTATCGTTCTCTATCGAATTGACTTGCCATGTTGCCAAATGACCCTTTTTATTTCTTGTTAGTTATTATTGTCAATTATTTATTTTTTCGCTAAATTTCAGCGCAATTTAGGTTTATAAGAAGCTGATTAAATTCTTTAGGATTTTAAACTTTAGATGACAGTCTCTGTACCATATTCTAAGTTGTTTTATCGTGTTTTCGGTATTTTCCACGGAAACGCCATCTAGGTGTACCCAGTAGGAATTGTTAATACCATAATTGAAAAACTTGTTTTCGCTGAAGCGTGAAAGGTACTTGATTCCAGTAGGTTCGGGCATTCTGCTTTTGACCTTTGTACATTGTGGTGTGACTTTCAATTTTAATCGTGATTTTTTTGAAAAAAAATCATCCTTTATGGGATTTATTTTGAAAGTCGATATCATATTTTGGGATTAGAAATTGTTTTGTGGCCAATAGATTATTTGGTATTTTTGGTTATTTCCCAAAGTTATTGCTTGAAATAAAGGATTTTTACACGACACGTGCAAAGTGTCTTCTAAGCGCTGCGTTTTACACCGACAGGAAGAATATAGATGTATACTTTTTGCTAATAGCGCCAAACTAGATCCCACTAGTAGATACATCAACCCAAAAGCCCCTTGGCCAGGGGTTTTTATTTTGGATATTGAATTGGTGCTGAATTCCTTCAGTTCGATCGTTCTTCTTGGTGTTTTCCTTCTTCATCATATGCAGCTGTTCGTCTGCATTTGCTAAATATTTGCTACCTGAAGCAGTACACCAGTGCTTCTGCCGCCGGAAGAGTCGATCAACCACCGCTGGGAACACGCAAGTTTTTATATTTTTTGTTGAATACTTTATTTTCGGATTTTTATTTAATAATTGGCATTGTATTTGCTCCGGTATTTAATGACATTTAGTAATTCAGTAGAATATCGGCTTACTTGACGTAAGTTTATAGTAAATTTTCTTAGTTTTGCTTAACTAGATATCTATTTTTTTTTGTTACACAATAACATATATTATGTGAGCGGGATACTAGGGTATCGGATTTTATTACTTTACATATTATGATTATAATTATTATTTTCTGCACAAGGATTTTTGCCTGAGCTCAAGCAACGCCACAGTTATAAATATATTACCTGCCTACGTTTGTCCCTTATTGTCTTAATGACGAGAGGTTATTGTTGTAACAGTAGTAGTGTTAAACCCTTAGAGTTCCGCAAGGTAAACCTTTACTTAAGAGTGTGATTTGTAGTTGGTGTTAATATCTTATTATTAGTGTTTGCTTTAATGATTCCCATTTACGTTTTTTTTAATTCTATTTTGGCAAAAAGAATCTCCTCTTGTTATCAATAATTTTACACAAATTTTGGGAATGAAATTAAATTAACTTTAAGATAAGTAAGACTTTGTTTTTCTTGTCTTGATACGACTTTTTACTGGCCTTTTGTTAAATTGGTGGCCAGTATGACTACGGTTAGGTGCTTGGGGTCAATTTAACTGGCGCCCATTTAAACTTCGAAATAATTTTAGCTTAATTCGAGAACGGACCACTCCCGTCTCCACTTGAGTCTAGCCGCGAGCCCTAAAATTTTAGACATCGATTTGTCGCGTTACAGTCGATGCTCTTGTATTTATTAATGTCTAATATTAAGTCACATATTTTGTTTTCGTTCAGACTTTGCATATTTAGCAGCATTAACCTCGGGTTAAAATCTATTTTGGAGGCTGTACTGGCTTCCGAAGGTATAAAAAATTATTGACACAGGCATTTTTTGGCCAGATATTTGGTTCCATAGCCTTCCTGAAGTTTTCTTGATAAATTCTTACTTTAAATGAAGAATACAGATTTGGATAACGTGATGACATGCTTTCACAGATTACTTCAGGAAAATGTGGTTTCAATAAATCTTCCATTGCAGTGACATTGGTGTCCGGATCAATTCGATAAACGTGTAAGTCCACAAATTTAGGCACTCCCTTGATGGTACCAGCGACTCCTTATGTGTTTGTGCCCACAATTGATTGTCTTCTTTTACTATTCTTGAGCGGTACGGTTTGCCAGGAGTAATTGTTTGGTGAATTGTCTTGGTTTAAATTCACTATAGAAGACTTTGGATTTTGCTGAATATATGAAAACAAAAATTTGTGGGAAGTACCTCTGGTCAGGTAGCTGTCATGTTTCATAAAACACTTCATCTAAGAGTTTGTCTAGTTTTCCATCCATTTTGAACTTTAATAAGGATGAATGCTGTGAGGTGAAGCACATTAAAACGCCTTTTTTAGGGAAAACAGTGTGGATACTGTTATGTATGTGATCGTGTGGAACACACCTTTGTCTGAAGTTGACATGACGTTGGACAGTTGTTGTTTGGCGGCTAGTATTGCCAGAAAAAGTGATTATTTTATGTAAAGAGTTTTGATAGAAATAAAGACATACAAACATCAGCACACCTGTTATTGCTTCCTAATATGACATGGTGTCAGGTGTGAAAGATTTACGCAGCTAGTTCGCGTCAAAAAGTAATAAAGCACGACTTGTTAAGTGTACAGTACTGGGCATTAAAACGGCACAGCTTGTTGAGTGTCACTAAATTGTTGGAAGCCCTATTAAGAATCAAAATGGATTTTAAGCCACCGTCGTCGTTATTCAACGAGTGTAGCCACGACACTGTTGCAAATAGTTGGCCACTTTGGAAACAGAAATTCAATTTATACCTAATAGCATCTGGTAAGGACAAATCAGCAGAAGATGTTAAAATTGCATCGTTTCTGACATGCATAGGTGATGAGGGCATTGAGATATATAATACCTTTGAGGAGGACAATAAAGCAACATTACTCAAGTTAATACAATCTTATGATGACTATTTTATGCCTAAGAATTGTCCCAATGGAAACATTTAAATTACATTCCCTTGTCCAGAATGAAGGTAGTACTATTGACCAATACCTTACAGAACTTAAAAAACAAGCCAAATTATGCAATTTTGTATGTAAAAATCCAGAGTTTGCTCAATCTTATGAGGACAGAATGATTAGAGACAGACTGATAGTAGGTATTAAATGCAAAGAAAGTCAATCAAGATTGCTACATATCACTGATTATTGCAAGAGTGTAGAATTAAGCAAACAGCATACTAAAACACTAAACCCGTCTAACGAAGCATTTGCAGTAAGAGAATTGAAAAATTTCAAATGCAGGAAGTGCTTATATGAACATCTCCCAAACAAGTGTCCAGCTTTTAGAAAAACTTGTGCTGTGTCAAAAAGTTGGGCATTTTGCCAAAGCATGTTTTATTAATAAGTGCCAGGAAGAACCAAATAACATAGTTGAACAGACAATTCATAAGAAAACTACTGAGAGAAATGTTAATGGAGTGTATCAAGAAGATGAAGCTCGTTTACCACCAGAAATATACGTAGATATGGTTAAAAGCCCATGGACGGAAACATTATGTGTAGAAAACGTTCAGGTAAAATTTAAGTTAGACACTGGTGCAGATTGCAGTATCCTGCCAATAAATATTTTTAAAAAAGTAAAATCTAATAAACCTTTAATTGACTGTTCAGTTACTCTTGTTACATATGGCAATTTTAGAATGAAGCCTATTGGCAGAATCAATTTAGTTTGTAAACATAAAGATGTAGTCGGGATTATCAATTTCATTGTAGTAGATGCTGATACTGAAGCATTGCTTGGCCTTAATGATTGTATCAAATTTAGTCTTATACAAATAATTGGCAGCTTTCACTCGTTTCCTATCACTAAAGATGAGGTTTATAACAAATATACACATGTTGCTGAAGGTGTTGGTAAAATCCCTGGGGCGTGCTCAATTGAACTTGATGAAAATGCTAAACCAGTCATTCAGTACCAGCGCAAAGTCCCATTTTCACTGCATGAAAAACTAAAATCCACATTAGACGATCTGGAACAAAAACAAATTATTAAAAAAGTAAATTACCCTACTAGTTGGGTAAATAGTTTAATGATAATTGAAAAGAAAGACCGGTCTTTAAGGATCTGTATAGATCCAAAACCTGTAAATCAGTTTATACGTCGTGAACATTATTTAATCCCCACTGCTAATGATATTTTAAGTAGGCTCTCAGGCAAACGAATATTTACAGTTATTGATATGAAGGATGGCTTCCATCAATTAGAACTTGGTGACACAAGTTTTATTTACATTTTATGTACATTTAATTCTCCATTTGGCAGGTATAGGTTTAACAGAGTCCCATTTGGTATATCCAGTGCACCAGAATTGTTTCAAAGAAAGTGCTATGAAATATTTGGAGATATACCAGGTGTGGAAATATACTTTGATGATTTAATCATTTCAGGTGACAATGAAACCAATCATGATTTAACGTTTAGAGAAGTATTACACAGAGCAGAACAAAATAATGTTAAGTTTAATTTTAACAAACTCCAATATAAATTAAATCAAGTTACCTTTATGGGCCACATCATTTCTGGTGAGGAAATTAAACCTGATTCTAACAATATTAAGGCTATTTCTACGATTTCTAGCCCAGTAAATAGAACTGAGGTATTGCGAATTCTGGGCCTATTAAAATTCTTTTCCAAATTCATTCCTAATTTATCAGAACTAACAGCTAACATACGAAATCTTACCAAGAAAAATGTTCCTTTCCTTTGGACATCAAAGCATGAAGCTGAATTATCTCTTCTTAAAAGATTAATTTCAACACCTCCTATTCTTAAAATTTTTTATCCCAAAAAGCCTATTGTTATTCAATGTGATGCATCAAGTGAAGGACTAGGATGCTGCCTACTACAAGAAGGCCATCCCATTGCATTTGCATCTAGGTGCTTAACAAATTCCGAGAAGAAATTGAAAAAGAACTCTGTGCAATTGTATTTGCGTTCCAAAAATTCCACTATTATGTCTATGGCTATAATGTGTGCTTGTTCAAATTGACCATAAACCATTAATCCCCATATTTTCAAAACATCTTGATAAAGTGACCGCTCGACTTCAAAGAATGTTGTTAAAACTGTTAAAGTACCACATTAACATCACTTATCTTCCTGGTAGAGACATGCTGATAGCAGACATTTTATCTCGAAGCTGCAGCAAAGAGCCAGTTGTAGATGATCCCGAAATGGAGTATGTGATTCATGCCTTATCCAACAATATACCCATATCAGAAGAAAAAAAAATTTAGTAATGCCATAGACAATGACCCAACTTTACGTGAAGTAAAGCAATTTTGTTCAAATACATGGCCACCTGATGGCAAAAACTTAACCCCTGATTTAAAAACTTATTTTAAATTAAAAAACGACATTTATTTATCGAATAATCTTTTATTTTAGGGATACAAGATAATTGTCCCAAATCAATTGAGAAAGCAAATGCTTTCGTTAGTACATGATGCTCACTTTGGGATTCAGAAGTCCAAACTTAGAGCTAGGCAACTATTTCATTGGCCTGGTTTATCAAAAGATGTGGAAAACTTTGTTTCACAGTGTGAAATTTGTCAAACAAACCAAAAATCTAACCAAAAGGAAACCTTGCTCTCTCATCCAGTGCCTAACAGGCCTTGGCAGTATCTGTTTTCTGATTTTTTTGAATTCAAAGGAAGAACATACTTATTGATTGTTGACTCATATTATAATTCGATTGAGGTCGTTCAAAGTAATACAAAGAACTCAAAAGACGTTGTCAATTTTTGTAAACAAGTATTTTCGCAGTTTGGCATTCCTGATAAATTCTATGCAGACAATGTTCCTTACAATTCACAAAACTTCATAAATTTTGCCAAAGACTGGAATTTTGAGGTAGCATTCAGCAGCCCTCATCATCACCAGTCCAATGGCCTCGCAGAAACGTCTGTGGGAATTGTAAAGCAAATGCTAAATAAAGCAAAATCTGAAGCAGACAGCACTATTTTAAATGGAATATCGCAGTACCCCATTACCCAATATGGAGTATTCCCCGGCTCAGTTGCTCCTTGATAGATCCATCAAGACAAGAATACCGATTTCAGAAAAAAACCTCTTACCTCTCCATTTAAATCATACTAAGGCTCAAAGTAAATTATTAGAAAAACAAGAAAGGCAGGCTTTATATTACAACAGAAATGCTAAAGACTTGGAAAAACTCACTGAAGGTGAGAATATCTTAATCCAAAAAGGGAAGTTTTGGGAAAAGGGAAAGGTGACTGGTATAGTAAACGACCGATCCTATTTAGTAAAAGACGGTAATGGCACTACTTATAGAAGGAATAGGAAGTATCTTAATAAAACCAATCTACCCTTTCTTCCTAATTCTTTATTATATGACTATGATCTAGATTCACACGGAGGTGGGACACAACCACTTAATAATAATGAAACCCCAGCCTCTCCCCATCAATTTGAAAACCAAAGTGACCAAGAGGGGGATAATGCATTACAATATATTGCGAGTATGTTTGATAGTCAGGACAACATCCTGATAGTACGGGATGATAGCAATTCGGAGTCTGACAATAATTTTGTAATCAGCCAAAATACTAATGAGAGTGATATTCCTGATAGTGATAAAACTCTACCTAGTGATGTAAGTTTCGATGAATCGGCAGTATACGACGAATCAAATCTAAATACGAGGCCAAGAAGACCTCCTAAGCATTTAGAAGATTATCATCTAGACTTTCATAACTGGGTTGATGAATCGGATTAATTATAGTATAGTATAATAATAATAAAAAAAAACATGTTATGTATGTGATCGTGTGGAACACACCTTTGTCTGAAGTTGACATGACGTTGGACAGTTGTTGTTTGGCGGCTAGTATTGCCAGAAAGAGTGATTATTTTATGTAAAGAGTTTTGATAGAAATAAAGACATACAAACATCAGCACACCTGTTATTGCTCTCTAATATGACAGATACAAATTGGTCCTATATTCGAACATTAATAATATTTAGTTATCTTTCATAATTTCTTGGAAATTAATAAAACACGTGGTCTAATTTACTATCATCTTTAATAAACAAAATTATATGATTATGAAAAAACGCTTTTGGGTACAAATTAGTCCTAAATTAAAAGTTTAAAGGTATGCTGTTAAAATCAATGGATTTATTAGTGAAGAACGCGATATAACATACCGAGTTCCACAGGGTACTATATTAGGCCCTTTGTTATTCAATCTCTACATGAATGATCTATTTTCATTAAATAGCGCTGGTAATATAATTGGTTACGCGGATGATACTGCAATTGTTTATGAGGACAGTAATTGGTATGATTTAAAGCTAAAAGTTGAATCTGACCTAAAGCTAATTAAGTCGTGGTTTGATAGTAAACTATTAACCATAAATTTTGAAAAAAATTTTTACTTGCCTATTCTGAACTCCAACTCATCTAATAACAAAATAAAATATTTGGGGGTTATATTGGATACAAATTTAAAATGGGATTGTCATATTAAATATATGATAAAAAAATTAAAGTTTATTTTACATAAATTTAGGCACTTGAAAAAGTATATTTCTAGACAACATCTCCCCAATTTATATTTTGGATTGGTAGAAAGCCATCTCCAATATGGAATTCAGGTTTGGGGAAGTGCGTTGGAAACTCACCTGCAGCCATTAAATATAATCCAGAGAAGATTTCTAAAAATCATAATGTCTAAACCGAACCTTTATTCTTCAGATCTTTTGTATTCTGAAAGTAGAATATTGGATCTGAAACAACTATACTCTTTATGCGTTTCAGTGGAATATCATGGATCAAAGAATACATACAACTTACCAATCCATAATTACAATACTCGGAATAGACAGTTCCATACAGTCCCCAGGATGATAAAAACGAGTTGTCTGAAAACATATTCTTTCTATTCAGTTAAGATTTACAACCGCATTCCAGATTATATTAAAAGCATTCAAAATATTCGATTATTTAAAAAGAAACTAAAACATTTCAGAGCAGAAAAGAGAATTCTGCGAAATAAAAATCGTAACGTGAGAAGTATCTACAACTACACATGGTTACAATGGCTGAAGGTTGGAATATTCGGTGTTCAATCACTTAAATAGTTTCATATACTACAGGTTTTTTTCTGTAGTAGTACAGGTTCATTTTCTTTATTCCTTTAATTTTTCATATTATATTTTTTTAAATTCATTGTGCTATGTATTATTTGTGATATTACTACTATCATTATTGTTGCTAAGTTTACTGTTGTTGTAAGTGTAACTAATCGCTGTACTTAATTTAGATACCACTTACAAGCTGTTTTTTACAGCTTCTGTGGGGCATTGTGTTTATTTACGATTTTTGATCTACATTTGTTATACTTCGTAATTTCTAGTGAATAAACATATATTAGTATTATTATGCTGTTAAAATTTGATTTTGAAAAGTGGGGGTGCTGCTTGAGCTTAAACTAGCACTCCCACTTTAAATAGCGGTTTTTCAGAAAACCGAGTGGGTACAAATTATGATCTTTTGGGTACAAATTAGTCCTTAATTCAAAGTTTAGATTTATGCCAATAAAATTTGATTTTGTCAATGTGGGGGTGTTAGCTTGAGCTCAAGCTAGCACCCCCACTTTAAATAGTGTTTTTTCAGAAAAATTAAGCGGGTAATAATTCTAATTTTTTGGGTACAAATTAGTTCTAAATTACACATACGTTTTTTTTTCTAATTTGAAAAAGTGGGGGTGCTAGCTTTACTGACGTGTCTTCTAATCGTTTAATTCAAGCTTCATAAAATTGGCGATCAACCTCGAATAACGATGGAGTTCGAGAACAGTGTTGCTGGCTTTCATCAATGGATGTTTGTTAAACATTTGGTACGCGAGCGGAAATTTCAGACAAGCTTGAGTGGCTTGCAACGATTTACCTAACTGTCGTGATTTCCTATTCGCATGTCGGATATTTTTACGCCGACCCTTGTATAAGGGTGGAGTATATAAACGTTCCGATCTAGTTCTTCGGTACCTGTGCTCAGAAGAACCGGAGGATTCACTGAACTGCGAGTTCGGCAACGCCGTTTAACTTTGCCCATCTTATACGGACACCCACAGAATATGTTTGTGAACGCCCGGTATACTAACTAGCACACGTTTTTGCACAATGAAAGCTTAGAGATTCACCCCGCACCTGAATGATTAACACTAGTTCAAATAACAAATGATGATAATCAAGAATGAAATAACTTTATTATAATTGCGAAAATAATGGTATAACAGAGCAGTTTATTATTCGGAGTCCTATCAGAGAATGTTCACTGTTCACCTCATCGTCCCCGAAAAACATCCCGTCCTTTAGTCTAGGAATAAAAATGTTACCGCATCCTTCATATAACGAAACCTAAACATTTGGTGTGAAACGTGGTGTTTTTCTTGAACGACCGTACAGAGTGATTACACTATCCATATGTTGGAATTTGTATGACCTTCATTTAGCCAGGTTTCATCAAGGTGATAAATGGGTCTCTATTCTCGCCTATACTGTTTGATGGATCTTAGAGGTCCGTCAAGCTGCCCCCCCCCCCGGTTAGATTTTTTTTACCAAAGGGCACCTAGCACAACCTAGCACAACAATTTTCATAGCTAGCACACCAACAGCTCACAATAAAAATGCTTTTGAATTCGGGTGGGGCCAGGTTAACGCTACCCCCCCCCTCTCCCCCCCGGTTGGAATTTTTTTGTCAAAATGCTAGCACAGATAAAGGACACCTAGCACAACCTAGCATACCATTTTTTATAGCTAGCACACCAAGAGCTCACAATAAAAATGGTTTTGAATTTGGGTGGGGCCAGGTTAACGCTAGTCCCCCCCCCCGGTTGGAATTTTTTCGTCAAAATGCTAGCACAGATAAAGGACACCTAGCACACCAACTACACTTTTGATTCTGGGGAGTGGGGGTCAGTGAAATAACGCTATACTTACTTGATGAATAAATAAATGGATAAATGAATAGGTTGAATATATATGTAAAACGGCTGGTTTAATTATTTCTTACTATAGTTACGAAAATTTTTCGGAACATTCCACTCATATGGTAAAAATTTAAAAATTCCAAATGAAGCAGGATCTTTACGGAGATAACTCTCAGACATGGCCGATAATTTCCCTTTTAAGTCCCTATCTAAGTAATTTTTAAGTAACAATTGTTGTTATTATCATAATTTTAATTTAAAATGTCACGGTTTGAAAACGATTCTTCAAGTTTAATCCAAAAATAAGTGATTGAAAATGAACCAAAAAGGTGATTAAATAACATGTAATGTTGTTTAAATAATATAAATTTCGCATTAATACAGTTTTATGTCGTCTAATCGAGAAATATTCTATCGAATTACACTCGTGAAAATAGTTAGATCATTAGTTTTACTTATATAGTCCATGTTGCTTGTAATATTATTAGAAAGAATACATATTATTACAACCATCACCCCTTCGGGGAATCCCTTTCTTAACCCAAACATCTGAATCGGCCAGTTTGGATGTACCTACAAGAAAGCTTGACGGACCTGGATCTTAGATAATTTCTTCTTCATCTTACAATATCATTGCGTTCTATTAAAATACTCTTTCTATTTCTTTTCAAGTATCTAAAAAATGTAATTTTCTTAGTACATACCATAAAATAAATAAAGGAGCTTTCAATTCATATAAAAATTAGTATAATTTGTGGCTTACTTAAAATTTATTTCTTTCATAACTTTATGTAATAATGAAAGAGAAATTTGTGGTAAATCTGGGGATTTTTTTATTTTAGTTAAAATTTTATTCAAAGTTGGTGTTTCATTTTTAAAAAAGAAACTATGATCAATGCGTCTAATTATATTTTTTGTTGTATCGTCGAAGGTTTCAACAATTCCTAGACGACCAACACGATGGGGGCCAACTTAAATTCAAATCAGTCCTCCTAGTTTATAAACAGGGTATAATACTTTCAAAAAAAAGAAAGCTTGAGCCAAATACATCGTCATAGTAAAAAATATGTATCATCTCACTGACAATTCTAATCCATCGCAAACTTGTAGAAAATACCTTAAATTAAAGCCTAAAAACCAATTTAAAGACCAAAAAACCAATTTAAAAATCACTCACCTTATAGTTTATTTACGATAAAAAGACGATGACGTTGCAAAACAAAATATTGTGATGTTGCCAAGCTGTAGTTTTTTCCTTTACTTAACGAAAACTAGAAAAGTCAATCTGATGTTATATTGACAGTTCTTCTTTTTCATTGTTCCGTGCCTCGTAGGGCGTAAGTCAAAAATATTTATTTAAAAATGAAAGGCTTGTATGATAGGCTTGATTAATTTAACATAAATATTTATTCATGAAAAACTATGGATACGATACAAGAAACAGTAACCAATCATTCTATATTCGAATTAACATTTAATTATTTTACATAGAAGAGGGTTAAATGACGAACTGTAGGTCCTTATACCTTATTCTATGCTCTATAGAACCATCTTCAAGAGCACTGCAAGGGTTTACGCTAAAAGGAATCAATACAAGCTATAATAATCATCTTCATGCAATTTAAATTTTGTTTCTTTATACAATATCTATTATATTTATTATAATAAAAATAGAATGGAAAAGAAAAATATAGATACACAAAATAAAATTTTATTACAAGATATAGAAATAAAAAATCTCCCATTTTATCAGTATTATTTATACTGTGGTCGTTGTTTTAATTTGTGTATTATAAAATAACTGTACCTAATTAATTTAATAATAGTTATTAGTGATTTTGCAAAGGTGGAAATAAAGGAAATTGGATAAAACTATACAAAAAATAAAACACAAGATTTCCACTACTCCACTACAAAATCATCACTATCTTCATCGTCACTGTCAAAATTATTAATAAGTAGAGGCACATCCTGTCTATCAAATACTACTTCTCTATCCCACCCATCTTGTATAATTTTTTCAGTGTGCTCTACTGTCTTTGACCAAATATCAGGAGTCACTTTTTCCATACACCTATTGCCTGTTTTGTTAAAGAACCATCAGTTCCCACAAGATCTCTATAAAAATTTTTAACTATGCCCCAAATATGTTCAATTGGGTTGAATATACCGTGGTAAGGGGGAAGTCGAAGCACTTTGTGACCATATTTTTCAGATAATATGTCAGCTTCATATACTGTTGGTGGTTTATTCCTACAAAAATGCATATATTTAAACAACATAAGTTATCTAAGTATTACCATAATATATTGAAAAATATTTATATCAACTTACCGTTGTACTAAATTCAATAATTGGGTTTTGAGGAAAGTATTTTCAAAAGGAATATCATTTTGTATCAACCAGTTCTCGATATCAGCCTTTTTGGTAGCTATTGTTGGTACTTTATTGATCACTGTACTGTGATAACTTGCATTATCCATTACAATTGTGGCAGGCTCTTCCAAGTTCACTAAAAGCTAGTATTCAAACCAATGCAAAAAATTTTCTCGTTTAATTTCACCGTGGTAATCATCATCTTGTTTTTTGGAAGTAAAGCTTCTGCAACTCTCTACAATATAATTACTTCAATATATGAAAGAATAGTATATTATCAAGTTTAATTAACCTAACCTAACATTAAAAACATTTAAATCATTTACATTTTTTCTTTTTTTTGTGTAATTAAGTCTTATTGTAAAAATGAATGCTTATATTCGGGACTATGATAACCAACCGGTAAACTCAAATAAAATATATAGTGCGGATATGTTCAAAAATCAAATAAATCAAAACGATTTCAAATTAGTTCATACAAATATCCGTAGTCTTGCGAAAAATATTGATGATCTCACCGTATTATTGGATAATTTGTCTGTCGAATTCGACCTAATCATACTGACCGAAACAAGGAAATTATATGATCACACAATATTTAAAATACAGGGGTATGACAACATTTACAACCAAGGCAGTTTGAATAAAAATGATGGTGTACTGGTTTATGTGAAAAGTAGCCTTAACTATACCACCAAAATAGAATGGCTAGGTGAAATTAAAGTTGTAACGGTGACAGTCATTGACAAAAATAAAAAAATTGAAATTAATGCGATTTACCGTTCACCAAATAGTGACCCAAAAATATT
Organism: Galeruca laticollis; assembly: GCA_963921935.1. Taxonomy (NCBI): domain Eukaryota; kingdom Metazoa; phylum Arthropoda; class Insecta; order Coleoptera; family Chrysomelidae; genus Galeruca; species Galeruca laticollis. The sequence goes on along the minus strand of OY998175.1, from coordinate 210,961,473 downwards.
TAATCAAAATTTAATCACATTTTTGAACGATCGCAAAAGAAATCTCACTCGGGTAATAACTGGAGATATAAATATAAATCTGTTAAATAATAATAATGAAGTCGTTGATGAATATAAAAATATAATGAGTGCCTTCGGATACATTTCATATATAAATGAATATACAAGACTACCCTCGCAAACATGTTTAGATCATTTTTTTATAAATGATCCCCATTCATCAAATTGTAAATCATACATTTTCAAATACAACATAACAGACCATTGTCCAATAGCCCTTACGTTTGAACGAGAGCGGGAGAATACTCAATCAAGCAAATATAACTATAAATATTACATCGACTATAAAACACTTAGAAACAACTTAGCTTCAGAAAAATGGGAAAGGTTATATAAAGAAAAAAATATAGATATGGCAGCAAATAATTTTATAAATATATTAAAAAGTAACATCGAGAAGTGTACTAACAAAGTTAAAATAAAAAATAAACAAAAATTTAAACAAAAATGGATGACACAGTCACTAGCCAATCAAATATTGGAAAAAAATAAGTTATACAAGTTGTCTCTAAAACATCCTAAAGATACAGAATTGAAAAAACAATACAATAATAGTAAAAATAGTATTGCAAAATTAGTAAAAAACGCAAAAAAAGAATATTATCAGAATTACATTAATGAAAATCAAAATTCGTCAACATCTATGTGGAAATGCATTACTACTATATGTGGTAAAAAAAATCTAAGAAACCAATAGATTTAATTAAGTTGGATGAAAGAAACATTGATAATAAGAAAGAAATTGCAAATGCTTTTAATACTTTTTATAGTGAAATAGGAGAAAAACTTGCAAATAATATCCCAATAGTCCCAAACTTTACAGAAGACCTTGAACATGTTGAAAATTCCATATATCTTACTCCCACTACTGAAGATGAAATTTTAAATACAATTAAGCAATTAAAACCTAAAAAATCACCGGGCGAAGACAATATACATTCCGAAACATTGCAAAAAATTGATGTTAACATAGCAGCTCCATTAAACTATATCATAAACCATTGTTTCAGTACTGGACATTTTCCAAACATTTTTAAAAATGCCATAATAAAACCGCTACATAAAAGTGGAGAAAGGAGTGAAATGGGAAACTATAGACCTGTATCGTTGATATCGAATGTAAGCAAAATTATGGAGAAAATTATAAAATCAAGGTTATGTTCCTTTTTAAAGAGATACTATATCCTTTCAGACCATCAATATGGGTTTAGTGAGGGTAAATCTACTGAAGATGCTATCTACAATCTCACGTCTATTATTTACCAATCGATAGATCAAAATGTCCCCGTGGTGAGTGTCTTTTTGGACTTGTCCAAAGCTTTTGATACGGTATGTCACAAAATTCTTATGGAAAAATTATACAGATATGGAATACGGGGCAATGCGTACAACTTAATAAAAAGTTACCTATCCGATAGAGTTCAAATGGTCACCATAGATGAAACATTAAGTACGCGACAAAAAGTGACATGCGGTGTTCCCCAAGGTACTGTTTTGGGACCAGTTCTGTTTCTTCTATACGTTAACAGTATATTTTCTGTAAATCTTCAGGGTACAATAACCAGTTTTGCAGACGATACTGTAATTACATATACATCTGCTACATGGGTGGATCTGAAATGTAAAATAGAAAATGATTTTCAAAATTTAGAAAAATGGTTACAATATAATAAATTAACAATAAATTATAAAAAAACCAAATACCTACCGTTTTGTTCATACAAAACTGGACTACCACAATTAGGTCCAATAAATGTAGGGAATGATATTGCTATATGCGAGGGACACAACGTGAAGTATCTGGGCATTCTAATAGATAGACACTTAAGATGGGACCTACACTGTAAAGAAGTCGTAAATAAAATTAGAGGTCACATACCAAAATTTAGAATTTTGCGAGATTTTCTAGATATTAAGAGTTTAAAATCAGTATATTTTGCTTTGGTGGAATCGATTTTGTCCTACGGTATATTGGGATGGGGAGGGGTGTATGACCAGTATCTGAACGGAGTACATGTAGTTCAAAAATGGGTATTAAGAATTATATACAGTAAAAATATTCTCTTCTCAACAGATAAATTGTATAATGAGTTACAAGTCAAAGATATTCGACAGCTCTACTTTCAAAAAATTCTATTATTTATTTATAAAGAAAGAGATGTACTTACTTCATATAGCCACTGTTATAATGCCAGACACCACGATGGTGTTATTCGGCCTAGGCGTGTGAAGACTATTGGACAGAGAAATGCATATTACTTAGCACCGAGAATTTATGCAATGGTACCCAAACATTTAAAAACGATAAACAAATATAGTAAATATAAAAGGCAAATTAAGAAATGGATTACGGAAACGGATAGATCAATATTTTCTGATCTAATAAATTGTAAATAAAGAAAATAATTCAACGAACCTGACACTAGAAAATTTTACCTTATACTCCCATTGCCGTATGGCGAAAAATTTAATTTTGTTGAAAAATCCCGAATATATCGCACACATTAATTTTAGTCAAAAATTCCCGAATATGTCGCACACACAAGTTCTAATATTAAGACAATATCGAACAATACGAAATGTAAAAATATTTAAATGGTATTTTACATCACAAAACAAGCAGCTTTATACACTGCTTCTGTGATTATTATATTTATTCATATATGTACTGTATATTTCAGTTGTTAAAATTTTACTTGAATAAAATATTATTATTATTATTATTATTTAAATATGTAACAATAATATTAATAATGATGAATACAAATAGCGAATACTATTGCTTACGTCTCTTACAGCAGTAAGCGGGAGAAGCGGACCCCCATTTCGGCATTCTCGTTCAAAATAGCTCAACAAAGATGTTACCATCTCTTGACATTTTCTGTTCAGCTGCTTCGGCATTTTATTAACCACACACTGCAGACTTGCCTAAATAATTAGTTATGAAAATAACTGTTTTTTTAATCTTAAAGAAGCAATTAATTTAAAAGCACCAAAAAACTTGTAAATATTAGACGATGATCGAATGTCAATAAACATCAAAACAAACTGGGGAATTTTACCAGTTGATTTGACAACGTCTTGAAGTTTTGCCAACCCGTTAGCTGTAAATTGCCCTGGCTGTTGAGGATAAATTGTATTCACGGTTGGTAAATTAATATATTCTGATAATCAGGAAAGTAACTAAAAATGACATCATCGTCTTTTTATCGTAAATAAACTATAGATCAAAATGGACACTATTTGTTTACAATTTATGCAATTGTCAATCATAATATATTTTAAAAGTGCTGTGTAAAACCGGCTGCGATTTGACCAATCAGGAATCTTCTGAATTGCCAACTTAAATTCAAATCAGTCCTCCTAGTTTAAAAACAGGGTATAATATTTGCTCGAGCCAAATTCATCGTCAAAGTAAAAAATATGTATCATCTTTGACTGACATTTCTAATCCATCCCAAACTTGGAAAAAATACCTTAAATTAAAGACCAAAAAACCCATTTAAAAATCACTCACCTTGTCTCTTAAGAACTCAGAAATCTTCAATAGTCAAGTCATAAGTTCAAGGCGACTATCTGCAGCAACATTCTATTTTAAACGTATTGCACGTAGATAATTACCGTGCGTTTCATTTGACACATGTCCAAAATTTATTATCTTCCTTTAAGATATCAGTTTAAACAAACAAGATATTTACCACGCATTCGTCAATAGGATACTATTTACAGATGAAGCCACATTTACTCACCTTGGAAATTTCAACTTAAGAAACAACCGTTCTTGGGACGTTGAAAACCCTCACCTCTATTAAGCTGTACCCCCCACCATAAATCAAGTTCTCAACCAGTAAAAAATATAGTGCTATTTAGGTGCTAATTGAGTATCCTAAAGCGAATTTTAGTGCTCAAACCGTTTAGCAGGAGCCCCCCATACCAGAAAATAATATTTTCCCCCTACCTCTATCCTAAGTATACATTTCCTGGCCTCATTGTAGGGAGCAAAGTCGTACTTTTCCTCCCTATAGAGGAAAAGTACTTTTCGTCCCTAGGGAGGAAAAGTAAAAGTGACGTCATAGTAATCAATGAAATAATTTTTGCAATTCCGAGACTAAAGTGGTCACTTTAGTCTCACATCTTAGAAACTAAAGTGTCACTTTTAGACCCAAGGGATATAAAGGGACAGTTAAAATCCCAAGGGATTTAAAGTACAAGTAAAAACGTACATTCCCGATGCCTAACCAAGCATTTTAGAAGTCCGTCCTCGATGCCCAGCCAAGCATTTTAGAAGTCCATCCTCGATGCCCAGCCAAGTTTCGTAAAAGTCCATCCTAAGTAGTATTTATTAATTTTGTTTGTTAGTTTCATAAATAAATTATTTAAAAATGTCTTGTTATTTGAGGGAGGCGGAAAAATCGTATGTATAACATGGGGGTAAAGTGCCTTTCCCTCCCTTGAATGATCCGCTACGCATCGGGAAGTAAACTTCATCCTCGGGAGGAAAAGTAGCACTTTCCTCCCTTGTTATACAAATAGCTAATGGTGATCCAGTATAAACAACGTTAAAAAATTGACAAAATATAACATTATTTAAATAATTTATCAGGGGAACGTGGGCGCCGCACCCAAAAATTCGTTAGACGAACGTCAAAGAATTTGGTGCTCGCAAGATTATAGTACTAAAATATTCCTTAAGCATCGTACTTTCGAAAAAATACAATTACAGAATTTAGTGCTACCTGCATCACGTGGAATTAAATAGTTTATACGGGAAAGAGATGACGCCGCGCTCTAAAATTCGTTAGACGATCGTTAAAGAATTTGGTGCTCGCAAGATTATGGTACTAAAATATTCCTTAGGTATCGTACTTTTAAAAAAATACAATTGACAGAATTTAGTGCTGCTTGCATCACGTGAAATTAAATAGTTTATACAGGAAAGGGAGAGCGCGGCGTTCTCTCTTTCCCGTGTAAACTATTTAATTTCACGTGATGCAGGTAGCACTAAGTTCTGTAATTATATTTTTTTGAAAGTAGGATGCCTAAAGAATATTTTAGTACCATAATATTGCGGTCCTTGGCGATTGTTTAACAAATTTTAGAGCGCGGCGCTCACGATCCCCAGATAAACTATTTAAATGTTATATTTTGTCAATTTTTAACGTTATCTTAGAGCACTTAATTAGCACTAAATTATAGTGTACTTGTCGTTTATACTGGATCACCATATATTTTTTTCTGGTATGGGGGGGGGTTCAGCTTAATAGAGGTACTGGACCCCCCATTTTTCACGCGATGTCCTGCTAAACGGGTGGCGCACTAAAATTCGGACTAGGTACTAAATTAACACTTAAATAGCACTAAATTTTTGACTGGTTGCGAACTTGATTTGCGATGGGGGGGGGGTCCAGCTTAATAGAGGTAAATTCATGTAAATGAATGTTTGGCGTGGGGTCAATGGCGAACACTTTCTAGGACCATACGATTTGCCCCAAATATTAAATGATAACAATTATTTACATTTCTTACAAAATGAGTTATGTAATTGATATGCTCGATGATTTACCACTCAATTTGAGACACAACAGGTTTATGCAGGACGGAGTTCCTGCACATTACACTTTTGTAGTACGAACTATTAAAACTCCTGAACTCTGGATTGGTCGTGGTAGTCCGTTTCCTTGGTCACCACGCAGTCCAGTATATAACCTCTGAGTGTATGGTTCACAATTAAGGAAATTATTTACAAAAACCCTATAAACAAACAATACACCAACAATTATTGGTGTTTTCTTGGCTATAAATAGCCGAGTCCAACTTTGGTAAGAAATCAGAGCAGCATCAATAACATTATTAAATATTAGGCGATCTTTATTGAAACGTACACAGAGAGAAATCGGTTAATAGACATTTTTGCTGGAATTTTCTAATAAATATAACAAAAATTCAATTAAAAGTGAATATTAAAATATTATCATATAATTATTAGATGTCCTGTTAGTGCAACTATATGATTTTTGCTGAGTCAGTCGTTTTGAAATTAATAACCAACTTGCTTCATATTAACATTTACATGTATTAAAGTAATCGTTACTCTTACGTCTATTAATAGTTAATCAAGTTAAGAAGAAGACATTTACTAAAAATCAGGCTATTTTTTGTCGTTAATGGAAAAAATATGTTTTGGGGTAGTAAGCGGCATTTCGCAATCATCTCATATTTTTTTTTTTTTGAACAGAGATCACGAAGCATCATCATAAGACCACATATATGACAGACTCTTATAATTTTTGCCATTTTAACTGTGACTGATGGAAACTGAGTAGCACGTAAAGCCTCATTTACACTATACAACTTGTTTTATAAACTTTTGTTCGACAAACAACTTTTGTTTTATTAAACTTGTACCTCTGTTTATAAAACCTTTATTGTATAACCTTTAATTTGATGCCCTACATTAACATGTTTCAAAATAAGCCCACACAAAATTCTGCAGTCGCAATGATTGCTTCAAGTGGCGAGGATGTAGCGTTGGCTGCTGCCGCATGCATATTTGCATGATTGCGATTCGGTTGTAGCCGGAACGCTGCCGTAACCTCTTCCGTAAAGAGCATACGATATCGCAAATCCTATTTACTAAATAGCATCCGTGATTGCAAATTTCAAATGCCCTAACCCCTTTTGTATTCGGCAGACGATATCGCATTATCCGTCTAGCAAATAGCATCCGTGATTGCAAATTCTGAAAGTGCTATAAGTATGCATGATGTGTTAATGAATAAAACAACTTCGATAGATTTTGGCACTTTTATTGCAAATTTAATTAACAAAATATGTATTCTAGGTAATAGGTAGTTATAAGAAGTAGGTATGTATGTACTACATAATAGTAGTTGGTTGTACGGAAATTTTCATGCCCTTTCGAGAAGCGTTAATTAATCGTTTGGTACCCCTAAATTTAAAGGCAGTATGTAAGCCACTTAAAAGGCTGGAGGAACTTTTCACATTCGTATTATAACTGTTCATAAAGACTCCTTCTTGAAAGTTTTCCGGGTCATCCCTCAAATTTTTTTTGATATCGGATGTAAATTTCGTTGCAAATAGTTTCCACTCATTTATAAGAGCACTGGTATTTACTTCCTCTATAGGGTTGCCATTCGCACACACTTCAAAATCATTATCGCAATCTGTATCTAATGAACAGGTAGTGCTGGATTCCGGTTCTTTTACTAAAAGCAGTGGTTTTAACAACTGGTTAGGAGGGTTCGTGCCAGTAGCTATCTTATATAAAATTATTTTTTGGTCTTGACACAAGATATTACATGCCGATGTTATGTTGTATTTTTTTATAACACCTGATTGATGTTTGCATATCTTCCCTGTATAGCCTTCGGGGCAAGAACAAGTAAAACTTTGCATATCAACATAATATTCGATAGAGCTAGAGGAACTTAGGACTGAATATTGAAATTTATTCAATTCCTTTATGTTATCTGGTTTAACATCCTTATCATTTACTGTATATTTCCTAATATCTACGTTGTTGGTAACTACATCTAATAATCTTTGTTTATAATAGGCGTTAAAATTTGTTGTAATAAAATCTACCTACTGGACAAGGTTATAGGCTTTCGTTATTTCTAACGGTATATCTTTAAAAAGCCTAAATACTACTTCAATCATATTGTTGGTATTTGAGCCACGCGTAAGAAAGTTTTTTCTGTAAAAAAGACACCAAACCTCTTTTCTTTCCAACATTTTCTGTACATAGTTTTGGTATTTGGGATACTTAGAAGTTTTTTCAAAAAATAATGCAATGTTGGACTCAACTTCATCCTCACTTTGATTTGACATTAAAATTAGTCTAAAAAGTCTGTATAAATCTTGTCTATTATCGCGCTCAATATTATTGCTGGAGACACAAATCCATTTCCAGACACATGGAATGTGCAGAGTAACAGTGTCGCATTTGGCCAATATGTTTGGAGCACGTTTCGGTCTTTTAAATCATAATCAGTTAAAATAACTAAAAGACATATTTTTGTGGGCATAATTTCTATTAAATTTTGTACAGCCACATCAAACACCTCACGTTTTTCAGAAGTTGTAAGGACACATCCAACTGGAATACCTCCAACCGAAGACTGCGCTACAAAAAAAAATAATTTGTGATTTTCTATATCACAGTTTCCAGTGCCATCCACAAATAATATTTCAGAAGTGTGAACTAGCAGACTTGCTGCTCTTTGCATCATCGGTGTGCATAGAGAAACTACGTAATGTTCTGAAATTTGTTCAATTTTATATAGAGTATCAGTAGAAGACACAATTTTTTCCAGTGCAGCTAGCATATCTTTGCCAGAACGAGCACCAAATTATACCTTAAAATACTTTTTCCAAATATTTGAAAAATAATTTTTTGTTGGAAAATAATGTCTGTCTGACATCATTTCATCGTAATCATTTCAAGTGTCTCCATTTTTGAAAAACAGAAACTGTGGTAAGCCGATGACACTGAATGGCCCCTCTCAAAATATTGAAGAATCTCTTGAATGGTTTCATTTGCAATGGGTCTTTTTGATAGCGCAGCAGCGCTATCAACTGTGTGATTGTGATTATTATTAAATACAATCAGACACGGCCAATTTGCAGCAATAATATTAGGGTGATTTGCTCGGGAATATTGAGGAGGAATACGATGTACTGTGACTATAATCTTGACAGGACAATTTATGTTTCGCGATGCATGAGCTCTCTTTCGATTAGTTTCAGAAATTTTTGTTTCACGGGTACTAAAATGGCAATAATAGTATCGTTTAAATAAGTTTTTATTGGCGGTGTTAATGGGGTTTTGAACAGTTTTGTGTATGCTCCAAGCTGTTTTGGTAGTATTCTGATAATCTGTCATCCATTTCTGTAAAAGAAAAATTACATTCTTTATTAATTTTGTATAAGGTACTCTATACGCAACTATTTTTGATAAAATGTTTGCGCTTGATGAAAAAATAGTTTTAAAGTTACTAAATGTGGGATCAAATATATAGGGGGTCTCAAATTTACGAAAATGTGACGTTAGAAAACAAAAAAAAATCGAATAAAAAGTTTCTGAGACATCCAAAATAACGAGCACGCCCTCAGTGGCGCTAGATCTTGTTCTAGTCTGTTCTAAAATTTCACAACTGAAATAGATAATATGATGGCTATGACCATGTTATTATCTGTTATTAAAATTAAAGCATCACTATATCCAACCGAAACTAACCAAAACTAACGCCGTAACCCATCTGATCCAAACTATTCTAATTCAACCAATTCTAATCAAATTTGAGCAAACCCTGTATAACGCTCAACGCACTTACATTGTAGGTACACATTTGTGATAAAATTCCTTACCCGGACATACCCTCATTTTTACCAGCTTCAATTAAGTATTCAAGAATTGTAAAAGGTACTTACTTCTATTTCTTCCTTATTTTATAAGGTTATCCTAACTGTGTGGTCATCAACTATGTTGTATTCATAATTTGGTGGCAAATTCATATTTTATTTAATCACAAAATCAAATATAAAAACCTAAACCTCCGTACTGAATCAATACTAATCTTTTGGTTTAGTCACGGAATCAGAAACAATCCGTGCACAAATAAGTTGCAAATTACGTCACACTATAAAAAAGGCAACGACAAACGGTTGCGTACAGAAATTGGATAAATAAAAGCGAAGCCGTTGGATATGTCCTTCGGACAAAGTTGTGCAATCTGGGAAGGGGCGGCTGAGATCCCTGAAAATGTTCCAATATATTGAGAATACATGTTTTAGACTGATCGTGGTTCACTGTAGTCCTTATTTAAAAGAAACACTCAAACTTTATATTTAAATTTGCCTGAATATTTATTGCCATAGTTGCTGGATAATTAACCATTGTAATGATAACATAAATATTGCATTTCACTATCAGCTTTTTTTTAAATTCCCAAGTTTACTTAGAACGTGCATCTTTTAATTCTTAGAGCCGGTTAATCAGAGCTTCAAATATTTCTGTGGCATATCATAAGATACCAACACTACTATGTATTTTTCAAAGTTTTTAGTATGTAACTGGCAATGTATGTTTGTTCGGTTGCAATCTTGCAACTCAGTTTTGAAGCAGATATCGTCAACCGATTGAGCTGAAATTCTGTATATACATCTAGTTTGCATGCCAATCCATGATTATGTATGTGACGTCAATCTAAATTCAACATGGCGGATCACCAAAGTTGGCGGACTAAAGAAAGTGGACTAATTTTTTTATGCTTTCTTACAATATGGTTAATGGAAGGACTTGCTAAGAATACGAATGTGAGTTATAGTCCATTGCTCCAATCCGTCTACAATTTTGGTGTACTTGGGTTTTTTGAGTCCTTTATTATGACATTGAGGTCGAATTGTGCGACTGTGTTACATCTATTGGTTCACTTTGACTTGTGGTATTTGCCGGGATCGGCGGATTGTTAGACTGGGTCTTAAAGATGTGAAAGGACGGAATAATATTCTTGTACTTTCAACTTGACCCATGGACATTGGATATTTTTTACTACCTCAGAACTATTCTAAATAAATAAATTGTAAAAAAGCCAGATGTTTGGGTAAGAACGGTAGGTCTAGAGGGCTGAGCAGTATAAAAACGTACTTTTTCTTTCATATTACAAGCAAAATGTACTGTAAGCAAAATTGATGACATAGGTATTTTTATTTTTTTAAAAACTAGGTATAATGCAATTAACTGGAATCTACTCATATTAATATTTTAGATGAAACTCGATGTTTCTAGTTAATTCCACAATATAATGAAAAATGTTTGAAAATTCTAAAAAATTGACAATTGTTTCGATCACTGAATATCATCCTCAGAATGACAGAAGTTACATTAAATTTAGAATTTTCAAACATTTTTCATTATATTGTGGAATTAACTAGAAATATTGAGTTTCATTTAAAACACTAATAGGTATAATCCATCTGAAGTTCTCATCGGACTTTTTAAAAGGATCGTTAATCCAAATCTATCGTTAAAATTTGATTCATTTTTATAATGCCGTTTTTATGGGTCTTAAGAGTAAATAAAATTCTTGTAGGTACATCTAAACTGGCCGATTCAGATGTCTGGGTTAAGAAAGGGTTTCCCCGAAGGGCTGATGGTTGTAATAATATGTATTCTTCCTAATAATATTACAAACAACATGGACTATATAAGTAAAACTAATGATCTAACTATTTTCACGAGTGTAATTCGATAGCATATTTCTCGATTAGACTGTATTAATGGGGGGGGGGGGTTAGCGTTAACCTGGCCCCACCCGAATTAAAAAGCATTTTTATTGTAAGCTGTTGGTGTGCTAGCTATAAAAAATGGTGTGCTAGGTTGTGCTAGGGGTCCTCTATCAGTGCTAGCATTTTGGCGAAAAAATTCCAACCGGGGGGGCGGGGGGTCTAGCATTAACCTGGCCCCACCTGAATTCAAAAGCATTTTTATTGTAAGCTGTTGGTGTGCTAGCTATAAAAAATGGTTTGCTAGGTTGTGCTAGGTGTCCTTTATCTATGCTAGCATTTTGACGCAAAAATTCCAACCGGGGGGGCTAGCGTTAACCTGGCTCCTCCCGAATTCAAAAGCATTTTTATTGAGAGCTGTTGGTGTGCTAGCTATAAAAATTGTTGTGCTAGGTGTCCTTTATCTGTGCTAGCATTTTCGTAAAAAAAATTTAACCGGGGGGGGCAGCTTGACGGACCTGATCCTGGGTGTTGTATACAAATATGCCTGCCGCATTTGTTGTGATTTGCTGTGCTAAAAAGAAAAGTGCGCATCGTCGCTTTTGGGTACGTCCTTGTAAGCCAAAAGTAGCAAGAGATTTAACGTCAAAGGCATAAAATATAAAAAGGGAAAATTGACGGCACCGATTTTTCGATGTTTTTTAATGTTTAAAGAAGTGCTATCCACAATATTTCAAAAATAAACTCTTATAAATGTGCAGGTAATTTTCAAAATTCTTAAATTTTTATTTTTAGTCTGTATTTTAATTGGATACCATGAATTATTGACGGAATAATTATAAAACCATAATAATTAGTTTCTACTTTTAAAAAAATCATATGCCGTCCTGTAATAAATGGCTTTACAAGAAAAAAATTATTTTTTGCTCAAAATTTTTTTATTTATTTTTGCATGAACCATACATTTTTAACGGAATTATGTTTAGAACAATGTTAACTCAAAGTTAGAAATAGGTGCCAAAAATTCTGAATGACCGCCCCCACAAGGGGTAAAAATCGGGTTTTGATTCGCGATTTATGACCCTATGTACCCCCCTTCTCTGACGTGATAGATGTATTACGGTTTTCTAAAAAAAGGCAAAGTTAACTGAATCAATGCCGTCAAGTATTCGATTAACTGGGGAGGGGGGTAAAACCAACGATTTAAAAAAATCTGACTTCCGGTATCAGTATTTTTTGACGGCACTGGGTTTTAAAGCATTATTTTTTCATTGCCTCTTTAACGAGAATAGTGCCGTCATATATACTGTAGTCAAAAAGTACCCCCTTTATTATGACATTTCAACTCACCTGTACCGCGAAAAATTGAGGACATAATGCCTAAACTTTGTTTCTCGACCAGTACTTCAGGATTATATATGACGCGTGGTGTATATAAAATCACCCCCTGAAAATTTGCCTGGGCTTGTGGTCTATTAATAGAAATTGCGTAACTCCCAAAAAAATCTGATTAAAATAGGGGACATCTAGACGTTTTTGCTGTTATAATAGAATATTTTTCTAAATATTTCTATTTATAATAAATAAGAAACTGAATGATTAATATTTAATACTATTTTTCTTGTAGTTTACTCAAACTCCATGTGCTGATAACAATGACGGCCATTAACTAATAATAGTTTCATACTTATGTTAAATAGATCACATTGACATTTTGTAAGTAAATAAATAAAAAAAATTGTTTGGGTTATTTTGACCAAAATGCAAAAAAGGCCCTGGCGGTTAAAGTCTTAACTAATAAAACACGTTATTTTAAAACACAAATGCTTCCTGTCAATACCGTTAACAGACTTTCATTCATTTTTGATAGAATTAATAATAAATAAGTTTCGTTGCTTAGCACGCACTATTGTTATAAATGCCACAATAATAAAATATTCACTACTCATTCCTAAAGTCGATTCTATCAGTACTAATTTGTACCACGCATAATATTAAGGTCAACCCACTTAAACAACCCCTGCTTCGATAAATTGAATAGCAAAACATTATCGTCCGACCTTTTCAAAATTTCTTGAAAAACGGAATATAAAATTCGGTTCCATTAAATCTGAATTTGTACTAATTTATACCATAACAAATATTAACTCCTGGTCGATAAATTGAATAGCAAGCCCATTTCGTGAAAAACGGAATATTAAAGTCGATTTTATTAGTACTAAATGTGTACTAATTTGTACCATGAAAGATATTCCAAAATATTAAAGTCAACCCACTTAAACAATCCATGCTTTGATAAATTAAATAGCAAACACATTATCCTCCGATCTTTCCTTGAAAAACGAAATATAAAAGTCGATTCCATTAAAACTGAATTTGTACAAACTTGTACCACAAAAAATATTTCAAAATATTAAAGCCATTCCATTTAAACAATACCTGCTTCCGATTGTTTCAATATCAATGAATTGTTAATTGTTAGCAACAAGTTTATCTTTATTGCGAGATATTATTACATCGCATACATCACTAAAACTTATATAAATATAAATATATCTCACCAGAATCAGCATTAAAGCTCTAAAAATCTAGCGAACACATGGCTAAAAGATGTGTATGGAGACATAACCTCACATTTGGAAGTAATAAAACTGACTTTAAAAACTAATATGAAAATGGTAAAATATGTATCTGAACATGTTTAAAATCAAAAATACACGTAAACTACTGTCAACATTATTAAAATCTACTTAAACAAAGAGGATGGATAAAGATTAACATTAAACTGTTCCTCTGCAACTACTACTAATCAGGAAATGGAGAGAGCAGAACTACATATGTCAAAAATTGATTGATGTCATTTTTTTAAATTTGGAGTAGTACTGGTGTAATTATGCCAACTCTAAGTAATTTCTTCTACACTATATACATTTAAATTGAATTCAATGGTTAAGTATTTCTGGCCAACCTATTTTTCTTAGTAAGTTGTTGTTGCAATAAGTATGTATACATTAAACTTAAGCCATCTACGTCTTTTTTGTGGTTGAGAGTATTTCTGCATTCACTAATGTAACACATCTCTACTATCTTTCGCTGAAATAGATTATTTTCTGAGTCAAGGATAATAGCATTTTCGTATTGTACTCTGTGGTCATTCTAGTTTACATGTATACTAAGGCTAGTGGCCTGTGGTTTGTTTTTACAGTCGCTTTTATGTAAAGCTAATCTCTTTGATAATTTTTGGCCAGTGTGCCCTATGTATAACAACCCACATTCACAAGTGATACCATATACGACGCCAGACTTTTGTAATGTTGGTGTTTTATCTTTTAAGTTAGAGTAGAAAAGAATAAGTTTTTTACAATTGTAGTTAGCTACTACTATGTTATAATTGGAAAACAACTTAATCAATGAAGGAGACAAATTGTGTATGTATTGTAATTTAGCATACCTTAAGGGTTCTGCTTCATTAGTAATTTAATTACGGCCAGTAATACCGTCATTGTTACAAAACAACAATCTATTCACAAGTTTTAAAGGATATTGATTTTTTATGAGTAAGTCTTTCAGAATTACAAGATTTTTTTGTACAAATTGTTCGTGATAAATTTTATTTATTCTATTTTTCATAGCTAAAACTGCATAAATTTTTTGCTTTTCTGGATGGTATGAAGAAAAAGGTATGTATCTACCTGAATTAGTTGCTTTTCTATACCAATCCAGACAAACAACGTTATCGGTATTTCTAACTACTAATGTGTCTAAAAAGGGGACATATGAGTGTGACTCCTCTTCCACCGTAAACGTAAGGTTAGAATTAAATGAATTGAAAATATTAAGTACATACTGTACTTTTTCTGCAGGAACAGCTGTAAGTCATCAACGTATTGAAAGATAAATGGAAAATCAAAATCAACTGTCTCTATTACAAAGTATAAAAGTTTGTTCATGACTCTCCGCTATTACTGGTGAGGTTGCCCCACCCATCGGAAGTCCCATTTTTTGTTGATAGAAATTATTCTTAAATGAAAAATAAGTGTTATTGTATAAGTATTGAACAATATCTAAGAATTCTCGTTTTGAAATATTACAATGTTGTTGTATAAGAGCAAAATGTTCATCGAAAATGGTGGTAATAAAAGTTAATGGAATATTCGTTAACAAAGATACCACATCAAAAGAAACCAAAACAAAACCCTCAGGCAATTTATAATTATTTACCTTTTCCGAAAATTCAAACGAGTCTTTAATTCTAAATTTACTAAAGTTACTGAAGGCCTTGTCCAGTATTAACGATATGAACTTAGCTAAAGGTTGTGTAGAACACCTATACATGATACTATCGGTCTAAGTGGTATATCCTCCTTGTGAACCTTCGGTAAGCCATAATATTTAGGACAAGTACCGTTATAAGTGTACAGGGACTTTGCCTCCAATTCAGTAATATATTTTTTGTCTTTCAGTTTTTTTATCAATCTATTGCAACTTGTTTCAAGAGAGTTAGTTGGATCTTTATTAACTAGTTTGTATGTGTTCCCATCATTAAGTAATTCTAAAGACTTATCAATATATGAAGTTTTGTTCATCACAACTGTAACGTTCCCCTTATCGGACTTCGTTATTATCCAATTTGGATTGTCTTTTAAAAAACGTTTGGTTTCAATTTCCAGTTTATAAGTTGGAGATGTATAGTTAGAGTTATAATGAACATAATTTGAAACTAAATTAGTAGCTTTTGATCTGACTATATTTGTTGCTCTGTAGGCACAAGTGAAATAATCGATTCTATCTCAGAAATTTATTTAAAAATGTTAATATCTTTTGGTGTAACTGGTAAGCTAAACTTCGGCCCCATAGCTAAAAAACCCTGTATGTGTTCAGGTACTTGGGTGTCCGAAATATTCTTGATCCAAGTTGCACTAGTATTATTGTATAAATTTCTATTGCTGTTAATGAGTACTTTAATCTTTTTCAAATTTATATTCTTCATCCTGTTAAAAACTTTATTATAACTTAATCTTTGCATGTAAAAGAAATTGTCCAAAATGTCATGAGGTAAACCATTACGTAAATCTGATATTAGTTTATCTAGTTAAATTTCTAATTTTTTTATGTAAAAGTCCGTGTCTCTTATTGTTATATTATGTAATTTGACAGTTACCTGTTGTGTAAGTGCTTCCAAACGGTTTATGTTATGGTTGTGAATATGTTGTGGAATGTGCCAAAATTGTTGTGTGTTATGTTTTATAAACTTAGGTGTAACTTCGTTTCTTTTAAATTCCAACAAGAAAATTCTCCTATTTCTCTGTGCTGCCAACCTTCTATTAGTATTAGTGAATCTCTTCATCGTATTCACTACATAATCACCAAATTTACTACGTATTCGCTCGTAGAATGTTCCCATACTAAAATAATAAGACAGGAGGACAGTAACGGGGTACTGGTAACTAAATAACAAATATAACGGTGGGAAACCCCAAAAGAATCAAGGAGGAAGCAATGAAAGTTCTTAGTTAGCTTCTTAAGTAAATGCCTTTATTCCAAGTTCAAGCTTTCGTTTGTGATTACAAACTTCATCAGGATTAAACTAAAAAATATATGGAGAACACTCCATTACAAATACGTATGAGTTAATTATTATTACACTCACCAGAATCAGCATTAAAGCTCTAAAAATCTAGCGAACACATGGCTAAAAGAGGTGTATGGAGACATAACCTCACATTTGGAAGTAATAAAACTGACTTTAAAAACTAATATGTAGATATGTAGATTTATACAGAAGCCATCTATCCTCTCACCCCCAAGCGCGATTGTCTTTTTTTTTAAATCAACAAACTTTCGACTCATAAAATGCAAAGCCTGCTTTTCACTGTTTTTGTCACAATAATTGTTGATTTGAATGTTTTTTAGTTAAAATGTAAAATTATTTATTTCAACAGTTCTGGAGGATAACAACACTTATTGATATAAGTTTATATTGTCTTAGGAATTCCATAAAATTATATTATAACAAGAAATTTTGTTATAATTCCCTTTTTAAGGTATATCTATTTACATTAAATTATACAAAATCTACAACCTAAAATAATTATCAATACATATGTAATTATGTAGTTTTAAATCTTTGAATTTTTACTAATTTTATCTTACATAAAGTCTTAGTTATTTCCAAAATTGGTCTTTATTGTTCTACATTTAATTCATAACCAACAAATTTAAGTTGGCAAGAAAATCACTAAATTTGATTACTTCCTGTTTATAAAGATTATTGAATTATCATATTTCCTTGACAGATGGCTTGGCTCTGTTCCGTATGTCACCTATTATAAACTTTTTTTTTATTTCTTTTTTTAAATTTAAACCTTTACTATCATCGTCTGTAAATATAGATAACAAATTAGTGAGTTGAATATTAATTTTTGTTATTTCAGGTTTCAAGTGCTTCTACATTCTATTTATCCAGATATTCACGTGGCAGTGTTCAGAGTATTTTGAAACATATTGACATTGACTTGACCTGGGATTAATTGTTAAAGTAAAATTTTATATTTATTTATACATTAGAATTTTTATTAATTATCCTTTAAGTCCTTTTGGTAACTGTTTTTCTCAATATCTGACAATATATTTGCTCATTTCATTCTATTCGTTTATATGAAATCTTAGTTCTTTAACTTGGTTGTGTCTACTGGTACACCCTACGTATTAATATACCATTTTAATGTCTGTTCAGATTTGTGAATTGTTTTAATATAATAGAGGACCAGTTCAATATATATATATATATATATATATATATATATATATATATATATATATATATATATATATATATATATATATATATATATATGTAATTGTATAGTTCAAGTTTAAAGAACATATCGATGATTTCAAGATTTCAACAAATATATGAACGTTAGAAGTGTATAAACATTTCATACGTATAACATCGACTGTAAATTCCACATTTAGTGTTGCGTGGAACTCTATAAGAGCATACGTTTCTCTTATGCGCCGACGCAATCATCCAAAGTATTCAGTTCGCATGACTGGATAGAATGCAGGAGTGGTATGAGGAAATTTAATGTTAAAAATAATACAAAATTTGATCGTAACAATTTATTAAATTATTTTCTGGAAAGTGTTGGTATTTTTATTTTTATTCTTATCCATAAAAAAATTTATTAAAAATTTGCTTACTTCATTCAGTCTATGTAAGAATATTTTAAATCATTAAAATCAGAGGTATATATTCGGGAAAGATTTTGTTTCTGAATAAAGTGAAATATGAAAATTTAAGAATTAAATTAAATTAAATTATATATATTTTGGTGCGTCCTGAACTCAAAGGGAGGAGTTTACATACTACCGACTCTATGTTAAAAAATTAAATTAACATTAACATATCATCATTAGGAGCTAGCCGAAGGTAAGTCAAGTCTATTTTAAACAAGACTACGACTTTTATAACTATTAAAATAACTAATAATATATCAAATTAAATAAACGGTCAATTGAAAATAATTATAATTTGACGCCTGCAACGTGGGGCTAATACAATAATAGCACATTACTAAAAATTAAAATAAACAAATAAATCATGGACAAGAAAATGGTGTTGAGAGATGGAAAACAGGAAACGCAAAAAGGAACAAGAGATGAAAAGGATCAATTTAGTGACTGGATGAAACAATTTCGTATCAAATTGGAGGAAAATAGGAGAGAAAGGAGGAGAAAGTGGGATGAAAAATTTAATAGAAGTGAAGATAGGAAATCGGACATGATGGTGGGAGATTTCAATCGAGTAGAGAGGAACATTGAAGAAAAGACGGATAAGTTGTTAGACGATAAGAGTACTATGATGGAAGAAACAATTGGTAAGGAGTACAAGAAATTTGAAGAAAATAGGGTCGATATGAACAATATGAGGGGAGATTTGAAGGAGACTATAAATAGAAATATTGATACTATTAAACAGAAAAGATGTGATAATTTTAAAAAGAAAATTGGTGATATGAAACAAGAAAGTATTCAAGAAATTAAGAATTGTACGGACAAGAAGGAAGAATGTAGGACAGGAAATGATGAATATGTAGAAAAAGAAAATCAGAGACAAGAGAGAAGGGAAACACAAGGAGTAATATGTACCAATGACTTATTGACGCAAATATTGATTAGTATGAATAGTATGAAGAAGGAAATGAGGGAAGATATGAATAGTATAATAACAGAGTTAAATGGGAAGATAGACCAGAAATTTGAAGAAAATAGAAGAGATATGAATAGTAAGATAGACACCATAAATGGAAATATGGATACAATGAGAGGAGATCTAAACGGGAAGATAGACACCATGAATGGAAACAAGGATGCGATGAGAGACGAAATTAGGGCAGACATTCATAACATCCATGGAAATATGAACTGATTAGAAGAGAAAATAGATAAAGTTAAAATGGAAAATTTGAGGGAGATAAAGAAACTTAAGGGCACCAATGAAGAACTTGGAAAGAAAATTGACAAGGTAAAAGAGGATATGGAGGAGCACAATAAAAATTTGAGAAGAGAAATAAAAGAAAATGGAAATATGGAGAATATGAAGGGAGACATGAACAAAATGGAGGAGAATATTGGAGAAGATTTAAATGGAAACATGAATAAATTGGAAAGGAAAATCGATGAGGTGAAAACAGAATTTAATAAGGAATTCAGGAAACTTAGGGAGGATAATGAAGAATTTAGAAAGCAAATAGATAAAGTTAACACAGATATGGTGGATCAAAATAAAAACGTGAAGATAGAAATACAAGAAAATAGAATAAGAATTAGAGAGGAAATAGAAAAGCAGATAGTAGAAGATGTACAAGAATTTGGAACAGATAGTGAAGAAAATTTACCAGAAACTATCCCAACAGATGTTTCAAAACAAGCCAATTATTTAACAAATAACGTAGATAAGATAAAAATAGAAAGTTTAATGGAAATTAGGAATATGGAAAAGGATAATCAGGAATTAAGAAATATCACAGAGGGGACAGAAGAAATGAAGGAGAAAGCTGAAGAAGTAGGATACCTTAAATTACAGGAACAAGTTAGTGAAGAGGTTAAGCAGCATTTTCAAGAAAAAGTAAATGAAGAGATTACAAATTTAGATGGTATAATAAAAAAATCAACAGGCAAAGGTGTTAGAAGAAGTGGAATAATGGATAGACAATATAACAAAGAAATCGAAGAAATGAACCGAAGATTAAAAGACACAGTTGAAGAAATTGAAGAGAATATGAAATTAAATGAAATAGGTATAGGATGCTCCGGAAAATTTTATAATGTAGTAGCAGGAATATAATGGGACAACAAAAGGAATATAATTCACACAAATGTTTTCAGGAAAATAATAATGGTTGAAATGAATAATATGTAGGAATTTGAAACACAAATGTTATTGGATTTATGGAAAGAAATTAATGAGATACGGGACTACAAAACTACAAAAGATATAGTGGAGAACGGAAAGAAGCTACAAAAAAACATTGAGACTCAAACAACGAGAGTAGAACATAAGAAAAAAGTAAGAAAAAGAATAGCATATTAAATAGTATCACATAAGAATTGGAATAGAAATAATGGAAATAGGCCATATGAAAATGGAGGAAATTATAGAAATTTTGGCAGAAGAAATGATAATGGTAATGGAAACAGGAATTGGTAACAATATAGAAGGAATGCAAGGAGGTGAGGTTCCCATTAGTTTTATATCTCGAGTGACTAAACCAACGGAAAGGAAATACTCCATAACAGAATTGGAGATGGCTAGTGTTGTATTCTGCATTAGTAAGTTAAGGTTTTATTTACTAGGAGCTAAGTTTATTTTAGAAACTGACCATTCAGCACTAACAGCGATGTTGAAGAACCGTTATGCTAATAATCGTGAACATAGGTGGATATTATTGCTACAAGAGTATGAATTCGAAATATATATTCCGGGAAAATTAAATGTTGTAGCAGATGCTTTAAGTCGAGCAAATGAAGTAGTAACAAACTAAATTTCAAATTGGAATAAATCAATTATACCAAACAGAGGGGATATTTACATTGGAAAAGGTTAAAGAATATCAGAGACATTTGAAGATAAGAAGATCAAAGGAGCCTATAAAATTGATGAAGTATGGTATAAAAAATTGGAGGATAGAGAAGTATTTGTGATAAGTAAGGATTTTGCAAGAGAAATTTTTGGTTATTTACATGAAGAGAATGGACATATAGGAACGAGAAAATTATGGACTTTGTTTAGAGAGAATTATGTGTCGAAGAAGGATTTAAGCATAGTAAAAGGAATATGTAAATATTGTAAGGTATGTCAATTAGCTAGAAAAAAATTACCACAATAGTATGACAGCGAAGTCAATCGTAACAAATAAACCATTACAGATTATAGCAATGGATTTTATACGAAACTTAATAAGATGTGAAAAAGGAAATAAGAATTTATTAGTTATTGTAGATGTCAATAGCAAATTCATTAAAACTTTTCCGTGTAAACGATCAACAGCAAAAGTCGTTATAGAATGTTTGGAAAGTTATATTGAAGAAGTGGGAAGACCAGAAAGAATTATACTCGACCATGCTACATATTTCGAAAGCCAAAAATTAAGACAATATTGTGATAAAGAACATATAGATTTACAATTTATTAGCATTAGAAAACCTAGCTCTACTCCGGCAGAGCGATATATAAAGGAAATTTTAAAATATTTAAGAATACTTTGCCAAGAATCACATATTAATTGGGATGAACATATGGATAAAATCGAAGAATTTATTAATAATTTACCACATGGGGTGACAGGTGAAAGTCCGATTTATTTAATGAAAGGTATCCAACCGAGACGAAATTGGATTGTAAATCGAGATACTACCCTAGAGAATACGTTAGAAAAAGTCAACATCAGAATAAAGAGGA
The DNA here is from genome assembly GCA_963921935.1 of Galeruca laticollis. Classification (NCBI taxonomy): domain Eukaryota; kingdom Metazoa; phylum Arthropoda; class Insecta; order Coleoptera; family Chrysomelidae; genus Galeruca; species Galeruca laticollis. The sequence continues at coordinate 210,939,200 of OY998175.1, read as the reverse complement.
ATGCTGAGAAATATATTCGGGATCAGAATAAAAAGATTAAGAAGAGAACAAAATTTAACAAAGGAGAATTAGTTATAATTAAGGTATTAAAAACGTCCAGGAAAGGAGAAGAACCATGTATTAAATTGCAATTGCCATTCGAGGGATCTTACGAGGTATTAACTGACAATGCTCAGAATAGTTATAAATTAGTATATCCAGGTACAAATATGGTCAGGGGTGTTTTCAATATTGAATCAATTTATAAGTTTAACTCTTAATAAAGGGATTAACAACAAAAGGAGGAATAGATAATATTATATCACTCATATGTATATAGGTAATATTAAGTAGAAGTAGTTAAGTTTAGAATTTGTACAATAAGAAAATTTAGTGTAAATATATAAAATAAACAAATGGAGACATAATAAATAATTGATGAACAAAGTAATACCAATGTAGAATAGTAGGAAATATTTAATATAATATAAATAAATTGGGAAATTATTAGATAGAGGGGAGAATAAAATAGAATTTTATACTTTTTAACAAGATCATGCAGAATTTAAGAATGAAAAGTTATGTAATAATTGCACAGTAACCTTAAAAAAAGGATGGAAAAGAAAGAAAGTTATAAACCAAGATATATAAAATGATATGTTCGTGTCAAACAAAATTTTTATAGGAGTTATGGAGAAAAGTATAATGAAAATATGGAAATGAATATTTACATGGAATATGATATGATTAAGTATTATGAGATAGGGAGATATGATAAATGAAGTATAATATAATGAATATATTTATGAAATAAAGTTGATGAATTGTAATTAAGAATTATGAAAATGAATATAAATATGGATAGAAAGCAAAGAATTAAAGGTTAGACTACAGAAACAGTTAAATTGACTTGAATATGGGTTGAAAATATATGAAGATATATGAAATAATTAAATCAATTAAAATTTTTTCTTAGTATTGAAGATAAGGTAGGGAAAGGAGAGCATTAAAAAAAGAGTTGATAAGTAAAGGGAAAAGGTGTAAATATATATTTTAAACAAGAAACATTTAAAAAGAATGAAGAGTATAGGTTATGAATAATTGAATAGTAATTGGAGTTTGAACAAAAAGAATCAATAACACAAGATGGTATAGTAATATAGAAAGAGATTTATAAAATGTATGAATCATTATTATTATGTCCCTAATTTGTAAATATTTAGAATGAGTTTAGTCAGAGTTAAATGATAGAATATAATTATAAAATAATAATGCAAAATAGATTTAAAAAAAAATGGTTCTAAGGAATTTATTTACTGATCAGAAAATTATAGATTAAAAATTTATCATAGATTAAAGATTGAAAATTGAAATTTTAAGAAGTTATCTAGAAAGATACCTTTTAAAATTTAAATTTGAGGGGAGTTGAACTAGTCCTCTATTATATTAAAACAATTCACAAATTTGAACAGACATTAAAATGGTATATTAATACGTAGGGTGTACCAGTAGACACAACCAAGTTAAAAAACTAAGATTTCATATAAACGAATAGAATGAAATGAGCAAATATATTGTCAGATATTGAGAAAAACAGTTACCAAAAGGACTTAAAGGATAATGAATATAAATTCTAATGATAACATTATATAAATAAATATAAAATTTTACCTTAACATTTAATCCCAGGTCAAGTCAATGTCAATATGTTTCAAAATACTCTGAACACTGCCACGTGAATATCTGGATAAATAGAATGTAGTATCACTTGAAACCTGAAATAACAAAAATTAATATTCAACTCACTAATTGGTTATCTATATTTACAGACGATGATAGTAAAGGTTTAAATTTGAAAAATAATTAAAAAAAACTTTATAATAGGTGACATACGGAACAGAGCCAAGCCATCTGTCAAGGAAATATGATAATTCAATAATCTTTATAAACAGGAAGTAATCAAATTTAGTGATTTTCTTGCCAAATTAAATTTGTTCGTTATTAATCAAATGTAGAACAATACAGAAATAAATGAGTGAAGAACAGTAAAGACCAATTTTGGAAATAACTAAGACTTTATGTAAGATAAAATTAGTAAAAATTCAAAGATTTAAAACTACACAATTACATATGTATTAATAATTATTTTAGGTATTTCTATTTTTTCTGAAATTCACTACAAAGTAATAACCTTAATATAAACATTAACACTTAAATTATCGTAAAAAATTGTTTGAGTACCAAGTGAAAAATGTTTTTAATTATTTTCCAAATGGTATCAAGTGTCCCCCTCTCAGGGAGACTTGATCTCCCTATCTGGGAGAGTTGATCCCATTAGCATCATGTCTCCCTCTATTACTTTTGATTAGTAAAGTGCACTTAAATAAGGAAATTTATACAGATAAATAAAGTAATAATCTATGGGAGTATTTATATTTATTTAAATATTTGCAGTTTATCCAGTAAAAACATTAGGAAATCTTATTTTGAAGTTATAAAGTCCACGTCTGACATCATGGCAAAACTCTTTTTACGTCATCTGTGGGCACAAGCCCCTCATCTTTAGTTATTGGGAAGTGAAAATGTGCCTCTTTCTTCCTTAAAAAGTTTATTAGTACCTCTGAAGCTGTTGAACTTCGTTCACCTGCCCTACAAAATAAGTTGTTCCCTTCTTTCTGCTAAACTCAACGAATACAAAGTCCCCAATTTTAGGAGCGCATGCCTCGAAGAAATCGTCCACCTCCACTTCCGAAATTGTCTAAAAATGGGTCGATATCATCTAAGCTATCGTCACTGGCCTTCCAAACCTCTTCATCTTCAGAACTCTCGCTTTTTGATCGCTCTTTATCTTTCATTGAATTGTTTTTATTTTTCGGGCTTTTCATCGTTTTTGAAAAATTCATTTTCACACCTGAAGCCCTCTTTTGACGCTCTGCTTCTTCTGCTTATAATTCTTGTTTCTCAGGTGTATCAGTCAAAATTTTACATCGACCTCGTTTACGACCTGTCGCTTACTTCGCAACCCTCGGTGGGGCCTTGGAAAATGGAAAAACTTCCATTGGGGACACCATTGTAGACACAGAAGTTTGAACTGGCGATTGATCACGATGGCCAGATGGTCCGGGCTGAGGACTAGGTGAACGAATTCTAGGCAATTCTGAAGCATCAGAATCTGGAGTTTCTCCCATAGGATTTATCCTATCGGTCACTAAACTTGAGCAGAACTCATCGTCTCTAAAGATATTGGAATTGAATGGAAAAATTCCGGACACTCCGAATCCACTAATAATTAACGCTGGAGAAAAAGCTTTGGGGTAAGCTTCTCCAAGGAGGCCTGGAATGCCATATATTGTTATATATTTTCATCCATGACTGGTCATCCAATTCTCAATTTCTTATATTTTCATGGGTTTAAATCACTTGCTTATAGTGGTAACGGTTTATTTGATTTAAAGCATTTTCAGATTTCTAAAAATCGAAAAACAATACATTTATTCACATACGTATAGTTAAAATTTATTTCTTTAAAACTTACTTTTTGATTATGCCTCAGTAGAGGCTCTACTACTGTACAGTAGTATTTCTTAAATTAAAAAAGACGATTAATATACATAAAAACAAATAATATAAACAATGAACTATGTTAAAGGTGGTTAAGTGTCCTAATTAAATTAAAATTAGAATTAGAGACTATTTTATTTTATTTTTAATAGGTAAGGTGTAGATATTCGTTTATAATAGTAAGTTGGTATATATACAACCTAAATTGTCTCTCGTCAGTTCTGAAATTGATTGAGTTAGGATTATTCTTAATATTTATCATTTCTTTGATTACTCTTTTACTATTATATTTTTCTGTAGTTGTTATTTCTACGTTGTTGGAATTAAACAGAGTGCTTTTTATCAAGTGAATGTTTTGATAATGCAGTACATTCATTGTTATTTTATTACGAACTGATTGTTGGTGTTGTTGAATTCTCTTATGTAAATATTGGCTGGATTGACCGATGTAAGTACCATTGTAATCCGAACAATTTATTTTATATATTGAGTGTATCGTGTTATTATTGTTTGGTTTGAATCTAGAAAAAAGTTTATTTCCTGTTGTTATTGTTTGTTTGTTACACTTTTCTCACGGGTTAAAACGGTTGAATTAAGAAAAAAATTGTATAAATTTCAGCAACACATATTTTTAGTTGTCAACTCTTGACATCGCAGCTGTCAATTTTTTTTATTTATATACATGGTTACCGGTTAACAAATCATGATAGGGAACATACCCCCGGCCTTGAAAGGTTTAGCTTTGAATAATGAAGATATCCTAAATAAAACCATGTAAGTGATCAAACAGAAAAGAAAAAGTTAGAAAAGTTAAAGCAAATGTCTTAATTGTTGTCACCGCAGTGTTCGTCTTCCATAAGAACTTTACACAATCTTACGAAGGAACGGCGCACTATTTTTGAGCCCATCCTAACGTCTGCTACTCTTGCAACTCCATCGGGGCCGAGGTACAGTTTGTTAATTCGTCCTAAGGGCCATTTGAATGGTGGAGTGTGTTCGTCCTTTAACAGTACTAGTGAATCGTTAATGAGCATTGGTTGGACTTCCATTTAGTACGTGATTGCAATTCCGAAATATATTCTTTGAACCATTGTGCCCAAAATAGCGCTGTAGGCGCTGGATATATTGGAATCTGGATAGCCGATAGCCGTAAGAGCTTGGAAATCCATGAATTTAAAACGCCCTCAATTTCTGTCAATACCGTGGACAATTTTTCAAATGTATATCTGGTATCAATGTGATTTTGTAGACTTAATACCGGCTTCCCAAATTCTGCCCATATGGGAACAGAAGGCAGGGATAAACCTCCAATTTACCCCAAGGGTGTTAAGAGATTCTTGCAATTTATTCTGATTCAAGAAAATGAATTTACCTAGTTCCTTAATTTCTGATTTAGCGCCAACAAAAGTAGTACCATTGTTGGAAAATATTTCAAACGTTTTTCCGCGTCTTGCTATAAATCAACGAAAGGATTCTGACGAAAAGTCACTAACTAACTCTATATGTTCACATTTTGTTGTGAATCAAATGTAGGCTTTAGTGAAGTTCGCGCCACGACCCCCTTTTGATGTGATTAGAATAGTCTACCCCAGTGGTATGAAATGGAAATGACGAACACACACGCTGCTTGGGTAAATTTCATGATTGGTAAACTTACTGAAGGGTTCACAAGAAAGCAACGTACGCATATGCGAACAATTCTCCGAGCTGGTGCTCTCCCGTTTTTGGGCCAAAACCTATTTCTTATTGAGTAGAGGAAATGCAGAGGACCAGCGTGATATAAGTTAGCGTGGTCTTGTATAAAAATAATTTTAGTGAGATGATGAGTGTATGGAAGTAGAGCTGGATGTTTTTTCTCATATGAGTAAGTTGATTGTTGAATGTGTCGACCAACCCTAAGAATATTTGTAGAATTGAGAAACTGATTAACCATAATAGTTTACTATTATTTGGTAGAGGTTTGTTTCTAGACACGATAGTGATTTCCTGACGCATCATGCTGGGAAATTCGTACTAATGAGTAAGTTGCCCTCCTTAGCTCGGTTGCACTTAGAGGTTCAACATTTCTGTTTTGGATTGCGACTTTGCCGAACCACAACTCTTTGTAAATGATTATATGATGAAAATTTTTCAATTTTAATTGGGTCACACAATAATTGTACGGTGTGACAAGAAATTTTTGAATTTCGCATCTCCGGTAAGTTACCCTTAAAGCGAATTGCAGATTTTGGCCACTCCTCTTGAGGATTTTTTAGCCATGATGGACCGGACCACCATAAGGAAGATGTCTCCAATTCACCAGGGCTGACATCTCTTGTTAATAGATCAGCTGGATTATCTTGGCTGAAAACATGATTATAATCACCGGGGTTTGTGAGGTTTTGAATCTGTACGACACGATTCTGGACAAAGGTTTGTAACAGATGAGGCTGGGTTTTTATCCAGGATAAGCATATGCTGGAATCCCTTCAGAAGAACAATTGACAAATCGTTACCTCGATTGATGACGTCACATTTCTCGAAATAGCTCGGTTAGAAGTAGCGCAGCACAAAGTTCCAGTCTGGGCGCGGTAAGGGTTTTTAACGGAGCCACCTTGGTTTTTGCACACAGCAATCTGACGGTTACGGATCCATTTCGATCGACGCTACGAACATACAAACAAGCGCCATATGCCTCAATGGATGCATCAGAAAATCCATGAATTTGGAGATCAATACAGTATACAACACACCTAGGTACTTCCAATCGGTTTCAATCTTGCAATTGTCGACGAAAATCTCTCACTGTGTGTCTAGGTCTGAGGGTAAAGATTATTTTTTCAACTATAATACAAGGTCCCAAAATCCCCAAAGGGTCAAAAATTTGAGAAATGTCGCCTAACACAAGGCATTTAGTAATTGATTTGAAGGAGGGTGTTATATTTAAGTGAATCGGAACTAGGAGACCCAAAAATACCCAATGTTTTGGTTTTTTCACCATCCCCAAACTTAAACATAGTCCGAGGGTTTTTGGCTTGTACATAATCAAGAAGAGTTTTGCTATTAGATGCCCAGTTCTGTAAGGGAAAATAACCTGACAAAAGGATAGTTGTGATTTCATCACAAAGTTTTATAACTTCCTCTTCTGTATTACCCATATAGAAATCTCTTGCAACAACTTTGGATGTTTTGGGGTACACATCGGAATCTTCCAAGGCTAGTTGTTTTAAGCATCTAATACTTAGCCAAGGTGAGGCAGCCATACCATAAGTAACAGTATTTAGTTCTAACTCTTGCACGCCTTAAGTTTCACTCCAAAGTATTTTCTTGAGTGGCCTTTGTGGAGGGTCTACGAGGATCTGTCTGAACATCTTGAATGTCAGCACGTGCAACCACTTGGTGTTGACGAAATCTGAGTAAAATGGATAGAAGGTCGTCCTGGATGCGATTTTACAATTCCTATACTGATATGGTCAGGGGGGCGACTGAACTCGTATAGTTTTTGTTTGCAGAATATCAGCTGCATAACCTATTCTATTACGGTTCAAAAATGAACCATGTTGGTATAGAATCTGTGAGACAAATTTCAGATCAACTAATGAGTAAATGTCTACATTGCTTCAGTCATTTGAGTACTTATAATATTCACCCTCCTCTCTATCCTTTATTTAGAGTTATTGAATGATGTTTCATACAAAATTACGTTTTTTTTGAAGTCTTTTATAATCTATCGGTAAACAGAACACTTGAACACTGGAACGAAAATATCTGACTAGGTGGGTGGGTATTTATTTTTTGAATTGAAAAGTCTTTATGCAACTCAATATTTCGAAACATAAGTATTTTGCTGAGTTAAAAAATATTAAATAATATGTGAACAGCTAATTACATCCCTGGATATCTGAAATATGGTTTAAATTGTTTTTTATAGAATTCTTGCATAAAAAATCTAAACACCCATATTTTCATAAAAATGAAACTCAATAAGTAGGAACAAAAATTGTTTATTGTTAACAAAATCAAAAGCCACATATTTGCATAAAACTGAAACCATTTGAGTACATAATAATATAACTAAAAACTTATCTTTTCACTTTTCAGACTTTATTGGACGTTGTCACGCGCTGTTGAGTTAATGTTTTTTTACACTGGATTCGTTTCTTTCTATGTTTAGGATAATGAGATTTTCGTTTTTTTTTCTTTTTTTCGAGTTTGGATGGCCTTCCAGACTGTATGCGATTATTACCTCTAAGTCCCATATCTTTTCTTCGGGATACAGCAGTTGGTTGTACATGAATTTTTCGGCTCCAGTTAAATCGAGTTGTGTGGGAAAAAATGGACACAATTTGAGACGTCGTTTGAACTTTTTCCAATGTAGTCACCATTTTTCTTAATACTGCGATATTGTAAGGGCATTGGTCTTTATTCAATATCTCTGAAACTCGTGTAAATTCGGCTTGGATTCTGTCAATAGCTGCGTTATAGCTTGACTGATTGTTTTAGGTAATTGGCAAATCAAAGGAGCTGTCAACAGTTTCAGGTTGATCTGACTGAACAGTGTTATTATTTTCTGTGTAACACGTTTCACTGGTTTCCTCGAGATCAATTATGTCATCATAGAAAGCAGGTAAATATGTATCCCCTAAGGCAATTTTAGCAAAATCTTGCCGATCAGTTTTATTCAAAAACAAGGAATTTTTTAAAGAAAGTCCGTACTTTTGTTCAACTGCACATAAATGCTTGTAATATTTTCCTCCCTGGCCAACATAACAATTACAACACTCAGTTTCTATATTTACATCGAAATAGTCACTTTTGTGTTTAACATGGTAATTAAGATGGCTGATATGTGTTATTTCTTCAATATCGCTTATTTTACGAAAAAACTTATCATAAGCTAGAGTTAAATTTCGTCCTCTTGCGTTTGCAAATTTTAGAAGTCTATTTTTGAGATAGTTTTCGAAAATCTCGGTGATGAAGTCGATAAGGGCACATATGTTGAATGTTTTGCATCGCTGCAATATAATGTCCTTGAAAATACTGATGGAAGCTTCACAGTAGTTGTAAGTATTGTTACCCTGTGCAAAACGTCACTACGAAAAGGTAAACACCATTCTTCTCGACGGCTCCAGGTATGTTCTAGATATGCCTTGGCATTTTTATAGTTGTTCAAAGTTGGGTCGTTGAATAATTGAAACATGAAGTTCTCTGCATCTGAAGTAGTTTTAGCAAACAAAACATGACGAAATAACGTCATTATGGTCTTTAGGTCATCTTTCTGAATCTTGTTGTTCGAATCCCTTAGCCAGCGCCAAAAAGCTTGCGTTACATGAAAAATGCAGAGTAGCAAACAGATTTTGGAAATACTACTTTAAGTGCATTTCTTTCTGCAGTGTCATGGTCGGTCATAATAACTTGTGGCTCAAATGATTTATTACAAGTGGCTCCTAAGTATTGCTTAGCCATTTTTAGAGCGTATAAATAATCATTTTCTGATTTATTTTTATGAAGAATAACAGCTATTGGCAATGCTCCAATTTTTGTAGTTGCAAAAATAAAAGTGACTGAGGTGCTACTCTGATCACAAGAACCACTGGTGTCAATAAAGATCATCTCATCTGCATGACCTGATTTGAAAGCTCTTTTCATAACGGCAGTTATCAGAACAACAAGAAATGGATTTTCGTTAAGACACAAAAGGATATCCTGTTTTTGTAATTCTTCCATTTTAATCTCGATTTTTTCAATAACACTTTGGTCATGCCTTCCTCCATATTTTTCAGACCTCCATTGTTGATAGAAGTAGGTCACTTGTATTTCTGTTGGATTCACTTGCGCATTTGCGAGAAGCTTATTGATGTCCTCATCACAATTTTCAGATAAAAGAAATTCATGATAAGTCTTGGCTGCGAAAGCTGTCATACCAGATTCAAAATATCGGCGAAAAGTTTCTTTTGTTTCTTCATTGCATCGTAATAAGCTAAATGCTTGAGCATCCTGTATTCGGTGAGAATGTTCATAGTTTATATTGATAACTACATTCAAACCTTTTTTTAATAGGCTAGACCTTCTCAAAGTGACTTTAGTAATTTTAGGAATCTTATGTTTATACTTGCCAAACACTCGTAATTTCTTGTACAACCTTTTCTCTTGGATACACGTTTATTCTTCTTGGCTAGATGACCCACATATAATTTGCGAAATTCATAACGAACACAATTATTGAACACTTTGTTTACAATCCAGTTAGTGTTTGTGCTACGCGAAAAGTCTTTGATGAAGGTTTCACATTTTTCCGTGCAATTTTCTCCTGTTGTTGACTTGCACTGAAATTAAGTCACAAAATGATCTTGATTTTTCTCCTGAAATTCAAAATAATGAATGTCACTACCCACGATACTATTTATTACTGTTTTGGCTATTTCAGTGCACTAAAAATCGTTTTACAAAAGATATTAAAGAAGCACAGTTTTATAACCTCAAATTGAACTACGTGCCGAAACACAATAATAAGAAGAGAGAGGGCAATCTTTTACCGCCAAACTCCTTACTGACAACTGAAATGGGCTAGATTTTGTGCCCGTAATAGCTAACAAAATGAACTTAACAAATTCTGTTCCAGTACGGTCAATTTTAGCACTGTAATAGACTAGAATGTGTAACTATTTTTTTGCAAACAAAAGCTACTCGAGGTCAGTCACCATCTTAACTATATCGATATCATAGATATATAACACACTTGTATTATATATCTATGATCGATATAGATTTTTTATAATTCACGTATAAAAGAGACTTCATTATAACATTGTTTACAATGTCACAATGAAGCTATTTGAACACTGTTTTAGTAATTTTAAGTGTACAGTTGGTTATTTGGCATTTGACAAAAATTATATATAAAATGGTCTAGCGTTGTTCTAGCTAGCAAATTATCATATTAAATGTTCTTAAAGGTAAATTAGAATGATTTATATATTATTAAAAATATTAATAAATAAAGTACGCTAACGTTTATTTATCAATGATTTGTCAATGTTTTATTTTTATATTGTATAGGATCAATATATAGGTATACATAACGTTCGATTTTTGGGATAAATTACCAGATATCTATGTGAAGATGTATTACAAAAGTAATTCTGTTTATGATATAATATAAATAGATCGCAAGAGCATATGCGAAGAAGCTCTTTTTTAAACAAATAATCACCCTTGTTTGCTTAAATGAAAGTTTGTTTACAATTTACACAATTATTCGGTTATAATATGTCAAAAGTCAGAAGTGCTGAATAAAACCATCTGTGATTTGACCAATCAGGAATCTACAGAATTGCCAACTTAAATTCAAACTACTTCTACTAGTTTAAAAACAGGGATTATATGTAATTCTATTTTATTTAAAAAATTAAATAAATGCGAATTATAAAAAATATTGTGTAAAACTTGTGCCACAATGACTTTCTGTAGTACTCGTACTACAAAACGAGTCGTTGTGACACTTGTTTTACAAATAGCTATTGTAAAATTGCGTCCTGCATAGTAGTAGGACCAACAAATTGCAAATCATTTAGTGATACACCGGTGTCGGTTCGAGCCGATCCGTCGAACACGACACGCAGCTTAGTGGTTTGATTGGTTTCGTTGAATACTCCGTGATGAGGTAAAAAATATGATACTTCTGAATTACAGTTTTTTGGAATCATATGACCCAAGGAATGGTAGCCTTTCATAAAATCGGAATACATTGTCTTCGTAGTAGGGTTTATTGACAGTTTATTGCATTGTACAGATTTTAGTCTACGATACGCGGTAATTCGAGAGTTACCTAGGAGCGAAGGCGATTGTTGTAATGGTATTTGGACGGCAAACCTGCCAGAGGGATCACGGTAAGTTGATTTCTGGAATATCTCCTCTGCTTGTTGGTCATCACTGGATAAGACGTGGGTATCTGAGTTAACCACCTCTATCTCCCAAAACTGCTTCATCTGGTTTTGGAGGTCAACATTAGAAACATGTTTGCAAATAGTTTGTGAAGGAGTGAAGGAGAGAAGTTGATCCTGAGCACCCATCCTAAAACGGTTTTTTGAGAAATTTACCCCTAGACGTATCTGACCTATGCACATTAAATTATAGAAGATGCTAGCACCTAGAAGCATGTCTATCTTGCTTACGGTTGTCTATCTTGCTTACGGTTGCAAATCTTGGATCAGCTAGCTTAAGATGACCGGGTATTTCAAGAGTCGAAACGTCGACATTTTGTTCTGGTAATCTTCCATTTATCACAGGAATAATAAGACAAGAAGCAAGCGATTCGAATGAATTAATCATTTTGTTAATGGTGGAAGTGACCTGGTTAATACCGATGGCTGATATATCGACCGAGGCACAATCTAGATAAAGTCCCTCACAACACTATTCAGTAATAAAGTTGGACTGAGAAGCTGAGTCCAAAAGTACATGACATATATGTAACTCACCTGTTATGCCTTCAACGTGAACTAACGCTGTTGATAATAGCACTACATTTGCTTTCGTGTTAGATGTATCTTTGCTTGCATAATTAACGATTTTTCAATTTCCGGTTGAACAGAAGTAGGTGACCCATTAGTAGATTGTCATTGTTAATGTTTGATGCATTTGCATTTTGTGTTGATTCAAAGTGTGTTATGCTTACCACGACATTTTTTGCAATTTCCTGATTAACAATGTTTGCTTGTATGATACAACACACAGATTAAGATTCTTAATTTTTTTCAAACCTATCGTTAACTGATAAATTTAGAAACTTTGAACAAGATTGTATATAGTGGTTAGTGTCTTTACAAAACGCACATGGCAAATTTAACCCTAGAAAACGGGACTTATTTCAAAATACGTCATTACGGGACTATCGTAAATTTTGCGACGGTAGTAAAAACCCACATTATACGAAAATTCTTTCCAGAAAATCTCACGAAAAATGGTAGAAACTCTTTATTAGAAAATGAAAAAACAAAATATAAATAAAAAATTCAAATTCCTATTCATCATCGCTGCATTTTTTGCAAATGTCTCCGCGGTGCTCCCCGCAGAGCGGATGTTCACAATAAGTTGTTGACATCCGTTTTTTTGACTGGGGCAGTAGAAACACGTTTTGCGATTCTTTTCCTGAGGGATTGAATTTCTAGAATCATTTTGAATACCTACAATTAAAGCATCTTGGCGGATATTTCGCCTCAAAGTTGGGGTCGATAATATTCTCCTCATCCATGGCTCAGCAAGGCGATGACTAAAATCTATTATGTACTGGTATCGTAAAGGGGGTTTCTGCCTTTTCAAAGTATTAGTCGAGTAAATCACAAAGGCGTTGATGCGGGCCATATTTATTATATCATACAGCACACAAAGTTTTTCTGCTGCAGCTTATGTTGGTGCACAATTGGTCGAATGTGTTGACACCACCTTTAATTTCATCTTCTGAAATTTCACCTCCCTGATGCATTGTAGACAATAGCAGTACATCTTTCTGCTTCCTAGGCACGTACGAAAGTAATACATTCTCTTGATCATAACAGAACATTGATGTATTTGCATTTCCCAGACTTGTAGCCAGCAGTTCGGGAGGTATTTCCGTTTCATTTTTTCTGAGTGTTCCAATTATTGTTAGCTTATATGGATCTTGGAGTAGTTCATCAGCCAAACTAACTGATGTAAACCAATTGTGCATGGTAACATTACTATTACTTCCATGGTTGGATTTTGTAAGCTCCTTTACAAAATAGTTAGCAAGTGGCAAACCATTTGTATTGATTTTTTTCCTATATATGGACTTACATCTACCATATAACAAGTCGAGGAGTCGCACAACAAAACAATTCTTATACCATACTTTGCAGGCTCATTCGGTATGTACATGCGGAATGGGCATCGTCCACGAAATCCCAAAAGCTGTTCGTCAATGGTCAGGTAAGATGAGTTCCAATGAAAATTTCCCATATCTCACGAATATGTGCAAAAGGATCATTCATTTTCCTTTCCTGTCTTGTTTCTCTTGAATCAAACCCAATCAATTCAGCAAAAACACAAATCTGTCACAATTCATGCAGGCTCTGTAAAGGGAAACAGAAATTGTCGTATCAAACGTATACCTGGCAGTTAGATGGTTGTTTTTCTTGGTAGCCGAGAGGATCAAAATTGCAAACAAGGCTTGTAATTCTTCTTTAGTTAGGTGACATATTGTTGTTATCAGTGTAAGTTTGCCTTGTCAGTTTTATTTCTTCATTGGTGTGAAGTTATATCATATCAAGAATTGGGCCAGGAAAGAAATGTAAAAAATTATTTTTCAGTACCACATGCTGCTTTACTTCGCCTTTCGGACCTGACACAAAATGGATAAGGTTTCTTGAAGCGGTTCTGCTAGTTCTGTTCGGCTGCTTAGATGTCCATTTGTGACCATTCTTTCCTTTTAAACGTACAGTGTTGGGTTGAACCTGAAATTGATCTTTTTTAGAAGTTTTGAGTTGTGTCTGATGTACCTGATCATCGACGTTTTCATAACCGACGTCGTCCATATTGTCTGCCGAAGTAGTAATTTCTTATCCATTTCCCAGGCAAATTCTCACCGAGAGACGATTCATTAGTTGAATCATCCGTTTTCTGTTTCTATGGATTCTATTTCAAGATTATCATCTTCCCAGTCACTTCCACTACCCTAAAATGGATCTGCATCACTGTTTACTTCATAATTTTTCGCGTCTAATTCTGCCTGAGTTAATGGCCCTATTGAAGCCATTCTGCTGAAACGACATATCCTCAGAAGGTCATAAGTAAAAATTAATAAATAATAACTTACATGTCTCCTTAATGTTAGCAAAACTGCTGTTCACAATATGAGACCAAAAAAAGCTCGCGCGAAAACTAATCAACGTAAATACGGGACTACCGTAAAATTAACGAATCGAGGGCAAAAATCTGCCAGTCAATTGACAATAATGCGATGTTTAGTACACTGGAGTCTAGCCAGTGTTGCCACAGACCTATAAAATTTCGAGCGAGAACTTCTGTCAAAAACGTGCGAGATTGTGATTGAAAGAGCGAGATGTCCTTGAAATAAATAAAGGTGAATTCCCAATGCATCGTTTTGCGTCACGCATTCTGATTGGTCAATAGGCGACACTATTCGCCATTTACATACCTGCTAGCAGCCACCAGCCACACCATAAAGTTGAAATTTTTGAAAATCATTTATCCATTGTCACCAGTCTTTTAGTTTTGAGGAATTTAGAGTCTGATCACCACTTAACTGTTTTGCGCTTAAATGCTGAGCGCCATCTAGCGGGAGCGCATTTCATGAATTAATGGAGGCAACAAGAACGACGTGGTCGACTTGTGAAGGAATTCAAAAAACAATTTTTGAAACATTTATTCAAAATAAACAGTTATGTTAAAATACATCAACAATTGATGAGAAACTTAACAAAAACAATAAGTATTGTCATTTGCAAATATCACATTAGTCAGTCATGAAACTAGATGTAATGAAATACATATTAAAAATGAGAAACTTATAGTCATTTGCTAATATCACATATTTACAGAGCAGTCAGTAGTACAAAAGGAATAAAATATATGAAAAAAACATGAACAAAACCTAAAAATAATCACAAATAATACAGGAACTTAAAAACACTCATTTACCAATATCGCTTCAAAGCAAAGTGAGTAAACTAAGAACAAAATATATGAAAAATAAAAAAAAATGTAACAAAACTAATTTCTTATATCACTGTGAACATGTAAAATGTTTGTTTAGTGGCATGGGAGTCAGTTCTCTCAAAATTTTCTCTTCATCAAATTTGAACTAGGTTTCCA
Organism: Galeruca laticollis; assembly: GCA_963921935.1. NCBI lineage: Eukaryota > Metazoa > Arthropoda > Insecta > Coleoptera > Chrysomelidae > Galeruca > Galeruca laticollis. Next base: position 210,923,828 of record OY998175.1, on the reverse strand, counting down.
TGAATAGCACTCATTAGGGCTTATCATTTCCTTTACATGTAAAATATTGGAACAAGTTTCAATATTTAAACGGTTCCGAACTTTAGTCTTCAACAAAAATAGCTGTGAAAAAATTCTTTCCGCAGCTGCAGACGAATGTGGCAAGCAAATTATACCTTTCACAAAATGTGTTAAATTGGGGAACATTGGTTCTTCAGCGCCATTTTTCATGGCAAAAACAGTGTTCCAAAATGTTTCGAGGTCTGAGTCGATGAAATTTCTTAAATGCGTAACATCTGGAAGCATTCTCCATTCAGAATTTAATTTCTCAAGGTCAGTGATCAGATTTGGGAAAAACTTGTTACTTGCAGCTGCTATACTAACTATTTTTCCTGATATGGCTTCCTTGGGATCAAATAATGACACGAAATTCAAAATTGGATCCTCAAAGTCAAATCGGGATTTTAGCTGGGTGGCTAATTCAATATAAAACTCTAGACACTTCAATTTGAAATCACCAAATTCTTTTTCATTTATATTGTTTGCAGACAGTAACTCTACTTTAGTTCCTAAATAAACTTTTTCAATATTCAAAAAATTTCTAGGATTTTTAGGATCTATATTTTTCAAAGTGTTTTCATTTTTTTTATATAATCTGGATTCAAGTAATTTCTTAAAATATTTTTATAGAGGTCTGATACTCTTTTCAGAAGGACATGTAGCTTATTTTTTTCGGATTGAAATTCCAAATTCATTTTATTAGTTATATCCAAAATATATGACAGAAAATAGAAATACAATTTATAGATAGGATTTTTCAATGATTCTAGTATAGTGTTGCAGGTTTGGAGGTTTTCATTGAAGCTTTCATTGGTGAAGAAAAGAATTAACGCTTCCCAATTTTCAACGACCCTGTCAACTGCTGCTTGCAATGACAGCCACCTTGTTTGAGCAGGGTGAAGAAGTTTCTTTGGTTTCAGTGTACAAAATACTTGACATTCATTGAACATGTCTATGCGCTTTGAACTGTTTGAGAAATAATTATATATATTCCTAACAAAATCCTCCACACTGCTTGGCAATTTATTTGCAGCAGCTGAAGCACATAAATGAAGTGAATGGCATACACACCCAAGTGTATAAATGTTCGGCAGGATTTCTCTAAATCGTTTTTGTATTCCTGTTTTGTTTCCTTGCATCACAGAAGCATTATCTGCGGCAAATCCTATCAAATTCTGAACGGGAATATCATATTCTGCCAAGTGGCTCTGGATTGCCAAAAAAATTGATTCAGCATTGCACGACTCCAATTTTATGAGACCAAAAAATGAATCCCTAACTTTTTTAAGAAGTTCATCATAATAGCGAACCACTAGTGCCAGAGACTTTTGAGTACTAATATCAGTAGTCTCATCTATAATTAATGAAAATTTCGAATTTTTCAAAATGCTTGAAACTACTTTTAGTTGTTCAACGCTTAGGCATTCATTTGTGATATAGGTAGCCTTTGTTCTAGAACAATTTATATGTTTTGCAACATCTGAGTCAGGACAAACACTAGCAATGAACTTAGAAAGGTGGTCTGCAAGCAGAAATGGCAAGTTATGCTCATGTAAAAACGCACAAATTTTCAGTTCAGCTTGCTTAACAAGATGATGTCTCTTTGAAAGGGTATCATCAATCATGATATCATCTATTTTCGGTGTTTTTTCAACTTTCTTGATATTTCTCTTATGAAAATCACTTCCCTCATGCCTTTTAATATTAAAAGTAGTGCATCGAAATGAATTATTACAGGGTACACAGCCAACTTGGTTGTTGCCAGAACTCCTAAGCCATGGATACTTCGTTCTCCACTCTTCCTGGTACTTTTGATCATACCTCCTTTTTTTTTTTGGTTTTTCAATTTCACCTTCAGTCTCTTCCCTCTCAGGTATAATTTCAGAAATGTCCTCGGTTGAGTGAGAAATAACTATACTTGGTTTACTTGTACCGGCAGTGATTTTATATTTTTCAGTCTCTTGCCTTTGTTCTTGTCCATTTCTTGATTGTTCTTTCGGTTTCGATGTCCTCACAATAAATCTGTATGAAGAGGAATATGAAGAAATAAATACCTATAGTCATATTGAAAAATTATAAACTTACTTATCCATTTTTGGTGGTTTGTGTACGTTAAAAACTTGTATAGTTTAAACAAAGAGTAGAGTTTAATCTTTGGTTTATAGTTTCTTTGGATCTTTGGAGAGTTTTGATAGTTTTTAAAATGAATTTAGCATTATTTAAGGTTACTTAGTATTCGAATATTTCTTCTTCTTTTCGTCAAGTCTCTCTCTCTCTCAGATTTCTTGGCCTTTGCTTCCAATGTGGCCACTTTTTTTCGTCAACTCAACTTTTTTCCTAGTTGACGTTGTAGTGACCTCAGCTTCTAAGGCTATCCAGTCAACCATGCGTATTATCGTAATAGTATCTTGGCGAACGAGAAAATGAGCGAGATTGGACAAAGAGGAGCGAGAGAGCGAACTAGACACAGAACGTGCGAGATCTCGCTCGATCGAGCGAGCTGTGGCAACACTGAGTCTAGCTACCAACTAAATAGGAAGGTAGTGAGAGTCTTGCCCCGTTGCTGTATCCGAAAACAAACGAAATATCACGACAAATATTGACCATCATAAATTTTACGAATGTCCCGTTATCTAGGGTTAAGGTGTTTGTGATTAGAATCTTTGTCATTATAGCTTACTTTATGATTGGCTCGAGAACCCCTTGTCGCTGGTCGAAGAACAAGATACAGATGCAAGCAGTGTCAGGAAAGTGTCTGTCCTGAATGTATGGAGTCGTTTCATCAATAGATCATCTGCCCGTTGGCAACATATGTGTGTTTGAAAATCACAAATTTGATAATGGATTTTTTTCATTATTTTTACTTATATTATGACGTTTCTATTATATTGAGTGAATGAAAACGACGAGTACTCAGTGTGTATGTGTTTATTAATCTCAAAGCTAAGCGCTTTCGGCTATAAAGCCGAGTTTACATTTCAGAATGGGAATTTCCATCATGTAAATTATAATTGTACACCCTTTCAACAGGGTATTTTTAATGTTTTTAATCTAATGACTTCATCATAACAATGTTTTAACTTTGTGCATTGTTCTTTTTTATCAACTGGATGGTTTTGACACCTGTTTGGATCTCTTTTTTAATGACGAGAGCTTTGATAATGGCTTTATAGCCGAAAGCGCTTAGCTGGAGATTAATAAACACATACACACTGAGTACTCGTCGTTTTCATTGACTCAATTTACATCTAGTGTGTACACCATATCCACAGCCGTTTCTATTATAGCGTAAAAAAATTTCTCCCTGAAGAAGTTAAATCAAATAAACCGAAACGTTACCACTATAAGCGAGTGATTTTATTTCTGACCGAAACCCGTGAAAATATAAGAAACTAAAATTTATTTTATCTATTTAAAATATTTTAAACACATACTCCGACTAAAGTACCAAAAATGAAGATAAGTCCTTTTAGCGTTTTGTGCACTGCTTAAATACTCCTAAAAATCCTAACTAAAATTTTTCCAACCACAAGAAAGCTTATTAAGAATTATGAAATAAAGCACCAATTAGATACAAGAGCGGCAGATCAGACGTCAGACGCGTATCATCGGAAAAGCAAAAAATATCGCCAAACTGACTCCTTTCGGTTTTTACTACAGTGTTACAAAAAATGTTTTTCAATTTTTCATCCAATCAGAAACGAAAGCCCGCCGTAATACCATATAAGGCACATGTTTACTAAGCCGCTAAGCAGTAAAAAAAATGATAACACCAGAGTATTATGCAATTTTTATCTTCTAACTGCTTTGAACAATTTGCGCCTTATTACGCACTGTACAAGGGAATGAAAACTTAATTTTTTTGTCTTGTCAAAGAATTGCCGCGTTTACCCCAGAAGACCTCATTGAAAATAAGATATCTATGACAAAAAATATGGATCTCTAATTGTAATTATATCAATATATTTATTATTAGAGACAAAACAATACATATCACATCAAAAAACGGTGGCTAGGTTGGCAGGTTCCATGAAATACTTCATTTAACAGTTTATCAACAAGATTTTGTTCCATTTTGAACTTACATCGGGATGACTGATGTGAGGTGAAGCAGACACTGTGTGGGTACAAATTAGTCCTATATTCTAAAATTAATAATATTTAGTTACTTTTGACACTTTCAATTATTTTAACTATTAACTTTGGTCTAATCTATTATATTTTATAAACAAAATAATATAACAATAAAAAAACGCTTTTAGGTACAAATTAGTCCTAGATCATAAGTTTAAATTTATGGTGTTAAAATTGGATTTTGTAAAGGTGGAGGTGCTGGCTTGACATTCAAACCCTTTTACAAGGAAAATTGTGTATACAAATTCTAATTTTGTGGGTACAAATCAGATCTATCTTCGAAAATTAATAATTTTTAGTCACTTTACGTGGTCTAATTTATTATCATCCTTTATAAACAAAATAATATAATTATGAAAAAACGCTTTTGGGAACAAATTAGTCCTAAATTCAAAGTTTAAAGGCATGCTGTTAATATTTGATTTTTTAAAAGCATTTTACAGGGAAAACTGGGTGGGTAAAAATTCTAATTTTTTGGGCCAAATTAGTCCTAAATTCAGAGTTTAAAGGCATGCTGTTAATATTTGATTTTTTAAAAGCATTTTACAGGGAAAACTGGGTGGGTAAAAATTCTAATTTTTTGGGCCAAATTAGTCCTAAATTCAGAGTTTAAATTTACGCAATTAAAATTTGATTTTGTCAAGGTGGTTTAATTGGCGGTTTTTCAGAAAAACTGAAGAGATACAAATTCTCATTTTGGGGGTACAAATTGGTCCTAAAGTATACATAATTTTTTATTGAATTTGAAATAGTGGGGTTGCTAACTTTACTGACATAATATTTTCTTAGGGGATATCATCATTTTTGAAATAATTTCAATAGATTTTAAATCGAGTAATCAAATTATTCTGAAAGACATTAGCAAGTCTTGCATGAATCCATACAATAATAGCCTATATAAGTATACTTGGAATTGTCACATATAAAAAACCTCTATTGACAAGCACTACACAATCAATAGGACATTATACGGTAATATGTTTGAGAGCCAGTGTTTGGATTAAATATAACGATCTCGAAAAAAAGGAAAAAGTGGTTAAGGAAACATTTAAAATAATACCAGAATCGTTTTTCAAGAAATATTGAAAAGATCGGGGAATGGGCTTGCAATTCAATTTATCGAAAAAGGGGTTGTTTGAGGGGGTTGACGTTAATATTTTTTGTAGTACAAATTCAGTTTTAATGGAATCCACTTTTATATTTCGATTTACAAGAAATTTTGAACATATAGAAGGATAAAATGCTTTGCTATTCAATGTAACGAAGTAGGGGATGTTTAATTGGGTTGGCTTGAATATTTTGAAATATTTTTTGTGGTACAAATTCAGTTTTAATGGAATCGACTTTTATATTTCATTTTTCAAGAAATTTTGAAAAGATCGGGAGATAATAGGCTTGCTATTCAAGCAGTGGTTGTTTAAGTAGGTTGACTTTAATATTTTGGAATATTTTTCATGGTACAAATTAGTACACATTAAGTACTAATAGAATCGACTTTAATATTTCGTTTTTCAAAAAATATTGAATAGATCTGAGAAGAATGGGCTTGCTATTCAATTTATCGATCAGGGGTTGGTTGAGGGGGTTGACGTTAATATTTTTTGTGGTACAAATTAGTACAAATTCAGTTCTAATGGCGACTTTTATTTATATTTCGTTTATCAAGAAATTTTGAAAAAGTCTGAGGATGATGGGCTTGCTTTTCAATTTATCAAAGCAGGGGCTGTTTAAATGGGAAAGACGATTGCAGAATAAAAAGATATCCAGAGAACTAAAACTTACTTTGGAGCGAATTCTAAACAAGACAACTGAAAATATCGAAATGGTAGCTGAAGAAGAGCATCTGGAAACTCGATAGTTATGCTATATTTGTCCATCAAAATTGAAAAGAAAGACTCAGTATTTATGTGTTATCTGTAAAAAATCGATTTGTTTGCAATGTTCCCGAAAAATTTGTTTAGAATGCAAAGGAAACAAAAATATTTTATTATTTTGTATTCTTTATAATTTTGAAAATAAAGCTAATTTTTCTTGTTTACAAAAAGGGTTTCTAAACTTTTAAGTTTTATTTAAAACTAATTCTAAGTAATATTCGAGGTTAATTTGAATTTTAACAGGAATTCTAATGGAGCGTCTATCAGACCACACTGTAGCGGCTAAAGGAATTTTTTTTAACTGTAGGCGTTGAAGGTTAAATTATTCAATTTCTTGCAAATATAAAACTGACGAACCATGTTTTTGAGTTATAATCCATTTAACTGAGTCTGCAATAATACAACTGCTTAAATTGCCGAATATCACTTGTAAACAAACAATTTCACGATTTTCTGTGTTGGAAACTATGCGATGATTGTTATAATGAAATACGTTATGTGAATGGATCGGTCCTATAAGGTTGTCACGTAGAGGAGAATAACTTTATTGTTAAAAATATGTAGGTACATTCACAACTTAAATCGGAAGACAATTGTACCGTATGTCCTCCATTGTCATCTTTTAGTAATATCATATGCCTCATGACTATTATTTTCTTTGCAAATCAGTTTTACTTTGCATTTTCTACATCAATTTATTATACAGAGTGCGGAATTAGTGCGAGAAAGTCCAATTACTCTCTTGTCGTGAGAGATACGAAAAAACTTTATTTAGATAAAAGTTAAGCCATATATAGGACCATATTTTGAAAATAGTTTCAAATATACAGGGCCACCCATATTGGCAGGATGAACCTAACTTATCTGTTTTTAAATGGAACACCCCGTATATTTCCACATTTTCTTGATTGTGCGATATGAGGTTTTACAATGTTATACGAGGTAATTTAAAATATATAAGCACTTTTTTAGTAATTTCCCTGTACCATTGTATATATTTGATATCAAGAAATTTACGTTCAAACGATTTTTGATATAGTTTACTATTGTCCAAAATTATTAACATAGTGCGATATTCGTTTTTTATATACAGGGTTAGTCATAAATCGAAATGATCATTTACTGGGTTTTCTTAAATGGAACACCCTGTATTTTAGTATCGCAATGAAATGGTATTGTATGGCACTTTATTATTTCTTAAGCATTCCCTATACCTTATTGCCCTAATTGGTGAGTTATTGATGATACTTTCAGCCAAATATTAGGTGAAATTTTATTAGTTAGACGTTGGAAATATTTACCGAAAAATAATTTTCCAAAAATACATAAGTACTTAAGATTATTGGTGTAAAACAGTGGCTCCCAACCTTTTCTGGACCACCGCCCCCTATAGAAGAGAACAAAAATTTCACCGCCAATGGTGTAAAACTGTAAATATTAGCCAAACGGCTTATTTTATCGAATTCTAACAAGAGAACCTTTTCGTTAGCTTAATGTGTGGGGTTGTGAATTTCGATAATTTCATACAGGGAGTGCCATCCCTGCAAAATTTTTGGATCACTAACCATTGCGAGTAGTCCGTCCCTGGCTTCAAGGCTCTACTGTAAATCTGTTTACCTCGCCAAAATAAACTTACACGTATATTATAGCTTTACCGTAAATTTTATACAGATCAAATAACTGGTTGAAAAAATAAAAATAAAAACCAAATTCAAAATTAGAACTTTGGAGGCCTATAACTCGAAAACTAGAGCCTGGATAGAAAAAGTTTATATGAAGTACTAACATTATTTTGGCTCAGATTATACGCTCCTGACTTTTTTCCCATTAGTCCCGGGACACCCTGTATATTGTATACACGTTATGGGTATATTTTAAAAGGGAAAATATAATGAATGGATAGGCAACAATGAAATAAAAAATACATAGTATAATCAGATTTATTAATACTAAAATCAAAACTCATTGGCCCTTGAACAAAACCATTTTAGTATAACGATTGCGTATGTGATCAGTAGGTTCACTTTGTTTTTCTACAATAAAATGAATTCTAATATTTATGTATCTAACACACACAGACTTCATTAAAAAATAAACATGATTTACATCATTTTCAATAATATGATTATCAAGTGACTGGAATAAATTCATGCCAATACTATTTCTTAAAATTTTACTGATTAATATTTGTACAAAATTTTTCTTACTTAAACTGTCTTTGAACACTCTAAGGAATTTTTCACAAATTTTACATATTTCAATTACATCCGCAGACGGGTATGTAAGACCTCCTTTATTTTTTTTTGTGAGATTAGTGAATTTAAAAAACTGTCTCTGTTTCCAGATAATGCCCCAATACATTTCTCACATATTAGAGATTTTTGTAACTACTTAACTACAAATCCCGCTATGTATATCACAATTTCTTGGCTACAATTTGAAATCATTGTAGGATTTATTATGTATGTATGATCATTGAAAATATTACCAAACGTTTCGACATTCTGCGCTTCTTCTCCTTTATGAAATTGTGGAATACTATTATTAATTTGATTTTCGGGGTTACCTTGGTCAATTTTACCGCTAGATACTGTAAAGACATTGATTTGTTCAAGAGGTATGCAGTTACCCACACCCCCACTGCGTATTTCAGTTTTTAACAGTAATTGTCTGTAGGAAGTACGAAACTGACGGGCAGTGGGGTTGTTATTCCAGCCACCTCTTTATCTAATTGATGAAAAAAATAATTCCAAATGGTCTTGGCTAATTTTATATAAAGGAAGATACATCAATAGCTTTTGTGTAGCCACTAAATCATCATACAAATTTAAAACATTTTTTAAATCTATTATCAGACCAACAAATCCAGTGCGTCGAGGAGAAGTAACTACAAGCTCGCCATTAAGAAATTTAAATTGAGAAATGTATATAATAAACTCCTTTATAAATTGTGAAATATTATCAATATTTTCTGCACACACTGCTTTTCTATACCCCATAGCTTGTAACTTTCTGCTATTTAAAATATCAAAAACATTATTTATATGTCTCATAAATATAATAGTTCCCTCAGACCCCTCAAATTGTTTTAATTTAAGTTTTTTTAAACAATATTCTATTGCATCTGCTACAGATGCACTCAGCAACTGGACAGCCAAGCGCACTCTCATTTTTTGTTCAAAAAAGTGCATATGGGCAGACCGTAATTTATTGCCTAAGGGAAGACCTTCACTTTCTTGCAAATCGTGCAAGAGTCTTACATATTCCCAATTTATTAGATTGCCATCTTTATCTTTGAAAACTTTCAATTCCCCAAAAGTATTTCTTACCAATTTAATCATATGACACGGGTCATAGAAAATATATATTTTCTCATATGTTTTGAGATTGTGTATATCAGTATTACAACCTAGCATATTGCTCATTGATATATTTGATGGTGCCCCATCAAAAGTCAATGATACAATTCTGATTCCTGTTTCTTCCAATGCAGATAAACAATGAGAAATAATTGAAGATTTTTGGTTTCCAGTTAAAGAATCAGTCAGGAAGTATCCAACTGGCAATTTCCATGTACCATTAATGTTGACAACCATAATTACAAATGCTTCCTTTGCTAATGCATTTGAATCAGTATTGAAATTAATCCCAAAGTTGACATAACCAAAAAAACTTTTCCCATCCCATTCTAAATGTTTTCGTATAGCCATTTCATCTATTACTAACGAACACAAAACAGTTTTGGTTTCCTTTTACACATATAATTTCAAAACATATACAGATTCAATTGTAATTCCTGGTTCAGCATTAATGGTTTTATACCATTTTCCAATAGTACTTCGATGAGGAAGGCAAGTGTCAAAAACATTTCTCACGTAATCATATGCCTTTGGAGACAAAAAATTTAACGATAAAGCGAATTTTCTGAATTCTGGATTATATTTCTGTTTTTTTACAACTTTACGTTGTAGTAGTTCTTTTTGCAAATTTGACATACTTTCTAATAGAATGACGTTTTCATCTGAAATCATATTTTTCTGTTGCAAGGTCTTAATAATATTTTTAAAGATATGACTTTTTGCTTCTGTCTTTTTAGAGATTGTCCAAGTACACGTGTTTTTCTAATTTTTGTCTTGATTTTTTTTTTCAAGATATATTTTTCTCTTCAACTTCTTTTTGCGAGGGCTGTCAATGTCTTGCCGACTGGTAGATGGTTGTGGTGATGGTGTATTTCTAGAGTATGTCCTTTTTCTTGAGTTATCCTAAAATACAATTTTATGATCAATTTACTACAGCTATGGTGATTAAGTTAAATGTTTGGTGTTAAATTCTTTTGAATAAAAAATGTACATACAAGATAAATATGTCTAATTATGCAAGACATATTATTACCACATGTGAAGTATATTTAGATATAGAATATTTCAATAATGAATGTTTATTTAACTCTAGAAAATATATTCAAAAAGCAGTCATCTTAGCTGGTTGCAGATAACTAGGTAAATCCACGAAGATTGTTGGAACTGCATTATTCATCAATCTTACCCTGGAATTGGTTACATAGAAAAATTTTGCATCAAAATGTTTTGAACATAATCTGTCATCATCTGTTGGCATCCAATTATCAATTTTCATATTCTCCAACCATCACGATCTCATTTCCTCAGATTTGGGAAATCTGAAAAATAATATAGACTTTTGTAAAATTAAATAATTCAAATAGTGATATAAGAGTAAGAAATACTTTTTTAAATATCGCCGATGTAAATATCACTGAGTTACCTACGCCCATGGTATTTACACTAATTTAGAGTGTATTTCCCAACGATATTTGCAAAATTATGAATGAAAATTTTAAATAATCAGCAATTAAATGTCCCCAATATAAACGAATATCTTCAGCAATAGGTACTAAAATTATCAGATAGATCGGATGCATCAGAAGTAAATATTTGGTTTATTTGGTAATGGAGCCAATTTAATACGAAACTTTTCTTACCTGTGAAACGATAATCCTGGTACTTTTTTATCATTTCTCTTCTTACAACCATACGCAACACACTGCACCATTGTATACAAATTCAACAAGTCCAAAATAAGTTCTAGGTAAATTAATAATCACAAAAATAAACACAAGCTACAATGAAACAACTGGCTCCTAAAAAATGGCGACCACTAAAATATGGTAACAAACACTTAGCAGACGCAGGTCGAATATTACGCGTCCATTCGTCTTTCCTTGTCTAAGGGTTTTCCTGACTTTGCGATTAACAATGAAACGTTATATGAGGCTCGTAGCCCATCACCGTCTCGTTTAGAAGACGATGCAAAAAGGTTTGATATAGTTGGCTGTTTTAAATATTGTTTTTCGAGTTCTTGAAAATAGAATATATCTTTGTTCTTCTTATCAGGATGCATTTTATGTAAATGCTCTTGTAGCCTAGAAGGTTTCATAGCTTCATTTGAAAAAACTTTTCGGCAAATTAAACACATAGGTAATGATTTGTTTGTAGAAGATTTCGCAAATCCATATTTTACATATTCAATACTGTATTGCCGCATTTCTTTTGTAATTTAGAAGTAGATTCTGCCATTTTCATACAATAATTAAATTCTCAATAGATTTATAGATAGTAATGTTTATAAACTGACACACCACTCACGATTATTTACTACGGCAGAGCTTATGATTCACGACTATATATCCGCGGCGAGGCACATACAACTAACTGACAAAAAATTCGTAGAGCTGTTGCTTTTATACGTTTCATTTCGTGCATGATTCAACTTGTCTGTGTGCGAACATGTCGAAACATGTTATTTTGTATGATCATCGCGCGTTCGCTTATCAACGTGCGAGGACAAGTCATTTAGTTCTATTCTGAACTAAAAGAAATTATTATAATTATTAGTATTATTATTAATGCTAATTTAAAACTGATTATTAACCCTTATTAAATCATTTTTATTTCACCATTCCTCTTGACTGCTTATTATTTGCTTCTGAATCCGCTACCGCCCCCCTAAAAGGCTGCAGCGCCCACAGGGGGGCGGTATCGCCCCCCGTTGGGAACCAATGGTGTAAAACATTACTAAAATCACACATTATTCTAGTTGGCTATGACTTTGACAATAAACTGGTTTAATAATTTAACATTAGATTACTTTTATTAGTTCCTATTTACTATTATCAACATGAATTTTTCTCAGGAAGAGCTGACTGATATGATTTTTGTGCTACCAGAATGTAACAAAAAGTGTTACTGGCAAGAAGAATTCATCATCAGCAATTCCCTGATATGCGACAACCAAGAACAGAAGCATTTCAAAGTTTATTAGAACGATTTCAACGGATTGGACACGTAAATTACGAGAGATCTCGAACAATGAACAAAAACTGTTGTAAATGAAGAAAATTAATTGAATGTAATTCTTAGTGTCCCTGAGAATCCACATATTAGAACGAGGGAAATTGCAAATGCTTTTGAAATTAGTGGTCGCAGTGTAGGGAGAATTTAAAAAAATAACATGACGCATCCATATCAGCATGCATAATCGCATCAAGAGTTTGAAGAGAATGATTATAATAAAAGAGTCAAATTTTGTCGGTGGGCGCAGGAACAAATTCAGAATAATGCATCTTTTTTTGAATATGTTTTATTTGGAGATGAAGCTACTTTCCATAAGAATTGTACTGTAAACAGACATAATTTCCACCACTACTCAACTTCTAATACTCACCTCATTTTCACACAGATAATATGGTCATTGCATGTTTGGGGAGGAATTATTGGAATTTATGTTATCGGACCTTACTTTTTCGAGGATAACTTTAACGGAGAAATGTATCTATATTCTCTGGACAACGTTTTGCCGGAATTATTGGAAATTCCTGGAAGAGGGATTGGAACGAGAGGACCTATAAATTGGCCACCACGATCTCTAGAGTTAAACAAGCTAGATTTTTTTTTCTGGGGCTATATAAAAGATAATGTGAATTAAACACCTCATACAACTAAAGAAGATATGAAGGAAAGAATTAGAAATGCATTTATGAACTTAAACAGAAATGTGTTAACAAATGTGTGTGTGGCTTCTTTGAAGATTGCTTGCAATCATGTATCAACGTCGATGGAGGTCACTTTGAACATCAATTGTAAATTCAACGATATTCTTGTTATTTTTGTTAGGTAACTATATTAAACGTTAATTGCCTTTTTTGTTTATTTGATAATGGGTATCAAGTTTGGGAATATTAGTAATTTGGTTTTTATATAATGATGCTTATGCTTGTGATGCAATAAGCCATAACCTATTATTTTCATAGCCAACTAGAATCTTGTGTGATTTTAGTAATGTTTTATACACCAACAATCTTAAGTACTGATGTATTTTGGTAATTCACCTAATATTAATAAATTATGGATGAGACTAGATTATTTTGTAATTTTTTTTGGTTAAATATTTCCACCGTGAAACTAATTTCACCTAATATTTGTTTTAAATAATGTTTGGCTGAAAGTATCATCAATTACTCACAAATTATGGCAATTGGGTATAGAGAATGCTTAAGAAATAATAAAGTGCCATACAATACAATTTCATTACGACACTAAAATACAGGGCGTTCCATTTAAGAAAACCCAGTAAATGATCATTCCGATTTATGACCAATCCTGTATATAAAGAACGAGTATCGCGATCTGCTAATAATTTTGGACATTAGTACACTATATGAAAAATCGTTTGAACGTAAATAGATTTCTTGATATCAAATCTATACAATGGTACAGGGTGTTATGTTACTAGGAAATTACTAAAAAAGTGCTTATATCTTTTAAATTACCTCGTATAACATTGCAAAACCTCATATCGCACAATCAAGAATTTCGAGGGGAATAAGAAAATGTGGAAATATACAGGGTGTTCCATTTAAAAAGGCTAAGTAAGGTTCATCCTGCCAATATGGGTGACCCTGTATATTTGAAAATATTTTCAAAATATGGTCCTATATATGGCTTAACTTTTATCTAAATAAAATGTTTTCGTATCTCTCACGACAAGAGAGTAATTGAACTTCCTCGCACTAATGCCGCACCCTGTACCCTGCACCCTTTTTCGAGCAGTTTTCAGAAATAAAGCACATTTCAACAATAGCGCGTAGTGACGGGCGGAATATAGTCGCTCATCTCGTTATTGCTTTTGCAATGTTAGCTTCAGTATATAATATAAATAAATGGGTCTATTCTTTTTCTACGTCATTGGATATAACAAAAAGTAGGGTGGGTGTGCCAGTCAGCCGACCGGCCCTCGTTTTCGACCGGTTCTGAAGATATTTCATTATAATAAGAAAACCACTCCACTAATAAATAGTCCGTTCCTGCAAAAGTTCATAAATTACCCGTGCATTAATACAGTTTCTGCCGCCTTGCGCAATACATTTCTCCGCGTTCATACATAAGTTTCTGATTGTTTGAAAACAGCTGGACGTTGAACAGTTAGAAAACCATCAGTCAAACCTGTGTGAACATCGTCCAGCTGTTTTCAAACAATCAGAAACTTATGTATGATCGCGGAGAAATGTATTGCGCAGAATCCTGACTGTTTCTGAGCAAGTTTTGTTTGGATGCAACCTAAAAAAACAGAGATACGGTTTCTGTGTTCACAAAAAGTTGAAATATTTGGAAACAAAACATCCGAACATCTGGTCCAGAGATGCGTTTCTTTGAACCATCAAGAGTGAAAAGACAGAGAGAGAAAATATGTTCAATAAGTAAAAGGCGATTCAGTACTACTATCGACATCTATCGTAAATATTTTGAACCAAATAATTACTAGATAAGTAACTAGTATTGTGTAGTTTTTTAGGTTTATATACCTGTGAGGAGGCCCCTCTTAAAGGAAGAATGCAAGATAAAAAAAGACAAATGGGACCTGGTCCATATTTAAGTAAAGAAAATGAAAAAAAAACGTCAACTGGATTATTAATCTATGCAAATGTGGTTTTCCAATTAAAAAAGATGAACTACTGACAACGGTTCAAAAAATTATACTAAAGGAAAATCTTTAAAAGTCCAAAAAATGGAATGTCAGGACGGAAATGGTATGACTCCTTTCTTCGTCGACATCCGGAAATTTCTTCTCGGACTCCTGAGTCAGTTGATAACTCTCGAGCTGAAGTGACAGTAGCATTTATTAAATCCTGGTAGAAATCTCGAGAATTTTTAGAAAGCATAAACGCCACAGATATTTTGACTGACCCATCTCGCACTTTTAATGCGGATGAAAGTGGCTTCTACCTACAACCAAAGACTGGAAAAGGATTAGCACCTAAGGGTTGCAAAAATTTGCTAGAAGTTAAAAAAGGGAGTGCTTATAACTTTTTCTGCAGGTGGAAAATTGTGCTCCCCCCTGTGTGGTATACCCTTACGTAAAACCACTGTTGCTAGGAAAATCTGACTCTGGTTGGATGCGCTCAGATATGTTCTTTGAGTACGTGGCGAACGCATTGTATCAATGGATTATTTGAGAACATATTGAAAAACCGATAATCTTTTTTGTGGACGGACACCGTTCGCATATGAGAACAATATAATATTATATGCATTACCACCGAATTATACTCATACAAAGTGTCCAGAAACTCTCCTGCCAAACGGAAACTACAGTTACTAGAGATGATCGATTTTAAGTCGATTTAGCTCAAATTACCTTAATACGAAAATGCTTCCTAAGGGAACTACAGCCCTTTGAAGAAGACGTCCTCATATGAGTTTTCTTCAAATTACTCAAAAATACCGTTACTTAAAATAATCAAACTTGGTATAATCAATAAACAGTTACAAACCAGTCGTTTGCTGTAAATATTTTTTTTTCAGATCCATCACAAGCGTGTCAGTTGGGGGGACCAACAGGTATTTTTATAAAAAAAAATTTATTTTCGAGTTTTTTATGTATCCGACACCGAATTTGGAAAATTCAAGATAATTTTCATAGTTAATTTGATCAAAATGGTTTATTTTTCGAATGAAGAATATGCTGATATGCATTTAGTTATGGGGAAGTACAATGTAACGCTCGCTCAAGATAATTTTCATAAACAATGTTCTCTTCTTTTAAATCGATATCATGAACCGTTTTCGAGAAAAATAAATTTATACTTTTTGTGTTTCTTACGTAAAATCATGTTGGATTATAATCTGTAATATCAAGTTGGCTTTGAAAAATCAACAAATTGTACAGATACTGGTAACAAAAGTCGTAAGTATTAAGTTGCTTACATTGTTTTGGAAATTTTAAATTAATTTTATTTCGTGAGGGTATAAAACAACAATCAACATTAAGAAAAACAAAGTTAGTGATAATTACCAACAGAAATAAGAGAGATAATTTTACAACAGATGCTCTACATGACGACCATTTGTCTCAATACACAAATTGATTATTTTCTCTAAAGATCAACTAATTTTTGCAAAAATTCCTGCATTATTTCTAATTTCATTACAAGCGTTTTAAATTCTTTAATACAACTGATTACGGGTTTCTATTGGAACAGCATAGACTAATGATTTTAAATAACCCCAAATACAAAAATCACAGGGGTTTAAATCTGGAGATCTTGGGGGCAATTAACTGGACCACCTCTTCCAATCCACTTATCGTAATAGTTATTGTCGAGATATTGACGAACCTCTCTGCTAAAATGAGCTGGGCAGCCGTCGTGCATGAACCATAAATTATTTCGATCATCAGGGGAACCTCGTCTATTAAATCAGGTAAAACATTTTGTAACAAATTAAGATATTCTTGTCCTGTTAAACTGCTAGGAAGCTCTACGGGTCCCAGAAGCTGATTACCGATTACATCTATCCAAACATTTATACTAAATCTTTGCTGGTGCTTTTTCTCTACTGTTGCATGAGGATTATCACCAATGTAGGCATAATGATGTACATTATGTAAATTAATAATTCCGTCTCTGGTAAACGTAGATTCATCGCAAAATAAAATATTGGAAAATAAATTAGGATCCTGATTTTTTTTGTTCCGCAACCAGTTTGAAAAATATCTGCGGACAGAGAAATCACCATCTACCATGGCATGAACTTTTTGAAAATGGAAAGGATGAAGGTTTTCTTTATGAATAATATTCCATATGGAAGACTTGGAAATGGCAGGATACATAGCAGCGAGTCTTCTGGTGCTAACCTCAGTATTATTTTCGATTTCAATCAAAATATTGTCTCCGTATTCCACTGTCACATCAGGTCGTCTACCAGCTTCAGTATTTTTAGGTACTACTGAGCCACTTTCTCTTAATCCTTGGTGTACGGCTACAAATGTTGCGCGAGCAGGATGCCTTCTGTTTGGAAATTTTTCCGCATATCTTCGATCTGCTGCACGAGCGTTACATTGTACTTCCCCATAAACTAAATGCATATCAGCATATTCTTCATTCGAAAAATAAACTATTTTGATCAAATTAACTATGAAAATTATCTTTAATTTTCAAAATTCGGTGTCGGATACATCGAAAACTCGAAAATAATTTTTTTTTAATAAAAATACCTGTTGGTCCCCCCAACTGACACGCTTGTGACAGATCTGGAAAAAAATTATTTACAGCAAACGACTGGTTTGTAATTGTTTATTGATTACACCAAGTTTCGATATTTTAAGTAACGGTATTTTTGAGTGATTTGAAGAAAACTCATATGAGGACGTCTTCTTCAAAGGGCTGTAGCCCCCATTTTCGGATTAAGGTAATTTGAGCTAAATCGACTTAAAATCACCTCTAGTAACTGTAGTTTCCGTTTGGCAGGAGAGTTTCTGGAAACCCTATATAATGCAACCGGGAGATGTGGCATTATTTAAACCACTGAAGGATTATTGGAAAAATGCTGTAAGAGATTGGAAAAATGAGAATAATGGCCGAATTTTGAACAAAACTGAGTTTGCTCCAATATTTAAAAAAGCCCTACAAAATGAAAAAATCAAGGATCATATAATAAAAGGGTTCAAACGATGAGGGCTTTTTCCATTTAATCCGGATGCACCAGATTATACCAAATGTGTACTAAATACACTAGAAAATGTTCAAAATCTGAATCAAGACCCAAGCGACGCAATATAATCTCAAGAAGATTTTTGGGCCACCCACAAAGTACTAGCAGCACTTAAATTAGGCCTACTTGATGAAGTCTATGAAGTAGATAGTTTATTGGAAAAGCTAAACAAATTCCAGGACTCATTGTTTCGAGGTAATAGTGGAAATGAACGCTTAGAGAATTTGAATTGGAATGATAATCAAGATGAAAATACTACTACTACTGTTATTGAAGAATACGAGGTGCTCGATGAAGGCATGCTTTCTATGATACAAGAACCCATAATCCATATTTTAAGAAACTATCTTATAAAACCAGCAGATGATAGTTTGTTAAGTAATGCAGAGATAAGTAAGCCTGAAACAGCCCTTCGGTAGAATCTACAACAAATGGCGGTGCCTTAATCGATTTTAACAGAATTACAAAAAGCACCTCAGATGACGTCAGTAAAGCTAGCACCCCCACTTTTTCAAATTTAAAAAAAACTTATGTGTAATTTAGAACTAATTTGTACCCAAAAAATTAGAATTTGTACCCACTTAGTTTTTATAAAAAATCACTATTTAAAGTGGGGGTGCTAGCTTGAGCTCAAGCTAACACCCCCACGTTGACAAAATCAAATTTTATTGTCATATATCTGAACTGGATTAATTTGTACCCAAAAGATAATAATTTGTACCCACTCAGTTTTTCTGAAAAACCGTTATTTTTAAGTGGGGGTGTTAGTTTAAGCTGAAGCTAGCACCCCCACTTTTACAAAATCAAATTTTAACAGCATACCTTTAAACTTTGAATTTAGGACTAATATGTACCCAAAAGCGTTTTTTCATTATTATATCATTTTGTTTATAAAAGATGATAGTAAATTAGACCACGTGTTTTATTAATTTCCAAGTGAATCGTTAAAAGATTTGAAATTATCAAAGATAACTAGATATTATTAATTTTCGAATACAGGACTAATTTTGTACCCAAAAAATTGAAATTTGTACTTACACAGTTTTCCCTGTAAAAGGAGTTTTAATGTGGAAGTGCTGGCTTGAATACGTCCACCTTTATAAAATCCAATTTCAACAGCATACCTTTAAACTTTGCATTTAGGACTAATTTGTAAGTAACTAAAAGCGTCTTTTCATTATCATATCATTTTGTTTATTAAAGATGATAGTAAATTAGACCACGTGTTTTATTAATTTCCAAGAAATTATCAAAGATAACTAAATATTATTAATTTTCGAATAAAGGACTAATTTCCACCCAAAAAATCAAACTTTGTACACACACAGTTTTCCCTGTAAAAGGAGTTTTAATATGGGAGTGGTGGCTTGAACACCTCCACATTTACAAAATCAAATTTCAACAGCTTACCTTTAAACTTTGAGGTCTAATTTGTACCCAAAATAGTTTTTTTCATTATTAAGTATATCATTTTATAAAAGATGATAGTAAATTAGACCACCTGTTTTATTAATTTCTAAGTGAATCGTTAAAAGATTTGAAATTATCAAAAGTAACTAAATATTAGGTCTGTTCCAACCGAAGTAAATACCGTTTTATTACCGTACAATCTCAGTAACGCAGCAAATTTGATGTAAATTACACAGACTTATTATATTCACTAATCAGCAGGTCAACTGGGTTTGTATCGTAATTGTACGGTTTTTGTGTTGGTTGGAACAGACCTAATAATTTTCGAATATAGGAC
This sequence comes from Galeruca laticollis, assembly GCA_963921935.1. Classification (NCBI taxonomy): domain Eukaryota; kingdom Metazoa; phylum Arthropoda; class Insecta; order Coleoptera; family Chrysomelidae; genus Galeruca; species Galeruca laticollis. The sequence continues at coordinate 210,903,969 of OY998175.1, read as the reverse complement.
TAATTTGTATACTCATATTTTACCCAGCCAAACTACTTTTTAGAGGTGTTCAAACAGACATATCAACTGTGAATAATATGAATTTAAGCAACACAGCTGAGTACATCTTCTAAATTATTGTAAATTCTAAATAAAACCCAAATTAATTATTGAATTACCTTCGAGGTTAATGAATTATAATTTGAGTGATATATATAATATATTTTAATTAAATTATAGGTATTCTCAATACTTGTACTAAGTCGTTATTGAAATTATTTCAAATTCGTAGTTTATCTCTTAAACCGCGCATTCCTAGTGGGATGCCCTTTAATTTTAGACATAGAAGTACAGTACTAAAAAGTATATTGAACGGGAAAGGAATATTGTATAAAAACATAGTTTTATTTTTTCACTCAATATAATTATGCGATGTCTCTTTATACATTATAATGGAAGGAATTGTAAATGTGTCATTACGGACTCGCTCCACCTTTTTCTTTAGATCGTGGGATTCATGCCATGTATTATTTGCCATTCGGCTGTAACAATTGTAATGGCTGACATCAGATTAAGACATACGACGTGCATATCTCGGAGGTCCATAATGCACGACTCCGGCTAATTCATATAGTCCTTGCAGGAACGTATCTTGTAGATTTTTGGATTTATCCGTATATAACTTTGACAATATTTGAACTTTATCTTGGTCACTTGGATTATCCATGCATTTCTGTTTACATCTAAAATGTATTATTTCCTATTAAAATACTTAAAAAAATATATTTTTTATGGGAACTTACGTGCAAGGAGGTCCAATTTTCTTTTCTGAAACCGTTACACCTTTCATTGTAATATATTCACGACCTTCTTGTCCCGCTTTTTTACATTTATTTACTTTCCAATCGCTTAAGTTTCTGTGTCTTTTCCTACTACCATTAGTAGTAACTTCGTCAGCAGAACTAGTACTACAGTTTTTTCTTGGAAATTGGGGCCTATTTGCCAGACATTTATAATTTACAAATCTAAACCGTTTATTCAATACTGTAATAATTTCACAAAACTAGCAACAGAATTCAACACAGGTATTCATTCTTTGGCTATAATGTAATAATTCGACGTAATGGAATCGACCGGGCACCCGCCCCTTTCATTGAGATTAAAAACAGTACAAGTCGCGGACTTGTACTGTTGTTCTGCTCATCGCTGGCAAGGCCTTGCTTCCACATTGCAGCCGGCAATGTTTGGCATACGGTTTTTAGGCTCATTCGATGCGGAAGGGAATTTTAAAATGATTGGTCATCGCGACTCAAAACGCCAAATTTTTGACTTGTACTGTTTTTAATCTCACCGATTCAATTGGACAATTGTATACACTTCGGAGGCTATATCATGCTAACAAACCATAGCACCTGTTGTACTGGTTCTGGTGAGCTAACAAGACATGTTACGAAAAGTGGCCGACGACGACATACACACAGGATTTTTTTTCTAAAAACCGTTTTTTCGTGTTGTTCTTGCTGAAAAACAAAAATAACTAAAAAAAATCGGTAGTTCTTACTTTTTTTGAGGTAAACCAATACTTTTCTCGCATCGAAGATATGTTTGGCGGAAAAGTAAAAATATAATGAACCCGTAATAATTATTCCACTGAAAAACTTGCACAATTTTCTAACCCGTGAATTGATTAAGTCCGCTTTACAGTTCGCAATTCTTTTTGCAATGTATTGCAGCAACACTTTGACCTTGCAAGGTCTTGCTTGCAACTATTTACAATCGTTTTACAATATGGAATTTTCAATGTGGATACCAACATAGATGATACCAACCAAAAAAATTAAAGTTAATTGTGAGGTTAGGTTAGTGTGTCATAAGATGTTGATTGTTGATAAACTAACTTTGTATTGAGATTATTGATACTTATAGTTGGCGCAAAACATATAGTGTAGCACTGTAATGGTATATAACCTTTAAGTTATGTTGCGGAACTAGACACTGAAAGGTATTAATATTTTGTTTACTTTTACCAATACCTATATTTTATTTGATGTTACGTTAATTGTTGAAAGGGCGTTTGGTTTAATCGGGATACCAGACGTGAACTGAGCCCTTTTTGTATCCCATTCGATTTTTTTTGAACAAAACAAAATTCTATGAAAAAATAACAATAAAAAATAAATTTTATAACAATGAATAAAACAATTCTCTAAAAATACATATTATGTTTAACTCCTGTTTGTCACTACTATATAAGTAACATGAAAAATATAGTAAACTTAATTAATTTTCTTCTTCCAAAATCTAATTCATTAATCCTTCTCCCATATCATCTGCTTCACTATCACCATCGTCTTGCAAATCAATAATAAATATATTTCCTCGTTTAATATGGACATGCCCAATATTCTTATACTCTTCAGTTTTGATTACTTTTTTAATATCTGTTTTAATTGTGCCCAAATTAACTCGATTAACTCGATGGGATTGAAAATACAAAAATAAGGAGGAAGTCTCACTATAGATTGTCCATGTTGTTCAGCAATACTCTCTTGGGCGTATAATTTCTTAAATTTGTTTGTCTGTAAAACTTCAATCAGTTGTTGTTTTATATAAGAGTCTTCAAAGTACAAATTATTATCCATTAAAAAATTTTGTAGTTCGGTCTTCTGTAGCTTTTATTTGGTATTTTATTGAACTGTCGTGAATGATAAGAAGCGTTGTCAAGAAGTACAACACTATTTGGCTCTAAGTTTGGAATCAATGTGAATTCAAACTATGTTATTATGATAGTCAACGTTGCAATCCTCCAATTTTTTTTCCACATATTTTTAAGGTATTTGAAACCCATCCTTCATTTCCACCGCAATGCACAATAATAAGTCTGGATCAATTGTTTGCAGGCATTGTTGGCATACATATTTTTGACCCATCAGTCCATCCTTACTTAACCGTGTCGTCTGTATCATACCAAATTTCGTCCAAATAGACAATAGTGCTTTTCATTACATGACAAGCGCAAGCGCAGCTGCCATGTGTAAGAGCGGGAGTTTAAAAGTTTCGTACTGTTTTGTGCAATCATGACTGGGGATACAATAATTATCTCCACAAACAAATCCATCGTTAAAACAAATTATTGATGGTGCTGTACTTGTTGACAACTCAGTTGAACCGTTTAATTTTAAACGATTAAAATGTGGTTAAATTGTTATGGGCGTTCTCAAAAAGGCAAAATAAGTCTTCTTGTTAAGAGGTTAGCTTTCAATACCATCTATTATCTAAATAAAATTAGGTAAATAATGTTATCCTAATTGACCATAATTTATTGTTAGCACATGTGGAAACTGTAAAATTAACTTTTAGGTTGATAATGAATATTATTAATGTTATAAACATACTTTTTTAAGCATAGGATTACACGTATATATTAACTGCATCTATATATTGCAAGCAAGATTTAGGAACATTTAGAAAATAATATATATTATGTATTGGTTTTAAATAATTTATAACATGTATCACTCTTACACACTCCATAACAACACTGTTTTATTTCTCCTTTTCGTACAGATAATATAGTCGACTTGAAAAATTTATTTTTTAATTAAGACACTTATTATTTTAATGTTCTCTGAATTTCTTTTTAATAAGTATTATTTGTTTAATGTCAGTTGATTTTAACTATTTGTACACAGGTATTTTAACATGCTTATTTACAAAACAGTACGAAAAAGATGGCCGAACTGCACGCATGCGTACAAAAAAAAATGATGATGAAAAGGTCTATTGGCCGGTTTTCTTCTCTATACTAAGTTACTTGTTCCAAGTATGTATACCGCGCATATCCACTATACTTCTGCTTTCCATAACTGTTCGACGTTTATTAATCGTTTTGAATTTTAATCCCAATTTTTAAATCCAGTTTTCTTACAGACATTTACATTACGGCCGACATTTGTCATTTTATTGCTTATTATTTCAATCGTAGGTAACTCATTACTTTTGTATCAGTCATATGTGGTGGTTTTTAATAATTTTATTACAGACACATCAAAAGGTTTGATCAATCCCTTATCACATCGATTCTTGCGTTCGTAAGGCTCATTCTTGGCTATTTTACGTATAGTTAACAGGATAACTTCTGTTAAATCCGATACTGCTTGCATTCATTCTGTTTCTTCATCGAAAATCAAACTTTTCCCGTAGATTCTTATACACATTGAAACATATCTTCTGTGTTTCCAAATTTAAATGTCGTCGAATCTTGTTTTCACTTTGATCACAAGTATTTAAATTTTCGTTGCTGTTACACACAATATTTTGGACCGAACTCGATATTTTCCAAAGACGCCACATTGTAAATATTTAACTAACTAAAAATATTTTTGCTATATAATAAATATATATCCTCACACCAATTCCTCAGAAAAACACTATACTCTTTCTTGATGTCAGCCTACCAACTAAAGAGTGTTGCTTATCTGTGGTGAACAACTGTTGTGTTCGAAAAAATTGCTATCTCAACATACACTTATAGTTCAGTAGAAGATGGGAAAAATAATAAGTTATTTGAAAATTATATTCCTAATTCTTCTTATTGAAACGAGATGTAAGGTAGTGGTAATTGTCTGGTGTTATGTTTAAGATGTTTTTAAATATGAATAGGTTAATATTGTTTAAAGGAATGTATTTTGTTCTATACATTAACGCTAAGTATCTTAAAAAGTAGGATGGCGCTCCTTAATTGAGGGTTAAAAATCATCGTTAGACAGTAGATACATGTATTTAATACTTATTAAATACATTAACACGATTATTAGTTGAAATTATAATATTAAATAAACATTTTAAATTATAATATTGACTGGACTATGACAGTATTTAACTCAAACGAGAAGGCGAAACCTCAAAATTCACACTATATCTCTTGCGTCGACTATACCTTTTTATGTTGCGTTTTAAAGTACACAGTCAAAATGAATAGAAGACGAAAGAAGCAAAGCTTCTGCAGTAATTTGTATGATTATTGCTGCCAGTGCTCTCTTGGAGAGAGAGGCAGCAACAAGACTGCCAAGAAGGTGCTGGGTAAGGCCTTAGTTGAACCAAAATAGAGAAAATTTCAGTTTAACTGAAAAGTTTATCACCTCAGATATGGAAAAGTTTGCAAACTATCTAAGGATGGATAAGAATACTTTTGAAAAGCTATTCTTCAAAATTGCCCACAGAATAACAAAAAAGTGCTTTCTTCGGTAAACTATTTCAGCTCGAGTTAAATTCATAACTACATTAAGATATCTAGCCACAGGGGAAAGTTTTCTTAGTTTAATGTATAATTATAGAATATCTGAAAGCACTATTTCATTATTTATTCCAATAGTGTGTCAAGCAATATATGAAGAATTGAAGGATGAATATTTAAAGGTAAGAGTTACTGTTAATGACAAAAATATACTTGATTAATTATGCTTGTTTTTCAGGTTCCTAAAACTGCTGCAGAATGGTTGGAAATTGCAAGAAAATTTGAGACCACGTGGAATGCACCGAATATTATAGGTGCACTGAATGGAAAACTCATCACAATTGAAGCTCCAAAAGACCAGGTATCAGCGTTTTTTAATTGTAAGTAAGCTCATAGTATAGTTTTACTTGCTTTAGTTGATACAAATTATAATTTTACGTACATAAATGTAGGCATGCATGGAAGACTTTAAGATGGTGGTGTGTTTTGGGAAAGTGATCTGGCAAGAGCCCCTGAAGAGAACAAACTTAATGTTCCAGAAGACAAACCTTTACCTGAGAGAAATAAAACAGTACCCTATATTAAAACCCCACCCTTTCCGTAATATGACAAGAAAGCAAAGAATTTTCAACTACAGATTTTAAGCAGGGCCCGCCGTGTATTTGAAAATCCATTTGGTATTGTAGTTAACCGTTTTAGGGTATTGCTTAATGTTATACCCTTAAAATCAGAAAAAGCAAAAATCATAATACAAGCATGCTGTGCTCTTCACAATTTTTTAAGGAACGAAATAAACAATGCTTATTTAGGTGTGGTTCACGTAAGAGATATAGTGCGAAATTTAAAGTTTCGGCTTATCCTTTGATTTGAATACTGTAATAGTTATAATTTAAAAGGCTAATTAGACAATATATTCATTTAATATTATAACTTCAACTGACAATCATTAAAATGTCTTAAATAATTTTATAATTATTAAATACATCGTAAAAATAATAACAGATAATTAACACTACCTTATATCTCGTTTAATTAACAAGAATTAGTAATATAATTTTCAAACAACTTTTTTTTTCGTTATAGAGCGTCGACTGCTAAAGGTCATTGGCTCTGTCTGTGTGGCAGGGGGGAAAACTCATGTTCACTCGCGATAGTAGTGTTTGACTCCATTTTCATGACCAACCAACCAAAAACCTGTTAAATTAGCTGACGTTATAGGTACACCTTATAGCGTTATCTTTCATTTGTAATATAAATCATATTTTGGAATATAGCTCTATCAGTTTCAGATATTCAATGATCTTATCTGAGTTTTCCGCAGAAGCTAAACATGTTGAGATGGTAATTGGTATGTCTACTTGATGGCGTATATTTCTAAATTTTGTGCAATCAAAAAGAATGTGTTTTATGGTAAGTTGGCACCTACATTCTTCGCATTCCGGAGGAATTCTTCCAAGAAGTAAGTAGGATGATGTTAAGTGAGTGTGACCCATTCTTATTCTGGATATGACGACTTGATCTTTCCTCCTAGTTAAGTTGTATGTATTTGGGTTTAAAGATGCTACTGATTTTTGGAAAGTATTGCTGAGTTGCCACTCATTCTGCCAAGCATTCACTATTTTATTACTCAAGTGGTTTTTAAAGTCTTGATAACAATATCTGTCAACATTTATGGTATCTAATAAAGTTGCTTCTTTTGCAGCCACGTCAGCCTTTTCATTTCTTGGAATGCCTATGTGACTTTGAACCCAAATGAAAATAACTTTCGCCTCATTTAAAGTTTGTTCATGAAGGATGGTAGACCTACTTTCTGTAAAGGGATCTTGCGTTCTTTGAATGTTTTAAATATGTTAGGCAACTGAGAGAGTCAGAGAGAGAGACAGATCTATAATGTGTTCTTTCCAAAGTAGTTTTTTATCGAAAATTAAGCCCAAAAATATTGTTGATTCTTTAATTTCTATCTGAATTCCATACAAGGTGAGGTTTGGTTCAGGATGAGGGTTTCTAAGTCTACAGAAGTGTATGCAGTGTGTTTTACTGGAACTAATTTTAAAACCGATGTTTTCAACATGGGAGCTTATTTTGTCTATTGTTCTTTGTAAGTATGGAGGGTAGAAGTAACGAGGACCGTCTTGTATAGGGCACAAGTTGAAAAAGTGACCAGCTGTAAGCAGCAAATTACAGTTCAATAACCGACCACAATAACGCTAGCGTAGCGAGTGGAAAGGACATGAAATTTATTATTTTGCAATACTGAAGTTAAGAAATATAAAACAATTATTCATTTTTTATAATAATTGTGAATCATTTTCATAAAAATTAATTAACAAACTTACAAAGTGCTAATTTTATTATCCTACTCTAATAATTTATAGTGCTGTTTTTAAAATCTTTCCACTTGCTACTATGGCGCCACCTTAATTTGCTCCCTATCAGCGGACACTTTTTCATACACTGAGTTGGTCCTCCTTACTTCTACCCTCCATATTTGTAAGGTTCTAACCATGTCGTCCATTTTTTCAGCGGAATAATATACAACTAGGTCGTCTACATATAGACTTCTCTTCACTTCATCAGGAATAACTTCAGCTAAACAATTTATAGCTACTAGGAAAAGTGTAACACTTAAAATGGATCCTTGAGGAACACCGTTTTCTAATACATGAGTATTAGAAAGGCTCTGACCAATCTGTACTTTGAATGTCCTATTATTCAACAACTCCCCTATAAACAGTGGGAGTGAACCACGCAAACCCCAGATATATAATTTTTTTAATATTCCGTGTCTCCAAGTTGTGTCAAAAGCTTTTTCAACATCAAAAAAGATTGCCACAGTGTGTGATCTGGTAGCAAAACTGCTTTTTATAAAAAAATTTATTAGGATGAGTTGATCGACAGTAGATATTCCTTTTCGAAAACCCATCTGATATTTAGAAAGAAAATCATTTTTTTCAAGATAGCACACTAACCTGGTGTTTGCCATTTTCTCTAGTGTTTTTCCTAGGCAGCTTATGAGAGAATTTGGTCTATAACTGGCTGGATTTTGGATGTCCTTTCCAGGCTTAGGGATAACAATTATTCTAGCTTCTTTCCCTTTTGGGGGATACTTTCTTGTAAAGAAAATATTGTTGAGAATATTAATCAAGCATACTTTTTTCGATTCTGGTAGTAGTTTAAGGAATCTGATCATTTCCTAGAGCTGTATTTTTTGTCGATGACAGTGATTTCCTGTCCATTTACAATTAGTATAGGTGAGGGAATAGAAAACCCATTTCCTTTTATTTTTCTCTCTTTTTCCCATATCTCTTTCAGAGGGGTCTTTATAGTGATAGTATTCACATATTGTCTCCAGGATTCTCTTTTGCTTTTAACCAAAAGACGTCTTGCCTTAGCTCTAAATTTTTAAAAGCGATCATGCTCTCTGTGGTAGGAAACGTATTTTAGGCTTTATTTTTATTTTTATGGCTGTTTCTAGTTCTGGATTCCACCATGGGACTCTTTTTGCAACATGTGTACCTCTAGATTTAGGCTTCTTGAATTGCATCAGTAAATTGCTCTACTTGTTCCAACACGGTCGATTCTATAACTTCAAACGAGTTTAAGGTATTTTTGTATAATTCCCTGCTGGCTTTATTAGGAATCCACTTCTTCTGACAACTTGTTGTTTTTGGTTTATTTGCTAGATCAATATAAATTGGAATATGATCCTCGATCCATTCATGTTTAACCTTGTTGCTGTTGTCCTGGTCTTCTTCATTCCCAGCTTGTCACAAATCTCCTGGAATAGATGGATTTCAAAATTTCTTCCCTGGTCACTGTGGATTTCCAAGGGCACTCCATATCGGCTGATAAATTCTTACACCAATACATCCGCGACAGTTGTGGCCTCTTGGTTCGGGATAGCGTAAACTTCCACCCACTTTGTGAAGTAATCCATTACAACCAGTATGTATTTACCACCACTTTTTGTCGTCGGAAATGGTCCAGCGATATCTTTCGAAAGAGCTTCCAACATTGTACTGTTTCATGGGTACCTTTCTCTTGCGATGTGGTCCATTACTCGTAGCACAAGTCGTACATTTCTTACACCAGTCATTCATCGGAGCTGTTCATCCGATAAAACCTCTCTCGGATTCGCTGGCGGGCTTTTTTTCACTCCCTGATGACCTCCCGAGGGACTGTCGTGTAACTTCTTTAGTACTTCGGCTTTTCTTGTTCTCAGGATAACTAGCTGTCTCCTCATCTCGGAACCATAATCGTTTTCAAGGACTCTACAACAGCCCTTCTTCCAGGACAAGGGAGTCCCACTGAGCCCAATACGCCTTCAGTTTCGATGAAAATCTTGATACTTCTTGCCAGGTAGGTCGCCGATTTTCTTCCTTCCATTGCCGGATCACCTTCAGGTGAGGGTCATTCTCCTGGTCTTCTCTGATCCTGGTGGGTGACCATTCCTCGTTGACTACAGTAGTTCTTGAAACTGCAGCTTCCCTAGATTCCGCCTTGTTGCAGTGGGAGCAGTCTGTTGGGCAAGGCCGTCGGGAGAGGGAGTCGGCATTTCGGTGACGCACACCAGCTCGATGCTCGATGTTGAAATCGTACTCTTGAAGTCGTTCAATCCATCTAGCGATCTGGTCCTCGGGATTCTTGAACTGCTTCAACCACTCGAGTGCTGCATGATCAGTCCAGATTAAAAACTTCCTACCATAGAGATACTGGTAAATGTGTTCTACGGACTTCACTACCGCCAAAAGTTCTCTTCTTGTGATGCAGTAGTTTCGTTCTGGTTTGGAGAGGACTTTACTGAAATATCCCAACACTCTTTCTTGCCCTCCTTGGATCTGTGAGAGCACTCCTCCAATTCCTACGTTGCTAGCGTCAATGTCAAGAATAAAGTCTCCCTCTGATAATGAATATCCTAATATCGGCGCCGAGGTTAAATGCCTCTTCAAGGTTTTAAAAGCCGTTTGACAGTCTTCGTCCCATTGGAAAGCTCTTGCTTCTCCTGTAAGTCGAGTTAGAGGCTTGGCAATATCTCCAAACTTCCTGATAAATCTTATATAATACGTGCAAAGTCCAAGGAAACTCCTAATTTGATGTTTGTCGGTTGGTTGCGGCCATTGCTGAATGGAAGCAATTTCCTATGGATCCACCGCCACTCCCTCATTGCTCACTATATGACCTAGATATGTGACTCGGTTTTGGAACAGCTGACATTTCTTCGGGTTTAACATGAGCTGGACAGCTTGGATTCGTTTGAATACGTCTTCGAAATTCTTCAGGTGTTCGTCAAATGTCTTCCCCAGTACTACGATGTCTTTCAAATGTCGCAGGCGCATTACAAAGCTCGAATGGCATGACGTTGAATTGCCATAATCCAGATCCGGTGGTAAAAGCAGTCTTCTCTTTGTCTTCTGGGTCCATTTCCACTTGCCAATAACCAGACTTCAGGTCCAAGGTGGTAAACAGTTTGCTGTCGGCCAAAGTATCTAGCGTATCGTCGATTCGAGGCAGAGGATTACTGTCTTTCTTCGTCACGTTGTTTAGCTGGCGATAGTCCACGCAGAATCTCGTAGTTCCATCCTTTTTCTTGACGAGCACTACTGGAGACTCCCATTGACTAGTAGATGGTTCTATTACTTTTTCTTCAGCCATCTCTCGAATTATTCTTTGAGCTTCCTCTCTCTTCGCTCGTGGTAGTCGTCAAGATGATTGCCTAATTGGCTTGGCATTACCAGTATCGATTTTGTGTTTGACGGCTGATGTTCTACCAGTCTTTCCTCCTTTTGGTACGAATTAGCATCGATACTGCAAGAGAAATTCTCTCATTCTTTTTTTTCAGCTCGATTCAAAGATTGACCGGCTACTGATAACATTTGTTCGAATCTGTCATTAGAATTGTCAGTGGTCGTTGTTTTACGAACTACAGACGTCACTGGTACGCAGGATCCAATCTGGGTTTTTTTCTTGATGGTAATTGGGTAATCGTTCACGTCTATCAATCGTACAGGGATCTCCTTCGCCGACGTAACCAATCCTTTTCCAATTAGTACTCCTTTGCTAACCTCTTGGTCGTAGTTCCTTGGCTCCATCATAACCGGTGTACCTTCCTCCATGATTCCTTGAAGCTGTGCTACTATCATGGTTTCGCTTCGTGCAGGTAGAACGGTATCTTTCTGTACAGCTGCACACACCGCGCTGCTTCATGTGGATGAAGGAATACCTCCTCGGAGCCCACTTTAATGGTTCTGTTTCTAAAGTCTTATTGGAAACCATGTACATTCATTACGTCCATTCCCAGAATCACGTCTTCTTCAATGTCAGCTACGATTACCGTATGCGTGAACTTTTCTGTGCCAATTCCCAATTGGATTTGAGTTTCCTCGTGAACGCTGGCACTCTCGCCTGTGGCGGTTCGCAGTCGCAGTCTCATTGGTAGAAGCTTCTTCTTGGGGTTTATTATCTCTGTTCGTATAATGGTTCTAGTTACTCCAGTGTCAACCAGCAGAGCATATTTCTTGCCATTTACTTCGCCATCCACATATACACTATCGTTGCGACATCTGAGAGAAGCTATCAGTATGAGAGGGTCTTTGGAAAGATAATGGGTCGGTGCTGCCCCATCGTAGCCGACCCGTTCTAGTTTTCCTGTGACTGGGGTTCTTGGTTTGCAGGAGTCCTGGGGCGCTTACATGAACTGCGTACATGCCTTAGCTCGCCACAATTCCAGCATCTGATCTTTCTCGGCTTTCTTGTCCATCATATTTTTGATCAAGCTGACGATCTGGTCAAACTTGTCCTTGTCGCCTTCTTCTTGGATGACTTTGTTGCAACCCGAAGCCTTCGTTGCTGCTTCATATTCAAGAGCAGCTGACAATGCGTCAACTAATGTTTTGGGATGTGCAAAGCGAAGTGTCCTCTGTATATCGGGGTCACGTAAGCCATCAATAAACGCCTGGATGCTCAGACATTCCATCATGTTCTCTGGTGCTAACGGATAAGCAAATCGAACGAGTCGGGTAATATCCACTTCATATTCTTGAAGTGCTTCGTCACGTTTCTGCCTTCGGTTCTTCAGCTGGGGTTGGTATAAATGTTCTAGATGTTCGTGACCATGTTGCATGTCCAACCTCTTCTTCAGCTGCTCGAGAGCATCCGTTTCTTCCAGAGATATCGCCTGAAGTACATCTAAGGCATCTCCCCGAAGCTTGATAGTTAAGTTCACTGCCTTGTCTCTATCGGACCAATTATTCACTCTAGCGTCTGCTTCAAATTGTTTCACATAATTGTTCCACGACATTTTTCCATCGAACGTTCGGGCCTTGACTCGGGTGAAACTGCCAATATCTTCTAACTTAGGGTGTGCTTCTGTCTTACAAGGTTTCGTTTGCTCGGTCTTCTGTTCTTCCGCTGGCGTGTCTTAAGTTCTTATATCTGTCATATTCCTTGATTTTCTCGTGCATCGTTGTCATCTTATTCTCAATCTTCTCGTCCATCGTTGTAATCTTATTCTCAATCTTCTCGTACATCGTTGACATTTTGTTCTCGATTTTCTCGTCCATCGTTGACATCTTATTCTCGATTTCAACTTTTAGAGACGAAATTTCATTTTCAACGTCAGCGGCCATGTCGTTTTTCATTAATAAGATATCGGCAGATATATCGTTCTTCAAAGCAAAAATCTTGTCGTCAATATTAGCAGAAATGTCGGTCTTCATAGCAGAAATATCGTTTTTCATATTCGTTGAAATTTTCTCTTCCATGGCAGAAATCTTCTCGTCCATGTTGGCAGAAATATTAGCAGAAATGTCGTTCTTCATAGCAGAAATCTTCTCGTCCATGCTCTCTTCCATGGCAGAAATCTTCTCGTCCATGTTAGCAGAAATAGACGAGATTAAGGTGGAAGCCTCGTCATTAAATAAAACTGTTTCTGGACCAAAGCCGTCATTTTCCAGTGCCAGTTTAAGTCTTTCTACTAATTCACTTTTCTTACCGGACGTTTCCAACTCACGATCTTCCAATTCTGCTCTTAACACCGCCACTTTCAAGTCACATATTCTCATGGCCATTTTTACGTAGCAATTTATTTGTAATATCCCACTTCTGACACCAATGTAATGTTTTTATAATTTATTTAGACAGTAAACGTTTTTATCACGGGTGGGATAAACTTTAAACACACGGTATGGCTACTTACTAATTTATTTAAACACTAAACTACTCACTAACACTTAATTTATATGCACACAAACTCCCGGGTCGGTCCCTGATATATTAGTGCCTTTTTTACTAGATAATTCTGGATTACAAAAACAATTGGCTCTCTGGCATTTTCTAGATAAGACTGGTCACCAAAACAATGTCTAGATAAGATAGTCACAATCGTAAACGATTCTAAGAAATCCCTGAGCATCCGCCATAATTTTAACTTTCATACATGGCTTAGGCAGAGTCGGATTCAGGGACTATACCAGTGTGCTGTTTCGTAACAGTATATACTCAATCTCAATATACTATGTATAAAAGAATAATATCTCGTTTTTTAAAACGGTTCTCTATTATTACAATAAAAATAGTACAATAAATACCTAAATCTCATTTGTTCTGGTTAAGTTAATCTGGTTTATTACTTTTTAATATATAATGTCATGATTTGTAAAATTTAAACACACCTACATGTAGACGCACCTAAATAATCCACCACTGATCGTTCGGGCGTCTTCGATAAATCGGCCGCTAGATTTTGGCTGCCAAGTTCATACCGGTCTCGTCTAAGAACTTTTGTTCGGTTGGTAACAAGATAGTTACCTACTTTTCCCCCAGAATTGCATGCAAGCTGCAATACAAATCGACCCAGATCGTTTTTGGGCAAGAGCTTGAAATGGCAAAAGGGCAAGAGGCTTGCCAAATTATCCTCTACTGCGCATGTTTTCGATCAAGGATATTGCATGTTGCAAGAAGAATTACGAACTGTAAAACGGTCATTAGCACGAACTTAGACGCCAACGCTTAATAGATGGCGCTACGTGCCACGTGATTTAAATTATAAGTTCAGTTATTTGTAAGTCACACTGTGTATTTGTGCGAATTTTATTTTTATTCTGTTTTAGTAAGAAATCAAAATTCCAGACCTAGAAGAAGGGTTAGAGGTAGAATTGGTCGACTAAGATCAAATGAAGACTCAATCAATTTTTCAAGTCTGTCATATTTGGAAAGCTTATTATCCAGAAATTGTGACGCGATTTTAAGGATACTCACAAAATATAAAGATGAATATTCTCAGGTGTTTAATGGGAATATGGATTATGAGTCGTTGAAAGTAATCACGAAAATAACTGTCAAAATATGCGAATCATCATTTATCGCCGATAAATATAAAATTTTGAAAATAACCGTACGTAAGACGTTTGTCGATGCTTGGAAAAAACAAATTTCTGATACTTCAAATTGGCAACTTCGAGATGTTGACGATATCCTAACCATTTTTGAAAACGCTTTAGATTTGATGCCTTCTTTAAGTTGGTATCAAGTACAACCCGTTTTAAAATTATTACATACCATGAACATACACAACGTCAACTCCTCAAGTCAGTTGAAGAAACTAAACGAAAAAGTTGGTTACTACGAAAATAGATATTCCAGATCGAACAAACGAAATTCTGCGTTGGCTCCAGAAGATGATTTTCATACGATAAGCTCCTTGCCTTCTATTAAAGAACTAGTGACGCGCGAAAGGAATTTCGTCAGATCAAACGTAATTACAGGATCCTACGAAAACGTCTCCCATTATTTAGACATTTTGTTTAGACTGCAAAGAGAAGATTTTTTAAATCCGATCAGAGAAGATATTTGCGATCACATCAACGGTGTCAATAGACATTTATTCAACATAAAAATTTACAATGAAGTTACATTCTTTGGAGAAACTTGTAATAAAGACGATATATGTTACAAGTTACAAATAAAAATGAATAAAAAGTTACGGGAACGATTAAATAATAGAACGCAAAAAAAATTTATGACTGGCAGTTTATTACTGTTCACAGATGATAATTTCAGGACGATTCTCAAAGGATTAGTCGCAAATTCCGATGCTATAGGTAGAGGAGAAGTAACTGTCTCATTCGAAGAGAATTTTCCAATTTTGAAACGTACTTATATAATGGTTGAATGCGTTGTATTCTTCGACCCCTACTATCACGTCCTTAATGTATTAAAAACCATCGATACCGACGAGTTACCGATGGGTAAATATATCGTTGATGTAGAAACATCGTCGAAAAGACCAGCATATTTACCGTTAACTGCGCCGAAACCAAAAGTGAATCTGAATAAATCTCAGGAAATGGCATACAACGCCGCTTTTTCTAAAGAGTTCGTTATTATTCAAGGACCGCCTGGCACCGGAAAGACTTTTTTGGGCTTAACTATAACAAAAGAACTTTTGAATTATAGCAATGGACCAATTTTAATAATTTGCTATACCAATCACGCTTTGGACCAGTTTTTGGAAGGACTTTTACCCGCTACTGAAAAGCTGGTGCGATTGGGATCACAATCTAAAAGCAAGGTAAGTATTCTGCCCAACTAAGTAAAAGTGCCGTATGTCACATAGGTAAGCCTTTGAGAAATTAAGGCCTAAAGTTGAATAATTAGCCCTGAGTGATAAAACTCAATAAATTGGTAACAGTTGGCACTATTGTGTCATTGACAAATTCAAAAACATTTTTATTCAAAGTTTGCTCCCAAACTATACCGGGAAACGTGTTTTTTTCAACAAAATGTGCACACTCTGCATTTTTGTGTGGTATTCTTAATATATGTCCCAGAAACTTAAACTAAGCAAAAATGCACTAAGTGACATTGTAATTAAGAAATCTTACCCAAGTAGGCTATTTTAGCAATAATAAAGGTGAGTAATGAGTAAAAATAGGCTTCGTTAGATTAAGACCCTCATTTATTTAGTTTACAGTTAAAGTGTAATTTAGTACAAAACCTTTAAATTGTCATATTTAATAGAGTTTTGGCCAGTCCTGCATGATTTTAAACACACTTCATACTTTAGCGGATTAATAAGTCTTTCCAGAATGTTTTCGGGAAGAACTTCATCGAGTGCTTCTAGGATATTATCCCTCTTTTCTTGAGGAAATCTACATGGATACTCCTGGGACTTGGGCAACTTGATTCCCTTCATAGCCTTTTTCTGAAGAAAATCCAATTCTTGTTATGGACACAGGATCGTAGTTCGATTTACAATATAATACATAATCTCCTCTTCTTGCACTTATATGGACAATGTCACTCAAATACAATCTACAAGGAAATTTCTTCAATTTATGTTGCAATGTTAAATCAGGCCAGTCATAGAAATCAAAATGATGCATTCGCAGCACTTCATCATTATTTTCTCGAGTTTGCGGTTGACACTGCAAGCACAAAGTCTTCAAAATCGTAAGTTTTTGTTTTGTCAATGATTGTTCCACCTGGTGGTGGAAACTGTCGGCACTCATGAACGAATGGCCTGGTTGAAAATAATTCAAAACAATTTCTTCTGCAGCAATATCAGATGAGTTAATAACATACACGAGAAATGTGAAAAGACACTAGTTTTTGTTCTGAGACGAACAGTTGTCAAGCCAAAGGATTATTTTCTTAACATCTCTATTTTTTTTAGAAACATAAAGAGAGCATTTACATTATTCTCTTTGTTCCTTCCGGAAATTCGCTCGTGCCAAAGCAGGGCATGAGGTTTGTTTTTTCCTTTTTTCTCAACAGGAGCAAAAGTTTCGTGATATGTTATGAGTCTTTTGACAAGCAACACCTTGTTAAACATGTCAACTCATGGAAGCATTATTATTTTTTGCATGTCGCCTGAAAAAATAACGGTGTCATTTTGAATATCACCTTCTGAATGTGATTTATAGGCTTCTCTTGCAGCAACCACTAAGTCATGGTGATGAACCCATTTACTACTCTTTTCACACTCGAGATCCAGTGTATCCTTATTGTGTTCATGGAGAGAAAACTCTTCGCATTTTTCACACTCTTCGTGGCCTAATTGGGCAAATGATATTTTCTGTTCCTTAACAAGTCTTCTGTACGGATCATAAGATACTCTATTTTTGTATTCCGGGTACTTTTGAATAAAATCACCATGCATTAGAACAATATTGACATCAGAGCGTAAATATCGCACATTGGGTGCATGTTCTCGTCTATAATGCGAGATTGTTGGGTGAAAAGACTCAATATGTGTTATAATCTCATGATGAGGGTCCTTGTTTGAAGATGGCTGTTTTCCTCTTCGGTCAGGGGGAAGAGTCAAACTTCCCTGAGCGGTGTTTGTTAAGGTATAGTGTACAAATCTATCATTGGTAGGTTTATAACCTAATGTAGTAAGAAAGAACTTTTTAGACACCTCAAATGCTTTATCGCTGCTGTCTTTCAAATGATACTGGATTTATAGCGTTCTTCTTTCTTTTTCATTATCATTCTTATTTCTTCTTCTTCTTTTCACATCTAGTTTTTGGCAAGAAGTTAAGATAAAGTGTCTGCGCTCAGCCCATGTCATGTTCCAAAATTGCTCATTTATTGGAATTCTTCTATCTTTACTGATACTTTCACCACACTTTTTATTGCATTCATTGTTGTTACATGGACTCTTCAAAACATTGTCAGCCCTTTTCAATTCTTCGATCTTAATTTTCTTCCTTTCCTTTAAACTAACATCAATTTTTTTCTTTTTATTGCGGCCGCTTTCATTTTGGCCTATGTCTCTTTCCTGTATCTCCTCAACTCCATCATCTATCACTGCCTCTTGATTGGAACGAGTGTCCTCAAATTCCAAGTTATCCAGAAAACCTATGTCACACTGATTTTCTTCTATTGTTAGATCTTGGCCTAGGTGTACTTCCTGTATATCCTCAACTCCTTTATCTATCACTGCCTCTTGATTGGAACGAGTGTCCTCAAATTCCAAATTATCCAGAAAACCTACGTCATGCTTATTTTCTTCTATTGTTAGATCTAGGCCTAGATCGACTTCTTCTACATTTGAATCTAATCCAATCACATTAGTCTCATCTAAGTCATTCTCAGTTAGTTTTCTTTTTGTTAAAGTATTAGTCTTTACATCAAAAACAATAACTTGATTGATTTCTACAGTTATTTTGTTGAAAACATCAGTTAATACTTCATTTGAGCGATCAATAATTATAGCTGAACTATCATCTTCAACACTATTATTGGGATCGATCACTACAAACGAACTACAATCCTCTTGCTTACTACAACCTGGACCAAGTTGAGCTGTTTTATTACTTTCATTACCTTGTAAAGCTAAATCCATCACTTGTCTCGTTCTTGAGGATACTTTATTTGGTATCATGTTGAAATACTCAAATTGTCAAATAATATTTACTTAAAATTAATAAAACCACTAAAATGTTCACCCGGTCACATCACTTTACATTTGTTGCAAAACAAAACATAACATAAAGAGTAAATGTCGTATGTACAGCCACAGTGGTAACATTGTTAAGCAAAACTGCCGTATGTGCTAGAGCTAAGCAAAAGTGCAGTATGAGCATTGGAGTTACTGCATTTATGTTTAGTGTCTTGGACTTACGACACTTTTGCTTAGCAATGGAGGGATTTTAATGTACTTTCGGCAAACTACATGTGGATATCTATAAAACGGTTAGAGATACGGCATTTTTGACTAGTTTATTGAATTCCTCGTGGTCTAAAACATGGATATCAATGTATAACTCACAATCGATAATTTTGCATTCTTAGTTGCGCAGTATTGTACTTATATTTTTGTACTTTCTTCATTTTTATTCTTTAAAAATATTAGTAACGGAAAGAACAAACAAATACATTTTTCGAAAATATGTTGCTTTTCAAAATATTTTATGCACATTGCTCAGGAACCTGTTATTTGAAGGTAGCAATCGCTTATTCGTAAGATAGGAACTCTGAAAATAAGTTTTTCGGGATTTAATGGAAAAAATAGGGACGGGTACTCGGGTATTTAGATAAATATATGTATAACAGAGTTCATTTATTGGGGATGCCGCAAAATGGTTTTTTATAAAAAATTTGTGGTAGAATGAAATCAGTCCAAAAACTTCTTGATGAGGTAAAAATAGGTGGCGTAAATAGACCCCTTACAAAAGATGTGATATCAAATCATCCGCTTTTAGTCCAGGCGATAGAGCAATCGAAATGGATGTTGTTTGATAACGCAAAAATTTTTAAGCATAAAGTTGCCGAATATTGTGTACAACAATAATCGATGTTTGGCTACTCCAAAAAGTGCTTGCTAAATGCTGTAGAACAACAAATGTATCAAAATATCGAAAAATTACCCATTTTTCGATACATTTGTATCTAAAACTTTGAAACAAAGCCTTAAATCAAAAAAATTACTCTTTCTTTTTTGTTTATTTGACGATTTCCTATAAGGTTATGAGAATCGCGAATCGACAAACTTTAATTTTCCATGAATAATATGCGATAATTAGTAAAAAATCGTACGTAAACTTAGAGAAATTTTTTCGCTAAGTAAAAATTGAGAAAAATTTATCAAATTTTCAGAGAAGATAGTTAAACATATGACAATTACGCACAAACATTTTTGTAACGATCGATCGCGTAGTTTTTCACTGCCACAATTATTAGTTAACAAATTATAAAAAAGTTGATCGCGCGTACCTTGTTTAAACAACGGTGAAAAAGGAGCAAGCAATGTTTAACAGTTACTTAGTGTCATAACAAACAATAATCAATTATAAAATATCCATTTTCCACCCGAGACGCGCGACAGCACAGCTGCTCTCCGCGATCCCCACTCCTGCTCCCACGCCGCTCGGCCGACGAACTCCTCTGATTACGGTATTTTCATCGATTTTTCTTTCATTAGGCTTTCATCTGTCGAAAATGCACAAGACGAATATAGAAAATATTTGCAACCAGCAATAAGAGAGTATTTTTTTAATTTCGATTTAACGATTAAGTAAGCCATACATTATTATTAACTTTGTGGGCCTCTATCTCCTGATCTACACGGTCTAATTTCGTCGTTTTGGGCTAAAATGAAAGTGCTTGCAAATCAGTATTCAGATGGGAAACAATTTTTAAGTTACATCGAACCGATGTTGTAAACGAGAAATTATTTATAATGGAAAAAATTTGACATTTAAAAAAATTGTAAAAAATTGTTAAAACGTAAAATGGATATTTTTGTAATTACTTATTGTTTGCTATGACACTAAGTAACTGTTAAAAATTGCGTGCTCCTTTTTCACCGTTGTTTAAACAAGGTACACGCGATCAACTTTTTTATAATTTGTTAATTAATAATTGTGGCAGTGAAAAACGACTCGGTTGATTGTTACAAAAATTTTTGTGCGTAATTGTCATATGTTTAACTATCTTCTCTGAAAATTTGATATATATTTATCAATTTCTACTTAGCGAAAAAAGTTTACGTATGATTTTTTACTAATTTTCGCATATTATTCATGGAAAATTAAAGTTTTTCGATTCGCGATTCTCATAACCTTATAGGAAATCGTCAAATAAACAAAAAAGAAGGAGTAATTATTTTTTTTTATTTAAGGCTTTGTTTCGAAGTTTTAGACACAAATGTATCGAAAAATGGGTCATGTTTCGATATTTTGGTACATTTGTTGTTCTACAGCATTTAGCAAGCACTTTTTGGAGTAGGCAAACATAGATTATTGTTGTACACAATATTCGGCAACTTTCTGCATAAAAATTTTTGCGTTATCAAACAACATTCATTACACCCTACTTTTACTGCTCTACCGCCTGGACTATTAATAGTATGACACAAGTAATATATCTATTTATAATCTTTTTTAAATTAAAGGTACGCTATGGATACATATTCACACCTTATTCTTTATTAATTTGAAAGTTTCAATTAATTGATATAGAGTCTGTTTCACGAAACTCAAAGCCACTTGAAGTTGCAATTTTATGCGCTAACTTGTTGTCAAAACCACTGCCATATTGGAAAATTTAAAATCAGTAGCGTAACGATTTCACATTTTGTGGGTTAATACAAAACTAGAATGTTAATAATTATTTCCAAACAGGATTTATTTTTTATTACATGGAATAAGAATTGATGATACATAAATTGTATCATAACATTGTGTAGTATGGCCATTCATAAATATAACAGTAATATTTATTTATTTATTAAAATCCATACATGTTTATTAACCTAATTACACGGATTGTATTTTAATTATACTCCTCTTACAAAGTTTTATTCTGAACAATTTTTCTGTGTGTGAGGCTGAATACTGTACGTCAGATTGTTTAACAGCAGTGAGTGTTTATATACCAAGTTCTTTTAATTGTCTATGTTGCCTTAAAACTATTCAATTTTAGACTAAAGTCTAATGAATGGAGACTGTTTACATTATTGGCATGCTTTAAAATGGTGTCTAGAGGCGAACTAATGGCAAACCTTGCAATATTGAAAATTAATTTATATCTAGTATGTGTGGGCGGGACTTTCATTTGCAGTAATGAAATTAATTGTATCGAACTTATAGTATTGTTCATTATTTTGAAGAAAAATATCATCATATAGTATTTCCTTCTTGTGATTAACGATGGCATTCAAAATTCGGTTCTTAGCTCCTCTGTTCTGATGAAGTGGTAATCCGGCCAATGGTAATGTTTTTTGTAAAACAAGTAACGTAAAAATTTGTTTCGAATTTTTTTCTTCTTTTATTTCTGAACACCTATTCAGAGTACCTATTATTTCCTAGCTGGTAATCAAATTATATTGTTTGTTTTTTGCGGCAAATGGACATTATACAACATTTTTTTACATTAAATTCCAACTTATTGCGGGTATTCCAGAGTTCAATTTCCTTAATATCTTTCTGAAGTGCCACACAGTCTCTCACATTTTTGATCTCTTTGTAAATTTTAAAATCAGCTGCAAAAAGTAAAAATTTATAGTGTTTAACACATGTAGAAATATCATTGATACCAGATGTGTTTCCGTTATGTCTCACTATAAATATTCTATTCTGTAAATCACTTTTCAATAATTTTATAATTGTTTCTGATGCCCTAAAACAATGTAATTTTTCTAATAATACGTCGTGACTAACGCGATCGAATGCTTTTGCAAAATCGGTATAAATTACATCCAGTTGTGATTTACTTTCTATGACAGCGGTAGCTGATTCAGTAAATAGTAACAAATTTGTGTTAACCAATTTTCCCGACATAAAATCATGTTGTTGATTCACTACTACATTCTCAACGTAAATATATATATATGTATAAAATATGTTCAAATAACTTAGATGGGACACACATTATCGCAACACCCCTGTAGTTTTCTATATTGGTTTTATTGTCTGCTTTATATATGGGAGTATAAGCAGATATCTTCTATTTAGATCGAAATATATATGCAGTAACGGTCTTCTTAGCCATTCCTAACAACCTTTAACAGCGTAGGGATGGATTCCATCGATCCCAGCTGCTTTTTTAGGCTTTAACTTCTTTATAGACTGTTCATAATATTTTTCAGTTATCTCAGTTTATGTAAAATTATAATTGTTAGTAAATGTTTGTAAGAAATTTAAACTATAACTGGATTTGTGGGAACTATGTACAGACGAAAAAAATTGTGCATATTTATTCGCTGTATTATCCACTGGCATCCCTTTATAAGTGTATGAATTGACATTATTATTTTTACTTATAGTTTTATTGACAATATTCCAAAAAGTATTCAAATCATCGTTTGAACTACTTTCTACTCTCTTAATGTATTTTCTATACAAATTAATGATTTTCACTGTCTTCTTATCTCCTTATATTTGTTATCATAATAATCCGACACATGTTTCACTTTGTTCAAAAAATTTTTCTGTTTGATACACATTCTAATTTCAGTTGTGAACCAATTAGGAAATTTATGATAGGAATTATATGTTTTATATAATGGAACGGTAATAGAGAATATATTGTTAATAATTTTGTAAAAATTGTCTACGGCAGTATCAACATTAGATTCCCCAGTCACTGATTCCCAAGTCTCATCCCTTAACATTTCTGTTAGTAATTGGAAATTTACTTTTTAAAAGTTATATTGACTCACTGATAATTTGTTTGATTAGGTTTCAACTAATTTTTGGTACCTGACTGTGATATATTTATTAATGTAGAGAATTAAAAACAAGGCAAAGACGACTAATTTCCAGAACTGTTCCTTCATACACCAAATTTCTTAATATTGTAGTGTTTTTCTTATTTATTTAAAACAGTTTATCCTGTCGGGTGGGATCAATTCATACACACAGTAAGTTCACTTACTTAATTTATTTATTCACTAAACTATTCACTAATTTATATTCTATACACTTGAACTAATTTATATAAACACTCCACTACTATTTACTTGTTCACTTGTTTATTTCACGAGATCACTTTATAAATTGACTTTACGGCAAGTAGGTAATGTCTTTACATACTAGACGGCCTTCTGGAATATTATTTTTTCGGGATATTTCTCGAATGCCGGCTCTCTCCTTAACAGATCTTCGGAGAACATGTCTATAAAAAACGGTCACAAAAAAATCCCAATAAACCTTCCCAGAATTCGGCGCGCTCGCCATTTTTTGAACACAGTTAACATAAGGTTACAGGACCGTACTTAGTATCTACTTCGGTGTGCGAGTTCGTAACATTACCCCCTCCTTAAATGGAAGTTCCTCCCGGAACTTCTGTGTAGCCGAGACTGGATGTTTGAATCGGAAACTGGCCCAATTTCTATACTTTCCGATCTTATGGAAATAACAGGGCACCGTCTTCATCGGAGGTTGTAGCTGCAAATTAATATCTGGACACCGGTATCTTGGAAGATCACCTCTACCATGTTCCTGATGACTCGCCAATCCAACTGGTTACTCGCTACCTTAGGCATAGCCCGTTTCTTCACGCTGGATTTCAACGCATGGTCTCGGAGGTTTGGAAGTGCTTCCCACACATCGCGGTAGGTAGATCGATCTTGAAATTATTTTTAAGTTACCACGTAGAAGACGTACCGCGAATTGTGTTTCAGTCTCAGGGTCTTGCCAGGGGCTGGAATCTGGCCTTCAAGTTTGCCCCAACTTCTTTCGAAAGACGGTTGCCAATTCTCATGCGTGGACTACTCTCAGTTTTCCATTGGGGTCTTGCTTATACGATAGATGATGTCGTTGATCATCTTCATGATTAATTATGAACCTTCCCAAGATTTTTGTAATTTTGGAGAAAATCGTTTTCTCCAAGTCGGGTTGTGTAACCATACTTTGTCCCCTACCTAAAACCGCCTACTGTGTCCTGCGTGTCGTACCGACTTTTCATTCTGTCGCTGGCAACTTGAAGATTTGTTCGAACTTATTCATGAATATTGTCCAGCCTTCTTCTCATTTGGATCACGTAGTCTTCTCCTGCTAGATCTTGTCCAGGTCGACAGCCAAATTCCAGGTCATAAGGAAGCCTCATTTCACGTCCAAACTGGATTTCGCAGGTGTTTCACGCGTGGACTCATTGACGGCAGATCGATAAGGGAACAGGGAAAGGATACTGGTCCCAATCTCCCTGATGGCTGGAAACTACTTTGGACAGGTATTTTTCAATAAACCTGTTCATTCTCTCGACCATTCCATCTGAGTGTGGATGTAATGCTGTTGCCCTGGTCTTCTTCATTCCCAGCTTGTCGCAAATCTCCTGGAATACACACAGTTGTGGCCTCTTGGTTTGGGATAGCATACATTTCCACCCACTTTGTGAAATAATCCATTACAACCAGGATGTATTTACCACCGTTTTCTGTCGTCGGAAATGGGTCAGCGATGTCTAAAGGAATCCTTTCGAAAGGGCTTCCAACATTATATTGTTTCATGGGTGCCTTTCTTTTGCGAGGTGGTCCATTACTCGTAGCACAACTCATACATTTCTCACACTAGTGCTTCACATAATCGGAGCTGTTCATCCAACAAAACCTTTGACGGACTCGCTGAAGGGTTTTCTTTACTCC
This sequence comes from Galeruca laticollis, assembly GCA_963921935.1. Classification (NCBI taxonomy): domain Eukaryota; kingdom Metazoa; phylum Arthropoda; class Insecta; order Coleoptera; family Chrysomelidae; genus Galeruca; species Galeruca laticollis. Next base: position 210,878,668 of record OY998175.1, on the reverse strand, counting down.
CAGATGACCTCCCGATGGACTGTCGTGTAACTTTCTCAGTACTTCTGCTACTCTCTTTCTCGGAATAATTGTCTTCTCTTCTCGGAACCATCATCGTTCTCAAGGATTTTTTCCATAGGCCTTCTTCCAGGACAAGGGAGTGCCACTGAGCCCAATATGCCTTGAGTGTCGGTGAAAATATTGACACTTCTTGCCATGTAGGTCGCCGATTTTCTTCCTTTCATTATCGAATCTTCTTTAGGCGAGGATCATTCTCCTGATCTTCTCTGATCCTGGTGGGTGACCATTTTTCGTTGACTACAGTAGTGCTTGCAACTGCAGCTTCCCTAGATTTCGCCTTGTTGCAGTGGGTGCAGTCCGATGGGCACGGTCGTCTGGAGAGGGAGTCGGCATTTCGGTGACTCACACCTGTTCAATGTTGAAATCGTACTCTTGATGTCGTTCAATCCATCTAGCGATCTGACCATCGGGATTCTTGAACTGCATCAACCACTTGAGTGCTGCATGGTTAGTCCGGATTAAGAACTTCCTACCATAGAGATACTAGTAAAAGTGTTCCACGGATTTCACTACCGCCAAAAGTTCTCTTCTTGTGATGCAGTAGTTTCGTTTTGGTTTGGAGGGGACTTTACTGAAATATCCCAGCACTCTTTCTTGTCCTCCTTGGATCTGTGAGAGTACTCCTCCAATTACTACGTTGCTTGCATCAGTGTCAAGAATAAAGTCTCCCTCTGGTAATGGGTATCCTAATATCGGCGTCTTGGTTAAATGCCTCTTCAAGGGTTCAAAAGCCCTTTAACAGTCTTCGTCCCATTGAAAAGGTCTTGCTTCTTCTGTAAGTCAGTTGGCAATATCTCCAAACTTCCTGATACATCTTCTATAATAAGTGCAAAGTCCAAGGAAACTCCTAATTTGATGTTTGTCGGTTGGTCGCGGCCATTGCTGCATGGAAACAACTTTCTCTGGATCCACCGCCACTCCTTCATTGCTTTGAAACAGCTGACATTTATTCGGGTTTGAAATGAGCTGGACAGCTTGGAATCGTTTGAATGCATCTTTCAAATTATTGAGGTGTTCGTCAAATGTCTTCCCCAGTACTACGATGTCGTCCAAAAACACCAGGCATGTCTTCCAAGACAACCCTCTCAAGACATTTTCCATGAGTATTTCAAATGTCGCAGGCGCATTACAGAGTCCGAATGGCATGACGTTGAATTGCCATAATCCAGATCCGGTGGTAAAAGCAGTCTTTTCTTTATCTACTGGGTCCATTTCCACTTGCCAATAACCAGACTTCAGGTCAAAGGTGGAAAACAGTTTGCTGTCGGCCAAAGTATCTAGCGTATTGTCGATTAGAGACAGAGGATAACTGTCTTTCTTCGTCACGTTGTTTAGCTGGAGATAGTCCACGCAGAATCTCGTAGTTCCATCCTTTTTCTTATGGAGCACTACTGGAGACAGCCATGGACTAGTAGATGGTCCTATTACTTTTTCTTCTTCCATCTATCGAATTATTCTTTCAGCTTCCTCTCTCTTCGCTCGTGGTAGTCTTCGAGCTGATGCCTAATTGGCTTGGCATTACCAGTATCGTTTTTTTGGTTGACGGCTGATGTTCTATCAGTCTTCCCTCCTTTTGGTACGAATAGATCTCGATACTGCAAGAGAAATTCTCTCATTATCCTTTTCTCAGCTCGATTCAAAGATTGACCAACTTCTTCGCCGTGGTTCCTTGGCTCCATCATAATCGGTGTAGAACGGTATCTTCCTGTACAGCAGTCAACACCGTGCTGCTTTCATATGGATGAATGAATACGTCCTCGGAACCCGCTTTAATGGTTCTGTTCATAATGTCCAGTTGGAAACCATGTAGATTCATTACGTCCATTCCCAGAATCACGTCAGCTACGATTACCATATGCGTGAACTTTTCTACGCCAATTCCCAATTGGATTTGTGTCTCCCCGTGAACATTAGCACTCTCAGCTGTGGCGGTCCGCAGTCGCAGTCTCGTTTGTAAAAGCTTCTTCGAATTTATTATCTCTGGTCGTATAATGGTTCTAGTTGCTCCATTGTCTACCAGCAGAGTATATTTCTTACTATTCACTTCGCCATCTATATACACTGTCGTTGCGACATCTGAGAGAAGCTATCAGTATTTGAGGGTCTTTGGAACGATCATGGGTCGGTGCTGCCCCTTCGTAGCCGACCCGTTCTAGTTTTCTTGTGACTGGGGTTCTTGGTTTCCAGGAATTCTGGGGTGCTTACACGAACTGCGTACATGCCCTAGCTCGCCACAATTCCAGTATCTGATCTTTCTCGGCTTCTTGTCCATCATATTTTTGGTCAAGCTGACGATCTGGTCAAACCTGTCCTCGTCGTCTTCTTCTCGGACGGTCTCAACTTTGTTATAACCCGAAGCCTTCGCTGCTGCTTCATATTCAAGAGCAGCTGTCAATGCGTCAACTAATGTTTTGGGATGGGCTAAACGAAGCGTCCTCTGCATATCGGGGCAACGTAAATCATCAATAAAGGCCTGGATGCCCAGACATTGCATCATGTTCTCTGGTGCTGATGGATAAGCAGATCGAACTAGTTTGGCAATGTCCACTTCGTATTCTTGAAGGGTTTCATCACGTTTCTGCCTTCGGTATTTCAGCTGGGACTGGTACAAATCGAGGTTCGTAACCGTATCGCATGTCCAACCTCTTTTTCAGCTGCTCGAAGTAATTAGTTTCTTCTAGAGGTATCGTCTGGAGTACATCTAAGGCGTCTCCCCTAACCGCGATAGTTAAGTAGACTGCCTTCTCCCTGTCGGACCTATTATTCACTCTAGTAGTTGCTTCTAACTGTTTCACAGAATTCGTCCACGATGTCTTTCCGTCGAATGTTGGGTCTTGACTAGTGCAAAACTACAAATATCTTCTATCCTGGAGTTTATTTCTGGTTTGCATGGTTTTATATGTTCAATCTTCTCTTTTTCTGCTGGCGTGTCTTGTGTTCTTAAAGCTGCCATATTTCTCTCTAATTCCTTGATTTTCTCGTCTATCGTTGTCATCTTATTTTCAACAGCAATGTCATTTTTAACGATAAGATATCGGCAGAAATATCGTTCTTCATAGTGGAAATCTTCTCGTCGATGTTAGTAGAATATCATTCTTCATAGTGGAAATCTTCTCGTCCATATTAGTAGAAATATCGTTCTTCATAGTGGACATATCGCTCTCTATAGTTGAAATCTTCTCGTCCATATTAGCAGAAATATCATTCTTCATAGCAGAAATTGACGAGATTAAGGTGTAAGCTTCATCATTGAATAAAAATGTTTCTGGATCCAAGGCGTCATTTTCCAGTGCCATTTTTAGTCTTTCCATCAATTCACTCTTCTTACCGGACGTTTCCTACTCACGATTTTCCAATTCTGCCTTTATCTGCCACTTTCAGGTCACTTAGTCTCTTAGCCATGATTACGTGATTATTTATTTATATTATCCCACTTCTGACACCAATGTAAAGTTTTTCTTATTTATTTAAAACAGTTTATCCTGACGGGTGGGATAAATTCATATACAGGGTAAGACTTACTTAATTTATTTATTCATAAAACTATTCACTAATTTATATAATATACACAGTATATGCACTTAAACCATTTATATAAACACTTCACTACTATTTACTAGTTCACTTGTGTATTTCACGAGATCATTTTATGAACTGACTTTACGGCAAGTAGGTAATCTCTTTATATACTAGACGGCCTTCTGAAATATTCTTTCTTTCTATATGTCTATAAAAAACGGCCACAAAAAATCCCCATAGACCTTCCCAGAATTCGACGCGCTCGCCATTTTTTTAACACTGTTAACATAAGGCTACAGGACCGTACTCAGTATCTACTTCGGTGTGAGAGTTTTGTAACAATATATTCATAAATGCTGTTCTTAAATTGTCTAATTGATATTGTCCAATCTAATTCGGTAACATTATTGGCAAGTTTTAACATGGTCTGAAGAGGAGAACAAACTAATGTTCTTACTCTCCCAAACAATAAAGAGGATCGGGAACTTTAAAAGGAATTAAGTACCTAAAGTAAATTACTAGAAGTCGATATACAATTAATTATTTTATACAAGAAAATCATCATATTCCATCGGAATGTCTTTCTTTTCGATAGTAAATAAACTACCCGGAGTTTTTCCAGGCAGTTTTCGGTTATATAGACATCCTAAACAGGCTGATATATAATTATTGACATATTTTCGCATAGATGCAAACCAATAGCAATTTTTGATAGCTGCGAGTGTTTTGTCAACAGCCAAATGTGCAGCAGCATTGGGATAATACATTAACAATTGTCTCCTGGAAGTAATTCCCAATTTAATCCTTGGTCCTTTTTTCGATACACCCTGTTATTCGTAAGTGCAAAACCTTTTCGCACTTCTCTGTCTTCCACACTTTGTGGTTCGCTACTTAAAACAGTATGAAGATGACGACATTTTTCGTCTCTAAGTTGAGCTGCCAAAACCCAATCATCTTGCTCGATATTAACAGGGAGAATCTGAATATCGTCATATCCTTCACTGCTTTCAGCAGGACTACGACTGAGAGCATCCACATGACTCATTTTAGCTCCCGGTCTATACTCAATTGAGAAGTCGAATTCTTGTGTTGTTAACCACCATCTTGCAGCTCGGGGTATCAAATATCTTTTAATACGAGTCGTACGTAGCGCATTACAATCGGTAAATGATTTTGAAATGTTCACCCAACAAATACACTCTAAATTTTTGAAAGGAATTTACTACAGCCAACGTTTCCAATTCATACGAATGAGAGCGTTGTTCGTCCATTGTCGTCGCGCGGCTAAAATACTGTACGGGCTCCGGCTTGCTTTTGGAATAGGATACCGCCAACACCCAATTTGCTCGCGTCTGTATACACTTCTATCTCAGCTAAGTGGTCATATATTGCTAATCCTTAATAGTGATAAATGCATCTTCTTCTTCTTTGTCCCATTTGAAGGTTGCATTATTTTTTATTAAATTTGTCAACGGACGTGCGAGAGTAGCAAAACCTTTTATAAATTTACGGAAATAGTTAATTAAACCAAGAAAACCTCGTACTTCATGGACGCTCTGTGGACGTGAAACTTCCGAAACTGCCAATATCTTTTGTGCACCAGGTCGAATACTATTTTCGCTTATTTCATGTCCTACATACTCGATTTTTGTTTTAAAAATCGAAATTTCTCTAGTCTTAATGTCATATTGGCATCTTTCAGGACTTCCTCCAAGCGTACAATTCCACTTTATATATCTTGCGATGGTATTAGAATGTCGTCTAGGTAAGTCATGGCTGAAGAAAATCTCATCGGTCCCAAAATAGCATCCATTGTTCTTTGGAACACGGCAGGAGCATTGACCAATCCAAAGGGCATTTTCAAATATTTATAATGCTCATCCGAAGTTGTTATGAATGCGGTTTTTGCCACGGAATTCTTAGCAACGGGTATCTGATGATATCCAGCCGCCGTGTCTAAACTCGTAAAATGAGTACTCTCCCTCAAGCGATCCAGCAAATCATCAATCCGTGAAAGTGGATATTTTTCTTTAACAGTTTTGTAATTTAAAGATCAGTAGTCCACGCACATCCTTTCCTCAACATTTTTCTTTTTAACTAAAAGTATAGGACTCGCAAATGGTGATTGTGATACCTGAATGCCATTTTCCATCAAGTCTTTCACAATAGTTTGCACTTGGTTACGTTGGTGATAAGAGAGTCGGTATGGCCTATAAGTTAAAAGTTGTTCATCTAATAATTTAATAGATATTTCAGTTAATTTACAAGTTCCTAATTCGCTGGTTTTCGTACCAAAACATTCTCGATATTTGTTTATATGTATCTACATAATTCTTCTATTGTAAAAGACTCGAAGGTATCTTGGCGGACACGAAAACAGTTTCCTTCCTCCGTACAAGTATTACCTCAGCGACTACCATGTTTTTTTAATATCTAACGTAATTGTCTGATAAATTCATTTTCGGTAATACACCAGAGTTATAGTTCGTAATACATCTGGTACAATGTGGGGGTAAACCTGTATTGTAAATTTATATAAATATCTTCCAAATCAGCGTCTCTATACACTGATACATGACCAATATGATGGGGAGGTATAACAGTAGTCTCCTTTGCCCGTCTTGGAAGGAAGACTTTCGAGTTGAGGTATGTCAAAAAAGCTTTTATTGAACAACTTATTTTCCGCATCCTGAATGACGACAACAACGTTTTTATCATTTATAAATGGCTGCCCTACAATTATTGATATTTGCTGGTGTTCATCCGGAACACCAAACTCAACTTTTGAATTAGCATTGACAAATCCACCACCAAACACAGACAAACGAACATTAACTTTTTCTTGACACAATCCTAACTTAATTATATCAGAATACTTAATGGTGACTGCGCTACACCCAGAGTCTACATAACCTCTGAATGCATTCCCATTTATTACGCAGTCAATAAAATAAATATTCCAAACTTTATGTATATTATCTATAGCGTTTATATTAATTTGTTTACCTTCTGTCTTGGAATAGTCTTTCCCTTGTCCTCTTTTGAATTTGGCTGTATTGCTACTCTCTTCATGGCCGACTCGGTTGCACTTAGCACAAAACTTTTTCGGCTTAGTGCATTAAGACGAGATGTGACCTCTTTCGTGACAGTTGAAGCATATAATCGCTGTGCCGGGACGCCTTTGATGGCTTTGATTTACTGTTCTTCGTTGCATTTTGTGTCGTAAGTCAACTTTTGACAACCGACTAGAAACTTTTTCATCGTCTTCATGTTTCTTATCTACTTCACCTTCCAAGGCAAACAAATATTGCTCGTACAAGGCTTCGGGTGTTTCATAATGGCCAGCTCTTGCCGAATTTTGTACCACATGATCGCTGATTCCATCGATTAAACAGGTTACACTCTTCTTTCCAGTAATATCACAAATCCTCAACAATTCCATTTTTTCGAAGTAGTAGGTGGTCATAGATTCTTTCGTTTGTTTGTTGGCTCAGCATTTTTCTTAAGGCAGTTGCATAATCGTTGTTTTGCGGAAATGTTTTTATATTCAGCGCTTTCCATTCTTCCCATGAATAATTGTAGTTTGGTTTGACAGACTATGGAACCAACTTTTGGCCATGCCTGACAATCTAGATTGCATGTGGTAGGTTGTCGTTACATCATTCCACCCATTTACTTGTCTCTTTTGTTCAGTTTTTTTAGCCATTGTTTAGCAGTAAGAGAACGATTATCTGGCGAAAATTCCCGTAGGTTGTCGTTACATCATTCCACCCATTTACTTGTTTCTGTTGTTCAGTTTTTTTAGCCATTGTTTAGCAGTAAGAGAACGATTATCTGGCGAAAATTCCCGAATACAATCACTTTTTACCATTAGTTTGATTTCCCGTTGTTTGACTGAATCAGCATTTTTCTCTGTCAATTCTTTAACTTTTCGTTCTAATTCTTCAATTTACGAATTAGAATTTTTTGAACCAGCCGTTGTGTATGATCTTTTATTCTCAGAAATGTACTTACATTTTCTACTTTTCTTGTTTCGCTCAGTATTACTATTATTACTGGATATGGAGCTCCAAGAACTGGAACTTCTATGGCGACGTGAACGTTTTCCCATTTCTTTCTCTGTAGTACACTTTGTACAATACTCAACCTTTTTGTAAGTGACTACTACTGCACGTAAATCACAACGCCACCTCTGAACTGTAGTCAATCATTTTATAGATAAACAATAAGTATTTTAACGTATACAGTTGAATTATTGGATATTTACCCGTGCGTCTTTAATACCTGATAACATAACCGACAAATGTCAAATTATTTTGTTCTGTTCTTCACTATTGTATAACGACACTGTCGTCTAAAATATACGGTAACGCCCTCTATAAATAATTAAAAACAAAACATTGTGGAATTGGGATACAGAACACTACCAACACCAAATTATCACAGTAGACGAAGTTGGGCACCCAGTACCTAGAGAGCAGCACTTTCGCCGTTTCGCTAACAGTTCGACCGATATTACCAACACAGATATACTTCAATACACCTGCAAGCTCAATCCTTAAGTCTAGCAACGATAGGAAGCTTCAGCGGTGAATAACCGAGTTAATACACTATATCCTGGAGCGTGCTGAGCCTAGGATTGTGATTAACACCCGGCTTGTCGCCGACCCCTTGGTGTGTGTTGAACCCAAGGCTAGACACTAGCAAACCCCGTCTTTCGGCCGAAGCTCTAGAGCGCGTTGAGCCTAGAATGGGAGCCAACCGTCATAAGCCAAGTCTTGGAGCGTGTTGAGCGCAGGAAAGAAGGGAATTCCTACCCCACCGAGGTCACGCTGTGTGTTGAACGCGAGATCTGGTTTCGAATACACCCCGTTTATTGTAGGTAACTTGAACTAGAGGGTGAAGCGAGTGTCACAGTTCGACCAAGTTGAGTAAGGATATACAGTGTTAGGAAAATTATGAGGGCACATGTTTTAACGTCAATGTGTTAGAAAGAGACAAAATACATATAAATTCAGTGTATCATTCTTTTTCGCTAACAGGATATCATAAAGTTGAAAACGTGCAATACTGTATATCTGTAAAGGCGTGGTGAAAGTATACTCCCACCACGTGTAAAGGTATGTCTGGTAGGCACTGTAACGGGTCGAAAATAACGTTACGAATTTTCGCATCTCTATTAATATTAATTAATATGGAATAATTTTTCAAAGCTTCAATGTGTATCGTTCTCCATCGAATTGACTTTCCATGTTGCCAATTGACCCTTTTTAATTCTTGTTAGTTATTATTGTCAATTATTTATTTTTTTCGCTGAATTTCAGCGCAATTTAGGTTTATAAGAAGCTGATTAAATTCTTTAGGATTTTAAATTTTAGATGGTAGTCTCTGTACCATATTCTAAGTTGTTTTATCGCGTTTTGGATATTTTCCACGGAAACGCCATCTAGGTGTACCCAGTAGGAATTGTTAATACCACAATTGTAAAACTTGTTTTCGCTGAAGCGTGAAAGGTACTTTATTCCAGTACATTCTGGGCATTCTGCTTTTGACCTTTGTACATCGTGGTGTGACTTGCAATTTTAATCGTGATTTTTTTTGAGAAAAAAATCATCCTTCATGGGCTTTATTTTGAAAGTCGATATAATATTTTGGGATTAGTAATTGTTTTGTGGCCAATAGAATATTTGGTAATTTTTGTTATTTCCCAAAGTTGTTGCTTGAAACAAAGGATTTTTACACGACACGTGCAAAGTGTCTTCTAGGCGCTGCGTTTTACACCGACAGGAAGAATACAGATGAATACTTTTTGCTAATAGCGCCAAACTTGATCCCACCAGTCGATACATCAACCCAAAAGCCCCTTGGCCAGGGGTTTTTATTTTGGGTATTGAATTGGTGCTCATCATATGCATCTGTTTCTTTCGCATTTGCTAAATCTATGCTCCCTGAAGCAGTACACCGAGCGAACTGATCGTCTGCTTTTGCTGCTCTAAAGATAGAACTCCTGGAGCAGTACACCAATGCTTCTGCCACCGGAAGAGTCTATCAACCACCGCTGGGAACACGCAAGTTTTTGTATTTTTTTTGTTGAATTCTTTATATTCGGATTTTTATTTAATAATTTGCATTGTAATTGCTCCGGTATTTAATGACATTTAGTAATTCAGAAGAATTTCGGCTTACTTGACGTAAGTTCATAGTAGATTTTCTTAGTTTTGCTTAACTAGATATCTATTATTTTTTTTTGTTACACAGTAACTTATATTATGCGAGCGGGATACTAGGGTATTGGATTTTATTACTTTATATATTATGATTATAATCATTATTTTCTGCATAAGGGTTTTTGTCTGAGCTCAAGCAACGCCACAGTTATAAATATATTACCTGCCTAAGTTTGCCCTTACTGTTTTAATGTAGAGAGATTATGGTTGCATCAGTAGTAGAGTTAAACCCTTAGAGTTCCGCATGGTAAACCTTCACTCAAATGTGTGATTTGTAATTTGGTATTATTTTCTTATCATTAGTGTTTGCTTTATTGCATCCCATTTACGTGTTTTTTTACTCTATATTGGTAAAAAGAATCTACTCACTGTAATCAATAATTTTACGCAAATTTTTGAATGAAATTAAATCAACTTTAAGATAAGTGAGACTTTGTTTTTTTTTTGTTTTGATACGACTTTTTGCTGGCCTTTTGTTAAATTGGTGGTCAGTACGACTACGGTTAGGTTCTTGGGGTCAATTTAACTGGCGCCCATTTAAACATCAAAATAATTTTAGCTTAATTCGAGAACGGACCACTCCCGTCTCCACTTGAGTCTAGCCGCAAGCCCTAAAATTTTAGACATCGATTGTCGCGTTACAGCACCGCTTTCGAGAGACGTGCAAATACATACGTGTAATGTGGACAGTTTTGTTTATTAATTGAGAAATAATAAGATTGTACTAAACTGATAGCTTAATGCAATGAACAATAATAAAAATCAACATTACTATCGTTTATCCCTTCATGATTAATTTACAAAGAAATAATTCAGCAGTAATAATCTAATTCACTATATTAGTTCTGTTAGTATTGGAATAATAACATAACATACGAAATAAAATTTATATTAATAATAATATGGGCTTCCAAATATCTCAATTCTCATTTTTCGCTAACAGGATCTCATAAGTGGAAAACCCACAACGCCGGCCTCTTACAAATTATTTGTAGCTACTAACAGTATTGCCAATTTTCATTGTATATTTATATTAATTGTAAAATGCATTTTTCTAACACGAGAACAACTTATAAGAAGATTTTAATTATGATCATTCAAGAGGTTGTAACAGATCAAGATATAATTAATTCCATCCATTCGTTGAATATTTTATTGTAATGCTGGAAATTGTTCTAGTTTTCACTTTGAAAGCGGTTAAAACCTTTACTTTTTATCAGATCTGGCAACGTGAAATTGGCCTCGAAACATCTGCTGTGTTTCGAATGTATTAGTAAAAAAAATTTGGTATCTTTATCGTTTGTATGCAAATGAGAACGAATTCTGTGTGTAAACACACACACATAGTACAAATTAAAAAAAAAGAAAATAAAATCGTATTCTAATGAAAATGCCTAGAATTTTTAAATAAAAGTAATATTATGATATGTAAAAAATTCAAAAATAAAACTTCCTAATTCATCAATGAGGCTAAATAAAATGTTCAAACAAACCCCCGTTTTGAGCTAAGCAGTAACCGAGACGGTTATAAAATTCTTGATGAACATTTATGAGCATTTCAGGTGTTATTTGCATACAAATTTGTAAAGTTAGTTCATTTAGAGAAGTGGCTCTGTTTTCTTGGAACCCATAAATTCTCGATTTTATATAACCCCAGAAAAAGAAATTGTTGGGAGCCAGATCTGGAGATCTCGCAGGCCATCTTATGTTACCATTCGTGGAAATTATCCGATTGGGAAATTGTGTATTTAAAAAAATTATTGCTAGTCGATAATTATGTGATGCACAACCGTCATGTTGGTACCAGATATCATTGAAGTTGACCCTAATTGTACAAGGGTAGGAGTAATTTGATTTTCCAGTATGTCCAAATATTTTTGTCCGGTTAAATTGCCGTCAATAAAAAATGGCCCAATGAAATGTTCACCTAATATTCCAGCCCAAACATTTAACTTATGGGGATATTGAGTTCTATTATTGTAATGTTTGCGTAAGTTTGTCCTCGACCAATATTGAATAACGGATGAATTATGTGCACCGTGTATGGAAAAAGTCGATTCATCTGTGAACAAAATATTTTTGAAAAGTTTGCCTCCAATTGTATTCTTTCCATAACTATTTCACAAAATTTCATGGCTCTTTTTCAGTTTGAAACTACGGTAACCATTTTTTTTAAATACAGTCCGAATCGTTTTCGGATCAACATCAATATCCTTTGCTAAATGAGTGGACGATTGTAGGGGATTATTTTCCACACTGGCACAAATTAAAATATCTCTTTCTTCTTTTTCGGGTTGGGTTTGACCATTTTGTGTACGCGGTCCATGTTAAGTAGGATTGACACATCCATGCTCTTCAAAATTTTTTATAACCGTTCTCACTTGTTTTTTGCTAATTGGTTGGGAATTTTCGAATGCCACAATAAACAAATTTTCTTCTACTTCTCGATATGAATGACCCTGGTAGTACCATTTTACAATTTGCACTTTATGGTGTACTTGCATACTCATTTTAATAAGATTTGCAAAAGATCGTTACTCATTCGCAAACAAACGTTTAGTGAAGTACCCAGATTGTACAGTTAAATATCTTCAAGAGGCGCAAGCACGATTCGTATTCGTCTGGTATAATAATCTACGCTGGATTTTAATTCTCTGTCTCATGATTGTCCTTCTCTAACACACTGGTAACGCCATGTGACCATTATAATTTCCCTTTGGCTGTGAGAGGTTATCGTTTTACGTTGAAATGTTGAATGTGACTGATTTATCTCACAAATAAGAAGGACATTTTTAAGGGCACTACAATCTAACGAGTGGATAGAAAATGAAGAGATGCAAACGAAATCGTTTTATCAGGAGCGTAGGAAACATGCGGTTTACATGGAGATATTTTTAAAACCAGAATACAGTTGAACAAATATTAGCATAGGACTTATTTCTCATTTTATGATATCCTGTTAAAGAAAATGGTGATACACTGAATACACTTGTTTTATTACAACATATTGTCGCTTTTGGACTCTGTACTGTTGCCATAGATTATTCCTTATGATGTTAATGAAAATTATTATGCTTATATTCATTAATTGTAACCTCAATATCGACGAATGTAATTTTTTTAGCTATCTTCCAGTGATTTTTTAGTGGTACTTATTTGAAATACCTGCTAGGTAGGTTTTAATTTATTGTTCAAATCATATTAGCGTGTACTACCCGAACTGAGATAGTGAATTAGTTTATTACTACTGAATTATTTCTTTGTAAATTAATCATGGAGGGATAAACGAAAGTAATGTTGATTTTTTATTGTTCCTTGCATTGAGCTATCAGTATAGTACAATCTTATTATTTCTCAATTAATAAACTAAACTGTTCACATTACACAACTGTATTTCTAACATTCCCTTCTTTCATTGCGATCTTTAACATAATGAGTTGTTTATACAACATTTTGCTGTGGTAAAGTGACTAGTAATGGCCTGAATGCATTTCTAATTTGTTTATTTAAAACTGCAAGTTAAAGCCAGACGTAATAGCTACTGTACACTTGTCGAAGGCGGTGCCTACCAGACATCCCATTACACAGTTATTTCGTTTCTCACTTTATGATACCCTATTAGCGAAGAGGAGTAATACACTGAATTTATATGTATTTTGTCTCTTTCTAACACATTGACGGTAAAACGTATGTTTCCTCGTAATGTTCCCAACACTGTATAATAATATTGATTAATCGATAAATCTTTGTCAAATACGAAGTACGACCGATCTAGATTATTTGCTACGAGAAGCCGTATAATAAGAGGAGATCCGTAGGCAACCCGACCAGACGACCATCCCAGAGAAACCCCCAGAATCAAGGACCAACAATTTTGTACATAGTAACTGTATATAGAATTAATTTTAAGTTGAAAATATTTCATTGAAATTTAGTTTAACAGGTAGTATACGTGTTCTATTAAATAAACACATCTAACCATTAAGTTCTCTTTTACGTTCTACCCCTGACTACCCACGGCAACTACGAATCGACGCCCGAGCAGGAGATTTACAAATCGACGCTCGAGCAATGTTTACAATTGTTACGAACTCGCACACCGAAGTAGATACTAAGTACGGTCCTGTAGCCTTATGTTAACGGTGTTAAAAAAATAGCGAGCAGGCCGAATTCTGGGAAGGTCTATTGGGATTTTATGTGACCGTTTTTTATAGCCATGTTCTCCGAAGATCTTTTAGGGATTGAGCCGGCATTCGAGAAACATCCCGAAAATAGAATATTCCAGAAGGCCGACTAGTATATAAAGAGACTACCTACGTGCCGTTGGGTCAGTTTATAAAGGGATTTCGTGAAATAAACAAGTGAACAAGTAAATAGTAGTGAAGTGTTTTTATAAATTAGTTTAAGTACATATACTGTGTATATAATATAAATTAGTGAATAGTTTAGTGAATAAATAAATTAAGTAAGTGAACTTAACCGTGTGTATGAATTTATCCCACCCGTCGGGAACTGTTTTAAATAGATAAGAAAAACATTACACTATTAATAGAAAGAGATGCCACTTAATAATTATGTCGGTTATTTTATCAGATATTAATGACGCACGGGTAAAGATCCAATAATTCAACTGTATTTAATAAAAATAATTATACATACATACATATACATTACAATAGTATGTTTATACATCAAAAGCTAGACAGAAACTGAAAACTACTGTGTTAAAATAATGAACAAGTAACATAGAGATAATAATACAATGTTAACAAGAGGTGTCGTATTTCTTAGGTATTTGCATATTGTTGGCTCGTAACTCCTCCATCCCTAGGTCGAAAAAATGGAATTATTTTTGTTGGATGAATCTGTTGTAATTTCTTCTAAACTGATTTTCTTTTCTTCGTTTGGTTTCGATTGACTACGTTTCCGTTTCAATAAGTAGTAAATTGCTATTGTTGCGAATAAAATTATTGATATTGAAGTTGTCGATATGGCTGTTACTTTATAGTTAGTTGTCTGCTCCTCAATGGGTTTCAACTGTTTGGCAATTCTGTTAATTTTATACAAGTCGTCGAGTTTTATTTCTGTGAAGTTTGAAGCTTTATAATTTTTCTGAATTCTGAATCTCTCAATTTCCAGTCTCGGTAAGTTCAGTGATTTTCCTTTTTGAATTTCTTGCTTGAATGAATATTTAAGTTTATTAATTGACAGTTCTCAATTTTCTGGAATATTTATTAAGGAGGGTGTTTGTACTTGAAATATTCGATGAGTTCGACACTTTGAAACAACATCTTGGGATTGTACAGGGATGATGATCATTCGTTATTTGTAACTTGATTGATTATTGAGTATTGATTATCTATTTGAGTCGCATAACATTCAGTTGGCGACTGGCCGTTTAGGAGTTGCAGCGTACAGTTCTCGGCTGGAATAAACTCTTGAATACAAAGGGCCCCATACACGGTCAATATTATTGTACAATATTTTATATTGCACAATATTATTGAACATGTATGAGCAAGATTGAAGGCGAAAAACAGATTGAGCTATATATTGAGTAAATTCAAAAGGTTTCGAAATATATTGTGCAATATTCAAAATATTGTGTCGTGTATGGGTAGTATTGCGCAATATAATGTCAGTCTGCCAGTTCTCTGCCCACCTGCTCATGCTAGTGTTGTTTGAAATTGTGTGTCTTATTAAATTGTGTTGCTTCTTGTATAGTGTAACGGTTTACTGTACTGTGTGAAGTATAATTGTTCGTAAACATGTCGAATGTTGATGAAAGGAAGTTTTTATTAGAGGTAATAGAAGTGTACCGTTCGTTACCGGCTTTGTGGGACAATAAGTCCAAGGACTACAGCAACAGAACAAAGAAGAACGAGCAGCACGAACAACTACTGCAGAAGTACAATGGAAGATATCCTGATGCTGACAGGAAGGCATTGGTAAAGAAAATTAATTCTCTTCGAACTAATTTTCGGAAAGAGTTGAGACGAATAAAAAACTCTGAAAGAAGTGGTGCTGGTACCGATGAAATTGTTGAGCCCACGTTGTGGTATTTTTAAGAAATGAAATTCTTGAGTGATTTAGAAGAGCCTACAGAGTCTGTTAGTATCATGTCAGTAGAGGAAGAGAGCGAAGAAAATGAAATAAACACATCTCTTCTAAGTAATATATTTTTGTTTCCAAACTGTATTATGCAAGTATACAATTAATTACAATCTCTTTATTAATGGCTACACTTTGTCCATAGCTTACAATTATTCGCTATAATGCCTTTCATTTGAAGCCTATTAGATATAAAATCACTACGTAAATATGGGTTTCATATGAAGTTATATTGCCAAGTTACCTCACCTTCATTATTGAAGTAGTCACAATAGGAATCTCGTACAGATTTAGCATAGTTCGATGTATTCCGGTCACGGATAGATTGTAGTGGAACTGGTTCAACGATGTCCCTCCAGGACCCGTCGACAATTTGGCCCGATTCTAGGATCTCTGTATCAACATTGCCTCTACAAATGTAACTAATTTCAGTTTTTCGTCTTAGGTAGTTATGTAAATAGCAATACGCTAATACGATTGTGCTTACCTTTTCAATATTTACCGTTATTGGTTTTTGAAAAACTCTA
This sequence comes from Galeruca laticollis, assembly GCA_963921935.1. Classification (NCBI taxonomy): domain Eukaryota; kingdom Metazoa; phylum Arthropoda; class Insecta; order Coleoptera; family Chrysomelidae; genus Galeruca; species Galeruca laticollis. The sequence goes on along the minus strand of OY998175.1, from coordinate 210,862,224 downwards.
AATCGACTGGCCAAAATCCCGAACGCGTTTTCAACTATACGCCTAGCACGGGATAGTCGATAGTTGAATACTGCCTCATCTGGAGTCAAGCCGGTTTGGCTGAATGGTTTCAAGAAATTTCCGGTTAGTGGAAAGGCGTCGTCTCCAACGAAAACAAATGCAAATTTTTTGTCACTGTTTGGCAAAATGGCAGGTTGTGGTAAGTTCAGCCTTTTATTAGACAAAGCCTTTCCGAAATCAGTACTTCCCAAGACCCCTCCGTCAGATAGCCGTCCGTTTATCCTTACATCAACCATAGTGAACTCGTAATTTGCATTAACTACTGCAAGCAACACAACACTAAAAAAATGTTTATAATTGTAGTACTGCGATCCAGACCCAGGTGGTTTACGAATAGCGATGTGCTTCCCATCGACAGCACCGACGCAGTTTGGAAAATTCCACCGTTTATTGAACTCTTGTGCTGTTAATTTCCAATCCTCTTCTGATTTCGGTATCTGTTAAGAAAAATCCATTGAAAGACAATGTAATTTCTCTTTGGGTCCGGAGATTTCTACCGGGTGAATAAAACGTCCGGGCCCAACCTATAAATTATGTATTTGTTAAAATAAACTAACACCCTTTGAGTGGTACCACTACCCAAAGGGTGTTTGTTTATTTTAAAAATACAATAATTAGAGGGGTCCAGACTTTGGATTTACCTGGTATAAATATAAAAAATATTGATTTATCAGTGCTGCAAAGTAAATAAATTAACTGCTGGCAATTTTTTCTAATTAATTGTCAGTCGTGGTACAGTTTTTTCTCTTCATTTTCAGCATGCCAAAGTTTAATGCAAATGAAGAGTTATTGGCGAAAGCCCGTAAACGTCTGGAGACACCCCCAGATGATTATGAGAAGATAGCTATGGCTTGGGCAGTGGAATTGAAGAAAATGGACACTCAGCAGCAAATGTTTGCTAAAAAGGCCATAAATGATATTTTGTTTCAGGGGCAGATGGGTACTTTGAGCAGAGATTCTGTACAAATTAATGTACAAATGAGCCGTACATATACTCCGTTCAGTGGTTCACTTGCTAGTCCCATATGCTATTATGATCAACCAATTGCAAATAATCAACCGTTACAACCAGCACAGCAGGTTCCTCAACCATCCACAGTGCAATATTTCTCAGACCAGCAGCTACCTAGGTCAACTCAGAGTGCTTCAGCCTACCTTGCCAACTTCCAGCCACCAGTGTAACTTTGACAATTATTGCCATAAAACTTAGTTTATTTTGTTCTTATAAACATATATGTTTGGGTTTTATTTCAAGCAAAATCACAACAAAAAATGATTTAACTTTAGTAAATAAAATGTCCGTTTAAGCAAACAATATTTATTTATATTTGCCTGTATATAATCCTTCAAGCAGTGTATTATCGCATTACAGGTTTCAACTACAATTCTGCCAATCGCTTGCGGAGAAATAGCACTCGTGAATTTGAGGTCTTCAAAAGAGTTTCCTGTAGCAAGATAGCGTAAAGTAATTGACAAACGTTGACTCACGGAAATAGCAACTCTCATAGTAGTATCGACTTTTTTAATATGAGGCTCAACTAATCGTATTAACTCATCAAACGATTCTGCGTCTAATCTGACAAAGTTCTTAAAGTCATTTGGTTCACTTGTTCGAAGCTCATTGAGCAGTCTTTCATGAGTAAATTCACTCCTTTTTTTCAACCATTCCTTCATCCATATCCGCTTCTTCCTCTTCTTCGGCTTGGTTAGCAATACAACTACCACACACGCTGCAGCATCCAAATCACACATGATAACTAATGTCACTCAAACCAAGATGCACGACTACTCAACTCTGGGTTGCGCAAATTTATTGAACTGTGGGTTGTACAATAATATTGACCGTGTATGGTCGCTCCTTCAATAACATTGCTCAATATATTGTACAATAATGTTGACCGTGTATGGGGCCCTTAATAGATGTCTTCAACTTTCGGACATTCTTCTTTCTCTGGCTGGGCTTCTTCATTATTAAGTGCCAAGTAAGGGTAAGTGGGAGTGAACACTATATTCTTTTGAATTACTGGAAATATGTAATATAATTCTAAGAACTTTGGTTTTAGGATGGGAACATGAATTTCAAATATCAATTTAGAGCCAGAAAAAGTCATTTGAGTACCAAGAAACGTATAGTATGAATTTAGGAATTTGATCCTTTTCGTATATTTGATTTAAATGTTCAATTAAATCTAAAATTTCGGAACTCGATATTATGGAACTATGAAGAGCGTTTAACTTGGAAAATAAGATAGCGTTCTCGATATTATCTATAAATGATATTACATTTTGGCAATCGAGATTAATTTGACTTATTGTTCCTTGAAATGTAATATATCTACCTAAAGAGTCAATTTGATTTATAATAGAACTTGAAATTCATCTGTTACATGTTTTTGGTTTTCCTGTACAAGTCTAATTGCATTGTCATAACGTTCGCTGTCATCTGAGTCTAAATTACCAAATAACCATTTATTAGCTTGATCTAATCCATTGATTAAGCCTCTCTTTGAACGCATATGGGGATTCAAGTTTTCAAATTTTCTGTTTAAAGAATTAATTGGAAAATCAGTTCTCTATATAAGATTTTCACTTAAGCCATGGTATGAAATGGGATTTGAGCTATTTATTTTTACTACAGTTTTTTGTATAATAGAGAAATGACTTTTTAACGTTTCTATCTGTCTAACTACTTCTTTAATGTCTAAATAATGGATAAATGCATGTGTTGTATATATAATCCTAGCTTTACCTATTTCTACTGGAAGTATCATACTTTCTAGGGGAGTTATGCTAATTTCTTCCTCCTTAATACTAACTATTCTATTCCTTTGAAGGATCAGGCAGGTAAGGAGTATCAGTGACTTCATCCTGTTGATCCTGCAAAACGTTATCTAAATTAATTCTAGGTTTCCTAATAATACTCTTATGATAGGTACCTTTATTAGTTTCTAATTAGACATAGTTTCTAATAAGACACCGCTATCATTTACTACTTCTACCTTTTTGAATTTCGGTAGTTTTTTATCGCGAGACTTAGTTTGTATGTATGCCGTTTCTTGTACAGAAAAATCAGGGGGATCGTTACGACTTTGATTAGCTTTATTGATGAAGTTTTCTTTCACCTTTTCATTACGTTCTTTTATCGATGTATATAGTTGTTTACTAGCTTCTTTGTGGTTCTGTACATAATAAGATAGGACTAAATGATCGTTCAGATCAACGGGGTCTGGATTGTCTATATGACCTTTAATTATTTCGAATGGAGTTTATTTCGTGGCTGAATAGATCGAGTTATTATAACTAACGATTATATTCAGTTATCGAAACAATTGTCAATTTTTTAGAATTTTCAACATTTTTCATTATATTGTGGAATTAGCTAGAAACGTTGAGTTTCATTTAAAACATTAATATATAGTGTTTTATTATTTGTATTGGAATTAAGTCTTTGTTTTCATCTCGTAAGCATCTAAAGTGCTATATTAGAGAAGAGTGGAATCGTTCTACCGGCGAATTTGAATTACTATTTATAGCCGTTGTGTAATGGAGTTCGATTCGGTGCAATTTGCAAAAGTCTTCTAAGTCTTTGTTTTTGAATTCTGTACCACAATCGGTGGTAATTTTTAAGGATAATCTATGATGAGTTATAAAACTTAATAATCTGTCTACGACTGAAATACCACTAACAGTATCGAGGGGATAGGCTTGCCCATATCTAGAAAATGAGTCTATAATAGTTAAAAAGGGGGTATTAGATATTCTAAATACATCTATGTGTATGTGATCGAAGGGCTTAGAGGATGTTGGTGTTAAATTGAACTTAACAATAGGGGGTTTTCGGTCATATTTGTTTTTCAAACACGTTTCACAATTATTTATGTATTTTTCTATATCATCGCTCATTTTCGGCCAATAGTAAAATTTATTTAATGATGCTTTCACTTCGTTAATTCCGCGATGTCATTTTTATGAATGTGGTAGTATGTTATTTTCTCCTGCTGTTCTATAGTTAAAATATCGCTTAAAAATTTTGTACAATGGAAACGTTGAAATGCAGAGTTTCTAAATTATATTTGAAGAGTTACTACAAAAATCTTGGGTAAATATTGCGTTTTAAAATACAAAGCATACGTGTATTTGGGGTTTAGAAAGTTTCTGGCAAATTTCAAAATACTGTCTTCCAAATTTCTACTTGGTAAGGTAACGTTTAATCTTGTATTTTCGAATATTTTTTCACTTTTACAAAGTGTTTCAACGATATCACCACTCGTTAAAATTTTTTGATTTTTATATTGATTTAATGCTCGATCTACAATGGGTATGGACAGGATTGGGTTCTCTACAGATGTATGTACTGTTTCTAAATCAGGTTCTGAATTATCTGATAATGGTGGTAAAATTTGAACATTTTCAATAATATTTATTTTATTATTTTCGTTTAATGTATCATCAATGTCATATACGGACAAATTTGGCAATTCACTTAGCTTTTCAATTTCTTGTTGAGTTATAGAATCAACATCATCTATATTAACATTTAATGATTCGGTTTCTAAAGCAATCAAATCAAGTTTAGAAGGTGCTCGTGATAAAGCGTCTGCTACTTGGTTTAACTTTCCTTTTTGATATTTTATAGTGTATTCAAATTCTTCTAACTTAAGCCGCCAGCGCATAAGATTAGAATTTGGTTCTTTAAGAGAAAACAGCCATTTTAAAGGTTTATGGTCTGTTAAAATTTTGAAGGTTCGGCCAAATATGTATGAGCGAAAATATTTACAACCCCAAACAATTGCCAATAATTCTTTCTCAATGGTCGAGTAGTTAATTTCGGCAGAATTTAAAGTTTGCGAAACATAACTTATGGGGTGATTGTTTTGAGTACGGCTCCGATAGCATACTTTGACGCGTCCGTCATCATTTCGAAAGGTTTCTCAAAATCAGGATAGGCTAATATTGGTTCAGATGTCAATAAATTTTTACAGTGATTGAAACAATCTATAAATTCTTTCGTGTGCTCTATTTTGTTGTCCTTTTTCAAACAAATCGTCAAGGGTTTAGTTAATTTTGCAAAATTTCGAATAAATTTCCGGTAATAACCCAGAATGGCAAGAAAAGATTTCATTTCCTTCTGCGTTTTTGGAATCGGGAAATTTTTTATTGCGTGAATATTTTTTGGGTTAGGCTTAATGCCTTGGGGTGTTACTACATGACCTAGGAATTATACTTCTTTCTGTAGAAATTCGCATTAATAACAACGGTGTGTGGAAATAATAAAGTGTTTATAAAATTCGCCTGCATTTATTTCGATATATCGGAAAGTGCAGGGAAAATTAATTAACTAGAATTTGAATTGTGTAAACAAAAGGTAAAGTACGTAGTGCTACAAAAAAAACAAAGAAAAACGTTAGATTTTGTAAAAACAATTAAATAAATAGGTTAGAATTAAGTTACTGAAATAAAAAGCAATTGATTTAAGGCGAGTTCAAAACGATATAATTCGCGACGTTGTCAAATTTAAAAAATAAAGGACAAAATAAAGAAAGAAACTAGATATATATAATAAGTGGTTGGATAGATTAAGTATCTCCGAAGAGTTGATCTGGGTACCTTGGTCTTACGCTACCACGAAAATAATATAATCAAATAGTAGTTGAATACAAAATATAAACAAAATGGATAGTGATGATTATTCTACAGAAGATTCAAAGAAAAGAAAAATGGATGGATTATTTGAAGTTAGCAAGAGGACTAACAGAACCCCACCTAAAAGTAAAAAAGATGAAAAGTTAGATGAAATCTTAGCGTTAATGAAGGAAATGTCTGCAGATCAAAAGGTTATGAAATGGGAACAACAACTAATTAAAAACGAGATCAAAGAAACTAAAGATCAACAGGCTCTGTTTAACGAGGAAATATTAAAGTTGAAAGTTGAAAACGAAGTATTGAGAAAAGAAAACCAAGCAATTAAAAAAGAAAATGCAGAAATGAAAACAGAAATGGAAGAGATGAAAAAAACAATGGAAATTATAGATAAAGAAAGAAGAAAAAATAATGTGATGATAAATGGATTGAAACTTGATACTAATGAGCCGTCGAAATTGGTGGAAGATGTCAGAAACTTTTTGAGTCAACAACTAAAAATAAATATCGAGCCTAAAGCAGTTAACAAGATAGGGGAGAAAATGTGTATAGTGGAATGTCAAAAAGAAGCTGATAAAGAAAAAATTATGGCAAATAAAGCTAAATTAAAGGAGAGGAAAGAAGAAAGAGTTTTTATAAATAATGATATGACCAAGAAGGAAAGAGGAAAACAAAAAGAGATAAGGATGTTTGCAAAATTAGAAAATCATAAGGGAAAAGAAGTAAAAATGGGATACAATAAAGTAACAGTAAATGGGCAAGAATGGAGATGGGATAAAGAAACAAATAGAATGAAAATACTGGAAAAAATACATCCAAAAAACTAAATAAAGAACCTGATATTCATGGTAACAGAGAAAAAGACACGGTAACGGAATTTGATCAAAATAAAGTAAAATTAGCACCGGAAATGTGGAGAATTGGAACATGGAATGTTAGAAGTATTTTAGGAAAAGAAAAAGAATTAGAAGAAGAGTTTGAAAATACAAACTTGAGAATACTAGCTATAACAGAGACAAAGAAAAAAGGACAAGGGATAGTGAATATGGATAATGGTCATATACTCATATATAGTGGCATTGAAAATGAGAAAAGAGCGGCAGCAGGAGTTGCATGCATAATACATAAAAACTTAGAAGAACAAATTACTGGATGGACGGGATGGTCGGAAAGATTACTGGTGATAGAAATGAAAAATAAAAATATGGACACAAAAACTATAATAATTGTATATGGACCAAATGAAGACGATACAGTAGGAAATAAAGATAGGTATTGGGAAGATCTAACTATGGCTACAGAAAATGCAAAAGGGAAAATAATTATACTTGGAGATTTGAATAGCAGAGTGGGAACAAAAGATGACATTTACAGTACAGTGATAGGAAAACATGGTGAAGCATTTAGGAATAATAATGGAGAACGGCTGTTGGATTTTTGCATATTACACAATTTTATTGTAACTAATACATTTTTCCAACATAAAGACATACATAAATATACACGTGTGATGGAAAGCAGAAATGAAAGGTCCATAATAGATTACATATTAGTGGAAAAGAGAAATAGAAAGGAAGTATTGGATACCAAAGTTAGAAGAGGACCAGAAATGGGAAGTGACCACTATTTACTTGTAACAAAAATAAGAGAACAAGTAGAAATTACAAATCATAATAGGCAAAAAGTAGAAAAAAGAATAGAATATGAATCGGTCAGATCATACAAACTTCAAAACAAAGATTTGGCAGAGAAATACAAAACGGCATTATCAGGAAAGTTCTTAAATAATTGTGATATAATGAAAAATGGAAATTTAGAAGAAATGTGGGATTATTTCAAACAAACCGTTTTGGAAACCGCTAAAGAAATATGTGGTTGTAGCAAGAAAACTAATAAGAAAAAACAAACAGCTTGGTGGACGGATGAAATTAAAATAAAAGTAAAATTAAAAAAAGAAGCGTGGAAAATATATATAAATAACAGAACAACGAAAAACTATGAAGTGTACAAAGAGAAGAGGAAAAAGGTGAAAGAGATGGTAACAGTAGCTAAAAGAAATCAGTGGAAAGAATTTGGCGAAAAAATGGAAAGCAATAGTAAATCAAATCAAAAACTGTTTTACAAAACATTGAAGTTATTAAGAAAGGAAAAACCACAAGAAAAAACATGGATAAAAAATAAAAAAGGAGATATACTAAGAAATGAAAACGAAGTAATTGATAGATGGAAAGAGTATTTTGAGGAATTACTAGGAGCAGACAACAGAATTCAGGACATTAACAAAAAAATGATGCAATAATAGAAAATAAAGACATTGTAACTCTAAAAGAATTACAGGAAATAATACATGAATTGAAAAATGGAAAATCTCCAGGAATTGATAAATTAACAGCAGAAATGTTCAAAAATTTAGGGGAAACAGGAACAAAAATATTATTGACAATATACAACAGGGCGTGGAGTGAAGAACAGATTCCAGAAGATTGGAAGACAGCCTTAATAGTTCCAATATATAAAAAGGGGGATAGACAAGACTGCAATAATTATAGAGGAATAAATCTACTTGGTACTGCTATGAAAGTCTACGAGAAGATTATAGACAGTAAGATAAGACCAGGGATAGAAAATACTCTCGAAGAATCGCAAAGTGGATTTAGAAGAGGGCGAAGCATCGAAGACCACATATTCACAGTGAAACAGATAATTGAGAAGTTCTCACAACAAGAAAAAGAGGTATATATGGGATTTATAGACATGGAAAAAGCTTTTGACAAAGTACCAAGGGAGAAGTTATGGAAAGTACTAGAAGGAAGGGGAGTAAATTACAAAATAATAGATATAATCAAAAACATTTACAAAAATAATAGAAATTGTGTAATATACAGGAATAAAACATCAGAACCATTTTCAACACAAGAAGGATTAAGGCAAGGAGGGGGACTAAGTCCATTATTATTTACAATTTTTATTGATGAAATAATTAAAAAATCGTCAACCAAAATGGCAAAACTACACATTGGATACAAACATTTAGGAAGAGTGGATATATCAGAAGCAGCTTTTGCAGATGATTTAATAATTATGGCAGGGAAAGAGAAGGATTTACAAAAGAATATGGAAATATGGAGCACGGTATCGGATGAATTTGGAATGACAGTGAATCAAAGTAAAACCAAAGTTATGGTTATAGGACCGAAACAAAAACATCTAAATATACAGTTAGAGGGAATACAAATTGAGCAAGTTAGAAGATATAAATACTTGGGAGTAGAAATAGAAGAAAATGGGACGCAGGAAGTCGAAATTAACAATAGAGTACAAAAAACGATGAAACTTTATCACACGATGAACTCGACATTCATAAATAAAAAGGAAATTTCCAAGAAAACGAAGTTAAATGTATTTAAAACAATTTACCGGCCAATATTAACATTCGGATGTGAATCTTGGGTATTAACAAAGAGACAAAAGAGTCGAATACAAGCAGTTGAGATGAAGTATCTTAGGCGAGTTAAAGGAGTCACAAAGAAAGACAAACTAAGAAGTACGGAAATAAGAGAAGACCTTGAAATAGAATCAACACTTAAATTTATTGAAAAGAGACAATTAAGCTGGTGGGGACATTTACAAAGAATGAACGATACAAGACCAGTTAAAAAAGTATGGCAATCAAAAATACAAAAAAGAACGAAAAAGGGAAGACCAAAACAAACATGGGATGGTGTTATGGTAGGCATAATGCAAGAAAAAGGAAAAACATGGACAGAGGCAAAAACAATGGCAAGAGATAAACAACAATGGGCTAAATTTGTACACGAATAAAATTCTATCTGGACCAAAGCATCAATGAAAAAATGAATATATGTCTTAAGTATAATGCGATGTAATTGAAATAATTGTAAAAGTATACCCTACACCATATACTATGGTAATTGGGTTTCTGATAATATATATATATATATATATATATATATATATATATATATATATATTTCAAAGATAATATCTTCAGCAACGAATACAACAATTTCTTTTAAAACAGAAAGTAACGTTAGTACAAAATTGTTAAATGTAAAAACAAAAATACCACCATTAAAGAAGTCAGGTATATATAAACTCAATTGTCCAGAATGTAATGCTGTCTATTTGGGTCAGATTAAAACACCCAGATAAATCCCACTACGCAAAACATCTACTGGACACCAATCATTCATTAACACCTAACACAAAACTAGAAGTGCTGCATATTTGTGAAAAGAAACAAGAACTGAATTTCCTTGAAGAATTGGAAATTAGAAGACATTTAAGAAACCCACAATATGAAGTTGTCAATGAACAGTTAAATCTAGGGAGTTCTCCACTTATAAACTGTCTTCTTAAGTGATAATTGTAAAGATCAGCAGATATAGTTTTCCTGGTTTTCTATATCATTGCACAGTTATACTGATCTTAATTGGAAAAATGATATCCATGATATCACCATAGGGCTAATAATATCTAAGCTTCAATATTTGTAATATAACATTTTCTTCTTTTTTCTATAAACATATATTAAGCCAATCACAAGTTAGGTTACTTCTTGGTCTAGCCAAAAATAACTACTAAACATCAGGTAGGCACCAAATGAAATGTAACTTCTGTCATTCTGACGATGATATTGATTTATCGAAACAATTGTCAATTTTTTAGAATTTTCAACAATTTTTATTATATTGTGGTATTAACTAGAAACCGTGAGTTTCATTTAAAACACTAATTGAAAGTTAATGTCGGTTGGTTTCCTAAATTTGATGGGAATAATACCGTGATCACTAATAAGTCTTTTATTATTTAAATCAATATTAAAATTCATTTCTATTAAATCATTTATACCGATAGCACCATCAAAGAAATCGTGGAAGTCATACAGTGTAAATTGTAACATATGGTTATTATTAAATTCGCTGAATGCAGGGATCTCAGCTTGAAATCTAATATTCTTAGTACCTAGAGAAGTTGAAAGTGATATATACGAGTGAAATATACCATGGGGATAAAATTTTTCTGCGACGATAGGTTTTAAAATAGATTTTGTACTACCAGTATCGATTAGCATTTCTAATGGGAATTTTTGAATTTCAATGTAAGGTAATGGGTTGTTGGAAGTTATATTGAATTCTGTCAAGATAGACGGTTCCGGGAGGCATTGCTCTGAAAATTTGGATCTGAATACTCAATAGTGTCATTTATTCGACGATTACCATCTTGATCAGGGAAATTTTCGTGTTGATTATAATTGTACTCTTGACAATCTACATCGTCCTCACTGTAGTCATTAACAAATATTTTTTCTGATATAAAATCGCGTTATTGATTATCATTAGAAAAATAATTATTATTTCTATTGCTTTGATTCTGTATTCTGTTGGTATACATTGAAGGGATTCTAGAAGTGGTGGATATTGGTTGTGGTTTCAGCATTTGGTTTTGAGGGATCGAGTTAAGATTGAAAACATTTCTTCTTCCTAAAACTTGGGCATTCGTTGGAAAATAATTTTTTTGTATAGGAGGGCGTGGTTGAATATTTATTGACTGTGAAGACCATTCGGTTCTTCGCAGGTTTTGTTGCGGGTTATTTGAATTTGGAAGGTTTTGCTGATTAAATTGTGAATTTGGTTGATGATTGTTTGATTTTACGAAATTTTGAGGTCTATAATTTTTTTGGGGAATTGAATTTTGTTTCGTTAGAAGGTGAATATAACTTCTCGAAATGTTCGTACTCACTAACGTAAGCTAACGCGTGTTCTAAAGAATTTGGTTGTTTTAAGTGTAAATTATTCCTTAGTACTACTGTGCAACCGGCAATGAACGTATTCAACGCCGTTTTGTCACAGTGATGCATTTGACATATTTTTTCATTTTGATTGAAATTCGTATCGTTACTAATTCTCTGCACTATGCTACTTTATAAAAGGTGAACCCTATTTCCAAATTCTAATAAATTCTCGTTTCTATTCGGTCTGGTTCTTGTGAGTTATTGAATTAAACAGTCCAGATTACGCTTATCTGAGAAACATTGCTGTAAAGAATCTTTTAACATGTTCCAATTAGTTAGTTCTATCCGATTTCCTACCATTAATTGCACTTTACCAATAAGTTTTTCCTGTATGCATTCAAATATGAGATCATTTAATTCTCTGTCGCCATAATTAATATACGTTGCTATTAAACTTTCACATCGCGAAATAAAAATATTTAAAGTATCAACATCTCAATCATAGGGTCTAATATTTTCTAGTTTTGACTTAAATAAATTCCAGTTAACGGTACGAGGTTCTTGAGCAGCGGTTGCCATATTTTTTTTTATTGAAATTAGATTTGTTCTTCCTTTTACTAATACTCAAGTGAGTAAAGAATTCTATTAATTCAGAATCGCTCATAAATTAGTAAATACTAGACTTTATTGTTCTGTAATAATAAAATTCAATAATCCTAACAACTATCCTCCGCAAAAACCCGAAAAAGCTAGGAGGGCTAAAAGGAACTTGGCACTTACCTTGATGGTTGTAGATACCAGTTTTTTCTCCTAGTTTCTGCTGAGGTCTAGCTGAATCGGTCTCGTTTCCACTGAAGGGTAACTTAAACTCCTCGAAAGGGAAGATTCGACAGATTCGCGATAAAGACGTTGGAACGTTAAAGTCCCGAATTTTCACTGCTTTTTCGACTTCGCGAATCCTACTGACTGCGTTTTTAAAAATATATTTTAATTACAATAGTATGTTTATACATCAAAAGCTAGACAGAAACTGAAAACTACTGTGTTAAAATAATGGACAAGTGACATAGACATAAGAATACAATGTTTAACAAGAGGTGTCGTATTTTTTAGGTGTTTGCATATTGTTGGCTCGTAACTCTTCTTTCTATTTTTTACCATAACAACAAAAATATTCTTCATCGACCTAGAAATTAAATTCCTCAGTTCGACCACTTAGCCAGAATCGGCTCGTGATATTAATAATATAGTTCACATTTAAACTAGTAACGCGTTTCGCTAACACAGTTTGAGAAAACTACATCGTGATTGGTGATTACGTTCCTATTTTTTCGGCCCTTTGAAAATTGAAATTTTATATGAAAAAATATCACTCTATACAGGGTGTCCCAGGAGTTCGTATCAAAAACTTGGGAGGTGATAGAAAGACTAAAATTAATGATGGTATTTCATATGAAATTTTTTCTTTACGCCCTTCGTTAACGAACTATAGGGCTCTAAAGTTGGGAATGAAAAATGGTTTTTTATTTACAATTATTAAATGGCTGATTGGAAATTAGTAATATTTTAACCGTTAATAAACACCATAATTGCACACTTTTGGCGTGATATACAAGTCTACAACATACTTGTGAACTCAGGTACCGACTAAGTTCAATGGGGGATGCGCCATTTTTTGGTAAGTAAAATTTTTGTCAGTTATAAATGCAACAATTGGCTTTTGTGAACATTTTTAGAGATATCAAGTCCTCTTGTGACATCTCGATAACATTAACGGTTCAAGAGATACGGGCAATTTTATGTCGCACTGCACACCTATTGGCGCATTCACATTTATTTTGAATGTACGATTACAGGAAGCATCCTGTATTATTAGTAAATTATTAATAAATTGGTGCAGTCTACATTTATAAAAATAAACTTTTACATTGTTAATACTACTAATATGTATAAAAAGCTTTTCTGAAAACAAACACAATTAATTTAACAAAAGTAAAAATACGAGAATACCAACAACAACCAAATACATACATTATTCTAAGTAGGCGGCTGTCAATCCCACTTTAAAATCATTTCTAAATGCTTGTCATCTGTCTACACTTGTTAGGGTAAGAAATTATTTTAAATTCAAAAATGGAAGAATTTACCTTTAATGAGTGTGCGGATATGCAAATGATGTTTGGAATGGCAGACGGAAATTCCAGCCTAGCTAGAAGACTTTATTCGGAACGATATCCAAATCGAAGGTTACCTAACAGGAAAACGTTTGAATGCATAGATCGGAGTTTAAGAGAAACAGGTACGTTCAGCTTAATGCAGTAATTTTATAAACTGTTTTTACAATGGATAATTACGTTGTAGGATCATTTTTACAGAAGAATGGTAGCGAAGGGAGTATAAGAATCGTACGTACTCCTATAATTGAACAAATCATAGTAGATGCTGTTGATAATGAACCTACAACCAGTTTAAGGAAACTTTAAGCACAATTTAATATTTCAAAACCTAGCGTACATAAAATACTTCAGGAGTACATTTCATGTACAAAAAGTTCATGCTATGTCATCAGATGACTATCCTCCTAGGCTTAATTATGCCAATTGGTTTTTAGGTAAACAATGGGAAGACCGACATTTCATTGAAAATGTACTATTTACAGCAGGTTTTACCAGGGATGGCATAATTAATTCCCATAATCTACATCTGTGGGATGATGAAAATCCTCACGGGATAATTAAGACTGAACACCAACAAAGGTTTATGGTCAACGTATGGGCAGGTATTATAGGCAACCGCTTAATTCGTCCGTATATCCTTGTGGATCGTTCAAACGAACAGTCTTATTTACAATTGTTGCAGGATATTCTGCCAATTTTATTAGAGGATGTACCTTTTCAAAAGCGCCAATGTATGTGGTTTATGCACGATGGAGCACCCCCTCACTTCAGTCGTGAGGTACGTGCCCATCTGAACAATATTTTTCCAGATAGGTGGATTGGAAGGGGTGGACTATTTCTATGGCCAGCGAGTTCTCCAGATATGAACCCATGCGATTTTCACTTTTGGGGTTACCTTAAAAGCTTAGTTTACAGTGCACCTGTAAATACAAGAAGTCAATTAATAGGATACGTTTTCACTGCGAAAACATCCGAAATAATCCTGGAATGTTATTTCATGTACAAAGATCTAATCTTAGAAGATTGCGGAAATGTGTGGATGTAAAAGGAGCCCATATTGAACATTTGTTGTAATTTTTTAAAACCGTTTCGACTTTTTTAATGTCGTTAATTACTTGGTTACTCGCTCAGATTAACAAATAAAATAGATATGTTTGTTTTGATCTTTTCTTGCCCCAAACATTGAGTCACATTCTAAGCTCACTTGCGGACACTTCCAATGCTTTGCCATATTTACAAAGTCTCTTTAGTTGCAGGAAAAATGAAATTAGAAGTTTAATTGAAAATGTGTTAAAAAGTTATGCAAATAAAAAAAGTCATACTAATTTATGCATTTGAGACGCTATTTTTAAAATTACTTAATAATACTTCAATTTCATTTAATAAAGGCATATTCTTATATAAATTTTAAACAAGTATTTATTGTATCCTTAGATACCTTTATGGTTATTACTAAAAGTGGCAACATTGCTCAAAATTTCAGTACCTGTTTAATGTGTCAATAGTAATCTCGTTAGTAGTTTTGTCCTTGTTTAATTACCATATAAAGAGAGATGCAAATATCGTCAGAGTGTGATCGACGATCATTTCGAATAGGTCGTAGGGATGCGCAAAATTTTGAAAACATCGATGTTGACATCAAATGATACCTCGAATATGCACTATCGATGTTTTAAAAATATCGGCTTGAAAATATCGATGTTTCTAAGCATCGATGTTTTTAAGAATATGACATATGGCAGGAAAAAATTAAACTGTTACGAAATTGAACATCATTTCTATTCAATGTATCTTAATGATACATCTAATACAATTGTAATAAATACGAATACATAAAAGATAATTTTATGGTAGAAAATTTCAGAACACACGGTAAAACATATTTTATTTTTCATTTAATAACAACTGGAACGCGACACACATAATGTTTAATAAAACAATACGAAGCCAAAACAGAATAGAGAAATAAAAAACATCTTACTGGGTCAAAGCGAAATAATTGTTTTGAATACAATTATTTCGATAACAAAAACTAGCACGATTCAAAAAACAAAAGCTGTTTTTTGCAACTCGACGAAAACCCCAAAACCGAAGTCGGGGGAAAACAAAAAAAGGAGTGTACACAAACCAGCAGCGGCAGTGAGTGTGTACCGGGGGTCGATCACGCGAAGGGAAAGGTTTTTCTCCTGCCACGGTGAACGGTACTAGTGTTTTTTTTAGTGTTAGCGGTACGAGTGGTAAAAACTTACCCTCTACGCTAATTGCCTTTCGACATAGCACGATTCCGTTTATTGGCACGACTCGCGGTGAACAAGCAGATAGTAAAAAAATCAAGAAAATTCCCGGCGAGACGGAGGACGTTGTCAAGCAGTAAGTTTTTGAATTAAATTCAGATTGGGATAATTTTTACTAGTGATATATTTACTCGTTATTGGTCGAGCTGGATTCTGAACTTGGGTGTATAGGTCAATTGCTATATACAAGGTGTAGCGATAGCAAATATATTTATTAGATTTTTTTGTTGATTGTTGATTTTTTCAAAGAGACGGGACAGCTGTTCACTCTTCAGATTGAGTTTATCGTCCTGACAAATATATAATTTACCGTGTGTACTGGAATAATTAAGATTTTGCCGAGAGGCCGGAGCGTATGTTTTCCATATTTTCGCGGGTTTCAGCGGAATTGCGCTGATACGTCAATCTATTATAGAGAAATATTGTTATCAGTCTTTTGTTCAGCCGTAAATTATAAATTAAAACTCTTTCTTATTTTGCCAGCGTAAACGCATAAATTTATCGTAGGTAATTATATTACTGGAGACTTTCGCAATTTGTAACGCCAGTGTCGATAAATAATTTAAACTGTTTTCCTTAGCTCATCAGAATTTTTCTTTATAGAACAAAAATTTCACTTTCGTTCCCTGAAGGTCAATGACGACCGAACGATGTAATATGAATCATTGTTGCATATAAAGGTATTTACACGTAGTTATTTATTTTTCTCGACACCGGAGAATAGAAGGATTGAGAAACGAATATAGCAAACATACGCCTTTCACGCATTTTTTTTTAATAAAAAGACCAAGCCGATAAGAGGGCTAGTTTTGCCGCACCACCGAACAAACGAGAACTCTGTTCATAAATTTGATTTTGTTTTTATAATTGTAGGATATACAGGAGTAGGTTTGATAATAAACCAATTTTAGATAAATATGTATATGTAGAGTTATACCAGGGAATTGGGATTAATTTAATCATACGGGATTGTAGTTTAATTTTAAATATATATGTATAGCTGTATATGAGGATTTGGAGAGATTATTTTATTATATATATTTTTGGTATAACGTGGAGGTTCTACATTATTTTTCCTATCACCCCTACTACAAAAATTTCCCCCTCTGGAAGTGTAACAATCGTGGACGTGTGACCGAGACGAGGAGGACAAACCCTGTCCTGGCAAAGGAAGATTCATCCGTTTTAAGACCAGGCGAACCTAGCAAAAACCAATCGGACTGGATTGCCTTACACGCTCAGCCGCGCACTGGAGGCAGAATTTGGTGGAATCGAAGGTAGGGATACTTTTTGGCATTTCGATCAAGTTATCTTACATATCTGGAATTAAAGATTACAGTGAACTAGTGACAGATTTTATTAGAGTTACTATTTCGTTACACAATTTATATGAAAGAAAAGATACATTCAAGAAGTAAACAGAATAGAAAAGAACTAAAACCTAGTTTGATACTCAAATGATATGAATGAGATGACAGCAAAGGCGCAACAATGCCTCCTTACAATTTTGTATAATTGCATCTTTTTCCGTTGCGCGTAAGTAAGACAAAGAAAGTGTATGTTTTTCACTTAAGCTTGGCAACAAACTCCGACGCATATTTTAAAGCATTCATATTAGAGAATAAATAAATCAGAGATGTTCTATCAAATGTTTAATTTACTTTCTGCTTTCTTTAATTAAAATAGAAGAAAACATCGAAAAAAACATCGCAAAAAAATATCGATGTTCCCTATAAATATCGAATAAAAAAACATCGATATAAACATCGAACATCGAAATACAAAAATCGATGTTTTTGAAACATCGATACATCGTGCGCATCCCTAATAGGTCGTAGTATTGTAGTAGATAATGTCACACGTGGTTTGTTTATAGGATCGCCATTACGACTAGAGAGTAAACATTTAGTTCTTTCGTTTTGATGTGTTTTTCAAAACTTTTAATGACAAAATAAACTTTCAATTTAATTAATTTAATGTTTTTGGATTATCATAGTTCGTCGGTGCCAAGTTTGTCAGAAAAACAGCCGAAATTACCAAGGCCATGTAGCTACAATACCATTCCCACTTTTTGTAATTCATTCATTATTTCACTACGGCGTTTAGAATTGTTGGCCGCAAAAATAACGGGTTTATGAAAGAATAGCACTCTATGTTTATTATTATTCTAAGGTTACCCGTTTTTTTAATCTGTTAATGTAATGTAGTTATTCATTTTTCAGGGTTTTGTTGCTATTTTTACTTTTATTAAAGTAATGTTCGTTTTCAATAAAGTTTTTTATGGTTAAACAATAATACAGGATGCCTCCTGTAATCGTACATTCAAAATAAATGTGAATGCGCCAATAGGTGTGCAGTGCGACATAAAATTGCCCGTATCTCTTAAACCGTTAATGTTATCGAGATGTCACAAGAGGACTTGATATCTCTTAAAATGCTCACAAAAGCCAGTTGTTGCATTTATAACTGAAAAAAGGTTTACTTACAAAAAAATGGCGCATCCACAATTGAATTTAGTCCGTACCTAAGTTCACAAGTATAGCGTAGACCTGTTTATCACGCCAAAAAGTGTGCAATTAAGGTGTTTATCAACGGTTATAATATTACTAATTTCCAATCAGCCATTTAGTAATTGTAAATAAAAAACCATTTTCATTCCCAAGTTAGAACCCTATAGTTCGTTAACGAAAGGCGTAAAGAAAATTTTTTATATAAAATACCATCATTATTTTTAGTCTTTCTATCACCTCCCAAGATTTTGGTACAAACTCCTGGGAGATATATATAGTGACTTTTCATGGTTTGAAATTTACATGTCGTAGACAGTTTGTATTGGGCTTTTTCGGTGAGGTGGTTTTTGTGGTTTGCGTTACTCGGCAAATATTTTCTAAAATATGATTTTTAATAGAAACTTCAAGATCAGATCCTTAGAAAAATGAAGAAGAAGCTAGGTATAGCACAAATGGTCGCTCAAGAAAGAAATATTATTGAAGAGTCTGCTGCCAGAATTAAAGGCATCGATAAATCAATAAAGCTATTACGAGAACATAAAGGTATAGTCAGTTTGAACTATTTACAAACAGTCCTACGAGACTCATTTACAGAAGAATATCTGTTTGTATGGCTCCTCCAAGACACCACGGTAAGTTCGAATTTCATATTTAATTGCGATGGTATCCCATGTAATAATTAAATATTATACATCTATGCCTTACACTATTGATATTTACGCACTTTGTGGTCTAATTAATATTAATTCATAAACAACGGATCAGAAATTTGCTAAAATAAAAATTGGTTTCAGTTTCAATTGATATATATGTTAATATGTAGATAAAGCGTTTCTGTAAATTTCGTAAATGAATATCTTTTTGTGGGTTTACCCGAATTAGAATTATTCCGTGATTCATGATGACATTACTTATAAGTGTTGGATAGAGATACCACTTGATTTGTATATCTTATCAAGTATAAATTATCTATTTAAATATTAAAACAATTGCACAAAGTCAATTATTCATTTAAGATGATGTTTTATTCTTCTAGAATTTATATCAAAATGTTTTTATTAACTGTTTTAAGTCTTATTTTAAATTATCCATTACATAACAATATTCATTTCATTATAATATCGAAGTAATTCAGATAAGGTACACCTAGGTAAATAGAACCCGAAAATTACATAATTTGATTGTAAAGAATCAAAAAAACTAGAGTAATCTGTTTGAAACAAAAATATTATAACATGTGCTATAGTAAACGTTATTATGTGAAAGTTTTTATGAAAAAATTATTAATGAAAAAAACATGTTATTGAACAAAAAAAATTGAAAGTCGGATAAGTAGCTTTCTCTTACCCAGTGAATAGGAGGGTAAGTGGAAACTAAGAGGTTTTTACTGGTATAATTACTTTTAAAATAATATTGGGACAACTGCATAAAAAGAAAGAAATGCGAAATTACTCCTTGATTTTTTTTAAATGATGAATTAATGAATTTTCAACCAAATTGAAAAAAAAGAAGTACCTAAAAACTGCTTTAAATTGTAAGGAAAAGACATATATCAATTGCAAACGACCAAAAGCAAACAACAAAGAGAAGAGAATAAAAACCTGAGGAACCGCTTGAAACTTGCAAAAGAGGACAATAGAGAGTGCTACATCAAAAGTAAAATTATTTACGTTACTCCTTACAGAATTGAAAACTTGATTGAGACTGATACGAAAATTAATAAAAGTACTAGTGCATCACCACATCCAGTCAAAAAATCACCGCTAACACAGGTAGCATCTAGAAGAAAACCAAACGAGAAGAATTTTTTACAACGGCAAACTGATAAACCCAATGTCACACATCTGCAGGGAAATAAAGGCAGCTCAAAATGAATTTTATAGTGTTTAAATGTTTTAGTGTTTAATTGTATTCAGTAATGTTTACATTTTAATTTGAAATTTAAATTGACTGATATAAGAGTTAATGGCTAGAGATACATAACTGATGTAATTGTGGAAAAGGTTGAACATAGTACAAAGATAATAAAAATTCCTAAATAAAAAATTAAGAGAATGGAATGGATCACAAATGGATTAATAACTTCTATAAAGCATAGAGATTTTTTGTATAGGCAATGCAGAAAATATCCAAATGAAAACAATTTAAACGTTCAGTACCGAAATTACAGAAATTATTTGGATACATTATTAAAAGGATCTAAACGAGATTATTATAAAAATAAACTGCAAAAAGCCAATACAAATAAAGAAATGTGGAACATAATAAATTCTTTAATAAATAAAAAAAAAGAAAGCTGAACTCCTGAACAAATAATTACTAGCGAAAATAAAATACTCGAAAATTAACTTGATATTGCTAACGCATTTAACAAATGGTTTTTAAAATTGCTGTCATAAATCCTGTATATAAGAATGGAGATCATAAGATCTTTTCCAATTACAGACCTATCTCTGTAATCACAAATCTGGCCAAAATATTCGAGAAATTATTAAGTCACCGCATAAGAAACTATACTAAAAAATTTAAACTCTTACACGACAATCAATTTGGTTTCAGAAAAGGCAGATGTAGGGGAGAGTGAGTACAATTGTAACAATTTTTAGAAACGAATTTTTTTTCAAAAATGTTTAAAGCGAAAAATTACAAAGTATCACAATTTTAGATAGGTTACACATTTAGATTCAAAATAAAAATGAGAAAATTGAGATATATTAGGTCGTATAGTTTTTCAAGGGACATTGGGTTGATGGCGTCTGTTACAATTGTACCCATGAGTGGAACAGTTGTAACATGGAAGGGGTACAAATGTAACATATTTAAATTATGAAAGTTTTATGAAAGGCAAATGTAATTAAAACACATATAAACTGAGGCAAACATTAATGTTTAATTAGGATGCAATCCAACAACAGTGTCTAATAAAATAAATAAAACGAAAATACTAAACTCTCACAAAGAACAAAAAGTGTAATCCTGTAATAACATAAAACGTGATTTTTGTATACAAGAAATTATTCGCTATCATCATCATCGCAATTTAAGCAGTAAAAAAAATCTAGACGCCACATTGCTCATATGACACTTCTTACACTTATTACATTGTATCCACATGTGCTGAAGGGTTTCGTTGTAAGGCTTAAGGCAATATACGCATAACGTATCCTCACTTTCGTCATCGGATGAGGTTTCATCTAAACCTTTTTTGCTTATTTATTTTTTCCTTATACATAGTTTTTTAGTTTTATTCTTTCCGTTTTGCAGATCGCTTTGTCTTTCGTCATTCATCTTACATTTTCTTTTTGCCGTTTTTGCTTTTCCCTTCCTAATACTCTGCTCTAGTAACAACTTTTCGGGTGTGTCAATGAGAATTGCAGAATGTTTTTTCTTCTTTTTGTAGGTTTCTTTAAAACACTGGGGGCCTTTGGAAGAGGTCGTATATTTTCCAGAGCTTGGAATGACTCGTTATGTTCATCTTTATTAAAAGGCACATCTGGTCTGGTGATAGGACCTGGGATATTATTATCAAAAGGCACATCTGGTCTGTTGCTAGGACCTGGGGTAACATTATCAAAAGGTACATCTGGTCTGGTGCTGGGACCTTGGATAACGTTATCATTCTCTTGGACACTTGTTTCCAGTTCTTCCAATTGTCTATCTGTCACAGATGATGGTGCAAATTCCTCGTCTTTAAAGACATCCCTGTTAAAGGGCTAAATCCCAGACACTTTAAAATCGGCCATAATGTGTGCCGGTGTAGTTACACTGGGAAACACCTCACCTACTATTCCCGGAATGTCATAAATACTCATTGTTTGACCCGGCTGAGTCTTCATCCAATTGTCCATTGCAATATTTACGTAGTGTTTAAAGGACCCATAGACACGCCGATCTAGTGGCTAAATTTTGTGGGAGGTGTGAGGTGGGAACAATAATAATACAACACCATTTTCCCGACAAAATTTTATAGTAGCTATGCACAAGTGGGAATCATGGTTATCTAATAACAATAAAACTTTTTTTTCTTTTGTTGGCCTCACATGTCTCACATAATGTTGGATATACACCATAAACGTTCCTTCATTCATCCAACCTGAACCGTTAGCCTCTCCGATACACCCCGGTGGGCCATTATTTATAAAATGGGGCTGAAATTTCTTTCACGGAAAAATGAACATTGATGACACTGAGTTTCCTACAGCATTAATAGCTGTGCAAACTGGAACCAGTTTGCCCCGTTCACCAGAAGTAATTGCTCCAACCTGTTTAGTCCCGTTGACTGCTACAATATTTGATGGTCGCTGAACAGTTGTTTCATCGACGTTATATATATATATATATATATATATATATATATATATATATATATTTATATATATAGCCTTAAGTTTCCCAAATTTTCAAAGAAATTCCCAACATTAACCTTATTAAAATTAACTACACGAGCATAGCTAGTTGTTTCAGGGGTTCGTATAGAAAGGTTAGGATGTCGACGTATAAAATTTGTAAAAAAGTCCTTTCCAGCTATCCCTCTTTCTGACCATTGCGTAGGTACAGGAATGCCACTTTTTGAACAGAACTGGTACACCTGTAATTAAAATATCAGTTTAAAAAAATTGGGAACGTTCAAAAACTTACCAACTTACGTATTTCCTTCGGGGTTAGGCCAAAATAAATAATAGCAGACATCCGAATATAGTTCAGAAATGCTTCGTCTTGTTCGACGGATAAAATTCGGGTGTGTGGATTATAACCCATATTTGATGACTCGCCAGCTTTTGTTTTTTTAATATAACGAAAAAGCGTTACATGACAAAGTTCAAAATCTCTAGCATCTTGTCGCACTGAGAGGTTTTCGTTTATTACCATATCCGCAGCCCTTTTCATAAGAGGATCTGAAGGTCCCCTGCTGGTCGTTCTTTTTCTTTGACTTGGCATTTTCCCTAAAAGAAAAAAACGCGAGGTTACAAATCCGGGGTACAAATGTAACATGTTACAAACGTCCCCATCGAAATTGTTACAATTGCACCGACCTGACATTACTACAATTTTTACTAGATTATCAAAACAGAACAAAACCTAACCATAAACTGCTAATAGTATGTTAAATAGACATGCACAGACTACATAAATATATATTTACATTGACTGTAACAGTAAAGATGGAATGGTTATTCTTCTTCTTCTTTTCTAAATTCTTTTGCCCTTTCAGGCGTCGGATGTGGATTCCGTGACCTGTACCCATTTGTTACATGCCTTTCTGCCTCTTGCTAGATTTTTCATTTCTGCTATGGTCTTTCCTCTTTCTAAACCTATCTCTTGTATTTGATCTAACCACTTCCTTCTAGGCCTACCCCTTTGTTTTTTGATCGGTTTTCCAATCTCCATTATTTTCCTAGTTAATCTATTTGGTTCCATTCTTACCATATGACCATACCAGCTAAGTTGTCTCTTTTTTTATTTCACCAGTTATCCGTTCCTGTTTAGTTGTCTCTCTAATGACGTCATTTCTAATCCTATCCCATTTAGTTTTCCCTGCAATTCTTCTTAGATGCTTCATTTCTATGGCATTTATTTTAGTTTCGTCCTTTTTACGCATATTCCAATTTTCACTTTCGTATATTATTGTAGGAACTGTTATCATATTATGATACTTCTAAGTCTATATCTTTATGTCCAAGAATTGTTTTATTTAGAGAGTAGTATATTTTTGTTGATTTATTTGCTCTGGTTGTTATTTCTGCATCTATTTTTCCGTCTTGTGTTACTATACTTCCTAAATATTCAAATCTTCTTCCTCTTTCTAGAGTCTGGTTTTTGCATTTAATATATCCATTATTTTGATTACCTGGTTGTTTTTCATTTATTATCATCACTTTTGTTTTATTTATGTTCACCTCCATATTCATGTTCTCTACTTCTTTAGTCCAAATATTCACTAGTTTTTGCATTTTGTTCTTTGTATTCGCCACTGCATATAGTAGACTACTCATTTTTATCGGTTCTAAATTTCTGTGTCCAATTATAGTATTCGGCAGCTCATATTTTTCTTTGATTCGTTTCACAATCTTATCCATGATTATTATAAACAGTAGTGGGCTTAAGCTGTTACCTTGTTTTATTCCCTTACACATTTTGAATTCTTCAGACCTTTGGCCTGCAATCTGTACCTTGACTCTAACTGTCTCGTATACACTTTTAATTATATTTATTAAGGTGGGTGGTACTTCCATTTCCTCCAGGGTTCTCCATACTTCTCTTCTATCTACTGTATCAAAGGCCGCTTTTAGATCTATAAATGTAAGGTACATTTCTTCTCCCTCTTCTATTTTTATTTCGATTATATTCCTTAGTATATAGATATTATCATTTGTTTGTCTTTCAGGTCTAAAAGCTCCCTGTTCTTCTCCTAATTTTTGGTTCTACATATTCTCTTAATCTGTTTTCTATTATTTTTGTGTACACTTTATAGCTAGTTTGGGCCAAACATATTGCTCTGTAATTCTCACACTGTGTCTGTTCTCCCTTTTTTTAGATGGGTACTATTAAGTTATTTTCCCATTTCCTTGAAATTTTTTGTTGTACCCGTGCTTCTTTGCATACATTCCATATCCATTATTTTCCTCTTTCTCCTAACGATTTAATCATCTCTGGCGCTATCCCATCTTCCCCGTTATCCTTGCCTATTTTGATTTTTTGTATTACTTGATCTATCTCTTCTTTATGGATTCCTTGTAGTTGGTCGATTTCCTTTTCTACTGTTGTTATATTCTCTTCCGGTGTTAATGTATGAAATTGCTCTGTATAGTATTCTTTCCACGTTTTCAATTCTTCTTCAAATTCCGTTTGTACTTGGCCTTGTCGATTTTTTAATGCTCTAATATCTTTATATTTATTTCCTCTCAATGTTTTTATTCTTGTTCAAAATTTCCTGTTATCCATCTTATGTAGATCTGTTATTTCTTCTCCGAATTTCTTCCATGAGTCACGTTTTTATTTTTTAACGGCTCTTTTTACAAGAGTTTTCTTCCTGTCATATTCTTCTTTGTCCACATGTGATTTTCATGTAATATATTTTTCCCATGCCGTTTTCTTTTCTTTGACCGCTATTTTAATTTCGTTATTCCACCAGTTAGTCCTTTTAATATTCTTATTGTATTTAATTTTTCCACATATCTTCTCTGTTGTTGTTAATATCGTTTCTTTAAAGGCGACCCATCGTCCTTCAATTGTCCAATCTGTTTTTTCTTTTTCTAGTTTATCGAATTCTTTGTTCGTCTCATTTTGGTATTGTTTGTCGATATCTTTATTTTTGAGTTTATGGGTTGCTAGTTTACTGTAGTCTGTAGTAGCTTCTTTCTTGAGTAATTTTACTAGACAAGTTGTCACTACTAATCTGTGGTTAGATCCAATTTCTGCTTCTTTCTTTGTTTCAATTTTTTGCATTACTTCTGTTAGGTTTTGTGTATATGTTATATAGTCTATCAGGCTTTTAGCGTTTCTTCCTTCTGCCACAAACGTATATTTATCACTTAGTTGTTGTTCCCACATCGTATTTCCTATTATTAGATCATTCCTTCTGCAAAAATCTATCATTTTTAGTCCATTTCTGTTAATCGTTTCTTCTCCGTGTTTTCCCATACAACCCATTACTCTATTGTAATCATTTCCTACCCTGCTATTCCAATCTCCCATTACTATTGTCTTCTCGTTTTCCTCCCTAACTTCATCTAATACTCTTTGCAATTGAATATAAAATTCTAAAATTTCTTCCTCAGCCGTTCCTTCTACTGGCCCATATATTTGTATAAAATTGATTATTTCTTCTAATTTTATACTAATAACTATTATTCTCGAGTCGACTGCCTTAAATTGTATTACCTTTTGTTTTATTTCTTCTGTAACGATTATTCCTACACCCTCCTTTGCCCTTTGTTCTGGTTTTACTCCTGAATAATATAATGTATGCTTTGTTGTTAGTTGCGAACATCCTTTGCCTTTTTTCTTCGTTTCACTTAGTCCTAGAATTTGAATATTATTGTTTTCCATTTCTTCAGTTAATTCTAATTCTTTCCCTGTTAATGTGTTTATATTCCATATACCTATGCCCATCTGTAATTTTTCCGTGTTCTGAGGTCTGTGTTTATTACTGTTACTCTGTTGATGATAATCATCTTTCAATTTTTCATGCTTGTGACATGTTATTCTTCTGTTTTGTATTTTGTTATTTAATTTACCGTTATGATATCACTTGTTCTCAGCTTGAGTCATTACCTGTGTACTATCTTTAAGTGTATTGTTTATTAGTTTTTTTGGTTCTGCTCCCCAGGTAGCAGGATGACGTTTAAATTACGTCATAAGCACGTCACATTTGTGACGTGAAGGACGTCATTTTGACACCCAAATGACGTCCATACGACGTCTATATGACCTTATAAGTCAAGCCAAATGACGTCAAACTGAGACGTACCTTGGACGTCAACTGTGACCAAACGAGACGTACCTCGGACGTCAACTATGATCAAACGAGACGTCTCTATGACGTCTTAAAAACGTTACATTGGTCATACTAGTGTCCATTTCGACCTACTTTTATAGGATATATATATATATTTAAAATAAAAGAAAAGATACCTTAAAAACGGTTTATTCATTAACAGGAAACACCGTAGGATATGTTACCAACAAGAATAATTTGTCAAAATGTCCCGATTTGGTAGTGCAATATGTGAATATATCAACCATAATAAATACATAGAAAAGTAAATAAGATACGACTTCCTACAGAATTTATTTAAAATAACACAGTACCAAACTAAAGTAAATTCATTAACATTTCAATTTTTAATTCACAAATCATCACTATCATTAATTCATTACTAATGAAAAAGTTTGAAAGCTCTAAAGTAGAGTACTTAACTTTAAGGATCAATAAGTATTTTCAAGTGCAGAATTAATTGATGGAATGAACCAGTGGAAAGCACACCAAATCAATGGTTGATCTATTTGAAGGCATAATCAAACATTTGCTTTTTATTTCTACAAGGTCCCAAATTTGAAACTCTGATAAATCTTTTACTACATAAATACCAAGCAAGCTTGATTCAATTGGATAATTATAAAAACTCTTGTATGTCAAAAACTCTTTACCAAGTAAAACTGTTTTGTTATTCGAGGTAACAATTATATTTTCAATTTGAACAATTTTGCCGGTTTTAGAAATAAAATAACTATCTGAAGATTTGTAACTATTTGAACAGTAAACCACTGTATTATGAACAAGTTTTTTAAACTGTTTTGAAATGGCAATGTTCTCTATAACTGGGCCAGTCATATGTTCTAAGTGTGTATTACTTAGTGATGCACCTGAATCCTTAGAATCGAAAATAAAATTATTTTCTTCGCTTAACCTACGGTAAACTTGGGCCAATGGGTTAACAGGAGACCTAACTAATCCCTTTAGTTGACCAAGAAAATTTTCAAAAGGAAAACAGGAAAACTGATCGAGAGGCCCAAAAATCTTAACGTCTTCATGCAAATGAGATAGCATGTGCACATTATAAATAATAAATTCTTTGCCATACATTTTTTTGGAATGATCTACAAATATATCTAATAGACTGCCTGCAAAGTCTGCTCCAAAAGTTGAAATATGTGTTGCTGACAACAATATTGTTACAGCACAATGCAATAACAAAAAATTTTCATATACAGATATGTCCAAATAACTTTCTAATACTAGTGGGCCTACATACACTAAAAATGTACGTAGCTCTGTTGCTTTCCAATAAGATAGATCTGATAGAGACCTTGGTTTTCTATTAAACTCCAGGGGAATGCAGCATCTTATACTTAATAATTTTTCAGAGACTTGGGTAATCAAGTGGTTATGCAAACGAACAGATAAACTACCTGAAATCCAAGTAAGAAGTAATTTTTTAGTTACACCTATACATATACAATGCATGTAATCGATTGGGAATGTAGATACCATACCTATACCTAGCTCCATGAGAGGTGAATCACCTAGATGATAATCTTCATCAGATTTTAACTTAAAGGACTCATCAGTCCGCCGAACAGATTTAGTGCTTAACAATACAACTCTTCCATGAAATTCACCAACTTCTTCACATTTATCGCATGCTGAGTAACCAGTATGACCCTTGACACATTTTAAATATGCTCTAGCAGGCGTTTCACACACAAAACTGTGAACAATTATCTGAAAATTGGTATTACCAAATGAAAAACCATTTTCTAACAAATCACCAAGTTCAACAACAAAATTATCAAGAAAATCTTTAAGGGGTGCTGGTTTAGAAGTTCCAAAGAATATGCCAACAATAAATGGACGAGAAAATTGTACATTTTTTATCAAACACAATATAGGCCAAAATTGTAACTTATTACTTTTAAACAAAGGTAAACCATCTATATTGAAAGATAGTTTTATTATATTTTCATTAAAATTAATTTTATATGTAGTTAAAATGTTGTTTAAACCTGTTCTTAAGCCCATGTGTCTATATGTGCCATTGTCTAGTTTTGCTTCTTTTGTGATCACTGAAGTTTTCAATAATGTACGACAATCTAAAGGTAAATTTTTATGATAGGGAGAAAGTATGTGCAGTAAATCATTTACATAATTCTGTGGAACTTTATGTTTTACACTGGCCCAATGAGCTAATGATGACCTTAAATCACATTTATTTGTGTTATCAACTAAACTAATAGAGTTAGTATTATTGACGGTATCTACACAAGTAACATGATCTGAATTTGTAGAAGCTAAAAAATGTTCAAATGGATCAGGTTCCACTTGTTGATACATACTTTCTTGATCACTAACCAAATCGTAACAAATTGAAAGATTATTTTCACTTAAGTTAGACTCCAAAATATTTTGATTCTCACAATTTGCAATTTCTTTCACAAATTGTATAACCCCTCGTGCCACCCTCCTATTTAATTGTCTTTTATCCACGACACTTTTTCTTTTCAACATTTTATCTATTCTCTCCTTTCTTCCTGTACCTTTCCGGTGCATGTTTCAACCAGCTTTTGATAACATCTTCAACTTCTTGATCTGTTGATTGAGGAATTCCAAGTTTCAATGAAGCTGAAAAAGACATAAATTTTCAGGAATAATAAAATATACAAAAGCAGTAAGTAACACATAGCAGCACATCAACATTTATTTTCTGATGCCAGTTTTCTGCTATAACAAGTAGAGCATAAATAATATTAAATGTTGGAACATCAAAATCAAGAAACATTGTAGAGTATTTAAAAAATGCACTCAATACACCCCTCAGAAAATACAGTAAAGTAGAAATTGCATGATTTCTAGTCAAATTAATTATGAAATAAAATAAAGAGATTTTTCAATTTTTCCAAATGTTTTTTGTTCCTTTCATTTTCAATTTGTATACTTTTCTAAATCACAATTTACCTTTTTTAAACAATGAGAAACTACAGTTTAGAGAAGTAATATTTACTTACATATAATAAGGTTGGTTAATTGAAGGCTATGGAAATCTTGTGTCTTACGACCAAAAAAACTATATGAAGATGCAATATTATCTGTTAGTAGGTTTCTCAGTATTCGGTTTGTTCGAGTGGTAATATTGTTGCCTCCCATAGACGCAAGATAAGATTGCTAAAAAAAGAAATTGAGTTAAGCTCAAATTAATACATCATTTTCACCATGTCTTACCAATAAATTGAACTGTTCTTTATTCACCAGGAATTCTTCTAGTTGTTGAATATCTTCTATGGATTGCAACGGCAAATTTACAGGGAGTGAAGGCAAATGTGTAGATATATTATTTCTTGCATTTATATCTCGTTTGTTTAAAATGTTTAAAATTTGTTCATTTTGAACTTCAATTCTAACAAGTTTTTCTAGAATCTGAGGTAATACTAAAAAAAATATCTACATTGAAAAAAAATGGCCCATAAAACTTTCTTTTAGATTTTAACACATAAGCTACAAGAATTCTTTTGTCACTGTTTTATTTTCAGTCAATCAAAAACTTCCTTTAAATGATAACAAAAAACAATACAGTGAAGTTATAGTATTGCAATTTTGTAGTAGACAATAAAAAAAACACAAATAGAAAATATTTAAGCCATTTCATATACCTTGTTGTCCAACCAAGGTAGAAACTGGTGTAGAGCATCTCACAGTGGGGGTTACATTCTCTTTACTATTTAATTTCGAATTATTATTTAATGTAGAACATCCTGGAGTCAGAGCTATTTTCTCTGGTACAATTGGGTGGGATTGTTTTTTTCTTGATATAAAGTCTGTTTGAATGTTATCTAAAAACCAGTATATATAAATATATATTTAATATCAATTTTTAAAAGAGTATCTAATTTTGATAAATTATCACTACAGGAAGTTACAATATACTATTAAGAGGCATGCAATTTTTACTCAAAATATTTTTCAAAGCCACAAAAAAATTACAAACCTGAATTTTCCAGCACATTCAATTTAAGTTTTGGTGGTCTCTGAAATTTGGAGACTTCTTCCCCCTCACTGCTACTATCCAACAATTTTTTAGGACGTAATCTTTTCCTATTTTTACTCTCGTCAGTGTCTGTGTTCAAGTCACTTGTTAACTCGGCCTGTTTTAATTTTTGTCTTGCTTTATCATAATCATATAAAAATGCAAGGATGAAGTGACTAATTGTACACTAAGTACAAATGGTTAAGAATGTAAAGTCATTTCTGTACTTGACTAAACAGTATCTATAATTTTGGATATTTATTTAAGAGTTTTACAATATACATGTTATTCAACCGACTCAAGAATAGTTGTTTGGTATGCAAGTGAGATAATTGTTTTAAACTTTTATTAATTCTATTTATTAATATCATATTAATTGAAGAGGCAATAAAATGTAGTTATCATGATGTTCAGTATTATAAAATAGCTATGCAAAAGGGAAAACTTTACCTTACCTAAAATGCATCATTTATAAAAAATCTGTATTTGATTTTAAACAGAAGTAATGAACCACGAACCTCATAGAAATCTTACCCGTTGTATAGAAGATTTTGGAGAGTTTATATGGAATCCATGTATCAACGTCTATACACTGATCAAGAAATCGAACAGCTTTATTAAATTGGACAGAGTCCTTTATAGGTGGCCAGTAAACTTCATGCTTTCGAGGAGTTAGCCATTGGGAATTTATTACCGCTAAACCACCTCCCTGTGTGTCACAAAACTCTACAACTGCAAACATATCTATAAAATATTTATAAAGAATATACTCAATGACTTTTTGTTCTAAAAGTACATGATATACAAATGATGGTTGTTTTTATTAGGAATAATCGAATAATTCCACATGCTGTTATAACAAAAAATCTTACCTTGGAGGAACGGAACCACTGGGCAACACTGGTATAATAAATAAGTGTTATAACTAAATATACATAAAAAACGATATATTAATAGTAGTTAATCTTTAACACTTTTCACCAATTCAAAAAACAATCTAACTAAATACTATTTACTAAATGGAGGCAAATCAGATCGAATATAACCTACTCAAACTGACAGGCAACTGAAAAATGGCGTTGGGTACGATCGAAGATCGTAGCTCTTACATAAGTGTGTCTCTGTCTGTAACACCGAACACCGATATCGCTATGATTATATATCTCTTGGTTTACAGCACAGATCACCTGCATACAGATCGTTATTTTCTGTCGCGTGCTTAAATTGTCGACATCCTTTACTTTTGTACGTAAAAAATAAGGATGCTGACAAGCTTGAGCACGTGACATTCTGTGAACGCGGCATTTTTGAAAGTACCAATCCTATGTTTTCATACAAAATGTCCTTAATTATCAAGTTTTCTGTCCCACTCGATGATAAACTTTAACATATGTGACTAACTCGATTTTCGTATACTTGCAAAAAGATGAGACATAAATTATACTAAGAAAATTATTTAACGGCACGGAAAAAAATATTTGTAAGTTTGGGTATCTACTTCACAAAGCACCTCTACTAATTTCTTCCCGACGAAAATTCTAAAATGCAATCACAAAAAATGTTTGGTCGTACTTATCACCCATTCATGACGTACTTTGGACGTCATTCGCAAGACGTCATTAATTACGCATATATGTGACGTCATATGGACGTCAGTTTCAGGACAACTGACGTCAATGACGTATATTGTACTGAAAATGACGTCGTTTTGACGTCACTCTGCTACCTGGGTCTCTAGTCATCAATTTTAATTCCTCTGAATCATCATTCCATTTCCAAACTATTCCATTTACTATCAATTTCTTGTATCCTACTTTTGTATTTTTTCCCTTTTCTGTTTCTTCTTTGGCCTTTCTTCTACTTGTTTTTTGTATTTCTAATTCTTTTTTGGTAAGGTCCGACTCAATAAAAATATGTTCCTGAGAATTTCTCAGTCTACTTTTGTTTCGTAGAATGTCCATTTTATCTGCGAAACTTTCAATTTCAATTAAGCAAACCTTTTCACTTTGTTTTTGGGCGCTTCTTATTTTGACATCCATTTGCAGTCCTTTTGTTATGAAGTTTTCCATAGTTGTCTTTAGTACCTTATCATCTTTTGTATTCAATTCTAATCCAGTGATGACCAAATCTTTCTTTTTAATTTTTTTTCTAGATATTCCACTTTGTTATCCAAAAGTTGGTAAAAAGGTTTAAATTTTACTTACGTATCGAGGAATTAGATTTTTCCTTTTTCTATATCGCTGCATCAACGAATGAGGCTTAACTGCCGTCGGATTGTAGTACGTCTTGAACTTCATTAACTTCGACGTTGCCAGATGTATGCAGTTTATGTAGAAATATTTATGGGCATTGTTACGTTTGTACCGCGTTACAATTGCACTCAGTCTCCTCTACAGAAGACTCTATTTACACACTAATGTCACGAACAATTTGGGTATTAGAGGCAGTCCTCGAAAACTTATCCAGTCATATTTGAGTAAAAGACCACAATATGTAAAAATTGGAAATTATATTAGTAACCCTATCTGCGA
The DNA here is from genome assembly GCA_963921935.1 of Galeruca laticollis. NCBI lineage: Eukaryota > Metazoa > Arthropoda > Insecta > Coleoptera > Chrysomelidae > Galeruca > Galeruca laticollis. The sequence goes on along the minus strand of OY998175.1, from coordinate 210,828,736 downwards.
TGTGAGAAAAGTATTGGTTTACTTCAAAAAAAGTTGGAATTTTCGATTTTTACTTTTCCGCCCAACCTATCTGATATGCGAGAAAAGTATTGGTTTACCCCAAAAAAAGTTGGAATTTTGAAATTTTTGTTTGAGTTATTTTTACGTTTTCCATCAACAACAACACGAAAAAACGGTTTTTAGAAAAAAAAATCCTGTGTGTATGTCGTCGTCGTTGTCGTCGGCCACTTTTTCTTACATGTCTTGTTAGCACGATACAGATCAACCTTATTGATTTTCAGCTCACCAGAACCAGTACAACGGGTGCTTATGGTACTTAAAGTACGACATTTTGTCATTTTTTGAGAAATTTCAGTTTGTTAGCACGATACAGCCTGCGGAGTTCAATAAGTCCCCAACTTTATAATTGAATATTATTCAGGACATCTCACTGATGAACCCTATCGATTTTCAGCTCACCAGAGCTAAAGTACTTTAAGTACGATAGTTTTGTCATTTTTGGAGAAGTTTCAGTTTGTTAGCACGATGCAGCCTCCGGAGTTTATACAAGGGACCAATTTTATGATTGGATATTATTTAGAGCGTCTAAAAGATTAACCCTATTGATATTCAGCTCACTAAAGCCAGTACAACTGGTGCTATGGTACTTGAAGTACCAAATTTTTGTCATTTTTGGAGAATTTTCAGTTTTTTAGCACGATACAGCCTCCAGAGAGCATACGATTGATCAATTTTATGATTGAATATTGTTCAAGGTGTCTCACATATGTACCCTATTGATTTTCAGTTGACTAGAGGGAGTACAGCGGGTTCTATAAATCCAGATATACTAATTTTTTATTATTTTTGTAGAAATTTCGGTTTGTTACCACGATACATCCCCCGAAGTTTATACAAGTAATTATTTTATGATAGAATATTGTTTAGGACCACAGATGCTGAAAAGTTAGTTTTAATCATTAAAACCGTTTATTTTTGGTTATTTTTACGTTTTTCACTGAAAAAAAACAAGTTTTTAGAAAAAAATCCCGTGTGTATGTCGCCGGCAGCCACTTTTTTTAACGTGTCTTGTTAGCATGGTACAGCCTCCGGAGTGTATAAAGCCACCAATTTTATGATTGGATATTGTACAGAGCATCTCACAGATAAACCCTATTGATTTTCAGCTCACGGGGGCCACCAGAACGGGTGCTATCGTACCTGAAGTCATTTTTGGTCATTTTTGGAGAAATTTAGATTTGTTAGCACAATACAGCCTCCAGAGTGTATAAAGTCGCCAATTTTATGATTGGATATTATTCAGAGCATCTCACAGATAAACCCGAATGATTTTCAGCTCACCGGGGTCACCAGAATGGGTGCTATTGTACCTGAAGTTCATAATTTTTGGTCAATTTTTGAGAAATTTAGATTTGTTAGCACAACACAGCCTCCGGAGTGTATAAAGTCACCAATTTTATGATTGAGTATTATTCAGAGCATCTCACAGATGAAACCAGCTCACCAGAGCCAGCACAGAACCTCCGTTGTATATAAGTTTGGAAAAGTTGTTTTAATCTTTAAAACCGTCTATTGCATCATTAACCTGGGAGTTACTGTATATTCAGTCTTTTGAGTTATTCCAATACATTGTGTAGATAATAATTGAACAATCCCTTTTTAACTTCCATTTTACAACAGTGTAATACATTATTATTTGTAGAAATATAATGGTGACATGGAAGCTGAATTGTTAAGACAAATTTACTGGAATTATGTGAAGTAAGTATCATCTTTTGTTTAGTTTTTTTAAACAAACAGTGTTTTATTTATTAATATTGTTTAGGGGAATATGTATTATTAGTTAGCGTTACCGTATCTTTTAGTAGATATATTAATTCTGCCCGGTCCCAAGCAAGTTTAGTTATCTCCTGGGACCACTAAATACGTCAGCATATGTGATATTAATATAAGAAATGCTCACCGGTGAGCACGGTTATTTGAATGAAACAAAGCCAAATGTCCACCGGTTGGCATGCGGTCCGAACAGAAAGACTGCAAATGCCCACCAGTGGGCACGAGGCGTTAAATGTGTTAATACTATTTAATTATGACAGGTAAATACACAGCCTGCTAAAATAAAAGAAGAAATAACACGGCGTACGCGTACGCAATAATAAGGCTGACATAATTAATATTTTCAAATAAATTTTAATATCTTAAAAAGGCTTAAGATTGGGTATAAGGAAGTGAACATAAACTGCCCCTATTTTCGGCCTTAGAATTAAGTCAAAGAATAATAATATGGTTCTTTCATTTAAAAAAAAATGAAGATATTTGACATTTTTGAACTTGAACTAGTGCAGTGCACCTGTCAATTTTTTATTAAAAAAAATTAATATATCGATAAGAATAAGTTTTAGATATAGGATACTCTACACAAAGTGAAATTACAATTTAATGTAGAATCCGAAAAGTTGATAATATACGGGGTGTTACATTTAAAATAACAAAGTTATCGTTCACTTCCAGTATAACCGAACTACTATTCTGCCGAGCATGCTCAAGCCAAGGTTCCGTCACTGGCAGGCTCATTGTGCCATTCCTGCTTTTCATACATCCATGAAGCCAAGTCCTTCGATGAAGGACTCAATCCTCTATAGTGGCCCAGGGGCCATAACAGGGACTCCTAAGATTAGCCTGCGTAATACAGCCCAATGTGGACACACTAGAACATGGACCGACGTTTCGTCAGCCATGCCGCAACAACTACATATGGGACTTTCCTCTAAACCTAAGTTAAGGAGGTGTTCCCTCGGACAGCAGTGCCCTGTTAAGAGTTCTGCCATATTTCTTAACCTACCCCTTGATAGTTCTACAGCTGCCCTAACATGTCCATCAGTAGGAGCTTGGACTGCCGTAGACCCTGTAGAGCGTACCAATGAGCGAGGTGTTGGTTTCCCAACCAATTTGTCGCCTTCTTCTTGATTGCTTGTTTTGTAAGGCCCAAGGTCGCGCCCGGGCCGCTGAAGGGAGCTGCCGCCCCCTCCACAGGCAATGCGTCCGCCCTTTTATTACCTTAAAAACCAGAGTGGGCCGGAATCCATTCTAGCCACACTACGTTCCGCCTTGCTAAGTCAGCAAGCCGTTCTCGACATTCAGCAGCAAGCCCTGAGTTGATGGTATATCCACTCAGGGCCATGATAGCTGCTTGGCTGTCGGGGTATATGGTTATGTTTCGGTCCACATAACCTCTGTCTAGGTTTATCTGCGCACATTCCAAGGTAGCGTATACCTCAGCCTGATATGCAGATATCCCTTTTCCCACAGGAACACAAACTTGTGCCTTTGGGTTCCTGGAGTAAATTCCAGCCCCATGTGTGCCAGACGATCCTATGAGGTTGTGGAATTCCCTCTCTTTTTCAGAATTCTCTATTCCGGATCTTCACCATGTAAGGGGTTTCGAAGAAGTACCTGCGCAGGCAAATATAAGCCGCCCTGGCATTAGGTCCCTGAGGACGCTGATATGCCTTCCAACAAGGATAACGATATCATCGGCATACCCAATTGCTAGAAAGTCCTCGCCGTTTAGTAGTGATATTAGTTCATCGGTTCCACAATGTGGGTGAAAGGACGCCCCCATGTGAACATCCCCTATGGACGACCATTTTTGCCACATGGTCCTTCCATGAGGCCTCTACTATATGCGGTTGCGTAGCATGGCCCCAAGCCAGTGAGTTATCATTGACTCTATTCCATGATTTATTGCAGCTCTGCACATTGATTCTACAAGAATGCTGTCGAAAGCTCCCTGTATGTCCAGGAAAGCTCCCAGAGATCATGCCATTTTCCAGCGGCTTTTCCACCTGGGTCACCAATTGGTGTAAGGCACTTTCTGTTGACTTACCGCACATGAACGCATGCTGATTGTTGTACAAAGGATGTCTAAGCTCAACCCTTTCCCTCACACACCGATTAACCAACCACTCCAGTGTTTTCAGCACGAAATATGTTAGGCCGATAGGTCTAAAAGACTTAGCCACGGTGTATGCACTACGACGGGGCTTGGGTAAAAAGACAACTTATAAATGTACTAAATGTAACAATAATTTACAGAGTAAGGGTCGAAATAGTAAATTTCATTAACAATATTTTTTTTAGAAATACAAGATCCAAACCAGGTTATCTTGTTTCACCTTTCGACATGGAAAATTGGTTAACATTTATTTCGACTTCTATATCCAACTTAAAAATGGAAGTTAGTTCGGCAAATGCCGCATTTATCAGTGGCGAAATACCAAAAGAAGAATACTCGTATTATTTGATGTCTTATGAATCTGAATTGAAATTTTTGAATGAAGATTATGAATTCATTAAGGATAAAATAAATTTTTTAATAGTAAGTAATTTAAGTATTTACGCAAATAATATTACATTTTTTTTGTTTTTACTATTGAAAATAAACTTTATGTAGTTTCTTTATCCATAAATATTATTTTTTTCGAAATTTGAATATAATTTTTAGGAACAGTTAAATGAAAATCATAATTTATCGAAGTCGCAAAAAATGAACGATCCATCTACTTTATCCACCAAAGCGAGATGGCAATTATATCGACAGTGGCTGGAAGAAACTGAAGAAATGTTAGAGGGTGAAAAAAAGAAGCAATTAATCCAATACAGAGCGGCTTATGCTGATTTCAATGTTTTAAGAGAAGACGCAGATGTTGCGACTTTGAAAGAGATGGATATAATAGGTACTTAACACTCCAATATACGCGCCCCGTAGTGAGACATAAATACACACGTGTCATCTGTCAGATGACTGTTTACTTATTTGTCTAAAGTGAATAGTATAATTGTTTTTTCGCAATTTTGCAGGAATAATGGTGCATAGATAAATGAAAAAGTTCATAAATGTTCATAAATTTGTATTTGAAAAAAATTATCTGTATATAAATCTTCAAAAATGTTAAATTTTTGTAACACAGTTGCCACGGTAGCTTAGTTTCAATTTTATTCCTTATTACTGGTTTGCAAAAGGTGAATCAACTAGTAAACCTAGGAACACAACTCTTATCAGTCTTGTAAGATAGTTTGAGAGAACATAATAATAATGTAAACTGTATGAACACATTGAGAATTGAGCCTCATTTCTAGAACTTGGAAAGTTAGTCAAACAAATGGAAATGACCAATAAAAAAAATACTAATAAACCAAGAACCCTTTGCTTTTAAAAAATTTAACTTAAATTTCACTCTGAATCACTTTCATTAACCACACCCACGTTACATCCATCAGCACAAGGAAATGCACAGTGTTGCAGACATAAATATTGGCCACATTCCTTGCAAGAATATTTGGTGTATCGTTTTGTTTTATTTTCCAAAAAAAAATCCGCAGCGCTGGCGTCCACCAGCATCAGTAGCTGCTGAGTTGCTTGAAGCTCGTGGTGGTATTTGATCATTGGGAAGGAGTTCTAGAAGACGTGAGGTCATGGCGCGTGGCAAATTACTGAGCTGCACTCGCATAATCAACTGATCTCTGATGAGTTCATTCCCCAGTTCACGAAGGAAAAGTCGGCGAGTTGGCACGTTTTGTCCGTTCCCCAGACTGATGACTTGGCTGTTGATACCAGCCACATTTAAAATTGCGTAAAATACCACCATTGGCCACCTTCTTGTACCTCTTTGGACATTGTAGGCACCGGACATTTTATCCACCGACACCAATTTTATGGTGATTATAATACGTAATTAGCTCAGGTTTTCTTTTCTCTCCACTTTCTTCGTCGATTGCTTCATCCGTATGCATGCTAGATATCAAAAGCACATTCTTTTTCTTTTTCGTATTTTGAGGTACATATGAAACCATAGTTCCATTTTTACTGAATGCAAAAATACTTGAGTACGCTTCTCTATTTTTCAAATCTTTCATCTTTGGGATTTGCCATTTGTTTTTTTTTGAGAGTCTCCACGTACGATGGAGCCCATAATTTCTTGACAAAGTGTGAAGGAGAGTAGTGTCGCTGAACCAATTGTCGGCAGTGATATTACGGCCTGAGTTACGGGGGGGTAACCATGCGTTGAACGACATCCACAGGTTTATTGCTGATTTGCAAAGGGCCCTCAAGTTGCTTGCCTGTGTAGATCTACATGTTACACGTGTAAAAAACGCCAGAATCTACGGCTGCAAAATATTTTATGCCGTATTTTGCAGGCTTAGAGGGAACGAAGTTGCATCTACCCCTAAAGCCCTCCAGTTTCTCGTCAATGGTGACATCTTCTCCCACGTGATAACACAGGTGACAGTTCTTGACACATTTTTCAAAGATGTCTCTGATTGGGGCGAGTCGATCTTGTGCTTTTCGCTCTGCTCTGGTTTGCCTGTCATCGAATCTTACAGCTATAAGTAGGAAACGGAATCTGTTGATACCCATGGTGAGGCGGAATATCTCAATTCCAAAACCATTACTAGCCCATAAGTCTGCCAGGTTCAGCTTCCCGGATTTATGTATCCCAGCTATGTAGAGTAGGTCAATAAACGCTTTGATCTCTGTTTTGTTTATCTTCTTAGCGTCTCTAGGTCATGAATAATTGTGTTGGACGACCTCGATATATTGGTTTGTGAAAGATACAATAATTTCCAACATGCTGTCGTCAAATAAGCAAGCCCGTGATTCGAAAAATGTTTCTGTGCCCTTTCCTTGGCCGATCGGGCCAGGGAGTCTTTTCAGTAAGTTGTGGTTCCCTCTCTTCTTACTGGGGAAGTGAGTTTTTTTCCAAGTAATTGAATCAATTACCTTTTTTCCCTTCTTATGGTGACAAACAAAAACAGGCTCAGTGCCATCACAGTCAGTCAATGCTTCCGAATCACTTTGACTTGTATCTGAGTCCTCTTCCCGTTCTTCAATCTCTTCTTCTGCATCAGTGTCAAATTCCTCTTCAGGAACTTCAGCAACAAGGTTTGAGGGCCCTGAAGCTGGAGATCCAGGGTCATCTTCTTGAAAGTGTTCATCATCACTCAGGTCGCAGCCATCAAAAATAAGTTGATGAATTTGTAAGATGTCATCAGGGTTATTCAGATCAAAGAGTTTTTTCGTCGCCATATTGAATCTATGAAAAATAAAACACAGTTTCAGTCAACAAACATACCAAAAACATAATAAAATAGTCCAGAACATTGATCTGAACGAAAATTGTTGAAGAAAAAAATGTTCTCATTGTGAATAGCATGAATACACGCGTGTCATCTGTGAGATGACCATGCGCCTATCAGGTAGAAAATACACATTTCTAAAAAATATTGTTATCTCAAGGTATCAAAAAATTGTAACAAAAAAAATGTGGAAGGTAGAAATCCGAAATCGGGCATAAAAACTTACATTTTTACACGCGTGTCATCTGTGAGATTCTCTTGGCCAAAACACGCGCAAACTGCACTGGACGCACGCACACCGGCAACTGAACTATCGAGCTAGGCGAGCTTGAGAAATACTAGTGCGGGCGACCAGGCTCCCCTCCCTCCATCAAACTTATGACGAAAAAACAGAACTGGTCATCTGTGAGATGACGCGCGTGTATTGGAGTGTTGAATAAATTCTTTTTCCGTTTAGGCAGTATCACTAGTTATCATTTATTCATTTCAGGAATGACTACATCGTGTGCCGCAAGAATGCATTCGACATTAGAAAGAGTAGGTTGTCCTATCGTCATTGTTGAAGAAGCAGCCGAAGTTTTAGAAGCACATATCGTAACGGCGTTGTCAAAGGACTGTCAACATTTAATATTATTAGGTAAATAATTGAAACTGGATCGTTTTATTTAATCAATATGTAGTAGTAGTAGTGTTAGCGGCGATTTGGCAGAATCCTCCACCACACCACTTTTGCTGTTCTCTGATTGATCAGCCATCGCGCGATTTTCGTCATGACGTCACCAAGAAGGCTGATCGAAAAAACTGAGTGTATTTCTCTTAGTAGTGATTCTGTGTATATAATCTTTGGTAGTGATCGAATATCTCTTTGATTATGTTATGTATTTTGTGTCATCTGGCATGTGCTTTATACCATCTGTCATGCGTTTTATGTCATCTGTTATGTGTTTTGTGTCATCTTTCATGTGTTTTGTGTCATCTGTCATGTAAAATGAGTATTTAATCTTTTTAGGGGATCATCAACAGCTGAAACCTGGCACGGCCGATTATGTAATCGGCAATCAATTTGATTTAGGCATAAGTCTATTCGAACGTATGGTTAAAAATAATATTCAATGTCATACGTTGAAAGTACAGCATAGAATGAGACCGGAAATCGCCAGTTTAATTACTCCGGTAATTTATCCGAAGTTACTAAATAGCGCTTGTGTTTTTAAATATCCGGTAGTACGAGGAGTGAAAAACTCGTTATTTTTCATTCATCACGAGAATCCCGAAAAGAATTTCGGGGATTCGAGCAAATTGAATAAATTCGAAGCTGAATATGTCGTTAAATTGGCGGATTATCTGCTTAAAGTGGGGTAAGTGGATGTTTATTAATTATATTTTAATAAATATTGGTATTTTTTTATTTGTGACGTTTCACTATAGTTACAACAAATTATGGTTTATCTAAAATTTTATTGTTAATAACAACAAAAATGTTTTAATTGAAAGAATTTAATATTTCTTATCACATCTTCATATTTTATGTTATTAAATGATCTTCAGTAATCTAAAAGTTTTTATTCAACATGAGACGTTAATTACACAGCTCAACAAAAAAAAGAAAAACGCTTTTTTCTACGACCGTGCGTTTTTTCCCGCACTCATTTTAGTTTAGAAAATGCGGGGAAGTAAAATATGTCAATTTATCGTTATTAAATGTACATTTCATTGATTCTACCTGTATATTACTATTAAAACTAATACAGGTTTTAATATTCAATCTAACCCAGACTATTTTTCATTCATTGGAATGAAGAAATTGCGATACTTTTATATATCTACCCTATACATTTCTCAAAATCAATCCACATAACAATCAAACTAAGCTGAGTCAAGTGGTTTGTTGTGGTAACCAAAGATTTGTTATGACAACCAAGTTGTCATCAAGCCGTCAAAGTTTCAAGTCGAAGTGCCCGATTCTGGCATTTTTAAATTATTTTCAATAAGAGCAATATTTTAATGGATTCGTCAGACGAAGAGCTCCCAGAAGCAATATTAAAGGCCGCAGATGAGGTAAATTCAGACCTGTTACCAAGTAAATCACGAGAAAGATACGAACAGCGATACAACCAATTTTTAAACTGGTGTAAGGAAAAAGGAGTGAATAGCTTCAGAGAAGAGGTTTTTTAGCGTATATTTCCGAGCTGAGTAAGGTACTGAAATCCAATACCCTATGGTCGCGTTACTCGATGGTGAAATGTTTAATTAAAATAAAACAAAACCTGGACATAAACAAGTTTCATAAATTGACATAGTTAGTAAAAAAGCAAAATGTTGGTTTTCGACCACATAAAGCGCAGATTTTTACCAAAGAAGACATATCCAAGTTTATGTTAGCCCCTGATGAGATATATCTTATGATTAAAGTAGGTACCATTTTTGCTTTAGCCGGTGGTCTACGCAGAGCGGAGCTTGTGAAAAACGCGCTTGACGATATTCAAGATAAAGGAAACCTAATTATTGTGAAAATTTTCGATTCGAAAAACCATACCTCAAGATCCTTTGTTATATCTGAAGACATGAATAATGGAACCTTTTTGAAGCTCTATAGAAAGTATGCAAATTTACGGCTTCCTACCACCACGCACCGTCGTTTTTTTATCAATTACAAAAAAGGCAAATAGTCCAGTCGGCAGATGCCGAAAAGTCAGTGTAAGTGGTATTTTCTTGATAACTCAGAAATAACTATGCAGACCTACATTAAATGGCAAGTAGAATAACACCTTAAAATGCTGATAAAAAAATGTATCAACAGTAAAAACACAAGAGCTTTTTTTTTATCGGATAAATTTCTCTTTGCAACGAAACAGTTTTGCCAATCACTAATTTTACGAGAAAAACTGACATGATAAAATCGCGACACCGAAGGTGGAGCGATTTTATCTAATGTCAGTTTTTCGAGCAAATTTAGTGATTGGCAAAACTTTGAGTCAAAGAGGAATTTATCTAATAAAAGAAAAGCTCGAGTGTTTTTTGGCAAGATAAATTAACGACAGAATATATGGATGAACAACAACAATAATTATCTTTATTAATACAATAAACTACAGAATATATGGATGAACAACAACAATAGTTATCTTTATTAATAGAACAAAGTTAAATAATTACCACACCGATTCAAAATAAAAGCACTATATGTTTAAAATTCAAAAATCTGACAGACTAATTGACAGTTTTTGCAGTTTTGCCAACACTTAATTGCTGTGAAATTATAAGTAACCAAACTTGCGACTCATTGTCATTGTGTAAAAGTGACGTCCACTTACTAGATATTGAGGAAGAGAAGTTTTTATCCGATAAAAAAGGATGCACCTTTTTTATCGATGTCAAAGTGACAATAACATTTCCAGGTATATGACATTTTAACATTGGAGTTAATTTATCAGGAAAAAAAGTTATTAACAATTTAATTGAAAAGTTCGCGTTTTTTAGCGTATTTTCTTAAATAAGTCAGCAGGATGACTTTGTACGAAAAAATGCTTCATATATGATTTATTTTTAATAAAAATAGCTACAAAATACCGGTGGTCCGATTTTGAAATTTTCAATAACAAAGCCGTGAGATGGAAAACGCGGTAAAAAACGTCAATTTTTTAAAGTTGCTGTAAACATCACAATTATAAAACAAAATTTATTAAACTTTCGAAAATTATAGTTCAATTTATATACAATAATGACGCTAAAGCTGAAAATCAGGAAAGCAAAACTTTTGGTTCTATGAGGTTTTATAAATCTACTGCATCGAAAACTCAAGGCTTTGCCAAATTGGTTTGAAGCATCGCTGATACTTGAAATTTGGTATACAGGTAGTGTAAATATGCAGAAACAAATATCAATGTGCAAAATTTAATTATCTTCATTTTTACAGCTTTGGTAAGGTTTTGTACGTCACCCTACTTTTATACGCCACCGTTTTATCCCTACTATAGATTTTGCAATTTTCATCTTAGAGAAATCTCTGACGTAAATCGATTCCTTCTATTTTTTGACGTATTCTCAAAAAAAAATTTTGTGCCACGACCTTCTGGACCGAAGATACGTTTCTTTTATCAAAAAAATCTGGAAGACGCAATAAACACGTTACAGCACTCTGATTTTTGGCTGTTGGCTTCGCGTCGTTCGGGTCAACGGCAGTCGCGTGCGGGAAAGTATCACTTTCCGCACTTGTTAGGAAAATAACTATTTTGTTGCCCTGGATATCTCTGCAGATTTCTATATTTTCAAGTACACAGTTTGCGATTGTATTAATGAAAGTACTGAATTGGCTCTTTGCGGACACAAGTTATTGCGCTTGTATGTGGCGAGTTGGATCTTTCTATTATGCCATCTTGCAACCTTGCAACATTTTCATTAATTTCTGATATACTTAATTTTTGAGTTTATAAGGTATGGAATATGTTCTTATCTTAATATTACTAATCTCCTCATTCATCTCCAACTTGTGTATACATCAGTACTAGTAATATTCTTTAGTCACATGGAATTTAACAGAGAGTCCATAAGAGACAGTGTGTTAGAAATAAACCATTATATTCAATGTATCACTCTGTTCTTTAACAGGATATCATAATATGCGAAAGAAGTATCATATTATAGAATCTGTATTTTAAGAGTTGGAACACTTAATGTTGTAGGGGAAGGCCGGGCAAAGCGAATAATCCCCACCATTCCGACATTTTTCATTCTTTGTTCACGGCTTATCCATAGTGGCGACCGGCTGACATCACTTAGTAAGCGGCAAATACTAAAGCAAAATAGTACGTTGCGCGGCGTGATAATACAGTGAATTGTGTTTACCCAAAGAAAAATATTAATTTCGCGAGGTAAGTATTTGTCATTACTTGTAAAGTCTTTCGTTCAAGATCCTTGGTTGTTTTTTTGTTACTGCAATGTTTTTCTTATTTATTTAAAACAGTTTATCCCGACGGGTGGGATGAATTTATACACACGGTATTCACTAAACTATTAACTTATACTAATTTATATGAACACTTCACTACTGTTTATTTACTTAGACTTAATTCATATATTCAATTGTTCACTGTTTATCTGACGAGATCAAATTATCAACGAACTCCGTGGGTAGGTCGCCTTTCTTATACAGTGTTGGGAACATTACGAGGGAACATACGTTTTACCGTCAATGTGTTAGAAAGAGACAAAATACATATAAATTCAGTGTATTACTCTTCTTCGCTAACAGGGTATCATAAAGTGAGAAACGAAATAACTGTGTAATGGGATGTCTAGCAGGCACTGCCTTCGAGAAGCGTACAGTAGCTCTTATGTCTGGCTTTTACTTACAATTTTAAATAAACTAATTAGAAATGCATTCAGGCTATTACTAATCAAAATTTTGTATAAACAACTCATTATGTTAAAGATCGCAATGAAAGAAGTTAATGTTAGAAATACAGAAGTGTAATGTGAACAGTTTAGTTTATTAATTGAGAAATAATAAGATTGTACTATACTGATAGCTTAAAGCAATGAACAATAAAATAATCAACATTACTTTCGTTTATCCCTTCATGGTTAATTTACAAAGAAATAATTCAGTAGTAATAAACTAATTCACTATATCAGTTCAGGTAGTACACGCTAATATGATTTGAACAATAAATTAAAACCTACCTAGTAGGTATTTCAAATAAGTACTACTAAAAAATCACTAGAAGATAGCTAAAAAAAATTACATTCGTCGATATTAAGGGTACATTAAAAAATTTAATAATAAGAAGAGATAAAGGTAAGTGCATTGTGTGGCATTATTGAACAAAATAATTTCTTAAATATACCGGGAAAACTAAATTCATATAAAATAAACTACAATTATATATATATATATATATATATATATATATATATATATATATATATATGTATATATATTAATACATATACTCTATCTAAATTCTAAAGAAAACATTGAAATAAAGAAAAATGTACATATTTGGATGTAATACTAGTGATATACAATGTATTATAAATAATTTAAAAGATTCAATATGCAAATAAAACTTGACATTACAATTTCGAATGACAATAATGCAGAAGATACTTAATGATACATAGATTTTATAAAGATTTTAAAAAAAGAATACAGATGTCGCTGGTAGCAAAATTACAATTAGAATTAAAGAATGAAAATCTCTCTTTGTTATATGAAAACATAAATTTGTATTTTTTTTTAAAAAAAGGAATTCTTTGGTAACCAAAAGAGAAGAGAATTATTTATGGAAAAAGTTTAGTTAGTTGATTTTAATCCCCTCTCGAGAGAACATCTAATATGAGTTCTCTCAAATTTGCTGAATAATATAATAGTAATTGATATATTAAAATAGCATCAGATTATAATAATTAGCATGATAAGATCAGTGCGTGAATAATTCCTTAAATAATTATATTGAAATAGTGTTAGTGATTTTTCCGGGTTCTAAATTATAAATTTAGAAAAGTGGTTCCGGCGATTCTAAAAGACGTGCTTAGAATCAGAACGAGTGATCCTGATACCTAGTTGGTGAGTCCAGTCCAGATTTTATAAATTATTTTTCAAGAATTAACAGGCCTTTAAATAAAATTAAGATAGATGCATGTATATCACATTTTTGAATATTGACAAAATTAACGTTAAAGATATATAAAATTTCACCTGAAGAGAAGAGAAAATTTTTTTGAATAGACAATTTTATCGCATATAGTTATTTGACATTTATACACGTCAAGTGTAATTTTCGACGATTTGAACGTTTAGAATAAGTAGTTAATTAGGTTGTTCTTCTAGTATATAGGTTGTTTTTTTTAATTTTAAGGTTCGTAGAAAGTACGATTATTGTTCTTTATTATATTTTGGGAATAATAATTCATTTTCACTTGTTATCTGATGGTATATAATATATAATTTTTGATTCCAACTCACTTTGGTATTAATTCAACTCCTATCTCATTGAATTTGAAAAATTTTGGATCCTATAAAACTTTTGATATAATCAGTGACATTTAGTTAATTTTCAGTGACAGAAAAATTGTAGATGTCATTAGATAATTTAATGGTCTTAGAATATATTGAACAAGCAGTCACTATAGATTTGCAATAGTATAATTGACAATTTTGGAATATTCTTTGGAAATTTATAAATTTAAAATTTTAAATTATTAATTTTTTTTAATCTTTGAACCCTCCCTGAGGTGAGAGCGAGTAAGTCGATTTTGTAGAAATTTATCTTTCAGAATATAAAATTTCATATTCATCTGAGCCGGGCATAATAATTTGACAATTCCTGTCAAAATTTCAAATAGGTTATATTCAGTGATAAAGGTGTTTTCACATTAGTGTAGTTACTACCACGATTGTAACAACAGCATCTAATAATCAAATTTCAAATAAAATCATATAATACATAATTATAAAAACAGTAGAACATTAAAAATATTATAATATATATATATATATATATATATATATATATATATATATATATATATATATATATTGAGACAACTCTTATTCGATGTTGTTTCACATTAGATATATAAAAATTTGGCTTCAAACGTGGGGCAACGGTAAAAGGATATACAATATAGAATATTAGTGTTTTTAAATGAAACTCAACTCAAACAATTGTCAATTTTTTAGAATTTTCAATAACTTGTATTATATTGTGGAATTAACTAGAGACCTTGAGTTTCATTTAAAAACACTAATATGAGCATATTCCACGAAGTAAGGGTCGAGACAGTCAATTTCAATATAGTATATAATTAAAATATTAAAAATATAATATAATAAAGAATATATAATAATTTGGCGCCGCAAAGTGGGGCAAAAATAGATTTGTCACTATTAGCATAAATATAAAGAAATTAAGTATCGACCATGGAAATAAGAATGACATTAAGGGGTGGTAAACAGGTAGGAGTTGAAAGTGGATCTAAGGAACAAAGAGAAGAAAGAAGACATAGTATGGGTGATTTTCAGTTGAAATACTTGGAACAGGGGAGAGAACATTCAGAGGAAGATATTGCAGAACAAGGACAGGAAGAAGAAGATGCACCATTGTCAAAAGAAGCAGGGCAGGAGGACAAACAAGAATCTAAAGAAAAAAAGGAAATGGACATAATGAATATGTTTAAAATGATGATGGGAGAAATGAAAGAAATGAAACAAAATATTAAGGGAGATATAAATAGTATGAGGGGAGATATGAATAATATGGAAAAGAATATGAGGGAAGACTTGTATAACAAATTTGAAGAAAATAGGGGAGATATGAATAATATGAGTGGAGATTTAAATGGAAAAATGGACAGACAAAATGAGAATATGATTAGTATGCGTGAAGATATGAATAATATGAGTGGATATTTAAATGACAAGATTGATACGATGAAGGAGGAGATTAAGGGGGATATTAACCATATCCCCGGAAACATGGACAGATTGGAAAAGAAAATAGAAGAAGTAAATATGGAAACCTTAAATGAAATAAAGAAAATTAGAGATGAAAACGAGCAATTGAGTGAACAAATGGCCGATATGAGAGTAGATATGGTAGAACAAAATAAGAATTTGAAAAACAGGTAGTAGAAGAAGTACAAGAATTAGATAGATGCATAGACGAAACTTTATCTGGAGCAATTCAAGTGAAATTAAACAAACAAAATAAGAATATAACTGAGGAAATACGACTTATAAAAATACAAAGTTTAATACAGATTAAAGAAGTTGAGAAGGAAATTGAAGAGTTACAGGCTAATAAAGTACAAAAACAAACAAAAGATGACATTGATTTACAGAACCTAGGAAGTGAAGAAGTTATGCAAATTTATGAGAAAAATATGTATTGGAAAATAAAAGACTTAGATGGTAATACAGAAAAACAAATCGTGATATATGATAAAATAAATAATAATTATAATAGGGGGATACAACTTAATTGGGAGTTAAAAGAAATGAACAGAAGATTACAAGAAACTAAGGAAGAAATAGATGAAACCATAAGACAAAATACAGAAAGAAGAATTTATGCAGAAAATTTCGAATTGAGAGTAAAACTTAGCAGATATATAAGGATAATTGATCCAGGAAGTGAGAATATTATGGGAAATAAAATAATAAAAAGGAGAAACAAAAATTTGAAGGAATTGGAAACGCAAATTTTGATGAATTTATGGGAAAACATTGATGAAATATTAAAAAAAATATGGTGGTGAACAGAAAGAAGTTAAAGAAACTCAAAGAGAATCAAACAATAAGAGAAGAGAATAAGACGAAGTTTAGGAAAAGAAAATAAAATTGAATTATATGACAGGATTATAGGAATGAAATCTAGAAAACGAAAAGGAATTGTACATGGTAAAGAATGGATATAAAAACGATGTGTAAATAAAAGATTTATGATTAACAAGTAATATTTAAAAACATATTTAAATAGAAATTATATAAACATGGATTGATAATAGAAGAAATGATAGACATGTTGATATGAATTATGGAAATGAAAATAGAAGTTACAGAAATGAAAAACGAATATATGGAAATGGAGATAAAATTTATGACAACAAGTATTGTGAGAATAGAAGATATTTTAGAAACTTTGATACAAGAAATGATAATGAAAATAGAAATGAAATTAAGCAACAAAATAGATGGACAGGATGAAATAATTACATTTATAGGAACAAACGGACGGAAGTTATATGAACTAAGTAAATATATGATACAAAAGATTGAATTAAAGGATGAAAAAGAAGTTGATATGTAAGCATAGTCGATGAAGAAGTTAGAAACAGACATAGTTATTGATGAATTAATGAAATATAAGGAAATAATTGATTTTGAATAGATAGATAGAATTAAATGGTAAAATAATTGAATTTGAGGAGGTAAATATGGAAGTATTGGCAATTGAAGAGGATAATAGGAAGTTATGGAATATAAAGAGGAATGGAATCATGGTAGAATTGGAGTTAATGAGTGGAAATAAGAAATATGAAGAGAAAGTGAAGATTTTGATGATGAAATATGAAGGATTGATTGAAAAAGAAATTAGACTGGCTAACTATTATGAGTGTGAGATAGAATGAATAGAAGATGTGAAAAGTAATGGTAATTGGACAGATTGTAATGAAGAATATTATGAAGTTATAAATGAATGATTAAAGACGTATGATAAAAGAATTTCGAAGGAACTAAGGGTTGCTTGATTAAAATATGGATATAATGAAGGAGAAGAATACTGAGAAATGTTAAAGTAAAATCATATCCAGCTCCATGTAAGTTGTTTAGGCGGAGTAAAATAAAAGAGAGTTGGAAATATTACAGATCATAGAAGAAATTATCAACATGTATATAGGAAATTTTAGAATAGAATAACTATTATGTTACGTGAAATTTTAATAGATATAGTAGATTTAAGAAGTTTTATGGAAATTAGGAATAATAGTTTAATTTGATTGAAGATAATTTTTTTTAGAGATATGTTAATAATTATTTGAACGATATTACTATGTTACGAAGATAATAGTATGATATTTGACAATTGTGAAAGATAAATTATAATTATATACAAGAATCGATTTATCATTCTTTTATTAGGGGGATTTAATACATATCCTCTATCTAAATTCTAAAGAAAACATTGGAATAAAGAAAATGTGCTTATTTGGTTGTAATACTAGTGATACACACTGTATTATCAATCATTTGAAAGATTCAATATACCAATAAAATTTGACATTTCAATTTCTTATGACATTAATGCAGAATGGACTTAATGATAGATTGAATTTAATAACGATTTGAAAACAGGAATACAGATGTCTCTGTTAGCAAAATGGCATTTATACTAAAACAATGAAAATCTCTCTTTGTATATGAAAACGTAAATTTGTATTTTTTAAAAAGAAAAGAAATTTTGGTAACCAAAGGAGAGGAGAATTATTTATTGAAACAGTTTAGTTAGTTGATTTTGATATTCCCGAGAGACAACATCAAATAAGAGTTGTCTCAAATTTATTTAAAATAGAGTTGATTTTTAGATTCCCTCGAGACAACATCGAATAAGAGTTGTCTCAAATTCAATTTAGAATATCAGAGTAATTTGTATGATTATTATCAGTTCAACATATCTTGCCTTTTGTAAAGCCAGTGCGTGTATTATTCGCAAAGAATTACAGCGTTAAAGTGCGAGTGGTTTTTCCGGTTTCTAAATTATTGATTAAGAAAAGTTGTTCCTTAAATTCTAAAAAGCGTTTTAGAATACGAACGAGTCTACCAGAACCTAGTTGGTGAGTCCAGTCCATATTATCTATATTATTCCTCGAGAATGAATAGGCCTTTATTAAAAATATTTCGAAAATAGATGCATCTTATGATTACTTACATTGAAATTATAGTAACGTCGCTTATATAAAATTCTACGTCAAGTGAAGACTATTTTGGAACAGACAATTTACAAGGAAATTTGTGCATTTTACATTGACATATATCAATTATAAAAGTAGACATTTTTGAACTTTTGGCAATTATTTAGATAGGAAATTTCTAATTATAGGTTGTTTAATAGAAAGTTCTATCTTTGGCTTATGCGTTTATATTTTTTGAAAAGTTTTAATTTTGTAATTGTTATCTGATAATAGATTATATAAATTTGAATTCTAAATCTCTTTGGTTCCTTTTTTATATTCATTCTCATTATATTTAATAATTTTTATGCTAGAGAAAATTTAGTATAATTAATGACATTTGGTTAATTTCCTGACAGTAAATTTCATTTGTCATAAGAATTTAATTGTCTTATAGTGTATTGGACAAACAGTTATTTTAGGTTTGGAATAGTGCAATACGTAATTTGGAAATTTATAAATTTGAATTCTTATTTGAAATCTTTGATCCCTCCCTGAGTTAAGAGTGAGTTAATTGATTTATTTTTCATAATATAAAATTTAATATTTATCTGAGCCGGGCATATTAATTTGACAACTGCTGTCACGAAAGTGGGACAAATAATATTATTAAAGAATATAGAATATATATATATATATATATATATATATATATATATAAATATTCAGTGGATCACCATTTTCTTCAACAGAATATCATAAAATGAGAAATAAGTCGTATAATATTTTTTCAACTGTCTTCTGGTTTTAAAAATATCACAATGTAAACCGCCTGTTTCCTACGCTCCTGATAAAACGATTTCGTTTGCATCTCTTCATTTTCAATCCACGCGTAAGATTGTAGTGCCCTTAAAAATTTCCTTCTTATTTGTGAGAGAAATCAGTCACATTTAATTTCAACGTAAAACGATAACCTCTCACGGCCAAAGGGAAATTATAATGGTCACATGGCGTTACCAGTGTGCTAGAGAAGGACAATCATGAGACAGAGAATTAAAAGCCAGCGTAGATTATTATACCAGACGAATACGAAACGCGCGTGCGCCTCTTGAAGATGTTTAACTGAACAATCTGGGTACTTCAATAAACGTTTGTTTACGAATGAGTAACGATCTTTTGCAAATCTTATTAAAATGAGTATGCAAGTACACCATAAAGTGCAAATTGTAAAATGGTACTACCAGGGTCATTCATATCGAGAAATAGCAGAGAATTTGTTTATTGTGGCATTCGAAAATGCCCAACCAATTAGCAAAAAAACAAGTGAGAACGGTTATAAAAATTTTTGAAGAGCATGGATGTGTCAATCCTACTAAACATGGACCGCGTACACAAAAATGTCAAACAAAACCCGAAAAAGAAGAAAGAGATATTTTAATGTGTGTCAGTGTGGTTAATGTGTGTCAGTGTGGAAAATAATCCCCTACTCCGAAAACGATTCGGACTGTATTAAAAAAAAATGGTTATCGTAGTTTTAAACTGAAAAAGAGCCATGAAATTTTTCCAGACGATCAATTTCGTAGAATGGAATTTTGTGAAATAGTTATGGAAAGAATACAATTGGACGCAAACTTTTTGAAAAATATTTTGTTCACAGATGAATCGACTATTCCCATACACGGTGCACATAATTCATCCGTTATTCGATATTGGTCAAGGACAAATTTACACAAACATTACAATAATAGAACTCAATATCCCCAAAAGTTAAATGTTTGGGCTGGAATATTAGGTGAACATTTAATTGGACCATTTTTTATTGACGGCAATTTAACCGGACAAAAATATTTGGACATGCTGGAAAATCAAATTACTCCTGCCCTTATACAATTAGGTGTCAACTTCAATGATATCTGGTATCAACATGACGGTTGTGCATCACATAATTATCGACTAGCAATAAATTTTTTAAATACACAATTTTCCAATCTGATAATCTCCACGAATGGTAACATAAGATGGCCTGCGAGATCTCCAGATCTGGCTCTCAACGATTTCTTTTTCTGGAGTTATATAAAATCGAGAATTTATGGGTTTCAAGAAAACAGAGCCACTTCTCTAAATGAACTAAGGGCACAAATTTTACAAATTTGTATGCAAATAACACCTGAAATGCTCATACGTGTTCGTCAAGAATTTTATAACCGTCTCGGTTACTGCTTAGCTCAAAACGGGGGTTTATTCGAACATTTGATTTCTCATTGAAGAATTAAGAAGTTTTATTTTTTAATTTATTACATAACAGAATATTACTTTTATTTAAAAATTGTAGGCATTTTCATTAGAATGAGATTTTATTTTAATTTTTATTTTAATTTTTTTTAATTTGTGCTGTGTGTGTTTTTACACAGAGAGATCGTTCTCATTTGCATACAAACGATAAAGATACCAAAATTTTTTTTACTAACACATTCGAAACACAGCAGATGTTTCGAGACCAATTTCACGTTGCCAAATATGAAAAAAGTAAAGGTTTTAACCGCTTTCAAACTGATAACTAGAACAATTTCCAGCATTACAATAAAATATTCAACGAATAGATGGAATTAATTATATATTGATCTGTTACAACCTCTTGAATTATCATAATTAAAATCCTCTTATAACTTGTTCTCGTGTTAGAACAATGCATTTTACAATTAA
This sequence comes from Galeruca laticollis, assembly GCA_963921935.1. Classification (NCBI taxonomy): domain Eukaryota; kingdom Metazoa; phylum Arthropoda; class Insecta; order Coleoptera; family Chrysomelidae; genus Galeruca; species Galeruca laticollis. The sequence goes on along the minus strand of OY998175.1, from coordinate 210,807,502 downwards.
TATAAATATACAATGAAAATTGGCAATACTGTTAGTAGCTACAAAGAGTTTGTAAGAGGCCGGCGTTGTGGGTTTTCCACTTATGAGATCCTGTTAGCAAAAATGAGAATTGAGATATTTGGAAACACATATTATTATTAATACAAATTTTATTTCGCATGTTATGTTATTTATACCAATACTAACCGAACTAATATAGTGAATTAGATTATTACTACTGAATTATTTCTTTGTAAATGAATCATGAAGGGATAAACGAAAGTAATGTTGATTTTTTTTATTGTTCATTGCATTAAGCTATCAGTTTAGTACAATCTTATTATTTCTCAATTAATAAACTAAACTGTCCACATTACACGTCTGTATTTGCACGTCTCTCGATAGCGGTGCCTACCAGACATACTTTTACACGTGGTGGGAGTATACTTCCACCACGCTTTTACACATATACAGTAACTGCACGTTTTCCACTTTATAATATCCTGTTAGCGAAAAAGAATGATACACTGAGTTTATATGTATTTTCTCTCTTTCTAACACATTGATGATAAAACATGTGCCCTCATAATTTTCCTAACACTGTATAAGTGCCCTTTTTTGTGGATAATTCTAGATTGCGGCTCACAAAAACAATCACCTCCCTGGAAATGTCTAGATAAGAATGGTTACAAAAACAGTGGACCTCACTGGAAATGTCTATATAAGAATAGTCACAAAAAATAATGGTAAACAGTTCGAAGAAATCCCTGCGCATTCGCCAAAATTTTTACTTTCATACATGGCTTATGCTTTAGCGAGATGGGATCAGCTGTAATTCGGAGAACCCCACAAATTGAAATTTATGCTCAGAATACACCCCCTATCTTTCCCAAACTACATAATTTAATGTTTAATTAACCTATTTTGAGCGACAATTTGAAGTCAAATAAAATGTTTAGTCGTTCACTTCCGGTATAACCGGAAGTGGCATGTTTATCAAAATATTTTAAATAAATTTTCCATAACCTGTTTTGCATCTATACCAATTTTTATCATAATCGTGTGAGTAGTTTCTAAATATAGGTAGTATAAGCTCGTCGTGAAACAGCCTGTATATCAAGTCAATCACATGGTAGGTCACTTTTTGGTCTAGTCAAAAATTATTATTAAACATCAGGTAGGCATTAAATGAAATGTAACTTCTGTCATTCTGAAGATGATATTTGATGATATCGAAATAATTGTCAATTTTTTTGAATTTTTTATAATTTTTTCATTATATTGTTGGTACCAAATATCATTGAAGTTTACACCTAAATGTATGAGGGAAGGTGTAATTTGATTTTGCAACATATTCAAATATTTTTATCCGGTTAAATTGCTGTCAATAAAAAATGGTCCAATCAACTGTTTACCTAATACCTACTCCAGCCCAAACATTTAACTTTTGGGGATACTGAGTTCTACTATTATAGTGTCGTGTAAGTTTGTCCTAGACCAATATCGCATAACGGATTAATTATGTTCACGTGTGGGAATAGTCGATTCACCGGTGAAAATATTTTTTTCTGAAAAGTTTGCATCCAATTGTATTTTTTCCATAACTATTTCATAAAATTCCATTTACGAAAATAATCGTCTTGAAATATTTCTTGGCTCTTTTTCAGTTTGAAACTACGATAGCCATTTTTTTAATACAGTTCGAATCGTTTTCGGATCAACATTAAAATCCTTGGCTAAATGAGAGATTTGGCGATTCTGTGTACGTTCTCCATGCTTTGTAGGAGTGACACATCCATATTCCTCAAAATTTGTTATAACCGTTCTCCCAGTCTCTTGGTAATTGGTTGAGTATTTTCAAATGCTACAATAAACAAATTTTCTGCTATTTCTCGATATGAATTACCCTGGAAAAACCATTTTACAATTTGCACTTTTTGGTGTATCTGCAGAGTACTCATTTTAAGATTTATAAACAATCATCATTCAAAAACAAAATCGGTCTGTCGCTCCTAATAAAACAATTTCCTAGAGAACCATAATTCTTCTATTTTTATTTATCCTCTCCCTTCATTTTCAGTCTACGTGTTAAAATTGCTAGTCCCACAAAACATTCCGTATTGAAAATAACAGAATTCAGTCCTCATTTAATTCTAACGTAAAACGATAATCGCCTCATAGTCTAAGGGAAAATGCATAAGGCACATGTTGTTATCAGTATGTTAGAGAGAGGCATGGAGAGATAGACAATCCAAGTCTTAGCGTAGATTATTACAGTTATAATACAAATATTAGCATACGATATCCTGTTAAAGAAAATAGGTGGTACACTGAATATACTTATTTCTTTTTAACACATTGTCGCGTATGGACTCTGTGCTAAATTCCATGTGACTAAAGAATATTCCTAGTACTTTATATCTTGAGACTACACACACTTCTTCATCAAAAAGTTTCTAATGCTTCTCCAATAGTTCGTTAATTTCGTCTTTATGTTCTTTGGAACATAATTCTTCTTGTATATCATTCTCCAGAATTCCAATCTCATTTATTTGGTGTTAGAAATTTTCCTCATCCCATGTTCCTTTTTGAGAATTAGCTTCACATATCATGTCATACTTTTTGTATGTCAAGAAGTACATCCTTCCTCCTGAATCTCCTAACTATATTTACCAGTTGTAATGTATTGAGCCAACCCCTGCACGTAGATAAACTTGGCTTGTCAACTGTCAAATGTCAGAATCAATAAATGTTACTAACTTAGCTATAAGATCTAAGTTATAAACACATAAATTGTATTCTTCGAATTACAATAGTTGTTACAAATAAAGACCATAGTGTAGGAAGGTAGTGTTTCCATATACCTCTAAAGTGTCCGATATCACACCTATCTTCTATTCTTGTCACTCATGTTTCTATTTTCAAAATTCCTCTCCCGATCTTCCCTGCCAAAATTTCTTTTCTCTCCCCTATTATGTTGCCAATCCCTATTCTGTTGATAGTTATAGTTTCTCCATTCCCAAAATTTGTCCTGTATTATCCATTTTTGTTTCCAGTATTTCTATTACCAAATCTGTTCTCATACCATAACAAAGCATGTCCGACTAATATATTCCTAATAATTAATTTCTGTTCCACATCTCTTAAATTTTTTTATTTCCCTTTTAAAATATTTAAAAAAAACATCAGGATGTGTATTAATATTACCATCAAACATAATACTTTCGTCCACATAATTCGACACACCAGTGATATCAATAATTTCCACATCTCTTCTTCCATTCATCTCTATTTTATTTATTTCTTCAGTGACCTTTTTTAATTTTTGACTCATCTCCTCTATCTGCCTATTCTTCAAAGACCCTACCATTTCCTTTTGCTTAACACGTTCAGTCTTTTGCACTTTCATCGCCACTGCTACATTCTCAAATTCCTTTTCCACCTCACCTTTAAATGTATCAAAAACTTCCTCATACACTTTACTGCTTAACTTCCTTTTTTAAGACATCCGTTTCTTCTTGTATCTTGTCCTGTATTTGTCCCTTCCAAACTCTATCCATTTGTTTAACCAAATCTGATACTGTCTTCTTGAGTTCATGACTTTTTCAAAACTTGACTTGACTTTTTCAAAACTTGTACAGTTGAATTAACGTTAATGAATATAGCTCCGTAAATAAACAGTATTTTGAGTGATATAAAGTGGTTCAAAAATTGTAAAATTGTTATCAACAGAATCAGGAAATTATTTCCAATGAGATGAAGTAAGTAAGACATTTGAGAGAATTATATTAACTCTGCAATAAATGAAATTGAAAAGTTTTCAACAAAAAACTAATCTAAATATACACAAAAACTGAACTGATAAGAATCTAATTAACCGATAGCTGAATATCATAAAATAGGCCGGTCTTTGGAATTGATTTGTAATGGATAAGGGTAAAAAAATAGATGATTTATATGAACTAATAAACAAATCAAATCAAAATATCACTACAAAAATTAATAATTTGAATTAAGAATTAAAAACTTATAACAGCAAGTGAAAAGTTTAATGAATACCAAAAGAACATCGATACTCTAGAATGTCAAAATACCGAACTAAAATATAGACTACATACTGTTGAGAGGAAACTAAAAAGTCAAAATTTAATTTTCTTCAGAATACGATACAAGAATCCGCACACGAGACGGCAACATAGTTATTAACAACTGTCGACTCGATAATTACAACACATCTTCAAATTGAAACGGAACAATACGATATAATTCATATGCATCGTATAGGAAAGGATAGATTAGATTAGATTTTAACAGGGTTACAGTGCACTGAAACCAAAGGTTTATTGTGCCCCCCCCTATCAGAGCTGTTCTCGCTATTACTACAGCTCACCTTCCAGTTCCAAGGTTCTAATGAACTCTAGTATTTGGGACGGCTTCAACGAGGTTAGGTCCTCACTCTTACAAGTTTCTTGTCCAAAGCATTTCTTGCGTTGGCTTGCAATGGCGAGGCATTCCAGAACTAGGTGATCAGGAGTTTCATTCTCCTCCCCACAGAATCTACACTCGTCAATCTCTGCTAGACCTATTCTCATTAAGTGCTTCCTAACGCGGCAATGTCCTGTAAGAAAGCCCGTGAGGAGATGTAGCTTCTTTACTGAGGTCCAAATATTTTTTGGATCTAGCAGTGTCAAAGTTCCCCAGGACTTTTTGGAATGTTCCTACCCGGGAAGGCACCGCCAGAGTGCTTCTCTTTCGGTTTACTCTTTCTTCCGAAACTCTTTCTTGTAGGGGAATTTTGCTACACCACAGAAAGGCTCCTGGCCAATAAAGGGCATTTGTGCTCCTTTCTTGGCAAGTGTATTGGCCTCTTCTTTTCCTGTGATTCCCGAGTGGTCAGGAACCCAGACTAAAGAGACCCTGTTATTCTTGCCTAATTCATCAAGTTTTCTTCGGCACTCCCATGCCAACTTTGAGTCAATGACATGGGAGGTCAATGCTTTGATAGCTGCTTGACTATCAGAATGGATCGATATGTCACATTTCTGGTAGTTTCTTTCTAGGTTCATTTCCACGCATCTTTCGATCGCAAGTATTTCTGCCTGAAAGACGCTCGGGAAGGAGCCTAACGATAATGAGTATCTGGTGCCAGGCCCAAATACTCCAGCGTCTGCTCCAATGGTGGTTTTTGAACCATCCGTATACCATCTAATGGTGTTTTTTTTGAGAGTTTGGGTGGTGTATTCCCTTTCCCAGTCTCTCCTCGTATTTAGCATCGTGGTGAAATTCTTTTCGATGCTTACTTTCATGATCATTTCGTCACTGGAAAGATTCGCTAATGAGGTGTATCTTGTCAGAGAGGACCAAGCTCCCTGATTTTCAATACTCTCATTGCCTGAACCTTCCTTAGATATTCTAAGAATTGCCTCTTGGGTAGATCTTTCTATCACCAGATGTAGAGGTGTGAGATCTGTAATGATGTCAAGTGCCCTAGTTGGACACGTTCTCATAGCTCCAGTGATGCACACACAGGCAAGCCTTTGAACTTTATCGAGGGTTTTCCTCGTGCTGTACTGACTTGCTTTTGTGTGCCAAACTATTGCCCCATACGTAATTGCTGGTCTCACAATCATGACGTACATCCATCGCAGTATTTTTGGGTTACAGCCCCACCTCTTACCAGCTAGATTTCTGCACGCCATCAAAGCTCTTATTGCTTTACTAGCAGTTATTTCAACATGCTTATTCCACAGAAGCTTACTGTCTAGGGTTATCCCTAGATATTTAACCTCTGATTTCCACTCTATGATTTCCCGGTTTAAGGATATGGGTTTCATGGCTGGAAGTGTTCTTTTCCGGGTAAATGGAATTACTATGGTCTTGCTAGGGTTAATGTTCAGCCCCACTGACAAGCACCATTGCTCAATGATTCTGAGGCCCTTTTGTAATAAATCACACAAGGTGCTCTCGAACTTGCCTCTGACTATTAAAACAATGTCATCGGCGTAGCCCATACATTCGAAGCCAAGCTCCGTTAGCCTATAGAGCAACTCATCTACTACGAGTCTCCATAGAAGGGGAGATATCACTACCCCTTGAGGTGTCCCCCGAGTGGCTTTAACTGAGGTGGTTTGATTCCTCACCTGCGTCTCAGCTATCCTCGTTGTCAACAACTCATACATCCATTTTACAATGGTTTCATTCACTCCTCGCCTTTTTAGTGCTTCTTTGACAGACACATGAGTTGTGTTGTCAAAGGCCTCTGATATATCCAGGAATGCGCACATTGCGATTTCTTTGTTGTTCAGAGTTCTCTGGATGACTTCTGTCAACTGATACAGAGCCGTCTCAGTTGATCGACCCGCTCTGTAGGCATGCTGACATTTATGAAGTGGTATATTCTCCAGATTCTCTGTTCTTCTGTAGTTATCCACTACTTTCTCCATCGATTTGAGTAGAAACGATGTTAGTCAGATGGGTCTAAAAGATAGGGGATAAGACCCATCTTTTTTCCCTATTTTTGGTATGAAGGTTACCCTTGCCCTTCTCCATTTTCTAGGTATTAGACCCACTGCTAGATTGCTTCTTGTAATCTTAAGCAGGTGAGGAAGAATCTACTCTATCCCTTGCTATAGGAGTGCTGGAAATATTCCATCCACTCCTGGAGATTTATTTGGTTGAAAGGTACTTATTGCCCATTCCAACCGTTGTCTGGTAAATATTTTCTTAGCAATGTCCCAATCTTCCTTGCGGGATTTTTTGGTGTAGTTCATTGCTATTTCGGTGCTTGTTGCTGGTTCACTACCTGTGAAGTGGGTTCTGAGAAGAAGAATCGATCGTTCCTGTTCACCTTTCGTGTATGATCCGTCTGGCTTTTTCAGCGACATTGTGGAGTTAGTTCCCCCATTTGCCATGACCTTTTGTAGTCTGGCCGCAGTGTGAGTGGAAGTGATATTTTCGCAAAAGGCTTGAAAATTAAGCCTTTTGGCCTTCCTAATCTTTTTATTGTACTGAGTAAGCTTCTCAGTGTACCTCTGCCAATTGCCGTCACATTTGGCTCTATTAAAGAGCCGACGGACCTCTTTTCGGATGTTTGACAGGCTCTCATTCCACCAAGGAGCATCCTTTTCTGAACGAGCTTTTGAGAGTGGGCATATGGAATGAAAAGCTTCCATTATAGCCTCACTGATCTGTTTGACTCTTTGTTCAAGGTCGTAGTGCGGGTGATTTACCCCATTCACTTCGACGTGTTCCAAATTGTCCTTCAGATTAGTCTTGTAAAGAGATCAATCAGTATTTCTAGGATTTCGAATTGTATGAATCGAGGTGGTATATCCCTGTATCCTAAATTCGATGATCCTATGGTCGGAAAGTAATGGCTCGCTCATCACCCTCCAATCTTTTACATTTTTCCTAGCAGCAACATTAACAATTGTTACGTCCAGGACCTCTTCTCTTACTCTCGTGACAAAAGTGGGGGTTGTCCCCACGTTTAAGTTCTCAAGGTTATTTGCTAAGATATATTCTAATAAACACTCACCTTTTGCGTTGTTATTGGTGCTTCCCCACACGGTATTGTGTGCGTTGGCATCACAACCAATTATAATTGGCAGCCGTCTGCCATCGCAATGTCTCACTAGCTCTTGTAACTCTACTGGCGGTGTCATCGGCCCGTCTCCAGCGAAGTAGACAGAGGCAATGACGATGTTTTGGTCGATACCCTTAATGTTGAGGTAAACCATGATTGGAACAAGGTCTCGTGACACGTATTCTGAAACAAAAATATATTTTATGTTATTTCTTATGATTACACAGGCACGCGGAGATACTTGCCTTTGATCATAAATCAATTTAGAATACTTACATGCCAAACCTTTGATTTGGCCTTCTTTGTTGATCCATGGTTCTTGGATCAGTAGAATATCCAGTTGTAGTCTAGGAACAACCTCGCAATCACGTCTGAAGCACCCTTCGCGTGATGCAGGTTAATCTGAGCTATATATTCGTGAACGTGAAGGTGAATAATTATAGATGAGAGAGGCCGAGTTACTCAGCCTCTATTCATACCCCTCCTTTCTCTCTCTCCCTGGCCCTCCTCGACCACCATGGCAGTATCTCCCTCGGTAATCGAGCAGGTTTCTTGATCTCGAGTCAGACTCTCGATCCCCAGGCTGCTCCGCCCAGCTTCCCGAGATGCAGAGGCAGTCTCCGCATTCCCAGTCATCCCAGCATAACCGGAGGAGATCTCGGGCTGACCCAAGGTAAAGCTTTCGCCTTGTTTCCCCTTTCCAGAGGTTCCGGATGTGGAGGGTATCTCCATGTCCTTTGGATCCTCCGCGGGATTCTTATTTTTTCCCAGCCCCGAGACAGGGATACGCCCAAAACGGAAGTTTAGCGCGCAACCTCCTGCCTTCAGAGCCTCCCCAGATTGGTGATCGATCCCAATCGTGAGGATAGTTCCCTGTCCCTCTTTTTTAGAGTTTATGATCTTCCAAGCCTCAGTATTGAGGTTGGAGTTCTGAACCTCGACAAGTTGGAGAATCTTTTCCAGTTTCATGTCTTGGCTTCTTGGGAAGAACACTGTTATGGTGACCGGCTTTAGGATGTCGTCTCCACTTCGAGCCACCAATTCGGGTCCTTCCCAAGAGTTTAATTTCGGCGCTGACCTCATAACCTCATAAGCCAGTCTGCCGATTCTTGTGACCCACAGTCCACCAGTATCATTCCACAACGGAAATGGATACCTGAGAAGTGGATTCCCTTCTCTTTGCTGTGGCACAGCTCTTCCACCAGAGTGTCTTCCAGTGTGGAGAGCTGCTCCACTTTCAGGATAACCCCAGGTTAATCCTTGGGCATTATTCCCACCCTAAAAGCTTTCTCTGTTTTGACAGCTGCTGCGTAACCAGTGGCTTGCCCGGTTACCGTTGCAGCTGTTTTTGATTTCTTGCTTTGAGGCCTAAGCGGAGGAGTAATATGCTCCGGGCCTCTTTTAAGCCTTGTTTTCCCCGTTGGTGATTCCTTCGGAGGGGTTGGGCGCTGAGTTACCTGCTTCCTGGCCTCTTCAGGGGATATTCCCTGATTGAGGAGTCGCAGGTATTTCCGCTCCCCTGCTACACTGATGCCTTTTCTCAGTGGGTCGTCTATGCCGCCCGGTTCTCCCGGTTTTGGTAGGTGGAACGGCATACGACCTTTGTGCCATTTGGCCTTTTTTCCCTCTGTGAGGTGCCCGGATGAAGAGGTGGAGTTTTTCTCCACTACGTTTCCGGTGAAAGTTTTACTTTTTCTTTCCATGATTGATCCCACGAGAAGCTAGGGTCATTACGGTCCACCTCTGCAGAGCCCCGCATGCAGAGGTAAGGGGTTCAATACAATGGAGTTCCCCCGGTGCTCCAAGGTCGAAACCAGTAAGGACTATTCTTCTATGTAGCCACGCATTCTTTGGCCCGGTTTCCCACCTTGAATTTAGGTTTTCAATGAGGTTGTCTCCTCTTGGTCCGGGCAGTACAGCCAAGACCCCCCCCCCCATCCCACTGGCCCGCGAGACTTGACCACGGACAGCCAGGAGACATTAGTGTAACAAGTGATTTCGAGGTAAGCTCGAAATTTCACCCGGCATCGTAACCCTGTGTGCAATCCCTTAGCCACGATACTACAGCTGGGACAGGTAAAGTTGGTCCGCGGCAGGGTATTCGAGGGCTGCCAGTTGAGTTTTTAGACACAACGAGCCCCAGATATTTCCCCGCAGACCTCCTCCTCATATAAAATGATCTCAGAGGCCCTTCTCCTATCCGCCACCTCGAGACGCGCCGGGTTGGTACTTCACCCCCTCCACATCAATAAATACCCCGACGAACAGCGACGAACTACGTACATATTTACTGATGTGGACCCGGAAAGGATTAAAACCACATCAGACCAATATTAGTCAAATTTCAGTCAGACATAAAACGGCTAGAGATATTAAAAGCAGCCAAATTATTAAAAAACTTAGAAATCTATATATCTGAAGACTTAGAGGAAAGAAGAATCTTAGTGAAATTCATGAGAGAAGCAAGAAATCAGAGAAAACGGACTAAAATAATAGAAAACAGGCTAGACATTGAAGGAGAAAATATATATAATAGAAGATTTACTCTAGGACAAAGAAGAAGCTGAAGAATTTCTTCTGGATCAAGCCAAAACAACATCAACTGCACCTCCCGCTCCAACTCGAAGTAAATCGGTACGTGCATCATACAAAAATAAGGAAGAAAGAAAACGATATCATACAAGATTAGGATTGGGATCAAGAGGTTTGCAACACCAGTCCTGAGAAAATATTGGTTAATTTAGAAAGGAAGAAAAAACAGATTTAATTCTAATTTTTAGCTGTATATAAGCAATTTTATTGTTTGCCCATGTATTGATGCTCTGGGTATTGTGGATTGGTTTGTTTTTGATTTTCTTTTTTTTGTTATCATAATCTGTGTATTGTACTTTTTAAATATGGATCCATATATTGGACAATTTAAAATTGAAAGAATTGATGACTATACCCTCAACAACCCTGAACAATTTGATTTGGCACTACAAGTAAACAGAGAAAATGGCAACTTCACTATTTTAGATAATAACATAAGAAGTCTTTTTAAAAATTTAGATGAATACAGAATATTTTTGAGTAAGATTAATTCAGAGAAAATGGCAACTTCACTATTTTAGATAATAACATAAGAAGTCTTTTTAAAAATTTAGATGAATACAGAATATTTTTGAGTAAAATTAATTCTGAAGTGGATTCTATTGTTTTCACAGAAACTAGATATTTTTGAGATACCTGGATATGACTTAATTTATAATTCTAGCAAACTTATTCAAAATGATGGCGTAGTTGTCTACATAAAATCTGACTTGAAATACTCCATATAAACGGGTTGCTTTATATTATGGTATATTACTTGAAACCGACATTTTACTCTCCCCTGAAATAAACTTCATGATCTGTGCTTGCTACCGTTCCCATTCGTCAAATTCTGCAAATTTTATCTTAAATATACAGAAATATTTTGATTCTCACCAACCAACTCGAAATAGCTATCAAGTCTTCATTGGTGACATAAACATTAATTTACTAGCAGATAATGAATTATCAATCGAATATTTATGCATAATGAACGAACATGGTTTTACTTCAGCAATAAACAGTCCAACTAGGATTCAGGGAAATTCTTGTCTAGATCATATTTTCATAAAGTCAAAAGAAAGATATATTAATGATATCGTGATCCCGATGATAATCGATACTTCTGTTATCGACCATTATTCAGTAGCAATACAGGTAGTTCACAATAATGGTAAAATAGTCAATAAAAATTCAAAATACAAACAATATTTAAATGGAACGATGAAATAAAACAATATAGTTTGTTTAAATCTTCATATATTTGAACTAATGTTCAATTTAAACTTGTTGACGCGTTTCACTAACCAGTAGCTTTGTCAGAACGAATGAAGGTAAAATATAAAAATGTCTTAATATATACAGTGCTAAATCTATTTACTAAGGTTAACAATGGTATTAAAAGATATTACCTGGAAATTCATTCACTACAAACATTCCTAAGCTATCTTCTAGGTAAAGAGGTTCAATAAAGGAGACTGATTGATATCTATTTGGTCGTTAAGGAGATTACCTGAATATTTATTTTTGCTAATCTCTAGGGCTTCTAATAAATTTAAACTAAAGGATTTACCGACTACATGGAGAATTTCAAAATTTGGGTCGAAAATGTGTTGGTTTTCTAATAAATGATTTGAATAGTTAGAATCCAATTTTTTGTTGTCATAGCTACGTTTGTGTTCCGAAATTCTAGTTTTAAAATTTCTAAAAGTTCTACCGATATAAATTTTATCACAATTGTCATTACCACCTTTTAATTTATAAACTCCTGATTTGTTTAATTTTGAAGATTTAGATTTATTATTTTTAATGAATTTGGATAAATTGTGATCAGTTTTAAAGGAAATATTCATGTCTAAAGTTTCTAAAAATGATTTAATTTTTAAGGATGGTGTTCCAAAGTATGTTAAGCTTTTAAATTGTCTATTATTCTTATCTCAAGGGAATACTTGTTCTAAAGTCTGTTTTTTTTATCTTTTTATTTATGATATTGTCAATTAAATTTGGATCGTAATTATTATTAACTGCTATTTGTTTTATGATATTTAATTCTTTGGTATAATTATTAATATTTAATCGGACTGTTAAGAGTCTGTGTATCATACTATTGAAAGCTGCTAGTTTATGACTGAATGGGTGGATCGAACTATTATGAATTGTAATATCTGTATGTGATGGTTTATGAAATATAGAAAAATCATGTTTATTATTTATATTTGAAATTGTAAAGTCTAGAAAGTTTATAGACTTATTTTGTTCAAGTTCTACGGTAAATTTGATATTATTGTGAATCGAGTTTATGTAAGTAATGAAGCTCTCTAATTGTCTATTTGTACCGATGAAGCTAGCTAAAATATCGTCCACATATCGGTGCCAGTACATAAATTTTTTACTAAAGGGGTGTTCATGAATTATTTTTTCTATATTATCCATGAATATTTCTGCTAGTAGAGGGCTGAGAGGGTTGCCCATAATCAAACCATCTTTACTGCTATAAACCTCTCCATTGAAATGAAAATTATTTTAGTTTCAAACACACTTTTAATTAAGTAATGATATCAGAGTGAATTATAGGATTAACATTATTGTATGTGAGCAAGTTATCAACAAGAGTTATAGTTTCTTTAGGAGGTATACTAGGGAATAGATTTGTTACATCGAACGATATGAATTTAGAATTATGGGGTAGTATTATATCTTGAATATTATTAATTAATTCCGTTGAGTTTTTAACTGAAAATCGAGGTATGAATGAACAATATTTAGAAATGACATCTATGAGAATCTTTGAAATTTTGAATGAAGGTGCTGTGAAATAAGAAACAACTGGCCTGATAGGGTACCCCTCTTTATGGAGTTTAATTAATGAATAAAGTTCAGGGTGTTGCGGATTGGGTAAAAATAATTTATATTTTTCTTTATCGTTAATTATTGATTTAACGTTATCTACTGCTAATTTTATTTCTCTCTGAAATTTATTAGTTGGGTCTTTTTTAAGGGTCTCAAAATTGCTTGCCTGAATAAAATTGTTGGTTTTTATTAAATAATCTTCTTTAGGTAATGCTATTACCGTATTTCCTTTATCTGCTTTTGTGAAAATAAGACTATTTGACTTTGATTTTTGTTGAATTGATTTGGCGGCTGATAATTCAAAATTGGGTTTGTTAAACTCGACGAATTCTTTTTTAATAATTTCTGAAGCTTTGTGTTTTAGATTAGAATTATTTGGAATATTATACAAGTTAATTTCTGTTTCTATACCTAGTTTGTTGAAGTTATCCAATGAACATGTGGGTTGAATATTATGTTTAAAACCTTTTTGTAATAATTGAATTTCTTTATCTGAAGAAATTGTATATGAAAGATTGACGAATCTATTAAAAAATTTATGTTCTGAGAATTTGGTTTGTGGGTTTCTTGATACTGGTTTGTTGGTTAATAATGACTTTAGTTTACGTTTTTGTCCTTGGTACTTTTTGTGAATAATTACTTTAATCTTATCTCTTATGTCCCTATCTAAAATGTCAAACTCTATGGGATGTAGTATATGTGATAGTTGTGAATGAATTACCTTAACATAAATACTAAAAATATATCTCTTACTATACTGAATGTTCTTTTCTTCTTTTAACCATTTTTCTTTGCCATAGATACTGGCTTTGTTGGCTGGACTGCTCTTGTCTGTTTTTAATTTCATGTATCTAGGGAATACGTGATTTTTGGAACACTGCCCGAAGAACCACAAATTTTGCGTACACACTGCACTTTTTAAAAGTAATTTAAAGTAACATATAGCCAAATAGCTGATATCAGCTTTCTTCAAAAATTGAATAGATGAGGCTTTTACTTGATGAAGATCCATACTGAAAGATGAAATAAAACAATATAGTTTGTTTAAATCTTCATATATTTGAACTAATGTTCAATTTAAACTTGTTGACGCGTTTCACTAGCACAGTAGCTTTGTCAAAACGAATGAAGGTAAAATATAAAAATGTCTTAATATATACAGTGCTAAATCTATTTACTAAGGTTAACAATGGTATTAAAAGATATTACCTGGAAATTCATTCACTACAAACATTCCTAAGCTATCTTCTAGGTAAAGAGGTTCAATAAAGGAGACTGATTGATATCTATTTGGTCGTTAAGGAGATTACCTGAATATTTATTTTTGTAAATCTCTAGGGCTTCTAATAAATTTAAACTAAAGGATTTACCGACTACATGGAGAATTTCAAAATTTGGGTCGAAAATGTGTTGGTTTTCTAATAAATGATTTGAATAGTTAGAATCCAATTTTTTGTTGTCATAGCTACGTTTGTGTTCCGAAATTCTAGTTTTAAAATTTCTAAAAGTTCTACCGATATAAATTTTATCACAATTGTCATTACCACATTTTAATTTATAAACTCCTGATTTGTTTCATTTTGAAGATTTAGATTTATTATTTTTAATGAATTTGGATAAATTGTGATCAGTTTTAAAGGAAATATTCATATCTGAAGATAAGAATAATAGACAATTTGAAAGCTTAACATACTTTGGAACACCATCCTTAAAAATTAAATCATTCTTAGAAACTTTAGACATGAATATTTCCTTTAAAACTGATCACAATTTATCCAAATTCATTAAAAATAATAAATCTAAATCTTCAAAATTAAACAAATCAGGAGTTTATAAATTAAAATGTGGTAATTACAATTGTGATAAAATTTATATCGATAGAACTTTTAGAAATTTTAAAACTAGAATTTCGGAACACAAACGTAGCTATGACAACAAAAAAATTGGATTCTAACTATTCAAATCATTTATTAGAAAACCAACACATTTTCGACCCAAATTTTGAAATTCTCCATGTAGTCGGTAAATTCTTTAGTTTAAATTTATTAGAAGCCCTAGAGATTAACAAAAATAAATATTCAGGTAATCTCCTTCACGACCAAATAGATATCAATCAGTCTCCTTTATTGAACCTCTTTACCTAGAAGATAGCTTAGGAATGTTTGTAGTGAATGAATTTCCAGGTAATATCTTTTAATACCATTGTTAACCTTAGTAAATAGATTTAGCACTGTATATATTAAGACATTTTTATATTTTACCTTCATTCGTTTTGACAAAGCTACTGTGTTAGTGAAACGCGTCAACAAGTTTAAATTGAACATTAGTTCAAATATATGAAGATTTAAACAAACTATATTGTTTTATTTCATCGTTCAGTATGAATCTTCATCAAGTAAAAGCCTCATCTATTCAATATTTAAATTACTGTAAACCAATAAATACTTATAGATGAAAATTGGCTTACGGTATATCAGGCTCAAAGTCCAGAAACGACAACTAATCAATTTATCAATATCAAGTTATATTGAAAAATCTTCATACTCCAAAAAAATAGTAGAAAAACCTCAACCTTAACTCCATGGTTGACTCAGGGCCTTTTAAATTCCGTTAATACTAAGAATAATTTGTTCAATAAATTGAAAAAAAACCTGAGAACACTACCCTGAAAAGTCAGCATAATAAATATAGAAATAACTTGACCAAATTAATAAGAAAATGGAAATATGATTACCAAAAATTAATTGATAAAAATGGTACACAATCGAAACATATGTGGCAAGTAGTTAATGAAATCACCAAATCGAAACCTAAAAATCAACATATTGATTCTCTAAATGATAACCATGGTAAATTATTGACAGAAATAAATGAAATGGCCACTTATTTTAACAATACATTTACAGAAGTTGGTCCCAAGCTTGCTGAGGAGATACCACCAACGATGAATTACTCACCAAAAACTAAAACAATACCGAACAATTTTTATTTGCACCCTACCGATAATTTAGAAGTTGAAAGTACTATTAAAAATTTGAAAGTTAAAAAGTCACCTGGTGTAGATGGTATTCAATCTGAATTTTTAAAACACATCTTAATATATATAGTAGAGCCATTAACATATATCATAAATAAATGTTTTGCTGCTGGAATTTGGCCTCAAATATTTAAAACTACCTGTGTCTTACCTATATTTCAAAATGGTGACGAAAAAACTGCAATTAACTACCGACCCATATCCTTAATCATGACTGTTTCCAAGCTTTTTGAAAAGATCTTGGGAGAGCGTTTAAACTCCTACCTTACAAAATTTAATATCATCTCTGGCAATCAATTTGGTTTTATAAAGCAGATATCAACTGAAGATGCAGTATTATCATTGACTGAAAAAATCAATATGGCATTGGATGAAAGTATCCCTTGCTTGTGTGTCTTTCTTGATTTGTCGAAGGCTTTTGACACGGTCAATCACGAAGAACTCTTGACTAATCTTTACCAGATTGGAATAAGGGGTAAACCACACAAATTACTAAAGAGTTACCCAAGTAACCGTAATCAAATTGTAAGAATAAATACTGCATGTAGCAACACATTGCCTATCCGTTGTGGTGTTCCCCAAGGGAGTGTCCTAGGCCCTACCCTCTTCGATATCTATATAAATGACTTACTAGATGAGTCTCCTGAATGAGAAATTATAGGATTTGCTGATGATACAACATTATTTTATAAAGATACAAGCTGGACAAAACTCAAACAAAAAGCAGAAAAAGATTTGCTTAGAATCCAAAATTGACTTAACCATAAACTGTTGACACTTAACACTAATAAAACATTTTACATTGCATTTTCTTGCAATACAACCACTGCTCCTTCGTTCAATGCACTAACTGTACGTACTGAAAACCAGGAATACACACTAAAAAATACAGATAATATTAAATATCTCGGAGTATATCTGAACAACCACCTTAAATGAGACATACAGATTAAATATATTTGTAAAAAACTTAGATATGTTATGACAAAGTTCAAATACTTGAGCAAAATACTAAATTTAGCTCAAATAAAAATTCTTTATTATGCTTTAGTGGAAAGTCACGCTATTGCATTACTGTCTGGGGCGGCTAAAAACTCACATTCACCCCCTGGAGGTAATTCAAAAAAGGTTCCTCAAAATAATAACTGAACGAAATTGGAGATATCCCAGTGATGCCCTTTATTCTGAAGCACAGATCTTGGATATCCGTCAACTGTTTTTTGTAAAAATAAATTGCCTTTACCATAAAAGTAAAACCTTGTCTAGTTCACAACACAATTATGACACTCGCCGAAAGGACAAACAATACCATCATACACCTTTAAAACTGAAATCAATTGGTCAAAGATCATACGCATATTTAGTACCAAAACTGTACAATCCATTACCAGATGAAATGAAAACAGTTAAAACTAATGTATTTGGAATATGTTTGGGTCAATATGTATTTCTGAAGGATAGACAAGCCATATCTGACCAAATTGAGAATAGCTTTGTTTTTATTTCTTGGTTCTGATCTTGAATTTTATAATTTTATGTCTGTGATTTTTAAACTTAAAGTTTTAAATTTGATAATTCTATTATTGTAATAGATAACTTGTAATAATGTAAGGTGTATTTTATTGTATGAGCTATTGCTATCGATATTATTAATTTGCCGTAATTTGTAATGTAATTTAATACGTCGTAACAAGCTTTTGCTTTTCGACCTTTCTATCATTTATTTACTTTCCATCGTGTATTTAAGAATTTATTGTAAAATGTGATTTTTATTTATATAAATAAATTATATATATCTATATGTTCAATGTTTGTCCTAATCTTTTCTGCATTCTCTTGAATCTGTAATCTTAAATCTTGATCCTGTTGCTTAATTTCCTTTTTTGTTTGTTCAATAGTCATTCTCATACGTTCTTCCAATTTATTCATATTTTATTTCATATTTTCCTCTATTCTACTCTACATACTATGCATATTCTCCCTCATATTCTCTTTTATACCTTGTTCCATATTCTGCATCTCTTCTTTCACACCTTGTATATTTTCTTTCTCACGTTGTTCTATACTCTGCATATTTTCTTTATTCTCTCTCAAATCCTCTTTCATCATTATCAACATATTCATTTCATATTCCACACGTTTACTCTGTTCTATTTCCTGCAATCTTACTGTACTCATTCCTGTCTTTCCTGCCATTTCACTTGTTTCCCTTTGTTCATCACTATCTCTCCTGCATCTTCCAAACCGACTCGCAAATAAATCCATTTTTTCTCACTTACACCTTTTACTCTACATTTAGAAACCTATTAACCAGGCATTTCTTTGCCCCACTTTTCCCTGCCCCACTTTGGGCGCAAAAATTGTAATGGTTTGTTTTGTTATGAAATTAAATGGTTTATTCTATTATTAACATTTTATATATATATATATATATATATATATATATAAATTATTTGATTTTCTTTAACCTTTATATATAAATTTTTTTTCCATTTTTCGTGGGCATCAGGTTAATAGTAAACACAGTATCAGTTTATGTTTTAATTTGACGTTTCGCTCCTTCAATTTGGAGCATTTTCAAAAACTTCACATATCGATGTTTTACAATAAAATGAACAAGTTTAAACGATTAAAATTGAATGTAGACATACAGGCGATAAAAACTGGTAGTTAATAAAATAATTTCAAAAACAAATAAAATCGAAAGTACATGCTTCAGAAACAATTCATTTACAGTATACAAGGGACAGTCAAATGGTTGATGTTATTATTATAATAATTACAAACACATAACGCCATACCACCAAGAATTTACGGTTTACCTAAATTACATAAACCTAACATACCATTACGGCCAATAGTTTCTTACGTGCAATCCCCCTTTTACAAACTGTCTAAATATTTATCAAACTGTCTCACACAAATAATCAACAAGAATGAATTCTACGTAAAAGATTCGTTTACACTTAAACATTTTTTAGACACTGTTGAAATACCAAACAATTATAGCATTATTTCTCTAGACGTAGTCTCAATGTATACCAACATTCCTAACGAACTAATAACCCATATATTAAAACATAAATGGAGATTATTAAAAGAACACACAACTCTCACATATGAAGAATTCATAGAAGGAATAATGCTAATCCAAAACAATAATTTTTTTCAATATAAAAAAGATTTTTTTAAACAACTCAACGGGTGCACTATGGGTTCACCAATTTCATCAACCCTAGCACAAATTGTAATGGAATATCTAGAAGAAAATGTCCTAAACCAAATAAATTGCAATATATTATTTTTTAAAAGATACGTTGATGATTGCTTAGCTGCCGTTCCATCCGATGAAATAAATCATATATTGGCTGCTTTCAATGGTTTTAATCCTAAGCTTCAATTCACAATAGAAACAGAACAAAACAATACCATAAATTTTCTGGACATGACACTTATTAAAACTAGAGAAAATAAAATTACAACAAAACATTTTTTTAAAGAAACATCATCCGGTCGCTACTTGAATTACCACTCCCACCATCCTAATTCCCAAAAAAACAGCGTAATCATAGGATTAGTAGATAGAGCAATCACACTTACATCACCTGAATATCGTCCAGAGATTTTATATCAAACCAAAACTATATTACAAAACAATCACTATCCATCCAAACATATTGACAGAATTATTAAACAACGTACACATAAATATTACAATAATCAATTCCAATCAACACAAACCAATACACTACCCCCTCATACATACATCGCAATGCCATATACAAATCAACTATCAGAAAGACTAAATTATATATTATCTAAACACAACATAAAAGTTTGTCATAGGGCACAAAACACTCTATCACCATTGTTCTCCAAATTAAAAAGTCAAATAAATGCGTCAAAAAAATATAACGTCATATACTCAATACCCTGTTTAGATTGTCCCAAAAAATATATAGGTATGACAACCCAACACCTTGAAAATAGACTCAATGGCCATAAATATACAAAAAACGCCTCCACTGCACTTCATAAACATGAGAAAAATGAAAAACATAAATTTGACTTTAATAATACTAAAATAATAAACCAAGACTCTAATTACAAAAACTAACAATAAAAGAAATGATACATATAAAAAAGGAGAACAATGTAGTAAACGATAAACAAGATATCAAAAATCTAAGCCAGATATATTATAATTTATTATAATAATAACATCAACCATTTGACTGTCCCTTGTATACTGTAAATGAATTGTTTCTGAAGCATGTACTTTCGATTTTATTGTTTTTGAAATTATTTTATTAACTACCAGTTTTTATCGCCTGTATGTCTACATTCAATTTTAATCGTTTAAACTTGTTCATTTTATTGTAAAACATCGATATGTGAAGTTTTTGAAAATGCTCCAAATTGAAGGAGCGAAACGTCAAATTAAAACATAAACTGATACTGTGTTTACTATTAACCTGATGCCCACGAAAAATGGAAAAAAAAATTATATATATATATATATATATATATATATATATATATATATATATGTGTGTGTGTGTGTGTGTGTGTGTGTGAGTGAGATACTTTCTTTGACCTTTTTAGTATATTTACATATATCTAAAGTTTTTCTTGGTTTTAGGTCATTTTTTAAAATATAAATACCAAAAGACGGTTTAAGTTGTTAAGATTACCATCATTTATTAACGTTTCGGCTTATTCAGCCTTTTTCAAAATAAATCCACATCTAAAATAAAATGATTTCCTCACTAAGAGATACAATACAACAAAGAATCCTTTTTACTTACCCCAAACGTAGAATAATAGTTGACAATATACATTAAAATGTCCAGTCAAGAACTTCGTCAATACATAAAATATTCTTATCATTCTTACTAAAAACAATATTCACAACAAAGAATCTACAACGTTTATACACATTAAAATTAATTACAGTACTGCTAGATATATTTCACTGAGGTTGTTTAAATCTTTTTTATTGTTAATGGCATGCTGGTTTTTTGGATAGCTATTGATTCCAAAATTTCTCTCTTTTTTGTATTTTGTTCCGACCTTATAATTTTTGTGTGTTTCAAAATTAAATGTATGTTTTTTGAGTTTTCGTGGATAGTTGGAGCTGTTGTATTTTTTTTGTCGTATTTATGACCTTTTATTCGATTTTCCAAATACTGGCTTGTTTGTCCAATGTATACACCACTGCAGTCGTTACACGGAATTTGATGAATTATATTACTTTTTTTATTTTTCGGCATTTTTGATTTTAATTTTGAAAAATTGTTGGAGAGCGTTTGATTTGCTTTATGGCATATGGTAATATTGTGTTTACCAAAAATCCCTTCTATGTGTTGCGATACTCCGTTTATGAATGGCGTGGAGATATATTTTTTATTACTATTATTATTTTGATTTATATTTCCCATTGAATCATAGAATTTATGTATACGCTTTTTAAATAATTTGTTCGCAAATTCTGAAGGATAGCTGTTGATGTTTAAGGCTTCTTTGGCTTTGGTATTAGCATTACCTCTGTATTCCGGGTCTGATAGTTGAATTGCACGGTCAGCCAGTCCAATAACAACAGATTTTTTTTGATTGATTGGATGATATGAATTAAAATTAAGGTACCTAGATGACCAAGGGTCCTTGGTATACCATTCAGTCCTAATATTATTATTAATGTGGTGTAGAGTGACATCAAGGAAGTTTATTTTACGATCTTGTTCATTTTCGATGGTAAATTGATGTTTTCCATGATATGAATTGAATTTTTTAATAATATTATCAACCTGTTGTTCTGGGACAGAGACTGAATGGTATACCAAGGAGGACACTTGGTCATCTAGGTACCTTAATTTTAATTCACATCATCCAATCAATCAAAAAAAATCTGTTGTTATTGGACTGGCTGACCGTGCAACTCATCTATCAGACCCGGAATACAGAGGTAATGCTCTCACCAAAGCCAAAATAGCCTTAAACCTTAACAGCTATCCTTCAGAATTTGCTAACAAATTATTTAAAAACCGTATAAATAAATTCTATAATTCAATGGAAAATATAAAACAAAATAATAATAGTAATAAAAAATATATCTCTATGCCATTCATAAACGGATTATCGCAACAAATACAGCTTTTTGGTAAACACAGTATTACCATAAGCAAATCAAACGCTCTCCAACAATTTTTCAAAATTAAAATTAAAAACGCCGAAAAATAAAAAAAGTAATATAATTCATCAAATTCCGTGTAACGACTGCAGTGGTGTTTACATTGGACAAACAAGCCAGTATTTGGAAAATCGAATAAAAGGTCATATATACGACAAAAAAAATTCAACAGCTCTAACTTTCCACGAAAACTCAAGAAAAACATACATTTAATTTTGAAAACACAATAATTATAAGATCGGAACAAAATACAAAAAAGAGGGAAATTTTGGAATCAATAGCTATCCAAAAAAAAACAAGCATGCCATTAACAATAAAAAAGATTTAAACAACCTCAGGAAAATATATCTAGCAGTACTGTAAATAATTTTAATGTGTATAAACGTTGTGGATTCTTTGTTGTGAATATTGTTTTTAGCAAGAGTGATAAGAATATTTTATGATTTGACGAAGTTCTTGACTGGACATTTTAATGTATATTGTCAACTATTATTCTACGTTTGGGGTAAGTAAAAAGGATTTTTTGTTGTATTGTATCTCTTAGTGAGAAAATTATTTTATTTTGAAAAAGGCTGAATAAGCCGAAACGTTAATAAATGATGGTAATCTCAACAACTTAAACCGTCTTTTGGTATTTATATTTTAAAAAATTATCTAAAACCAAGAAAAACTGAAAAACTTTATATATATATATATATATATATATATATATATATATTAATACAGTTCCTCTATTTAAAATGTAAAAGAAACATTAAAACAAGGAAAACTATTCATATTTGTATGCAATACTTTCGATACACACTGTATTATATGTATAATGAATAATTTTGAAAGATTCGGTATACAAATCAAATTTGACATTTTAATTTTCGGATGACGTTTATGTAGAATATAATAATATTTAATGATAGACAGATTATATTACAATTTGGAGAGTATATTTGAAATTTTAAAATACAGATGTCTCTGCTATCAGAATTACAATGGTAATAAAAGAATTCAAATCTCTCTTTGTTATAGGGAAACATAAATTAGTATTTTTTTTTAAAAAAAAAGGAATTTTTCGTAACCACAGGAAGAATTGAGAATTTAATAAAAAGTATAACGATACAATCAGATTATAAAGCCATACTTTGTAAAGCCAGTGCGTGCATAATTCATATAAGAATTGCATCGTAGCAAGTGTAAGTGGTATCCAGTTTCTAAATCAGATATTTAGAAAGTTTTGCAGAATTCTAAATACATCTAGAATACGTACGAGTTTTCCTGTCCTATTTGGTGAGTCCACTCCAGTTTAAAATTATTTCTCGAGAATTAACAGGCCTTTTTAAATACTTTTCGAAAATAGATGCATCTATAGAATAATATTAGCCAAACCGAATTAACGTTATACATAAAAGATCTTACATCAAGTGAAAAATTTTGAATAGACAATTTGAAGACAAATTTGCGTTATTTGACATTGATACACGTCAAGGGTATATTAAACGAGTTGAACTTTTGCATAAAAAAATTTACAATTAGTCGAGTTTTAGAATAGGTTGTAGTAATATTAAGATTGGTATAAATTATTATTTTTGTTTCGTTTACAATATTTTGGGAAATAATAAAACTTTTATAATTTGTTATCTGATTATATAATATATAATTTTGATTCCAGCTCACTGGTATTTATTCAGTATCTATTTCCAACGTATTCAACATTTTGCATGCTATATTAATTTTGATTTAATCAGTAACATTTGCTTAATTTCCAGTGACAACTAATTTGTAAATGTCATAAAATAATTCAAGTGCCTGTTATTATATAAAAAAACAGTTACTCGAGATTCGGAATATAGAATAATATTTGATTTGAATAATACTTGAAAATTACAAAATTTGAATTATTATTATTTAAATTTTTTTTATCCCACCCTGAGACTAGAGTGAATAAGTCTATTGTGAATTAATTTATCTTTCTAAATCCAAAAATTAATATTTATCTTGGCCGGGCATTGTTTGACAACTACTGTCAAAAGTAAATTAGGTTACGTACGCTACTAAAGGTGTGTGTACAAGGGTGTCGCTACAATCACAAATTGTGAAAACGTCGACAAATAATATTGTATATCATTATATTCATATATCAACTATAATAAACTATAATACAATTAAAGGTTTGGATATATATATATATATATATATATATATATATATATATATATATAAACAAAGACAGATTATTTCATCTTTTCATCTTTTATATATATATATATATATATATATATATATATATATACTCTTGTCAATCAGGGTAGAGTTCCAAACACTATTCTGCAATTTATATAGTTTATCAATCTTTGAACCCTTTCTTTTTTTAATTTACTTTTTAATTTAAATCAATTGATAAAGGTAATTATTATTTAAATCGATAATTCCTAACTCTTTATTCGAATTATGAACAAAATGTTTACAAAAATATTTATTCAAAATATATACTGTTCAAATAAGCTTGACAGTTTTTCTTTTTAATGACAGTATTTAAAAATTTTAGGTTATATATATTAGTCATGAATACATTAATTAAATTTGCTTTGTTATATGCCAAATAGATTTTAGAGATCTTTACTAAAAATTTATTTCGGTACCTTTAAATTTTCCAAACGTTAATTCACCACCAAATTCAGATATACACTTGAAATTTCTTCTTTTACTCCGTTCAAAATATAATGACAGCTTCTCCTTACAAATTCAACAAGCAATATCTCTCCAGAGATAGAAACACTATTATTTTGTTTTCTTGAAAATTTTTCTTCCTAAACCAGCTCAACTTTCACAAATTTTGTTTAATGCCTTGACCAAATTTTCTGTTATTATTGTGATAATAATTTATGATGGGTACTTGTAGAAATTTCAGATAATTTTTGAAATTAGTAATATGTATTACTTTATATGATATCTCTGAACTCATTCTTAGTTTTCGATTTCAATGTTCTCTGTTCTATATTTCAAAACTTCTGAACTGCCAATATTTTTCTATTTTCCCAATATCAATAGATTTTTTCCCTTCGTTTTGGCAACCAAATATTTGTCTATTATTTTTAAAATTATATCAATCTAAAATATCATCTGAAAACTCATGTTACCTTTCTACATAATATTTATTTAATTATTTAGATTTGAAACGCTAAGAATAATTGATTTATTTATGAAAACTAAACTACAACATTTACCGCTCTGTCATTTAATAATTTAATTTTAAAATCCAAATATAATTCTAATTTTGATATTTTTCAAACATTTATTTCATTTTTTTCTTCGTTAACGTATTTACAATTAATTCTAAAAAAACTAATAATAAAATTATTTCTACATCATATAATTTTATTCATTCATTACTTTCTTTAAGTGTCACATATTTTAAACCTAGCATATATCAAATTTGGCATTATTTAATTTTAGATGACATTTACATAGAATCTATTCAATAATAGATCAGAAAACAAATTTAGTTTTTTTTTTAAAAAAGAGGAAAATTGTAACTACAATATAATGTTTTTTTGTTGATTGGGAAAAAGTAGTTAAGTTGAATTTGAGAATCCGTACAGATAACACCATATTTGAGATTTTTCCAAATATTTGTAAAAATAGTATAGCAATTTGAATGGTGTAATCAATAGTATAAAGTTTCATTCGATATCCATTTTAAATTTTCAGAATTCTAAATTGTATTTACAATAGTACGAGTTTGCTGTTTCTGTCCAGAGTACTGATGAGTCCGTTCCAGTTGATTGATCATTAATAATTAAATAATGAATTATTTCATTGAAAAAATCAGGCCTTTAACAAAATTAAGATAGATGCATCTAAATTTTAAAAATATAAATTTGATTTCAAATTAAAAACCCAATACGTATTGAACAAATAAACAATTCGAAGAATTTATTAAAATATTTTAGGACTGTGATCGGGTATTTAACATTTGCCGATTTGCCGAGTCAAGTGACAATTCAAAATTTTTGAACATTTACAAAAATTCATAAATATTGAATTTTAACTTACATTGGAAGTTGTTTATAATATTTGGAAACGTTTATAGAAATTAAATTTACTCAACTCAATAAATTTTTCATTTTTTGACAGTGACATTTGGTTGATTATGATAACATATATTGGATGTATGACTAAGAATAATTCAAAAGTAAATAAATTTATCTTGAGATATAATAAAAAATTTTTATTTTGCTAGCAGGAAATTATATGACAGTAAGCCGTGTATACAATATATATATATATATATATATATATATATATATATATATATATATATATATATATATATATAAAATCTCTCAATATCTCAGGGATTCCGCCGTAAGTAGGGCCTGCATTAAACTCTTATTTACTGCCCAACGTTTCGAAAAATTTTCTTTTCTTTTTCAAGGCTGAAATATGGACATGTTGGTACATTTTATTAATTAACAATTTTTTTATACTTACGTGTGAAGTGAGTTAATAATTATTAAAACAGTTCATACTCGGAACAACAAAAAAATATATTTTATGTATAGATACAATTTAAGTACTAATTCAAAAGGATCTTTTCGATTTGAAGGAACATTATATGTTCGTCAGAGTGTCACAGTTTGAGTGACAGTTTTTTGGTTGAGACATAACCCAGTTGATGTGTTCAACTTTATGACTTAAGAGACAGTCTTTATTATTAGTACTTATAACTATAAACATCTATATAACTAGTGAGTTATAACGGATTTGTTGTGTATATACTACATTCACTCTTGTTATCGTGAGATTTGAGTGGGGTAATTAGTGAGAGTAATATACCTCACAACTTTCGCTCGTTGACAAGGGAGAATATATGATATATAGGACTTCCTTTGTTCATAGGATCATGATTGAGTGACAAGTCATGGTACTAATAATAAAGACTGTCTCTTAAGTCATAAAGTTGAACACATCAACTGGGTTATGTCTCAACCAAAAAACTGTCACTCAAACTCAAACTGTGACACTCTGACAAACATATAATGTTCCTTCAAATAGAAAAGATCCTTTTGAATTAGTACTTAAAAAGTATCTATACATAAAATATTTTTTTTTGTTGTTCCGAGTATGAACTGTTTTAATAATTACTAACTCACTTTACATGTAAGTATAAAAATTTTGTTAATTAATAAAATGTACCAACATGTCCATATTTCAGCCTTGAAAAAGAAAATACATTTTTTCGAAACGTTGGGTAGTAAATAAGAGTTTAATTCAGCCCTACTTACGACGGAATCCCTGAGATATTGAAAGATTTTATATATGTAAATGAGTCGAAGAGAGACAGGCGTCTTACGAGTCCCAGTTCATGCAGAGGTTGCCACTATTTCAATAAAGTAAAGTACAAAGTTTATCTAATGAAAATACCTTTTTCTATGTGACTCAAAAATCGTAGTATTACAAACATAACTGAATTTTAAAACATTCAAGAATACATGCTAAAATTATTAGCTCTAGAGTTTTTAAAGCATTTCCGAATTATTCAGAAAGGTAAAAAACTTTTAGAATTAAATAAGACATCAACGTATGGACGTATGTTACTTGAAGATCCACTCGAATATCGAAACGTCTAAATCGCTCAATTACATTAGGTATATTATGTTATAGTACATAACATAACAAAAAACACTTTTGACCTTCGAACATCTCTCTCTCCCGTCCCACTTAGTTTTTGCTGTTATTCTTCTTAGATGTATCATTTCCATTGCGTTTATTTTGGTCTCAAATTCCAAATTGTCTTCCAATGTTTTGCTGCGATGTTATAGTTGGTTCTTTACAGCGTTTTATATTTTATCAATATTTTTGTGCCCCATATTATTTTATTTAGTGCGTAATAATTTTTTTTTATTTATTTGCTCTTTTAGTTATCTCTGCATCTATTTTCCAATCGTCTGTCATCATACTTCCGAGATATTCGAACGACGTTACATTTTTTAATAGTATATTATATTACAAGTCATGAAAGTGAAACTTTGCAGAAGAGGAGGCTTATTGAAGAGTACGAGGATGCGTAGCATCCGAGTATCTCTTTAAAGCCTCCGAGTCAAGCAGAGACACTTTCATGACCAGTGATGTATTATATTTTATCTGAAATCGTTTTTCAAAACTAAAAATAGATTTAAACTGAAGAAATATTAACATCAGAGTCGTATGAGAAGTTAATATCCATGACAATGAATCAACAACAAATCAAAAATATTTTTTAAGTGTCACAATTTGTGTTGTAAAGTGCTTTATAATATGGAAAACACTCTTCGCACTGGAATAATTGAAGAAGCTGCTGGAATAAACTTTTCTAATGTGCATAATACTAGTGCCAGCAGCATTAACATTAATTTTCATTTTCAGAGTTATAATACCAATTAATAATATTTGTTTTATTTGATTGTTAGTGTTTTTAATTATATTAAATAAACGTTTCATAAGATAAGTGACGATTTCTAATTCAATTGTATTCTAAAAATGACAGATGAGTCTTGTAAAAATCATGAAAGTGACTAGTCTTTAAAGTGACACTTTCATGACCAACCTGAGTTCTGTCATGACAAGCTTTCTTGACGATTTCAGAAAAAGTATTTTGCTTATATTTTATTTCATTATTATTTCGGTAGTTTTAATTTTTGTTTATTATTACGATTTTGGTTTTGTTTATGTTGACTTCCATTTTAATTTTTGAATCTCTGTATTTTTGGAATTCGTTATTGAAACAACATCATCGGCTGCTCATTTTTACAGGCTCCATATTTCTGTATTCACTGATTGTACTTAGATGTTCACGTTGTTTTTTTACGTTCTCGACTATCTTGTCCATAATAATTATAAACAGTACCAGGCTATAACTGTCCCTTTGTTTCATTCTTAAATCCATTATACACTCCATCTAATGTCTGCCCTGTTTTATTTCTAAATCCATTATAAACTCATCTGACGTCCTGTTTTATTCATATTCGGAGAGGACGTTTAGGACACCCCGTATATATGAATGTCAATTCATTGATTTCTTTCATATGCGTAGGTATGGACCTGAGGAAATAACGGTTTTGGCAGCTTACGCGGGCCAAGTGGTTACAATAAACAACATAGTGGCCAATATCAAAAACAAAGATTTGAACAAGGTTTGTGTCACAACAGTCGATAACTTCCAAGGCGAAGAGAACAGGATAATTTTACTGTCGCTCGTAAGGAATAACGATGAAGGTAGCGTCGGTTTTTTGAGCATAGAAAATAGGATTTGTGTAGCTTTGTCGAGGGCAAAAGAAGGATTTTACGTCATGGGAAATTTGAGAATGTTGTCCGATGCAAGTGACGTAAGTATTAAAAAATATTTCTATTTTGATATATTTACATATTTTTTCTTTTAGATCTGGAAAGACATTAAAAACACTCTAGAAAATCACGATGCTAAGGGACATTCTTTGCCGTTAGTATGTGAAAATCACCAAACCGTGACTAAAATTAGGGAAATTGAAGATTTCGAAAAAGTTCCCGAAGGTGGATGTGATAAAAATTGTATGTACAAGTTGGATTGCGGTCATGAATGCCAACGAAAATGTCATCTAGATGATTTAAAGCATAGAAATTACAAATGCCGCGAACCGTGCCGCAAGTAAGTAGATTTGAAATAGGTATAACATTGAACAATAGGGTGTTTTGAAAAAAAAACTTTTATTTACGATTGTGCAAAAAGTTTTTAAACTATATATTGTGACAAAAGTTTAACTTTTTTGCACTAGTGGAAAAAACACGATATTTCATAAAGTGTGGTGTTTCACTTAATAAAATTATCGCATCATTTCTGGTAAAACCAGTAGTTGGCTATATTATTTCTTATAACAAAAATTCAAAATTATGCTTTATAGTTATAGGAGTGACCAATCTCTCGTTTATACCTTGTATATACTGAAATCAGTTTGAGTAATGGTAAAAATACGGGTTTAAGAGTTTTGTTTTATGAACCCTGGAGTACTGGCGCCCTTCCATAGAACACAAACGATGACGCCAAGTCTGTGAGACCCGAAATTAAAAAAAAATAATACTAGTTCAAATAATTGGAAAATTCTTAAACTATGGCCACCAATGGTTTCCTCTGTTATTTTTAAGGCCTATTAATGTACATATTGAATAAAAATGGATCCTATTGTACATACTAGAATGATAGGTAGACAATGTTGTCAGTTCTGATGCGGGGTTATAAAATTTTGAAAAAAAAATAAAACTAATTGTTAGGGTATGTTATTATATTTCTAACATTTGAGTAAAAATAACAACTAATCAATCGTCATCAATTTCAAGTCTATTAATGCAATCACGGCACGAAAATATAGCATGGGAAAGACATAAAATTTTCTTGCAAATTTTACTGAAATACCGTGTTTTTGAATCCTTTTCGCAGAATAAGCAGCACGTTCTTTTGTTAGGCATATCCGGGTCTCCCAAAGGCACGTCCGAAGAAGTTCCGGCCAATTCATGTCTTCTCTTGCGTACTTGTGGTGGAAGATTTTTCATAGGTGGTCTTCAGTCAAGTTTGTTGCCAAATTCCGCAAATAAACGCGTCTTAAGATGTTACTTTCTGGGTTATTTGTATGTATTACTTGGGGATTTATGCATGCAACGTTCATGAGCGCATAGAAAATCACTACAGGCCATCTTCTTGTATTTCGGGCGACGTTGTACAGGGCGCACAACTGATCCACTGTGTCGACTCAACCTTTGGTTCTATTGTCTTCTTTCTTACATTGCCATATCCGTGATCGGATGTTAGCGACCTCTTACTTCTATTCTATTGTAAAACGTGATAGTTTCAGGTATGCTATCGTCATTCGTTGCTGGATCGATTACATCGTCATGATGCATGCTTGATGCTAAAATGACGTTCTTACTTAGGAATTTACGACACAATTGTGATGTCTTCGCTAAATCCGAAGATGCTTGATTTCTCTGCTCGGGATTTGGTGTTGACAAATTCGGAGGGAAGTTCTCGTTTGTTTCTCCTGACTGTTCTCACGTAGGTAAGGTTATGATTTTTGGATAAGCTCGAGATCAAGTTAAAATAAGTAAACCAATTATGGCACGTCAAATTTCTACTAATTCCGGAAATACGCTCCACCAACCTCTCATTTTTGTGGCAATGTGGTCTTTCAGAATGTAAACCGGCATAAATTTCAAGGTTACTTCTACTAGGGCAAACGTCTTCACACCGTATTTATTTGGAGTATATTGCTTGAATCCGCACCTGTCCTGAAATGCCTCCAGCTTCTCGTCTATAGTCGCATATACACTAATAATATAGGCTCGAATGATATTTTGTCACTCCGAAAAATACTTTTTAAAAAAACGGAAAATTACTGTTAAAGACGTTTATTACATGAAAGTTACAAACAATCTCTCTTATTATTACATGATTATTCTTTTATATAGTTTTAATTAAAAATACAACATAAGCAAATATTTTACATGGGTCAGCCATTGTCGTTTCTTAACTCCTCCGGCCAAAGAGAAGACTATGGGGTTTCTCCAGAGTTTGAGATGACTGGAAAAATTTTGAAATCACTTTTTCCTTGTTTCTTCTCATTCTTCTTATTAATCTTCTGCTTTCTTTGGTAAATTTTGAAAGTTACTAGGGTTATGCTAAAAAAGACTATAACATATAATAATATTGTGTAAAAACTGATTTTTTCGAAATGAATAGGAGCCAAGTCCAATCTTGCTAATTTCGATTTGTCTTCTTGGAGCATGTTTTGAATGTTATTTAATTCATCTAAATTCACTGAGTCTATTTGCACTTTATTTAAATGACAAGAGTCTGCTTTTGAATCCTCGTCCGAAAATTGTAATTTAGGAAGTTCTACAGTTTTATATCTTGGTAAATTACTTGCAAACGTTTTTAATGTAAAATTGTTTATTGATACTACGCACTGGTTATTCAATTCAATTATATAACTACCGTAGAACACATTCATCTCCGGCAACGCATGTCGCGCGTTGTGGTAAATTTTACCGTGTGCCACTAACGCGCCTGATGCGGTCCCGACGTATTTTTTCATATTTGCCTAAATTGATGGCACCATGTTATGTAGAGTATTGAAAATATAATGGTACATAAAATAAGGTGTAATTCGTTTCAGGGAGTACTTGGTTTCGTCTACGGCAATGCCGATCGCGCGTTAATGTAAATGTTATCCTATGCCAGTAACGCGCCTGATGTGATAAGCGAGCCATCACTTTCCGACCATAGGATCATCGAGTTTAGGATAGAGGGAAATACCACCTCGATTCCTACAATCCGAAATCCTAGAAATACTGATTGGTCTCTTTACAAGACCAATCTGAAGGACAATTTGGAACACGTCGAAGTGAATGGGGTAAATCACCCGGACTACGACCTGGAACAAAGAGTCGAACAGATCAGTGAGGGAATAATGGAAGCTTTTCAGTCCAGTTGCCCACTCTCAAAAGCTCGTTCAGAAAATGATGCTCCTTTGTGGAATGAAAACCTGTCAAACCTCAGGAAAGAGGTCCGTCGGCCCTTTAATAGAGCCAAACGTGACGGCAATTGGCAGAGGTACACTGAGAAGCTTACTCAGTACAATAAAGAGATTGGGACGGCCAAAAGGCTTGATTTTCAAGCCTTTTGCGAAAAAATCACTTCCACTCACACAACGACCAGACTACAAAAGGTTATGGCAAATGGCACAATAGCGCTGAAAAAGCTAGACGGATAATAGACAGAAGGTGAAGAGGAACGATTGATTCTTCTTCTTAGAACCCACTTCCCAGGTAGTAAACCAGCAACAAGCACCAAAATAGCAATGAACTACACCAAAAAATCCCGCAAAGAAGATTGGAACATTGCTGAGAAAATATTTACCAGACAACGGTTGGAATGGACAATAAGTACCTTTCAACCATATAAATCACCAGGAGTGGATGGAATATTTCCAGCACTCCTACAGCAAGGGATAGAGGAGATGCTTCCCCACCTGCTGAAGATTACAAAACGCAGTCTAGCAGTGGGTCTAATACCTAGAAGATGGAGAAGGGCAAGGGTAACCTTCATACCAAAAATAGGCAAAAAAGATGGGACTGATCCCCGATCCTTTAGACCCATCTGTCTAACATCGTTTCTACTCAAATCGATGGAGAAAGTAGTGGATAACTACATAAGAACAGAGAATCTGGAGAATATACCACTTCATAAATGTCAGCATGCCTACAGAGCGGGTCGATCAACTGAGACGGCTACTACCGCTACAGCTGACCGAAGTCATCCAGAGAACTCTGAACAACAAAGAGATCGCAATGTGCGCATTCCTGGATATATCTGGGGCCTTTGACAACACAACTCATGTGTCTGTCAAAGAAGCACTAAAAAGGCGAGGAGTGAATGAAACCATTGTAAAATGGATGTATGAGTTGTTCACAACGAGGATAGCTGAGACACAGGTGGGGAATCAAACCACCTCAGTTAAAGCCACTCGGGGGACCCCTTTTATGAAGCCTCGTAGAAGATGAGTTGCTCTACAGGCTAACGGAGCTTGGCTTCGAATGTACGCCGATGACATTGTTTTAATAGTCAGATGCAAGTTCGAGAGCACCTTGTGTGATTTATTACAAAAGGGCCTCAGAATCATTGAGCAATGGTGCTTATCAGTGGGACTAAACATTAACCCAAGCAAGACCATAGTAACTCCATTTACCCGGAAAAGAACACTTCCAGCCATGAAACCCATATCCTTAGACGGGGAAATCATAGAATGGAAATCAGAGGTTGAATATCTAGGGATAACCCTAGACAGTAAGCTTCTGTGGAATAAGCATGTTGAAATAACTGCTAGTAAAGCAATAAGAGCTTTGCTGGCGTGCAGAAATCTAGCTGGTAAGAGGTGGGGCTGTAACCCAAAAATACTGCGATGGATGTACACCATGATTGTGAGACCAGCAATTACGTATGGGGCAATAGTTTGGCACACAAAAGCAAGTCAGTACAGCACGAGGAAAACCATCGATAAAGTTCAAAGGCTTGCCTGTGTGTGCATCACTGGAGCTATGAGAACGTGTCCAACTAGGGCACTTGAGATCATTACAGATCTCACACCTCTACATCTGGTGATAGAAAGATCTGCCCAAGAGGCAATTCTTAGAATATCTAAGGAAGGTTCAGGCAATGAGAGTATTAAAAATCAGAGAGCTTGGTCCTCTCTGACAAGATACATCTCATTAGCGAATCTACCCAGTGACGAAATGATCAGGAAACTAAGCATCGAACAGAATTTCACCACGATGCTAAATACGAGGAGAGACTGGGAAAGGGAATACACCACCCAAACTCTCAAAGAAAACACCATTAGATTGTATACGGACGGTTCAAAAATCACCATTGGAGCAGGCGCTGGAGTATTTGGGCCTGGCACCAGATACTCATCGTTAGGCTCCTTCCCGAGCTTTTTTCAGGCAGAAATACTTGCGATCAAAAGATGCGTGGAAATGAACCTAGAAAGAAACTACCAGAAATGTGACATATCGATCCATTCTGATAGTCAAGCAGCTATCAAAGCATTGACCTCCCATGTCATTGACTCAAAGTTAGCATGGGAGTGCCGAAGAAAACTTGATGAATTAGGCAAGAATAACAGGGTCTCTTTAGTCTGGGTTCCTGGCCACTCGGGAATCACGGGAAATGAAGAGGCCAATACACTTGCCAGGAAAGGAGCACAAATCTTTTATCTTTTTTATTTCGGTTTTTGGGGTTTCGTTTGAATACAGTTTGACCTATTTTAAATTGTATGTTTGTGTCATCTTGTATATTTGTTTTCTCTATCACTTTTTGTTTATTTTTATTCATATTTTCTCCAACATCTTCATAAATATGTTCTAATTTTATAGTTATTAACGTAATCTGTATAAAATGAATGAGACATAAAAATTTCGTTAGGGTTTCTAGAATGTGTATGTCCAAAGGTAAGTTCAAAAGGTGTGAAATTCGTGGCACTGTGTATTGAATTATTGTAGGCAATTATAGCATAGTCCATTAAGTCATTTTCATTGGGATAAATTTCTCTTGAAATGCTTATATGTTCTATTAAGGTGGAATGTAATCTTCCAACTATTGAATTTGATTCGTGATGACCAGGAGTTGTGAAGTGAACTTTTATGTAATGCCAGGAGATTTTTAACTGTTTCATTGTTGAATTCTGTACCTTTCTCGACTGTTATTGATTGGGGAATTCCAAAAGGAACAAAATATTTAATAAGTGCTTTGCTTATAACAACTGCAGATTTGGCTGGAATGAATATTGCTTGTGCGAATTTTGTGAATGCGTCAATTAATGTTAATTAACTTTTTACGTCAAAAACGAAAACATCTATATCAACAATTTGGAATGGTCTAGAAGCTGTTTCTGTCAACATGAGAGGAACATAAGGATTGTATCTTGAATATTTATTTTTTTGACAAATGGTACTATTAATGTAGTTTGTGACTGTATTTTTCATATTTTTCCAATAATAAAGTTTACGTAGTCGTTCTAAAGTTTCATTGATTCCTCGATGATTGTTTTTAC
The DNA here is from genome assembly GCA_963921935.1 of Galeruca laticollis. Taxonomy (NCBI): domain Eukaryota; kingdom Metazoa; phylum Arthropoda; class Insecta; order Coleoptera; family Chrysomelidae; genus Galeruca; species Galeruca laticollis. The sequence goes on along the minus strand of OY998175.1, from coordinate 210,771,680 downwards.
CTTCATGGTAGTTTTTTAACAGAAGAACTTGTTCTTCTTGATCTTTTACAGTGTTAGGTAAGTAATTTACTACATTTAATTAATTTCGGTCCGTTCGCAGAAAAATGTTTTAGATAAATATTATTAAAATTACGATATAAATTATCATTATGAAAGTACATATAAAATGTATTATTTAAATCGGTATACCCAGCTATAAATCAGAAAATGAATTTTTCGTTATCTATCTCGGGAATTTAAATTTTCATTATTTCTTTATTTTCATACGTTTCATGAGAAACATCTGTTTTTGAATATATCTTTGGATAAACAAGAATTTGAAGTACTTTATTATTTATCATTTCATCTATAATGGGTATACCGTACTGTTGTTATCTTTTGCTGAATGATTTGTTATATTGTCAGGTTATGTCCAGAAGGGTTCAGGAGTGTTTAAATCATTACGATCATTATTTTCTTGTAGTATTGGGGGTTGTATTTGTACATCAGATATAATGTTAACTTTTAATTGATTAATTTTACTTGTAGAAGGTGGATCTATGGGAATATTTTCAGCAAATTGCTGTAAGAAATCTAGAATATTGTCTTGTGAATCTCCGGGGTTATTGACTATTGATTCAGTTTCTAATGCATTGATAGGAATCCAAGATAAGCAATCGGCATTGGAATTTAATTTTCCCTTTTTATAGAAGATTTTATAAACATATTCTTCCAACTTTAAACGCCATCGGACTAATTTGGAATTTGGTTCTTTAAGACTAAATAACCAAGAGAGGGGTTTGTGATCTGTGTAAATATGAAATTGTCTGCCGTATAAATAAGGCCTGAAATGTTTACATGCCCACACAATAGCAAGCAATTCTTTTTCTATAACCGAATAATTAATTTCAGATTGATTTAGAATTCTAGAAGCATATGCTATGGGTTTGTCATTGGGTACGTTTCCTTGGGATAAAACTGCACCTATTGCATATTTACAAGCATCGGTTGTGAGAATAAAAGTTTCTGAGAAATCAGGATATTGCAAAATGGGGTCATTGGTTAATATCTCCTTACAAGTTTGAAATGAATTAAGAAATTCTTCGTTATGAATAATTTTTGAACCTTTTTTCAAACATTTGGTCATGGGTTTTGTTATTTTAGTAAAGTCTGCTATGAAACGTCGGTAGTAACCTAAGAGACCTAAGAAACTTTTAATTTCTGTTTGATTTTTGGGAATTGGATAATTTTTAATGATTGAAATTTTGTCTTGGCTAGGCTTTACGCCGTTGGGTGTAATTATATGTCCTAAATACATAATTGTTTTCTTTAAAAATTGAGATTTATCAAGTTGAACTTTTAAATTTTTCTGTGTTCCTGAAGGGATGTTCTCATATTAAGATATCGTCTAAATAAACTATGCACGTTTCGTCAGTCAAACCACGTAATACATTATCCATTACGTTTTGGAAAGTTGATGGAGCATTTTTAAGTCCGAAACTCATACGCTTGAAATGAAAATGTCCCTGGGGAGTACTGAAAGCTGTCTTGTTAATGTCTTGAGGGTCTATTTCAATTTGGTGAAAACCACTTGCGAGATCAAGTGTTGTGAAGTAATTTGCTCTACCTAGTCTGTTTAGTATTTCGTGTATTCTAGGAATTGGGTATCGATTTTGAACTGTTTTCTCATTTAATTTTCTATAATCAATAACTAAACGCCATTTCTTTTTGCCTGATGGATCTAATTTTTTTGGAACCATCATATTGGCGAGGAGAATGGAGACGTAGACGGTTCAATAATACCTTCGTCTAACATATTTGTGATTTGTTTGTTAGCTTTTTCCCTATGTATTTCGGGAAGCCTGAAAGATTTTGTATATATAGGGCTATCATCAGTCAAAGTGATTTTATGTTTTATTTGATTGGTAAAACTCAATGGTATTCCATCACAATAAAATATGTCTCTATAATAAAAACACAAATTTCTATTGGCTTCTTTTTCTTCATTATTGCAGTGATCAAGTCTGAGATTTTTTAAGTTTTCTTTAAGCTTATCTTGTTCAATAGTTCTTAATTCTGAATCAGATTCACATTCCATGTTTTCAAGAAAATTTACTTCTAGTAAGTTTATAATTTCAATTTCGAAAGGTTCTTTTATATCTAATTTTACTGGATTTTCGTTGCTATTTATGATGGATGTGATTGCAAAATTATTATAAATATTGACTAATGCTTTAGACATTTCTAAACCTTTTCCTAAGTTTTCGTATTCAAGTATACCTATGCCATTTGTTTCAGTTACAGTTATTTTAACAACTTGTTGGCAACGGCCAGGAACGACAATCGAATAATTCTTCATTACATTATTATCAGTATTTATATTTGAATCAAAAATTAAAGGGATAATTGCTGTGGGTGTTTCAATTTGTTTTTGGTGAACATTTATATTTGCATTTAATTGTTTCAATAAATCGACGCCAATGATACCATCAAATTTGTCGCTAAATTTGAATAAATAGAATTTATGAGATTCTTTCAAATGAAAAGTTTTAAATAACGGAATATGAGCTATTTCATTGTGATAAGAAATTCAGTGTGCTGTCTGTATATTAAACGGTTCTTCAAAAATGCAGTGTTTATAAAATTTGTAAGCTATTTCCGGATTTATCAGAGACTTAGAACTGCCGGTGTCGACTAAGCAGTTTACATTTATTTCTTGAATTTTGATATAAGGTTAATTTTCTTTTAAAGGGTTTACTAATATTACGTCTGGTTGTGTGTATATGGGATGTGAGTAAAATCCTGAATTGCATTTTGCGGATTGTTACATGAGAACATACCTTGGTTGTCTGTTACATCATTGCTAACATGTGTAGGGAGATAATTATTATAATCACATGGATACTGAGTTTCAAGTTCAGATAAATATGGATAAAAAGATTCTGTTGGGAACTCGTTTTGATATTCAAATAAATTTTCAGTTTGATTATTATTTAATTGTTGAATTTGATTTGGATCACTAATGGTTTGATTATAAAGTTCGTTAGAAATATTTTTTTGTTTAGGCTGGAATCTTGTATTTCCAGAAGATGTGTCCATGGGTTCCGGTTTATAGTATTGGGAATTATTAGGTGTATTAAATTGTCTTGAATTATTTTGAGAAACTGTTTGATGAATTGTTTGATGATGTTGGTTTTGTAAAATGGGGTGATGATTTTGGTTTTGATAAGTTGGAGGACGTTGGACTGAAAAATTGTTATTGGGACGCCAATTATAAGAATTGTTATTTGGCTGCAAATTTGGTCTGAACTGTGATGAATTCATAAAAGAAGTGTTGAATTTTGTCGAAAAACTGTGGGAAATGATTGATTATTTCCGAAATTTGATGAAAAGTTAGATGTTGGTTGTCTATAATTAGGTTTTTTAGCTGGTGTAATTCTAAACTAGGTCTAAAAGTGTTTGAATTTAATTGATTATTTCTTTGAGTTGAAAACATGAAGTTTTCTTCCTCAATAACTAAGCTCATTGCTTTTTCTAAACTATCAGGTACTCTGAATCTAACATTTGTTTGAATAGTTAAAGGTAATCCTCGTATATAGGTTTTTAAAGCTAAATTATTATAATTTTCAAGTTGAAGTCTCCGTTCAATATCACTAATATTACTAATTGAATTTAATTTTGAAATAATTAAACTACGGGCGTCTTGACAACGCATGCCAAAGTTATAAGGTGATTCATTTTTAAAAGGTCTTAAATTAATTAAATCTTGAATAAGACAATCAATATTACGTTGATCGCCAAAACTTAAATTAAAAGCGTCTTTAACATCCTTCCACGTTTTTAACTCTATTCTACAACCAATTAATATTTGTGCACGTCCTGCAAGTTTGCCCAAGATAGCTTTTAATAGAAATGTATTTAAAGCTATGTCAGTTTCACTAGCAAATACGACTTTCACAATTTCCAATAAATATTGTTAAAGTGTGTGGGTTTCCATGATAATAAGGAATAGAATCTAAATATAATTTTAGCAATTGGTAATTTACTGATGGAATGGACATTTCTAAGTTTAGAGTATTATTTAAACTGTTATCTGTAGGACTATCTGGTTCGCTTAGTGTTAAACTTTTTTCTTATAATATTTGTAAGTACTAATATATCACTCAAAAAATTACTTTCGAAAGGAAAATAAGGAAAGAAAAATACTTACAGAAGGAAAACTTGGATCATCTTCTTATTTCTAGTTCTTCTAGGTTCAAGATCTTCTTACTTCTAACTTATTTCTAGTTCTTATAGATTCGATCAATGTTAGACCAAACTCAAGATGTAATCTTCGTTTTTCTTTTCTTCCTCTAAGTTGACGACTGATCGGTTCAGAACTATCGGATTGTATTGGATATTCTATCGTTTAATAAAACTTCCCTGTATAACTAAAACTTTAATACTAAACTTCAAACTTAGTTTACAAAGAACAAATAATATATATTTAAAATGAATACAAGAGTGCAAAAATGCGTAAATTATTATTGTAACGGCTCGCTTGTAACGTGGTTCGATTGTTCTCTTGTACTGGTCAGCAAATTGACGGCGTGGTACCCACTACACTTCCCCACCACCGAGAAGTTTTAAAGGAAGAACAAACAGCATTGTTTTACGCTGTTGCAATGTTTATTCGTAGGCGCGCATTATGGCGTGTTGTCAAGGTACTGAACATCGCACCCCATCTTGAAAGGAGGCACTTTCAATTAATCGGTAACGGACACAACTTTGCATAGGAGGTTCCCTTTCTTCGTTCGTATGGTGGCAACTCTTGAAATTCCATCCTTTCCCGGATGCAGAGCTTCGATTCTTCCTAGCAACCATTTACAAGCCGGGAGATTATCTTCCTTCAAAAGGACTAAGTCATTTAATTGCAGAGTGGCTTTGTTACTGCGCCACTTACTACGTAGCTGAAGTTCGGAGATATATTCAATCGACCACCTTGACCAAAAATGCTGTTGAAGTTTCTGTATGTGTTGAAAGTGTGATAATCTGTTGTCTGGTATCACGCTTACGTCGGGATCTGCTACTGTGACCATTGGACGACCAATTAAAAAGTGGGAAGGAGTTAAGGGTGTATAGTCTGAAGGTTCATTTGAAAGCGGAGAAAGAGGACGTGAATTTAGTACCGCCTCGATTTGAACCAACAGGGTGTAGAATTTTTCAAACGTCAACGACGCATTACCTGCAACGCGTCTTAGATGAAATTTGACCGATTTAACGCCGGCTTCCCAAAGGCCGCCAAAGTGTGGTGATTGGGGTGGAATGAATGACCATGAGATACCTTCATTCTCGATAGATTCAGTCAAGTCAAGCGCATTGTCTCGTAAAAATGTACCCAATTGTCTTAGTTCCTGATTTGCACCTAAGAAATTGCTCCCATTGTCTGAATATATTTGAGAGGGCTTTCCGCGACGTGATACGAAACGTCTTAGGGCACCCAGAAAAGATTCTGTTGTGAGGTCTGAAACTAGCTCGAAATGCATTGCACGAGTCGTAAAACAAATAAATAAAGAAATGTATGCTTTGGTTAATTTATATCCTCGACATTGCCTATCGCGAATTAAAAATGGCCCCGCATAATCTACACCGGTTGTAAAAAATGCTGGAGCAGGTGTTAAACGGTTTTGAGGCAAATTCCCCATAAGTGGTTGAATGATCTTAGGTTTAGCCTTAAAACAATGTACACAGTTCCGAAAAAATTTTCGAGCCAAACTACGACCACCCAGTGGCCAGAATTTATTACGAATGTGTGCTAAAAGCAATTGAGGTCCAGCATGGAGTAACACCTTGTGCTCTCTTTCAAATATCAATGTTGTAAGATGGTGTTTGTGAGGAAGAACAATAGGGTGTTTTTTGTCAAAGTCGAAATTTGAGTTTTCTAGACGACCTCCCACTCTTATTATGTCTTTATCGTCTAAAAAAGGGTTCATCCTAGAAAGTTTACTTGAATTATTTACAGAATTACCATCTTTGAGAGCGAACATTTCCTCTTTAAAAGAATGAAATTGTGCTAGTTTGACAAGATACAAAAGGGCGTTATTCATTTCTGATATTTTGAGAGGACCTTGAAAAGGTTTTTGTAATGAAGGGTTGACAAATTTTAAGCAGCAATCTCTAAATCTAAAACAATAAGCAATAATACGTTCTAATTTAGTTAAATTTGAATAGTTGTTTATATCTACAATAGCATTGATAGAAATTGCGACGTTAGTCTGTAGGGGAGACCGGGGATGGTTTGGACACGGGGATACAGTGGACAGGTTCAAATTTCCCGCCCTAAAGTGAATTCTACTGCCGCGATCGATTGTACATATTGGTAACACTGCGAGAGACCAGTTGACAGAAACAAATAACCGTCGTTATAAAATTGTGACTTTTACAGTGCTTGTTTACTTTTAGACACCTATGATATAACTTTTTAAGGTAAGAACGTAAGGTTTTTCTGTAACTTAGTTTAATGTTTTCTGTTTGGCGTTCAATTTGCATGCAATGGAGACTAGTAGGAATATATTCAAGTATGTTTCGTGAAGATGCAATTTTTGGTTCAGATTTCACAGCCAGAAATGTGTGATTACACCTGTTGGGGATACATTGGACAACTGGACACGTTGTCCAATGTATCCCCGATGTATCTGTTGATGTGAACTGTTTTATCTTTTCCAGATGCCACGGGAATTCAAAAGAAAAACTCAACGAACCTTTCCTGAAGGTGATCTACAGCAGGCGGTTGAAGATGTTTTAAACAATCGTGGAAGTTTGCGCCATGTGGCAGCTATTCGAAACGTGACGAAGTCTCGTCTTGCACTTTATGTAAAGAAGGCCAGAGAAATGGGCATAGACACTCTGTCGTTCAAACCAAATTTCCATAGAAGACAGGTGTTCTCAGACCAAATGGAGAAAGCATTGGCGGGGTATTTACTACAATGCTCCAAAATATTTTACGGAGTGACACCGAAAAAATGCAGACAAATAGCTTTACAATTAGCTGACGTAAATAATCTAAAATTTCCTGAATCCTGGAAAAGAAAAGGGCAAGCTGGTAGTGACTGGTTTACTGGGTTTATGAAGAGAAATCCTACGTTATCCATTAGAAAACCTGAGGCAACCTCACTTGCCAGAATGATTGCATTCAATAAAACCACGGTCGGCGACTTTTTTGACAAAGTGGACAATGTTATGCAAAGGAAGAAGTTCCGACCTTCAGATATATTTAATCTTGATAAAACGGGAGTCACCACAGTGCCTCCAGTGGCCAAAGTAATTGGACAAAAGGGTGAAAAGCAAGTTGGCCAAGTGACTTCGAGAGAGCGAGGAGAACTGATGACTCAAGTGGGTATAATTTGTGCCAATGGCAATTCTTTACCTCCCGTGTTCATATTCCCACGTGTCCGCTTCGACAAACAGCGAATGATGGCTGGAGCAGCACCTGGAGCTTTAGGATTGGTCCACAAATCTGGTTGGATGACCACCGATAACTTCGTGTTAGTATTGAAATTTTTTAAAGACAATGTGAGGTGTGATAAAGAACATCCTGTGTTGATATTGATGGATAATCACGAGTCTCATATAAGCTTGGAAGGTGTTAATTTCTGCCGAGATAATGGAATTACAATTTTGACACTTCCGCCGCACACTTCCAACCACTTACAACCCCTGGACCGTTGCGTGTTTGGCCCGTTTAAGAAATACTACAGTGAAGCAGTCCACTCATGGATGTTGGCCCATCCCAATGAAACTCTATCAATCTACGCACTTCCTGAGCTATGTTCCAAAGCTTGGGATCGTGCTGCAACTCCTGAAAATGTGAAATCAGGTTTCCTGAAATGTGGTATCTCGCCATTTGATAGAAACATTTTCCAAGACCACGATTTTCTCTGCTCTGCGGTCTCGGATCGTCCATTTCCGGACCCTCTTGTTCCCAGTACTTCTTCGGAACCTATCGTGTCAACATCTAAAGGAGCAGGCAGAGACACTGCTGCTGTGGATCCTTCTATTACAATCAACTGTTCTACAGAGGCTCATACACCAGTTCCCACATCGAGTCATCAGTTTCCCACACCAGTTGCTTCTACATCGGCACAATCGGAGTTCGTTTCTCCAGAACAATTGAATCCGTACCCAAAAGCTAAGCCAAGGAAATTGGGTAAGGGTGGCAGAAAACGTGGGAGAAGTATGATCGCAACAGACACACCAGAAAAAGAAGAACTCGAACTAAAAGAGAGAGTGAAAATGGCAAAGAAAGCCAAGGTAGTGAAGAAGAAGGTATTTGAAAAAAAGAAGACTGTTTTCGAAGAAGATTCTTCAGATGAAGACATGGGAGAAGTCATCATGAAAGATTCTTCTTCTGAATGGGAAGAGGAGGCAGAAAGTGACGAGTGCCTTAGAAGTGGCAACGATGCCGTTGAAGATGACTTTCTAATTGTAAAAGTTCCATCGAAGAAAGGCAAGTTTGCGATGAATTATGTGGCAAAAGTAAAAAGTAAGTTGCGAGACGGACTTGAAGTAAAGTTCTACAGGCGACTGCTTCCGTCTAATCGCTTTCAACCTACAGCCGAAGAAACTTCATTTGTGGATTTTTCACAAGTGATTTTGATCCTTCCGAAAGCGATAGAAGACAAGCGTCCCAGATTCAAAGGCATGCTTTATTTCAACACTGACCTATCGGGATTCTGCCTGCAGTGACTTATTTTGATATACCTACTTTTCTACTTTTATATTTAGACAAAATATGAATTAAAAATGTTTCTGTTGCTGTACCTATCACTGTTTGTGTTCTGTCCATACCATCCCCAGGTGCCGTCCAAAGTATCCCCAAACACGGGGATAGTTTGGACAGATGTAGTGCCTCTAATTTCTGGCCTTTTTCTGAAAATATATCAATCTTGGAAAGTTTATATTATGAGTATATAAACCTAAAGGACAAGTCTACACATTAGCCTAAAAACCATAAAGGTAACATTTTTAGACAAATAAATAAAAAATAAAACCCAAAAAGTGTCCAAACCATCCCCGGTCTCCCCTATAGTTGTCTTTCGTAGTTCTGGTAAATCACTGTCTAAATTTAAATTAGTTTCATCAGATATTCGCTGTTGAGGCCATGCATTTTCGTCTAGTTTTAGCCATTCTGGACCAAACCAGTAAATATCCAGAGCGAGTATATTACTTGGCATTACGCCGCGTGAAACATAATCCGCAGGATTATCAAGAGTAGGAACGTGCCTCCAATCGAGAAAACTTGTAAGTTCCTGAATGGCTGCAACGCGGTTACCAACAAAAACTTGTAAAGAGCTTGGTGATATGTTCAACCAACCTAGGACGATGGTAGAATCGCACCAATAAAACGTTTGATCGATATGTAACTTTAAAGAACTCTTAACCTTATCTACTAATCGAGCAAGCAGCAAAGCAGCTGTTAACTCGAGTCGAGGAATGCTTTGAGTCTTTAAAGGTGAAACCTTGGATTTTGCACAAATAAGTTGTACTACAACTTCATTGTTATTATTTATAGATTTTACGTAAACGCAAGCGCCATATGCATTTAATGACGCGTCACAAAAACCATGTATTTCGGTTCTAGTCGCATTTTTGCAAATTACTTGTCTACCAATCTTAAGTTTGTTTAAAGCGATGAGCTCATCACGAAATGGTAACCATCTGGTATGCAAGGATTGTGGTAAAGAATTGTCCCATCCTAACTTTTCCTTCCAAATATCGCGTAAAATAATTTTTGCTATAATGATTGTAGCGCTAAGTAAACCTAGCGGGTCGAAAATTTGTGATATATCGGATAGCACAGTTCGTTTTGTAACTCGTAATGAGTTGACACCTATTTTATAGGTAAGAAAATCACCTTGCCCATTCCAAAGCAAGCCTAAAGTTTTTGTATTTTCATTCGCACCTAAATCAATTAAATCAGCCTGATCTTCTAATTTAATGTGGTGTAAGATTTCGGAACTACTTGATATCCATTTTCGTAAGTGAAAACCCGATTTGTTCAAAATAGTCGAAACGTCGTTTGCTAAGATTATAGCATCCATAATGCTCTCGGCACCGGTCAACATATCGTCAACATAAAAATCTTCAATTATGACGCGAGCAGCGTTCGGAAAATCAGTTTTGGATTCCAAACCGATCTGATGTAGACACCGAATAGCCAAAAAGGGAGCCGATTTGGTTCCGTACGTTACAGTTTGTAACTCATATGTATGGATGGGTTTGGAAACATCACTACGCCATAAAATACGTTGTAATCGTGTTTGCTCTGGCTGAACTCTGCACATTCTATACATCTTTTCGACATCCGCGGCTATCACATAATTATGTTTTCGGAAACGTAACAGGATTGAAACAATGTCAGAATGAATGGTAGGACCAGTCATTTGTAAATCGTTGAAGGAAAAACCACTTGAGCTAGGACACGATGCATCAAACACTACGCGCAGCTTTGTTGTTAAACTACTCTCTTTCATGACACCATGGGGCATATAATAGGAGTATTTTGTACGATCGTTAGGATCAAACTTCTCCATGTTCTGTAGAGCACAATACTCATCGATAAATTTGCAATATTGATTTTTGAAATCCACGTTACGCTGAAATTTACGTTCCAAAGCAAGAAAACGTTTCCTTGCCGTATCGTAAGAATCACCCAACCTTTCAGGACTCTCCAGTAAATGAATAGAGACAACAAAACGTCCAGATGAATCTCGTTTAAAGGTTTTTACGAAATGCTCTTCGCAAGCCTTTTCCTCCAAGGACATAGGCTTGACACCAAGAAACTCTTCAACCTTCCAAAACCGACTAAGTTGTTTATCGATATCGACAGTATCAACAAGGTTACACTGAACTGTGCGATTTGAAATTGATTGAACAGCACCTGAAACAACCCAACCGAACTTAGTTTTTTGTAGATAAGGACCGTTTGTATTTAGCTTTATTTGACCTACACAAATAAGTTCCCAAAACCAGTCTGCTCCTATTAACATATCGATTTTACCAGGAGTGTCAAAATGAGGATCTGCTAATTCTATATTGCTTGGAATGTTTAGAGAATATTTATCGATTTGAAAGTTTGGCAACTGCCCTGTAATTTGTGGAACTACTAAACATGAAACTGAAATAGAAAATTGGTTTACTCTCGATTTGACTCGTACAAAGCATTTACCTTTGCATTCCGACTTAGTTTCGTTAAGACCGCTCACCTTTATATCTGTAAATTGTTTAGAAAGTCCCAATTTAGTCAAGAAATCTTCAGTAAGGAAGCTACTTTGCGAACCTACGTCCAATAAGGCTCTAGCTGTTCGCGGTTTGTTATTAGAATCAAAAACATTGATTAAAACTGTTGATAAAATTACTTGCTGGCTAACGGTTTCATTTTTAGCTGATAAATTAATTTTTTCTTGCGGCTCTGTGTTGGAAGTATCGAAATTTTGTTCGTTTTCAAAATGCAAAAGCGTATGATGTTTTAAATTGCACCTTTTGCAAGATCCCGAAAAGCATTGACGATACAAATGGCCTGATTTTAAACAATTTAAACAAAGGTGTTTCTTTTTTAATTGTTCGATTCTTTCATTGACGCTCAATTTTAAAAAATCGGAACAAACTGAGATATAATGTTCTTTATTGCAAAATGTACACTTTGGTTTTGTTAGATTAGTACTTGATTTTAAGGTAACTGATGAAGAACCCTGGTTTTCAGCTACCAAAGTTTTTACTCTTTTTTGTTTGTATGATTGTGACTTTGGGTTGCCTTCGATACGTGATTTACTATGCTCTAGAGACTCTAACAGATCCGCTCTTTCCTTTAAAAAAGTAGTTAAATTATTTAAAGTTGGTGTTTGGTAAGACGCTTTTAGTTGTTCCCATTTTCGAAGAGTAACATCGTCTAATTTAGTCGTAATTAAATAAATGATTAAAGTGTCCCACGATTCAGTTGGTTCGTTTAAAGTCTTGAGAGCTCTTAAATGTTTGGCAACACTGTCGACTAATTTACGTAAGAACAAACAGCATTGTTTTACACTGTTGCAATGTTTATTCGTAGGCGCGTATTATGGCGTGTTGTCAAGGTACTGAACACCGACTATGTGGCGAATGTGTGCAAAACACACAGGCGGCCAAGTCAAGGGGCGGCAAAACAGCTAGACCAGACATTTGACTAACCGTCTCTCTCTTCTCTAACGCCACCGCTGCTCAAAGTGATGATCTTTTTATGATACCGACGCCGACGGCACGTGTTGCTTTGTCGGTACTTGATTCTATTTAGCGGCAGCGGCTAGATACAAAGGGTAAAAAAGTCGGAAACTGTACAAAAGTGAAAATGCATATAAATTTGTAATCATTTTGCAGAAAGGGTCATTTCAATTTATTCTTTAAACAAGAACCAGTTTCTGTATATTTTCAATTAAGCGTAGTGGAGTTTTAAAAGTTTGTGAATTCATTTAATTGTAAAAATGGTAAGTAACTATCAAAGTATTAATACAACCCTGTGACAACACTAATATGATTAATTACTCAATTATCACCTTTGATTTGAATATGAAATTTTCTGTTTAAGGACAGAAAAAGAAAACGACTATCAGGTTACCAATATCACCAACAAAGACAGCAGAAAATGGAAGCGAAGGAAAAATTAGCCGATTCTTTGAAAAAATATTTGAAGCTGTGAGAATACCGGCAATGATGCTCGCCCTAGCTGCTCTTCAAATACCTCGTTTGTTTCTGATAGTGAGACAAATGTTAGCCAGGAACATAATATTGAAAATATTGCCTTCGCATCAGCATCAGATGTAGATGTACCAATTTCCAATTCCATCGTAATATCTGATGATCCTGGAGAATGGCCTGAAATAATTACATCTACAGATACAAGATTTTTAACGGAAAAAGGACTCCGTCAAGTAACGAACTGGATTTATCCAGCAGATTCACACGGCCGAACGTTTTCTCCTAGCTATTTTTATCGGAACCTCACCAATGGAGAGAAAGAGTGGCTTATGTACTCTATATCAAGAGATTCGGTTTACTGTTTCTGCTGTAAACTTTTTGGTAAGTCTTTAACTAGCTTGTCTAATAGTGAAGGGTGTTCTGATTGGAAACATTTGTCACTAGTACTAAGCAGACACGAAAAGAGTAACTCTCATAAAAACAATATCGGATCTTGGTTAAATGTGTCAACTATGGTATCTAAGGGAGTTGCTATGAATCAGAATCGATTACGTTTATTGGATGTAGAAAAAAAATACTGGTATCGTATAATTGAAAGAATAATTTCAGCAATACAGTTTTTATGTCGCCAATGTCTAGGTTTACGTGGTTTATCTAGCAAATTGTATGAAAATAATAATGGAAATTTCTTAAAATTAATAGAAACGTTCTCAAAATTTGATTCTGTAATGGAGGAGCATGTTCGTCGCACACATAAAAATCAAAGCACTGATATCGTAACGAGAAACTATTTAGGTGATAAAATTCAAAATGAATTGATCGATTTAATCGGTTTAAAAATTAAAAAAACTATTTTAGATCTAGTAAGAACATATAAATATTATTCTATAATTCTCTACTGTACACCAGATGTGAGTCATACGGAGCAATTAAGTGTAATTTTTAGGTTTGTTGTATTAAATGAGTTAACGAAAAGAATTGAAATAAGTGAACATTTCATTCAGTTTTGTCCTATTACTGATTCTGCTGGTTCTGGTTTATGTAACTATGTGACAGATTTGTTGCTAAAACTGAATTTAAGTACACACGTTTTGCGCGGTCAAGGATACGATAATGGTGCAAATATGCGCGGAGTACATAGTGGCTTACAGACTCGAATCTTAAATATAAACCCGCGAGCATGTTTTGTTGTTCAGCGCACTCGCTAAATTTAGTTGTTAATGATGCTGTTAAGATTTCTTTTGAAGTATCAGGATTCTTTGATATTGTTCAAGAAATGTATTTGTTTTTTTCTGCATCAACGAAAAGATGGTCAATTTTAAAAACGTACATTTCAGATTTAACATTAAAACTACTATCTGATACACGCTGATCTAGTAGAATAGACGCTACCAACCCTTTGAGATATCAGATTGGGCAATAACTTTATGATGCTCTTTTCAAAGTAATAGAAGCATCCACGTCTTCAAAAGATTTTACCACATCCCACGTAGCTCGATAGTTAGCAACAAAAATTCAAAATTACAATATTTTATGCTCTGTAGTAATTTGGTATAATATATCATTTAAAATTAATTATCTTAGTAAATTAATGCAGAATCAAAGCATAAATCTTAAAGTTTGTTTAGAGAGCCTAAACAAAATAAAAACATCTTTAACAGTCTTAAGAAGTGATAAAGGATTTAATCAAATTCTTGTTGACGTCAGAGAACTGGCAGAAGAATTCGAAATTGAGCCTACTTTTTCCATCGGTACAAACTGTTCGGCAAAGAAAAAAGAAAAAACAGTTTGATTATGAGAGTAATGACGAACCAATAATCGACCCTAAAATTCATTACAAAGTGAACGTATTTTTTTCTATATTAGATACAACCTTATCATCTCTTGATGAAAGATTTAAGGGATTGGACCGATTCAACAATATTTTTGGATTTGTTTATAAAATATTTAGCTTAACTCAAGAAGAATTAAAGAAATCTTGTGCAAATTTAGCATTACATTTGAAAGATGAATCACGTAAAGAATCGGATATTGACGCAAATGACTTATTTGATGAAATTAATTGTTTAAAATGTCACATGTCAGAGCCAGAGGAAAATTATTTACACCCCCAAGTGATTCTTCAATACATTTTAGAAAATCAAATAATTTCGACATTTCCAATTCTTGCAGTGGGTATTCGAATTTTTTTAACACTACCAGTATCCGTAGCATCGGGGGAAAGGTCCTTTTCAAAACTTAAGTTGATAAAAACATTTTTCTACACCCTATCTTTAAAGTACCTTCTATTTCATCGGTTTGCAGTGCTTAAAGTGGTTGTTTATGGTTAGAGTGAAAAAAAGTAAAAAAAGCGTTAAAAAAAGTGCTATAGCGTTAACTTTATGTCACGCTTCCCATAAGCTAACACAATGAATCTTGGCTGGGCATCAAGGATGGACTTTCATGAAACTTTATGGTTAGAGTGAAAAAAAGTAAAAAAGTGTTAAAAAAGGTGCCATAACGTTAACTTTATTTCACGCTTCCCATAAGCTAATACAATGAATCTTGGCTGGGCATCGAGGATGGACTTTAATGAAACTTCATGGTTAGAGTGAAAAAAAGTAGAAAAGCGTTAAAAAAAGTGCCATAACGTTAACTTTATTTCACGCTTCCCATAAGCTAACACAATGAATCTTGGCTGGGCATCGAGGATGGACTTTCATGAAACTTGGAATACGTATAATTGTAATTTACCGAAGGAGCTTAATTAAAATATCCCAAATTTCTATTTGACTTTTATTTTTTTGTATAGGGCTGTAGAAAAAATAATGTATGCAACATGTGCATAAAGTTTTTTTTTTCACTCATGGAATTGGTCAACTTTTTCCATTCGTGAAAAAAGTACCACTTTATGCACTTGTTGCATAAATTACTATTTTAAGATCGAGTATGGCCATTTAGCAATTATGTCCATAGAAAGTGATATTATGGATTCTATTCCCTTCGACGAGTTAATTAAAGATTTTGCTGAAAAAAGGGCAAGAAAAGCATGTTTTCAATAGTTTATTTTTTCCTTGTCAACTATTATCAACATTTTTTATTTGTTTTGGTACTTTCTGTGATTTTTATTTTTACTTTTTTAACTTTCATCTCTCACCAAAGTAGAAATACAGTCGAATATTTACCGCTAAATAGCGATTAACTTTACAAAAATGATCTCACTGTCAGACGGGCTCGTCCGTACAAGTTAATCCTCAAAGTGAAGAATTTGATGATAGATCTCTGGATTTTTTATTCTGATTGTACACTGCTTTCTGCTTTATGTTGTATGTTTACTTTAAAAGTTACATATATTACACATGTTTGAAATATCATGTGAGTATATTATATATGTCTAATATCGAAATTGAATATAATTATTAGCATTTATTTAATTTTAATTTTATTTATTACCTTACCTATATATCAATTTTTAGCTAAAGGGGGTAAGGAGTGACGATTTTTTAAATGGTAAATTTTACTTAAAATATTAAAAAGGGGCGGCAAATTATGGTTTGCACACGGGCGGCCGAATAGCTTGGCGCGGCCCTGACTATATAAGTGCGTGAGTCGTTCCAACATCGCTATCTCCTTCTTGTTCCGACTGTACATCAGTTAGAGGAACTGCTTCAAAATCTTCCTGGTTTTCAGACTCGTCATCGTCAAAATGTTCTTCATCGGATCCAACTTCTAATAATAATCGATTAAGGCGTGCGATTTCCCCTTCATAAGACATTATCTAAATAAATTAATAATAGCATAATTTTAACAACACAATTAATTTGGAAATTTGTTTAACTCACGCTATTTCCAAAAAAGGACCAACATTGCTGAGAAATGTAACCGCACAAATTTGAAATAAAAGTTACGTCAGCGGTGGCGCCAAGTCTCACAGACTTCCAGGTTGATTTCTCAAATATTATAGAAAGCACATTCGAATGGTTTTGACAGGTTCAAGAGAACAACGTAACTGAAAGGTACATGGCAGGACGGCTCAATATCCCCCTTCCTAATCAAATAGCATAGAGTGGGAAGAGCACTGAGTCTATGAGACTTGGCGCCAGTACTCCAGGGTTAAAAAAATATTGCCCAACTAACTGACAAATTAATCCATAATCAAAGTATAAATTTTTATAATCAATTATAAAGTTATCTATTAATAATAAATTTTAATATTTTTTTTGTTTTGATATTTTAGGGAAATATGCGATATTCCATCACACGATTTGTGTAAAAAGTATTGCTACAAAAATTGTGGCGAATGCACAAATTCCGTTACAGTTACTCTAAAGTGCGGACACGACCAAAATGTTTTTTGTTACGAAAGTAAACATCTCGATAAAGTTAAATGTTTATTTCAAGAAAACATACTTCTAACTTGCGGTCATAACTATAACAAAATTTGTCATGAAAGACCTCTGTTAATAAAATGCGAAAAAGTCTGCAATAAACTTTTAACGTGCGGTCATAAGTGTGAGCAAAAATGCCATTACCGTATTGATCCTGATCACGCTGACGTAAGTATTTTTTTAATACAGACTTATACAGGGTGATTCATAATTATTGGGTTAAGCGCAAAATATTTGGGCCAAAATATGGCGATAGGAACAAATATACTTAAATGAAATATTGCTGTGGGATAAGTTGAAATATTTTTTTTTCAGATAATGTCTCTTTTTGTGTTAAATTGTTTCTAATTCTGCTTTATTGTTGAAATTATGAGCCTTACGATACAACTTTTTTTATTTTCTGTTATCCTCTTCTGAAGAGCAATTTCTTTTGGGGCCACTTTTATGATAATAATTTTTACCGAAAGGTTAAGCTCCTTTCTCCCAGCCACCCAGTACTTATTGTAATTCTAATTTTTTAGTATACATGTACAGTTAAATGCAAGAAAAACAATAAGGATTGTAAGAAATTTGGAGAAAAGCATTTTTCGTCATTATTTTGTTGCGAAGAACCGATTTTGTGCAACGAAAAGTCAACGAAAGTTCGTAAAGAATGTTCACACTTTTTCGAAAATATCCAGTGCCACAAAGACGTCAATAAAATGAAATGTACGAAACAATGTAAGAAAAATCTGCCGTGTGGCCATCTTTGCAGAAATAATTGCAGCGACATTTGCGGACCCTGCAAATTTGAGGTAAATTGATTTTACATTACTTTTAACCGTTTGCGAGATACCAATACTAAATATAAATATTTCGGCAACCGTCCGGAAAGTACCTATTTTCCGGACGCTTTTTCTTAGAGAAAGTATAGCTTTTTCGGTCTAGTCCGGAAAGTACTCACTTTCCGGACTAGGACGGAAAGTGAAATACGTTGTTGACATTGTATGTACCACTAACCAAGTATTATTATGGAAATATAGGTAGGTATTAGAAGAATGCAGTTCATCATTACTATAGCAACGACATAACAACTTACTAATTTGACCTCTTCATAATTGAGTTTTTTCTTTTTAAAAGTTTGTATGGTTAATTGAACCAGTTTAATATAACCAATTGTTCAAATTTTGATAAAAATAATAATATAAGCAAGAATTAGAATGTAAGGATTATAATGTTCCAAATTTGGTTCTATAAAGAAATCTTAATCCACACGGCTGCCGAAAAAATAATGTACTTTACTCGATCGGAAACTGTTTTTTCGGACTCGCCTGCGACTCGTCCTAGAATCTTGTCTACTCGTCCGTACAGTACACAAGTACATCCCCTGTACATCCCAGGGACGTCCTTCATTTGCTACTAGGACGTCCCTGGGTTATCCTTTATCGGGACATGGGTATTGCTCCCATGTATCACATCTTTTCTTGGTTGTACCGTACCGATGACGGCTAATGAGCCAGAAACATGCATGTCTGCGGTTACCACCTTTTCAGTAGCCCCTTCTTCTATTTGTGTGCAATACCCACTAATCTATATATATATATATATATATATATATATATATATATATATATATATATATATCAGGAGGACAATAACGAGGTACTGGTAACTATATAACAAATATAACTGTGGGAAACCCCAAAAGAACCAAGGAGGAAGCAATGAAAGTTCTTAGTTAGCTTCTTAAGTGAATGCCTTTATTCCAAGTTCAAGCTTTCGTTTGTGATTACAAACTTCATCAGGATAAAACTAAAAAATATATGGAGAACACTCCATTACAAATACGTATGAGTTAGTTATTATTACACTTACCAGAATCAGCATTAAAGCTCTAAAAATCTAGCGACCACATGACTAAAAGAGGTGTATGGAGACATAACCTCACATTTGGAAGTATTAAAACAGACTTTAAAAACTAATGAAAATAGTAAAATATGTATATGGACATGTTTCAAATTAAAAATACAAGTAAACAATTGTCAACAATATTAAAAATCTACCTCATCAAAGAGGATGGATAAAGATTAACATTAAACTGTTTCTCTGCAACTACTACTAATAAGGAAATGGAGAGAGCAGAACTACACATGTCAAAAATTGATTGATGTCATTTTTTTAAAATTTGTAGTAGTTCTGGTGTAATTATGCCAACTCCCAGTATTTCTTCTACACTATATACATTTACATATATATATATATATATATATATATATATATATATATATATATATATATATATATATAACAAAGAGATTCATGGGTAATTCACGCAAAATAAAGGGCTACTGAAATAGAGTGGTAACCGTGGACATGCATGTTTCTGGCTCATTTTGCCTCTTCAGCACGGCATAACCAAATAAGGATGTGAAATTTGGGAGCAAAGATGTTAATCGAAACATGGGAAAACACAAAATAACGGATTTCAGCAGGGAAACCAAACGCTCATTTGTGTCTTCAATTGGAAGATCCCGAGTTTTCAGGACATCAACCAACATCGACACGGAGGCGCATATAGCCCCCCCGCCATGAACCTTCCGACCCATAGTAAATAACAAAGAAGGTGTAGGAATATCGCGTGATATGTTAACAACAACAACAAAGAGATTCATGGGTAATTCACGCAAAATAAAGGGCTACTGAAATAGAGTGGTAACCGTGGACATGCATGTTTCTGGCTCATTTTGCCTCTTCAGCACGGCATAACCAAATAACGATGTGAAATTTGGGAGCAAAGATGTTAATCGAAACATGGGAAAACACAAAATAACGGATTTCAGCAGGGAAACCAAACGCTCATTTGTGTCTCCAATTGGAAGATCCCGAGTTTTCAGGACATCAACCAACATCGACACGGAGGCGCATATAGCCCCCCCGCCATGAACCTTCCGACCCATAGTAAATAACAAAGAAGATGTAGGAATATCGCGTGATATGTTATATATATATATATATATATATATATATATATATATATATATATACATATAGTATTGAGGATTGAAGTATTTGGGGTATCCAGTCTTCTCCACCATTGATAACCTTCTTATGTGCAGTCATTTTTAATAAAAGATACTACACCTACAAACTGCTTCCATACACTCGATTTTTTTTGTTATTCTCCTCGATAATTTTTTTAACTTTCAGAAAATACCACCAGTGGTGGCATTAATTTATTACAATATGCTAAATTATACTTGACTTGTTTTGTATATAAACGTTTATTTTTGTAGATGCCTCAACAAGCAGAGTGCGGTCATTGGATAAATACAATAATATGCGATAGCACGCAATCAGTAATCACCTGTACAAAACCGTGCGATAAAAATCTTGAATGCGGACATAAATGTCCGAATAAATGTAACCAAAGATGCGCTACTAAATGCCGATTACTTTGTTCCAAGGAATTAGATTGCGGCCATACTTGTATTGCTTTTTGTGGACAGCCGTGCATTTGTTCAGTTTGTTCGGTGGATACTTTAGGGCTGGAATCTCTTCTTCGCATTTATGACGAAAATGATTGATCAGATGTTGCGTTTTGATTTATTGAATAATAAAAATAAAAAAGAATAGTATAGAGATCGTTTATGTTTGATGAGAATATTATAGTTTTGTTTTTATAAAGTTTTCATTCAATAAATGTTTTCAAGTTATAATGTTAATTATTTATATAACTCCGTTAACCCTTACATTGAAATCGACTAGGAGAGTAAAAAATAATCGATTCTGAATAAAATAACTATAAAAATCGATTTTAATATCACAAAAATCTATTAAGGATCGATTTTTACACCACAACCCTCCCGAGTCCACAGCGAGAATCACAGGCTAACGGAGCTTGGCTTCGAATGTATAGGCTAGTTCTAATAGTCAGAGGCAAGTTCGAAAGCACCTTGTGTGATTTATTACAAAAAGGCCTCAGAATCATTGAGCAATGGTGCTTGTCAGTGGGGATAAACATGAATCCAAATAAGACCATAGTAATTCCATTTACCCGGAAAAGAACACTTCCAGCCATGAAACCCATATCCTTAAACGGAAAAATCATAGAATGGAAATCAGAAGTTGAATATCTAGGGATAACCCTAGACAGTAAGCTTCTGCGGAATAAGCATGTTGAAATAACTGCTAGTAAAGCAATAAGAGCTTTGATGGCGTGCAAAAATCTAGCAGGTAAGAGGTGGCGCTCTAACCCAAAAATACTGCGATGGATGTACGCCATGATTGTGAGACCAGCAATTACGTATGGGGCAATAGTTTGGCATACAAAAGCAAGTCAGTACAGCAGGAGTAAGACCCTCGACAAAGTTCGAAGGCTTGCTTGTGTGTGCATCACTGGAGCTATGAGAACGTGTCCAACTAGGGCACTTGAGAAAGAGAGACTGGAAAAGGAATACCCCACACACACTCTCAAAGAAAACACCATTAGATGGTATACGGATGGTTCAAAAACTACCACTGGAGCAGGCGCTGGAGTATTTGGGCCTGGCACCAGATACTTATTATCGTTAGGCTCCTTCCCGAGCGTCTTTCAGGCAGAAATACTTGCGATCGAAAGATTCGTGGAAATGAACCTAGAAAGAAACTATCAGAAATGTGACAAATCGATCCATTCTGATAGTCAAGCAGCTATCAAAGCATTGAGCTCCCATGTCATTGACTCAAAGTTGGCAAGGGAGAGCCGAAGAAAACTTGATGAATTAGGCAAGAATAACAGGGTCTCTTTAGTATGCGTTCCTGGCCACTCGGGAATCACGGGAAATGAAGACGCCAATTAACTTGCCAGGTGGTGTAGCAAAAGGCTCTTATAAGAAAAAGCTTCGAAAGAATGAGGAAACCCAAAGAGAAGCGGTGCCTTCCCGGGTTGGAACATTCCAAAAAGTTCCTGAGGAACTTTGACACTGCTAGATCCAAAAAATATTTGGACCTCCGTAAAAATTAGCTACATTTCCTCACGGGCTTTCTTACAGGACACTGCCGCCTTAGGAAGCACCTAATGAGAATAGGTTTAGCAGAAACTGACGAGGGTAGATTCTGTGGGGAGGAGGATGACACTCCGGATCACCTAGTTCTGAATGCCTCGCCTTTGCAAGCCAACGCAAGAAATGCTTCGGACAAGAAACTTGTAAGAGTGAAGATATAACCTCGGTGAAGCCGTTCCGAGTACTAGAGTTCATTAGAACCCTGAAACTGGAAGGCGAGCTGTAGTTGTAGCGAGAACAGCTCTGATTGGGGGGGGGGCACAATAAACCTTAGGTTTCAGTGCATTGTAACCCCGTTAAAATCTAATCTAATCACTAAATTATCAGCTCCGTGTCCGATATC
Source organism: Galeruca laticollis (assembly GCA_963921935.1). NCBI lineage: Eukaryota > Metazoa > Arthropoda > Insecta > Coleoptera > Chrysomelidae > Galeruca > Galeruca laticollis. The sequence goes on along the minus strand of OY998175.1, from coordinate 210,749,265 downwards.
GGATACGCAGCTGCGCGTTCTCCATGTCCGATGTCTAAGATACAATTCCACACGTCCGAGGCCACTTCGAACTTCAAATTTGAATCGTTGACGTTTGGAATACGCGCTATTAGGGGTGACGTCATAATCTTAGGTTATGTCAATTTTGTATCCAAACAAACATAACTAGCCATTTATATACCATGGGTGTGATTTTGGACCAGAGATTATTCCCTTATATTTTGAATATAACTGCTTTAGGCATTTAGATATACACTAAGACTTTTACAGAGAGATATATTCGATTCCAGCCATAATAGGTTTGTATCCAAACAAACATAACTAGCCATTTATATACCATGGGTGTGATTTTGGACCAGAGATTATTCCCTTATATTTTGAATATAACTGCTTTAGGCATTTAGATATACACTAAGACTTTTACAGAGAGATATATTCGATTCCAGCCATAATACGTATGTATAACAATAGAATTTTAATAAAAAAGTTATCTAACCTAAACATGCCATTATAAACTTATGAAATACAATTATTTTTCATTATTTGTCTATCTGTAATATATAATTTTAGGTTTCTTCACATGAAGAATAATGGTACTGTTCTCGCCACCAGGCTATAAGCATTATAATGTCAGAGAGAACTGTAAGTTTTATAGATTTCCAAAGGATCAAAAAGTAAGAAGCAAAGGTACCTACATAATGATAAATATAACATTTTATTTTGTGTGTTTATACAATATTTCCGAGGCTGTGTTACCGGTGCTTTGAACATGTGAGTGTTTTACCTTAGGCAGGTTGCTAGCCTTACCTAAGAACCCTCCTCCTTTGTCCGGGTGTGTCATCTTATAGGAAATGTAACTATATTTTGCTACATGCCTGACCTCCGCCTAATAGTTGTATGTGTGTGTTTTCATTGCAATTAAAACGTGATATAAACATATAATTATAATTGGCCTTCCTAGATCAATGCTCGCTACATACTATAATTAATATTAACCTAAATTTAAATCTTATTCCTAAACTAATGTCCTTTTGCCGTTAATGTCTTTTAGGGATCACTACACGGGCTTGGGACCGGCAGTAACAAAGAATGAAGACCTCAAGAATGATAACTGGATACACATTGAGGGACAGACAGAGAAATGTAGACATAAGAGAAAAGTGCCAAACAAACGACGTTGTCAGATGGATACGGCAGAGAAGAAGAAAATGGAACCAGCATGTCAATAGAATGAGCCCAGACAGAATGGCCATAATAATCCGCAACAATATACCCCATGGCAGAAGACCAACTGGACGTCCACCTAAACGTTGGAGAGATAGTTGGCAGTCAACCTCGCAAAAGTTGCTTTGACGAGGAGGTAACCGGAACTAAACAGGCGATTTCGCCTTCTAAAGAGGAAGAAGAAGAAGATACAATATTTGTAGAACAATAGAACCAGATCCCGGAGCTTTTTGTGTAGCTGTCATTTTTGGGGGGAGAAAAGAAAATTAGCCAACTATTTTTTTGTACATGATCAATCTTTGCAAACTTGTACGTGTTCATTATGTTTGATTTTGTACTGTATATATCGATCTCCCTATAACATATACATTATTATTTGTCATTACAGATCTTTCGCTTTACATTTTTTATAAGTTGCTTTGTATGATTTTTTAAACGTTTGCTATTTTAAATTGAAACTCCACATTGTACCTTACTTTCCTCTTTCTATTAACTCTGTAAACCATTGTATTACAAGTAAATATTTCTTTGTGTAATAAAGAAATTTGGAAACGTTTTTGTTTATATTATTTGTTTTTAGATAAAATTGAATATGTTTACACGTGTAGTTGAAAAAAGAGCCTACAGATCAAATAAAATATGAAAGTAACCAACAAAAACTCTGAACCTCATACAAATATGATTTGATTGAGGCAAAATTGTGACATGATGTTCTGAGTTTTCAGTCTAAATGGCATATTTTCAATCATGTAAATTTGCAACGTTTCCTCAATTTAATTTTCTTAGCACAAAAAAATCAAAATCTATAATTATGAAAACATTTTATTATGTTAATATAAATGGTACAAATTTGTAAAGGTAGAATGTTATTAAAACATGTAAATTTTTCTTCCATTCTTCATGTCAAGCAATTCCCACAATAATGTCACTTAGTATCCATAATATTAAATAGCACATGTCCTCTCATGTAATATGTAATGCACCTTGTATCTGGTGATAATAGTTATATTTTTCAATTATCACTAATATATTTTCATCAAAATTGAAAGGACACTTCACTTCAATTAAGCATTTTTCACTAACAAACTCATATTATCATTAAAAAAGGTTTTAAGAGAATATTGAAACATGTTTTGATGACACTAGAACAATCGCTATTATTTATCTTATATTTTCACATTAATCAAATAATCCAGTAAACATAACCTCAAACATAGTTTTTTAAATCAAAAATACGGATTGCGAGATAAGTTACATTATGAAAACTATTATTTTTTATATTGAGTAGACACGATTACTTACTTTTCAACAATTTATTCCTTTCAAAAACTCGTATGAAACGCTTAAATAATAAAAAATCTACACTCAAATGGAAATTCTTATGGCAACAAGTTTTGTTTGGATGTAGTTTCAAATTGTGACGTCACACTAATCTCGCGTATTTTATTATTATCTTTTACTCATCTATATTCTTGCTATAAAAATGAAAGTCTGTGCCGAAATTGTTTGTTACGATGATTGAATAAAAACTATTAATGCTATCAGTAATATGAAAATGAACATGAGAATGTTTTATCGCCTGTGTTATCTTCATTACAACGCAATAAACCTTTGACACAACATGATAAATTTAAACAAGCAGCAGTTCTTTCAACTGAGTTAGCGCAGTTAGTATCTGAAGAAATGACGAATTGGAGAGCAGATGGAATTTATTAAGAAATTTATCTTCACGAGGACATGGGATGTGAGACAGACAACACGACTAAGAATACAGGAAACTTGATAGAAAACGTTGCGATAAAATTATAGATTGAGCATGACTATTGCAACAAAATAAGTGAGAATCATTGTAATGTTTTTCTAATTTATTTAAACAATAAACGGGTGGGATAAATTTTAAACACACGGTATTGCTACTTACTAACTTATTTATTCACTACACTATTCACTAATTATATACATAGTATATTCACTTAAACTAATTTATATTCACTTATTTACTCTCACGATGTCAAATTTTCAACTAAACTCAACTCTTCTTAATCGGTCACTTATATATTAATGCCTTTTTCACTAGATAATTCTAGATTACAAAAACAATTGGCTATCTGGCATTTTCTAGATAAGACTGGTGACAAAAACAATGTAGATAAGATAGTCACTATTCGTAAACAATTCTAGGAAACCCTGCGCGTCCGCTATAATTTTAACTTTAGTACCTGGCTTAGACAGAGTCAGATTTATAGGGACTATACCAGTGTGCTGTTTCGTAACATTGCCCCCTCCTTAAATGGAAGCACCTCCTGGAACTTTTGTGTAGCCGAGACTGGATGTTTGAATCGGCAACTGGCCCCATTTCTACACTTTCCGATCTTATGGAAATAGCAGTGCACCTTCTTCATCGGATACTGATAACGGGGGTTGTAGCTGCAAATTAATATCTGGACACCGATTATCTTGAAAGATAATCTTGACCATGTTCCTGAGGATTCGCCAATCCAACTGGTTACTCGCTATCTTAGGCATAGCCAGTTTCTTCACACTGGATTCCAACACATGATCTCGTAGGTTTCGAAGTGCTTCCCACACATCGCGGTAGGTAGATCGATCTTGAAATTCATTTTTATTTACCACGTAGAAGACGTACCACGAATTATGTTTCAGTTTCAGTGTCTTGCCAGGGGATGGAATCTGGTCTTCAAGTTTTTCTAATTGCCCGAACTTCTTTCGAAAGACGGATGCCAACACTCGTGCGTTCTTGAGACGGGCGGGGATGTTGTAAGCCAGTGAATAATCTTCCGGGAGAGTGAACGAATCATGTTGTTGTTCCGAAGTGACTCCATATCTAGCTTTCCCGGTACCTCCATACGCGCACATAAATTCATCGAAGGTAGGGTCAAACAAATCTCGAATATGGTTTACTCCTTTCTCTGGGTCATGGTCTCCTGCGAATGGCGCTAGTCGCTTTTGGTGAACTACTTTTGGTTTTCCGTTGGGGATCTTGCTTATGCGATATATAACATCATTGATCCTTTTCTAGATTAAGTATGGACCTTCCCAGTATTTTTGTAATTCTGGAGAAAATCCTTTTCTCTTCGTCGGGTTGTGTAACCATACTTTGTCACCTTCTTTAAAACCGCCTTCTGTGGCCTGCGTATCGTACCGACTTTTCATTCTGTCCCTGGCAACTTGGAGATTTTTTCGAACTAATTCATGAATATTGTCCAGCCTCCTCAATTGGATCACGTAGTCTTCGCCTACTAGATCTTCTTCAGGCCGACAGCCAAATTCCAGGTCACAAGGAAGCCTCATTTCATGTCCAAACAGGATTTTCGCGGGTGTTTACCCGTGGACTCATTGACGGTAGATCGATAAGCCAATGCGAATAGGAAAAGATACTGGTCCCCATCTCTCTGATGGCTGGCTTCTACTTTGGACAGGCATTTTCCAATAGTCCTGTTCATTCTCTCGACCATTCCATGTGACTGTGGATGTAATGCCGTTGTCCTGTTCTTCTTCATTCACAGCTTCTCGCAAATCTCCTGGAATAGATGACTTTGGAAATTTCTTCCCTGGTCGCTGTGGACTTCCAAGGGCACTTCATATCGGCTGATGAATTCTTTCACCAATACATCCGCAACAGTTGTGGCTTCTTGGTTCGGGATAGCGTAAATTTCCACCCACTTTGTGAAATAATCCATTACAACCAGTATGTATTTGCTACCATTTTCGGTCGTCGGAAATGGTCCAGCGATATCTAAAACAATCCTTTCGAAAGGCCTTCCAACATTGTACTGTTTCATGGGTGCCTTTATCTTGCGATGTGGTCCATTACTCGTAGCACAAGTGGTACATTTCTCACACCAGTCCTTCACATCATCGGAGCTGTTCATCTAATAAAACCTCTCACGGATTCGCTGGAGGGTTTTTTTCACTCCCAGATGACCTCCCGATTGACTGTCGTGTAACTTCTTTAGTACTTCAGCTACTCTTGTACCGGGATAACTAGCTGTCTCCTCATCTCGGAACCATAATGGTTTTCAAGGACTCTTTTCAACAGCCCTTCTTCCAGGACAAGGGAGTCCCACTGAGCCCAATACGCCTAAGGTTTCGGTGAAAATCTTGACACTTCTTGCCAGGTAGGTCGCCGATTTTCTTCCTTCCACTGCCGAATCTTCTTTAGGCAAGGATCATTCTCCTGATCTTCTCTAATCCTGGTGGGTGACCATTCTTCATTGACTACAGTAGCTCTTGAAACTACAGCTTCCCTAGATTCCGCCTTGTTGCAGTGGGAGCAGTCTGTTGGGCACGGCCGTCTGGACAGGGAGTCGGCATTTCGGTGACTCACACCAGCTCGATGTTCGATGTTGAAATCGTACTCTTGAAGTCGTTCAATCCATCTAGCGATGTGGCCCTCGGGATTCTTGAACTGCATCAACCACTTGAGTGCTGCATGATCAGTTCGGATTAAAAACTTCCTACCATAGAGATACTGATAAAAGTGTTCCACGGACTTCACTACCGCCAAAAGTTCTCTTCTTGTGACGCAGTAATTTCGTTCTGGTTTGGAGAGGACTTTACTGAAATATCCCAGCACGCTTTCTTGCCCTCCTTGGATCTGTGCAAGCACTCCACCAATTCCTACGTTGCTTGCGTCAGTGTCAAGAATAAAGTGTCTCTGGTAATGGATATCCTTATATCGGCGCCGAGGTTAAATGCCTGTTCAAGGTTTCAAAAGCCGTTTGACAGTCTTCGTCCCATTGGAAAGCTCTTGATTATTCTGTAAGTCGAGTTAGAGGCTTGGCAATATCTCCAAACTTACTGATAAATCTTCTATAATACGTGCAAAGTCCAAGGAAACTCCTAATTTGATGTTTGTCGGTTGGTTGCGGCCATTGATGAATGGAAGCAATTTTCTCTGGATCCACCGCCACTCCTTCATTGCTCACTATATGACCTAGATAGTTGACTCGGTTTTGGAACAGCTGACATTTCTTCGGGCTTAACATGAGCTGGGCAGCTTGGAGTCGTTTGAATACGTCTTCCAAATTCTTCAAGTGTTCGTCATATATCTTCCCCAGTACTACGATGTCGTCCAAAAAGACAAGGCATGTCTTCCAAGACAACCCTCTCAAGACATTTTCCATGCGTCTTTCAAATGTCGCAGGCGCATTACAGAGCCCGAATGGCATGACGTTGAATTGCCATAATCCAGATCCGGTGGTAAAAGCAGTCTTCTCTTTGTCTTCTGGGTCAATTTCCACTTGCCAATAACCAGACTTCAGGTCCAAGGTGGAAAACAGTTTGCTGCCGGCCAAAGTATCTAGCGTATCGTCAATTCGCAGAAGAGGATAGCTTCTTCGTCACGTTTAGCTGGCGATAATCCATGCAGAATCTCGTAGTTCCATCCCTTTTCTTGACGAGCACTACTGGAGACATCCATGGACTAGTAGATGGTTCTATTACTTTTTCTTCGGCTATCTCTCGAATTATTCTTTCAGCTTCCTCTCTCTTCGCTCGTGGAAGTCTTCGAGCTGATTGCCTAATTGGCTCAACATTACCAGTATCGATTTTGTGTTTGACGGCTGATGTTCTACCAGTGTTCCCTCCTTTTGGTACGAATAAGTCTCGATACTGCAAGAGAAATTCTCTCATTCTCTTTTTTTCAGCTTGATCCAAAGATTGACCAGCTACTGATAACATTTGTTCGGATCTGGCATTAAAATTGTCAGTGATCGTTGTTTGACGAACAATAGACGTCACTGGTACGCAGGATCCAATCTTGGTTTCCTTCTTGATGGTAATTGGGTAATCGTTCACGTTTATCAATCGTACATGGATCTCCTTCGCCGACGTAACCAATCCTTTTCCAATTAGTACTCCTTTGCCAACCTCTTCGTCGTGGTTCCTTGGCTCCATCATAACCGGTGTACCTTCCTTCATGATTCCCTGTAGCCGTGCTAGTATCATAGTTTCGCTTCGTGCAGGTAGAACGGTATCTTCCTGTACAGCTGCCAATACCGCGCTGCCTTCATGTGGTTGAAGGAATACCTTTCACATAATTGGTCCACGACATTTTTCCGTCGAACGTTGGGACCTTGTCTCGGGTAAACCTGCCAATGTCTTCAAACTTAGGTAGTGTTTCTGGCTTGCAAGTTTCGTTTGCTTGGTCCTCTTTTCTTCCTCCGGCATGCCTCTCCTTCTTATATCGGCAATCTTTTCCCCTAACTCCTTGATTTTCTACGCTATCGTTGTAATCTTAATCTCGATTTTCTCGTCCATCGTTGACATTTTATTCTCGATTTCAGATTTTAGAGATAAAATTTCATTTCCAACGTCAGCAGCAATGTCGTTTTTCATTAATAAGATATCGGCAGATATATCGTTCTTCAAAGTAGAAATCTTCTCGTCCATATTAACAGAAATATCGTTATTCATAGCAGAAATCTTCTCGTCCAAGTTCTCTTCCATGGCAGAAATCTTCTCGTCCATGTTAGCAGAAATGTCGTTCTTCATAGCAGAAATCTTCTCGTCCATGTTCTCTTCCATGGCAGAAATATTAGCAGAAATTGACGAGATTAAGGTGGAAGCCTCGTCATTGAATAAAAATGATTCTGGATCAAAGCCGTCATTTTCCAGTGCCACTTTAAGTCTTTCTACTAATTATCTTTTCTTACCGGTGGTTTCCAACTCACGATCTTCCAATTCTGCTCTTAATTCCGCCACTTTCAGATCTCTTAATCTCTTGGCCATTTTTACGTAGATACTACTTTATATTATCCCACTTCTGACACCAATGTAATGTTTTTCTAATTTATTTAAACAATAAACGGCTGGGATAAATTTTAAACACACGGTATTGCTACTTACTAATTTATTTAAACACTACATTATTCACTACTTATATACACAGTATATTCACTTAGACTAATTTATATAAACGCTTAACTAATTTATATTCAGTTATTTACTTGTTTATCTCACGATGTCAAATTATCAACTAAACTCAACTCTCCTTGATCGGTCCCTTATATATTAATGCCTTTTTCACTAGATAATTGTAGATTACAAAAACAATTGGCTTTCTGGCATTTTCTAGATAAGACTGGTAACAAAAACAATGTAGATAAGACAGTCACTATTCGTAAACAATTCTAGGAAACACTGCGCGTCCGCCATAATTTTAACTTTCATACCTGGCTTAGACAGAGTCAGATTTAGGGACTATATCAGTGTGCTGTTTCGTAACATCATGTAATGAAAATTGTTTAGAATTTGAAAATTTTGATGTAAATGTCGCAGAAGAAGATTTGGAATGTGAGATCACAGAGATAGGCGCAAGTCAGTGGTGTATATACGGGGGAGGGGATGAAGGGGATACCTCGAAACCTAAAAATAAAAACATAATCACAGCAGGCCTACTTGATTAAAATGTAGTAAAAGGTAGGAATTGTACTTCATTTTCATCATTTGACTGTAGGTCATTCATGAAGGAACAGATGCGTGTAACTACTTCTTCATCACTACCAGAATAATCAAGATCAAGTATATTACAAATAGCAATAAGATCAGGCAACTGCACTTTTTGTTTTACCTCATTTATTTTTTGTGCATATTCCGAAGACTTTCTGTCTAAATGGAAACCAGAAAATTCACGTACCTCTTTCCGCGTTTTCCTACCTTCCCCCTCAATTCCATAGGCGACTACATGTAAAGCCTGTACTGCCTTGAGTGAACTACTGGAAATATTTTTTCCGATTCTTGGAATATCTCCCAAATTAGTCATTGTACGCAATCAATAAATATCTTAAAATAACTAATCAAATAATACTACAAACAGAATTCACCTTATGCCTCAAAATTCAGATGAATTTATAATAAGTCAAGTTGCAACTTATTTCTTATTCGACTTATCAAAATGAACCTGAATATCGTGACGTGTCTCAAAATAATTGATTACGTAACCCAATCAAAACAATTAAAGCAATTATATCTTCTATTAACAGCTGGTGTAATATCATTATCTAGCTCATCTATTGGAAAAATGTATCGTACCTTGTTTATTCCACAATAATAATAATATACGATTACGTCTGAATTTCTTTGAAGTCTTCTTACCCACTTCCACAAGTGTTACTTCTTTGCCTGCTTGTATTCGAAGTCGTCTTACTCCCGTCTTTTCACGTCTTTTGCTGCTTTGCTCGAAGTATTCTTACTTCCGTCTTTCTTCAGTTGAAACAAATGTGTCGTCTACAAGTTTTACTTCTGAATCTGGTTGTATTTGAAGTCGTCTTACTTCCGTCTTCTTCAAAATTAGGTTCACCTTCGTGAATAAAGGCGGGTTTATACAACATTTACATAGTCATAATCATAATCACAGTCAGAATCATAAACATAATCACAATCACAATTCTAAAAGGCGTTTATAAAACTTTAATAGTCACAGTCATAAGCATAAGATTCATACAGTGTGTACATAAAGTAACGTAACTTGCTAATATTTCGATTTCCGTTAGGTATACAAAAAAAATGTTGAATAATTTTTCAAATAATCCAGACCATCTGCATAAGTCGATTAGAAGTATACAGGGTGCACCGTTGCTCCAAAATAACTTATTAACATATTTTTTAATAGTACACCATGTATATATTTTCAGTTTTTCATAGTCTATTAAATTACAAATACAACCGTCAAGACCGCATAATTCTAACCTCATTTGTTCTACAGTTATTGAGAAAAATAATTTACGGGAACGTTTTTATTACCAAAATAATTAACAAGAACAAATACAATCTTATTTAATGAGGTGTTCAAATTGTCTTCCTTCTTCTATTTGACAGTATCCAAGTCGATTATAAAAAGCTGATATGGTATTACGCAATTGCTGATTTGTTATTTGATGGGCTGTTAACAGTATTCTATTCCTCAGTTCATCCAGATTATCAGGTTTTGTCTTGTACACAATGTTTTTCAGATATCCCCAGAAGAAATAATCTAAAGGCGATAAATCGGGAGATCTGGCTGGCCACTCAATTGTGCCCCTTCTTCCAATCCACCTGTCTTGGAAAACTTCATTTAGGTAAGTAATTTCGAACAGCAACACCAAAGTGTGGTGATGCACCATCCTGCTGAAACTAAGTGTCATTAAAATTGTTACCAATTGCATTTCTCACTGCAGGAACTATTTGATTTGTTAATAAATCTAAATATTTTGGTCCGTTCAAATTGCCTTCTACAAAGAATGGCCCGATAACAATGGTGCCTGCTCAAACATTAACTTTTGAAGGTCTTTGTGTTCTATGTTCTCGCATCCACCTAGGATTATTATCACTCCAATATCTACAATTGTGGCGATTAACTATACCATTTTTAATATAAACGTCACCTCATCGGAAAATACTATCTTACTTGTGTGCTATGCACTTATTTACTGTTTATCTCACGATGTCAAATTATAAACTAAAACTAACTCTCTCTGGTCGGTCCTTTATATATTAGTGCCTTTTTTACTAGATAATTCTAGATTGCGGCTTACTCAAAAACAATTGGCTCTCTGCAATTTTTTAGATAAGACTGGTCACAAAAACAATGTCTAGATAAGATAGTCACAATCGTAAACAATTCTAAAAAATCCCTGCGCATCCACCACAATTTTAACTTTCATACATGGCTTAGACAGAGTCGGATTCAGGAACTATACCAGTGTGCTGTTTCGTAACAGTATGATTCACGCACAGTGTTTAAAGTAATTTGCTTCTATGTTAGGTTTTGGTAGGTACATTTTATCGTATGAGTCACGCATAATGTTTAAATTAAATTGCTTTTCGTGAACTTTCGCTTCACCTTCACCCGCTGAGCCGGCGATGCTGTCCTATTAATATCAGTTCATTTTTTGGGTGAACGCACTACATACGGGCCTGATTATTATAAAACGAAAATGGTGGTGGGAGGGCCCTATCATAGAAGAACTACGATGCTCGAATAATTGAAATTGATCTTCCATCTAATATTTTCAATTATTCTTCGCATATTCATTCTTCTCTGATAGGTTTTGGTAGATGTTCAAAGATGAATGATATAGTGCGATTTAGGTTATATTGTGAAAAATACTAATTTTAAGTGAGCATTATCTATTCACAAATAAACTGCTAAATGTTACCTGTGGCGGTATATAATTTTTTCTTCAGTCAATTCTCAAATGTATCCAATGATAAAGGCAACCGACAAAAGAGAGATAGAAATACTTTTAACATGAGTCAAGGTAGTCGAAAAAGTTGAGAGTGCGAATGCTCAAGAGATATTTTTGCGCAAACAATATCTGTATAAGTTAGAAGCTAGGCCTAGAACCATTGAAAGAGAAGAGGAAGATAATATAAACTGTAAGAACAAGGAAATCATATCAACTCGGTTACAATACACCTGTAGAAATATGCAAATCATTTCAATTGATAATGTAAGGCAAAATGCAGGGTAAACTAAGCTTTTGAAGAAAATGTCTCGGTTGGGAATTGTTACGTGCAGCATCAGCAACAAATATTTTAAGTCCTGCGATAATTACTAAGCTTCGTAGAGATGTAAGTGAAGAAGAATACTAAGAACATAAAAGTGCGGTGTAATGAAAACAGCACCGGGAAAAATAATGGCCAATCCAATACAGCTAGCAATTGGGATGCTGTCTACTTTACTCTTCCCTTAACGTACTAAAATTGTCAGCGTGACCTTTTAATTTCCAGTGGCTTATTAAACTTTATTAGCACGAAAATATTCATATAGATAGCAAAAGGCTAACATAATACAATTTGAATATAAATTCAAAGTCAATGTGAAATATTTATGTGATCTATGCCAGCGTTAATTCTTTTGATATAGACCTGAATACACTTGATACAATATATTATAGACAATATGTTCAGACTCCACTGAAATTTGGTAAAACCGGTAACGCCGGCAACCGGTGACAGTCGTTAGAAAACCCTGAGAATACAATTGACAATAGTTGACATTAAAATATAAAAATACCGATCTGTTTTTAATTCAAATAAGAAAGAAAAAGGTGCTACAGTCCACAGAAATAACATGGTCATTCGATCGGATTAAAATATTAATCAGTTAATTACTTGAAGAAGACAATTATAGTGCATCATAACATTCAATTTCGCCGCGTGGTAAGAGGAGTTCCAGCTTGAAAAATATATGGTAGAAGTGCCGATTTCCTGTAAGTCTGTTCCAATTTATGCATGCACTGTAAATTTGAATTATTATAGTCAGTATTTTCCAATTAGGATGTGAATATGTACAAGTAATTAAACATATTTATCTACTTAAAAATTACAGTAAATAGTATACATAGGTACTTATTTAATTAATCTAGTTTTCTATTTAAATTCAACTTTCTAAGTTCTATTCTAAAAAAAATGGAAGTCCAATTGAAAGAATTAAAACTAAAAAGAGGGCAAATAAAAAGTAAAATAACTAGATTAAACAATTACCTACTAGGTTTAGAGTTTGAAAAGGAACTTATATTAAAAGATAACACTTTATTCAGTACAATAGCCTTAAAAGTAAACAAGACAGAACCGTTGTTGGATGAATTTGAGGAGGTTCAAAATAAAATTGAATTAATATTAATAGATAATTATGAATTCCTAAATAAGGAAAAAGAGGAGATGGTAGACTTTGAAAATAATTATTTCACAACAATCGGAAAATTAAAGGAAATTCTAAGAGTAAACGATAATTCAGATAGGTCTTGTGACGGTAGTGTCTATACAACCAGCAAAAGGTCAGAAAAAGGTAGCAATATTACTAAAAGCAAAGCTAGTGTCGCAACAAAAATATCGGAAGCTAGTAACAATATCGAATTACCAGTGGCGGAAATAAAGGAGTCAGAAATTATTAATACAAATGGTAACAGTGGCGATGTTAGGCTCTTACCGTCTGTATCAAATCATGATTCTCGATTTCCAAAAATTAGATTACCAATATTTGACGGCCAAATTGAAAATTGGTTGGAATTCCGTGATGCGTTTACAGAAATGATTCACAATAAATTACATATAGGTACTGTTGATAAATTCCACTATTTAAAAATGTCCTTAGAAGGAGAAGCAAAACAATTGTTAAGTGGTATACAAAAAACAGAAGCTAACTATCCTGTTGCATGGAAACTACTATGTCAATATTATGAGAATCACAATTTAATAATTTTTAACCATATAAAAGCAATTTTTGACCAACCATATATGTCAAAAAAGGACAGTGGGGGTCTAAGAGATTTGTATTTGAATACCACAAAAAACTTAAGAGCTTTGGAGAGTTTTGGGGAACCATCAGTCGATACAATTTTAATATATATATTAAACAGTAAGTTTGATACCGAAACACAAAAAGAATGGGAAATATACAAAAAAGAGGGAGACAAACCAACCATGAACGATATGGAAACATTTTTAATTTATAGGTTAGGGTTACTGAAAAAACTTGAATACAAAAGCTCTTCTTCTGGGGACACAATAAAGAGTGAATTCAAGGTTCCAAGGAAAGGTGTCTCACATGTAAGCACTGTCAATAAAGTAAAATGCTATTTTTGCAAAGGGGACCACTATATTTACAATTGTGAAACATTGTCAAAAATTCCAGTTTCTGAAAAAGGAAAAAGGGTATTCGAGAAAAAGTTGTGCACTAATTGTTTGAGACCGGGCCATTTTTCAAAAGATTGCAAGTACTCTGGATGCAAAAAGTGCCACCGGAAGCACAATACACTACTACATATTGAGAATTACAATCAATCACAATCCTCAGAAGTACTAGGTACATCAAATGAGAATAAAGGTAATGAAACCAATATATCAATGCACGTTACTAAATCTCTGATCCCATCGCAAATCCTCTTAGCTACGGCTATGGTCCAAGTGAAGGATCACTGTGGGAAACGCCATCTAGCCCGCATTCTGCTAGATAATGGATCCCAGTGTAATTTTATAACAGAACAGTTTTGTGATAAGTTAGGTCTAAATAAACTAAAATTTAATTTAGCAATTAGTGGCGTTGGTAAGGCATTATCTTTTGCAAATAACAAGGTCAACATTGAAATAAATTCACTGCAATCAAATTACAAAACTGAATTGTCGTGTTTAATATTAAATAAAATTACAGAACATTTACCTCTTCTAACTATAGACAAATCAATAATAAAAATACCCTCAAACATCCAGTTAGCAGATCCAGAGTTTTACAAAAGTAAACAAATTGATATGCTTTTAGGTTGTGACATATTTTGGCAAGTATTATCAGTGGGTCAGTTTCAATTGGGCAAACATTTACCAATATTACAAAATACAATGCTAGGATGGATAGTGAGTGGGGCTATAAACAATTCACAAAAAAATAACAATAGAGCAATTGTATGTCATTTTGTACAACCGGACGAGACATCTATTAATGAACAGTTAGCCAAGTTCTGGCAACTACAAAACTATGAGAACGATAAGGTGATGTCAAGCTCGGATAAATTTTGTGAAGAGCATTTTACACAAAACACTATACGTAATTGTAACGGTCAATTTGTAGTAAAAATGCCATTAAATGAGAAAATATACAATTTAGGGGAATCAAGGATTTCCGCAGTCAACCGATTTCTTTCATTAGAAAGAAAACTTGAGCGAAACTTAGAATTAAAAGAACAATACGTTCAATTCATGCGGGAGTATGAACAATTAAACCACATGTATAAAATATCTGAAGACAATGACACTCAAAAGTTAACTTACTATTTACCCCATCATGCGGTTATAAGAGAATCAGCCATTACTACCAAATGTCGCGTTGTATTTGACGCCAGCGCAAAAACTACTACGGGAATCTCTTTAAACGACGCGCAACACAGCGGACCTAAGGTACAATCAGACTTGTTCGAAATTCTGTTAAGATTCAGATCAAGACAATACGTAATAAGCGCAGACATTTCGAAAATGTACCGCCAAATATTAATAGATGAATCGCAAAGGTGTTTGCAAAGAATAATTTGGCGTGAAAACCCAAGCGATGAGTTACAATGCTATGAGCTGAAAACTGTGACGTATGGGACCAGCTCAGCACCATTTTTAGCGACTAGATGCCTTTCACAATTAGCAAGAGATACTAAAATAACGCTGCCACACGTGTCACGAGTCATAAAAGACGATTTTTATATCGACGACCTTTTAACGAGCTGTGATTCTATTGACGAACTGTTAACAATTCAAAAAGATGTTACTAATATTTTAAAATCCGCGGGTTTTACATTAAGAAAATGGTTAACTAATAAAACAGAACTTTTAGATAAATTCGAAATAAACGATGAGTGTACTATAAATATTTCACATTTAAGTCAAGACGAAAATAGTAAAACTCTAGGGCTATATTGGAATTCGCATAACGATACCATACAATATTCTATTAAATTAGAATGTCCTACAGTTGTTACAAAACGTATAATTCTGTCCGTTTCGTCGCAAATATTTGATCCGTTAGGATTATTATCACCTGTCACAATAAAAGCAAAGATTATTTTACAGAAATTGTGGCAGGCTGGAATAAAATGGGACGAAGTCGTACCCACGGATATACAAACGGATTGGAGCAATTTTCGCAATAATTTAACTAGTCTAAATGACCTAAAAATTCCTTGATTCGTGTTGTCTGAAAAACCACTTATTATTGAGCTTCATGGGTTTTCAGATTCCTCCGAAGCGGCATGCGGCGCATGTATTTATTTACGATCACGTGATAGTAACGGAAGGTATATAACGCAATTATTAACGGCAAAAACGCGTGTCGCGCCCATCAAACAAGTCAGTTTACCGAGATTAGAATTATGTGCCGCCAACCTCCTAGCAAACTTAAGTCAGGAAATATTAAACTCCATTCATTTACAAATCGATAAAAAATATTTTTGGAGCGATTCTACTATAACATTAGGCTGGATACGTGGTGCTGCAAACAAATGGAAGGCATTTGTTGCCAACCGAGTTGGAAATATTCAAACCCTGACCGAACCAATAAATTGGCATCATGTACAATCTAAACATAATCCAGCTGACTTGCTTACGCGCGGCATAAGTGCAGAAGGGTTAGTGTCATCAAATTTATGGTGGCATGGCCCTGAGTGGCTCCTGAATGATGATTCAGAATGGAAGGTTGATAACGTAAGGTGCACGGACTTACCTGAATCAAAACCTACTTGTCATGTGACAGTGACCAATGATGATTATTTATTTACTCGTTTTTCTTGTCTCAATAAATTAAAAAGAGTAATTTCAGTTTGTGTTAGATTTATTAATAATTTAAAAACTCCTAAACCTGGGAGAAAAATAGGACCCTTACAAGTTGAGGAATTAAATTATTCAATGACCCTTTTAACAAAATTAGCACAATTTCAGTCATTTCCTAATGAGTTTAATGATCTCTGCAACCAGAGAAGTGTTTCAGATAAAAGTCGCCTAATAATGCTCAATCCATTTTTGGATGAGAATAAATTAATCCGAGTAGGCGGCAGGTTACGGAATTCCAAGCAATTTACCTTTGACAAAAAACATCCAATAGTACTAGATTCTAAACATAATCTCACTAAATTGATAATGAGTCATGAACATAAAAGTTTACACCACTGTGGTCCTCAACAGTTATTAGCATCCTTAAGAAACGCTTATTGGCCTTTAGCTGGTCGAGACGCTGTACGAAAAATCATCTATGCTTGCGTACAATGTTTTAAGGCAAAACCATCATAATTCCACCCCCTTATGGGTGATTTACCAGAATGCCGAATTTCGCAAACTCCTCCATTTTTTAATGTCGGAATTGACTATGCCGGACCTGTTCTAATAAAGGACCGGAAATTACGGAATGCGAAACTAATAAAGGCATACATTTGTGTATTTGTCTGTGTCAGTTAAAGCCATCCATCTTGATTTAGTGACAGATTTATCTACTGAAGCCTTCATGGCAATGTTCAAAAGATTTGTAGCAAGAAGAGGAAAGCCTCAAAATGTATATTCCGACAACGGTTCTAACTTTGTCGGAGCAAACTCTAACCTCTCTGAGATATTTAATTTCTTAAAGGACTCATCCGATAAAATTAACGATTCATTAAGTAATGAAGGTATACAATGGCATTTTATACCACCACATGCCCCCAATTTTGGCGGATTGTGGGAGGCAGGGGTCAAAAGCGCAAAATTTCATTTGAAAAGAGTTACAGGAAATTTGAATTTAACCTATGAGGATTATCTGACTGTTTTAATTCAAATTGAAGGCATCCTCAATTCTAGACCTATCACACCCTTATCCTCTAGCCCAGATGACTATACGCCACTCACACCTGGCCATTTTTTAATCGGTAAACCAATGACCGCAATTCCAGATCCTGACGTTGGGCAGGTTCCAGTGAACCGACTTAATAAATATCAGCAGCAGCAACAAGCAATTCTATGTTTCTGGAAAAGATGGCAGAGCGAATACATTTCAGAACTTCAGTCACGCCAAAAGTGGAAAAAAATGTAACCGCCCTCCTGAAGATTGACAGTCTAGTGGTAATCAAAGAAGACAACCAGCCACCCCTCCAGTGGAAGTTAGCACGAGTAGTTGCACTTCATCCCGGAACAGGCAATATAGTGAGAGTGGCAACAGTCCGAGTGTCTACAGGCAATATTTTTAAAAGACCTGTATCGAAACTGTGCATTTTACCCATTGAACAATGAACAATGATTATTAGATCTTATGTTTTTTTTTAACAAATGAACGAACTGGTTTCTTGTATCATTTTTATATTATTATTATTTTGATGGTTTGTTAACAATTAGTTATTGAATGTACGTTTCCTCGTACATATCAAGGCGGGCGGCATGTTCAGACTCCACTGAAATTTGGTAAAACCGGTAACGCCGGCAACCGGTGACAGTCGTTAGAAAACCCTGAGAATACAATTGACAATAGTTGACATTAAAATATAAAAATACCGATCTGTTTTTAATTCAAATAAGAAAGAAAAAGGTGCTACAGTCCACAGAAATAACACAATAGTCAATTTGAAAACGTACCACCCTCTATATTTCGCCACTACAGAAAATTCAAAAATATGCAAAGCCCCGTCACACTTATTTTTAAGGGGGACAGTTTGTAGGCTAGTTAAATTTAATCGTTTATTTTTATATTTAAATAATGGGCGAAACAACGGGGGAAGAAACAACGAGCGGCGAATCGAAACGATTTAGACATACAATAATACAAATAAACCACTGGATTATCTTCAGCATAAAATCGAAAAGAACGAAATAATGCAATAAGATCTAAATAATAGATATAGATTTAATGATAGGACCTTTGTTTGTCTATATTGAACGTAAAGAAAAAAACATATGTAGATTGTTTCCTATTCGTATCGGGCATTTTTTGGGGAAAGACACATAACTTAAAAATAATATTGTTGATATTATATTAAATCAATAGGTAAAAATAGAGTAAAAATTATTTGTAAAAATTATGGGACTGCTAATTCATTAGATGAACATGATTAATTAAAACAAATAATTTGGTAGCCTACATCCCAACGTTTTTTACCCAAGAATAGGGACCATAAAAATGGTTGATAGAGGAGATGGTACAAATATGAGCTACCATTTGGTTTATTTGACTTATTTTTGGTGTATATTACGTTCTTCTTTTTTACAGGGGAAGTAGAACCTAACTAACATTATACTGACAGTTATTTAAATTTTTACGAAAGAATTTTTTTAATTTTTTTTTAATAAAAATGACGTTAAGCAGTCAATGATACAAATATGGGCTATAACAGAAAATACTTGAAAATATTAAGTGCCAAAATGAAAAAAAACAGGCAAAATTAACAAAAATAACACATTATCATTCAGTGCGACAAAAGTCACAAACATAATCATCTCTATCAGCACCTGCACAGTCGACATGACACCACAAATTGCACATTAAACATTGAACCCAGAGTTCACCTTTGCGGTCTTCATAAAATCTACTTTCACAAAATATTCATTCTGCATCTAAATCATCTGGTTTATTTTGTCCAGACATATAATTCATATCTACGTCATCATCGGATGGCGCAAACTGCGTTTCATCTTCTTCACTTTCAGAATTTTCTATTGTTTTTTTTTATTCTTCTTTGATGTTTTGGACGAGATAGTTCCGGTTGCTTGAGAAAAAACTTTTTTTTACAGCTTTAACTTTTTCTTTGTTTTTATTGGCAGTGCTCAACAATAATTCGTCTTTGTAAAGGGACGAAGTAATTACCGCTGCTTGCGATGCTTTGCTACCTCTATTAGTTGTTTTCTTTTTAGTTATCGGAACTGGTGAAATGTCAAATGGTGAGAAAAATTTTCTTTGCATTCCAGATGGTCCAGGTAGAACGTTGTCTTGACTAGGTGGGCCTACGTTTGACTGAAATGTGCTTGGACTGCTTTTTCTCTTACTGCTTGAACAGCCCTTTTCATGTCCTCTATATCCCTCGTCTTTCGCCACTTGGGGCTCAAAATGGCAGTCGCCATAAGTGTTTAGCATGGCATTCTAAAACAAATCGCACCATTTCAAATATTGCTACAAATATTACAAACATAACAATAGTCCATATTAGAAATAATATCAAAAAAATGTATAGCTTCATAAATATTTTATATCTTATATGTGTGTTAATTTAAAAACAAAATCTAAAAATACGAACCTTATATTCAATCTTGATTATTAGAAATCAAATTAGTTCCTAAAACCCACTTAGTTTCAACGGCAAATAACCAACACTGCAAAATACCAAATCACACTAAACAAAACTACGTCAATGAAAAGAAGTGTTGTCATTTATAGGCGGTTTCGAATACTAAAGCACATATAATAGGCACGTTTACCGATAGATGACTATATGTGTATCGGAAATAACACGGTAGCCCATATTCCAAGCCTAGCCCATAACTACACGTTCTCCTCTACTTATTTCAAAGGAAAATATAGGATCAAATATTAAAAAAGTATCAGTAAAACGTCTTAAAAGAAAAGTGTTCCATGAAACCTCAAAACAAAATATATTTGTTGACAGACAAATGGTTATCCTTACATTCTCAGGTAACAATATTGCGGATACCGTAAAAATTAATATGGTGAATTTTTCGTTGAGACTTACATATATCCATCTCAATAAGTAGAGCGTGTTCAGTTTACATTAAACAAAAAAGGTATTAAGATAATTATGGCCAATGAAAACATCTCATTTAAAGAGGCTGAAGGCATATCTAATAATCCCTCATATTCGTTTGTTACAAACAACAGACTCTCAACAATAAACTTTCCAAGTCTGCCAGTTTCTTTCTTTTTTTTTTTTTTTTTTTTTTTTTTTTTTTTTTTTTTTTTTTTTTTTTTTTTTGCATCGGGCAGTGCAATGCTACGAGTTCGTGTGGGACTTTCACCTCACTAAACCACCCTCCTCTGTTGTCCCCATTAGGAGATACGTACACCGGAAGTGCCTGCAAAGCCATGACGTCAGTGATCCAGTTCCTAACCTAAAAAAATCAAAACAATAGTAATAACCGTATCAGAAAATCTATACCTAAAAACAAAACAGTTAACCTTACGAATGAAACAACCAAACATAGCTCTAAATGACGCAAACATTCAACTTCTCCTCTCCAAAGCCAAACGAACATAATAAAACATTATACCTCATGCAACCTAGTATCCCCAACCCTTATCGGGAAGAATTTTAAAAGTTTAAAAAAACCAAGGGCACTATTTCTGATAACATCATTAAATGTTTACACACTTTTTAAAATAATGAACCCAGTTTTAACGGGCTCCCCGCACACTTTCACAATATTCGCGACAGTATACTATATATTTTAAGCTTTTAAGCCGAGACACAAGTTCATATACCAACATGGATAGTGATAATGAATCAGAATTCTGAATCTTTGTCAATTCTATAATGTGGAATTCTCATTCTATAATTAATAAATAAATTAATACGGTGCCAACAAATAACGAAACTGATATTATCATTTTGTCGAAACCCTGGATTAAAAAAAGGAGTAATTTTTATGTAAGAGACTATAACCTAATTTTCAAAAATACAGAAGATAAATACGATGCAGTAGCAGTACTCATATCTAAAAATATAATCTTTAAAGAACAATACATTAACAGTAATTATCATAAAAAATCGAAGCATGTGAGGTAATACTCGAAAAACCCAAATTAACAATTGTTAGCATATATAACCCAACAAAAAACAATAGAATTACGTCCAGAGACTGGGAAAAGCTAATGTCACAATTCCAACCACCGATACTTCTATGTGTAGATTTTAATAGTCATTACACCCTTTTTGGAAGCATTACAAACGAAACTAGTGGAAAAACTCTCGTTGACGTATTAGATAACTTAAATTTAATTTCACTGAACGATGGATCTCCTACAAGAATTTCACGCCTCGCTTCGTCTCCTTCGACAGTAGATTTGTCCATTATTTCTCCCAATCTAGTAGGTATAACAGAGTGGAAGAACCTTCCAGACACCATCGGTTCTGATCATTTCCCCATTTCTATAAGTATCTTAGGCACAATCAACATTCCCAAAATACATCCAGCCACAATTTTTAATGAAAATGAAAGTGAATGACCCAAATTTACATACCATATAAACCTTGGTCTAGACGAAACATCAGAACCTTATGATTTCAAAAATTTTTGACTGATGGGGCAAACTCTTCCATGCATAAAAAAAAATCCTTAGTGGTCCCAAATCTCTACCTGCTTGGAGGGACGAGGAATGTTCATAAATAATTTCTTTAGGGAAAGAAACCCTTAAAAATACAAACAAAATTCTACATTAGAAAACTTCACTGAATACAAAAAATAGAAGCTCTGAACTAATAATTAAAAACAAAAAATAATAGCTGGAAAAAATTCATTAGTAGCTCAGACAAAAGTATATCTGGAAACATGTAAAAAAAACTGATAAAAACTTCTTAGATAATAAGACAGTACTCTCTGTACACATGTAATCAACCAATCCAAAAAATATCATAGAAGAGTTAGAGTCCGCAATCAAAATATCCCACTGTACCTCTCCCGGAAAAGATAGCTTTACCTATATTATTATTAAACATCTTCTAAATAAAGCATAAATGGCACCATTAAACATTTATAATGACTGGTGGATAAATAATAATTTTATAATGGAATTAAAGAGATAATTTTAATTTTAATTTTAAAACCCAAAAAGGACCCCAATGATCCTGTGTCTTACAGACCAATAACCCTTATGCTATGCATGGCTAAAACTTTTGAACATATGATTAAAGTAAGGATGGATTGGTATTTGAAATCCAAATCTATTTTTCCGACTACATAATACGGTTTCAGGAGAGGCAAAGGAACCATAGAATCGGCAACGCAACTAGTTTCGGACATAACAGTGGACGTTTTTAGATAATGAATATCTGTGTGTTTTTTATCGATCTCAAGGGTGATTATGATTCGGTTGATTTCGATATATTAGAATCAAAATTAAACCTTATTGGTATAAGTGGAAAAGTATTTTCTAACATTATACAAATATTTAGAAATCGTAAAATATATAATCAGAGATCATATTATTACTCTTCACAGACCGAGAATTGTTAATCGGGGTCTACCCCAAGGAGCGGTTCTTAGCCCTCTGCTATTTAATGTCTACACTTTAGATCTTAATATTTTATTTGATGAGAACATCAGAATCATTCAGTACGCTGGTGACATATGTATTTATATAATTAATAAAAAATACACCCAATGTATGGAAGACCTTCGATACGTAATGTACTGCCTCCAAGCTTAGCTAAACGGGCACTCCTTTCAGTTATCCTCCAATAAATCAGAAGTAATGGTTTTCACCCGTCACCGTCTGATATTGGGAGATATAATCAAATTAGGTAAAAGTAACATTCCTATCCTTGATAGTTACCTATATTTATGGATTGTAATAGATAAAAAGCTAACTTGGAAAAAACGTTTAGAGCATATTAAAAATAAAACAGAAAAAGGAATAAATGTGCTTACACCCGTGACGGTGAGGAATTATTTTACAGGGCGTATATAAGATCTATAATAGATTAGGGTTGTATATTTTATGGATCCGCGATCCGTAGCAAATTCGAATTTACTAATTGTAGGTAGAAAACAATTAAAACCACTAAAATTTTGTTTTGGTGGTTACAAATCTTCTCCATCACCAGTAGTATTAGCAGAGGTCCAAGAACCCCCACTCATACTTCGAAGACAATTTTTAGCTCAAAAAAATAATATCCTTAAAAATGGTATCGTTAAGTATACTCACAAATCGGCTATAGAAAACCTAACAAATAAATACTGGAAATTCAAAAA
Organism: Galeruca laticollis; assembly: GCA_963921935.1. Taxonomy (NCBI): domain Eukaryota; kingdom Metazoa; phylum Arthropoda; class Insecta; order Coleoptera; family Chrysomelidae; genus Galeruca; species Galeruca laticollis. The sequence goes on along the minus strand of OY998175.1, from coordinate 210,725,625 downwards.
CAATACATCCTTAGCTTACATTTATACCACTTTTTTTTTAAATAAAACTAACTGTTTCTAAATAATTCCACAGTATATTGAAAAAATGGTCAAAATTATAAACAATTGACATTTGTTTCGATTTCGTCAGAATAATAGTAATATCGAAACCATTGTCAATTATTTAGAATGATTACCATTTTTTCAATATATTGTAGAATTATTTAGAAACAGTTAGCTTCATTTGAAAAAGTAATATGAGTAGATTCCACAGAGTGAGAGTCGAAACAATAAATTACATTTATACCGATAATATGGTGGAAAAAATACAAAATTTTAATTCTCCTTTTGACAGCAAACTTCCATTTAACCTCAATATGTTCAAACGAACTCTCCTAACGCCTGATTTCAATTATACCAATTATTATTCATAATAACGCGCCTGAGAGAAGAATCATATCCAACTTAGGAAATTATTATATTATTTTCTGTAATGGTTCAAAAGTCTCAAACGGAACTGGTTGATCATTTTTCATCTTAAATAGAAATTTATCCTATAAAATTCGGATAACAGATATATATTTTACTGCAGAAGCATACGCCATTTTACAGTCTCTGGAGTGGGTAGAAATAGAAAATGCTAATTATTTAATAATTTTTTCGGTATCCCTGTCAGCTTAACAGCTTTAGAAAAACAAAATTTAAGTACATTTTCTAATTATATGATTGATTTGACTAGACTAAAACTATATAACTTTAAAAAACAAAACATAAATATAATTTTATCATCGGTAAAAAGACACGTGGTCATAATCGGCAATGACATTGTTGATACTGCCTCAAAAGAAGCCACAAGTTTAGAAAATATATATAGAATATATACAATGCCTGACGTTATTAATTTGTTTAAAAAATAAATATGGACAAATTGGGAAAAAAATTGTCTCGAAAATAAATATAAATCCAATTACCATTATTTTCTTATTTACCCTAGTCTTCAAAATGAAATTTCCCATATACGTGTCTACAGTGTCACCAGACAATATTGCATATGCCTTACCAGAATGAAATTAAACCATGGTGGCTTTCCGTCCCACCTATATAAAATTGGTGTTCTACATTCCCCCCTCTGCTCAAGTAACAACAGCTCGGTAGGAGATCTCAATCATTTAATTTTTCAACTATTACAGGAACAGATTCCTAGACATCTTGCATGGGCATTTATATGACAGTAAATATTACTATGCTACTACATTTAAATATAAAAGGGTATTAGATAAATTAGTGAATTTTCTTAGAATCTTCCAAATAAATTTTTGATCAATAAAATTAGATTTAGTTAAGTTCAGTTTCTGTGACAAATGAATTCCTTCCAATGCCATTCCAATCTTCCATCCTCTCCCCACGCACACACACATAATTGAAACACAGAATATTCTGCACGATATTTGCTTTAAGTCTACTTTTTTCTCAATAGACATGTTAATAAGAAAAATTGTCGCTACTGGAGCGATGAAGACTTTTTAGTGAAGTTCGTACACATTATCCAATGAAAGTGAACGTTTGGGCTGATATTTTTGGTAATAGTACGATTGGACTATTATTTATTGAGGAAAATCTAACTGGTGAGATCTACTTAAATTTGCTTCAATAAGTTATAGGCCCCTTAATAACAACTAGTTTTTAAAATCAAATTGATGGCGTCTGGTAACATGATTTTGCAAGAAGATGTTATTCACTTCCAACAAGATTGAGCTCCACCACATTACTTTCTTCCAGTTAAACAGTGCCTAAATGATCGATTTCGTGGCAGATGGATTTGTCGAAGAGGAGCAATGGGATGGCCACCACGATCGCCCGACTTAGCGCGTCTAGATTTAATCTTATGGGGGCATCTAAAATCTATTGCTTTTAAAAAATATCTTAGAGATTTGAAGAGAAAAATAACAGCTGCGTGTAGAGAGATTCAGGCAGAAGTTTTTCGAAATGTTAGAGAGGAGTTTGAGAGCAGACTTTATCACTGTTTAGAAAATAATGGACAACATTTCGAAAATTTTATGAAATAAGTTCCTTTTTATTAATTTTATTACATAACACTTGATACATAAATATCTTAACGACTTTTAAAATAAAGTTTCACTCAACTACCATTTCCATTGAAGATTCAGGGGATATGGCCGCTCCTGCTAGAGGGTTAATTTAATTTAAATAATTGAAAACCAGCCTACACACTGTCCCCGTTAAAAAAAGTGTGATGTGGCTTTGCATACTCTTGAATTTTTTATAGGGGCCGAAATATAGAGGGTGGTACATTTTCAAATTGACACCCCGTATAGTATGCTGCAACCATAGACATAGAGAATAGACTGAACGTTATAGTCACAAAAGTGTCTCTAGGAACAGACACTGCGCTGCAAATACCTTTATATTTTCAACAAGCCTGTAATAACAAAGGTCAGTAACGTGAACCAATCAGAATACTAGAAAGAGATAACTACTGGTCGCACATTCGCTTTGTCTCCCTCGGACTTTTCGGTCTGTATTCACTGAACTGAATAGGGAACGCTCAGTCAATTCAAGTGTACAGTTGGAGCAATTTAAATATGAACACCAATATTTAAGGTTTTTATCTACACCATTAGCTATTTTTGTCGTTTACTGTTTTCTTTTCGTTATAAAAAGAGATTAATCAAATCATGAGAGAATTTCAATTATATAACAACATAGGATCCTTTTAATTTGGAGGGACAATGTCACCAAGATATTGCTGGACACACAATGACGTTTTTGATATTACCATTTTTAATCTTGTATATATTTAAGCATTACCATTACATTTTTTGGTATTACTGGAAGATTACATTAAAGTAGTGCTTCTAAAAAGAGAGCAATGAAATGTTCTTTAGAATTCCCAAAATAGTAATATTCTAGCTGAAACAGTTTATCATTCCCAAGTCTGATGAATTTTTTAAAATTATATCATGAAAAGCTATCTAGAAGTGTTATTGTACCTTTTCCTTGCTAGTTCTTTATTAAATTGCTCATGTGAAGAGACAATTGAAATAATAATACAAACACTCACGTTTACCTTATTGCTTATTATGAACTATCTACTAACACTCTATTCACAAGTAAGCTCGTTCTATCAGTATATCGTCAATATCGGACAGCTCGAGAAAGTCACCATCTTCATTAAACTTTTGAAAACATCATAATTATTCAATTTAGTGATGTAATTAATTTTCTTAGCGACTGCAGCTTATATAACTTGATAGATATGAAATTAACATGTCAATATTGATATTGTTATGTAATCTAATTCATATTGTTTCCATGTCAATGACTTTTATTCATCAAAAACGTGGAATTCAATAAAAAGTATTTATCATAGATATAATTTATTTTAAACAAATAGATATTTTACTCAATAAATGAAATATATAATTAGTTGAATTTGGATGATACCAATTAAAAAAGCTAGCGATTCCAGCAAAATTAACAGCGGCAGAAAGACATGGCTACTCCAAATCCAGAACACACTATACCTATAATTACACATGTGTAGTATTTGTACAAGTTATATTTGAAATATAAAGAGGTTCTGTAAATGGTAGAAAAAATAATTTTTCATAGAAAATTTTTTTTCTATCTTACAAAAATGAGCGCAACGGTGATCCAAACTAACAACAGGTAATCCTCAGTTTTAATGAAGCAGCTAGTAAAATCATCGAACTGCTATTATGTTGTGTCATCTTGAGGATTCGTTGTCGGCATTGGTCACTTGTATATACTCCGGAGGCTGTATCGTGCTAACAAACTGAAATTTCTCCAAAAATGACAAAAATATCGTACTTAAAGCACTATAGCACCTGTTGTAGTGGCTGTGGTGAGCTGAAAATCAATAGGGTTCTTCTGTGAGATGTTCTGAATAATATTCAATCATAAAATTAGTGACTTTGCACTCCGGAGACTGCTAACAAACTGAAATTTCTCAAAAATGACAAAAAGGCGCCCAAAAAGGCATAAGCTTTTTTTTGATCGGGAGCCAAAAGGGATGGTGTTAAATTAGCAAAGACCACTGTCACGTATTTTGAGGAAAATGTAATTCAGTATTCGTCATGGCATATAGGCAGAAAAGTCGTTGATTTTTCCCTTTTCAAAATGGTCAAAATTTATTTTATTATTTTTAAATAATAATTTTTTAACATAAATAAATTGTCTATGTTTAAAGGAATGTTTTTAATGATATAAATATAGTGAACAGACTACAAAATTAAGAATTGGAAATATTATTGCCCTTAAAGTAAATATCTTATAAAAGATTGGAATCATAGATAACCTTTATTGGAATCTTCATATAGGTCCCAGCAATTTATCTCTGTTAGCGTCATCATAATAGTATACCGACATTGAATGATAGAGATTTGAAAGTTTCTATTGTATACTTTATATGTATAGTGAAGAATAACTTTGTAGGATAATTTCAATCTTTTTTCAATTCACATTGGTTACCTTATTCCTTGATTCAATGAAAAAGAATATTGATTGCACTAAAATAAGATATTGATAATGTCTCATCAATGAAACATACCAAGAATTATTTATTGACGGTCTTATTTAGGACATGATAAATATTACATCTAATATCAAAGAAAAAAAAGCATTTCTAGGGTAAACTGTGATGAAACACAAAAAACTCAATATTGTTGATATCGGTATTCTAACGATATACATAGTGTGTTCAGAAAATTAGGCGTATATGACTGTGACGACTAAACGAAAATTCCATCATTCAAAAAGATCGACCAGAAGAGCCAAGATAAAAAAACACGCTAGTTTATTCAAATGTGGAAGTTATTGTCCCTATTTCCCTCTATATCAATGGTATAATGAGCTCTTGCAATAATACCCTTAACGTTTTGCACCGTTTGTGTGAAGAAATACGAAGAAAACGCCACATTGGTGAAGAAACGATTCATGGCTTTGGTATCAGAGTAATGAACCAGCTAAAATTGTCAATTTAAACCACTAACACACCATCAGATAAAAACTAAAACTACTTTAATACGTCTAAAATCGTTTGTAGTATATTGTAGTATAATACGTTTCACGGTATATGTTTCACGGTATAACACGTTTCACGGTATAAACGTTTCACGGTATAAACGTTTCACGGTATTGGGTTATCAACTACCTGGTTTAATTCCATTGCGTAGAAAATCATCAAGTAAATATATATGAGTTTGCATCTTGTCCTATACACTTTTTTTCCGCCGTTTGTGTGCTTGTTTAGAGACTTGTTTAAGGTATCTATATCCACCAATTCTAGACACTTTTTATTTGTTTTGATAGTCTCTGGATTTTGATTAAGGTTTGCTTCAAGTTGAATGTAAGTGTGAGGCTAAAATGAGTTTATTTTTTATCGGTTTATTCGAATTATTTAACTTTTTAGGGACTAATATTCTTACTACAAAATTTAAAATTGTACTACAATATACTACAAACCATTTTAGATGTAAAGTAGTCTTCGTTTCAATCTGATGATGTGTTAGTGGTTTAATTTAACAATTTTATTTTTCGGGCATCACAATTTCTACTACAAATATAAAAATGTTACTACAATTACCTACATCGTTTCATCGTTTATAGTAAGTGTGAGGCAAAAATGAGAATATTTCTTTATCAGTTCGTTCGATTATTTTAAGTTTTCAGGGGCTAATATTCTTAGACAGAAAAATTAAAATTGTACTACAATATACTACAAACGATTTTGGATGTATTAAAGTAGTTTTCGTTTTTATCTGATGATGTGTTAATGGTTTAATTTGACGATTTTATTTTTCGGGTATCACAATTCCTACTACAAAGATAAAAATGTTACTGCAATTACCTACATCGTTTGTAGTAAGTGTGAGGCTAAAATGAGATTATTTTTTATCAGTTTATTCGATTATTTTAAGTTTTCAGGGACTAATATTCTTACTACAAAAATGAAAATTGTATACAATGTACTTTTCCGTCGACCCTACTTTTTATTTTGAAATATACCTAGAATTTTAAGAAATTAAACAATAAAATTAATAATGACATACAATGACAGATAGTAGTAACACAGCTACTTGATTTCGACTGTTTTATTAGATGAGCCTAGTGCACCACAGGTCACAATATAAATGTATAAGAACAATGTACGTTGGGTTGCATATAATAAAATCGTTGATTAATAGAAAATCATTCATGAATAGGGGTAATCAATCAACGATTTTAAGTGCGTTAAAATCGATCGTAAATAGACGGTCGACGGAAAAATTAGTTTTCTTTTTCAGCTGATGATGTGTTAATAGTTTAATTTGACGATTTTATTTTTCGGGCATTACAATTTCTACTACAGAAATAAAAATTTTACTGCAGTTACCTATATCGTTTCTAGTAAGTATGAGCATAATATGAGTCGAGTTCCAGGTTCATATAGTTTAACATACGTGCATTGACTCACAGGGGGATTACTGTGACGGGACAATAGATATTGAGGAATGAATAAATATTTTACAGAAGAATAAGTCACCCACGTATACTCGAGACATAGTATAATAAGAAACTTGATATCTTTATATACTGTGTGTAACATTAGTGATCATACTTGGATTTAAAAGGTTAGAAAGGTTTATTTGTAGGAAAACCATCAATGATTTCTGGTAAGATAAATAAAAATATACTTTTGGCTAATGAAATTGGCTACCCAGACAACATTAGATATTCTATAAATATCCGTGGAATATTCATTTTGGCATATTGGAATATTCTCTAAAAATGCCAAGAATATCTTTATGCTTTTTGGAATATTCCTAGAAAGTGAAAATGGGAATATCCTAAATATTCAGAGAATATTCCCAAATGAATATTCTTTTTCGTATTATATATAAGCTAGGATTATTCCGAGAATATTCAGAAAAGCATTATCTAAGAATGTTCTTCAATGAATGTTTCCAGAATATTCAATATATACTATGAATATTCATGGTAGATTCATTTGGAATTTTGTAGAATTATTTCAAATTAAATATTCAGGGGATATTCTTTGTATATTCAGAATATTGCAGAAATATCCTCAGAATGTTCAGAACCATACATTTATTGGGGGGAGAGGGGAGGGTTAATATAGGATTCATGTAAATGCACTTTTTTCAAATTTCTGTAAATCAATAAATTTTCATAACTGATGGAATTCTCTACCCGACCATTCACTGGATGGTGGCTTCTAAAGTGAATAAAGTGGAACAGGTACAAGCATAATAAAATAAAATTCAATATTAAATTGTCCAAATTTTTATTAGACAAACATAAACTTTATAACTCTCTATAAACTTTTAAAATTTATAAATATTCAACTATAACTTTCATTTTATCGTTTTTAAACCAAAACGACAGAGCTTCACAAAATATATAAAGCATTAATCTACTTGTTGAACATCAGTTTCGTAAAATTAAATATTTATAGATACTTACATTCTCTTGTGAGAAATGAAAAATAAAGAAAAAACAAAATTGACCATATACTTGTTTCTATCAAAAAATATAGAGTTAATCTTTTAAAATTTGTAAATATTTATAGGGCCCACACACTGCGCGTTTTTAGCTATACCCAAATGGATAAAACTGTCCGGTTAAGGCTACATAACTGAGGTATAACTGAGGTATAACTGAAAAACATCCTTATTGTTGACGTTATGCAATCAGATATATCAATTTACCGGTTCGGGTAAGGCGGTGTTAAAAGCTGGCAGTGTGTGGATTCATAAACTTGCGTTATGGTTATATCATCACAGTCACTAGAATGTATTGCAATGGCCTGGAATGAATGTGCCGGTTGCTGTAATGGTGTGGTATCTGCAATTATAAAAGTAATTGTAGTAATCATTTGTAGAAATTTTACAAATATGAGTATAAAAAATATTGATATTTTCTTAAATTTGCCACTATGCAGAATACATTACATTGACACTGGTATTCTGTACTGTCGCTTAAATACCAAAGCATATGGTGATTAATTATTGTATGCTCTTCTCATGAAAGTTTTTACCAGCCTCAAGTTCTTAAGATAATTCACTTGTTTAAATGAATGTTGACTTAGTTTTATAAACCGATATAAATGTTTTAATTTTTTTGTTTTCATTATCTTAACACCAGGATATTCCCTTATACAAATTTCAAGAAGGTATTAATCCCGTCAAAAAGTATTAACTAATTATGCGGCCAGATGACAAAAAATAAATATCAAAAACAGCTGCTACTTAAATTTAATATTTACCAGACTGAGTAACTATTTATGTTAGTGGAGCATTCAATAAAATGTGACCTTTGCATTTTAACCATGGAAATAGGGTAGGCACAGCTAGCTGATACAAATGCTTGGGATATCCTCCTTTGGAAATAAATTTTTCCTGACAGTGAAGTTCACACAACCTATAATTCTATTGTAAAGCATCTGTAGTCTTTTCCAAACAAATCTGCACAGTTACAATCTTCCAACCATAAATGTGCCCTTAAAAGTAAATAAATGTAGTTATTCACATGTCTATATTAACTACTAATTTATTATTCAACATATTTTTAGCTGAACAGGGCTCGTCAGCAGAAAGCTTATTGTAGTACATATTATTATTTCATGTTATTAAAGGCAGAGGGACAGATCAATGCTAACAAACCAAAAACATATAGAATTACACAACTTACGATGCATAGGTGCATGTAAAATATTGAAAAAGTAATATATACCTATAATATATTGCATATAGAAACAATTACTCTTACCTCACAGGGTCTTTGGGAAATCCAAACATAATTATTCCTTCTCCTGTTCTTGAGTGACATCCACGAACTTCAAAGTTTTCATCCCATAACAAATACAATAATATCTCACTAAGAGTTCCACTAGTCACGATATTGTTGAAAACAAAATCAAAATAAACTTTAACTAAAGCACAATCCACTCCAGTTCATAGGTTGATATTAGATAAAACCATAGATTAGGGAGGATAAAACGGAAGAGAAACGAACCTATTGACACTTGACTTTGAGCATGCCAGACTTAAGCCCGTCACACATGATATTAGAAATTAACCAATAAACGTGTGTACAGAGAACGCCAGTTGAATTTTAATTTGCTGGCGGCTTTTTGTTGACGCGATTGGGCACCTGTCTTGATTTGGCTTTACGCTGAATGTTATAATTATGATTTATATCTTTGTTCTCTTTTTATCACACGACGATATGACGAATAACACCATATCAACCATTTATGTAGTGTTCATATCGAGGATATTTTTATATATTTTTCTTTTATAATCTATATCTGAACTTCAATGAGTTTAATACATGGTTAATAGTTTATTATTTGATATATTATATTTATTATTTATATGAAGGTGATTTTAACTATTTACACCTATGCGTAGGGTTGAATATCCGGATAAATGGTTGAACTATAACTTTCGTCCCATGTGAAAAATAATATTAATTTTCTTTAATCATAAGTAAATATGCTTAAAAGAATATGCTTAGAATATTCAGTTTGGTAATATTCTTAAATGAATATTTTAAGAATATTCAATTTGATAATATTCTAAAATGAATATTTTAAGAATATTCATCAGGCTTGTTCTGTGAATATTCACTAAGGAATATTAATAGAATATTCAAAAATAATATTAATATTATAAGAATATTCTTAGTTGATTCGGAATATTCTTATACTTTTTGGTGTATTTAAAGATTATTCTATGAATATCCCATGTTGTCTGGGTAACCATAAAACAAATTTTTTCAATGTCATTTTCAGCAGAGGGATATTGATATCTTAATACCTGAATTGAAAATGTATTCTCTCATCAATGTCTAACCTTGTACTCTGTATTTTTGTTGTTTCTTTCCATCCAATAAAAACTCAATCTCATGAATATTCATTCTCTTCACAATCTTGGCAAAGAATTTATAATTAACTATTTTTCTAATTCTTCATTTCTTCAAATAACTGAAGAATATTGCACCACATTATATAGATCGATGACCAGTAGATTAAGAGAAGTCATAGAGCATAATGGCGGAATTACCAAATAATAATTGTTGTTTTTTATTGAAAATTAAATATTATTTTGTAGCCTTTGATATTTAATAATTAAAAACAATATTATTCACACTTTAGTGTCATTATCATTTAAATATACGACAAAACTATCCAATTTTTCCCTGAAAAGAAAAAGTCACAGTTACACTAGGCAACAACAATTTTCTTGGCCGCAACAGTACATTAAACTATTAGTACGAAAAATAAAAATCACCACACTCTCTTACATTTCCACTCAAATCTAAATTTCAGTTTCAACTAAATGCAACTCAAAGAATACTTGACTTTGTCCTTTGTTTTCTTCTAACTCATATTTTTAATTTTTATGGTTATCAACATTTCACATACCATTTGTTCGAACCCAGAAACTGAGTATTGAACTGTTTCGATTGCGAGTTACCACTAGGCTCCCCATAGGAGTAGAATCTCAGCTATTTTTTTTTTCAACTATTGACTATCTAAACATTAAAACCGTTAGTTTTTTAGCGAACGTCTATTTTTCTCGACTGTTTGAATAGTGTTCATCTATATATAGACGCATTGAAAATAACGTAAAATATAAACTTGTTTATTTTCATGACAAAATATAACAAAGTTCACGAGTTATTGTAAAAAAACGATGTACATTTTGTAACTTCAAAGGATCGTTACTTTTTTGCACATTTGTACTAAAGGGGTTTAGTTCATATAAATATTCGTACCTGAACTATAATCACTCAAACTGATTATAATATAGTGGAAACCACAGATGAGACACTGATTGTGGCGCCATCTAAAGAACCAAGACAAAACAATTGAGTGATGTTGAAAAGATTTCTGTAATTTTAGGTTTTGGCGGTATATTCAAATCTACTGTATTTTAATTATTTTATATCAAAATAGCAATTTATAGTCCATCATTTGACATTTCATTCAATTTAACTCCATTACCTCAATAATGATTATAGATATTGAGTTAAATTATATGAAATATCAAGTGATGGACCATAAATGCTTAAAATGGAAAAAATAAAACAATAATCATATAAACAGTTTATTTATCATATCATACTTCTTGTAGTCAATCACAAGCTAGGTCACTTCTTGGTTTAGCCAAAAATAATTATTAAACATCAGGTGGGCATCAAATGAAATGTAACTTCTGTCATTCTGACGATGATATTTAATATCGAAACAATTTTCAATTTCTTAGAATTTTCAACATTTTTTCAATATATTGTGGAATTATCTAGAAATAGTAAGTTTCATTCAAAACAGTAATATGAGTAGATTCCATGGAGTATGGGTCGAGACAATTAATTTCATTCAACATAGCATGCTATAATTTTGAACACTTTAATATGTTCCCATTGAAAAAATAATAATCTGGGTTTTATTTTATGTTATAGCTATTCTCTCCACCAGTAAAGGTGTTGAGCCATTTCCACCTTAACCACACGTGGAAGCTATTCCCTTCACCAGCTATGGGATGGAAGGTATTGTGTCCTTGCCACCTTCACTAAATGTGTTGCGAAGCGAAAAAACCATTAATCGGCATAAAGTCCTTTCATTTTTCAAACGTAGGTAGATAGTTTTAAGAAATAAATTAATAAATATTTAAAATTGACAATCTTGTTTATTATATTTTTTCATTTATTTTAATTTTTAACATTTTTTCAATATATTGTGGAACTATCTAGATACAGTAAGTTTCACTTAAAACTGATATACTGAATTGAATAAAACTTACCTCCAATTTCTGTTAGTTTCCTCTCATATTTTCTGGTGGGAATTTCACCTTTTCCAATATAATATGTATGGCTGGAAGGCATATCTAGAAAAAAATGTATGTCATTGAACTCTTTTTTTCAATTGCAGATAATAAATACCTTTAATTCTTTTAGGGATCGTCTCCTGTAAGGCTCTTCTACTTTGACAGGAAACAAAAAATGGTCTGTTTCTTTCTTTCTTTATAATCTGCCTTCGTGTCTTTCAAATTTTGAGAAACTTTGTTTTTGAAAATGAAGAGGTTATATCCTCCATTGTTTCCTCGTCGTCAAATTGGATGATTTATTCCCACTGCGTTCCAGCCATATTCATTTTATATCTTCCTGGGTTGAAAGAACAAAACTGTATAAAGAAATAGTTACCTTAGCTCAATTTTTTTTAAATAAAACTTAACGAATACACTCCTTGACCATACACTTTGACATTGTCTTTTCAATTTTAATAACAATAAAATAATAATAAAACAACACAACAACAAATAAAAGCAATTAAAAAACACAACAAAATACGGAAACCAAATAATAAGCTCAACAGTTGAACTAAGAAACGACCACAGATAGATAACCCGAAACGATCACAAACAGGATAAATGAAAATTACTGGAGGGCAACACAAAATACGGGTCAGTTTTCTTTGACGAACAATATGACAGCGGGCATACACAGTTATAAAAATCAATAAAATTTTATTACTAACGACATTACTGCTTTGGAATTTTTTGAAATCTACCGATTTTAGTTATTCGACAGGCTCTATAGATGGTACGGTCTGCAGTGTCCTCCCTAGCCTGGTGGAAACCACATTAAGAAACCGTCCACACAATTCACTTCGTTTTTTTTTAGAATTTAAAACATGTTTGATATTTTTGTATTATCTAGTTTGGTCCAAAATATTATATTTTACATAAATTATTTACGTATTATAATTGGTTATGTTTTTCAGTGGTGCATTTAAAATAGTAAAACTCTATTTTGAATAATTAAGATGTACGTGATTAATAGCATACGATATTTATAAACAGAGAGAGTTTATAGTATGGAACGCCTCAATTTTCTCGAAAACGGCATGCACGATTTTTATAAAAGTTGGTTTGGAAGAGTTTTGTAATACGGCCGATAATTGGTTGTACTTACATTGTTGTCATCTTTCGTTTTTCTGACAATATAATGAGCTCTGTTATTTCAAATCGATCACCTTGTATTTTTATTTTGTTATTGATATTTTTAAGAAATGCTGAATATTGTTAATGTAATGTTTCTTTCCCATACTTAATTGCCATAATTTCTGAAATATAGCTACATTTGGAATACCTCCACCGAAGTTAAAAGAATAACAATAACTATGATTGAATAAACTAATTTAATTTGAATAATATGATTTATATTATAACAGAAATCTCTGCTACTGTCAGTTAATTAGTAAAAAAGTTTAACGAAACTGGTGCAGTCAAGATTTTTTCAAATCATTCCCCAGAAAGCCTGCAACAACTGAAGACAAATCTTCAGATGTTTATGTCATGTTAGAAGGAGGTTCACATTTGAGTAGTTAAGCAGGGTTTTCCTAGCAGCACACATTTTACGTGGCGTAGAGCGTAATACGGCCGACGCAACTCGACATCCAATGCGCTGCGTAAAAGTGTTTACCTACGACCACCCCTGTAAGTAGTCAAAAACACCACAGCACACCCACCCCTAGCAGTTTCACTCTTATGTACAAATTGGAACGAAGTTTTAGTAAGGGGCCCGTCCGCTTGAGGGCGCATTTGTAGTGTGAAATAGAAATTACGTCCAATTAGAGAAGGGTCGGAGGAAACGTCAACTTCATAATCTATTACTGTGATCTATTATCTATTTTTCATAAACAACGCCTTCATCAATTAATTTATCGCTACGTTGGATTGGTTTGTGTGTTATTGAAATTTGTGTTTTCCTGCTTTTTCTGTCTTTTGTATGTTATTATAATTTTATCGAACTTTTGATTAGTATGATTAAGTGTGCTTTTTTAAAACAAATGTGACCGTGTAAGTATTTTTCAATTTGTTTCCTTAAGTATGAATAGTGTTTTAAATAATAAAATTGATAAAACAGTTTGTTAATTGAGATATTCCTTGTATCTATGTGGAATTTTTTTATGTAACTTGTAACTGATAGAAATAAATCACAGTATTAGATCTTACTAGTTTAATTTTCAATAACTTGCATTCACAGTACTCATAGAATAGTGTGTGTGTGTGTGTGTGTGTGTGTGTGTGTGTGTGTGTGTGTGTGTGCGTGTGTGTGCGTGTGTGGCCTCAGACAGCCTATTAGCCACAGAAAATTAAAAGTGAGAAAAGTTGAAATGACTGTAACGGAATAGAGATATAAAAATGCTGATTACTGATGGAGCATATATCTAAATAGACAATTTAAAAATGCTGATTACTGATGGAGCATATATCTAAGTAGACAATTTATACTTATTCATGAAATCCACTATGGAATCAAGTACAGACTTCTCAGTATTTGCCAAAAGAGTGGTTATATTTGTGGGAAGAGGAACGTTGAAATTGATCAGAAAATTGTAAAGTTCAGTAGTTGCTATTTTGTTATCAGTGCATTCAAAGAAAATATGATTCAGATCTCCTACTGATGCCTTGTTACAGGAGCAAGCTGGAGAATTGACAATACCTATTTTAAAAAGATGAGCTGGGAAACGACTGTGATTTATTCTTAAACGTGATATGATGGAAGTATATTGTTTTCTATAATCAAAATTAGAAATATGAGGAATCTTAGTTGATAAAGTAGGATGCAAAAGGAAATATTGATTATTAGATGTTTTAGCGAAGTCGGCGTATGACCGCTCCCAATTAGTTCTAATATGTTTCTTATAATAATTTAAAAGGAGAATACATAAAGATTGGTATAATAAGTCATTTTGCAGGCTCTCTTGGCTTCCAAGTCCACGTACTCATTTCCTTCTAAACCGCAGTGCCCTTTTACCCACATGAATACAATACTTTTGTTCAAGGTTTTTAACTCGCTTGTCAATTTTTTAATTTCTAAAATTATATTTTGTCTGTAACACTTGAATGGAGAACCTTCTATAGCCTGTAATACTGACTTGGAATCACACATAATAACAGCTCTTTGAATCGGATTTAAAGTACACCAAGTTAACGCTTTTGATATGGCGAAAGCTTCTGCAGAAAAAACAGAACAATAGTTGGGAATTCTAAATCTTTCCACGTAATTAGTATCTGAAACAAGAAATGCTGCCCCAGTTCCTTCATCACATTTCGATCCATCAGTGTATATTGTGGTAACATTGTCGCCTATATTGTTAAGTTCAGTTTTCAAAATCACTTGGTTGATACTAGTAACTTCGTAAAAGGAGGGGTATATGATGTTACGAACAGTCACTAAAGATTCATAATTGCATTGAAAAATAGGGAACTTATCTTGCTTTACGATATGATTTTCTTTGCTGTTGGTATTAAGAAAAGCCTCAGCTAATGGAGGACTGGTTTTTATTTTCCAGTATGGCATAGTCAGATTGTTAGTGTTTATTGCTGAAATCTTTTGAACCATGTACGTGTTAAATGTTCGGTATTTGATAAGAAGCTTTTTGGTTAGGTATTGCCTTCTAATATGCAACGGGGGCTCTTGCATTTCTGCTAAGACAGCTTGATTAGGTGATGACATCATAACTCCTAGGCATATTTTTAATGATTTGCATTGAATTCGGTCAACAGCTATTAAATTGGTTTTTGATGAGGAACCATAAAATGTACACCCGTAATCCAATATTGAACGGATATAAGACTTATAAAAAATAAAGGAAATGTTTGAGTCAGCTCCCCATTTTTGTTTGGAAACTACTCTGAGAAGATTCATACATTTTTCACATTTTTTGTTTAGTGTACTTGATATGGCTAGTCCATAATAATTTTTTGTCCAGGACAATACCCAGATATATGTATTCGTCGACAAATGGGAATGTGAACTCATCTAGAGGAAGAGCCCTGGATGTTTCCAGTCGATGGCGAGTAAAACATACCAGAGCAGACTTCTCCGATGAAACACTAAAGCCCATATTTACCAGCCATGGTTTGAGTACTTGCAAGAATGCTCGCAAGTCTTTAACACATTCTTCATATAAATTACGAGTAACATAAAAACATGAATCATCAGCGTATTGAATTCGGTTAATTGTTTCACCGCCTAACCTATGCAGCTCTGCAGTATAGATGTTAAAAAGCAAGGGACTTAATATGGATCCCTGTGGTAAACCGTTGAAGACTGTGCGTGGACCATGTAACACGTTATTATGGTCGCGGATACAAAAATTTCTATTTGTGAATAAATTAACCACATTAGCACTAACCTTTTCCCTAATACCAGCATATACCATTTTTTCAAATAAAATATTTAAATCTACTACATCATATGCACCTGTCAAATCGATAAATAAACATAATGTGTACTGATTGTTCGAAAAACATATTTGAATATCTGCAACTAATGCACCTACAGCATCCACTGTGCCCAGTCCCCTTCGGAAACCGAACTGCGTCCTAGGAAGAATAGAATCACTTTCAAGAAAATATTCAAGTCGAAGTTTGATTAATCTTTCAAACGTTTTTGTGATACAAGACAATAGGGAAATAGGTCGATATTATGAAGGAGACTCTGCATCTTTATTTGGTTTTAAAAGGAGACAAATTATAATATTTTTCAAATCGTCGCAATATTCTTTTCACCCACCAATCGTTAAAAATTTGAAGAAGGAAAATCTTTACAGTTAAGGGTAGGTTTTGAATCATTTTATAAGTAAAACCATCTAGCCCTGGGGCTGTATTACGACTATCTTTTGTAGCAAATTCTAGTTCATCCATTGTAAATGCTTTTAAAGTATAATCCGTGGGTTGGAAACCAAATGAGCTGCAACTTAAGAGATTAGGTGCAGAAGGAGGTGCTAGTTTGTTTAAAAATTTTTCAATTAGCTCTTTAGGAATAGGCTTTTTACGATTTTGATTGCAGTTGCCGTTCATAGATCTAATATATCTCCATATATCAGTTAGTGGGGTATTTTTATTAAGTTTGTTTAAAAATGTCATCCAGCTGTTCCGTTGTTTAACTTTAAATAAACGTTTAGCGTTAGCGGCAGCATTTTGGTAGTTCAAAGAGTTTTCAAAACTTGCTAGAGTTCTATATTTTTTTAGAGCTTCTATTCGTTTTTTAAATATCATTGTACATTCCTCGTCTAGGCTTAGGGATAATCGCTATAAAAGGCTTTTTGACCGGCATGGATTGACATGCCACACTTGAAATCATTTCAAAAAGTCTCTTCACTTTATCCGGGCCAGTTAAATTTTCATCAAAATCATTTTTTATCATTTCGGTTTGCAAAACGTTTTGAAATGTATTCCAATCGGCGTGGGAATCATTCCATTTCGAGGATGGATTTATTGCAAGGTCTGTAGGATTAATCTGAATCTCAATTATTAAAGGGTAATGATCAGATCCCAATGTGTCATCTAAGATAGTCCAGGAAACCTTTGCAGCGAGAGTGTTGGAGGTGAGAGTTAAATCGACTGCTGAGTGATTGCCTCTTGGGTTAATTCTAGTAGGGGAACCGTCGTTGAGAGCTATAAGTTCTAGGTCATCCATAGCTTCTACCAGTATTTTTTCGTGTCGATCATCAGGAGTTGGTCCCCACATATCGTGATGTACATTAAAATCACCGCAAAAAATTGTAGAAGATAAATCAAAGTGTTTGAAAAAATTAATCCAGTTGACTCGACTTACCATTACGTTTGGAGGTCTATATATTGATGCTATAGTCAAATTCAATGAGTCAAGCGATACGGCGCATACTTCTAAACCCTTGATTCCAGTATTTAGCAAAATCTCTTTATAGTTAAGACCCTGAATCATAAAAATGCATACCCCGCCATAACCATCTTTTCTACATTTACTAACTAGATTATATCCTTTTATGCGAAATTTATTGTTTGATTTTAGCCAGTGCTCTGACATAACTAAAATGTCCACATGTGTGTCTTTAATATATTTTACAAGACACGCTTGATTTGCAATAATAGATCTACAGTTCCACTGTACATTTTGTGTATTAATATTGATTTTTTCTTTTAATTCATATTTATCCAGGATATTGTTAATTGCTTGTTTAACATTGATCTCATTGATGTTACTTTTTTTGAGAATTATATCTTTAATAATGTTTTCTACTTGAAATGCTAGCTGCTCTTTATAAAATTTGAAATCTTCCCTATAAGAATTTGGGAGTATGGAAGAATGTTTGTTTGTTTTTTCGTTCTCATGATTTACTGGAGGAGAAGGTGGAGGGGAGGACTTTCTGCGTTTTTTTGACGCAGATGTACTCGTATTAAGTTTAGGTGAATGTACGGAGGGCTTAGGTTTACTCAAGATTGAACTGTAAGAAGAAGTTGAAGCTGTATGTGTTAGCTCAGGGAAATTTTGTGGATTTGATAATAATGAAAATCGATTATTAGTTGTGATTTTTCCGTAAGCAGGATTTTTCACAATAGTCTCGGCTTCTTTGAAAGATGCATTCATAGAGGCCATTACTTTTTTAATACTTAATTGTGTATTGTAAACAGGGCATTTTTTGGATGTGGACTTATGTTCATTACTGTCGCAATGTACACAATGTGTTCTATTTTCTTCACAGGAAACTGAGTTACAATTTTCTTCTGAACAGTTTTGGCATTTCTGTTTATCTTTACATTGATGTTTGATATGACCGAAACGTAAACAATTATAGCATTGAACCACCGGATATATGTATGGTTCTACCTGAAAGTTTACCATATTTATTTTAACGGATTGGGGAATCCTATTTCCTAAGATAGTAACCACGATCATTTGTCTATCTACTTCTTTTGTTTCTTTGGTTTCACTGTTTACAATTTTACGCTTTAAGCGCTTAGCATCAACTACTTTAATTCCAGATTCAATTGCGTCTTTTAGGTACTCAGCATTAAAATAAGTATCTACCATACGTACTATACCTTTTTTATGCGTGAAGAATAGTGGAATATAAGCAATGTAATTATTTTTTAATAAAATTTCATGATTTACCAACAAGATAGCAACATTGAAATTTTTAAAAATTACCTTTACCCTATTTAGCCCTACTGGTTTTATATCTGTTATATTTTGCCTAAATTCTGTAATGTTTCTTAAAGAGTGACCGATTTTAATGGGAAATAAACGACCTACATTTTTTTCTTTATGTTCTATATAAACTAGATAAGGACCAACATCCGAAGGCTGATATTTATTCTCGACATTAATATTTTGAGAATCTTTTATCGAAGACCCTTTATCAATTAATAGGGGCGGTGATTCGCCGCCCGAATTTAAATCCATAAGTTTGTGAATTCAATTAATTAGCCTTATTCGATTCTATACTTAAACAAAAATAAAACTAGTTACTTATCTTTAGAATGAAGTCGAAGTTTTTGTTAGGCACTATTAATAACTGATCGCTTGGTACAGACACAACTGCATATAATAAATGTAAACGATATTATAAGATGAAACATTATATTTGTTTATGGTTGAGTTGAGTTTTGCCCAAAACAGTTACATTTATAGTGATATATGCAATTAAGTTGAATTGGTTTGTTGTATTAAAATAAACATACCCTACATTAACTGAATAATGTGAATACTATTTTGGCTGACCAATTATGCATAGCACACTCAACCAATTTTAGAACTGTGTGAGATAAACCATTGCTTTGCTTTTTAATTTACAGTTATCATGGCAACTCGTAAAAGAGCGTGTTGTGTTCCTGGCTGCTCTGACATATTAAGTAAAAGACATCAGTTTACACAAGACCCTGAACTGGCAAGTATTTGGTTGTCAAATATAAACAATCCTGTATTAAGGGACAAAACACTAGTCCAACTCAGGGACGGCAGGCGGTATATTCGACAGTGGATGTTATGTCGATAGAAACTCCTTCTACATCAGTGGAATTAAAGAAAATAATGACAAGTGAGTTGATATTTAAGTACCAGTATATGCATCAAGATGGGCGCGCTTTGGTTACGGTTTATTTACTGGTTACAAATTTCATATTCTGGATTCAATAAGACAAACAATTGAAATTGAAACGGAACAGAAGTTGTGAAACTGTGCTTTGTCCAAAGCTCTACATTGGAAATTATAGACATGTCTAATTATTTGAATATGCATATTTATTTTAAATTATTAAAAAGAATATATAAATGAGTAAAGAAATATTACAAACAGTCAAAACTAACAGTAGATATTTATGACAAATTATCCCATCCAGAAAAGGGCTTACACCAAATTTGTTAGTAAAATCTCTCAAAATAATGTTTCAATTTTCTTTACTGTTGTTTTTAAATGGTGCCTCAATTCTGTGACTAAGTTACACTGCTTTGTGACAAGTTTAATAGAATTATTACTCACATAATTATTTTGTATTTTAGATTAAGCACTAGACTGCTAAGGAAGGAATCCTTTGATTATGTCCTAACTAGACCGTTCAACCACGATGCATTGGAAAACTTTTTTGGGCTAATTAGAACCCAAAAAGCTAAAAATATTTCGCCACAAGCGCATAGTAGTTATCTGAATAGGGTCACAAAAAAAAAGAAAATGATCTATGGATAAAATAGCGGCAAGTAAAGATTCCAAACTTATAAAATATACGGATGTCCATAGAAATATGACTTGCCTTTGAAGATACAAACTCAGAACAATTATACACTGTATAATTTATTACATTTTTGTAATTGATTATGTATCTATCTGCTTTTACCTACTAAAATAAATATAAGCAAAATATTTTTGTTTTATTTATATCCTTATTTATGCTCATACAAATATTATACCTACATGATGTTTATAGTATTGAAAATAACTTATAAACAACCACTAAGGTCACAATTTTTAAATCAAATCACAAAATTAAATTGACAGCTATTAAAGGTTTCATTAGCAACACAGGCCTAATTGTCGCTATAAGGTCGTAGGTAAAGTATAGTACGTAACTCGTGTTGTAACGCATTTTACGCACTCACGGAATTACGCACGTTCGTGCGTAAAATGCTTCTTACAACACACGTTACGTAATATACTATTTTTCGCATTTTATACAGTAATGCACTAAATTAATGACCTCAAAATCGTTCAGTAATGGGCCACTTTACAACATAGCAACCATTACAGCATAGGAACCGTTACTGCATAAAATATCAATGTTATTCAAAGCACAATTTACCAAGAAAGAAATTCGTTTATTTTAAATCTTATTACAATAAATATTAAAGAACAATTAGTGTTTTTAAATGAAACTCACGGTCTCTAGTTAATTCCACAATATGATAAAAGTTATTGAAAGTAAGGGTCGAGACAGTTAATTTCATTAAAGAACAATTATTTAAGTTAGAAAAGGATATAACTTCTGACCTAGCCGCATTAACTAATTGTTCCTGAACATTTTTTTCCTTCACCACACACATTGTTGAATATTGTTGAGAATATTTCATTTTATTATCAATGCTTTCTTCCACTATCCTTCAGCTACGCTTGTGGACCGCCATTCCCCGTGCCATTTGAGATCCTGAATATCAGCGCCATTGTCAGCAAGAAAAGCTGCAGATGTTCTTCTCAATTATCGGTGTAGCTTAAAGCATCAGGAAGTTTTAGATATTCCGCATTTTTTTGTGGGATTTTTGCGGAAGTGTTGATGCCAACTGGCTGTAATGTTAATTTGCCATGACGATAGAACAGGAAAAATCGATTGTGCCTTACTGTTTTCTGTCTTAACAGTCTAAGATAAATACACGTTTTTTCTATGCTTTGGTATCATTTACTATCAGCATCGTTACTGAATACTCTATATCTCCAGTTGTTAAACTGCATAGTTCTGCACGCCGACCTGCGCCATTCAGCCCAAAAATTCATACCACATTCATTAACAGAAACCTGTCGCCTAGAGCTTCATTCAAAAACTTAGTGACGTTTTCCATTGTCAAAACATTTGATTTATTATGTTCATATTTGTCGTATTGACGTTTCAAAATGCGATTAACTTTTTATATTGTGAAATATCCGTAAAATCTTGTTGAGACTGCTAAGTTACTACGTTTTTTTAGATTTTCTGCAGTAACTATTCTTTTTAGATTTTAATATGAAATGCAAAATAATTAATTACTTACAAAATGCGAAAAAATAGTATACACACCTCGCCAGAACAGTGATTTTAGAGAGAGAGAGAGAGAGAGACATAAACTTTATTGTCATGAAAAATTTTCACAATTTTATGGACAAAGCGACATAATTTAAAAATAGATAAAAATATAAAAAATACTGAGTATACTAACAATACAAAACATAATATATAAAATACAAATTTAAATTAATAATTATAATACAATGTTAGCATCGTATATCATACCAAATAATGAACTACGCCAATGTAACTTAAAAGTCTAGGGTAGATTGCAGAATTCTGCCACTGAATAATAAGGTCTCTCAAGCAGAAATGCTGTTGTCAACCTCCGGAGCCTATTAAATGTATTTGCCACTTTTAATTCTAAAGGATACTTACTTGACTTGTATGGAAATTGAATCCTCGTTTCGCTCGGATTCAAACTAGCCATACTTGTCAAATAAAGGATTGTCTAGAATTGTCAGTTGCATCATGACCGTCGCGGTGAGTGTAACAAATAAAAGTAAAAAAAGAAATTAGCTTTGACATTTTTTATTTACAAGATGAACTTTTACAAGAAGAAATTCTGCTAGTCAATTATTTCAAAATAGAAGCAGCATTTAAACTACTTATTCATAGAGATGAGGTCGACGACCAAGTAAAATTTAAAGTATATTTTAGAGTTATAAGGCAGCAATTCTCGTTTCTCCTCGATCTTGTGAAAGGAGATTCAAATGTTTAAAATCTAAAATTGAGATTGTAGCGTATATTTGACTGATTTCGGTTGAATTCACACATGGAGTGTTTTTTAAATTAAATATAAATTATTTAAACAAAACCCACAAGCGTGTCCATGTACTAATAGTTGATAATTAGATATGGCACCGAATTTTATAATCAAAACCGGCTAGGTTCACTTTTGGCATGACCATAGTATGTGAAGAAGCTTTAGGGATGATTTAACGATAAACGTTAGGATTTGAAGCCTCTCTGTATTTACTTGCTAATCTTTTATAGTAGGGAAACCCGATTATTTAGAAAAGAGCTCATATACTCATGAAACTGAACATGTTTCCAGTTTTTTTAACATTCCTGGGTTGAAGTGCTAAGAATATATTTATCAGCCGTGGGGAGTGTGCCGTGAAAGAATATTTCTACACCGTAGATCTGGTGGTGAGAACTCCTGTCCTCAACGACGTCCAGGTTTTTTTTTCGAGTTGGAAAAAACGTTAACAACCACGTTTTTACATTTTAGTGGAATAATTGTCCACGGAGTAGCTTTATACGGTATGTACCCATGAGTTAGTAACGCTATATTCAGCCGGGTATTTTTAACGTTCATTCCAATGTTATTATTATATTTTTGATTATTTTTCTGAAATGCGTTGGAAAGTTTTGTAAACTGGTGCCACTTCTTATGGTTGGTTTTTATTTGAACTTCATAAACGCGGCAGTAATTAGTATTTATCTATAGCGTTTTTTCAGCGAAATATTTAAGAACTTTTTCCGTCGACCGTTTATTCACATCCGCTATTTACTGTTCTCAAAATCGGTCAAAATCATACATTAATGACCCCTATTAATGCATGATTTTATGTTAATGCACGATTTTGATGATTTCCATAGTAACCAAGGAAATCAACCAAATTAAAAAACGTCAAGCTAAAACGCTGTTCGCTGTTATTATTAGTGTTTATTTTGTGTTTATAATTGTGAAATTTGGTGGTTGCAAATCCTCGGCTATGGCTGAAGCATATATTGAGAATTCGTTACAAAATAAAGTTAATACAGCTGAAAAATTATTTATGAAACTGCAACACCGACGCCGAAATAAATTCTGTGACAAATATCCAAAGTAGCGAGGTAAACTTACACTCACAAAACCATACAAGTTCAAATGTATCTCCATTTAGTTTTAATAATTGTAATATTTTCGACTATGAACATATATAATTATAAATATAAAAATGATGATTAATAAATAAAATTAAAGGTGTAAACTGTTTTTCTCCACTTTAGAAAAATACACGGTCGACGGAAAAGTATTCTAACCAACTCTTACATTAAACTGCGATTAATGATCTCCAATAAATATATCGATAATTAATCACCTTCATTAATGTACTTGTTGGTTAAATAACTATTTCCGTCGACCGTCCATTTATGGTGTATTTTAACGAACTCACTATTAATGAATGATTTTCTATTAATCAAGGATTTTATTATATACAACCCAGAAACAACAAAAAATGTAGGCAACTGTTTACCTTAATATTTCTTTCCATGAATTTCGAATGTACTTGTTCGATTGAGTGGATTGTATATTTCTCATGTGATAAAACGCTCTAAATTGTATCGTAACTTTTTATTGCAATTCAATTGACATACATAAGGCAACTCATTTTGACATACAAATCAATAACCAGGAAGACTTGAATCTAAATTTGTTAAAATGCTATACAGCAGATAATCATTTATCAACTCCTTCCTTTAATTTAAGTAATTGTGTAATTTCGAATATGAATGTTTACAATAATAAAACTACCGCTAACGAAAATTGAACTAATTTTGAAAAGAGTTAATATAAATAGGAAGTTTATCGTTAAATAAATAGAAATTGAAACTAAATTATCTTAATTTTTGAACATACGGTCAACGGAAAAGTTTTGTAACGAACTCGTGAATTAAAATGTGAACATTAACGCTCCGCTCGCTCGTTAAATTACCTCGATTGTTAATTGCCCTTATTAATACACTTGTTCGTTAAATAACTATTAGCAAATTAACCTTCCATTACTCGCGCACGGTCTCTCAGACCGGTCCAATATTCAATATGACGTAATTACGACTTCATTGGCTAAGCATCGTTCCCCCTCCATGTACCTTTCCAGTACATACTCAACGAACATCCCACTCATTTATTAGTTGATAGAAAGTGTTTTACGGAAGTGGTGCTTTAACACGGTGTAGTAGACCGGGTGCGAGTATTTAAGTAACTAATTTTAACTGTCGCTGAAAAGATTTCATAAATAATACCGGTAAGTTTTTTAGACTTTTCTACATTTTTTTACGAAAATTTCTGATACTATAATGCTAATATAAGGTGTGTCATGAAATAATAGTTGAAATATCTCGTTGCATATAGAAACGTGTGTTTTCTTGGTTGTAATTTTTTGGAAATCAATTTTCTATTTTTATTATAGATATGAACTACAAAACGGAGCAAGCAAGAGTTTTGAGATTGTTTGAAGAAGTTGAAACTGATGAAGATTATGGAAATGATGATGATGATGAGCAAGGGGACATAGATAGCATAGAACAGAGATCAGAAAACAGTGACACTGAGCAAGAATTTGAGGATGGTGGAGGTGACTATGTACCTGTTTCCTGTTACCAGAGATGCAGTATTTATAGGAAAAGACAAGGTAACACAGTGGAAAAAACATTTTCCACCAAAAAATATTAGAACACTTAGTGCAAATATTGTTTTGCAATTGCCAGGGGTGGAAGCTTACGCAAAATCCAAAAAGTCTCCTCTCAATATTTGGCTGTGCTTGTTTGACGAAGAAATGCTGAATATCATTGTAGATTGCACCAATATAAAAATTAATAGCATCGCTCAAAACTTTTCGAGGGAAAGAGACGTGAGAACTACTAATCTCATAGAAATAAAAGCACTAATTGGCATCCTATATCTTGCTGGAGTCAGAAAAGCTAATCATATGAATCTGGGCGACCTTTGGAGAACAGATGGTAGTGGCGTTGAAGCTTTTCGCCTGGGAATGAATAGAATACGATTCCAATTCCTGATGAGATGCCTTCGTTTTGACGATATAAATACAAGACAAGAAAGGGTCCAAATGGATAAATTGGCACCGATCAGACTTTTGTTTGAAAAATTTAACGATAACCAAAAAAAGTGTTACTCACATTCCGCGCATGTAACCATAGACGAAAAGCTTGAAGCATTTAGAGGTAATTGTAGCTTTAGGCAATATCAAGCAAATAAGTATGGCATAAAAATTTTTGCACTCTCTGATTCTCATATGTTTTACACCAGTCACATGGAAGTTTATGTGGGTAAGCAGCCAGAAGGCCCGTTTCAAAAGGAAACGACTGCTAAATCAGTAGTAGAAAGACTTTTTCAACATATCTATGGTACGAATAGAAACGTCACCACAGATAACTGGTTTACCAGTATGGAACTTGCGCAAAGTCTAAAAGAAAAGAAATTAACCCTTCTAGGAACCATTCGAAAGAACAAGAGACAGCTTCCTTTGGAATTTGTACAGAATACAGGCCGACCGAGCGGTTCCTCAATGTTTGGGTTTTGCAACAATACAACACTGGTTTCATTTATTCCAAAAAAAGGTAAAAATGTACTTCTCATTTCAACAATGCATTTTGGAGATGACATTGACCCTCGTACGAATAAGCCAGAAATGATAATGACTTATAATGACACCAAAGGAGGGGTCGACATGGTCGATAAATTGTGTGCTCAATATAATTGTGCTCGTGGTACCAGACGATGGCCAATGGTCACCTTTTATAGCATGCTGAACGTAGCTGGGATAAATGCATTTGTCATTTATAATGGAAACAATCCCGATTCAACAACGCCTCGAAAGGAATTTCTTCTTAAGCTCTTCATGGCCCTTTTGTATGATTATCAAAAAGAAAGAGCTATATCTGCCAATTTGCCAAGGAGCCTAAGAAGCAGGTTACAAGAAGTGTGTGGAGTCCCAGCTGGAGATGAGCCCCCAGTAAGAACCCCTGGAACCGTCGGGCGCTGCGCAGTCTGTACCTGGCAGAAAAACAGAAAGACGAAGTCCTTTTGTCAAAATTGTTCAAAATATCTGTGTTTAGAACATATTCGTCCTATGTGTAATGCGTGTTATGAAAATATAAGTTAATTTTTTTTGTTATCTTTATGTTATGCAATTTCTCAGTTCTGCTTTTTTGCCTAATATATTTTTTGTAACTAACCTAATAAATGACTTTTATACTGTCCCAAAATGATGAAATAAACCTAAAATCCTTCACAAGTAATAAGTAAGCTCAGAAATTACTTAATTCATTACCCGGTCTCCTAGACCGTGCGCGAGTTATTAAGTACCAAAATTTGGCGCGAGTAATGGAAGGTTAATACTGTATTTTAATTATCAAATTTTTGTCATATCTTCGAAATCTCGCTATTTTGATAGTTGTACGTTTAATTTTTGCGTTTGGCTGACAGTAAAACAATATTTAGTGGGACTTGCTATCCAATGTAGTTTCAACTTTTACTATCGATACTTTTTGGAACTTTTCGTTCAATTAGTATTACCTTTTGTAAGGTAAATTTAATTCAATTTACCCGGTGCGCATTTAATTGAATGGTACCTTTTTTAGCAGACGTGGTTAAAAATTAATTATCTGTATAGATTTCTTAAAGCCCAATCAAGGAATTTTTTGATTGTTGTAAATTTTTGTTGCATTTTCTGAGGCTTGCGACACACAAGTACTGTTAATACAGTGTGAGTAATTTGTTTAGATTTGTAATCTGTTTAAATAACATCACATCCGTGTGGAAGTTATTTATATTCTTGTCTATAGCTTCACTGTAGACAAGGTCTACCTTGTGTAGAGAGTTTTTACTTATTTGTTAAGGTATCATCAGGGCCAAAATTCAATTTTTTTTGTTGTTATTTGTTCTTTTACCTCATACATTTTTTCTTTTTTATACTAACTTATGCAATTAAACACAATCTACATACAGATTTTTGTGTATTATTGGTTGTTTAAGTCCTGATTACCTAATATAATCCTAAGTGTACAATCAGTTTAGATACCTGGGAATCGAGTTTTTTGTACTTGGACGAGTACCAGGAAAGTCTTTCTTTTCCCTCTTATGCACTTACTATGTCGGCCTGTATTTTTAGAATTAACAACATAACAACTGTTATGGATCACTATACATTTTCTTGTGTTGGTTTTCAACTACTTCACGATATGAAAAAAATTTACCTGCGTCGACCGATTTAGTAGCTCCCATCACATACCTGCTCCCCGCCAAAATGTATTTGTGTATGATATCAAGTTCTTCTGAAATTAGAAAAAAAAACACATGAAATTATAAAATAAATTCATTTTATTGAAATCAAACATTGATAATGTCAAGTTCATTTGAAAAAATAATACTAATTTGTGTTTTCTGTTGCCAAAATGTCAATTTTATTGTTGTAGGTAGTTTTGGCTACACTTTTCAGCATTTCTTCCATTGCTAGACCCATCTCTTTAACCATTTTACTGAAATATCCCTCTGGATTTTGTAAAAGTATGTGCGGATGATTGAATTCCACGACTTCTCCCGCGTCCATTACCAAAACTTTATCAGAATCCATGATAGTATTTAGTCGGTGAGCAATAGTCATCACAGTACACTTTTTAAATTTCTCACGTATAGTTTTCTGAATAAGGGCGTCGGTTCTGTAAATGTTATTATATATCAATGAAATTAATAACAATATTCATTCAGTGTATTCAGTAAAATAATAAAAATATATTTATTTTATTTTTAGTTCAATATAACGCAGGTCGTCCAATTTCCGTTGGTTGGTATACCTTATAAATTATCTATTAATTGCAAAAGCTGTTTATAAGGAGCAATCAAAAACTTATGTCGCTAACGCCAGCGTATATGCAAAGTAACTCAACGAAAAATAATGTTTATTACCCATATAGACTCAAAGGATGCGACAGCCCATGTGGACTTGATTGAAATGCAAAATCTTTAGTGTTCAACTAATTAAAACGGAGTCAGTTTATACGCAGTGTATTGGCCGAGTCGCATATCAAGCCTAAAAACTAATAATTCATCTTTTTGTGGTTTATGGAATTTTTTTTAAATTTCTAGTCCCACGGACAGTGGCGTGTGTTCCGTAGCGCATTCTAAATATATTTGATTGAAAATAGGAGAACGTATAAGGAAAAATTAAAAAAATTGACAGAACGACGTAGAACTATTTTTATAAGGAGAACACGGTTGCGATATTGGAAGTTATATAGTAAAAATAGCAGATTATCCAGATCAGTTGGGGTTTTAAACATAAAATCTTGATAAGCGCATGGCGGTTACCGTATCTTCAAGGTTAATACAATGGCGGCAAGATTATTTACGTGAAATACAAGGCTGTATACGTTCTATACTCGATAGTCGAAATTGTGTAAAGTGAGTCAGAGCTATCTAATCAACACTTTGGTTAAAGCGCAGTTGCCATATGTATTCTAGAGAGAAATGCTGTATTTTATAAATACACCTCAAATCCATTGTGTCAATATTTCAGGTACAAAAGATGCAATGTAATTAAGTCAATACCAATTTAATATATTTATTTCAAATTTCAAGCAGACTAATAATAATTAGTTTACTTGAAATGTGAAATAAAGTGTTTATGTATATTTCTTGAACGCAAAGTTTGTTGTGAAAAACTCGCCGATTTGACAATGTTGGAGAGTCGCTTCAATGTTCCGGCTTTGAGAACGAGATAGATAGATCGAGCTACGCGAATGAGACAGTGATAGTAAACAGTTATGTGAGGTGTTTATTCTCTTCATGAACGTAACATCAGTATTTGTGTTGTGGTTTTGTGTGATAAATCGGTTATTATTGGTATTTATTGTAATATTTATATCGGTATATTTAGTGACAATAATGGCGGAGTGTAGCGGTGTTGGCGATAAAAAACGGCGTCGTAACAATTTAATTCGGGAAGAAAAAGTCCTCATATTAAATGTGTACGAAGGACTGCGTGCCATGGACAAACAGTTGGGTGTTAGTGACGCTGTGATTAAGTGCAGTTATTTAACTAAAGTTTCTGAGAGTACTATATACAATATTCTAAAGAAATCGCGGGACGGATCTTTGACAAGAGAACGAGGTGAAAACTGTAAACCGGAAAGTAGGGGAAGAAAGAAAATTGTTTTGGACGACCAAACACGGAATACTATACGTAGGGAAATACATTCTTTTTATTTTAGGAATGAAATCCCCTCGGTAGCTAAATTGAGCAAGGTAATAGAAGCTGATGATACTTTACCAAACATCAGTGATGAAGTTTTGAGACGAACTTTAAAATGATTGAATTTTCGTTACCAAACAAGAAGTAGAAACAGTGCCTTAATTGAACGAAATGACATTGTGGAATGGAGGAGAAATTATTTAAAACAGATACGACAGTTTCGTAACGAAGGACGGCACATATATTATCTTGACGAAACATGGTTAAATGAAGGCCACACTGTGTCAAAAGTGTGGCAAGACATGAATATACGAAGCAATCGACAAGCCTTTATGGAGGGTTTCTCTTCCGGTTTAAAAGCTCCCTCTGGGAAAGGACGTCGACTGATTATCACTCACATTGGCAGCGAGGAAGGATTTGTAGAAGGTGGATTACTAAGTTTTCAGTCCAAAAAAACTGTCGATTACCATGGAGAGATGGATGGTAACCGGTTTGAAACATGGTTTAGATCAATTTTAACAAAGGTAACTCCTGGTTCAGTGATAGTTATGGATAATGCTTCATACCACTCTCGTCGACTGGAGCAAATACCTACTTCAGCTAGCCGCAAGAGGGTGATAATTGATTGGTTAGAGAGTAAAAGCATTCCGCACAACGAGGCAATGCTAAAAGTTGAATTATTATCTCTCGTACGGAAACATAAAAGCAGTTATATTAAGTACGTTGTCGATGAAATGGCGAAAGATTTCAACGTCTCAGTTGTTAGACTTCCTCCCTACCACTGTGAGTTAAACCCCATCGAGCTGGTTTGGGCCCAAGTGAAAAATTATGTTGCGAGAAAAAACAGTACATTCAAAATGGCTGACGTTGAGAAACTGTTTGACGAGGCGCTGCATACCGTTACTGCTGAGAGTTGGCGTAAATGTATTCAACACGTATTAAAAGAAGAAATAAAGTTTTGGGATTTAGACATACGTGTAGAAGTAATGACGGAACCACTCATTATCGATATAGGAGGAGAAAGCGATGATTCTGAGGAGTCGTCAGGGAGTGATACCGCTTCCAGTTAGTCAGACATTTTACAAGTGACCTCGCAACATACCTATACTTATTGGTAATTTATTTTGGTCTTGACAAACAACTTTTTTTTAGTTTTAGTAGTAGTAAGTTGGAATTGACTTTTAAACATTTTTTTATTTTGTTTTAACTTACTTATGAACAACTTGTGATAAGTTATTATTTCAAATGTTAAAAATTGAAATTCCAGATATTTCAGTATTCGCACCCTTAAACTATGATACGCTCATGGAGTTCACTTTAAATCGGTAGATAACCGATGACGTCACTTTACACAATTTCGACTATCGAGTATAATAGACCCATTATTTTTCTTGACGAAACATGGTTCGACAGTCACGATGAAGTAAATTACGGTTGACTAGGCAATAGTAGAAATTGCTGTTCAAGGGGTCCACTGAAGGGAAACGAATTATAATACTACACGCTGGAACCAAAGAGTTATTATTATCCCCTAAAAAAAGTATAGACTGTGCTGCTTATTATCATGAAGGTATGACAGTAGACTTATTTGCAAATTGGTTACGAGAACAACTTCTACCTGATATTACACCACAGTCAGTAATCGTTATGGACAACGCATTGTATCACTCGCGGCAACACCGTAAGCTACCAAATACTAGCATTAGAAAAGCTGAAATAATTGCATTTATGTCTGGAAACAATATATCTCATCCAGCCACCAATCGTGCAAAATTCCCAACAAAAAAAATTTGCTTACTGTTATAAAAAGTTTAAAGTTAGAAAAAATATATTATATTGACGAACTGCTCCCCCCTCTAAGACTACCTCCATACTATTGCATACTATTCCACCATAGAGTTAATATGGGCAACCGTATAATCAGAATCAAGAAAATTTTATCATCCTCCAAATCTGAGTAAAGAGGTTGTAGAAAATTTAAAAAAGTTATGACAGGAGACCACCAAGAGATTTGCAAAAATTGTGTATATTTTTTCAGTCTATAAAAATATTTAAATACTTTAATCGATGCCGGTCGAGACTGCAAAATTTGTTCTTCAATTGTGAATGGAAGAACTTCACCCACTTGAATGTCTTCAACAAGTTTTCATTTCTACTTGTTATAACGCAGCAAATTTACGCTCTGACGACTACTCGAATTTCGATATCCATTTCAAAAATTGTTTCAATCGTCCATACCAAAAATACGGTTTTCAGTAGTAAACAAATCTCAACTTTAATTTTTATGTAAACAGGTAAAGTATTGAGTTTCTCTGTTATCCTCCAGCGTAATTTCAGTTTTTTAGGCATTTATTATCCAAGGAATAGTAATTTAAACAAAACTGAAGTTACCAATAATTTAAATTTATTATTGCGAGTACATTTTGTTGGATATTTAACTTTACCTACAATTGTTGTTTTCCGCCATGACAAGGACGTCGTAAAATTAGATTTTGCTGACTTTTGCGACAGTTATAAATTTTTTTTCAATTTAATGCGTCGAAAATCAAAATTCTCTCACACTAATTCATTGCCCATTTTGTCGATTAATTTGGCACGTTAAGCTGTCTTCATAAGCGGATTATATTTGAAGGGTTTGAAATAATACTAATTAATGGATGCATTAATAAAAAAATAACTAGTTATTTCACATTCACGCCAAGCAACAGCAGTATAATCATTCCAAACTCAGTTTAAAAAAGATTATTTATATAGGTCGCACTCTCCTAGAAGCTACGGGTAGTAGATGACATATATTTTTAAATTCAGTGTTCAAGGACTGTAAAAGACTATACTTTGAATGTGCTGTTTTCACTTCGGCCCAGAAAAGCTTTACTGGGTTTAACTCGCAATGGTAGAGCGGAAGTTTAAGCATTGTTTCTTCGTGTGGAATACTTCCACTTGCTAGCCAATCCATTATAATACTTTTGTGTCTAGCTGAAGTAGTGAAATTCCAGTCGGCGGTATCTAGCATTATGAATAACTACTATTAATAAATCGGAAATAATTTCTCATAATATGTACCTGAGATATGTTTTAAATCCATTACCATCCATCTCGTTATGATAATCGATTAATCACTGTTATGAACTTGAATATGTTACGTCTTAAGCTGTTTTCCAAATTTTGAAGACACAAAAAACAATTTCAGAAATGATTTGTACTTTATTCGCGGTATTATATAGCTTCGCAAAATACTTATCATGGCGGAGGTATACAGAAAGTTGTTCATCCAATTGTAATGTTTTCGAAAGAGGCTGTCAAGCGAAGGAACAAAGATTTTTGAATGCATCGGAAATTTAATTGTTGGACATTGAAAAATATATTGTGTCTTAATTTACAACAACTAGGTAGTATAGGTAGTTAAAATTCATAAGACTTTCTATAAAAAATTAGTTAATTTTAAGTACAAGCTTATTAAATCCTATTATAATTATTTCTTTGTTGTTAAATCGTCATTTGAAGCTCCAAAATGTAATGAAATACATAAATTAATAATTTTTTATTTATTTTTGTTTTCATTTATCGATAATGGATTGAAGGATTTGACAATTTTTGCTCATTGCTTCAATAGGTATTATTCAAATTATGTGGGAGATACATGAGTGTGTTATCGCACTCATGCTCGTAACTTTAGATAACAAATAATGTGCATCACAAAAAGGGCAAGTAATAATAAAAAAGTACGTCATAGGAGAATTTTTATATATATATATATATATATATATACTGACCCTGGATCGACGTTAGCTGTAGCTTCATCCATGACAAGAATTTTATTATTTCGAACTATCGCTCTAGCTAAACAAATTAATTGTCTTTGGCCTACACTGAAATTAGAGCCTCCCTCACTAATATTTTGATTTAAATCAGTGATTGAAATCTTCAGCTCTACCTAAAATAAAATCAAATTTCTTATTTTAAATGTCTAATAAAATATTCCAGTTTTATTCGTGCAATAATGTGTGAATTGAAATGATTAATATTTAAAAGATTTATATTTTTTGAACGATTCTCTCAACTCCTGCCACAAAAGAGACGTTTATAAAGCAACTAATATGAGAAAATAAAGCAGAGAAACTAGGGATGGGATAGGACAGGACGAAGGTTTTTATGAAATTATATAATTTTCCATAAAATAAAAGCATCTAAGTGACCCAAACGGCTTAGTTCTTTTCTTTTCAAATCTATATCTTTTCATGAACTGTATCTCTCCGACGACATTCACATGTTGATAAAGCCTCATTTCAAGGCTGTCATTAATTTGTTCCATAGTTTTCGTTTCCAAGTTCCTGTGGAGGTCACTATTACGAATAAACCGTTCTTCTTCGAATAAGTGGATGCATAATTAAGGATGTTAGGAACTTTATCAAACCAGCGATTTCTGAATAACACTTAACAATTTTATTTTTATTTTCATTGCATGTTAAAGGCTAATAATAATATTAAACTGTCTCCACTAATATTTAAAAAAAATAAAAATGATAACTAAAATATAATTTGTTGTTGGTAATTATCATCTATGTGGATGTAACTAGATAGACACAATTTTATAACTTCACTTAACGTTTTACGAAAATTCAATGCAACTAAAATATCAATATAAAGTCTTCGAAATACAGTGAATATAGGGCACCATTTTTATTTAATGCACGTACCTTAGTTAATAGAAAATATTGGTTCTGTCAAAATCTAAAGCTGCTTGCACTAAAGTGTATGAAGACTTTCAAGAGTGGAGGTTTTTGGAAAATCGTTCAAGACCGCAAGTGAACTAAATGCTCTTGGTAAGGAAACAGTAGTCTCATCGACGAATTGCGAACAAGGTTCTTCATCGATTCTATCTGGTTGTACTCACTTTAGCGGAAGGTTTCAAAATTGCAATGTTTATTTTGATTCTGACAAGTAGTGTTACAAATGCAAAGACTATGAGCGTTTCATACTTCTCTTGGGAAATATTAGTGTGTTATGACATATCGTAACCAATGCAGTATTATTCAATATCGTTCCAACCAAGAAAAAAATCTTATGCATCGTTTTCTAAGCTGCGTCCTTTGCGGGTTGTTCCTCGGAAAGCATCGAATAGAGATACATGTCTTTGTGTGCTTCATGAAAATGTACTATCTAAGTAGAAATAAATTCCAGAAGGAAAAAAAATTAGATGATGATTTAATGGCGATATGTTGAAGTAAATTTAATAAAAAATATTTGGAAAGAAAATGTTCTGTATGTATAACCAGCAAAGTAATGTCCAAAGTAGGAAACGATAGGTGGATTAAATTTACTAGATATAATCAGTAGATTTTAAGAGAACAGGATCCGTTTTAAAACAAAGAAAGAAATAACAGTTCAGATTACATCGTAGTAAGCACTTAGTATTACTGTTAAGGAAATTATTTCCATATTTAATACCAGTCTTCCAAAAATCTTAAATCACTCACTAAACGTTACTCACCGGTACTCAATTTTCGAAGAACTCGAAAAGAAATTATCTAATAATGAAATTATTTTACATGTCAATGCGTTAAAATGTCATTTTTCAAAGCAAATATGTCGGCATAATTTTCACATAAATTTGTTAAATCCTTTCTCACATATTCCGGCACTTCTAAATTTAATGATTCTATCAGCTCTTTCATTCTGTTCTTGCTCTCATTCACGATTGTATATACACCAAACGAATCTGTCCAAGATTTGAATATCCTCAGTGTTTACTGAAATACTCTCGTAATTCGTATTTAAAATTCTAACATATGGGTTTCTCCCTGATATGATTGATCTGGCTATAAATACTCCCGGCACTAGTTCTTGTTGTTCAACTACTTTATTTTTTCTTAAAGTCTTAAAATTGTCTACTAATCTGTACACCTCACATCTAGGTGGTATCGCTAACGTATCGTACTCTTGGTTATGGAAAATCTGAATTGTTACTTGATTTCTAGACTTGCAATTTATGTGTAATTCTAATTGAGAATAATCTAATATATAATTATATTTACTCATAAAATCTCTACCTATAATTCCGTTAGTCGCTATAGGAAAATTTCCTTCCGCTACATGAAAGCAATGATTTAATGTTACGTTATTGATATAAAGAATAATTTATATCAACAAGTTTTAGCTAATACTTGTGTTATTCCTTTGATATTTAATTTATCGTTAGTCTGAATTAAATGATGTGGAAAACTTTTAGAAATTTTGATCAAAGAAATGTCTGCTCCTGTATCCAATATAAAATTACAAATGTTATCAGGTATGTTTGTCTAAATTTCTATAAAGTTAGAAAGTGATAAATCTAAATTATATATCGAGCAAGTATCTGAAATCGTGGATTCGTCATTTGTTTTATTATGCAAATTCAAAACCCCAATTTCTTTTGATTTACTCTCGTCTCCTCATTTTCTATTTTACATATTCTTACGTTTTTATTACTATTATAACTGCCATTCCTGTTGAATTTTCTCTCATTATTTTGATAATTTACATATCCATTTCCGTGGTTGTAGTGTCTATATGTCCTTCCTTGATGGTTACCGTTGTAAACTCTGCCATTGTTACCTCTTCTTTGATTGTTCCTATAATTGAATCCTGGTTTTCTAAAGAAATTGTTATTGTCCCTGAAGTGTAGTATTTGCTGTTGATCTACTATGCCTCCAACTGACACTTATTGTTGTTGTTTTTTTGTTTTAAGGCCTCAGCTGCCAGCGCTTTTCGATCTGTTTTTCACGTCCGGGATGATTTATGAGTGTCTATAATATAATTCACACGAAAGTAAATAAGAACAGAGTAATACCGCACTTATTGTTCAAAAATTTATCTGTAAACTGTTCGGTTTTTGAGGTTATATTTTGATGTTTGAAGCACTTAAAAATTTGGAGATGAGTTTAATGTTTTCAGTGTATGGGAATTTCAACACTATGTCTTGCACTGTGTAGGGTCCATAAACATTATTAGGAACCTCAAAAGATTTATGAAGAAAATCTGTATTAACACAATTTAAGGACCAGTTGAAAAAAATGTGTGAGAGATCTTGTTTTTCACCACATGGGCATGAATCCGAAGGTACTAAGTTGAATTTGTGTAGATATGACAAAGTGGCACAATGGTTGGATCGAATTCTTGAAGAAATGCAGATACCTCTTCTGGACAAATTAGAGAGTGAAGAAAACCATGGATTTTTTCTTGGGTATTTTATGAATTGAGGGTATAGATTTCCTTTTGTCAAGCTGAGTGTAGAGAAAGTAGAATTCCACTTATCTAAAATTGATTTCTTAATAGAATGCACCACATCCGAATGGGGACCAGTTGGAAGGGTGGCACGTTTGATAGTTCTTCCATGATTTGCAAGATCATCGGCTCTAACATTTCCTTGTACAAGACTATGTCCGGGAATCCAGCCAATTCGTATGTCTTTCCCTTGCTGATTTAACTTGTGTAATAGCTCCTTTATTTTTAGGACGAATGTATTAGAAGATGAGGAGAAGGATTTTTGGAAATGCATTTTATGGCACTTTGGGAGTCAGAAAAAATTATGGCTTTGGGAAGGTCGAGTTTTGAATTTTTTGGAGCGGAATTAGTATAGCATAACGTTCTGCTGAAAAGATGGAAAAATGGGAGGGGAGTTTGTCACATAATGATAAGAGGTTAGGAGAATAAATTTCGTATCCTACATTACTGTCAGTCTTAGAGGCATCGATGAAGACAATGGGGCCAGGAAAATCGATAGAATTCATTTTGGCTAGAAAGACTTGATTACAGTCCGAATCTTTTTTAATTTCTAGATCTATCGTGTTAGTTTGACTAATTTGAGATTCGAGCGAGA
Source organism: Galeruca laticollis (assembly GCA_963921935.1). Lineage (NCBI taxonomy): Eukaryota > Metazoa > Arthropoda > Insecta > Coleoptera > Chrysomelidae > Galeruca > Galeruca laticollis. Next base: position 210,687,676 of record OY998175.1, on the reverse strand, counting down.
AGTGATGACAAAGAAATTTGTTGAACGATTCAATGAAGCGAAGGAATTTAGATACTGCTTGAAAGGCAAATAAAATAGGGGGAGTATTTCTCAATCTTCAGTATATAGGATCAACAGCCCATTCTGTGAATAATTCTATAAGTGAGGTTTTTATTAGGTCTTTGTATGGAACTGCTTTAGATACATATTTAACTGACAAGATTTCTCTACGCACCTCCACATTCAGATAACATAATGTTAATGGGAGTAGATTTTAGATAACCTACTATAACCCTTAGGGCTTGATATTGTAAACGATCTAATTTTTTAAGGACGTATTTAGAACAGCCACCATATAGCATGCACGCATTATCAAATAACAGGTATGGTCGCTTTGTATATGTTTGAAAGAGAGATTTGATGGATACCCCACCATTTACCATATAAAGACCTAATTAAATTATTAGCTTTTGATACTTTGCGGGAAATAAATTCAATATGTGGTTTCCAGTTAATTTGGTCAAATATAGCTCCTAAGTACTTGACTTGATATTTCCAAGAGATAGGTTGACTATTAATAACTATGGAATGGACTGGACTAAGCTCATGGTTTTTCTGAAAAAGCATGGCGGCACATTTTTGAGGGGCCAGTGTCAAACCCATAGACAATAAATGAAGATTGAGATTAGAAAGGAAGGTGTTGAGGGATGTTATAGACTCCTGGATGGTTTTTTCGGCACATATCACAGCAACATCATCTGCATAACCACTAATTTTTATTGAGGGTGGAAGTATGTTCTGAAGGGAGTTGCACGATATATTGAATAAAAAGAGACTGAGTGGGGAACCTTGGGGGACACCTCTACAAGAAACACCAGGGCCTATAAGTTCATTGTTGAGGGTGGATTTAATGAAAAGATTTCGATCTGAAAGAAAGGATAGAATGAGGTCACAAATGTCATGAGGTAAATTAAGGGAATTTAGAGATGAATAAATAGAGGATAAAAGAAGATTATCATATGCACCTTTAATGTCGAGAAAAACAACAATTGGGTTTTTATTAGCAGATAATGCACATGCTATTTCGGAATAGATGAAAATGTGGTTATCAGATATACTTCTGCCTTTCCTGAAACCTTGTTGTGAGGGGTGAATTTTTAGAGAATTTTCAAGAGACCAGTCAAGGCGATTTTATTTTCCGCTCAACCTATCTAATATACGAGAAAAGTATTGGTTTACCCCAAAAAAAATTTGGAATTTTGAGTTATTTTCACGTTTTCCATCAACAACAACATGAAAAAACGGTTTGTAGAAAAAAAATCATGTGTGTATGTCGTCATCGTCGTCGTCGTCGTCGTTGTCGTCGGCCACTTTTTCTTACATGTCTTGCTAGGACGATACAGCCTCCTGAGTGCAATAAGTCACTAATTTTATGATTGAATATTGTTAAGGACATATCACAGATGAACCCTATGGATTTTCAGCTTACCAGAGCCAGTACAACGGGTGCTATGGTACTTGAAGTACGACATTTTGTCATTTTTGAGAAATTTCAGTTTGTTAGCACGATACAGCCTCCGGAGTATATACAAGTGACCATTTTTATGATTGGATATTATTCAGAGCGTCCAAAGATGAACCCTATTGATAGTGAGCTCACTAAAGTCAGTACAACGGGTGCTATAGTACTGGAAGTACCAAATGTTTGTCATTTTATGATCAATTTTATGATTGAATATTATTCAAGGTGTCTCACAGATGTACCTTATTGATTTTCAGTTGACTAGAGCGAGTACAGCGGGTCCTATAAATTCAGCTATACTACATTTTTGGAGAAAATTCGGTTTGTTAGCACGATATTTCCCCCGAAGTGTATACAAGTAACAATTTCATGATAGAATATTGTTCAGGGCCACAGATGCGGAAAAGATAGTTATAATCTTTAAAACCGTTTATTTAATCATGCTTTCGAAAACTTTTCCTATGGTGCTGGATAAGGCTATGGGTCTCCACCTGGAGGCATCGTTAGGATCCTGGGTTTTTGAAAGAATAGGAATTATTAGATGATTTTTCCACTCTAAAGGGATATGAAGAGATTTATTGAGGATTTTGTTGAAAATAGAGAGAAAAGTTTCTAGGAAGATGATTGATCATTGAATATGTGATAGAGTCCAATCCAGGACTTGAATCATTTTTGCTTAGTAAGGTGAAACTCTATTCTTCTATTGTAAAAGGGTGAGTAAAGGAGTCGTTAATGGCTTGGGGAAAAGTGTTGAGGTCTTGAAAGGGGATTTGAGCTAACTTGCTTAAGAGACTTTGGAATATGGAACTGTCTAGGGGAGGGGTGTAATTAAATTACGATTTTCAATAGATCTAGAGAATTTTTTTATTGGTTGCCAAATCTTCTTAACAGGTGTTCCGGGGTTCAGTTCTTCCGTGAATTTACGGAAGCCTTCTGATCTTTTCGTTTTCAGAAAAAGTCGGATTTTAGCTCTTATTTTCTTGAAATTAGTGAAATTTTCCATGGAGAAAGTTCTTAGATATAGTTTAAAAGGCTCTTTTTTCTTTTGTACCATCTGGGAGCACTCTTTGTCCCACCAGGTAAGATAAACATTAGAAGGAGTGAAAGATTTCTTTAGTGGGATAAATAAAGAGATGGCTCTTTTAAAGACCTCCATGAACAAGGGGTATTCCATATCATTATGATATATATTATTTTCAATATATGCTTGAAATGCATCCCAATTGGCCTTATTTATGTTGTATTTGACGTGAGTGGAATTCATATGGATGGGCACAGTATTTTGTTTTTTGTAGGAACAAAGGATAGGAAAATGATCGCTGAAGCCTGATTCTTGGATCGTTCTCCAGGAGCAATCTAGAGGAAGTAATTGTAATATCCGGGCAGCTTTTATTGACATTAGGGTTGGGAATACGGGTTGGAGATCCATCATTAAGAATGGTGAGATCATTGTGCGAGATGAAATCCCAGATTGCTATTCCTTTAGGGTTATTAATGGCTGAGCCCCAAATTTGATTTTGGCCATTTAAATCAGCGATTAGGATAAAATTATTATGTTTCATTTATTATAGGAGTTGTTTAAACATTCTGTGAGGGAAGGGAATGTTGGAGTCTGGAGGAATATAGCTATTAATAATAAATAGATCTTGGAGTTCTACTACCAGCAAGTGTATTTTTGGAGGAACTGGAATTTTGTGTTCAAAATTTTTCCAAGGAATCGAGTTTTTAATGAAAGTGGCTACACCTCCATAGCCCTCCTGTCGATCATTTATAAAACAGCTAAAATTTTTAATACGTGCAGATCCACCTGGAGTCAACCAAGCTTCATTTAGTAATATAATGCTAATACTCCCATCTCTAATAAAAGGAATAAGTACCTCTTTGTTAACATTAAAACTGCGAATATTCCATTGGAGTATGTTATATTTGAAGGTGTTATCCTGAATACGATTGAATTTTGAGCAATAGTGTAAAAAATTAAATAATAAACAAAAGAAAAAAAATTAAAAAAGGGGGGGGACTTACAGGGAGAGATTTAAGTTAGATTATGATTGCTCACCTCTTGAGGAGAAGTAAGCTGAGAAGTTACGAAATTTTGAGAGCTAGGGATAGAAAGGGAGTAAACAGACACAAACGGAGTCAGACGGGGTGAAGTCCATATCAATTCTTTCAATGTGAGTGGACGATGGAGATGAATCCAATTCTTTTTTCTAAGAGGGTGGGACGTCTGCGTTTATGAGTAGTGAATTTGTTACTAGGGGGACTTTGTGTCACTTTTTGAGCATAAGAAATTGGAAAAGGGGAAGAAGTCTGTAATTGAGGAAATGATGTTGTTGATCTATCAAAAAGGGGTTTTTACCAGAAGGTTTAAAAGGAGGGAAAAGTTGAGAGGCTTCGAAGTAAGAATAGTCATGGAATGCCATTGCTTCATTAATATTTTTTTGCCTGTTAAATTCTTTGAAAGAACGGTCAAAAGCTAGGTGTTGTCCAGAGCAATAAAGACAGACTAAGGAATTTGAAATTGGGTCAGAATGGGTTATTCCACATCTACTACACCTTTTGGCACTGCGGCAAGAATTGGCAGAGTGTCCGAATCTTAGGCAATGTTTGCATTGAGTAACAGGAGCATTATATTTATCTACCTGTACTGGAACTGAAAAAATTTCTAGATCCCTGGGGCATGGACGTCCCTCAAAGGTAACAAGAATTGTTCTGGATGGAACATATTCATAAGATCCGTCATCTTTGGTTATTCTGCGGTTGACACTTCTGGCACCAATCACTTTTCTATTTTGCGAATAAGCTTCTTGAATAATATCATCTGGAGTAATAGAGAGTCCAACGTTTTAAACAATGCCTCTCGAGGTGAGTAGGCGTTGTGGTATGTAAGCTTGGTTCATTAGAAAAGAATTAGCATCACGAGAAGTTTTGAAGGTAATTCCTATTTTGCTGGAACATTTCTTTTGGATATTTTTAATGATTTGGATGTTAAGTTTTCGTAGAATTTTTCCAAGATCCATAGGATGAATACTAGGGGGAGTACCACTACTTTTGATGGGTTCTACTATAACTAAATGGGGCCCAAAATCAGTATCAGAGTACTTCAATCTTCTCCCTTTAGAAGCCTTAACGCGTTGTTCCAATATTAAAATTTCCGTTATGACTTCGGCATCGGTTTGAAAGCAGATTTTAGTGGAAGCGAGTTCATCTTCCAAGTTTTTAATGTCTTTTTCTAATAGAGGATAAATTTGATGCAAAGAATTTATTAAGTTTTTTGAAGATGGTGATAAAGCATTATGAAATGAATCTGAGGAAGAGTTATTGGGGGCCTCATCCCCCATCTTGATGGTGGAAACACGTGGCCAAAAAAATTAAGTTAGGTTAACTTACAGAGAGATTATTCACTAATCACTAAAGTGATATAAGGCAATATAATGTCACTTAACGAAAAACACCAATAAACAGTAACTAAAAATAAAACTAACTAAACTTAATTAATTTGAACCCACAATTTCTCCAAAAAAAAATCACCGAATAAGGCGTTGTTTATGGAAAAATGTTATTTTGTCAAAATAATATAATGTTAACCAACTGACACTTACTATGCCTTCAACTGACACTAATTTTAATAATACTTCTTGCGTAGTTGCGAAATTTCCAGCTGCTATAATCGTTTTGGTAGAATCTGCTCTGGCGTTCATCGTTACTGCCTTAACTGTCGCTTCTCTTGTGTATTTTTCTGCTAGGTTTGCAGGCATACCTTTCGATATATATGCTGCCTGTAATCTCTCCGCCAATTTCTGTACTCCCGTCACATAACTAGTTATATCTTCACCATTTTGTCGTATCTTATTCAACTTATCCAAAAGAAGATTTGGATTATCTCCTCTTATTCCGGATTATAGTTTGTTCCTAATTTCAGTAATCGAATTTTCCGTAGTTATCAATTCTCTTGCCTTGCCTGTTAATCTAGTTTTGATTATTAACACTGCGTTTTCTTCATTTCCCGTTGCATTTAATTGCAATAAATCTAATGCATCCAAAAATGATTGTAGCTTACCTGTTGAATTCAGTGGGTGGCACCTTACTTGCATAATTAAAGAAATCATTTATATCTAAAGCCATTTTCACTTGTTTGCTTACTGTTTCTAATACTTCTGTATTAATCTCTTGAAATATCGATATAGGTATTTTAATATTACAATTTAACGCTTGAACGATTTAGATGTTTATTCCAATTTTTTCAAAATAATTTCGACAGCGATCTTGCTGTACTATAACTAAATTATTCCAATTTTTAGTTACTAATTTTATGAAAGTATTATAAAGAATTACTAAATTATTAATTATTTCGTTATGTATATCTGGATTTTTAGGAGTTTCTTTCTTCAAAATCATTTTCTCTTGTTTATTAATATCATCAAAAATTAATTTTCCCATGTTGTTGACATTTAAAAATGATTAAGCCGAAGTACATTTCATTACAATAATGTTACCAAATCGCATACTAGTGTAGTCCCTGAATCTGACTCTGCCTAAGGTATGTATGAAAGTTAAGATTTTGGCGAATGCGCAGGGATTTCTCCGAACTGTTTACCATTATTTTTTGTGACTATTCTTATCTAGACATTTCCAGTAAAGTCCATTGTTTTTCTAAGATGCAAAGACGCAAAGATCTAGAAAAAAAGGTACTTAATACATAAGAGAGGCTACCTACCATCGGAGTTTAGTGAGATAAACACTAACCAAGTGAATAGTCTAAGTAAATAAACAGTAGTGAAGTGTTTATATGAATTAGTGTAAGTGAATATACTGTATATCTAATATACATTAGTGAATAAATAAACTAAGTGAGTAGACCTGCTGTGTGTATGAATTTATCCCACCCGTCGTAATAAAAACGTTTAAATAAATAAGGAAAACATTACATTTGTGTCAGAAGTAGGATAATATAAATAAATAGCTACGTAAAAATGTCCAAGAGTCTAAGTGACTGAACTAAGAACAGAATTGGAAAATCGCGAGTTGGAAACGTCCGGTAAGAAAAGTGAACTAGTAGAAAGACTTAAAGTAGCACTAGAAAGTGACGGCTCTGATGCAGAAATATTTTTATTCAAAGACGAGGCTGCGACCTTAATCTCGTCAATTTCTGTTATGGACGAGAAAATGTCAACTGTGAAGAACGATATTTCTACTAGTATGAACCAGAAGATATTAAGAACGATATTTCCGCTAACATGGACAAGGGTTCTACAAATATGGACGAGAAGATTTCAACCATGAAGAATGATATTTCTGCTAGCACGAAGAAGATTTCTGCCAATATTTTACTGATAAAAAATGACATTGTCGCTGACGTCGAGAATAAAATTTCGTCTCTAAAATCGAATATAGAGAATAAGATGACAACGATGGGCGAGAAAATCAAGGAGTTAGAGAGAAATATATGGCAGATTTAAGGACACAAGACACGCCAGCAGAAGAAAAGAAGGTTGATCATATAAAACCCTGCAATACAGAAACATAACCCAACACAGATGATATAAGCAGTTTTGCCCGAGCTAAGGCACTAACGTTCGACGGAAAGACGTCGTGGACCAATTACGTAAAACAGTTTGAAACAACCGCTAGAGTGAATAATTGGTCCGACAGGGAGAAGGCAGTAAACTTAACTATCGCGGTTCGGGGACATACGTTAGATGTATCTCAGACGATACCTTTGGAAGAAACGGATGACTTCGAGCACCTGGAGAAGAGGTTGGACATGTGATACGGTCACGAACATCTACAACATTTGTACCGATTCCAGCTGAAACACCGAAGGCAGAAACGTGACGAAACCCTTCAAGAATATGAACTGGATTTTGCCCAACTAGTTCGATTTGCTTATCCATCAGCACCAGAGAACATGATGGAATGTTTGGGCATCCCGGCCTTTATTGAGGGCTCATGTGACCACGATATGGAGAGAACGCTTCGATTTGCCCATCCTAAAACCATGGAAGTGGTACTGACCGCTGCTCTTGAATACGGAGCAGCCAGAATGTGACGATGACAGACTAGATCGTCAACTTGTTGAAAGACATGGTAGACAAGGAGCCGAAGAAGATCAGGTGCTGTGATTGTGGCGAGCTAGAACATGTACGCAGTTCGTGTAAGCGTACTACGACTCCAGCAAACCAAGAACCTCTTAAATGCAAAGTAGCCACGAAGGATTCGCGGTACAACAAAGTTAGGACCATACAAGAAGAAGGTAACGAAGGCAGACTGGACCAGATCGTCAATTTTATAAAGATATTGAAGACAAGAAGGCGAAGATCAAATGCCGGAAGTGTGTCGAGCTAGAGTACGTACGCCTTAGCGCCCCAGGACTCCTGCAACGCAATAAATCCAGTCACAGGGGAAATTAGACAGAGGTGATGTGAGTCACTGAAATGCCGACTCACTGTCCAGACGGTCGTGCCCAATAGACTGTTCCCACTGCAACAAGGCGGAATTTAGGTAAGCTGCAGTTTCAAGAACTACAGTAGTCAACGAAGAATGGTCACCTGCCAGGATTAGAGAAGATCAGGAGAATGATCCTCACCTAAAGAAGAGTAGGAAATGGGAGGAAGAAAATCAGCGACCTACCTGGCAAGAAGTGTCAAGATTTTCACCGACACTCGAGGCATATTGGGCTCAGTGGGAGTCCCTTGTCCTGGAAGAAAGGCTGTTGAAAGGAGTCCTTGAAAATGATGATGGTTCCGAGATGAGGAGACAGCTAGTTATCCCGAGAACGAGAATAGCTGAGGCACTGAAGATGTTACACGACAGTCCATCGGGAGGTCATCTGGGAGTGAAGGAAACCCTTCAGCCAGTCCGTGAAAGTAATTGTGCTACGAGTAATTGACCCCATCGCAAGAGAAAGGCACCTATGAAACAATATAATGTAGGAAGACCTTTCGAAATGATTGCTTTAGATATCGCTGGACCATTTCAGACGAAGTGGGTGGAAATTTATGCGATCCAGAATCAACAGGCCACAACTGTCGCGGATGTACTGGTGAAAGAATTTATCAGCCAATATGGAGTGCCCTTGGAAATCCACAGCGGTCAAGGAAAAATTTTCGAGAGCCAGGTATACCAGGAACTATGTGACAAGCTGGAAATGAAGAAGATCAGGACAACAGCGTTGCATCCACAGTCAGATGGAATGGTCGGAAGAATAAACAGGACCATTGGAAAATACCAGTCGAAAGTACAGCCACCAGAGAGATTGGGATTAGTACCTTTCCCTATTTGAGTTGGCTTATCGATCGGCAACAAAGGAGTCCGCGGGTGAAACACCTGCGAAAATTCTATTTGGATGTGAAATGAGGCTTCCTTGTGATCTGCAGTTTGGCTGTCGGCCTGGCGAAGATCTAGCAGGAGAAGATTACGTGAACCAATTGAGAAGAAGGATGGACGATGTGCACGAATTGGTTCGAAAGAATTTTCAAGTCGCCAGTGACAGAATGCGTACGATACGCAGGCCACAGAAAACAGTTTCAACGAAGGTTTAAATAAATAAGAAAAACATTAAGATACAATAAAATTCGTTCATAAAAATGATTCTATTAGTGCTTACAATTTTACACACAAAGTTCCTACTGTCTTCTGGACTCCTATGCTTCGGATAATATTCCTCTTCAAGTGTCTGTGGTGTGTTTTCTATAATGACCATATAAATTTTATTATAACGACAACCGTTATAATATAGAGTAGTATCGTAGACTTCGTCGTAGAACTCTCATCTTGTACAATATAATTGTTGTTTACGGCTCCATTTTCTTGAACTTCTGGCTTTGAAGATTTACTCCCCATTTTTCCAATCAGCCAATTTCCAAGATTTAAGTAAAGAACCATACCGTTGTCGAAATTACAGCAAACATTTAAACTTCGCAGGTAATAGTTTGCAGGATCGCCATGTGGGTAAGCGGATCATATATTAAACCATTTTATATACCCAAGCACTTAATTTAGGAAACACTTACCTCCAATCTGTGGAAAGTTAATAAAAACCATATCTTCTAAAAATCACTGGGATATGTTCAACTATCACATTAATTGCAATTATATACAATAACACTGACCAACGTCAACATGTCGTTGACCATAGTTATACTTACGACTAAGAATATAAAAATATTGTTGTTAACTATCTAAATTATATTATTTATATATGATGATTCAATACTATGGAGTACGTTAATTTCCATTACCATTGAAAATCCTAACCTTGTACGGTTTCATTGTTTATGATCTACTCGCGTATTCCTTAAAACGTTTTTTAATAATTAACTGAAATAAACGTCTTTTTAATTGATCGTGGCTTGCAAGTAAACTAATTAACTTTACTAAATTTACTAACGACCTTCTGGTTCAATAAACGTCACAACCATAATCTACGAGGATGAAAAATGGAATAAGTGTAAAAAAGGATTTAAATGATATTGCCCAAATAAATCAGAGTGGATACCTAATAAGAAGCAATAATGGAAAAATTATATACAGATGAACAGCAAAATATTTTGTTAACAATAATTATTTAACCCTACATCTGTTGGTTTCAATATACGTACATTTTCTAAAGCTCCCCATAATACATCGTCACTGTGCTTCTCAAATGGATCTAAATTGTACCTTACTGAAGCCGAGAACAAAATTGGGTCTTGTGGAATGATTGAAATGTTTGATCTCAGATCATTCAATCCGATTTCGGCAGTATTTAAGTCGTCTATAGAAATTGTACCATCTATTGGAGCTAATCGAAACAACGAAGCAATAAGGGTCGATTTTCCTGCGCCTGTACGTCCTACAATACCTACCTAAATATCAGAACAAATAATTAGTACTAAAAAATATCCATTGTCAAAAATATATCATAATTAGCCTTGTATTATACAGCGTACCCCTGGTTATCCGACAAACGTTATGCGAGGCGATGTCGGACTATCGAATTTGCCAGATTATAGAGTTCTGTTACAGACCCCTATAGCACGGACTTTTTTGAGAAAGAGTACCTGGTATTTCGACAAATTACAAATCAATGTGATAAGATTCTATCTGAACTACAACTCATACTAAATATGTATGTGTATAATATGAAATTGACTGTCTCGACCCTTACTTCGTGGAATATGCTCATATTAGTGTTTTTAAATGAAACTCAAGGTCTCTAGTTAATTCCACAATATAATACAAGTTATTGAAAATTCTAAAAAATTGACAATTGTTTCGATAAATCAATATCATCGTCAGAATGACAGAACTTGTGTCATTCTGACGATGATACTGATTTATCGAAACAATTGTCAATTTTTTAGAATTTTCAATAACTTGTATTATATTGTGGAATTAACTAGAGACCTTGAGTTTCATTTAAAAACACTAATATGTGTATAATATCTGTTATGTACAAGTGATAGACATGTCGGATTACAGGGGGCGCCGGATTAGACCTGAACCGGATTACCAGGGGTCCACTGTATTTATATTTGTATTATTTTTTATTCGACTTTTTAATCTAATTGCAGATATCCACAGCTAAAATTTTCGTTAAGGAAAACCCTTCAGAGGCTATACTTTTCTCAGTGTTGACTGCCTATTCTTAAACTACGGAGCCCAATTTACTACTTTACTCCATTTATATATATATATATATATACATATATATATATATATATATATATATATATGTGTGTGTGTATATATATTACTTCACAACAACTGTCAGATTGAAATACATATCGCCGTTTAAGCCGTGTGTACAGTATAATAAAAATACGCTGGTTAAGCTGCATATACTATTGTCGCCACAACGTACGGCAATTATACTACAATATATATATATATATATATATATATATATATATATTGTTATATTTCGATAATTTATAATTGTATAATTGCATGAATATATGAATATAACACTATTGAAAATTTATTTCTTCACGTTGTACAATCTGTGATTGTAGCGACACTTTTTATTTACACATCGTTTTTATATCCCTTCCTTACCATGTACAATTCCTTTTTCGTTTTCTAGATTTTGTTCCTATAATCCTGTCATATAATTCAATTTTATTTTCTTTTCCTAAACTTCGTCTTATTTTCTTCGCTTATTGTTTGATTCTCTTTGTGTTTCTGTAGCTTCTTTCTGTTCTCCACCATATCTTTTTCAATTTTGAAGTCCCATATCTCATCAATTTCTTCTAATAACTGCATTGAAATTTGCATCTCAAATTCTTCCGTATCATTGAAACTATTTTTTATTATTTTCTTCTCCATAATATTTTCACTTACTATCATTTCGTTTTTAATTGTCATTTCTCTGAAATTTTACTTTTATATTGATATTTTCTGTGTAAATTATTCGTCCGGCATTTTGTTTTGTGGTTTCTTCTATTTCTTCCATAGTTTCTTGTAATATTTTGTTCATTCTCTTTAATTCCCAATTAAGTTGTTTCCCCCTATTATAATTATTATTTCTTTTATCATATGTCACGATTTGCGTTACTATATTAACATCTAAGTCTTTTATTTTCCAATAAATATTTCTTTCATAAATTTTCATAACTTCTTCACTTCCTAGGTTCTGTAAATTAATATCTATCATTTCAGTTTTCTTCTCAACTTCTTTAATAATCTCCATTAAACTTTGTATTTTTATAAATCGTATTTCTTCAGTTATATTCTTATTTTGTTTGGTTAGTTCTATTTGAATTGCCCTAGATAAATTTTCTTCTAGGCATCTATCTAATTCTTGTACTTCATCTATCTGTTTTTCAAATTCTTCTTTCATTCTAACTCCATTTTCTTGGTATATTTTGAAATCCTTATTTTGTTCTTCCATATCTACTCTCATATCGGCCATTTGTTCATTAAATTGCTCGTTTTCATCTCTAATTTTCTTTATTTCATTGACGGTTTCCATGTTTACTTCCTCTATTTTCTTTTTCAGCCTGTCCATGTTTCCAGTGATATTCTTAATATCTCCCTTAATCTCTTCCTTCATTGTATTCATATCTCCTCTCGTTTCTTCCCACATGTTGTCCATTTTTCCGTTTAAATCTCAACTCATGTTATTCATATTTCCTTCTATTCTATTCATATCTCCCCTCATTTCTTCCCACATGTTGTCCATTTTTCCGTTAAAATCTCCATTCATGTTATTCATATTTCCTTCTATTCTATTCATATCTCCCCTCATCGTGTCCATCTTTCCATTCATATTATTCATGTTTTCATTAATTTTGATCAAAAATTGTTGCATCCATTGTTCATTGCTTTCTATTCCTCCTTGTGTTTCCCTTCTTTCTTGTTCTTCCTCAGATTCACTTTCAAATCCTACCTGTTTACCATCCCTTAACGTCATTCTTCTTTCCATCGTAGATACTCAATTTATTTTCAATATAGTCAATAAATTTTAATATTTTTATAACTATGGGCACATTTTTAATTGCCCCACGTTGCTGGTGCCAATATGTTATATTTCGATTATTTATAACTGTATAATTGCATGAATATATGAATATAACACTATTGAACATTTATTTGTCCACGTTGTACAATCTGTGATTGTAGCGACACTATGCACACACACCTTTAGCAGCGTATGCAATATATTTCAATTTGATAGTAGTTGTCAAACAATGTCCGGCTATGATAAATATTATTTTTGTATTTCGAAAGATGAATTTATTCACAATGAACTTCAATCACTCTTATCTCAGGGTGGGATCAAAATTGTTATTAAAATAATAAATCAAATCTTATAAATTTAAAGTATTCTCCAAATTAAATATTACTCTATTATTCAGATTGTTGACACAAGAATCTCGAGTGACTGTTTGTTTAATATTATAAAAGGCCATTTAATTATCTTATGACATTTACGACTTTTCTGTCACCGATAATTATTCAAATGTCATTGATTAAATCAAAATTTCTATTGAATGTTAAATGTTTAATTCTATGAAAATATGTGCTAAATGAATAGCACAGTGAGTTAGATTCAAATAATTTTATATTATACTATCAAATAACAAATTTTCAAAAGTTCCCAATAATATCGTTAAAGAACAAAATCGTATTTTCTACAAACCTTAAAATTGAAACAACCTATGAACTAGAAAAAACCTAATTAAATCTTTTTAACAAGAGTTCAAATTGTCGAATTTACACTTGACGTGTATAAATGTCAAATACCACAATCTCCGTTCAAAATTGTCTATTTCATAAAATTCGTCGCTTGATGTGAATTTTCATATGTAATGTTTATTTGATTGAAATCACAAATATCTTATAGATGCATCTATTTAGATTTATTCAAAAAAGCCTGTTATTCTCGAGAAATTATGAAAAAACTGGAGCGGACTCACCAATACTATGGGACAGGACAATACTCCTACTATTCTAGAAGAATTTAGAATTCTGGACACTTTCTAAATATAATTTAGAAATCTGGAAAAACTTAAACTGAATACGATACAATTTTTCTTCAAATTATTCACGCACTGATTTTATAATTGATGGCTTTATGATTTAATTATACTATATGATTATTTCTATTAAATTCACAAAATTTGAGACAACTCTTAAATACGATGTTGTTTCGTGGGGGTTTCAAATTCAACTAAATAAACTTTTTTCAAATACATAAATCTCTCCTGTATTTTAAAAAAAATACTAAATTATGTTTCCCCTATAACAAAGAGATATTTTAAATTCTTTTATTACAATTGTAAGTCTGCTAGCAGAGACCTCTGTATTTTGAAATTTCAAATATTTTTCCCAAATCGTAACATGATCTATCATTAAATATATTCTGCATACGTGTCATCGGTAATTAAAATGTCAAATTTGATATATACCGAATCTTTGAAAATTATTGATTCTACATGCAATACAGTGTATATCGAAAGTATTGCATACAAAATATAAATTATTTTTCTTATTTTCAACGTTTCTTTTAAATCTCAAATAAAGGAACTGTATTAATATATATATATATATATATATATATATATATATATATATATATATATATATATATATATATATATATATATATATTGTTGTAAATAGAACATATACAGAATCCTGATAAAGGATATAAAATTAAAATTTTGTCAATAAAAATAATTTTTAAAAATGATGTATCAAAATAATAAAATACCTCGTATAACAATATAACTAAGTACGACCAATGGTTATAATCAAAAAGATAGTAAATAAATATAAAAAGAAATCATAAACAAACATCAGAAAAACAGTTGTAAAAATTAATTCTTCAACTTCATAAAAACAACCTTAGACAGAACCTCACAAGTAAACGCAGATCAAGAAATAATATAACGCTGCATGGAATCTTAGACACCCAGAGCATCTGTTTATATTTTAAAAATAAATAGAAACTTCTAACAAATTTAACTAAAACTATAATGATTAAACAATAAAAAGACATTTAGAAGTAATAAAATATATAGAATAAGATATTTAGTTAATGATTAATCATAAAAGTAGGTATGGGAAATATTATAATAAGTAGAAATCTGTAATATGGGCAAGGTCAAATTTATACCAAAATAAAACAGTTGAGACAAATTATACCAACATAAATTATTTTGAATGTGAAAAACAATAATGAAATAAATGATTACCGACATAGTTTATGTATATAGGTGTAATAATATCAAACATAATGAGAAATGAATTGTATATATGTATAATAAGTAAATATGTAGATTGTAGAAAACGTAGAATTAATGAAATTGCATTGACCAATCAAAACAGCGCAAATAAACAGTGATATGGAAAAAGACAATAATAATAAGGTGTGAGTGAATAAGTCAATGACAATAAGTATATTAGGTATAAAAAACTATAGTTTGCAATAGGTTTAAGTCAGAAAAACAATAAAAACAACAATAAACAAAGTGACAGGTGAAATTTTCAATCGAACTTTCGAGAACAAAAACCACTTCCGGTGACAGACGATAAAAAGGGTGATGTTCGATGTAAAATGCGGGGAAATTGGTAGTTGAGAGTCAGTGGTCAGATAGGTAACACTAATAAAGTTATCCTAGTTTTATTTAATGTAACAAATTTATAATTAGTCAAAGGAAAAGTATATAAATTAACATAAAATCTAATCAATTTTAAAATAAATCAAGTGTAACAAACGTTTGTGAGACTACAAGTAGCAGAGGAAGAAAATTATCACCCAGATAATGAAAAGCAAAGGTATTCAACATCAAAGGCGGGAAGATATATGGGAAGCGTCTCCTCCGATGTAGCATCATTTCAAGAAAAAGGAACAAAAGGTCGGTTGTGTGTTTATTAAATATATTTGGTACCAAATAAATGAAACTTTCAAACAAGAACGTATAAATAATAATTTTAAAATAATAATTTCAAGTGATATAAAAATTTTAAGAGCTCATATACCTGGTTTAAAGTTCTGTTATCTTTACATGAATATAATATACCAGAGAAAAGTAATATTAAAACTTACCATTATAAAGTGTAGATAAATGTATAATTTCTCTCATGTCGAACTTCACCAAAAATATATATAAAAATTTCCACAAGTAACAGACCACAACTAATTCCAGTTTATATCAATACACAATTATTACCATACAGTAAAATAATATTTAAAACGTAGATTTTGAATCGATAAAATATCAAATATGTTTCCAAGTTCACGTCCCGAAGAAAACTAAAATTTAACATTTTAAAATCATTTCATAAATCCTCTTAGTTAAAAGAAAAGGAAACACTTTAAAAGTTTTTTTTGTTTAACATAGAAGCAAAGTTAGAAAGAGCAGGTGTTTGCAAATTTCTAAGAATTTCAATACTCACAAGATTTCGACCAAGTTATGCAAATGAGCCAGAAAAAAGTCGTGGTTAAGAGAAAGGTATATTTTTTTTGGAATATAAAGAAAGTCATATTCAAAGTGGAAATTTAGATATATATAAAATAACTCATTATTTATGTATAACGTAAGAATTGGTAGAACAAAAAGGTTAATCATTTATTTTATTAATAAATAGTTTCATCAGTCTAACTGTATAATAAGCTGTAACAAATAGTTTGTATATGAATCATTTTTTTTATATGTGTTTTCAAAAGTTTTATTTTCACAAATTTTTTTTTATCAGTCACATAAATATATCACATTAATAAGCAAGGTTGATTTTATTATCATAATATGCCCAGAACCCTACTGATTTTAAGAGTCGTAAACGAATAAGAGCAGCCGAGGTAAGAAAACATAAGAATTAAATAAACTACATGTTCATAAATAGCATAATAAATAAAAGGAAGCATTGAATAAAAAATATGTAATTTGGCGAACCCAACAATAGTATAAAAGGTTTAAAATTTGCAATAAATATAATATCATTTCATATTCACATATCCATATATTCAAATCATACATTGATATATATTAATACTTAAAGTCCAATCATATTCAACTTGTATAAAGTATATTAATAAATATAGAGTACAAAAAAAAAATCAAATCATTACACACATATTTAACTGTACCACAACGTAAAAGACATATATATAGAACGTAAAGGTAAAAGTTAAATCACATATAATTGCTCAACCCAAAAAGTGGGGCATTATTTAAAATAAAGTATTCAATTCCTAAATAACTGCAACCCCAAACGTGGGGCAATTAAAATAAAGCATCAAACATAAATAATATATATATATATATATATATATATATATATATATATATACTCTTATAACATTATATTTCCAATATTTCGACCACTACCACTCCAACAAACGTTTCTCACAACTTTTCAGTTGGTAGTCATGATCGATCTTTTGACATGACAGTTCAGTTAACTTCCTTATGTTAATGTGTAATATTGCTATGAAGCACATGGTCGACCTTCAATTTGTCGGCATTTACATTTTCAAAAGTTTTACATGATTTTAATTATATGTTTGTGGTTTTCATTTACGTATTTTTGTGCTGTTATGGTTGATGAATATGCTTGAAGTTTTGGATATTTTCCATCAATACGTACAACCTCGCTAACATTGTAGGTAAAGTTAGGTTTTTCATTTATTCAAAACTTTTAGTTTAGTTTTTAATTATATTGTAGCTCCCTGATGATGACAATATTCATTGTCGAAATATTGGAAATATAATGTTATAAGAGTACACGTTCGTTTTGCTGCTTCTCCCAAATAAATTGGTTTTTCGATTTTGTTTCTAACTAGTCAGCAAAAGACTACTTTCCACTTTCTATATATATATATATATATATATATATATATATATATATATATATATAAGAAGATGTAGGAATATCGGGTGATATGTTAACAACAACAACAAAGAGATTCATGGGTAATTCACGCAAAATAAGGGCTACTGAAATAGAGTGGTATCCGTGACATGCATGTTTCTGGCTCATTTTGCCTCTTCAGCACGGCATAACCAAATAAGGATGTGAAATTTGGGAGCAAAGATGTTAATCGAAACATGGGAAAACACAAAATAACGGATTTAAATATATATATACAGGGTGTCCCGGGACTAATGGGAAAAAAGTCAGGAGCGTATATTCTGAGCCAAAATAATGTTAGTACTTCATATAAACTTTTTCTATGCAGGCCCTCATTTTCGAGTTATAGGCCTCCAAAGTTTTAATTTTGAATTTGGTTTTTATTTTTTTTACTAGTTATTTGATCTTCATAAAATTCACGGCTAAGCTATAATGTACGTGTATGTTTATTTTGGAAAGGTAAACAGATTCACAGTAGTGCCTTGAAGCCAGGGACGGACTACTCGCAATGGTTAGTGATACAAAAATTTTGCAGGGATGGCACACCCTGTATGAAATTATCGAAATTGACTTCCCCACACATTAAGCTAACGAAAGGGTACTCTTGTTGGAACTCCATAAAATAAGCCGTTTGGCTAATATTTACAGTTTTATTAATGCACTACGTACCAATTTACCTAACTAACTTATTAATATGATGTCCAAGATTTACCTACAGTACTACAAAAAAATAATATGATGGTAGCAGATAATGAAAACATTAAGAACTTATTTAATAGGAATTGAATAGGTACGCAAACAATGTAATTAGTTGCTTTAAATCAAAATTACGAACACAACATTATTAAACCAATAAGAAAACCTCAAAAAACACCACAAGTTATAAAACATTGGACTAAAACTAATACCTAAACAACAAGAAAAACTAACATTATTCTAATAAATGTTCAATATTAGCTCCTCCCACTTTCACGCACATTCTAAGTCTACGAAGGTTGTTTCTTTGCACTTGAAAGAGCAGTCCCATATTATTTCTAATAACATTGCAGTGTAACACAATTCTGTCTATTAAATATTGTGTTATTCGCACGGGTGTTGCGTATACCTTACTTTTGAGATGACCCCAGAGAAAGAAATCCATAGGATGAACGTCTCCTGATCGCGGTGGCCATTGAAAAGGGCCTCTACGACCAATCCGTCTATTAGGAAAACTTGTGTGTAAATGCTGTCGTACATCTAAACTGAAATGAGGAGGGGCCCCATCATGCATGAACCATAAATTCTTACGAGTTTTAGTGGCACATCATCAAACAGGTTCCATAACTCATTTTGCAAAAACTCCAAATATCTCTGACCGGTCAAAGTACCGTCAATAAAATATGGCCCTATCAAATGATTGCCAATTATTCCTGCCCAAACATGAGTCTATGCTGGTTCCTAGTTTGGATAATGCCATGTGGATTCACATCATCCCATAAATGCATATTATGAGAATTATTGACTCCATCTCTGGTGAAACTGGATTTTTCCGTAAAGAGAACGTTAGTAATAAATGTATTGTCTGCTTGTTGTTGTCGTAGAAACCACTGGCTATACTCAAGTCGTGCAGGATAATCAGCCACTGTCATACTGTGAACTTTTTCCATATGAAAAGGATATAACAGCTGTTCTTTTAGGACGCGATCAACAACTGATATCGAGACGTTATGTTCTCTTGATAATTTTCGTAAACTAGTTGATGGTTCATTATCAACTGCATTTAACAAGTCTTGTTCAACTGCCACTGTACGTACGCTTCGTACTGGACCTTCTCCACCTTTTTTTGGCAAAAAACTTCCTAAAATTTAAAACTTTGTTGTATACATGGAAAATTACATTTACTTATTCATACCTGTTTCTCGAAACCTGAGATCAATACGCTCAAACATTCGTTTGTTTGGTAATGCTCTGTTTGCAAAATGTTCTGCATAAAGCCTTCTGGCCTCTAATCAGTTTCGAGAAGCCAGTCCATACATTAAATGCGTATCTGCTTACTCAATAAAAGTGAATTCTGCCATTGTAACAGTTAAATTAAGGAATTATTGACAAGTACTGACTACGAACTATTCTACACAACGTTTGACAACTAATCATATGGTTATTTGATAAACGGTAAAAACACTTTTAAAAAGTTTTTATCAACTCTCGAATTGATAAGTCGTTAATTTTTTTATCTTCTGCTAGCATTAAATACTTTTTTGTAGTACTGTAGGTAAATCTTGGACATCGTATTAATAAGTTAGTGTGTACTTATAAAAATGGTGAATGCGTCAATTGGTACATAGTGAATTAATAAAACTGTAAATGTTAGCCAAACGGCTTATTTGATCGAATTCCAACAAGAGTACCTTTTCGTTAGCTTAATGTGTGGGGAAGTCAATTTCGATAATCTTTGCAAAATTTTTGGATCACTAACCATTGCGAGTAGTCCGTCCCTGGCTTCAAGGCACTAGTGTGAATCTCTTTACCTTTCCAAAATAAACATACACGTACATTATAGCTTAGCCGTGAATTTTATGAAGTAAAAAAAATAAAAATAAAAATCAAATTCAAAATTAAAACTTTGGAGGCCTATAACTCGAAAACGAGAGCCTGCATAGAAAAAGTTTATATGAAGTACTAACATTATTTTGGCTCAGATTATACGCTCTTGACTTTTTTCCCATTAGTCCCGGGACACCCTGTATATATATATATTATAATAATATATTGGGGCTGACATTTTATTATAATGTATATTCAATATATTATAATTATTATTTTATTTTAATGTTTATTTATTTATTTATCTATGGTTCAACATATTGAAATCGGCTAGCTCAATTGTTTATTAAATTTATATGGTTATATGATTCGAGAGCATGAAACCCTCTCTTCTCCTGTTGTTATCGTTGAATGTTGTTTGATGGTTTTATATAAAAGAATTTATGTTAGGGAAAATATACATACAAAGACAAATTGGTACAGAAGAAATAAGTTATCAGATTTATATACACATGGAATTACAATATAGATGAAATATGATGCATCTTTCTTCTGCGATTAGAAATGGCGTAAGTATTTATCTTAATTTATTTCAGATTAGGCCTTTTTTATTAGTATTGAAAAATTATTTAATTAATTAGCTATAGAAAGTCTTTTTTAGATCGATCATTTTCCGCAAAGTTCATTATACTCATGAGATTATATACTGTTTTGAAATTCGTGAGTTTTTTAACTCTTATTATTGATCAATAATATTTCAAATACACACCGACCTGTAGTTCTGGAATCAGGATGTACTTCTCTGGACCCAGGAACACTACTTCCAAAGTTCAAAAGGCAGATAATTTAGAGAATATTGATTATTCTCTCGGGAAAATTGAATGTTAATGTTTGGTAAGTACTGGAACATGCTTTTATAAGTAATTCATAGCTTTTACTACCATAATTTGGAGGGTTTTCATAAAATTTCGGGAACACTTCTCGAACAACCCTTGCTCTCCCGACGCCAAGCTACCAACTTTCTTTTCTCGTTCAATTTTTTTCAACAAAACAAGTCTTTTGTTTTTCAGGTCACTATTTTCAATAAAGTTTGTTTTATTCTTTGTTGATTAAAGTTCGTCTTGTCATTTTTTTTAACCAATCATCTATTGTCTGGAGCAGTCGAATTACGTTTACACTTATTACACTTAAAAAGATTTTAACACATATACCAATATACGTTTCACTTAACATTGTTGGTTTTACATTTAAAGTTCATTGAATTTTTATGAAACAAATAGTTTATACTGGGTGATATTCATAATTGTCTTTGACATGATAATGTTTAGTTTTGTTTTTCCTTTTTTACAATTTGTTGCTGTGACAATCGTACTTGTCTATTAACATAAATTCTTTTAAGTAACCTCTCAACATTCTTTGTTCTAATTATTTACACTAATTCTATATTGTCCTTCAAATTCATTAATCAGTTATCATTTATTGACTCTATAAATTTGTCTTTCTCTTTTCTGTCGCTAGCGTTTGTCGCTGAAACATATTGACATTTGTAGCATCAAAAATTCTAACCCACATCTTTTGTAAATATTGAATCATAGCATTGAATAATATCTTTTATGTTGTTGAATATTTATTGTTTAATATTTCTTTTTCAGATCATGTATTCATGTTATTTCTATATAAGAGATTTAATACTAATGGATGAGGTTTATTTAACGGTTTAGAATTTATGATTGAAGGTAATGTTTCTTTTCGTTTATATCATTACAAGTTATAAAGTCTTTTGAATTACACAGAAGCTGTATTAGTGAATTGAAATGAAAGTATTTGCAATTATCTAATAAACATGAGTAATTTTAATGTCTTATTCTTAACTTTTTAATAAAGTATTATCTAATGTTTTACTATTTAGTATTTCCTAATCACTCTGCTTCACAACAAACCCTATATCTTATTTATCCGTTATAACATTTTTATAAAATCATTCTAATCATTGTTCACAGTGATCTAGAATGTTTTACTATAAAATTCATTTAACAGTACTTAATTTTTTCATTTACAATAATCTATTGTTATTGAATCTACTTCATATATTTTATCTTTTCGTTAAAATGAGTCATTGATTTGTTATCATACCTAATTAACCTATTTCTAATTCATTACATAATCTCACACCTTATTCCTACAAAAGATTAACTCCTTTTTTTTAATTTTAAAAAAAAATTATTCATTATCACTATTTATTTATAGGTTAAATCTATGGAATTTCATTGAATTCAGGATAGAATTGATACAGTTGATCCACATTGAAAATTCCTCGAATATTTCCAGTCACAGGATGTACAAGTTTATAACTATTAATGCCGTTTGATGTCTCTACTTTATAAGGACCTTCGTAAGGTAATTGTAATTTTGTACGGATATTACGCTTATGATTAGGAACTCTAAGTGCTTTGATTATTACTAGTTCTCCTTCATTGAAAGTAGTTCTTTTCTTACTTCTCTTGTTTCGTCTTTTAATATATCTTTCTGCATTCTTGGAAATTCTTTCCCTCGTTTCCCTTATTATATGCTCATATTTCTTCATGTTTTGTGGTATCCATGGTCTTTCAGGTACCATGTTCTTCATAATTAATATGGGCGATCTTCCAGTCACTTCATGTGGTACGTTATTTAAACAGAATTGTATATTTTTCAAATTTTTTTCCCAGTTTCGTTGTTGGTTATAAACAAGTAATCTTAGACATTTGATATATTTCTCGGTTTAATTAGCACATGGATGTCTAATACTTGTAAAGTGAGGCTTCACCTTTGATTTTTTCAACCATGTTTCAAAGTTTTCGTTATTGAAATAAGTTGCGTTATCCATCAAACAGTTTTCTGGTATGCCCATTTCTAGAAAGTAGCTTGTCAGGCATTTCTTTACCGTCTTCTTATCTGTCCGTTGACATGGATATAAGGTTACATATTTTGAAAAGGCATCTACGACTACAAATATGTTTTGATTACCTTCTTCACTAGGTATTATGTTTGAAATGA
Source organism: Galeruca laticollis (assembly GCA_963921935.1). Taxonomy (NCBI): domain Eukaryota; kingdom Metazoa; phylum Arthropoda; class Insecta; order Coleoptera; family Chrysomelidae; genus Galeruca; species Galeruca laticollis. Next base: position 210,664,275 of record OY998175.1, on the reverse strand, counting down.
AATTTACCGTTATGACTTCAAGAGGATGTTCCGTTACTAATGATTTTGGCATATTTTGGTTGTGATGATTTTTTTCTTTTCCAAGTTGACAAAGTTCACATCTAGTAACTACACTTTTTGTGATGGGTGGATCTTTCTTTGCAATGTAGTTTTCCCTAAAAATATTATGCAATTTTCGTATTCCTACATGATTGTATCGTTAATGTAATTCTTTGATTATTTTTCTCGTCAAATTTTCTGTTATTACATATAACTCCTTTTGCTTAATAATTTTGAATATTATATTGTCCTTTGTTTGGCAATTATGTTTTCCTTTTTCTGTCAAATTTTTCTGGTCTTCCATTATTGTATGTACTGAAAATATACCTACTTCCTCCTTCATTAAGTTCACTCCCACGTATTTGTTTCTTTGTGTTTTGCTCTCTCCATCCATTCTAGTTAAAACGTCTGGAACTATGTTTCTGGCAGCAGGTATATATTTAATATCGAATGAATATTCCTGTAAAAGCAAAGCCCATCTATGTATCCTATTGTTTCCATACTTGTTTTTCAAAATAGTTGTGAGAGATTGGTTTTCTGTCTCAATGATAAATTTGTTACCAATTACAAAAATCTTAATTTGTTCACACAAAATAATATGCTTGCTAACTTCATTTCGCTAACGCTATAGTTTTTCTCAGCCTTTTTTGTAATTCTGGATACAAATGAAATGGGAACTTCTCCATATTCATGTTGTTGTACCAAGCTTCCGGCAAATCTATTCTGTGAAGCATCTGTTCTTAGTATGAATGTTTTCGTGTAATCGGGATGATATAATTTCACGTTCTCTGTGAACTTCTCTTTAAATTTATTAAAAGCCACTTCTCTTTCATGCGTCCATTTCCATCTCACATTTTTTCTTAGCAGTTCTATAAGTGGTATTTCCTTTTCTGTCAAATCCGGCACTAGTCTCTTGAAATAGTGTAGTACACCAAGGAAACCTCGTAGAGTTTTCAAATTAGTAGGTCTTTTATATTCTTTGATAATTTTTATCCTATCTGGATCCATGCTTACGCCATCTTTATCAATTTTATAACCAAGATATACTACTTCTTCCTTGTAGAATTGGCATTTTTTTATGTTTAATTTTAATCCGGCTTCATCCAAAGCTTTTAAAATTATTTCTATATGTTTGATATGTTCATCCTCTTCTTCGGAATATATTAAAATATCATCAATGTAGTGTAGTGTGAATTTTTCATATTGGTTTAAAATTTTATGAAGAGCTTTGAGTAGAGCTGATGTAGCCGATTGTGTTCCAAATGGTACTACTTTGAATCTATAAACTACTCCATCTACCATGAAACCAGTATAATCTCTGCTATTCATATCCAGTGGTATCAACCAAAAACTATGTTTCAGGTCCAGTTTCGTGAAAATTTTTGTTTTTGAAATACGGCCAAGTATCGCTTCAATATTTAATAGTGCCTCGAATTCTGGTATACAATGTTTATTTAGGTTTCTAGCATCTAGACAGATTCTCATGTCTCCATCTCTTTTCTGTACAATGACAATGGGGTTTATATATGAAGTATTACTATATTCTATGATTTCGTCTTCTATTAATTTTCCAATTGCATCTTGCATTTTATCCTTATATTTGTATGGAATTGGGTAACTTTTGGCTCTGAAAGTTTCCATATCCTTCACCTTCAGACCATGTACAAAATTTGTAGCAACTCTTGCTTCTCCATTGAATAAACCTTCATATTTTCTCAACAATTTCCGTACTTCTTCTTTTCTTCCTCTTCCACAATCCAAATGTAATTCCTTCCATATACCATCTTCATAATTATCACATCCCATATTATATTTTAAATAATTATTAATATCATTTTCTTCATATTCTCCATTCCATATTCCATTTTCACAATTATTATATTTCATATTGTCTTCAAAACAATCATCATCTAAAACTATTTCTTTATCTCTTCTTTCTTCAAATTCATTTTCCTTATCATAACAATCATTATTCATTACTTTTTCTACTGATTCCAGTCTGCTATCTTTTTCTTCTGCAATCTCCATAATTTTCTTGTTCCTTGTTTGTTCTCTGTTTTCATTAAATTTAATTCCAATCCCATTAACGCCTATCGTTCTTGTTTCATAGTTGATATCTATCTTATGTTTTAGTAATTCATCTGAACCCAATAAGACATCGTATTCCATATCTTGTATGACCAGTAGTTGTACTTCCAAGTGAATATTTTGTAATTGCAATTTTACAATAATAGATTTGTTAACCTCGCTAATCCTTTTCGCATTGAGACCAATTTTAATTTACTTTTGGTACTTTTATAAGATGTTTTTGCATGTTTAATTTATTTAGAAAGCTTTCAGTGATTAATGATGTTTCTGAACCTGTGTCAATTAAAATATTTACATTGAAATCTAGTAATTATCCCGTAATAGTTACTAATAAATTGTTTTCTATATTTTCTAGGCAATCTATTTCTTTGAGGAATTCTCTAGGATGGACATAACTATACCGATTGCGTGCTACACCATCCTTCAATGAAAATTCTGATTAGTGGCGTTTTGTATACCACCATCAGCAGTCGTTGTGATAGGAGAATGTTCATTACTCGAAGACTCATCCAGTTCTGTACGATTGTTTGGAGAGTTTGTCCTGTTTTGGCTGCTAGCTCTCTTCTGAAAATTAACACGTCTATTCTGACCGTTGTTACTGCTTCGATTCAAGTTACCATCAGAGTTTCTTCTCACAAAGTGGTCGCTCTGATGATTATTATTATTTGAATTATTGTTATTATTATAACCATTATTGTTGTTACTATTATAGTTAGTAATGTTATGATTATATCTTCTATTATTATAATTATTATGTATATTGTTGTAGTTATTTCTACCCCTTCTTTGATTATTGTAGTTATAATTGTTTGTTGGATATTTACTAAATCTCGAATTATGTGTCCTATTATTTATATTACTATTAAAATTTCTATTATTATCATTGTACTCGTAGCTTGTATTATTTAAATTATTCCCGGTATTACTTCTGTTTGAACTCTCTATGTTTCGGCTGTAATTTGAATTATTTCTATTATCGTTTTGTTTGATACGATTGCTCGTTAAATTTTTTTCTATTCTCATCAGGTTATTGGGCAGTTGTTCAAAAGTCCTAATGTTTTGTATCGCTATAGTTTCTGCTATTTGAGACTTGAAATGTCTGGATAAAAACATTATTATTTCTTCTTCCTTTATTCTTGGTTCCAAATGTTGTGCTTGTGAATAAAGTAGTAACGAGTAGAGATACATGGTATTTCCTTTATTCTCATCATACCGTCCAAAGTATAATCTCTCTCTAACTTCTCCTTGAGTTATTTCATTGCTCGTGAACCACAATAGAGCTTGTCCTGTTATTTGTTTCCTTAATACCTCCCTGATATCCTCGAAGTTTCTTATATATTTGATTTTGCTTGTTAATACTCTTAGGAATATTTTAGGGTGTATTTTTCTGATGTTCCCATCAAATTTAACACTCTCTTCGTTTCCCCCTTGATATGTATAAGTGATCATTCCTTGTTCACTTTTTAGTTGCATTTTCATTTGCTCCAATTCATTTTTCATATCCTTTTTTATATCATTTCTTGTCTTCATTATATATTTTTCGGTTTCTTCTCTTACTTCATGTATTTCTTTTTTTACATCACTTCTGATGGATTCCATGTCCATTCCATGTTTAATTATGCTAGTAATATTTACTTCCGTGACCTTCTTTGTTTTCTCTATCAAACTTTGTTCCAAGTTTACGAATTTTTCTTCTTGGTTTTCCAAACTTTTATTATTTTTTCCTGCTTCCTTCTAATTTCCGCTACCTTTTCGTCTTGTTTCGCTAATTTTAATTCTAGTGAGTTATTCATCTTTTCAATTTTTTGATTTTGTTCGTCCATCTTCTCTCTAATTATTTCTTTCAAGTGTTCCTTTTGTTCTTCTATTTTCTCCATCATTTTTTTACCAACTTCTTGTTGTTCTTCTATCTTCTCCATCATTTTCTTACTTTGCTCTTCCATCAAGTATTTTATACTCTGTAGTAGTTGATTGTCACTATCTCCCTTACTTGTTTCTCCTTCATTTATTCTTCTTGGTTCGCAAATTTTTGGTTTTTCCTCAGCTTGTGTGATTTTCTCCTCACTTGACTGCAGGTTTTCTATTAATTCCGTCACATTTTCTTCTTCTCCAGTCTTTTCTTTATCCCTATCTTCATTATTTCCCTCTTGATTAAAACAATATGTCTCTGGATCTTTCCCTTCTCTTATAATAGCATCCTGCAATCTTCTTACGAGCGCCTGTTTAATTCCCGTTTTGTCCAGTCCTCTTTTCTCCAAAAATGCCTTCAATTCCGTTGTTTTTAATTTATTCATGTTTTTGTTCACCTCCATTGTTTAAAATTAAGTTCTAGTAGACGAAACAGTACAAGACTCCAAACAATATTATCCCCGAAAAATTTGCTGATTTTGTAAAAAGCTAAATCACCACATATTAGGTCGACATTTATTGTTATTTTATTAACAAATAATTATTTAATTAATTTATTTAATGCACCACGTTTGGCCGACATTTTATAATAATAGATTGGGGCTGACATTTTATTATAATGTATATTCAATATATTATAATTATTATTTTATTTTAATGTTTATTTATATAGCTCAATTGTTTATTAAATTTATATGATTCGAGAGCATGAAACCCTCTCTACTCTTCGAGTTCAGGCTTCTGTAAATATATCTTAATCATATTAAATAAAAAAGAAACACTTTACTTTAAAAATAATTCAATTTTTTATAATGAAAATTTTTAATCTAAAATTTATAACTGCGACGCCTATGGATGACCGAACGGAATTATTGATTTTTACATATATAGCATCCTATGCGCATGCTTAACTATCAGATGATGCTGCGTGAAAGGAAAGCACTTCATAGACGCGTTGCGTCTGTTTGATATTTCGATATGCATCCAGTTGTTATCGTTGAATGTTGTTTGATGGTTTTATATGTAAAAGAATTTATGTTAGGGAAAATATACATACAAAGACAAATTGGTACAGAAGAAATAAGTTATCAGATTTATATACAATGGAATTACAATATAAATGAAATATGATGCATCTTTCTTCTGTGATTAGAAATGGCGTAAGTATTTACCTTTATTTATTTCAGATTAGGCCTTTTTTATTAGTATTGAAAAATTATTTTATTAATTAGCTATAGAAAGTCCTGTTTATTTCTTTTTTAGATCGATCATTTTCCGCAAAGTTCATTATACTCATGAGATTATATACTGTTTTGAAATTCGTGAGTTTTTTAACTCATATTATTGATCAATAATATTTCAAATACACACTGACCTGTAGTTCTGGAATCAGGATGTACTTCTCTGGACCCAGGAACACTACTTCCGAAGTTCAAAAGGCAGATAATTTAGAGAATATTGATTATTCTCTCGGGAAAATTGAATGTTAATGTTTGGTAAGTACTGGAACATGCTTTTATAAGTAATTCATAACTTTTACTACCATAATTTGGAGGATTCTCATAAAATTTCGGGAACACTTCTCGAGCAACCCTTGCTCTCCCGACGCCAAGCTACCAACTTTCTTTTCTCGTTCAATTTTTTTCAACAAAACAAGTCTTGTTTTTCAGGTCACTATTTTCAATAAAGTTTGTTTTATTCTTTGTTGATTAAAGTTCGTCTTGTCATTTTTTTTAACCAATCATCTATTGTCTGGAGCAGTCGAATTACGTTTACACTTATTACACTTAAAAAGATTTTATACACATATACCAATATACGTTTCACTTAAGATTGTTAGTTTTACATTTAAAGTTCATTGAATTTTTATGAAACAAATAGTTTATACTGGGTGATATACATATTTGTCTTTGACATGATAATGTTTAGTTTTGTTTTTCCTTTTTTACAATTTGTTGCTGTGACAATCGTACTTGTCTATTAACATAAATTCTTTTAAGTAACCTCTCAACATTATTTGTTCTAATTATTTACAATAATTCTATATTGTCCTTTAAATTCATTAATCAGTTATCATTTATTGACTCTATAAATTTGTTTTTCTCTTTTCTGTCGCTAGCGTTTGTGGCTGAAATATATTGACATTTGTAGCATCAAACATTCTAACCCACATCTTTTGTAAATATTGAATCATAACATGGAATAATATCTTTTATGTTGTTGAATATTTATTGTTTAATATTTCTTTTTCATATCATGTATTCATGTTCTTTCTATATAAGAGATTTAATACTAATGGATGAGGTTTATTTGACGGTTTAGGATTTATGATTAAAGGTAATGTTTCTTTTCGTTTATATCATTACAAGTTATAAAGTCTTTTAAATTACACAGAAGCTGTATTAGTAAATTGAAATGAAGGTATTTGCAATTATCTAATAAACATAAGTAATTTGAATGTCTCATTCTTAACTTTTTAATAAAGAATAATCTAATGTTTTACTATTTAGTATTTCCTAATCACTCTGTTTCACAACAAACCCTATATCTTATTTATCCGTTATAATATATATATATATATATATATATATATATATATATATATATATATATATATATATATATATGTATATTAAAACTATGTTTAATATTTTACTTTATTACAATTTATTATAATTCATTTAGATGATATTTACTTATTTGAATTTGTTGTTTTGATTGTTAACATTATTTATTTGGCCAGCTCAGTTAATTATTATTAGTTGGGAGCATGAGACTCGTTCTACCCTTTGAGTTCAGGCTTAGATTGAGATATCCTGTTAAATTAAATGAAATGAAACACATTGATTCTAAATAATTTAATTTTTTTAAGAAAAATTTTATTTCAATATATATCATAGATACGCCTATGGCATTATTAAACTACAGTCATAAATTATACCATCTAACATTCTATGCGCATGCTCAAATAAAAACGAAATTATGGGAATGGAAACCGAACGTTTCTGTTAGACGCTTACCAATTGTATGAAAATTATATATGTAATAGAATCGTTTTCTTTTTAATAAGAATGGTGATGGGAAATATCAAAGAATTTATGTGTGAAATTATACATACAGATTATTGATTATTCAGAAGAAAATTATATACCAACTACATGTACCTTTGGAAATATTATATCTCTACATAAAATGCAAATTTCTTATACGATTATTCATAGTAAGTACCACCATTATTTTATTACAAAATTAAGAACGTTCATGTGGTTTTTTAATAATCTCAAATTTATATCTAATGAATAGCTACATAAAAGTTTTATTCTTTTAGTTATATCGATCTGATAGACGCAAGAATTACTTTACACATGGAAATAGTCACTGAATTTAAATTAGTTTGTTATTATTGGCCAATAATATTAAAAAAACACTGACCTTAAGTCTGGAGTCAGGATTTTCTCACATCTGGTAACAGGAATACGCCGATTGGAACCACGTTGCAAAATTTCTGCAAGAATCTTCGGTATTCTCAGGAATAACTGGATATCCATATACGTAAGTATTTGTTGTTTAATATAGCTTATGAATTTTTAACGTTAATACGTATTTGTTGCAATTTAACTTGAAACTTGTTGCAAAACTTACATCCTCATCTCTTCTCCTACGACGCCAAGCTCAATCTACCAACGCTTCCCCTCGATCGTAAATTTTTTAATAAATAAACTATTTGTTTCTTAGCTCACTGTTTCAAACAAAGTTTTGTTTCCTTATAATTTAACAACATTGTCCTGTCATATTACAACCAATGCTTTTCTTTCTTGAGCTATAGAGTTCTATTCACTTTTATTGCACTTTATGAAAGTTTTGGAAAACATATGATTGTGAATTTCACTTAAAGAAGTCTGTTTTTTCTCTATTATAAACTAATTTCAATAAAATAAGTCTTTTAACAATTGGTGAAATTCATGGTTACTACTTTGATATTGCAATGTAAATTCTTGTTTTTCTACATGTGATAACTTTGAAATAACATTTAAGTTTATAACATAAATCCTTTTATCTGATATATATATATATATATATATATCTTGATTTCTTTGTTTGAACTGTCCAAATTTTCAAATTTTATAGTTCCAAATATTGATATATATATATATATATATATATATATATATATATATGTTAATACATATCCTCTATCTAAATTCTATAGAAAACATTGAAATAAAGAAAATATGCATATTTAGATGTAATACTAGTAATACACACTGTATTATCAATAATTTGAAAGGTTCAATATACTAATAAAATTTGACATTTCAATTTTATATGACATTACTGCAGAATAGACTCAATGACAGATAGATTTTAAAACGATTTGATAAACCAGAATACAGATGTCTCTATTAGCAAATGGCACTTATAAATAAAATAATGAAAACCTCTCTTGGTATATAAAAACGTAAATTTGTAATTAAAAAAAAAAGAATTCTAGGTAACCAAAGGAGAAGAGAATTATTTATTGAAACATTTTAGTTAGTTGAATTTTAAATCCCCATGAGACAACATCATAATAAGAGTTGTCTCAAATTTAATTTTGAATATTAGGGAATTTATATAATCGTTATCAGTTCAACATATCTTGCCTTTTGTAAAGCCAGTGCGTCTACTATTCACAAAGAATTACCGCTAAAGTGCAAGTGTTTTTCGCGTTTTCTAAATTATTGATTTGGAAACGTTTGTTCCGGAAATTCGAAAAATACGTTTTAGAATACGTACGAGATCTTCTAGTATCCAGTTTGGTGAGTCCAGTCCATATTATATATTATTCTCGAGAATTAATAGGCCTTTGATCAAAATTATTTCGAAAATAGATGCATCTTATGATTAAATTATAGTAACGTTACTACGTCAAGTGCAGACAATTTTGGGAACAGACAATTTACAAGAAAATTTACGTATTTTACATTGACAGATATCAAGTATAAATTTTGAACTTTCGGTTAAATTATTTAGATCGGAAATTTCTAATATAGATTGTTTTTAATATTAAGGTTTGATAGAAAATTATATCTTTGTTTATGCGTTTTATGATATTTTTTGAAGAGTTTTAATTTTTGTAAGTGTTATTTTGATAATATATTATATAAATTTGAATTCCAAATCTCTTTGGCTCTCTTTTCATATTCATTTTCATTATATTTGATAATTTTTATACTATAGAAAATTTAGTATAATAAGTGACATTTAGTTAATCTCCTGACAGTAAATTCATATATGTCATAAGATAATTTAAATTGTCTTATAGTGTATTGGATAAACAGTTACTGTAGATTTGAATAGTGTGATACGTAATTTAGAAAATTATTTGGAAATTTACAAATTTGAATTATTAGTTGAAATCTTTGATCCCTCCCTGAGAAAAGAGTGAGTTGATTGGTGTTGTATTGATTTATCTTTCATTATATAAAATTTAATATTTATTTAGCCGGGCATATTAATTTGACAACTGCTGTCATTAAAAATTTTATAGGTTATATTTAGAGGTAAAGGTATTTTCACAATAGTGTAGTTATTATCACAAATTGTGATGACAGCTAAAAATTAAATTCAGCATCATATAAATTCATATTCATATATAAAATATAATAAAATTAGTAAAACACATTAGATATACTATAATGTATATATATATATATATATATATATATATATATATATATATATATATATCACCATCTTATGATCCGTTTCCTTTTTTTGTTATTCTATAAAATTGATCCCAAATTTTGACATATCACTAGAGTTATGTCATCTTATATTTATATTTTTCAGTTGACTAATTCTTTATAACAAATATGAATATTATTATTATTATTACTATTCAACTAATAGTTGTATTAAACTTTATAACTAAAGCTTGTTTATTTTGAGATAAACAGCTGATTCCTTCATGACAAACAAATATCCATATTAGGCAGATTTAATGTTTTCTTCAATACTTGTTAGGCGTTTTCATATTTTAAGAAAATTATTAAGGTAATTTCTCTATATTTATTGTTACTCTTTTTATTATACTCGTATTAAACAAATGATTCTATAATATGACTTTATATGAATTTTAATTCTTATTGTGGTTTTTTAATGTGTTCTTTCAATAATATAGTTTCAATTTATTTTAAATACTAAATTAAACATTCTCAATCAGCTGATATGATTTAAGATATAAGATGTGTGGTTCAAAAGAGTCGATCGACGTCACGTTCTTCGAAGGGGATGTAATTCAATATTCAGCGTGGTATTAGCCAGGAATGTAGTTGTTTCTCTCTTCGAAGAACGGTCAGGCTCATATGTCGAAATTAAATATAGTTTTATTTTAACACACTTTCAACTTACTGAGCATTACTAAAAATATTGTATTATTTGTCTTTAGATCAACAATTTAACAAATCAACAATTTCACTATTTCATTTTCGGATTCGACCTTCTCACCGTCATAAATCCTGACGTACATCTTATTTATCTCCGCTACGACAGTGGGAGACGTCCGTATCCTTCGGGTAACAAAACTCAAATCAATCGTAATACCTACTAAACTAAATCTTGGTTGAAAACTAACAATTCAAAAAAAGCTGGCTTACCTTTTCTCCCGATCTTATTTCAATATTCACGTTCTTTAAAACAGGTTGCAATTCATGGGAGTATCGAAGATATGTATTTTTAAATACAATTTTCCCTTTACTCGGCCAATCACTGGGTGGTTTTTTAGTTGCTAAGGATTCAAATGGACCTTCCTTGTCTAATTTAGTATATTGTAATATTCTTTCAACACTAATCATATTTCCTGCTACTTGTGCTGTCATAAATACTCCATATTGCACCATTCCAGTTAAAATAAGGCATTGAGATATAACTAAACCCACACTACCACTTAACGTATCTTCTAAAAAAGTAGAATTTAAATGTTGATGAGGTATAATTTACAGTAATATCGACTATAGTGATTATTCTTGTGACTTAAACAAATCTCATCACTGATATCACCACAATAAATATATAAAAAGTATCACTTTAGTTTATTCTTCAGAAACTATCAGCATAAATGCCTTCATGATAGGATCAAGTCAATTTTAAATCAACTTTTTACGATCTGCAAATCCATTTTTGCGGCTAGTGCTTTAATCCATATAGGGTGTCCCAAGTTAAATTTGCACTACACAATATCTCGAGTTATGTTCAGATTTGGGAAAATTCCAAAACAGATCAATTTTAACCTCGTGGGGTAGTAGTTCCAAACTTATTTTCTCATCCCCCTTGCGCCCAGAACCATTCCTTGAAAATTTTTAAATAGTAAGGGGTGTTAAGTAACATATAGTTATGAAGCTGCTTTCGTACTCTATGCAACCCCGTTCACTTTACTCTTTTTTGAGAAAACTGCTTAGATAATTGTCAAAGAAAACAACAGTAGTTCTAAGAAAACAATTTAATTTTAACGAATGTACTGTTCAGAGTGCCCACCTTCAACTTCCATGCAATGGTACAGCCTGTTCTCAAATGCTTCTCTTACTTTTCGCAGCATTTCTGGAGTAATTAAACGGCATTCCCTCACGATTTTTATCGAAGGTCTTAAAGAGATTCAGATGGTGTAGTTGAAACTTGGGACTTTAAGTAGCCTCACAAAAAATCCATAGGAGTTAAATCGGGTGACCTAGCTGGCTATACGATTGAACCCCTACGGCCTATCCATTGTCTAGGAAAACGAGCATCTAAAAAGTGACAAAATAGGATCAATAAGGTCCTCTAACAAGTCCAACTAAGTGTCAGTTAAATTCTCATCAATAAAAAGTGGCCCGATAATGTGGTCGCCCAGAATGCCTGGGCGTTCGTGTATGACCTTCTATGAAAATGTGTGGGTTGGTATCACTCCAATAACGATAATTATGCCTGTTGACTTCATCGTTCAACGTTAACGTACTTTCATCGAAGAAACAAATGTTGTAAAGTAAACCTTCGTCATCATTCAATCGCTGATTGAAATTTTCGCAAAACTGTAAACGTCGATCGGGATCGTCTCCGTTCATTTATTGAACTATTATCATCTTGTTCGGATGAAATTTATGTTTTTTGACAATCCGCTGACATTACTTTTTGATACACCAGATACATGAGCGACTTTAATGATTCATTGATTGTCTGTTATACATTAGAAGATTACCAAGAACAGCTACTTCAACAGCGTCATTTCTGATAGGGCAGTCACGATCATGTTTTTTGTTTGGAACCGAGCCAGTTCCTTAAAAAAATTAAATTAAATGTATAACATACTAACCACTTACTTGCTGTTCCACAAAATTTTGGTTGAACAGCCTAGCAGCCGTACTAGCACACTCATTATTTTGATAGTAGGTACAGTTTTACTAATTCATCTCATTCTTGTGTACAATACACAATTTCAAAAATTGGGTTTCTAATATTAGCCGAGATATTGATAAACAATAACTGTGAATAAACATGATAATTTTTCCTTTTATCACCTTCAACCAAAACTTTTTAGTATTTCGAAAACTAAAAACAACAATTACCTATATTAGTGTAAATAAGAACATGTTTTACTCCATCCATCACAGAAAACTTGATTCTAAAATAATTTCGTATTTTCCTAAAGGAAATCATTAAAAATAGACAATTAAGCAGCTTTAAAATGATGTATTACTTGACCCCCTTGCTATTTAAGGTTTTTCTAGGGGCGGTTCTGGGCGATAGAGGAACGAAAATAGAAGTTTGAAAGTACGATAAAAAGTTACCCCCCTATAGGTTGAAATTGACCTATTTTGGCATTTTATAAAAATTTTAATGAAACTCGAAATATTTGGGGGTGTAATTTTTAGTTGGGACACCCTATACATACTTAATATATGCGATCGATCCTGCATGGTCGATAACCTAAAAATACATTTTGGCATCAGTCACATGCCAGTGTCATGGCGGCAAATTCGAAAAATTTGATGTGTAAATGCGAAAAGTGAGGTTATATGGCAAAATATCGAAAAAAGTTATTTGAAAAAAGTAATCAGAATGATATTTTAGGGCCACATATGAAATTTGTAGCGGAAAAAACAAAAAATAAAAAAAAGTATTTTTCGCCATGACCCTCTTCTGAAAAGATATTGCACCGATTTCGTTGTTGAAGTAGTTCGGGTAACGCAGTGTTTAATGTGTAAGGGTAAAACAATTCCGAAACATTGATTTAGGTCATTCCTAGAGAATAAAATGAAAATATTCGTTGAGCGCATGAAACTTTTCTGTAGCAATGTCTTGTATCTTGTCAGTTTGTGCGGTTTTAAATATTTTAATTGTGATATTACAATTGGAAAGAGCCGTTATTAATTTTTTTATGTAATATTCCATCAATGTTTCAAAACATTGACTACTTATATTAATAATTATTATTTAATAAGCGTTATGATTCCTTTTTGAAACAATATTGACAAAAAACCCGCTAATATTAATACAAGATAATTTACTATCTTTAAAATGTCTGCATATTATTTCATAGCTATTCCTAGTTCCATACATTTCACTATCCTAGAGACTATTTTTCTCTGACAATTTTGCCGAAATACAAAATTTTAAATTAACTCAGCGGGCTTTGAAATCATACATTAATACTCGTGTAACATTACTGTGACATTTGATCCGTAATTTTCCGTTTTCGTTAAGTTTACTAACTTCTATTTACTGAAAATGCCTTCTATACTGTCACGTGAAGAAAAGATATAGTTGGTTCTAATTTTCGGAGAAAATTATAAATGTCCACGAGAAGCTGCTAATATTTTTAACCAGACATCCTAGCAAAAACATTCATTTTATAACTGTAGCGAGATTATTAAAAAAGTTTGAGGAAGCTGGTTCAGTTAAAAAGGAATTTGAAGTGCCTCGTGAAAAAATTGCGCTTAATGAAGAAAATAGTTTGGAAGTGCTTTTGTCCGTTGCAGAAAATCCTCAAGTATACGTAGCGCAAGTTTATTAAAACAACCTCAATTCGCCGTATCTTGAAAAGCAATAAATTTCACCCGTACAAACCTACATTTATTCAAGTTCTGAAGGATAGAGATTATGACGCCCGGTTTGATTTTTGCGCTTGGTATTAAGGAATGATAGAAGATAATCCAAATTTCACAGAAAATGGTTTATTTTCCGACGAATCTACTTTCACATCAACTGGAACAGTAAGCTCACAAAACTGTCGTTTATGGGCAGACACAACCCCCCCCCCCATTTTTTTATAGCAAATAAAGACCAATACAGATTCAAGGTTAATGTATGGTGCGGAATTTGGACACGAAACGTTATTTAACTTTGTTGGAAAACGAATTAACCCAATTTTTGGATGGTATCCCACTGGCAAAGCGAGCCAATCTTTATTTTCAACAAGACGGTGCATTAATTCATTCAACTCGATAAGAAAGATAACGAATCTGGTGAACATTGAATAGGTCGCTATTCAATAAATCATTGCCCTGCTAGGTCCCCGGACCTTAGCCCTCTGGGATATGGGTTCATCGAGAAATATCCTTCAGAGACGTCGTACATTTAGAAAAATGCATAAGGGATTACGTATATGCTATTAACCAAGGTACCCTCCGAAATGTTCAAAGAGAAATGAATTCTAGGACGGTGAAATGTATGGAACGAGATTAGGGATATGTAGAATTTTGAATTTGTGTTTTGAATTATTTATTAGTATTAAGTTAGTGGATAATCTGTGACATATTGTTCCAAAAAATAGAAATAAGTTGGTCAACTAATTCAATTTATTATTATTATTATGGATCGTTACACAGTAAATTACTGGTTTCGTATAATGACCAGGTGTCCTCCCGACACCTCAGGTTAAGTCGTACTCAAAGTACTTTTCTTAAAATATGTGCTGTGCCATTAAATGCTATTCTTTAGATCATTTAGTGTCGTTGGGATTTTCTTCGTGAGATTGAAGAAGTTACTCGTCACAGTCCCCAATGCTCCGACTACTACCTGTATTATTTCCACCTTGAGATGCCACATTCGATTAATTTCGATTGACAGGTCTTTATATTTCAAAAGTTTTTCGGCTTCTTTGTGAACAACATTGTTATCACAAGGTACAGCCACATCTATTATTAAACATGTTTTAGTTTCTTGATTTTTTATAATTATATCAGGTTTATTTGCTGGTATGTGTCTGTCTGTGTGAACCTGTTGGTCATATAGTATTGTTATGTGCTCCTTATTAACAACGTCAGGAGGTTGGTGCTTATACCAGTTTTCCACGCACTCAGCTTCTATTGAGTTGATCAGTTTCCAGTGTATGTATCGGCAAATGTTGTTATGTCTTTCGATATACTCTTTTTTGGCCAATTCACGGCAGCATCCCACTATATGTGTTATGTGTTCTTCTTCTTCATTACATAAATGACATTTGCTATTGATATTTAATTTCAATATATGTTTTTCGTAATATCTGGTTCTAGGTGCTTGATCTTGAGCCGCTATTATTAATGCCTCCGTTTCGCCCTTCAATTTTCCTTTTTTCAACCAAGACCATGTTTGTTCACTACTTATAATTGGCTTTTGAATGTTTTGTGGAAATTGTCCATGTAGAGGTCTATTCGTCCATTTATCTCTTAGTTTTCTCAGTGCTTTCTTCTTTATTATATTTTGTTGTTGATTTTCATGATTTGCTTCACTTGATATTTGTAAGTCTTCCATTATACGCTTTACTTCATATTTGATAGTCTTTGTTGTTGGTAATTGCTCACTAGGTATTTTATCATTCTTATAAATTTATTATCATTTTTCGAAATATACTTGTTTATTGTGATGTGTGCCATATTATACGCAGTTTCTATTTGCCTTAGACCCCTACCTCCTTCTGATCTGGGTACGTAAATACGTTCTACATCTGATCTTGGGTGAAGTAAACCATTCGATGTTAGTATTTTACGGGTCTTACTGTCAATTTTTTTTATCTCTTCAGTGTGCCATTCTACAATACCGAAGCTATATTCTAAGGTAGGTATTGCCAGGGATGAAATGGCCAGAAATTTATTTTTGGCAGTGAGCTCGGTTTGTAATATTTTCCTGACTCTTCTGAAGTATTCTTTTTTGATAATATCCTTCATCCGTTGATATTCGATTTGAGCTCTTTCTTGTATCCCAAGGTATTTGTATGTGTTCCCTGGCTCTAAACTTTGTATTTCTAATTCATCTGTGATTTTAATATTCATTTTGTTAGTTATTTCACCTCGGAGATATGTTACTGTAGCACATTTATCTAGTCCAAACTCCATTTTTATTGTTTTGCTGAATTCATGAACCGTTGCGATGAGATTTTGCAGATCTTTTTCGTTTCTCGCAAATAATTTGAGATCATGCATATAGAACATGTGAGAGATTCTATCTGAATTTGCAGCAGTGTAGCCAAACTTCACGTCATTTAGTTCATTGGTTAGAGGGATCAAACACATGCAAAATATCAAAGGCGAAAGAGAGTCCCCCTGGAATATGTAATGATGGGTATAAATAAATTATAATTATTAATATAATAATAATCATTGGAATTGGGACAACCGGTATCATATAAAAAAATGAAATAATATACCTTCAGCTAGTTCGTTACGAAATTATATTAAACAAAAATTGTTGATAATTTCGTAAAACTAGGTTAGCGGAAGTTATACCGTAAGCTATTTTCAATCGTAGTTAGAAGCAAAAAATAAAACAAAAAATTGGGAAATACCTGAACTCATGTATGAAATCGCAAGTTCAGCAACCCACATATGGAGGTAACTAAAAAATTTAATGAAGGGGGAAAAGAAAGAAATAAAAAGATAGGAGAGCTTGTTCAGCCGTCGCGGCGAATTGAGCACCTCGGGTAGTTTCCGTGAATTTTGCGAAAATCGCTAAATAAGTGATATTTTCTTTTTCGTTGTTGTTGTGTGCATATATTCTGGGCCTCCACGTCTGAGGAAAGAGATTTGTCCCCGGTGAGTAAATTGATCATTATAATTAACAGACTAACCATTATTTGAGGAGTGTACATGCAGAATCGGGACATATAAAAATATTGATAAAGGGTTGTCTTATTGTATAATCTAACAATCTTCCGATACATTACTTCCCGCTAGCGACTACATGTGTTAACTAACAATCAGATCGTCGGGGTATTTAGTTTACTTAAGTAATTGTGTAGCATTTTTTTTAATTAAGAACTAAGGAGTAGATACCAATTATTTTAAATGTTTGTAAGGTTGGTATATTAATATATCAAATAAATCGGACGCAAATTTTTAAATAAATTCAGTCGATCAGACAATCTCAGGCAGTTTTAAGTTCATTCATGTTAATTTAATTTATAAGCGGAATTTAGTCGATATCACAGTTATTTGAATAGAGAGAAGGGAACGAATCCTTAGGAGTTCCCGTTATCCGGTGTAATTCGAAGTATATTTTTTTTTAAAAAAGGAAAAATCTAATCTAAAGTGGTATTTCAATTTCCGTCTATAAATTTTACTATGTTCAATTTTACAAAAAGTAAATCAAACTGTAATTCCTTCGATCGTTTTCTCAATTGTATTTTAGGAGCCCTCTGCTAAGAAGTTAAACTGTTGGCTTTCCATATATTGTGTAATTTCTTCTTTTGTTTCGTTTGTTGTCAATTATAAATAACAAGTATCGTCCGTCTCATCTTTTCAAAATTATAAGCCTTTTGTTCTAATTTGGCGACTGCAATTTTAATTAATTTCTGACTGTGTTGATTATAAATTTCGACTAACTTATAAGGGAATATATCTATTAAGTGAACTCGACCTTTTATTTAAAATACTTTTAACCTTTCTTTTATAAATCCTCGTATTGTAAACCGAGGTCGAATTTCAAGCTCTTTTGGTGAAGAACTGCCTTAGTCCGCTCAAAAGTAATGATTCCCCTTGTGTTAGTGAAAGAAACTCTAGGTAACTAGAACATCCACGCATTGGCAAAAGGGTTAATCATAATTATTATTACAAGTAACGTAAGGGTCGTCAAACGACCCTGGTAGCGTTACAATCTGGTGACAGCGGTGGGATGTCTTTTTAAAAAGAAAAGGTTAGGTTAGGAGGGATTAATATTTTTTTTAAAGGATCAGGTGGGATGTCTTTTTAAAAAGAAAAGGTTAGGTTAGGAGGGATTAATATTTTTTTTAAAGGATCAGGTGGGATGTCTTTTTAAAAAGAAAAGGTTAGGTTAGGAGGGATTAATATTTTTTTTAAAGTATCAGGTGGGATGTCTTTTTAAAAAGAAAAGGTTAGGTTAGGAGGGATTAATATTTTTTTTAAAGGATCAGGTGGGATGTCCTTTTAAAAAGAAAGGTTAGGTTAAAAAGGGATGTGTTTTTTGAAAGAATAGGTTAGGTAGGTGAGATCTATTTTTTTTGACAAAAACTCGATATATCAAAGTAGGTTGAAATAGACCCAAAGGGATCTACACTTAATTTTCAGTCATTGAGTAGAGCGTAATAATACAACCGATTAAAAATTTATTGCGGAATTTATGAACAAATCAACTGGACATATTCATGTATATTTTATTTGTATTTTTTTTATAAATAATTAGCTACCCTACCCTGTTCAACCCTCTCGAGGACTCCATCTCTCAATTATAGTTATTTTGTAACGGCGCCGTGAATAGCTGTTCCCATCTTCAGTAGAGGATATTGGCCGGCATTCGAAGTGAGGAATTCGCGGAGCTTGCAAAATTATTTGTTGGATAGCTATTTTCAGAAGTGAAGAAAAAGTCGATTTTTATTTTGTATGTTAACAAGAATTTTGGGGATTTCACGAATGTTGTAGTAGGTCCACTTTACCAAGGAATTCGTTGAGAACCGGGAAAAACTGAAGACTCCCATATCATAAGCAATTCCGGGTTTCGTTTGATTTTTGTTCTCAAAGAAGATTTGCTAATTTTGTGTCTTATCTTGTTCGCAGTATCGCAACAAATTATATACAGGGTGATCCAAAGTTGAGGATTTCAGCGAACGTATTTTTTTGTCTGTTCTTGACTTTTGTGAATGATCGTAGCATATTACATACAGGAGAGTCCTAAATAACAGGGTTGTATTTATTCGTTATCGTTTTCTTATCTTCTGGGTAAAGAAAAATATTACATTACCGGAGGTCCGATTGAATCCGGAAATATTTTTTTCCCACGGGTAAAGTATCGCAGCAGACTACATACAGGGAGATCCAGAATAGCTTAATTATGTCCACTATTTAGGAGTTTGGAATAATATCTATACAGGGAGATCCAGGAGTGCGTGTCTTCGTATAAATTGTTTATTGTTTCATAAATTGTTTCAGTGCTTATACAGGGTGAAGGAGTTACTACACGAAACAAGTCGATTTTTTTTTATTTTTTTTTCTATCGGTTTTATACAGGGTGGTCCCATTATCTGGGCTTACTCGAAATTGTGTTTCATTGCCAATAGTGCAGCCGACCATATACAGGGCCGACCCGGTTGTTAGAGTAAAGAGTTACCATTTTCAATTATACAGGGTAATTCAGCCGAGTCATGATTAACGTGTCGTTTGATTAGAGATTTCAATACTGGAGCTGTTACTTGAAGGCCAGTACCATACAGGGCGACTCAATTAATTTTGTGCAGAGATTGAAAAAATGTGTACAGGGTGAACCATTCTAACGATAACAAGGTGGAACGAGTACCCGATCTTTTTTGTTTTAGTATTCTATCTTGTGTCGTGTGAATTTTTTTTTGTACAGGGTGATTCTTAGGTGGAGCAACACGTTGGGGTCGCAGCAGAGACTTGGAGTTATAGATTTTCTTTTGTGGTATTGTTGCTTGTCTTAGGTTGGTGAAGTCAAGCGGGTTGAACTACCCATCCTTAATTTACCCCCTTCTTTTCCAGGCGTCGTGGAAGCCATACAAGGTACCGTACTATTTTTGTTCTATTTCAATTTCATAAAAACTGCTCTGGGATTGTATACCTGATTCTGCAGAACACAATGTCTACTACTAACTTAGGTACTAACCCCACTCACACACCACCCACTACGACGACCACCAGTACCTCGATTGGAGGGGTACCACATTTTGTGGTAACGCCAGCCACTCAACCCCTAGGAGTTATTGCCGCTACTCTAGCGGATTTTAATGGAAGAGACGCCGCTAGATATTTAGAGAAGTTGGAGCAGCGTTCAAGGTTGGACGGTTGGTCCGAAGAAGAAACATTAAAATTATTAAAATTCAAACTTTCAGGCGCGGCTTATGATTTTTTCAAAGCGGATCCATTCTTAGACACTTTGACGTTTTTTGACTTAAAAAATAGGTTGTTGAATAAATTTTCACCGCGACGGTTACCGGGTGAAAGTCTGTTGCGGCTTAGCCAATGCTATCAACGCCATGATGAAGATGTGGCGACGTTTTGTATTAGGCTGCGGCTGATGGGAGCTAAGGCTCTTGAAGATGATTTAAAAGGGGCAGCAGCGGATGAGGTTCCTGGAATAAGGAAGACGAATAGGGAGTTGCTACTAAATCAATCCAAAATGGGCTTGAGAAAGGATCTAATGAAAGAAACTGGAGTACTGTTGCTTAAAGAGAAGGAATTAGATTTGGATAAAGCTGAAGCCATCGTTACCCTGCAGGAGACTACTACTATGATGGTCCAAGGAAGAGGGTCAACAAGCAGAGTTGCTTTCTTCAACAATGAAAAAAAATGTTTTAGCTGTGGAAATCGGGGACATATATCCCGAGAATGCCGAAGCAAAGCGGAAGGAAGACCCACAGCATCGCTGGTGGAGCAAAAGGACCATTGCTACTACTGTGGGAAGGAAGGTCATTGGGCTCGAGATTGTCGAACCAAAAATTACGCCCAGAACCGTTCAACAGGAAGAGGACCGCACGAAGGAGGGATTAACCGAAATAGAGCAGATCAAGCATCGGATTTGCTGGATCAGAGACGAAACGATATCCAGAAGCAACAGGATCGTCAAGAAACACGCAATCATCGTTCTTTCCAAAGTCAGGGGTATGGAAAGCCTCGATACCGGCCTGATAGGAGGGATGGAGCATCTAGAAGAGATGACTCTTCAGATAGGAATCGACCAGGACCAAGTGGATCGGGCCGACATTTAAACTGCTAAGGGTTGCTGCCGCTTCCCCTGCAGTAGCCCAAAGTGGAACTAATACATTGGGGAATAAAAGAAAAGGAGAGGTTGATATGAACAATTGCATTGGAGCAGTTCAACCTCATGAGCACAAGGTCCAAGGAGGACCAAAGATGAAGAATAGGGCGTCAAAAGAAACGCGGCAAGAATGGGTTTCACCAAAAGCTGGTAACCCACAGCGGAGGAAACAAGTCAAATGGGATGATCACGAAACAGCTAGAGGACATAAGTCAGATAGCCGAGGAGCTAAAGCACGCGGTAAAACCGATCAAGGGGAACAAGGAAGTTCCAAGAACTCAGACAGAAGAAGGGTAGATGTACTAAGCACAAGGCAAGAAGATAGAAATGGTAAAGTAGAAGTAAGGCACGAGGATGCCGATGCAGAGGGACCAGGACATACAAGTAACAAGGGAAGAATACGTCCGTCGGGAGTGATAACGCATTATAGAAATGATGTCGTGGGACCCTACTCGGAAGGAGTTCCGTATATAGTATCCATAGAAGTTAATGGAGAACTGCATGATTGCCTGGTGGATACGGGTGGAGCTTATTCGTTGATTAGCAACAAAATTGTCCGAACGGAATACGTAGACAATACTTTAAAGGATCAGGTGAGCCTACGAGGAATCACAGGTCACCAAATTAAGCTGTATGGAGTAGTTACATTATCAGTCTCAGCACCTGGAGCGAATGTTGAGACAACAGCTGACTTCTTAGTATGTGATAAAGATATCCTGGGAGAAGTCACGGTATTACTCGGTAGAGACTTCCTGTCGAGACACAAAGCAGTAATCTCTTATGCTGCGAATCCTACCATTGAAATATGGGGGCGCAGGTTGCCATTAATCCTAGCTGGAGAAGCAACGGAGGTGCTAACCATCAGGGAATACAAAACTACCTCCAAGGAGGAGTTGTCGGAAAGGACTATCCCGATGAAATGCATCAGAGACCAAACAAGAATCAATGAGGAGATGAATTCCCCTGAAATGGTGAAGAAGGAAGATTGGAAACGTTGGCTCAAGGTAGTGAAATCAATTATGGGAAATGGTATGAAGCCACATGTGACGCGACAGATAAGTCGAGTTTGTCAAACCGAAGAGGTAGAAAAGGGTAAAAACCCTTCGATCAGGACTGCTGCCAGATCTGGAAGGAAAGAAGAGTGGAAGAAATGGCTTCAGGTGGTACAGGACTTCATGAAGAAGAGTAAAGAGGCCGTCCTCGTCGATCAAGAAGGGAGTATACGAGCTCCGGGACATATTTCAGCGGATATACTACTGGTGGAAGAATTGACCGTACCAGCTAGAACAGAGGTGTGTACGAATGGAAAGGTCAAGAAGAGAATAGAAGGAGAATATGTCGTATGTGAACCCATAGAATTTGGGAATCCTTTTCTTCGCTTGGCGAATATTGTGGCGAAGAATGACAGGTTGGTGCCTATCCAACTGGTCAACACTTCATATAATGAGATTACCCTCAAGAAAGGGCAGAAGATAGGAATGGCTTGCCAGTGTACGGTAGAGACCCAGAACACAAAAATGAGTCATACTATTGCGAAATTTGATTTTTCAAACGACAACTGGATAAAGGATGGATTTGAATTAGGCCATATTGAGGAGACCCAACGAGAAGAGCTCAGGAGGATATTAAAGAAATATCACTATTTATTTAAGGATGATGACGAAACAATAACTAGTGCCACGGAAGTCAAACATAGCATAACCCTAGAACCGGGTTCACAACCAATCTGTAAAGCTCCTTACAGAATACCCTATCAGCAAAGAAAAATACTAGATCAAGAAATTGACAGGCTCCTGGCAGCCGAGATTATAAGACCATCCTCAAGTCCTTGGTCAGCACCCGTAGTTTTAGTAGTCAAGAAAACCGCGGATGGAACAGAAAAAGTCAGGATGTGTATAGATTTCCGGGGACTCAATGCTGTAACGAAGAAGGAGTATTATCCTCTGCCGAATATCACAGACCTGTTACAAGGTTATAAAGCGGGTGGAGAGACGATATTTTCTGTCATAGATGTGGCAGAGGCATACCATCAGATAGATATGGATGAAAAGGACATTCCCTTGACCGGATTTAGCACTTATCAAGGACATTATGAGTATGTAAAAATGCCGTTCGGGTTAGTGAACGCTCCCGCTACCTTCCAACGGTTTATGAACGTTACGTTGGCAGGCCTGACAGAAGAGGTCTGTATGGTATATTTGGACGACATCATAGTGTTTGATTCAACAGGAGGAAAAGATCACATCAAAAATTTGGAAATGGTATTTGAACGACTGGGTAGAGCAAATATCAAATTAAAACCTAAGAAGTGTAGTTTCATGCTGCCGGAGGTTAAGTACCTAGGCCATATTATGAGAAAAAGGTGACGTTTGGAAAGATTTCCAAAAAATATTTCTCAATGTAAATATCCTTTTTAGCTGTTGTTTAGTTCGTTGAATTGTGTGTAGTTCAGTAGAAATAAATTGTTTTAACCCTCCCTCGTACTACAATATATATTGTTTATAGTTGCCTAATAAGTATGTATAAACATAGGAATATTGGGGATGCGGCAAATTAAAAGAGAACTCTATATACATTACTCCAAGCTTTCGGAATTTAATTCTATCCATTTTCAAGGATACAGATTATTATGAAAGTTTTTGTAAATGGTAAATTGTAGAAATTAGAATTATTTGAATTAAAAAAAATAATTGTCAAAATGAAATTAAACAATTTTTTTTATAAAATAGTGATTATTTTTTAAAGAAGTTTTAAAGAAGAAGAAATAAAATAATAAGTTATGTTCAAAATAACCATAGATCTAAACAATATTAGAAGGGGTTATGTTAATTACCTTATTTAGTTAATTCATGTTATGTTAACCTAAAATGTGTTAAATACAAAATGAATTTGAAGTTGAAAAATTTTTATCAATAATATGTAGTAATAAATATTATCACTTGAATTATTATTATCACTTTTTTTTAATGATATGTGGTTCTTGAGATATATGAACCATTTTTATGAAAGTATTTTTTTAGTATTTGATTGTATATCTAAAATATTGACAGTATCAATATCCATAACATGGTCTTTAACAATTACTGTAATATTTTTTTACTCTAGCTAGAAAGGCATCAACCACGCGTAGGTAAACTATATGTGCCTCTAACTAAACTTTCAATCCTTTTCTTAGAAAAGCATTTATTGATTTCCTATACTTCTCTAGACATTTCCATCTCAATCTTTCATAATATGGTCAATTAAATTTCAACCCAATTTTATTAGGTAAGGCATAAACTAGTGACTAAACTTTTATCAGTATTTATTAGGTGACACCTGGCAATGATGTCTCTTGAATCCTTACGATTTGATTTTATTTGACTAAAACAAGAATAATAATTATTTCGATTTAAATTACCATAACCAAAAGGAGCCATCGGTATGATGTTAAACTATACCTGTCCAAGTATTAAGTTATTAAGAAACATTATATTATTTGGTTGTAGCTTCTATATCTTACCGGTTTTAAAAATAACAAATTGGAAAGTAACTATTACTAAGAAAATCCAACTAATAAGGTCTAAATAAAATCCAAAAGTTGCACTGCACACCAAAAATGATAACAATGTACTAGTATGTTGATCTTGCAGGTTATCAAATTCTTTGATAATAATTTCTTGAGCTTTGGAAGATCTGATAGTTGTAATACCGTTCAGAGATGCTGATATATGTGAGAAAACCGGAGCTTTTGCTAAAACAAAAATATATTAAGGTTTAGAGAGATATTTCCAAAAAATTGAGTTACATAAATCTCATGAAGTTCTCTTACAACGTGAGGCATCATTTTATTGACTGAAAACGGATAAAGTAGGTGTTTTGGCCAGAAGTTAATTTTGAGATTACCGTGGTGCTAAATCCACGAGTTTTCCTCCTTCAAATCTAGTATTTTTCTATTAAATTTATCCCTCAAATTCCGCATAGAGTTCAAATAATATTATTTATTTACTGTCTAACCTTCTAGCAAAAATTCTTTGAAAAATTGCCAACGTCACTTCCACTTCTGATCGACGTGTTTTTTTCGGTTTCGGCTCAGTTGAAAGGCGGTAGTGATTGAAAATTCTTATCCTCTTTATATATTTCCAATGTGCTTGTCATTCGGTCGCTAGAAAACAACTACCAAAAGCTATGGAAGATGTAGGAATCCCAGAAATGTTGATCCAATTAAATGTTGTTCACTTATTGTTTTTTAAAGCAAAGTCACTAAAGGATAAACGAATAATCTGTGTTTTTTGTTATTATCTTTATTCACACACATTTTACAATCTTGACATACATCTGAAATTACTTGTTATTTTTGACATTGATAACTTACATTTATTAACACACTTTCTTAATGGAGAAAATAGCATATACTTTTATTTTTTATATAATAATAGGAAAAATTTGAAACAAAACATTATCACAAACACCCTGAAAAACAACACTTCACAAAAGATAAAATAATGAAACAATTTAAAACGTAAGTTTGTTTTCAAAGAATTGACCGTTGACTGTTTGCAAAGGCTTAGTAAAAACATCTGCTACGTTTTCATCAGTTGAACAATAGGCAATCTTGAACCAACCTTTCTTATATTCATCTCTAATGAGCTGATATTTTAAATCAATGTAGACACATTTTCTTGTCAAATGATTTGCCTTAACCATACTTAGGTTGCCTACATGCAGGTTAACATTGATTTTTCTTGATAAAATTGATATGTTTGCTGGCAACATTGAGCTGCTGCAACATATTCAGCTTCACTTGTAGATAGGACAACCCAAGATTGCTTCCTTGAATTCCAAACTATTGGCCCTTGATCATAGCACATTACTCTTGCAGTCATATTTATCTTCTTCATAATCAGCATCACTGTAGAGATTAAGAGTGTAGGTACTTCGATCACTGCAGTGATGAATTTCTTTATGCATTGATCCTTTGATGCATCTCAATGTTCTTTTGACATTTATTAATCTTTGGTAGGTTTCTTGGTATACTGGCTAGCATAGTTCACAGCATAGCTGATGTCTGCTTTACTCATAACGGCAAGATACAATAGACTTCCCACTGCTTCTTGATTACTTTTATTGTTTTGAGTTGCATTTTTGTCTTAAGAAGCAATAAGTGTTTACATAGCATGAACATTTTCCATATTATATTTCTTGATAACTTGTTCACAATATTTTTCTTGATTGTGACTGTAAATCCTTCTTTAGTTTGCTTAATTTGCATTCCCAAATATGTATTAGGCTGAAGGTTATATATTATTTCAAAGATTTGACTCATTTTCTTTAAAAAAAGTTCCATTTTTGTCTTAAGGAGCAATTGGGGTTTCCATAGCATTTGCATTTTCCATATTATATTTTTTGATAACTTGTTCACAATATTTTTCTTCATTGTAACTGTAAATGCTTCTTTTGTTTGCTTAATTTGCATTCCCAAATATATATCAGGCTGATGATTAACTGTTATTTCAAAGATTTGACTCATTTTCTTGAAAAGACGTTCTATTTGAGTATGGTCTTCACCCATCACAATACAATACCATCGACGACATAAATAACAATGTAGAGGTTCTTATTTGATTGATTTTCCAGTCTTTAAAATACATTGATCAGTTCTCAGCTGTTTAAAACCTTCAGTCTTTAAAAACTTTGACAAGCGTGTAAACCATTGATGGGGAACTTGCTTTAAGCCATACAATGGTTTATCCGTCTAGAAAGTATCCGGAATTTAATGTTTCTCCTAATTTTAACATATATCGTTTTTGTAACAGCGAAAGTAATGCATCAAGTAGATTGTGCCAATAGTAGGCCATGGCCAAAATTACAGGACAATACCATCTGTTACATATTGCTGATTGCAAGCAGGCTTAAATTTTGTGTAATAATGTCACAACTAGATAAAAGGAAATTGGTGGAATATTTGTATAGAAAAGGTATTCAAAATGTTAAATATTTCGTGGAATTGACGGATCTCGGAAAAAGTGCAGTATATGAGACAATAAGGATAGACAGGATAAAAAATGGGAGAGGCATGGACCGGTTTTGAGAAGACCGCGTAAGATTAGCGGAAACAATTTAAACGCTTTAGTGGCTTTAGGACGACCAAATCCGCGCCTAGGGTTTCAATAATTGGCTAACAAATTTAAAAATCAACGAAGCATAAATGTTTGTCCAGAAACTGTCGGCAAGACAACCAAAGAAAGTCCCTGCAATGACACCTTTACAAAGGCAACGATGAATTGATTTTTGTCAATGTTCAAATTTCCAAATTTCCCACTAAAATAATGGTTTGGGGAACAATATCTGTGCGTGGTGCTACACCTCTTTGTATAGTTGATGGTACCGTTAATAGGGAATGTACGATGTAGCGTCCTTCCCATGATAATGCAGAAATCATTATTCTTCTGTAATCTGATATTTGTGTTACTTAAGGTGTTTATTTTATGAAAAACGCAACGTAGTGTCGTTCTCATGAAAATACGGAAATCGTAACCTGATGTTTGACATTGCGTAACCTAGTATTTGTATTACTTAAACATAAGCATTTTTCTCTATATAACAACTACCCCCTTAATTAGAATTGTTGTTTAATAAGCAATAATTTTGAGATTAATAAGCAAAATACATAAAATATAAAATAAACAATACAAGATATACAAGGATTTCAAGATTAAAAGGAAAATACATAAAATACAAAAAATAAAAGGTATAAATTAAACCATAAAATTCTGAATTTTCGGTTTCCACTTCTTCGGAGGCTTCGGTTTCAAGTTTGGGTCTTTTTTTGAAAGAATATTATTAATTTTAACAAAAACATCATTCGATTGTTTTGGAAGAATATTATTAGTTTTAACAAAAACATCATTGGTCCGGAACAGGCTTTCCTGACGAATTCTTGAGTTTTATATTTCTACACTTGTAACAGGTGTAGAGGACGATCAAGGCTACAATGATTGAGGTCGTAGTGTATGTAAACCAAGAAATATTTTTTTTAACAAACGGTTGTTTATAAGTTCATCTAAATTTTTTTAGTATTGTTCCAGTTTGTGTTTTGTCACTTCTATTTTGGGTACTTCTAGTTTGTTTGGAATGTCCAGACAACCATTACGGGATAAAGTACATGAGGAATGTTTATAGTTTTTCTGGTACTAGTCTATATTTTAGTAATGCCAGCAAAAGCGGAACATCCTGAGTATAGCTGTAAAATAGAATTTTCGTTTACAGTTAATGCTTTAGTTTTTGTTTCTGGAAGACTTATGGTCACGTGTACCGGTTCGACGATCGACACTAGCCACACGTTTTTTTCGAGCTTTTGCACATTATAACCTTGTCCGTTGACTACCGCACTTATACAATTTCCAGGAAATGTCTTATATTGCCTTAACATATGGGCCTCACATATCGCGTTATCGTCTATGGGGTACGCGTAAACATCGCGACACAAATTTTGATGCGTAGATAACTGTTTACATTTTTGTAAATCGTGGATTGGAATATAGGATAAAGAATCAGCATCTCGCGCTAAATATTTTTGTGAAAATGATAAAATGTGGTGAAATCCAGTTCTATTATCATAAATTGGTATTGGGTATAGGTGAAATAAAGTAAATATTTGTGGTTCAATCAAAGGTATTTTAAGAACGAATACAAGATCCGAATTTGTTTGGTATGCTTCGAGATCGATTATTTCCAAATACAGTGAAATTTCAGAATATATTATTGGTAGCGGTAAACCTTTTCTTACTGTATTTCCGATATTTTCTTAAGAGCAGTGGTCAAATTATTTGGTTCAATAATAGAAGTATGAATTATTTGAAGCTGTGCAAAAGTGATGGAGTTTAGAATATCATTAATAGTATTTTCAAGATACGAATAACTCTCCATTAGTTGTTCGCAAATTTCAAAGAAATTTGACTTTGCTTCAATAAGCGCAATTTCGTTTGTTGATTGTCGAATAGTCGTTTCAATTTTCACTATATTTGAATTAAACATTTTTTCATACTTTTTCATACTGGAGTAATTTGAATTAAAGGTATTTTGAATTGTATCTAGAATTCTATTATTTCTTTCCAAAGCTTGTTTAAAAGCTGATATATTTTAATTCACTAATAAGGTCCATTCGTCGCTCGAAACCATTATTTTGGTTTCGTCGTGTTAGTAGATTCCAACTGTATTGTTTATGGGTTCAATTTTATATTGACATGTTGCTGTTCCGATCCGCAGCAGAAACATGAAAATAAGTCAATTTTCAACAATTTATTTTAGATTTGTTATTTGTTTCTAAATTCAATACTGTTGCGGAATTTCTGTGTATCTCTAGTATTTCGAAAGGGCCATTAAACTTATTTTCTAATTTGATTTTAATTTGAGTTTCTTTTACGTAAACTTTGTCACCTACTTCATATTTTGGTTTGTTTTCGGAGACATGTTTGTCAAATCGGTCTATAGCTTTTTTTGCTTTATGGTTTTTTCTCTCGCTATTTTATAATAATAAGATATGCGGTTATTTAGATCTCTAATATATTTAGTAATTAATTCTTGTTCGTTGTATAATTTTTCGGGGGATCTACTGGACATGTGTCCGAATACATGTCCGTATGGTGTGAATCCGTGTGTTTTTTTATAGAGTAATTATAAGCAATAATTGCAAATGGTAAAATACTGAAGGGATGTTCATTGGGGTGGTCTGCTAAATTTACTCGAATCATTTCTAATAGGTTAAGCTTGGAATCTTTCTAGAGATCCGTTACTTTGCGGATGACCGACACTTGAATGTGTTCTTAGTACCGAACATATTACAAAGGTCTTTCATTAACTCATTATCGAATTCGCGACCGGCATCGCAATGAATGCGAAGTGGTGCAACAAAATTCTGAAAATAAACTAGTAATGATGTAACAACGGATTTGGCACTTTTATCTTCAAGCGGACATGCTTGAGAAAATTTTGTTAGTTCGTCTCTTATCGTAAGACCGTAATTTCTTTGAGGTACCTCTAAAATATAAATATTAATACGTTCAGAAGGTGTTTTGGGCGTTTCAGATATAATGAGGGGACTGTTCAAATTTTTGCGACATATTTTTGCCTCTTGGCATGCCCGGCATGACTTGATATAATTTTCGACATCTCGAGTGAGGCCGGCCCAATTATATTTTTGTCGTATTTGCCTAATATTTTCATTAATACCGCGGTGAAAGTGCCATTATGGAATTGATCTAAGATAATTGGTATTTGATTTTGTTCTAGCTCTTTAGTAACATTTTGACAAATAGTAAATTTCACAACAATTTCCGAAAGTAGAAATGATAGTGTTTCTAATATTGGTAGGTCAGGATTATTTTCAATAAAATATTTTTCTGAAGGTGTAAATAAGTCTCGATTTCTATAAATTGCTGCAAATAAGTATTCACTAATACTGTCTGGTTCCCATGGTATACGAATAATAAGGTATTTTCTATTTATGACAGTTTTACTGCTAAGTCATTAATTCTTGCATAAGAAAAGTCGGGGTTTTCCTCCAATATATCTTCTATTATTTTTTCATGAAAATCTTGTAGATTATTTTGTTGAAAAATGATTAAAATGTTTTTATTTTGTTTGTCTAGCAGATGATTATTGGAATATTCTATTTTGGAATAATCTATCAGTGATTTTCTTTTATAAAGTTCGACAAAAGACAAAAATTCTTCTGCAGCAACATCCCAGTCAATTTCAGGTTTATTTTCAGTTGTTTGTTTGGATGCTTCTTCAAGAGCAGGGTAAATTGGGTAAAGTAAATATTTGAAATTTCCTAATTTTGAACGAAATGAATCAAAGTCTTTTAGGTGGTTAATTTTTATTCGAGAAAGGGCATCAGCATTTTTATTGGATTTGCCAGATTTAAATTCAATTTGATGGTCGTATTCCTCTAATTTCAAGCGCCATCGTGCTAGACGACTACCGGGGTCTTTTATCGAGAATAACCCAGTAAGTGGACGGTGATCAGTTATAAGGGTAAATTTTCGGCCATCTAAATAGGGTCTAAAGTGCTTAACTGTCCACATAATTTCCAAAAGTTCTATCTCTATCGTAGAGTATTTTGTTTCTGCTTTGCATAGACGCATAGGCTATAGGTAAATCCTTACCTATTGGGCCTTGTGACAAAACCTTACCGATTGCAATCGGTAGTTAAAAAAAATCGTTCTTCATAGTTTGGGTATATCAAAATCGGAGTAGTGGTAAGAGCATTTTTTAATTCTTGGAATGACTTTTGACATTCGGAGTCAGACTTAAATGGACCATCTTTTTGTAAAAGTTTTGTC
The DNA here is from genome assembly GCA_963921935.1 of Galeruca laticollis. NCBI lineage: Eukaryota > Metazoa > Arthropoda > Insecta > Coleoptera > Chrysomelidae > Galeruca > Galeruca laticollis. The sequence goes on along the minus strand of OY998175.1, from coordinate 210,632,701 downwards.
GTTGGTTTGGAAATTTTTGCGAAGTTCTGTATAAATCTTCTGTAGTAACCAGCGAGTCCCAGAAAGGATTTTATTTTCTTTTGGTTCGTAGGTTCAGGGAATTTTTGGACGCATTCAAGTTTTGCCGGAAACGGCTTAACGCCATCTTCCATGATTAAATTTCCAAGGTGGGCGACTTCTTTTCTCAAGAATTCGCACTTGCCTGGCTGCAGTTTTAAGTTAGCTTTTTGAAGTCTCTTAGATACTTCTGTTAAGCGGGTAATATGTTCTTGAATTGTTGGTGAATAGACGATGATGTCGTCCATATCGATAAGACATCGCTCGGTTTGAATTCCAGCAGGGACATTGTCCATGACCCTCTGGAATGTTGAAGGTGCATTTTTTAGACCATGCGGCATTCTGAGGAACTCAAAATGTCCGTTTTCAACTGTGAAGGTGGTATTTGGTATATCTTCAGGCATTATTTCAATCTGATGAAAGCCTGATGCAAGATCTAGTGTAGTGAAATATTGACACTTACCAAGGTGGTCCAATAAATCTCTAATGTTCGGTAACGGTTATTTGTCGTCTACAGTAACCTCATTCAGATTTTTGTAGTCTACGAAGACACGCCATTTTTGTTTACCGGATACGTCAAGCTTCTTGGGCACTACCGAAATGGGCGAGGATCATAGAGAATTGCTGGGTTGTATAGTGTTTTGTGAAAGCATTTCATTGATCTAATATTTCACATCTTGTTTATGGATTTGAGCATATCGATATGATTTTACATAAGTAGGTTTAGAATTTTGGGTATCTATAGAATGTTTTATGTCGTTGGTGAAAGTAAGTACATCTCCTTCTTAATAAAAAATGTCAGAAAAATCAAGACGAAGTTGAGAAATTAAGTCTCGTTCTTCTGCATTGAGATGATCAAGTCTTAGTTGATTTTTTAATTCCGATGTTTTATCGGTGCACATGTCTTGGGTAGTTAGTTGAATATTATTTACAGTATTTATTTCATATGGTTCTAAGTTAAGTTTTGAAAATGTTACAGTTTTAGGTATACAATTAACGTGTTTTTAAATGAAACTCAAGGTCTCTAGTTAATTCCACAATATAATACAAGTTATTGAAAATTCTAAAAAATTGACAATTGTCAGTTTTTTAGAATTTTCAATAACTTGTATTATATTGTGGAATTAACTAGAGACCTTGAGTTTCATTTAAAAACACTAATATGAGCATATTCCACGAAGTAAGGGTCGAGACAGTCAATTTTTTATACAATTAACATTTAATACTGAAACAAAAAATTCTCCTTTTTCATTTATTTTAACTAAGGCGTTTGGTAGTTTAACTTTCTCTACATCTTGACCTACTATTATAGCATCAGTATTAACTAAATCGCATTTTAGTTGAAAAATGTGCTCAGTCCTGGGTTCAATGGAAATTGTATTTTTGTAAATTGGTGGGAATTGGTTTCCGATTGAAATATTGGTAGTTTCGTTATATGTTACTTTAAATAATGGTACAATTTTGAAATCAGTAATAATTTGTTGATTTTTTAAATCAACTATGCAATTATAATGTTCTAAAAAGTCCATGCCTAATAACCCATCAAAATCTATACCTAAATTACAAATAAATACTCTGTGTGGATCGTTGGGTTTAAATGGAATAAGGGTTGATTCGTTAACTCTTATCTTTTGGTTCGTTATACCTTAAATAATTACATTTTCAGGGGATTGATTTCTATAGTTTTCGCATGTTTTGGGCTTGAAAATGGATAATCCAGCACCTGTATCAATTAGAATTTCAAAAGTGTTTGTTCTGTCTTTAATATAATATAAGTTTTTCGAAATTACCGTGAAAGTATTTTTTACATGAACATCTGTTCGAGGCAGTCCGATTCTGGACTGTTCAAACTCATGGTTTGAATTTGTGAACTGAGGTCTGGGATTGACAAATTTGAAGTTTGGTTGTTTAGCGGATCTGGGGGTTTCGTTTGTTAAGAGCCTTGTCGAAAATCCTGATAATAATCGTGATTTCGATTTAGGAGGTTATCAGAATCACACATTTTCATTATTATAATTAAAATTGTCTTGTTCGATATAGTTATAATAGAAAGTTTCGTCTTCATTCGTATTGAAAACTGGTACACCATTATCAGAGTTAGGATCACTATCAGCAGAATAATAGTTCTCCTCTATTTCACTATTAACAGTATAATAGTCAGGGGCACTGGGGTTAATTTCTTGGTAATATTCTTGATAATTAAGTCCAGTATCGGAGTATTGATCTTGAATTTCATAATAATTTTGGCTATCATCTCTATAATAGTCATAACTGTTATGAGAGTTTGTAAAAATCACGATTTCGATTGAAACAAAAAGTTCTTTGTTGATTAAAATTTGTGTTGGGTCGTTTTCCCGGCGGTCCTTGAGGTTTAAAACTTGGATTTGGTCTAATTACCGATGGGCGATTTTGATTTTGTTGGTTATTTTGGAATTGAGGCCTCTGTTGAAAATTTTAGCCTGTTTGGTTATGTGAATTCGGGGTCTGATTTGGTCTAAAGGAACCCTTAGATAAATGTTGAGATTGTCTTTGACGTGTGATACACTCATTTATAGTATGTCCTATTCTATGACAAAAATTATATTGTTTTGGTGCATTTTGGCTAAATCTACGAGTAGGTATATTATTTGTATTAAGATTACTGTGAGGTTTGTGGTTTTCATAGTTAATTGAAGTTCTCTTTTGATTCGTGAAATAGTTGATAAAACACTTATTGTATTACTAGCTCTAACAATTTGACCAATTTTTGGATCTAGACCGGTTAATAAAGTATTTAAAGTTAATTATTCTATAAGACGTGTTTGTGCTACTTTTTGATCTGTTGTTAAGTGCTGTTGTTTACCAATAGCTGAATACATTTTTGCTTCCAGGGTTTGTAATCTCGAAACAAAAATCAAAGGCGATTCGTTTGGTAGTTGTTTCATTCTTTGAACGTCTTGAATTAATGAATTTAAGTCGCGAGAGTCTCCAAAGTGAGTATTGATTAATGTTTTAATTTCTTCCCAATTTGAGGGGTACGTGAATTAACGAGTTCAGCGGCTCTTCCTTTAAGTTTGTTTTTTATATGAAGACTTAAAAGTACTTTTGGTCATTGTCGACCATTCTGTAAGCTGTTTAACAAGCATTTATAAGAGTATTTAAGAAAATTTGATCACCGTCATATTCCGGAATTATTGAAAATATTTCGGATAATCTGTAAGGTTATAAATTTGACGCTTGATCGGTTTGAGCAACTGGAGCTCATTCGATATTATTAGCATTAGCATTAGTGTTTGCTTCACTGCGTGTTTCAGGCATTTTGCTTTATATTGAAATGATTGTATTTAAAATAAAAGTAAATTATGATAATAGAACTTGGTAAAATA